>JBBFKN010000028.1:0-1430113 GCA_039654755.1 Calcarius lapponicus | reverse complement strand
TCTTGGCCAGAATAAAGCATTTTGGCCACTGCCTGTATGATCCTCAGGTTTCAAACACCTTAAAACCAACTATAATTTGGTGTAATTTTTATATATATATCTGAGCATCAATTTGATAGAAGTAAATTTTACATAATTTAATTTTCCATGACAGATTTTTATCTCCAGCAGAAAATGAGAACATTTAAGGGTTTGTGGGCAGATAGAAGGGTTTTCTTGCTGAAAATTTGGGGAAGAGGTTACAAAATAATTGTGGCAAAAATACTTGAGAAACCTAGTCTTAAGGTGTTTCTCTATCAGCTAGATCCCTGTCTTACATTGCTCATGCACTTGAACTCTGACATATATAAAAACATCTTTCAGAAAGTAAAGGATCATTTCAGTCTTCACTCTGTCCTTAGCCTCTCAGCTTCTGAGCAGAAGTGCCAATTAGTGCCAAACAGAGTGATATTCTGTGAATGCATTCCAATTAGAAACCATCAGTTCATTTGACAGAGACAATTAGTGCCAGTAGAAAAGTACATTTAAGTTTCCAAGGAAGTTATTATTAATATACTGTACGCCAGAAACTTCCTCAGAAGCCATTACTGTAAACAGTGTCAAGAAAATAGTGTAGAAAAGACAGATCAGTAGATCCAGATCATTAAGAGCTACCTTTTTAAGGAAAAGTAATACAACAGTTGACTTGCTTTAAATAAGAGAAAGAAGGAAGTAAATAAATCTAAAAAAAGAGATTCTGAAGGAATTTTGAATATTTATGGTGAAATACATATCCCTGTCTGGAAGTGACTAGACAAAGATTTATAACCATCCTTAAGTTTTATCCTTACTCGGATGTGAATTGATATGTAAATCTGGGACCTTAAATATAAAAGCTGATATTTTCCAGTGGATACTATTAAAAATGTCATGTGTACCCCCAAAAGCATACATTTAAGGGTTTTGGAGAGTTTATTAGTTTTTGTATGATTTCTGTCTGCTTCTTTCCTGAAATAGATGATCTGTCATTGCATTGTATATTAGGCACTACCTTTTTATGAAACACATAAGAGTTATTCACATATTCCTTCATCCAGATAGCACAGTCAACAACTGCATATGGTACGCTGAGAATACAAATTATATATCCTTTGCTAAAACAGAATGAGCTTGTATTTTATATGGTGGGTCTCCTTTCTTTAAAAGGAGATGCTTGGGACAAGAATAGTTGGCAATAACTGACCTTCAAGACAAGAAGAGAGCAAATCTTACCTCTATCTCATATAGTGCTCTATTTTGAAATAAAATGCTTTAATAGAATGTTAGATAATTGGAAGCTGAGCTCAGTGTAAGTCCCTTCATGATTTATAGTCCAAATCAGCAATTTTGTACTTCTTTTTCAATGACACTTTGATATTGCCTTTGTCATTTTTGTCACTACTTATGGAAGTTACACAACTCTTTTGAGTAAATGAAATAACATACCACCTAAAAGCCAGCAACAAACCGAGAATGTAGTTAAACAAAAGATTTAATAAGTTTAAACTGTTCTGGTAAGTTGATTGGGCAGATTGGCTGACATTTTCTTATCTGCAAGGACAGAGCAGCATTAGCAAAGCTCTGCAAAGCAATGGGATTTGGGGTGCATTACCAGACAAAGTGTTATCCTGCAAACCAGAGATATCATTAAAGTAGAATAACTTTTTAATGTCTTCAAATTCTATCTTGCATTTAAGAATTAAAAAAAATATTTGCCTTCCTTTGTCTTGCATCACCCTTTCCTCTTTCACCCAGCTCACTTTTCAGTATATTTCTCTTTAGATGTATCCTCATTACACTTGCTTTGGGCATTTTCTTGCTGTTTAAGGAAATAATTATGGGTGCTGAGGAAACAGCCACACCTAACCTGCATAATATAATTCATAGGAAATCATACAGACTAAAAAAATTTAGTGAAGACTTATTCACACAGATAGACAAAGGTTTAACTTCAGCAGAAAAGAGTAAGTTGGTTTACAAATAAAATTTTGCTGTGAAAAAAAGCAAGAAAATATTGGTACATTGTACAAATGTTTAGTGGCTTGCAGTTTTGGAATTTATGAGTAATGTTTTGAATCTAACAAGGAAAGATGTCTACATAGGACTGCCATATTAAATACCAAAACATTACTTAGAACAGAAAATTGTTTTGATTCCTTTCCTATTCCTGTAATTGTTGCATTAGTATTCTTTATTTCTGTGACTATTTCAGTATGAGATGTGTAATTGCTTCCTGGCAAGCATTCTTAAATGAAGAAAACTCCAAGTTCAGTGTACTGGGAGTACTACAGCCTTGAATTTGATTAGAGTGTTTCCTTACAGGACACTGCATTCACCTGTTTCCACGTCTTAACTTCCAGTCCTCAATCTGAAGGAATCAGTTATTTTTCGTAACCTCTGATCTGTGAAATGATGACAAATTGTGCAATAGCTTTTTGGGGTTGGTTTTGTTTCCTTTTTTACAGTAAACCCATTAATTCATTAGCAGGATGATCGTTCTGCTCTGATTCAATACTTGTGTTTCAGAAAAGGAAGGAGGTTTGATCTGCACATTTGCTTGGCTATGTAGGTACATGGAGTTCTGGCTGATCTTCCACCACCATCTGCTCAAGTGCTTTTGTGTGTCTGTGTCTGCAGGAAACTTCCCCCCCCCCCCCCCCCCCCCCCCCCCCATTACCACAATTACCCTCCTATTTCAAGTAGCTGCCATTTATGTACTGGTCCACTCTTCCACTTTTATGCACTGATACCACATGATCTAAGGCATTTACATTATAGACATAATAATCTGAAATGTGGTTGTCAGAACTCCATTTATAGTTGAAAGGTAAAAATAAGGCATTTCTGTCATATCTCATCCTCATGCTTATGTAAAACCTAAAAATAAATCACATAAATTACAATTTAGAAGTTCCTATTTTTCTCCAGTGAGTGACTAAAAAAGGGAGGCAAGGATGACTAATTCAAATACAGCCCTCTGCTTTGTAGATGTTCAAATCAAATAGCTAATGTACATATTTTATTTACTACTGATTTTGTACTGCTTTTGCTCATTCATATATGAAGAATTTTAAGATAATTCTTAATGACATATGCTACTTTCTTTTTTTTCCTCTTCCTTCTTTCTCTTTTCAGATAGGAGAGGAATAGTTGAGCCAATTCTTTCCCAGATACCATCTCTTTTTTTTAAAGCTTTCATGATGTAAGTAGGAGTTATTTGCTTCAGTCACTGAGATTATATCAAGAAAGCTTAGAAGGCATTTTATATTAGCAGTGCAATTTGAACACATACTCCACTTGCTGATGAAGTGGACAAAAGATACCACAAGAAATTTTGTTTAACATTTAATACCCGATTAATTTACTACAGCAGAAAGCCAGTGATCAGGTAAGAGGCAAAAGCAGGAGGCAAACAGTAGATTTACCCATTACTTCTGAACAAAATGCCCATCCAGATTGGCCTTCCTTAAGCCTTTGATGGTAACACTAGATGAGATGTTTTCTAGAGGTGTGGGGTAATTGTTGTAGCTTATCAGCACTAATTTGTTACCATACTATTTCTGACCAAAGGATAGTCCACAAGAAAGAAAGCTGTAATATAGGAAATTTAATTAGTTGTAATTTTTATCCCTCTTTCCCAAAGACTTGTTTAAAGACTATTAATGTTATGATTTTAAAAACTCATTAACTGAGACATTTCCATATGATATTCAGGCTCTAAGAAGTGAAATGGACTCTGAACATCCAGTTTGCTATTTCTCCTCAGAATACAATAAATAGGCAGAGTGCAGTGTACTTAGCTGTTCAGAGTGTATCAGCTGGTAAAACATCCTGCACTTCATACACTGAAGATGAAGGATATAAATTACATCATGTTAAACGACAATGCAAGAGGGCACTCATAGAAATAGATGACAGACTTTGCAAAAAAAATAAAAGGTGTTGTATATGATTGCAAGGATGACCTGTTGACCCAGACTCCTTCACCTAGATTGTGCTTTATGAAAATTCAGGAGGATTCTGGAAATGTGCATCTATAAAATCCTTCTCTGAAATATCATCCTTTATCAGAAGTGAACATAATCTTATTTGCAGCTTGCTCCTTCTCAGGCTTCCAGATTGTTTGATTACTGTTGAGAACTTAAGGATGATATTTCTAGACTGTCTAATTATGGTTTCTTATGACTGTAGGAATAGGCAATAATAACCCTAAGAAAATCTAGTGCTCGCAGGATCAGTTCTATAGAGCTCACATGAATAATATTTTAGTAACAACCAAATGAATTGTTCAACTTCAGGCACAAAATTATGAGACAGAGCAGCTCAGAGTTCAACTCTATTCCTAATATAGCATAGTTTCACTCATTAATCACATAGCTTCAAGAGGTTAACATTTCTTGAATGATGCAGAGAAAACTTATAATAGTCTAAAAGTAACTGCTGTAAGTAAAGTGATTGATATTTTACAACACTGTTAAACACGGTGTGTGAAAATGTAAAATAAGGATATTACAACCATTTAATGACCTCCTAGGACTAATGAAGGCAGGAAACTCACCTTATGTGAAATAATCTTAAAATCATCAATGCTGTGATGACTAAAATCATAGTCCTTTCTTTAAGACAGAATTTAAGAAAATTATCACATAACCCTAGAGAATAGAGAGAACTCCTCTGTGGTTGTACTCTGCAATTTGGCAGTTCACTCTTACCAGAAAATAAAAAGACTAATGGCAAGAAAGATTAAACCACCAAAAACAAAGAATGTTCAATGTAGTTGGTTTTAAACCACAGTACACCACAGCCCTCTACCCAGATGACGTGTATTGTACACATATTGACAATATATGATAATGCAATACATTTGTGTGCTTTGGCTTGAATTGATTTACAAAGGAAGGCAAAATTGAAGGAATGACACACCAAAATTTTATACAAAATTGCAGAGAAGGGAAAGTAACATAGAAGAAAAAAAAAGGAAGAAAAGAGAGGGAAAAAAAAAAAAGAAAAGGAAAGCAAAAAGGGGAAAAGGCAGAGATTATGGAGTACAGTGGAGTAGAAGGCACAAACACATGCACAAATGACAAAAAGGAAGAAAACTAGCAATCATCAGTGAAACAAGAAGAGAGTGAGGAAAAGCCATGAGCAAAAATTAAGTAAATTGAGGAATAAAAGATTGCTGGGATCACAGTCCCACCAACCTGTGAATTTTGAATGGTACCAGCCAGCTGCTGGGAGAAGGCCAAAGAGTGCTTGGCTAAATGAGAAGCAGTTGGCATCCTGGTATTTCACATGTGATGAGCATCCAATATGTGATACTTGATCTTATGCCAGGGACATGCTATGGTTTGAAATTTCTAGCATCCAATCAGGATACCCAGTGACTTTCTTTTATCATATTAATCACATGTCCTGCACCAAAGAATACTTAATCCAGATGCACAGGAGTTTAGATGGAAAAAACTCAGACTGTTTTAAACAGCTGTTCAAAATCAGTTCATGAAAAATAAAGTCTATTTTGGGCAGAAACTTGTTTCTTAGATCAAAGTGCTTCACTCATTCCATATTTTTATTCTTTAACAAAAAAAATCAGTTCAATCAGGAACAGGTGTTTTTTAATTGTAGGCTTATTTGCTAGCCCTCAGACAGGAGTGGCTATCAGAGATGGCACTAGAAGTACACTCACTTGTATTTGGCAACCTCTGAATTTATGATGTTGCAGTGCTAATTCATCCTATGATTCTAACACTGAAAGTAATCTTTAATCAATAAAAAAGCATGGTTTTATCTTAATCATCATTCCTTTACTAGAGAGTACATTTCTGTTCAGTGAGTAATATGTATGCCTTTGCAATATGTGATTAAAAACTATGATGTTGTTATATACATTTTAATACTAATATTTATCCTGAGCCAGGTTTAAAACAATGCTTTAAAATATCTCTTTTCTAAAATTAAAAGGAGGTAAGCAAAAGTAGAATGAGATCTATTTAAATTTTCCTATCCTACATGTCCTTTTCTATACTTATACAAATATGACTGCTTTAAATCTCTTGCTTGTTAATTTTTGCTAAAGAAACATGTCTGCTAATTAATAGTTACAGATAGTTCAAGCCAGAAAGATGTCCTATGATTCCCTAGTTGCAGGCCTGGCACAGGGGCTCTAGTTTGTTAAAATATTCTTTTCTTCTTATCTTTCAATTTATGTAAGGTTCTGAAAGCACTTACGTCTTCTTCTGTGTTGCAGAAATATTGCAGAGACCTCTCTGAGCATTTATCAGAAGACTTATTCACATGAGAAAAGCTTCTACATTGATATTTGGTGGAGTCGTCTCACAGTACTATTTGTGTTGCAGAGTATATCTTTAATTAGGACATTACCTATAGAAATATTAAAAGTGTTGAATATTAGAAATAATCCAACTGGGATAATACCTGCCAGCCCTACACTGGCCTATTCACTAGTCCTCAGAAGGGACTTTCTTTCAAATGCCTGCTTAGGGTTAAGAACTAAATTGTAAAATTAATGAACTATTCATGAGAGAAAATATTTCGGAGGATGCAAACCCGTATTTCAAACACTTTGAATGAGGGGGACAGAATAACAGTTCAAATTTTGCTGCTCTGGAATCTACCTATTTTTGTTATGTTAACTCTAACATGAGCCAATCTCCTTTGGGCTCTGGGAATATTTGCATATGGGATTTTCATTCAGGTCTCTGAACTTAGCGTGAGGTGTAATTGTGAGTATGTTTATACAGGCAATTTGTATCTATCACAGAAAGGTTTGTCTTCACCTCCATGAGTATTCTGGAAAGCAGATGCAGTCACTGGAAACTTATCTCTAGGATTCTTTACTTTTAGATGCATATAAATATCTTGTGAGCCTTTCGCCCATTGGACAAAATTAATAAAACAATAAATGTATTCATCTAAAATATAGAGTGAATTTTATTTTCCTAATGAAAGACTCCCAGTCCTCATTGTATACTTACATAATCTGAGTAGTTTTTAATCTATTGTACTGATTTTTAACATCCAAATAAGATTAAAATGAAAACTATAAGCCATCTTTATAATTTAATGGTGCTTTTAAGACTTTAGTAAGAACAAGCACATTGTAACTGCACCTTTTAAAGTACCAAATAAGACTGTGTAGGGAAGGGGATGACTATATTCAAAGGAACATTGGTAAAAGATTCTGTGAGCTCATTATTCTACAGAAAATGAAGCAACCGTATTTCTTACCATAACCCCTGCTTTAAAAAGCACAGTGCTTTTATTCCCTCAGTGATTTTGATAAACATCCTACACCATGGTGATTACAAGCATGTGACCACAACAAAAGTCTCATATGACTCCCAGGGGCAGCTCAGCATGAGTAGCAATTCCTAGCATAGTCCAAAGCCACATTCCAGTAAGAGATTACAGTTTTTTGTACAGCCTCATGATTCCTGCCATTCCCCATCCCCCAACAAAAACATCATGGTCATTATTTCCTCTACATCAGGAGACTTAATGACTATCACACCTAACATTAACAATTCTTAGGAATAAGAAATAAGGCCATTTTCTATTTTGGTCCTGCCTGATGAAAAACATGTGCTAATGGGCCCCAGATAAACTGAAAGCTTCATTGAATCCAGAATGTCATAATGCATTTGGAAACAAGACAAAGTGTTTCCAAGAAAGACATGCTTTACCCATCACAAATAACCCAATTAACTGAGTGCTTTAGAGGGAAACTCATAGAAAGTCAGGATTTTGCTTCCAGTGAATACACAAGATTTCCCAATTCATAGTTCAAGCCTGGACAAATTAAAAGAAATTTAAAGGCTCTTAACAATAGCTGTTTTTTTAGAGGACTCTTATGAGACCACCTGCACCCTGTCCACCCCTTACCTTTTAAATTAAAAAAAAAAAGCCAACAAAAAAAACCAAAGCAAACCAAAAGAAAACAAAACCCACACAGATGCTGACATCCCAGTTCAGATCAGCTGTTGGCCTGCTTTGATAACTCTACTGCACAAACTTGAGCTTACTGAAGAAACAGCAGACTATTTCTCAAATCAAGCTGCTGGCCCAGAGTGTCAGAGTGCTGCTGCTGTGCTTCTTCCTGTGGTCTGTGCTGGTTCATCTACACTGAGCTGTTTCATTCCATGTGAATAAATATAACTAAATAACATTTACATTTACAGCTGTATTCTGTAAATGTAGCAAGAGAACGTGAAAACTGCCTGAACCTGGTGAAAGTACCATACATTTTTTGACATGGGGCATAACTTACATAATATTTAATGTCACCTCTCATTAACACCATCTTATGCCTCTGATGTAGGGTCTGTACCTGCATAAGCCTCAGCAATTAGGAACCATTTCTTTTCTATGAAGTTGCCACCAAAGAAGTTTTCACATCTTCTCTTTGCAGGCCACTAACTAGCGAACAATTTGCCATTTCCAGCACATCTTTGCCGCCCTACATCCACTTATCCTTCTGAGAGAGTAAGTTTGCAGATTAATTTCCACAAATATCTCCTTGTAGAAGACTTCCTGGTGACACTTGAAAATTTTAAAGTATGGCCTAACTACCAACATTTTTGTTTATTTTGCCTTCAAGGTTTACATGCTCCAGCTTGCAGTGTCAGCTGAGCTTTGAAAGGTATAGCAATGTCTCAAAATCTATTTCAAAGCTTCTCCTAGAGTCCAAATGGGAAGCTGACATGAAGCTTAACTTATGTCAGCTCAGAAAATTTTGTTTTATGGGGGTTTTCATGAATACATGGCCAAAAACTGACTAAGAATCACAGAATTGTAGAATTGTCAAGGTCAGAAGAGATCTTTAAAAGCACCCAGTTCAACCATCAACCCAGCACTACCACTGTAACCCCTACACCACTAAACCATCACACAGTGCCAGATCCAGAGAAGCACTGTCAGGGATGGTGGCTCCACCACCTCCCTAAGCAACCTATTCCAATGCATGACCACCCTAACAGTGAAAACATTTTTCTGTTTTCCATTCTCAATCTCCCCTGTTCTCAGCTTAAAGCCATTTTCTCTGGCCCTCTCACTGAAGGCCTGGTAGAAGAGACTGGTCCCCACCTCACCACAGCCTCCTTTCAGAGAGCTGCAGAGAGCAGCGAGCTCCTCCCTGAGACTAAACAAACCAGCTCCCTTAGCTGCTCCTCTTAGGACACGTTTCTAGACTTTCATGAGCTTTGTTGCCCTTGCTAGACACACTCCAGCACCCAATGTCCTTTGTAAAGTGAGGAGAGACCACCTCTAGTACACTATCTATCTGTTGCCTCACTGGGCTCTCTGTCCTTGCAAACAGCCGGTGCTTTCTGGATTAAATCAAATTGGTGCAGTTTCAAGATATTAAAAAATTGTTTGTTCCTCTTCTTTTTTGGCTCTACATGTTGAAATAGATACCATTGTATTCTTGCAATGTTTCTGATTAATATAGATAATAATTTATAGGGATTTTTTTTGTTTATGCCTATTTGCTTTGAGATTTGGGCAGAGTTTTTTGAATTAACGTTTTGGTTTTTATTTACTTAACAGACATATCTTTCTTTTCTTGCTATGAATTTTTTACAATATGGTAATAACATTCCAAATGGAACTAGGGATCACTCTATCAGTGTCTATATATATGGTGTACATAGGCTGACAAATTATAATTTCTCCTATTTTGTATATTGTAGAGAGTAGCTTAGCACAAATGTATGGAATGCCTGACACAATGTGACTCCAGGTTATGCTTTGAGTCTCATGTGATTAAGTAATTGTTGTAGGTTAAATGCTTGGTGGGAATAAAGAGGTGAAGCTGCTAAGAAGGGCCTGATAGTTACATTGGACACTTCAGGCTCAGAAGCAGCTAAGTTTCATTTCTAAGTGGGTGCCATGTAACTTCTTAGTACAATGCTAGAAGGAAGGCAGGACAGAGAAGGAGGCTGATGAGTATTATCTTGATTTCTAGTCCCAATACTGATGTCCTTGTGCCTTTGTTAGGCACAAAAATTATTTATATAACACTTATTAATCACCCAGGGTGTGATCATTGACTAATTAAACTGACATTAAGTTTTTCTAATTAGACAGTGTTTGGGAAGCATTTCAAATATCAAGAGAACTGCATTAATGAAAGAACTATTAATCATTTGATCCTGTGGACTCAGCAAATGACCATAATACAGATCCCTGGTTATCTGCATTTAAGCACCCAGATAGTCACATTTACTTTAATAAAACTTAATGATATTCTTTTATTCAGGCATTTACATTGACCTGCTAGATTTGAAATGTTTTACTTACCTGTGCTAATCACTTGATCGCCTCTCACCCATTTGTCTTGTTCCACTTGCCCTATGAGATCAGAAGGAGAAGAGGCTCTTGAATAGTTTGGATTTGACAGGGGAAAACAAGACATTAAAAGATGCTGCTGGCATCAAAAGACAGCCAACATTCTAACTCTTGGCTCTTCAGGACAAAATTGTTGAGCATGATGGCCTCATTGTGCTTTAAGTATTCTCACTATATTCCTTAAGCAAATTGCTATTTAAAGTAATGGAAATTTCCTTAAAAAGAAAATACCTTAAGAATATATTTTTGAACCCCTGAGGCTGACTATTAGTGACTGATGCATTTTTAGGAACACTTTTATCTTTATTCTAGAAATAGTAGTTTTTGCAGGTGCATTTTTCTTTAGCTGTATGTAAGAGTGTGTGATCTAAAAAATGTAACTAATCTCAGATGAAAAACTATTTTTCTTGAAATATCTTGACAGGATTGTGATAGTGTAATGTTAGTATTGAGATGCAGGTGAGTATTTTCATACCACTAGAAAAACCAAGATTTGATTTTAATTTTATCAAAACACAATGACATAGCATTCCTGTCTGAAGTAGTATTCATGATTAGAAATAGGAGAACAGCATGGCAAAAAAATTCTCACATTCTGAGCTTTTTTCAATAAGTTTTTACTTCAGTATATAATCTTTGTAGACCTTTTCATCATTATCCTGAATTAGATTGTGTATATCTAGAATAAAAATTGTAAAGGCATATGAAAGCAGAATGGTTGGCTGCTTCTTTTTCTGCTTAAAATATTTTATTTTCACACTGATTATGAAGTGTGAAAACTGTTATTTAGAAAATAACAGTTTTCATACTATTAAAGTATATTATTACTATAAAGAGTAATACTGAAAGAAAAGTAGCTAATTACCTATAGGAAAAAGTGATAGGAGTTAATCCAGCAGGGAAATGGAGAGAAGACTGCCATAGCTTCACACTCACAAGTGCAACCATCAGTGAGGCTGAGCCTGAGTCTCCAATAGCCACACTTGTGTACACAAACACACCAAGTTTGTGTGTATATACAGATATGTACGTACACACAGCTGGTCACACAGACCATAGCCGGGACAGAGAATGCACTCACACAAACAGCATCAATATCCTTTCCCTGTTCCCATCTCTGACTAATGAGAATGAAGGTCAGTTACTGAAACACATACCCTGTGTGGGTCCCTCCAGCAGCTGGGCTCAGACTCTGCAGCAGCTACTCCTGGATCACTCCTGGTCTCCCCACCACTGGCACCTGGACATATGAGCCTGCAAGGACACAGCCTAGTCCAGCTGCTGATACTCAGAGCACTTTTGGTAAAGCACAGACACTGGCAGACAGACACATGATCCATCTCTCCAGTAACTTGCCTGAGTGGGAATTCAGTCTACCCAGTCCCTGGGTTTCACTCTGACTTCACGCACAAATGCATATAAACAGGCCCCTCCATAGACAATTCCCACTTCTGGTCTTAGCCATACTTCAGATCTCATGGTCTCTACAGGAGCTGTCCTGGACCTCCAGGTCCTACCAGTTCTCAGACCCACTCTCCAACATCTGACTCAGCCTTTTGGCTACTCCAGAACCTGACTGTCAAATCTCTTATCCTGCTGGCTTGCTAGACCAGCTAGATGTCTCTGCTAACTGCACAGGCATGCACACCCACACTACACGCACACACTCCAGTTTCTCTAGGTGATGGAACCACAGATGCATGGGTCTCTAGACTTGCTGCCCTACCCAGTGGCTGGTACCTAGATTTCCATGCACAGACATGAGCACAGAATGGAGTCTCCCCAGGGTAGTTACAGAAGATTTTAAAGATCAGGCATAGGGCGTGGCCATGCAAACACACGGACCAGTCCCTCTGCTAGCATTCAGCTGGCTTCTTTTACCCTGATCCTGTTTTCCCATGCTTGACCCTCTTCAAACTACCTTGATTCCTTCCTTTGTTAACTCTTGGCTCTTTTCCCCAAATACGGCAAGTCTTGTCCAAAATGCTCTTCCACAGCATCCCATAATGAGGTCCATAACCCTGTAGCAGTAGCCCCTATCCCCATCTCCGGTCTAAAAGACTTTCTTTAGGGAAAGCCTCCCCTTCAGGCTCTCCCTTTGTGCCACACCCCCCAGGGCCAGGGGGCTGATCATCCTGCCAGGGGAGCCCTGGGAGGATCCAGGTCAGAGGCTCCTGATAACCTTCCTGGTGTTCCCCAACTGTCATTGTTCCACTGGGCTCCTTTGTGTTCATGTTCACTCGAACAACCTAACAGAAAGATTTCTCATTGGGTAAGAGGTGATTCTCCACACTCCTGGAAACAAGAGGAATGAAGATGGATCAGTTTTCACAACTTTAATTATTAAGTAATTTGTCTAGTTCCTAGGTCAAACTAATGGACCCGCTTCAGCTTTTTTTTCACTCATGTTTTAGTCCCTGGGGAGGCAAGGAAGGGGTAGGTCAGACATTTCACAATTTGAGTAGCCAACTCACAATTTTATACAGCTCTCTGCACTACTATAAACTTCTTATGAGGTGTTTGCCAGATAAACAATCTTTATCACGTCTAACTTGCTTTCTCCTTTTCCTGAAAAGTGGAAATATTAAACTTATATAGCATGCATTGAGGGCAACAGTCACAAATTAAAACCATGACACTGATATTAGGATAATATATTCATTGCTATTTGTGTCACTGCTTGGCAGTGGCATAACTGCTCTACGCATACCCAGTGAAGGAAAGTCTCCACCCTAAAGAATTTATCACATTAGATAGGAAAATGAGTCAGGCAGGAAAACAGAGGCGGAGTCTGGCTTAGCAAGTCAGTGGCAGAAGTGAGACAATATGTTTTAAAGAGATGGGCTGAGCCTCAGGAAGTTTAAGTGGTCTCCTTGAAGATATTGAAGTGCCTTATAAAAGAAGAAAGAGGAAGTCAGATGATCTTAATATCCTCAGAGCATATTGTTAGATAATTTCTTAAAAATTATTGAAGGTGTGTATTTTGTTTTATATTATTACTTTTAGTGTTTCTAGTTGTATTTGGTTAACTATTTAAAATCTGCTGCATTACTATATTTTACTGATAGAAATTTGCATTTTAGTGTCTTTTTTATGAAATGTTTGCCATTTATTTCTATATATTTAATTCATGTACATAAAGGCAATAGCTGAGCATGGTTTACTAATCCATACAAGACAAACAATATAAATTTCATTTATAACTCATTTATAGATGTACTTAGTGAAATTTAAACTCTTGTTTGTTTGATTTTCAGTGATAGATTTTCCCATCACATTCATTCTAATACTTCTATTAGAATGAATGTGATGGGAAGATCTATCTATTACTTCTGTCACTTTTGCCTTACTTTCTTTTCAACTCAAAAACCACTCTTCTTATAATTCCTTTATTTTTCTACCCTTCTCTTTCTGAGCTTCCCTATGATCCCTAGTCACTCTTCAGTTTCTTGTGCATCACATTCTTCTCCCTCTTTCAAATGCTTATCAAAATGCACGTTCCAAAAAGAATTTGAGAATATATTGTTCTTTAATTCCTTAAACCTTACACTCATCTTTACTCATATTTATTGTCTGCATTACTAGATTTCCATGTCCTGTCTTTTAAAATCTTTTTGAAATTCACATCTCCTTCAAAAGACTAGCAATGGGCTGTATTTTATTTTGCTTTGTTTGGCTTTATAATTAGTTACTGGGACATAAAAAACATAGTCGATGAAAACTTGGCCATGATCAGCAAGTTTTGCCATTGATATAATTCATGCACCCTGCCAAAGTAAATAAATAAATAATGTCCTATTCTGACCCCTGACTAGCTAACTAAAAGGATTTGGGATTACAGCTGGTACAGATCAATGTGAAATCAGTGTCTGGTCGGCTAAATCAGCTAGTTTGGTTGCAACTTTGTTGTGCCTGAGGGCAGAACTTCAGATCTAATTTCACTGTTATACAATGTAGAAGAACCCTCCTCCAGGTACCCCTATAAAATTAAACATTAAAGTTTCATAATATAATGCTATTTATAGATGGAATTTTAATTTAGATGCTGTCATGCAAACAAGAACTGCTGTCATTAGAGAGAAGGTTCTTTAGCATCTATAATAGTTTCTTAGATGGAGGGAGATGCATTTGGCTAAAAGTTTGCATCAGGTTTGCTTCGAGTCAGAGGACCATCCCAAGCCTTTCAGTTACTGTGCTGGGTTAGGCTTGCCCAGCAGCCAAACTCTCCTCAGAGGGGCAGGGGGAAGATGTAAGATGTCAAAGATCCTGGGTCAAGATACAGACACACATAGGACCTAACTACCACCATGACATGCAAAACAGACTCTATTTAGGGAAAGTTAGCAGAACTTATTGAAATAGATTTTGGGAGTAAGAAACAAAGACAAATGTTGAAACACCTTTCTCCCCATTCACTCTTTTCCTCCTGACTCCTCTACACCCCCGAGCAGCATAGAGGGTGGGAATGGGCACATGGTCACTCAGTAAAACAACATTCTCTCTGCTCCTTCCCTTTCTTTTCACCTGCACTAAGGGAGCCCCTAGATGGACCATTCCCCCCTGCATGGATGCTTCCAGTAGCTGGAGTTCTCCAAGTTAATCCTGCTGCAGTGTAGGTTTTCCTTGGGCCTCAGTTCCTGCAGGAAATCCCCTCTGCTCTGCTCTGGTCCCTGCAGGGGAACCTCTGCTTTGGCATTTGGGGCACCCCGTCCCTCTCCCTCTTGTCTGACCTTGCTGTCTGCAGGGGCGTTTCTCACATGTTTTTCCTTCTTCCTCTGCCTTTGTGGTATTTCTTTGCTCTTCCTGAAAGGCATTTTCACAGCCATTCGTGCCCTGCAGTGGGTGAGCTGGGGCTGGCTGGGATGGGACACGTCCAGCCCAGGGCAGTGTAGGCCCCTCCTCAGGGAGCCCCTACTCATTGTGCTGTGCTGGCTTGCAAATTAATCATTCCCTTTTCCCTATCACCAAAGTTTAAATTTGTATACTCAGAAATTTCATAGTATTTACATTTGCATAAGGAATGTGTAAAATTATGGGTATATTTTCCATATTCCATATTTTCAGAATTATTCCTTAACTTCTTAAGAGCTTCTCACGAAGTTATTTTAAGTCCTCTGGAAAGTTGTTGGGTTTTTTTAATAGTGATGACATTGAACCTTCATGAGGAGAGTGGTACCTGACCCAGGTTACCTTTCAGATAATTATAAAAAGGAGGTAAACTGAATCTCAGCAGAAATATAGGCATTATGTAAGTTATTGCTAGAAACTAAACCCTTTACTTCAATAAGAGTTTGGGAAACTACCCAGCCCTACACTGCAGGAGCTAAATATAACCAAGAATTAAATTTGACTAATTATATAGAGTATTCCAACAGGTATAATGCATGAGACCTCAAGCCACCTCTCAGTACTATTTTTATCTTTTCAACATGTACCTTTTATCAACTATTTTATCTTTTCAACACTGTACTGATTGTAACTTTTTTTTCCTTCACCTGTGTCTTTTTCAAAAGATTCTGAAGTTACTGGAGCTGAGTAATAAAATTTAGGGTCACATGGTCAAAATAATTTAGAAAATAGTGTTTTCCCAACATCAAGAAATTCTGTGTTAGCAAGCACAAACTTTGTTCAAAATGCAAAAAGCTGCAGAATAATCTTGGGACCTTCTTTTAAAATGAAGTCTTCAGACAGTCAAAGTTCCATGAATCCCTTATGTCTGTTTTCTTTCTTAATTTTTCAAAATAAATATATCTTTGAACATGCATCTTGAAATATTTTGTCACGTCACATTACTGAAAAACATTATTAATAAATTCTTCAGCACATGAGAATACATCTCCTGGAGATATTTTATCATTGATTTAACAAGGGGTTTTCTGTAACAGATTTTGGATGCAGTAGGTAAACAGGATTTTGTAGAGAAATGGAAGCAAAAAATGAGGCAAGTATATGGGAACAGTCTGAAAGTGGTGGAAATTTTAAAAAACTGTAAATCCAAAACTGAAAAGCTCTCCCTGACACATCTGCCCAAAAGTTTTAATTTGTTTGCATTTAGAAGAATTTGGAATATAAGGAAAGAAATGTTTTCCTGTTAAGGAAAAACATTACCACAACATTGATTTACCTCTAGTGTTTCTGACCAGTACCATAAAATTCTGATAATGCCTGAAGTTTGAAAATAGTGAAGTTTTTCATCACAGAGCTTAAATGCTACATTTGGTTTTCTATCAAGCTATGCCTTCAGGTACCAGTTTCACTTCTTTTACTATTTGTTGCTGTTTACCCCATTCCACAAATAGGTTTGCTTTGTCTGCACTTCTACACTGTTGCTGTTCATTCTGAAAGGCAACCAGGGCCTCTAACAGCTTGAGACATACTCCTATTTGGGCTACCATAGCAACGAGAATGTGTATTAAAGTGTAGGTCACATGGCTTAGTTTCCTAAGGCTAATTAATTTCACTAATTATGGCCTCATACCAGCTGCAGAATGTGTTGGTGACCTAGTGAAATCAGCTGTAGACAACTGTTTTCCATACTGTGGTAGTACGACCTCACCGTGTGGAAATATTAATGTAATTATGAGAATTGTATGCAATATGTACAGAAAACAAATACTACTGCATGATTAGAGACTGGGCTGTGGGACCTTGAACATTTTTAATGTAGATGTTTAAATCTTTTTTATTGCTTTCTCTATCATATGCCAGTACTAAATAGGTTATAAAGAGCGGAGTAGTTAAGCTTAAAATATTGTCATTGAAAGGTTGTTTAATTCACCAGCTTTACAAAGGATTTATGAAACACCTACCACTTAAGGCAATACTAATATGTACACAAATATATATTTAGTACAGTAGTTTCTAGAAAACAAGTAAAACCAGAACAGCTTCTGCTTGTTATTTTTTCTATATAGCAAAACTAACAATCAGAAAATATTTTATGTCACAAATAACATAACTGTATTACACATTACAAGGGACTAAGTCTCTCTTCTTTGCCCATACAATAGGGTTAATTTTAGCCCCCACCACATATGCAGTTTGATCTGTGTTTTAATAGAAAAGCAGGTGTCTACCTAGGCTTTGGGGAGCAATTAACAATTCATTTTATATAAAACCATGGTGTCTCACTGGTAAAACTAATTGAAGTAAATAAGACATTTTCAATCAGCTAAAAGAAGGCATTAAAACAACCTTGCAAAATTGTCATGACAAATTACCAGCCAAAGCACAAAACCTTCTCAGGCGGCCTTTACCATGGTGATTGATGAGAATGAAAAATTAATGATATCTTACTGGCCTGTCAAAAGAAAAAATTGCTCGCCTGACTGAATAGCATTTTCTGAGGCAACATTAAATTATAGAAAATTAATAAAATACACAAATGTATTTTATTTTTTAGCATAATTATTAAAAGTGCTAATTTTCCTACAGTGGAAGAAAACCACCAAATTCTACTCATAACCCCTCAGGACACAGACTGTCTCTGCCTAGGTTTGAGAGTAGCATTACAAAGTCCGCAAAAGGTTATATTCAGCAAATTGTACAGTTAGGATGGGCACAGAAGAGAAGACTTGTTATCAGGAAGACCCCAGGCATTGCCCCCAGAATGGGAGATGTACAGAAGGACAGACTGGCTCTTCAGTCCTGGCTCTGAAGAGGAATGGTCCCAACCCCCTACACTGTGCCCATGCCCATCAGTCTGATCATGAACCATCACAGACTTTCTCAGAGGTGGGTCCAGGTGGAAAAGCAATGTTTAGTAAGATACAGCCTCAGAATAATCGGATGAGGGGTTTCGTTAAATATTTCGCTTTTGTCTCTATTCAGGGTGGGTTTTTTCCCCCTTTTTTCTTTCGTGGAAATGGACAAGTAGTCATCATGCATCTCATCCCTGTGTCACTTCCTCCTATAACAAAAGAGTCTGCAGAGTTCTGCATAACTGCATGAAACAGCATGAGACTACATAGGGGGAAAAAACCCCAGATTCTTCAACTAGTGATAAAATCAAGATATTGACCATAAAAAGTATATTGAGATTTTAATCTTTTAATCTCATTTTTAAATGTGAATTTAATAATCAAGTGTCTTTTGTGGGTAAAACAACACATAAGTCCTCTAACATAATATTAAAATACAAGAAATTGTCCAGGAATGTTTATTTAAGGAACAGGTTTTTTCTCCCTGTTATGATTGCCTGCGATGTATACTTGTACCTGTTAAAAATACTGCTTTCTTACTGTCAGGGAGATGTATTTTAGGCTGAGATAAAAGAGGATTGTATGTTTAACAGCTATATAATGCAGCTTGTCAACATGATTATCTATCTCTCAGCTTATACAAAAAGGACATTGAGTTTATTGAAGCAAATAGCCTACAGAGGCTAGCAGGCTGAAATGCTGCCTAACTGCAATAACCCTTGTGAAAAGAAGGGTCAATTAGTGAGGCTGATGATTAAGAAAGGGCTCTAGTCTCTAGGTCAGATGCTGTGTAGACTGAAGCTAATGGTACTAATTTTGCTGCATCTTGTAAAGAATGTTAGTCAAAACATAGGTTTCAAAGAGAAAATAGCAAAAAAAAAAAAAAGGGGTGGGAGATTTTTGTGAATAGAATAAATACCATCTTAAAATTTTTCCTTTCAGGAAAATAGACTTCATAACAAAAGCAAAAAAAGACCCCCAGTAAAAATAATTGCCCACAAGGAGATAATCAGCAGTCTATATTCAATAGTTTCTACTGTAAAATCATGTCATGCAACAAATAAGTTTGTGCACCTCTCCCAGTATGAAAGGATCTGAGAATGAGATGCAGGGTACAACAATGAAGCAAAGGACTTGCAGTGGAAATATGTTCAAGTGGTAAAATTGAAATGCTGTGGGATTCTTTCCTTTGGTTCAGATAATGTTTTCTGCAATGAAGGGATACACCACATGTGCCACAAGAGGTGACACAAAATAAAAATAAATAATGTCCCAGTGTGTCCTGGTGGTCAAAAAGGCCAAGAGCACCCTGGCTTCTATCAAAAATAATGTGACCTGTAGAAACAGGCCCAGTGATCATCCCCCTGTATTTGACACTGATTAGGCTGCACCCCAAATCCTGTGTTCTTCTTTTAGTGCCCTCACTACAAGAAAAACATTGAGTGCAGAGAAGGACAAAAAAAGCTGATGGAGGACCTGGAGCATGTGGCTGAGGGAGTTGAGGGAGTTGAGGTTATTTAGCCTGGAGAAGAGGAGGCTCAGGGGGCCCTAATCACTCTCCACAACTGCCTGAAAGGAGGGTGCGGCCAGCTGGGGTCAGTCTCTTCTGCAAGGTAACAAGAGACAGGATGAGAGGAAATGGCCTTGAGTTACAGCAGGGGAGATATAAATTGGATATCAGAAAAATTTCCTCATAGAAAGCGTTATCAACCATTGCAACAGGCAGCCCAGGGAAGTGGTGGAATCACCATCTGTGGAAGCATTCAGAAGGTATGTGCAGGTGGCACTTGTGCATATGGCTTAAGGATGAACACAGCAGTCCTAGGCTAACAGTTGGACTCAGTGATCCTTGAGTCCTTAGTGATTCTAAAATTCTATGTCCTTCAAAGGAGAGTCATGGGCATGAGTGTTCTACTTTTTTTATCAAAACTGACACACTAATGGTAGATCCTCATGTTTCAGAACTCAATCCCCTAAGCACAGAAATAAAGAAAAATTACTGAGCAACTAAATTACCACATTTGTAATTGACTCACAATGTTGTGAGTTAAGAATGGTTAAATCAAAAAATGATCACTGCAGATTTTCTTTTTTTCAATTTGATAGCTATTGGATATTTGTAGAATAGAAAAATGTATCTAATAATAAATGTAATGATTTTTATCTTCATGCCTATCACCTGATACTATGTTGGTGCGAGGGACCCATGATACTTGTAAGACAGAAATGTTACATTCATTCAACAAATAAGAGTTTCAAGACACCTGTGAATAAATTATTTCTTCCTGTTGCTTTAATTTAAAATCTGAAGATCATCAGGCATAATTTTATAAACCAGCCATGGATAAATACCACAATACAGTCAAGTTTTGTTTCTCATTTTATAGTAAATCCTCACTAGCAGAGTCTTATGAACTTCTATACCACTCCATAGTTTTAAAATGCATTAGCTGTGAGAGGAATTCAAAGATGCTATCTCATTGCTACCTAATGGTGTATATTTACTTTTTGGATGTTAGTTACAGCCATGTAGGCAGACTGGAAATGTGATGAAGAGTAGGTAAAAACATCTAAACCAACTTCAAACTTTTAGTAGATTTCAAGTCTTATAGGCTTCAAATTAGATTTTTGAGTTTTTCAAAATTTTCTCTAGAGCATGCAGCTACAGTAAGTGTGGTTTTGGATTAAACTTTGTTAGGAACTAAGCCTGGATTGAAGCAAAACATATGTTTTACCAAAATTTTCTATAGCTTATCATCAGTCTGTGTTTTTATATATGTATATATATATATATATATATAATATGAAAGACAATAGTATATATATAAGTCTAGATATCATATCACTGATCAATCTTTACATAGATTTCTTGATCAGAACCATTGGTCCTTAATAGTGGTTGATCCAATGTCCATTTGGGGAATTTTTCTTAGCTCCATTTAGCTTTGAAAGAGATTAATGGGGAACTCATACTAACACAGAAGTTCAGCAAGAAAGAAATTGATTTTTCAGCTCTGCATCTTCTGAAATCTGAGAGTTTGAATTCTTCACAACAGCCCAGAACTCATACTTGCCTAAAAAAAATACAAAATCTTATGCTTATTTATAATGTAGTTGATTGAGTATTTCTTTAGCTCTAGTAACCAGATTTCAACCTGTGCTGGGGAAAGTGAAATGGCAGTGTTAACCAGCTGGCTACCTCTCAGAATAGATAACCTTATGAATCTGTGTTCTGCTTTGATATGGACAGATCTGTGTGACTTGGTGGTGTTGACTTATAGTGTTGGACTCAATCTTTCATTAGTAGCATTAGTGGCCTCCCTTCCCTGAGATATGCCAGATCATATTTTCAGGAAATGACCTTTTTTTTTCCTGAAGACTGTGATGACTTTATCAGCTGTTTTATCAGTAACTGTGTGAGGTTGGCAGAAAATTTATTGAGTAAATTTGAGATGTTTTCTTCAGTGAAGACATCCAGATTTAAGAGGCAGAGAATGTCTAAAGCCACAAGGAATAACACTTTCATTTGATCTGTCCTGTGGTTTACCAGCAGACTGAACTTGACCCAAATGACTGACCTCACACTGAAGTAGTGAAGCCTTCGTACGTGAATTCAGGAATTATTAGGTCAAGAAAATGCAAGAGGGAGCAGAGTGTGCTAGCTTAATGGTGAGGACACTCAGCTGATCAGAAAACCATGTATTTTGACCCCAAGCTTACATTTGAGTTTTATGATAAAGAAGATACAGCACACTTCCTGAAATTGGGTAATGTAATTAAATGCCTTCAGACAAACATGACAGAATGGATCAGATCTCCTGTAGCTGGAATGAGTATGCAAATCACTAGGAAACCAAAAAAATTTAAGTCCACATCCTTTCACTGTGTCTTTAGAATAAAATTGTGCTGTAAATGCTCTCCTTTGCTGAGTTTTAAAATAATTTTATCAACACTGGATTTTTCTAAGGATTCCATTAATATCCCTGCATTGGTGCACACCTTCCAGCTATACCTGTTCAGGTTATGTTTGTTCTTTTAAATATTGACATAAGATTTACACATTTCTGTTCCTTTAGTACTTTTCCAGCACTGCTAAATGTGTTAAAAACTATCAGCAGACTAAAAGGTCCCCTGGTTCAGATCATTCTAGACTCATAGAGATATATTACATTGCTCTATTCATGAAAATGTAGTCATCACTAGAAGGTGTTGTTTAAAAGTCATCATTTATAGTTTAGTGCATATAGTCTGTTAGGAAATACATTGCTATGCTTGCTTTTCCTAAAATCAAAGATGCAGCTGTTGTACACTGCTTTTTAGGTTCATTTTTAGTAGTTTTGTGATGAAGAGGTCCATAATACTGCTAAAATCAACTTGATGTTTCTCAGCTGCCAGAAGTTTTATTATTTTTACTCTTTATCATTAATGTCTCCAATACCTCCCCATTTTCATTCCACATTTCAATTTCACATTTATCTCCCCAGCTCTTTCTTTTTCTTTCTGTCAGCAGTAAATTGCTTTCTCATATCTAATTGATTTGTTCTTCCTGCTCCTGCTTCAAATGAGTTTGCGTCAAACTTCTCTCTTATGATTGAGGTCTTGATATTTTTAGCCATTTTCAGCCATTTTCTCAAATAAGTCTCCTTGTTGATATAAAACATTCTCTATTGATTGGACTTTTCTTTTTAGTGTATGTTTTACATAAGTTGTTGTACTATATTGTAGATGGAAAGTCATCAGTAATGAGCTCACTAGTACCCAGGAAATCGACAAATTTAGTTTGGTAGATATTTATTTAATTATTTATATCAAGATTTAATCTGAAAATAATTAAGTCACATAAAGCTACATTATGGCAAGAATCATACCTTTTATGTTAGGGTAGTGAAATTTTCTTTTCACTAATTGGCTTAATTTTTGCAACATGTTACCCTAGCTACAGTCTCTCATGACTAAGTAGCCTGTTTTTACAGACAAAAGGGTTTAGAAGTTTTTTTCCCTATTTTCCTACTTAATTCGATGTCTTGTAAGCATTTCTTTATTTTACAGGAGATCCATTCCCAAATTCAAGCAGGCACCTGAATCCAAATTTCCCCAGGAGCTGGTTACCATACAAAAATCTCAATATTAGACGCTCCCCTCCACGAACAGCAGAATCACATCCAGGTTTGCATTGAGACTCAATGACTACAGAGACAGAACCTCTTCAATAATTACTTAATGTTACCTACTGGATTCAACCAGAGTCCCTAAGACTTGATTTCAGGAATAAAAAAAAAAAAAAAAAAGAAATTGCCATGAATTATTAAGTATAAAAAAATGGAAAAAGAAGAAGAGAGTGTAAAAACCAAATATCTTGACATCAGCTTGGCCCAGGCAATATAATCTTTTTTTTTTCTATATGAAATAAAAGGGGTTTTGGAAGCTCTGGAGTTTTGTAATACAAGGTTCTCAGAAGAGTTAGAATGGGCAATGGCACTGGAAGAAATAGAAAAAAACCTAATCCTTACCTCTTTATTCTTTTGCTTGTTCATGCTCTTAACAAAACCTCACCCCTAAATAACTTGGATGCCCTCTAACATCTAGAGCACCTTTATTACTCTTTGTTACTCATGCTGCTTTGCTATCTGTCATTGCTACGTAGTCTTCAGACACATGGAAAGGCAAAATCTTCTTGCACTGTGAACTTCCATGGTTGTCAGGCTGAGGCATCCCCCATGGGAACTCACTTCTGTAAAGCGCTTTTGTTATGGGTTGGGCACAGTGTTTCGTTATGTTTCTACAGCTAGAAGGAAACTGTGGGGTTTAGGTTCTTTTCTGTTCTTTCTATTTTGGTGGTGAATGCTGCATGTGAAGCAATAACACCATCATTACACTGCTGCTCAGGACCCTTGTCTGCAGTGAAGCCTTCATGACTGGATTAAGCAGAGCAGAAAAAGCCTGCAGACCTGAATCTGTGTTACTCCTCTTCTGCTTTAAATTTCACTTCAGTATCAACTCTGTAGGTTTTCCACCCTCACAGGTATTTGAACTACAACTTTGGTGGTTATTTGGTGATAGCCCCACCCCTCCACCCCCCAGTCTGAGTTCTGATATTAAAGTCTGCAACACTAGCAATGAGCTGCTTGCATGGAAGTGTGTCCAACACGCCGGTGAAAACTGAGCAGATAAAAATCAAAACAAATATTTCACATTTTCTTGTGATTTTCATCTCAATACTTTGTGATTCAGGTTTGAGGTTAGATTAAAATACCCTCTGATTAGATCTTATTAATTAAAATTTACCTATTTTAAGTATAGTTAATCTGCATTTCTGTCAATCTGTCAGAAAATAAAAAGCATTTTATTCCAATACATGCATCAATATTACCTCCAAACTGATCACCTACATTTGTCCATGGTGTCAATTCCCTCTATCAAGGAAAAAAAAGCTTCCTTTTCTGTCTTGAGCCACAACTTTACAATTGTAGAAGTGTGTTTAAAAGAATAAATGCAGATTAAGGAAATTCAGTACAAATCTAGGCATAGACTTTTACCTTTTCTAGCTGTCCAACAGGAAATACTAATAGATACATTTTCCCATTTTAATGTTTAAAAGAATATTATTTTCCTGAAATTGATTTGCTACAATATAGGTGCATATGTAATGTGTTTATTACAGAGATCTATCCATTTCTGCAGAATTCCTTTGATTTCTTTCCACATTGATTGTAAGAATACATTTTAATCATGTGAGCTATATCTAATTTTGTCAGTTGGATTTCTTGGAGCAAGAAGTTTCAGTTCCTGTACCACCTAAACAGAACCTGCCACTTTTCTGTAAACTGAAAAATTGCTAGATTGACAATTAAAGAATTGCCAATTTAACAGTCAATTGCTGGCTGCCCCATTATTAGTTTTCCCACCCATGTGACAAAGGACATTTTATACATATTTAGCTCACCAGTCTCCTACTGGAACACAGGCTAAAACCCACACATGATGAAAACCTTCAATTCTTCACTAGTTTTTGACCACCAGCACTTTTTCCATTTAATTGGTATAAAGCTCTACAGTGCAGTGACATTGCTTACACAATTGTGACATTGCTTATACATCTCAGAGCACTGTTATCACTCTTCTCGAAGATGCAGTGAAACAAATCCCTTCTCCACTTTGAGCCCCCAGCTCTGCGACCAGTAAAAATGTGCAACACAATTGCAGCAATTAGAAAATAGTGCCAGTGCATTTTTGTTTTGTGGGTGGGTAATTTTTTACTTATTTAAATAATTTCTACATTTAGCATAAGGTGAAAAGAAACTTCTTTAGAAATTCAGCAGTTTCTGACAAATTATTTAGGGGATATTGGGCCTGAAACAAACCACTGACTGCTTTAAAGAGTAGCTTAATCCATCACTGCAAAAACATCTTTGCCATGAACAAGTATTATTTAAGCCTAAAATATTTAAAGAATGAATAAAAAAAGAAGTAAAAACAATATTTCTGTTTGAACACCCTTATTTTAATGTTTAGACATACAAATTCTCTTCATATTTTAAAGCAGAACTCATTTTAAGCAAGCAATTATTATAGTTTGTATCCAATTTTTCTTTAATAATATGTATTTAAATATTAATAATGTAACAAAACTAAGGAAAGATGAGTTAGCATTTTTGTTTATTTTTTTTTTCTGGACAATTGTCATGTTGCCTGGAGGTGGAGAGTGGTAAAAAGACTTCTAGAATGTAAGAGCTTCTTATTCACAAGATTCTAATTGAAGCAGGCAGCTGATTGAATACGAATAATTAATAGAATACTTACATTATAACCTGTCATCTACATTATGGATGCATGAAATCTGTACATAAAGAGGTAATTAATTACTCAGCCTGACGGGAAAAAAGTGATTATACAGTGTGCACATGTAAAGGGACCAGATATGCACCAGATATGCTACAGAGCAGATGGAAAGCAGAAGTCAGAGACCTCTTGAATTTAGTAAAATTTTGGGGGGTTCTCCATTAAATTTTCTGAAAACAAGCATTCTTCTTGATTTAAATCTTGAATCAAACATATCCCTTGGCCCAGAGGAAGTGATTTTTTTAAACAACAGATTAAAGGAATGCGTAGAGATCACATTACAAGGAGAATGGATGCATGTTTTCCATGCTCGCAATCTACTTAATAATCAAAAAAGAGTAGCTGAGTCATTAGAGACTGTCAGGGGCTGTCATAAAATGCACAGAACTGGAGTTTATTTACCCGTTTTGGGGCCAGGGAGGATACTCTTCTGGTACACAAAAGGCTCTAGATACTTAAGTGTCTGAGTTGCTCTTAAGATTTTCTTTCCTTTTTGTTACAAGGTAGGTTCCTGTACATCTGAGTCTTTCAGCCAGCTACCCTTGCGCTTTCTAAAGTGTATCCAGTGTCATCCATCCCAAAAATCTACCAACTGAGTAATCAGAAGACAGTATCATCACCTTTTGTGTAGTTTGTTTTTTTCAGAACCTCTGCAAACAATGAAAAGCCTAAAATTTGTCTGCAGAAGGAATAATAGAAAAAACCACCACAAACCAAACAAAACTAGCCAAACAAAAGGCAACCAACACAACATAACCACCACCACCAAAGGTGTGTAATAGCCAGTAATGTAGCTGTGTCAGCCATTAGGAATTATTTACACAGAGGGAAATGAACATACAGAAAGTTTTGTTAGGTTGGATTCCAATGATGTCTCTCTTCAAATGAAAAGTGAACCTTCTTCCTAGGCTACACCTTTCAGCCTTTCAGAATTTCATATACCATATTTCAAAAACTGTACATAGAAGAAAATCACAAATACTCCAAGGTATATCAAAAGATATGTCAAATCTTTCATCTCTTTAGATAATCCAACTAAAAGACAGCAAACTGTCATGCTATCCTATCCTATCCATGTAGTGGGATGGCATGGGGGTTAGAAATAGTCAGATTAGTAGAACTTGCTCTGCCTTGAGATTAAAGGTACACTGTGGTCCTGATAAATCTCCCAGAGAGATCTTTTAAGATTTAGCCAAAAGTGATGCTATGGTGAATGATCCAGCCCCTTCTCCTGGCATTGCAGAGCACTGAATGACTCAGCAAGCTCAGCCTGGTGCTAAATCAAAGCCTTTGGTGCCACACGCCTTGCTGCAGCTGGGGCAAGCCATCAGCTTGCATGTTTTCCCACAGAATGTGGGAAGACACTGAGAATCACTGCATGGGCTGCAGAATCATTCTCTTTGTGCCATTTTCCAAGAACAAAACCAAGAAGTGACATCTGCTGTGTGCCAATTCAAACTCTACTCTGGCACACTTCAGGAATTTTCTATAATTTTGCACTGTGAAAATTAATATGACCTTGGTGTTTTACCCTAACAGTGGTTCAAACCTACAGCAGATTGAAATAGGCAGGAAATTCACTGTTTCATTCACAAGAAAGATCACTTCCTAAGGTTAGCTAGAGTGCTTCACATTGCTATCACCACTTTTCAGGAATAAAATGAAAATAGTATTATCTGCTTTCTGGTTTTGCTCTGCTCTTCAGTCTGTTTTCTGAGTGGTGTACAGTGGATGATTGGCACCCACCATATAAAAATATCACACTATTGAGCACTGTTCCTCAGGGATCAGTACTGAAACCAGCGCTTTTTAACATTTTTGTTGGTGATGTGGATAGTGGGATTGAGTGCACCCTCGGCAAGTTTCCCAGTGACACCAAGCTGTGGGGTGCAGACACGCTGGAGGGAAGCACTGCCATCCTGAGGAGCCTGGACAGGCTTGAGAGGTGGGCCTGGGCCAACCTCATGAATTTCAGCAAGGCCAAGTGCAGGGTCCTGCCCCAAACACAAGTTCAGGCTGGATGCAGAACGGACTGAGACTAGCAGTGGGACCTAGTGGTGTTTGTGAATGGAAAACTCAATATGACTTAGCAAAGTGCATTTGCAGCCCGGAAGGCCAAATGCATCCTGAGCTGCATCAAAAGAGGTGTGACCAGGAGACCAAGGGTGCTGATTCTGTCTCTCTACTCTGCCCTTGTGAGACCCCACCTGGAGCGCTGCATCCAAGTCTGAGGACCCCAATAGAATAAAGAGCTTGACCTGTTGGAGGAAGAGAAGAACCACAAAGTAGATCAGAGGGCTGGAACACATCTCTTAAGAGGACAGGCTGAGATGCTTGTGATTGTTCAGCCTGGAAAGGGCTCCAGGGAGATCATTAAGCAGTTTTCCAGTACCTAAAGGAAGCCTACATTAAAGCTGGAGAGGGAATTTTTATAAGGACATATAGTAACAGGACAAGAGGGAACCTTGTCCTCAAGCTGAAGGAGGGAAGGCTTAGATTAGATATTTGCAAAATATTATTGACTGGGAGGGTGAGACACTGGAACAGGTATCCCAGAGAGGTTGTGCACTTCCCATCCCTAAAGATGTTCAAGAACAGGATGAATAATGCTCTGAGTAACCTGGTTTAAGTGAAGGTATCCCTGCCCATAGCAGTGGGGTTGGAACCATACAATTTTTAAGGTCCGTTCCAACCCAAACCATCCTATTATTCTATGACTAGTTCTACGATTTTATTATTTTACTCACAGTGTATGGAATCTAATGCAAGACATTCATTGGTTTACCACAGCAGGTAAAACAGACACTGAATTAACACAAGGTGAGCCTGAACACAGGCCAGGGCCTACCTGTTTCAAAATAAAATTAGTTATTACCTAAATCTCTCTTGGTTAGCTTGTTTGTCTGCCTGTAACTGCTCTCTGCTTTTTTGAAGCAAGAACTAACTCTGTTTCTGTATATACAATCAGAATGGAAGATTTTAACTTCCTTAGAGCTCCATGGCCTACTTCTGATACTGTTCTTTAACGTTAGTTAGTGATACTAACATACATTAGTATGTTAGTGATACTAACTACATAGTTAGTGATACTAACTAACATTAGTCTCACTAAAATAATGGGATTAAGTAGAAACAGACAACTAAACTACAAAAACTTAATGTACATTTTCATTTAAGTGGGGAAATGTTAATTAGAGAATGCTTTATCTGAGACCAGGTTTTTGTTTAAGATTATACAGTAATTAATTCTGAGTAAAGATAACTTCAACAAAAACACAAGTTAATAAGCTTTGTTGCTTCCAATTTGACTGATTTCTCTTGCTGGAAAAATTATACCATGATTCCAGCTTGTTCACAGGCCTTGCAGTGAAAGGCCTATGTTGTTTGTATCATCTGCTCTGATGAACAGGAGATGAAAGAGGTCATGTCCAGCTTCACTTCCTTGCTGTGTTCTGGGACTATGAAATAAAGGTAGCATGACCTTAGGACAGACCTTTCTATAAGAGTGAATTATTGCTTGAAAGCTCTTTAGGACAAAGGGGATTATTTTCCACAGCTTCCAATTTCTGTTCACAGATGCCTGAACATTTTCACATTTCTCATGCTCTAAAATGCAACGTAGGTAATGTGCCATATACAGTTCACATTCATGCACTGGTCTTA
Organism: Calcarius lapponicus; assembly: GCA_039654755.1. Taxonomy (NCBI): domain Eukaryota; kingdom Metazoa; phylum Chordata; class Aves; order Passeriformes; family Fringillidae; genus Calcarius; species Calcarius lapponicus. The sequence goes on along the minus strand of JBBFKN010000028.1, from coordinate 1,400,528 downwards.
AAGGTTCATTTCACTGAGAAAAAGAACTGGAAAATAAGGGGTGAAATTGTCAAGTGTCACGTGTAGGCCAATGGATTGCTTGTATGCCTCCAAACAAATACAAGGACTGTCTCCTGCTCTTTATTAATCATCTTGCTCAATGAGCTCCAGACTTCACCCAAGACCATAGTAAGTGGGTCTCAGACATCCACCATAAGGGCATTTTGCTTTCCATTCTCTCACATTCTTTTTTCCTGATGTCCAAGCAAGTTTATATTGGTGGAACAAATACTGGAAATTGTACAAATGTCTGGTAATATCAGGGCTTGGGGCAGAAAGGACCATGAGTTGTGTCTGATTACAAGCAGTTTATAAGGCCAAATTGCTTCTCAGGGCACTGGTATTAATCTAATATGTATGGACAGAAGGGCTGACCTATTCTTTTTTGATGTCTATACATATAAATAGTGTTTAAGTTAGTTTTGCCTCTAACTTCCCCTCACTGGTTTTCCAAGACGCTACATGGACCTTCCTGATTTCCAAGCCACAAGACTAGAATCTAAGAAGAATGATTGTAGCAGAATTAATATCAACAGTGAAAGCATTATTAAATTGTAAGATAATTTTTAACTGAAGTGGAATTTAAAGCAGATCAATAATGAAGGTCACATTTAGTCTTAAGGGATGAACTTACTTCCCAGTTTTGTACAAATTTTTCAGTACAAAATAATCTCTGTTATTCTTTGAAATAGAAATGCTTACCTTTACACACATAAATATGTATTCTGAGATTTTCAAGAGAGTTGGAATAATTATCCACTAGAATTCTCTTGCAGCTTATCATGATTACTTGCTTTGCCATGTTAAAGCTCTGCTATCCATCATCATGTGCAGGAACCACATAGAAACTTAAGGGGCTAAATTCTAGGATTCTTATTAGCACTGTTTCACTGATTCAGCAATATACACACATTCTGCAGTGCATTGTAAAACATTTCAAGTGGTGTCCAGTAGTGCTCTCATACATGTTTTTTAACTTCTGGTTTAGAAAAGAACCTAAAATAATATAACCCACTCCAAATATTTTCTTTTACTAGACTAAGAATCTCCAAGTACATGCAGCACATTCCAGTAGCAATTGGTGGCCAGCAGTGAGTGAAAAATTTCTTAAGCCCACACTCGTAAATATATGCACTTATGAACCTAAGAATGAATTGATCTACTCCGTAGATCTACACAGGGTCTTTATCTTGACCCACTCACATAGAACAGATGTGAATTCATTAAAAAGAAATTAGTGGTTGGCTTAAGCATCACCCATGCACTTTCTCTTGTTGAATTCTGAGAGGGTTGGGTTTGTAAACATTCTAAAAGCTGAAATGAATATAATCCTTTATATAAAACAAAGATTTTACTCAGCAATAAAGGTTCAAAATGTAACTATTGTTTCTTACTGTCCAAGTATTTTTAGAGTCTTTTGTATTAGCAGGAAAATAAGATATGGTCAAAAAAGTTTGGTGTTAGTAGAGTTGTCCATGTTTTACACTGAGAAATGAGAAAATATAAATTCGGCACAGTTCAGAGGTTTGATTTCACAGGGACCAGAAAAGCATCTGGAAATGGCTGTAACTATGGATTGTGCTGTCTGAATTCATTATGTTTGATATGCAGTTTAGCCTGTTGCTCTTGTATGTAGCACAGACTGTGTCAAGACATCTTCAAAACTCAAAGCAACTCTGAAAAATGCAAAAGGCATCATCAGTTTTGGAAAAGGAATATGTGATAGCATATACTGTTGTACTTGATTTGTATTAATCCTTATAAGCAAAATGAAACAGAACAAAACAGGAACAAACTATCTTTAATATAACTTGCCTAGATATTGAAATGAAAACCATTAGACATTTCTAAGGAAAATTACCCTCAGAGTTATCTGAAGACAATGCTTACAGGAGCAAACAAATAATTGTAGAAATACAGGTAATTGCAAGGAAATTTAAAAATGTGCCAAAAGAAAATTGCTGCAAGAAGAAAATGAGAACAAATTCCTTGTATTTTATTTATGAGATAAGACAACCACAGAATCACAGAATGCATAAGATTGGAAGGGACCGCTGGTGGTTTATCTGGTCCAACCTCCTGCTCAAGAAGGTTCATGTGAAAACACATTGCACAGGATTGTGTCCAGACAGTTCTTGAAAATCTCCAGTGAGGGAGACTCCACAGCCTCTCTGGACAGCCTGTCCTGGCGCTTGGTCACCTGCACAGTACAGAAGTTCTTCCTCATATTCAGGTGGAACTTCTTGTGCATCAGGTTCTGCCCATTGCCTCTTGTCCCACTGCTTGGCACCACTGGGCAGAGCCTGGCTGCATCCTCTTGGGACCCTCCCTGCAGATATTGATGGATATTGATGAAGTCTCCTCTCAGTGGTCTCTTCTTGAGGCCCAGCTCCCTCAGCTATTCCTCATAAGAGAGATGCTCCTGTCCCTTAATCAACTTTGTGGCCCTCCCCTGGACCAACTCCAGGAACTCCTGCTTTTGCTGTCCTGAGGAGCCCAGAACTGGGCAGAGACTCCAGGTGTGGCCTCTCCAGGGCTGACTAGAGCAGCAAGATCACCTCCCTCATTGTGCTGGCAATGCTCTCTAGTGCACCCCAGGATGCCATTTTTTTAAGCATGAACACAAACTTCTGGATGAACCGGATAAGGAAAATACATTTCTGTCTATATTGTAAATGGAGATCTCTTTAGATTTCCATAAGACTTTTATCTTCATGCAATAGCTTTCCCTTTTCTTAGCAACTCAGATTCTTCCTTCTGTGCTTTCATGTACTATTATCTGGCTTTTTAAATTTGACACTCCTAAAAATTTGGCAAATTTCTAGGGGGCTACCTGCCAGAGTATCTCATTTAGCAAACAGTCTTATATCTATCATAATCACCAATTACAAAGCTCAAAATAAACAAATAAATTTTTACATAATATGCTGTGGAAGAAAAACAAGAGATTTGAAACTTGAGGAAAGGATCTTTCCCCAGAAGATATGAAACTTGAGAAGCATGTACAGGCTACACAGTCACAGACATGATGCAGGGGCAAGGACTGGATGCTAACTGTTCATCCTCCTTAATTCCTCTGGTTTTCCTAAGAAATAAATTTAGAATGAATATCTAAATTTAGAAATAAAAAACTAGGGAAGAACTCCAGCATCTTCTAACAACTCTCAGGATTTGGATGATGTAGGGACACATTACAAAATAGTCTGTGTTACGTAACATTAAAGTATGCTAAAATGTGACACTTAAAATCTGGTGCATATATATATCTTAGATCAATTTAAGAATTTATGGCTTCTTCAAAGCCCTGGAAGTATGGATTCATGATAGGGAAGATATCCATTCTCTCAATATGAGGTGCAAAAATAGTTATCAAAAGTTGTAATTTAAATTCTTCTAAAGTACTTTTTTCATTTTATTTAGCTACAATATGCAACATAATTAAGTTTTCCAATATTTACTTGAGAAATTAGGTAACTTGTGGAATACAGTTCACAAATAACACAACCTCCTGAACCCAGTCCAATATCTATTGATCTTATGAGAGAAAAACAAAGTCTTTTATTCATATTCCATACAATTTTAGTTTGTATGTTGATTTAAAACTTTTTGTATCATTCGTAATCTCAGAAAAAGCAGAAGGCATTGCTAAAGAGGGCTTCTTTTTTAAAATATGTTTCCCATGAAAAACAAATCTGTAAAAAATTTTGGCTGCTGATAATAAATAAAATTTTCAATATCAGCTTATCAACACTGCTTGATTTCTTTTGGAAATATTTTTTCTCTTATGTTTAAACAAACAGAGACAAGCTGTCTGCTTTGGAAATCTTTCTATTGACCCCAGCTACTTACAGTACAAACAGTAATATAATACTTCAAGTATTTCACAAACCAAAATCCCGGGTTTGTGTTTTACCAAACATGTAAATACTATGTAATGTGTATATGTTTATATATGTCTATCCCAGAGTCAGTGGATAAAGGTTCTTATCACAAAGAGTTGGTATTATTTACTATACCATAAATTTTGAATTAAATACCTTTGTTTCCATGAATCCAAGTGTTTAAAGAAAGCAACAATTCACAATTCAAATTTATAACATGAAATCAGCATTATTTGGGTGTAGATTCACAAAATTTGGGAAGATCCCTTATAGCCGTACAACATTACCTTTACAGCGGTAGCTGTTACAAGTTAACAAATTGTTTAGAATAAGAATTCTTGTGATGAAAATTACTTACCTGCTATGAATAAATATGATTCCTTCAGGATAATGGGGAAAAAAGGAATTTCTTATTATCTGTTTACAATTACTCCTAATATAGCATTAATTTCAAGAAATGAGACATTAAAATATTTTCCAAATACACTTAGACTTGAAGATGACCCTCTGTCATCACACACGTCATGGCAAATTCTATTCTATTGCTAGAAAACTCATATGTATTACAATAATTATTATGAGTTATTTCTGCTAAACGTAGGTCTGGCCAAAGGGTGTTCAACATTGTCAGTTACCTACTTTAATAGAGAAAGAGAAAATATAACTTCTAGGCCCAGACTCCACATCACTAATAGTTAATTATGAAAGGGCCAAAGCTCCCAAAGACACTGCATTTAGTATTTATTCACATCTGAAGTTCTGTCTCACGTGATTTATCCGAGTGCCTTCACCCGAACTGAGCACCTGATTGTTTCTGCTGGGCAAAATGTTGCTGGTGTGGTCTCTTTTCACCAGCTACTTCTGACTCACACCCAATCAATCAGATATAGGCCTTGCCTAATGATGAGCACAGACTCGAACTGCGTAATCATAGACAGCCAGTGCGTTACTGTCTACGCATAACAGCTAACTGATGAAGGTGGGAAAAGAAGGAGTTGGGATTTCATAACCTGCTTGAGTTGTAGATGACCTTGGAACCACAGAGTTGCAGTGCAGATTGGAGAATTTCGGAATCCTGTCTCCACTTACGTGTGCACACATACGCACATGCACTGTGGAATGCCTGGAAAGGAACTACTGCTGTACAGAAATGTGGTGCTTGCAAGCTGAATCACCTGAAGGCATAACAGATAAAATTACATATATTGTCCCTCTTACCAGGATTTAGCTGCAGTAGTGCATTGCTGTACCATTTGGGAATTTCATGCCCAGATGATTTTTATTTTCCATATATAATCAAAAAAGGAGGCTCAGGAAGTATATCACATTTCTCAAATTTGTCACCCTCATTCCAGCCCCCTTCCTCTAGGTGCACAGCAGAGACACCTGGGGGAATTGTGGTGAGGTACAAAACCACTGAGGGATTAAAAATGGTAAAACTTTTTGCAATCCTGGATGTAGGACCATCTGAAAGGAATGATGCATAAGAGAAGAGTATCTTCTTCCCAAGCCTCACCAAAGCAACAAACAACCAGATGTGGCAAACAGCTTCCGCACAAGGTGGCGTTAATTTTATGGCGAGCTTCTTAAGTGAGATATCAAACAAAGCTTGTAAAGCCAGGTTCAATTCAACAATGAAAGGTGGAATAAGCATTATGTATGAATGAAGAAAAAAAAGATTTTAGCAAGGAAATCTTCCTTTTTCCAAATGAAACTGTTTTCTTCTGATCCTTTATTCTAAAGACTGTGAAGAATAGTACTCACATTCTTATGTTCTCAACTAGAAAAAATATAGCCTGTTTTGAGGCACACAGTGGAGAAGGTACAATGAAGTTAAAATTCAGTAAGAATTTTTGCTTTCAGATTAATAACCACTAATGGATACTGTATAGCTCCTTTAGCTTCACCCTAGCAAAAATATTACTGTCACTAAAAGGAGAGAAGAGCAAACTGTATTCCTCAGATTCAGAAATGAAAAAAAAAGTAACAAAAGACAACACAAAACCATTATGCAAACTAAAAGACTCAAAATGACAAATGAAATTTTGAAAACACCTTGTCAAATCTTTATCTCCTGAAATAAACCATCAACCTTTTCCTACTGGTACCATTCATTTGGAAGGGCTTGTTAAGTGACTTCCATTTCAGGAAGAAATGAAAACTAATATACAGTTTGTACCATGGAACAGACCATCTGCTGTGAAAAGTTCCCATATCAAGATAACAGAGGGACTAGTTCCCAATTAATTAGCTATTTTAGGAGAATTGGATATACTCTTTCCAAGTTGGTTTCAGTTGATAAGACAATCATCTGTCTGTCAAGCTGTGTCTGTTTGCCTGTTAGTCTAGCTAGAATATTGGAGAAAAGTCAGAGAGATTTTATTGTTTGTATCTTTCTTCTCCCTTCTCTTCCTCCCACAAAATGAAAGCCATCCGAGGAACCGGATCGTTCAATATAGTCATACCCTTTTTTATCCAAAGTTGTTTTGTTCTCCTTTTCATGGTAAATACACAAATGTCCCAAAGAAGATATATGAAAGACAAAGGGTGTTATGGGAGTAGATTTCAGATGATATTTATAGCAAGATTTTCTAATGCAGAGCTATTAATAGCAGCTCATTGCACAAGAGTTGAATGAACAATACAGATGTCTCAGTCTTCGTTGAAGGACCTATTCTTTTGCTAAAGAAAAACCCTGTTTGTACAAGGCACCATTTACAAGTCCATTGTGATTTTTATAGCTATGAAATAATGTTGTTTTTATCTCTTTCAGCTGAACTGAGCTGCTGGCTTCCGTTTGGCAGCTTCACAAACAATCTGTGTGCAGCAAGCCATGCTTAGCAGGCCCCAGAGCGGGTGACAGGAAAGATTGCATGCTGAGACAGGGAGACAGTGTGGTTTCCTCATAAAACCAGACTTTGAAGCTCAGGATCATAGGGATGTCTAGCTAAGGGAGTAGCAGGTATTTATAAAGCTTAAGAGAGTTTCATGGAGAGTAGCAAAAAAAAGTGGGTTTAGCTCAATGCACCAAAAGCCATTAAAGGTAATGTGAGCATTTATAATGTGGGTATATAGATAGATTTATTTCTTTTCTTCTTGTTTTCTTTTTCTGTCTTCTGTAGAAAATAATATGTTTGACACCTTATAATCCCCATGATGTGAAAGTAATTACCAGACTGAGAACATGGGAACATGTAGAGAAAAGTGTAATTTCCTTACCTAGTGTATGATGAAGCAGCTTGCTATAAAGCATTCTGGAAGCTATGTCTGTGAAAGAACAAGAAGTAATTACGGTGGAAACTACAGCCATGTCCATAATAAAGTTGTAAAATCACATCTATGCTTTTGGTTAAGAAGACCAGCTTTGTCTCTAGGGAATGACCAGCTATAAATCCTTGAGAAATTAATTTACATGAGTCTTGGATTGACTAGCTACTTAACAGCTCAACATTCTACCCAAAAACTTGCTACTCTTACCCTGATTTTTTTCTGTTTGTTTGTTTTTCCTTCCAAAACATCCCAGAAAAAGAAAAAGGTGCCTGTAACACAAATTCTCTTCTCATTTTTTTCTTCAACAATTTTCCATGTTTTGCAATTTTTAAAATGAGATTAAACTACCACAATTTTAGGGTTTGAAAGTTTCACTGAAAAGGTCTGTCAGGAATTCAAACTAATGTATTTCTTGATAAGCAATTTTCATTGCAAAATTCAGTTTTGAAAGCAGTTGTGTTTTTTCTGGGGATGGGACTTTTTTGCTACTCTCAGATATATCACTTATATAATAAGTTCACTACCACTGTGAAAATAATAATCAATCTGAATAATGTCTATAACAATCTTGAAATACATTGCCTACAGTTCAGGGTGGTGGTGGAAATTGTTCATACTGATCTGAAAATTCAGGATTATGGAATAAATCTTTATTTGCATGGAAAAAATCCATTTGAATCCTTGGAAACTGGAAACAGTTGTGTTTTTTTCTGCTCCAGCTCTTCTATCTTTAGTCAATAAGACTAGAACAAAAGCATTATCTTTAAAAATGTGACAGCACACACCTTACATCTCCACAAATCTATCACATAAGAAGAAGTGACGTGACAGGCAGAATACAGTTTCTTCATTTATGGAGAGAAAACAAAACTTTTCTTTGACCTTTTCTTTGATCAGGTACCTCCAAAAAAATTTGCTATTGAATATTAAAGGAACTAGTGATGGAAAAATAATGAGGCTAATATTTTTACCAGGTATTGCATCTAAAATTGTGACTTTGTCTTGACATTTAGTAACAGACAAAAAAAAATTAATTTGTTGCAGGAATTAAATCACCACAAATTATTCATGCATCTTTAGAAAAATAATTACATACTACCAACTAAATTTTTTCCCTTGAACAAAGCATGTAAATTAGTACCCAGATAGATTAATAAATTAAGAATGCATGAGTAGTGAATGTTTTTGACTCTTAAAAAGAATGAGAAATGTGCATCCTCTCTAATTCATCATTCAGTTTCTATCCTCAACAATAAGAAGTAAAATAACAGCATAAGCCCTTCAACAAATACATTTTAGGAATCATGTACAAAATAAACCACATCTCAATGTGCTAGTTCCTTACTTGACCACTTTATAAATTTGGTTCTGGAATCATGGATCATGTTGCCAGCAACCTCTGGAATAATCCCTGTTAAACCTTCTCCCTTCTATTTTGCTTCGAATTACTCTTGACAAAAGTGTTCATTTTTATTTAAATTAACCATTTTTTTATTGATTGAACATCTAAGATCATTACAACCTTCTGTTTTGATCAGACACTTCAGAACAGTAAGGTAAATTTGTTGCTATGTTGCACTTTAGGAAAATATATAATAGTTTAGAGCAAATTTAGTTTTGTTCTTTTTTGTTAGGTGTTAACTTATATGAGAGATATTCTGAAGAGATATTCTAAAGATTTCATGGCTGGTAGAAAATTACTCCAGCAATCTACTTTATTATGAATGGTTGCATTCATTTTGTGTGATGGAGATTTTGGAATCAAGACCAGCACCACATAAATTAAGTAGTCTTTAGTACATTATAAATAATTCTGGCTTATTGAACATTTGCTGTTTGAAAACTGGAGTGGAAACTGTAGTCCTTTATTCAACATATACTACAGGCCAAGTCTGGTACAAGCAGCTGCAAGGGAGTTCCCCATAACTGCCCTGCCAACAACTTGAAGTTTGATTTTGGAAACTTAACCTCTGCATGCACATTTTAGACACTGCATTAGCAAAATATGGTTCTTTGCTAAGGTCAGCCTGACATTGATACGGATTTCAGTGAGCTGTCTGGAGCTTCCAATTTCCTTACACATACCCCAGAAACTCCCCAAACTTTTTTCATTTCAGCTATCAGCTCTCACTCAGGATCATAAGCAGGTGAACAGCAACAAATATTCCTATAGGCACAGAGTGTTAATATTCTCAAAGTCACGTTTTACATTGCAAAATGTTTATACTATGATTTCAAATGATACACTGCTAATTTTATAGGTTTCTTTTCATTTTAATCATCAACATGTAAGGATCTATACATATTTATAAGGTTGATTTTATATACAGAGATGCCTTTGCTTATAAGGTTACTGAAGACTGGAAAATGTATTTCTGTTTTTTCACTTTGCTAGGTCTTATTGAGCCATGCCATGTAAGAAATTACTAGTGCCTGTAAGTATATGACATCCCATCAGTAAGAAATGTAATGATGTCTTTGGTGAAATTATTTCAAGTTAAAAAGGACCTCCAGGAAAGGGTCAGAAGGTGGGATTCAAAGAAATAAATTGTAGTAATCTATAGAGAGTTTCTTCTGTGCTAAAGGAAAGATTAATTGCAAACACAGGGTTTGATAGAAAATTGAACTATGGGTGGGCCTGTGTCTAGTGATTCAAGCAGGGAGCCCAACAGACTTTTCTGGCTCTTCCTCTTTCCTAATACGTGTCTGAACAATTTAACCTGCCACCTTTTGTTAACCTTTGAATAAAGCTTGTGCCCTCTGTACTTAGGATCTTAAAGTGCCATGGTTTACTTATAATTTCAGCAAGACAGTAAAGAGATTTCTTTTTTCTCTATCCATATGGTTAAACTGACTTCATTTCAATACTGACGTGAAAGTGCTTTTAGACAAGAGGTTTTCATATTGTATCATATGGAATAATACTCTTCTAAAAACTCTGAAAAATAAAATGCTGGCACAAGTTTAGATTATTCATATCCAAAAAAGTTACCAAAGAGATTCAGTGAAAGTCTAATAAAATGAAAATTAAATGCAGATTCTCTCATTGATTCCAAATTATAAATGATGGGGCTCTAAATAAGCCCAGGAGTATATCAGACAAATATGAAACATAAGAAAAAATAACTGTATTTCTTAAAATAAAAGTACTTTCTGCTAATGTAGGAGAAACAGTGATTTTCACAAGTATTTGCAGTTAAAAATTATAAAATTGGAAGAAATTTAAACAAATGAAAACTTACAAGAAAATTAAGTGACTGAAGGGATGATGTAAATGAGCTTTATAAACATACAAAGAAATCACAGTGAATAGGTTTTTATAAACATTTATGTGTATCTAGCTGAAAGAATAAGCTTTCAAATTAAGATGTTAAATGTGTTGACAGCGAAGTTCAAATCTGTAGCTGGGGATACAAGCTCAAGACTAAGAATCAATGAAACAGATTTCAATAATCTTGTCCTAGAAATTATTTTACTTTCTTGACTTATAAGAAACTCCTTTTCCCAATTCAGTTGCACTTATTTACTTTAACAAAGCAGTTTATTTCATTTTTGATAAGTTACTAGAATGCCTGAAAAGGAGTTTGGTATATTATAAATTGCTTTATGGCAGAGGGTTATGCAAGCACTACACTCATGCATTCAAAATGCGCTTGCTGCTGTATTTGATTTATTAATCATCTATTCCAGGGGACTTTAAAATACATGACATAAAAGATAACAATCAGTACATACCTAACAATTAGCATATGACAAAAAATATAGTACCACATAAACAAGGACTTTCATTTATCTTCAGTAACATAGCATTTATTCAGGTCTAAAAATTCCCAAAATTACAAATTACTTTATGACACACTATATAATAGCATGTATATTATGGTATAGTATAGCACATGTTGTATTTTATACCTACAGAGTAAAGATTTTGAATCATTCCTTATATAATAAATAACATTCATCTTCTGACTCATTTAATTTTCTAAGTGGGCAGTTCTACACAGAGTTATATACATTAAAGTCAACTCAAAGCAATATAGATATGAGTGTCTGATAGCAAGGCCTGTGTATGAAAGTTGCAGTACCCTGACCACAGTAAAAGGAAAAGTACTCCTGCACTGATACAGACATTCATGATCATCCCAAATTCCAAAGCACCACACTCAGTAGCGACACGTCTTGGGTTAGGAAATATGCCATAGCATTAATCCTAGTCATACATTTTCTTTAGTCTACCTTCCTTCTGTCATGGACTGAAGCTCAGCTATGTCCCACTTCTCCCAGCCCAAGTTCTTTAAAGTACTTGGATATACTCTTTCCTCAGCCCTAACTCCAGTCATGTAGAGCTAAAGACACTGTCACCCATGCATTAACACTTTAAGGACTATGTCAGCAAGGCCTTCTGAAGGCAGATCCGGACATTCCCAGCCTGCCCTCTCAGTTGGCCAGATGCTGCATGTTTGTGTCAGTGTGGCATCAAGCCCAAGCTCATAAACTTTGGCACTCAGCAGAGCTTAAAATTGTGAGCCCTTTGGCATGGCCACTGCAACATGACTTTGAGGTTAGATCTAGCTCAAAGATTATTGAAGTCAGAACACAGAACTCAGATTCAGTATAATCATTTTTTGCCGTGCATGATATCTACAATTAATGGAAAGACGCAGAGAAACTCCAAAATGCCTGTGAACCCAACCTGTAACAAGTGTGTAGTTAAAATGCTGATAGGCAACTGGTAAACTGCTTCTATTTTCCTCTGAGGATAGGAGTCCAAACCAGTAGCAAAAAGTAGACAATGACATTTTTAAACATGTCAGTTTGCTAGATGTCAGCAGGTTAGAAATCTCATAGTCTCCTAAAATTTACTAGGAATAATGTGATATTCAGCTTCCTAAGCAAAAGATTAGGATTCCACAAAAGCTTTGCTCAGCCATGGAAGAAGGTAAGATAGCACAATTCCTTAAATGTCTATGCCAAATTTCATGACTAGATGGTTTTGTCTCTGTTCTCTACTGACACCAGTGACTTCATCTTCCTCAATGCTAGACAAGTAGCTTTATATAGATCCATATTGTACCACTTAAGTTGCCTGACATGAATCTCACTTTTGGACCAAAGGTTGCTATATTTGTATGCTATTAAAATCCTGGCTTGACTGGATTTCTAGCATTTATCTATTATTAGTTTTGAAAAAACGCATGTAGATAAATCCATTGATAAGCATACCCAGAGAATGGCATTCCATGTTTCAGAAAACAAAATTAGTAGTTGATAATTCACCAAAATATGTGAAGTTATACATAATGCAGGTCTTCAGTTTAATCTGTCCTGACTATCCTCAGCCTTTCCACTGTTCTAAAGATCAGGCTTGAAGTGATTTATTTAACATTACTGTCTTCTCTTTAGCTGATATTACGATGCAGAAAGGAAATGAAAATTAACGGTAACCAGAGAAGGAGAATGCATGTAAAATGGTGCCTGTCTTTTGGTCAGTGACAGGACCACTCATCTAGCAAGCAGAAATCCTGTTCCCTTTTGAACATCTCACATGCATTTTACCACATAAACTATGTTACAGCACTCAGACAGAGAAGGAACCAAGATCCTTAATTTCCTGATCAAGTCCTTCAGCTGTCAGACTATTACTTAAGGTTTCTAGAGAACAAGATGGGTGAGATAAATATTTAGGTGGGTTGACCATCTAAATTTAAACATGTAGCATAAATTTTTAGACCTGAATTTTTAGACCTAAGATGAGAGGGGAAAGTGAGCCCAATATATTGCACAGGTATCCTGCTCAATGCTACAGGCATGCCCCACTAGAGATGTGAGGCATGACTTAGGCAGCTTCTCTGCTTGATATATTCATCTCAACAGATCCCACTCAGCTTCACTCTCTGCTTATAGTGGTCTGGGAACATGGATGACAAAACCTAGGTTATGAATCCTCATCATATGGGAGCTACATATAGTAAAAGGAAATGTTCTCAAACCTACATATTTTTATGTATCTCTCCTTTTGGACCTAGTTTTTGCTCACACCATTTCCTCCTTTTACAGCTCCAGTAATTTAAACAGTTATAAAATGAAAGCATACTCAGTTTTGCTTCACTCAATTAAAAAACCACAGTCCCTCTATTTATTTTAAAGAGAATACTAGAATAGATAAAACACCAAAAGTCAACAAAATTAGAGACAAGACAAGTGGAGAAAAGATTTCCATGCTCTTTTGACATTAGTGTCTCATTTTTTTAGATATCTGAGTATCTTTGAAAACACAGTAAAGCTCCAGTCAGTTCAAGATAGAATAAAAAGGGAGAAAAAGCTTATAGATTAATCTTTTTCCTTTCTTGTTGTAATGTTCTCTAATTTGAACCTTGTTCCAGAAGGTAATATTCCTTTGACAGTAAATGATACAGAGGGGAATCAGGTTATGCCAACAACTTCAGAGATCTATTTTAAACCTGAAGAGACAGGAACAATTAAATTCTTTCTCTCCAGACCATTTTAATGATAGAAAACAAGCATGTCTGCTTCCGGAAGGATGATGTTTTTCTCTCAAGGAAACATTAAGCTTCAGGATTTTATGCTTTACAAATTTTGCAAAACAGGAAAAAGTCTCTAGTTCCTGATGGGCTAGCAATTTCTGCTAATTCACAATCATTCAGCAGTGATCTGCTCATTTGGGAAGCATTGTTTTCAGGCTCAAGAGCTACTTGTTGGATAAAAGCAGTAAGGATAAGAAAGAAAAATGCAGCCTCATAACAAAGATCCATCTTTTCTCTGTTTCTTCTCCTTATCTCTTCCTTCCACCTATCAAAGACCAAACTACATTTTGGAGTAAATGGAGTATTATCAGACAATGCTGAAGTGCAATTAATGCATTTTTCCTCAGGCTACCATGATTGCTACAGCCAGTCCGAAAGCTCTAGTCAATGCCCGTGGCTGCGTCTAAATCCTTAAATTGTTGTTTTGAGCCACACAAACCTACGGGATACACTTCAATGAGAAATGAGGCATTGCTATTGGGTAAGAGTCACAGGGAGATTGCAACAACAAACTCTGCTCATATTAAGGATATTAGAAATTTCATTCCCACTCATCAGTAACTTATTTTTCAATTTTATTAATTTTTTTTCTCACATTTCTGCTTTGCTATCAAAAGTTTACTTGCAGTTTCCCCTCTCCTCAAACAAATGCTGATGCTTTGGTGACTTAATGAACTCTCACAACTGTAGAACGTGGCCTTTTAAAAATGCATATGAAGATGAGTACAAGCAGACAGTTCCAAACTCGGATATACTGGGTCTGACCTGGCAGGACTGCTGCAACAGGAGTTAGTTGCAGTTCAGTCAATTAATACCTTCTCTAAAGTCAATACACTGATTCTGGCAAAAACTGTGTAATGCACTCATGATTTGTAGGTTTTCGTCTCTAACAGTCAGATAGGAAATTCAAATTAAAAGTTCTCGCTGCCTTTACACCTTTGGTCTTTGTGTAGAGATACTTCACTCTTAAAGTGTCCTGAGTAATTTGCTGTGGCAAGGTACACAGTGCAGCCCAATTATGCTGTGCACAGCCCACAGAATGTCTATGGGGGAATCCTGCGGCGTATGCCATGGCCTGCAGACACTGCAGTAGACCCTGAGGTAATTGTCCTAAAGCTGTGACATGGCAGGAAAATAAATAATTTAGAAGAAAAGGCCAGTATCCTGCAAAACAGATGGTAAACTGTTCTTTGGTCATTTAACAGGATATATCCTGTAAATATGTAACCAGTCCTCTTCTTCCTATATCCATTTAAGTACATGGAAAAGGTCCTATTGACATCAAGGACTGTTGAAACCAGTCATGTACATCAATGGTGTCAAATCCTGCTGTGTGCAAGAAGGATATGCAAAAGGAACACCCTGTTTATACAAAAACCTGCATGCTGCACAGCAAAGCAAAATTCTTATTTTTGCATTTCATTCTGCAAGACATAACCAGTTTCTTGTGCAGAAATCTGCACTCCTTTAAGGTTTTCAGATAAAATAAAAAGCATATTAATGTTGAAATTATACCCAGTTAATTAATTTATTACTGGAGCATTTTATATACTGCAATTTTATAGCTGTACAAATGGGAATTTTCAAGTAACCATGTAATAGTGAAATCTCATTTAAAATAAAAAATATGTCTCTTCCTCCAATATTTGTGTATATAAATATAAGGCAGGGCTCAGATCTGCAGAAAACCTGAATGTTCAAAGATGGTGCTGCATGTTTAAAAAGACAACTGTTTTTGAAATATCTCAGTGACAATGAAATTGTCAGATTCTTCATAATTTCATTTTAGACAAATGTTACTCTACTACATTTATTAATCATCACTGAGCATAGAAACAGGCAAATAGTAGTGAGGGGGAAAAGAACATGGGGGACAAGGCATTTAAATCCTGATATTTCAAATTTCTTTTCCTTTTCATCTAATCAAAGTGAAGAAAAATGTCATTCAACCAAAAAAGAAAAAAAATACACAAAACATTGAGTGTCTTCTGGATGTTAAACTCTCATCAGTTTATTAAATATTCTTAAATATCATACGGTAGAGTTTACTGCTTCTGAAACTTCACTTTAAAATCCCAGTAGTTCACTGAGAAAGTTGGGCATATAGAATAGAATAACACTTCACAGTTGCATAATTTATTTTATTTTTTTTACTTTAGCTGGAAAGTATCTTGGAAACTTTTAACTTTGTCACTTTCCAAGACCAACTCTAGTACAGTACTGCTCCCTATGAACCTGGAAGAGTCTTGCATAAAGTGGCAGCAGTCCATAGAATAGAAAGACTTTTCTCACAGGGGAAAATTTTCCAAATGAAGGGATATAGGTATTCCAAACAAAGCTCCACTTCTACATATACAAGGAAGATAAAAAATACTGTACAAATGGAGGAACAGACAAAAGTGGAAGGCATTGGCCTTTATGGTCTGGCATGATTGCGATACCTTGACTATTTCTCACATGCACACAAGTGAAATTGTTGAGTGACTTTCTTCCTTTCCTCCATATCTGCAGGTTAAGTGCGTTATGTATTTAACTCCATTGGAGGGCTGACAAAGGTAGATCTGACTTAATTTTCATCAGATGAATCATGATCTGTGGTCTGCAGCTTAAATCAGGGATCTTGTACACAAAGCAACAGCCAAATAGCCTGCTCAGGACCCAAGACTTGTATTCTTATCAAACAGTTTTGCAGTAGGATTAAATATATGATCACTGAACCATGACCTGATTTCTTTAGACTTCAGGAAATACCTGAATGTCTTTTTGGATGCAGCTCTGGGAGACAGAATATTTATTATCTTTGGTTTCACATAAAATCAAACTGGTGTTAGAGTTTGAGGAGAATGGCAACTTTTCATTGAACCAATTAAAATCCTAATTTATTATTTTTTAAAAAAACCTTTTATTTTTAAACTCTTTTTTCTGTTAGTCACCATATGTCAACATGTGCTCTTTCTTTCTTAGTTTACACATGATGTAGTTTGCTTTATGTTCCAGACTCCAATGTGTGATAGCTGTTTGGAATTAAGAGAAAATCAAAGCATTTCTCATTTGTCTTTCATTTTAACGTTAAACATTTCAAAATAACTAACTACATTTAGATGGATTAAAATAAAATATAAATTAATAATTTATCTCCTTCTCTCTATTTGGTCTCTGTCTCCCTCCCATATGATTTAACTAAAATTATATAATCTTCTACAATTTGAACAGACCAATTAGAAAAGTGCATGAATAAATGCATAGCACAGACTATGTGTACTAAACCATCCTTATTAAATCAAGAGATGAATCTGTTTTTGCTATTTCCATTGACAGCCTTCTTCCAGCTCACAGCCAGCTGGCAATTAATGGAATCAGGTTTAAAACAGGCATTGGGGAGAAATCAGCTTCTATGTGTCATTCTTACACCAGACATATGTGCATCTGCTTTACATATGTCTGTATTGTGTTTGCATTTGTATTGTTATGGTATCTACAAGGATGTATCATTTTTCCCCTGTGTGCCAGTCCAAAGATATGCAGTATATTTCCTAATACCAAGCCTCCCACAAATATTAGGACATATTGTCAATTTTTCTTAAACTGATTTTAACCCTTATTTCAGTATAGACAGACAGATTGCTACTAAATAGTTATGTTAGATAGCTTATTAATATTTATTTCTATGTTTGTCAAAGTGAAAAACCCCAAGCAACACAAGCATGAAAAAAGAGTCACAATTGAGATGTAGAATAAGCTGTACTCAGAACACTTAGGACTTAACAGGCATCAGAAAAAAAAAAATAAAGAAAAGAAAAGAAACAGTGCTTCTCTAATGGATTTGATGTATTTAATTTTAAAAGTTGGCTGGGGAGGGAATAGATAGATTTCTTTATTTTGGGAATCTCATTCAAAGATAAATACAATTTACAGCCAGGATTTCTTTTCTAGTATTTCAACTAAAGTCTTCTCACCAGAATTTCATAAGAGTTCAGTTATTTTTCTTATTAGGTTCCAGTTACTGAAATGGGATGTGAGTGAAATACTGGTATTCCCTATATAGTATATTAGTTAATGACCACAGAATTTGATGCACATGCATATAGCATACTAAACAGGGAAAGAAATCATTAGAAATGCGAAAGAAAAAGTTATCTGTCTCAGAATTCCCCCATCTGTTCACCTGCAGCCCTGCATTAGACAGGTCTATGGAAATTAATATGCAACTCTCAAGGCTCTCCTTTCCTTTCACAACCCTATTGGAAAAAGCAGAAATCAACTTTTTGCTCCTGGGATGCATCTGCAAGACGGGGAAGAGAACACAAGTGAGAGCACAAGAAGGAAGCTGAGCATGTACATCAGTGGTGAGGAACTCCTCCAGAGATCCTGAACTCTAGTCCTTGTTCTCAGCAGCTTCCATACTTACCTAAATGGAAATAGCATAAAAAATGTTTGAATCAGAGCCCAAAATTATTCTTCTTTTCCTCAAAAGTCTTGCCTGGGAATACTCTCACGAGTAGAAAACTACATAAAGCTGTGTTTTGTGCTTAGTCTTCCACCCCTCACAAATCTTTTCTTCTCTTTGTACACTAATGTGACCCCAGCAGTGGGGCAAGTGTTCTCTTCTTTTACCCTTTTGCATTCCCTGGCCTATCACATTCTGTATGGAGAGAGTTTGTGTCCCCTTGTATCTGCTCAGGTTGAAATCAGGATATCCCACTTGGTGGCAACCTGTTCAAGCCTTTCAGCAATTACCTTTCAGGAAGGCACGTTCTCCTCTGTTTCTGAATGGAAACATTTTGTGTTCTTGTCACTGAATATTTTGTGTTCTTGTTTGTGTTACTGAACTTTAGATTGGGCCTGTCAGAGATTCCACAGAGGAATCTGAAAAAGTGCCTACAGTAAAATCTAATTGTGAATGCCACATACCTAACTGGAACACACCATGCTGTTGAGGTCTTCTACAAGGACACTATCTTGGGTAATTACAGACAGAACAAATAATATGCCATGGCAGAGCACTGCAAGAATCAATGAAAAAGTTGTCCTGAAACATTCTTATTGCAATCCTAGTATTCTAATTTCCAAAGATACAACCTAGTTGACATATAAATTCTGTAAAGGAGTAGAGTTTAGACATCTGCATTGTTTGTGATTCAAATTCCATTACACCTACATTGCCTATGATGTTTCCCCCTCTAATAATTGTTCCACTATTCTAACAACTATGAAAGTGAAATATAAGCCAGGGGAACAATTAGCTTTGTTTTTATGTTTATTTATTTATTTTTCAGAAAACTACTCTGCAGCACCATCTAGTGAGAGGGAGAAGGACCAGTCGTATTCTCCATGTTAGGAGAATTTTCATGAGTTTGCAGCCTGCATACCTTCCTGTAGCCTCAGTAGGAGAAGAAATGTCAAGCCTCCATATAGAGTGTATGTGTGAATCCTCTGTCATATCTTCAACAGAAAATCTACCTCAGAATAAAAGATTTTGCTATAGAAAGGTATAGAGAACCTTTGGAGAAAGTACATTATGGACAGAATAAAAAACGTACCTTAACTATAAAATAATCTTCACTTTAGAACCAAATTTCCAAAGTTCTCATCTTGCTGAATCAAGAACATCATAAGCTGTTCTACCTGTTTGCTGTAATTGACCAAAGAATTTCTTCCAGTAACTAATAACATCATTGAATATTCACAGCAGTGAAGGAAATGCTACACAGTGAGAAATCCAACTGGAGATACAAACCCTTCTGAGTGTTTAGGGTTTGCCTGTTAATGGTGTTTATCTACACAAATCTTTCCTGTGAAGGTGGAAAAGGTCTTCCAAGGGGAAAAAATCTATTCATAATTATTTATGTAGGTGGTTATATAAATAAATAAAGCCCCTTCATTAAAAAATCCATCTCCACACTCTATAGGAGTTACTAAAATGCTGCCTCATACCTGGGTTGACTTCTAGATCGATCGGTTATCTTGATGACTGATATGGGAATTCCCTACTGTGGTCAAGGCAGCCATATGGCCATTTCCTCCAGCGTCAGTTGTGTAAGACCCATGCAGAGAAATACAATTACTCTCTTGCAAAGAAAAGAAAATTTCAGTCTTTTTGATGCCAAAAGAAGTCAGGTTACTTTAGGTCTTATACACTCAATTATAGGCTAAATAGCATTCATATTTTTTCTTTTGTTTTTAACACTGATAAAAACAAAGACTTTACAAAGGAGAGTGACATGGCTACTTTTAAATGAAAAGCAAGTGCATTTGCACAAATGCAAAACATCTGCTAAGAGATAATTCATGAGTCTCACAGGCAATCAGTTACTCAGAATTCCACTGAAGTATGATTATCGCACAGCCAGTTTTCCGATTCTCCAGAGACAACTGACTAAATGGAAGTAATGGACCAGTAGACTATCAGACCACCTTTCTCCAGCTTTTTCTTTGTCAACTACAACTCAGTTCTCAAATTCATCTAGAGTTTGCAGATATAAATGGATGTTAATGGAACTGAGCCTGAAATTTTATGTCCTTTAGTGCTGCACAGTCTCTGGTTCTGTCTCTGCAGAACACCAAGAATTCATCTTATCTTAGGTAGTTAGACTGTTTGTAATCATAACAATATCATCATTAATAATAAGGATTTTCAAGTTTAACTGTAAAATACTGGATCCAGTTTACCAAAGTCACAGAACTTTTATGGTGAAACAGAAACTGTCATTGGGAAAAAAAAAATTAAGCTTACAACTTCTTGAATTTAAAAATGAGCTGTGGATTTGTGGATTAACACATTGGATAAATGGGTAATTTTAAGTGCTGAGAAAGTCCTGAATGCACAAAGTAATCCAAGACACTAATTATTAAGCCTTCTCAGATGAAGCATTTTCTAATGTAAGAATCTATAGTTTCACCAATGGATACTTATACATGCTACTAGATACGAGGGATAAATTCACAGAAAAAAAATACATTCAAAGCTGGATAATTAAGGCCTTTCTTACTTTGAAACATCTTGGGAGAAAAAAATAGGTGCATGCTAAATTATAATGCATGAAATCACAACTTCTGAATCTGTCAATATTTGCTATTTCTCCTATATTCCATTCCACTATGATCAGAATGCAATAGCATATGAGCTAAATATGGTGAACTTGAATGTATTGGTTTCATAATAAATTCACACTTAAAAGCCAATATGCCTGCTGAGTCATTGTAAAAATTCTTAAGTTATCTAAGTTTTCTTCAACCTTTCCTTATGTGAGAGGTAAAGAGGCAATAGGTAGTTTAGTTCTCAAACAATAGGTTGTGTAGTAAAGCAAAGGAATAAAACAATGAAAAGATTTTTAACCTTTGTTTTTTCAGTTACTGTTAACAATGAACTGACTTGTACATGAACAGCAAACACACCAAAGATATTTGTATCTAATTCTGAAGAAAGAAAATAAAAATAGAAGGGGCTGGTCCCACAGTACTTAAAATTTGCCTCAAAGCCTAAGTTTAGATCAATTTCTACTTAAAAATTTACTAGCTGTTCTTTATAAGAAATGTTTAAATATGAAGGATTTCTAAAAAGGGGTCAAAAAGAAGAATGAAAAGAGTGAAAGATAACCAGAAATGAGAAGACTATTCTATGTTTCATTAAAAATGAACAGCAACATTTTAAAAAAAAATATTTTCTTTCCATTTCTGCTGAAATGGGATGACTGAGTTGTCACTGTGCTGCACCCAACAGATTATCTACTGTCACTTTATGGTCTTTGTTCTCAGCAGTGAAGTCACTCACCTTGCACCTGTCTGTGAATAAGCTCTTCTGTCTTCAGAAGAGCTCTGCTAAAACAGTATTTCAATTAAAGGGAGGCGATCAAGGTTAGGTGGAGACTAAGCAGCAGAGTGTGAACTGCTTCCAGCACTGCCACAAGGGATTCAGAGAGCATCCAGTCAGTATCTCAGCTGGGTTGGTGTTGCTGGATGATTGTTGCAAAGGGGATGTAGCGCTCAAAATTATTAATTCTACTATTCCCAATGCAACTTGTTTTTTCATCAAAGAGCAGAAATTGTGGAAATGTATTTGTATGACACTGAGTACCAAAAAATATCTTTCATGTTTAAAGTTTTAAGCTAAAAATTTAATTGAGATTTGAATTTAACAGGAATTTCAGCTATTTTAAATGAAATTCTAGAGAAATTTTGTCATTCTTTGTAACAAAATGTGCACTATATTAGCACAATAGTCATGAGGACTTCAGACTCAACTGTGTTGTTAGAGATGTCTATTGTGTTTGCAATTGACATTGTGTTGGCAAAGTCCTTATTTGAATGCTTAGCTCATGGATCACAATGGTTTTTATAAACAACTCATTTAATGTAAAGGCTTATGAACTTGAAACAATTTCAGTAAGAAATGCTTTTTTCAAATTCCGTCCTATTCTATAAGTAGTGTAGCAGAGAAATATATCGAATACAAATATTGAAAAAATAAGACTGCAAACAGATCATATTAAATTTGTGCTCAATATATCATGTATCTATCACAAAAATAAAATCAGACTACACCTGGAAACACATTTTTATATCATATGTGACATGTATTATATTTTTATTGCATACTGGGACTCCTGCAACACAAAAATGCAGTCAATATTAAGTACCAAGCTGCTGTCAGAGCCTTGAGGGCATCACTAAGCTTCTCTTTCCCTGATGATTGCTCAGGACCACACTTCAGCCCATCCCAGTGCTCTTGGTGCCTGCCCTGGTGTTGCTCTAGGATGCCTGGCTCCAGCCTTGTCTCTGACTGCATCTGCTTTGCTCCCAACTCAACTCCCTCAACTGGGCATTGCCCTGGCTTGTGACTTGCCTGGTCTGGGGCTGCCAGGGAGCTCTGAGGCCAGTGACTGGTGCTGCAGGCTGTGGCCAGCCTCCATGGGACTGGATCACCCTTGTCTCCAGCTCCACATTCCTCAGGGAGAAGCCCTGCTCACACCACTTCCTTGGTTTGGATTCTTCCTGCTTTTTCACCATTTGGACATTTGTTCAATAAGCAGCATGGATCACACTGGGTGGTTCTAAATGTTTGGTGATACAGGAGAAAACAAATATTTGGATGAACAGTAATATTAAATTATAAGAGGAGATATTTTCAACTGGCTCATATGCCTTAAGCTTATATTAATCACTTATGGGAATGATGAGAAATTTAACTGAGTATAAGGTGTGGAAAATAAGTTTTGGGAAAACTGCAGATTGAAGTATCCTGTGAGGCCAGTAAGTGGAAAGAGATCATATATCATGTATTTTCCATTTACACTGTGGATGTAAATGTAACAGGAACACTGCATATTTAAAAAGCTTCTTGGCTAGAAGGTTAATCACAAAGCATAACTGGGATGTTATCATCAAATTAGCAGGAAGCCTTCATACTGGAGGCTATTTTACATTCAGTGTCATTCAAGATTTTCATTTAAAATTGGAAATGACAAATAAGACAGTATGCTAAACATAGAAGGAATCAGGAAAAGGGGCAATAATTATTACAGAAAACCACTGAAATAAAATGAGAGCCAACATAGACAGATGCACTGTGTGTAAAAGAGGAAGAAATAATCAAGTGTCAGATCCTGTCAGGAAGTGTAATGAACTTCATTGCAGATGCAGGTCCTTTGTGCCTCTCAGGATCAGTCCATAAATGAGCATAGAGGAAAACACTGACTCAGCTGGAAAGAGATGAATGGTAGGTTACAGTCTGTGATGGACTGACCATGACTGAGGGATACAGTGCTATCAATGAAAATCTACTGTGGGCCGAAAACAAGGGCACATAACCCGTGTGTTAACTCTGCTCTGCTATTCAAAAAAAATGGCTTTAGATGGACTTCAGAGTAGGATATTGTATTTCAAAAAACCAACTGTAGGCTGAGTGATACAAGGAAGGAGAGAAACATCACTGGTACTGAATAAGTAAGAGTTATTAATGGCATGAACTGGTAGATTAAATCTCAATGAAATGAAGAAAATAAGTGCTTCCAGAATAAAGTTATATTTTTGATTGATACTAATATTTTAAACTCTGTCTTACAATATATGCTGGTGGAGTTAATGCATCAAAAATCATTTTTTTGTTTTCTGCAAGAGAAAAATATGTTGTCCAGATAGAATACAAAGGATTCTGAATATTAGCAATAATTCTTGACTTTATCAGCATTCAAATGTAAATATTTTGAAATTCCCAAAATTCTAGAGATGTTTTACTGTTCAGATTTATAAGTAGAAGTTTGGCCGAATAAGCAGATACTCATTTCAAAATATATAAAAATGATAACCATTCTTCGGGGATGCCAACTAACAAAATACTACTTTCAGTTTCTTTTCTCTAATTCATCTATTCTAAATACTGTGTATTCACAGACTCTGAAATCACCTCCTGTCTATTTCCTATATCCTTCAAACTGTCTAGTCAGATGCACATTCCTGACTAAAAAAAAAATAAATAAATATGATGCTATGGCTATTTTGGTGATAAGCCTGGAAGATAATTACCACTGAAGACTTTTACTTTATTTTCAAATTCCTGAAATGTTTTAGATGGACTTTAATTTCCATTTTCCTTTTGCATTTCTGTAGAGAAACAACCAGAAACTGCATGTAGTAGTCACTAAAACAACCATGTGAGAAACAAAAATATTTCACTTCCTTCATCTGGTCTTCCTTGTAAATAAAGGCAAATATTTTGGTTCAAGTGTTAAGACCATCTTCTTCAGGACCTAAGAAAGCACTTGGAAGGAATTTAGACTTTTAAGTCCAGTAAACCTCTTCTCACATGCTGCCTGGCTAGTCAGTCTGTATTCAACTAGCACTTTCATTTAATATTGAAAAGGATATTTGATAGACAGCATGTGCATTGCTTTCACAGGAAGGGGGAAATAGAGAAACAGAAGTTTGAATCCTTGAATTGAGAAGGTTAAACTTAAGATCGCCTTGTTTCTGGATGAGTATATGATACATGACTACTATTGAAAAGTTTGGCATCATTTCTGATTCTTTCTCAGGATGCATTTAAATTTCAACTGTTTTTTCGAGTCAAAAACTAACTTTGCAAAAGGACTGTTGCAAGTGACCCAGGCGGGATGGAAATGATCAGCGTACAGCTCTGATTCAGTTATTGTGTATGCATGAGTAGATCTCCACTCACTATACTGGATTGCCTTTTAGAAATAACTTCCACCTAACTAGCTAGATTTGTAATATTCTGGAACAGGTTGCTAAGAGTTGTGGATGCACCACCCATGGAAATGTTCAAGGCCAGGTTGGATAGGGCTCTGAGCAACCTGGTCCAAAGAAAAGTGCCTCTGCCCATGGGAGAAGAGCTGGAACTAGGTGATATTTAAGGCCCCTTTCAACACAAATCATCCCACAAACCCATGAAACATTTCTACTATTTTCATATTCCAGTCTAGACTGAGCAAGGAAGCTCCTCTAGTCCACTGGGATATGGATTAAAGCATTGTGTATCTCTTCCTCAGCTGCCTCCCTTGTTAAGATGCTGTGCTTGAGTGTCTCCTAATTTATGTGTGCAGCAAGTCCAGCTGCTGCTGGGATCACTGGCTGTGTCATGGGAGTGCAGAGGGATGTGGATCACCCTGTTGGAAGTGCCACCTACTTGTCAGGTGTTGCCACCTGGCCAAACAGCTGCAGAGACAACTTGAAGGGACAAGTTCCATAAGAATGTCTGATTAAGCTACTGCTACACACCCTCTGCTCCCATCTTTGTATATCAGGAAGTTGTGTGATCACACAGTGAACTTGACTGAAAGCAGATTCTTTTGTACTGACATTGATACTTCCTTGAGTGCACAGGCAGTACCGCCTCAAAAATATAATGCAAGGGAAGGTGTAGTGATGATGAAATGAACTAAGGAAGGGGAAGAGCAGGAGATGAACAGGAAAGTTCATTTTGACCTAAACTGTGCTTCTGGAGAATGTGCCCAAAGTTAAACAATTTGTTAGAAATACAGGTTAGGTGAATTTATCAGGAGGTTTCTTCTCCTCCTCCTTCTCCTTCTTGGCTAAGCTCTTTTTCTTCTCTCCTGCACTGGCCATAGCTTGTGGTTCCCTCCATGGGTCAGCTGAATTCATGAATGGAGGAGAAAGTTAATGCAGAGGAAAACAAAAGGCATCTAATGTGCATCAGAGCCAGAAAGATAGAAGGTGGAACTACATAAAGAGAGGAGCTACACTGGTAGAGGAGAGGCTGGAAGAAATAAGCAGTTGAACAGCTCTGTGCTGAGCTAATATGTCAGCACAGGCAACATACCTGCCTCTAGAGCCAGTATCTTGCCTTATGCTGAGGTGATTACAGCATATTCCTTGTGATATGTCATGACAATTTTGTGTTGCTCAAATACCAGCCACGTTCTGGAAACAAATAGGAAATGAGCAGTATTTTGGAGGACAGCTTGACCATATCTGAGAAAACTATACAAGAATTTACTTATTTCCACTGACAAAAAAAACCCTCTCTGACCTATCATCTTCTGATGACGTTGCATGGCCACAGTTTCTAGAAGTAACCATTCACCTGGGTACAAAGATAGACATTGTAAAAGGAGCTGTGTCCACTTTCTAATTCTCTCATAGTCTTCATACTGTCTGGGAGGAAAATGTCACTTCTATCCTTTGCCCATGTAGTGTCCTGGAGATTTGGCATTTATTTTCTGTTTACTGAGAGAAGGAGGTTTTTCCTGAACTTGTATTCTCCCCTCTTGTACCAGCATTTTGAAATGTAAATGTTAATACAGCTTGCACAAAAATCACTACAAATAATGATATATAAACTGAGAGACCTGACTCTAAAATCATCTTTCAATTAAATCTTTATTTCATAGTAGCACAACTGAACCTAATAAAACTAAACCAGACAATAGAAATTACCATTCACAAAGCGCATGTATTTAACCTTCATTCCTAATAATAGCAATAATTAAGGGATGTTGACAAGCACTTGTTTGACAGCCAGATTGGGGAGGCATGTCTTTCCTGACACAGTGGGATATAGCATTAAATTGTAACAATGCTGGCAGCCTTCCAAAGGATGGAGTCAAGGCAGGTGGTAATCCAGTTCAGCAGCAGTGGAAAATAGGTGACTGCATGTTGGCTTTAAACTGCAGTGCACAGTTTGTTTTAAGAATAGAGGATAATTTATGTGGTATGTGTAGTGTAACACTTAAAATCCTCTCGTTTGTTTTCTTCTTAAAAATGTGAGACAATTATTTCCTTGGATATTTTTTTCCTAGAAAGAATGAAAGAAAGAAGGCCTATAACTAGTAAGTTGTTGATTAGAATTGTGAGGCACATTCACAGCACTAAATTACTAACTTTCATTTACCTGGAGTCCAAACATAGAGTACTGTAAATAGAATTTTCACTGGAAATTATAGTAATGGAATTAGAAAACCACTGTTGGCAACAATAAACCAGTAACTATCTAGTCAGAATATTTTACCCTCTCATTGAGTGTAAGTTGTTTTTAACTGAAATAGGATCTCTAAACCCAGCATCCCACAGCTGGAAAAAATACAGTAATAAGTGTATCTAGGGCAAATACTCCATCTTCAGGGCAAAACAGAGATGAAGTATTTTGCAGGCATTAAAAAATTGTGAAAGAAGAAAAAATGAAGTAGCTGCAGGAAATTGGTTGAAGACTTCTCAGTGAAAACATCCAACTGTTTGATTGGTTGTACTGCTGGCTCACTGAGTGCTGGGGTGGGATACTGAACTCCTAAATAACCTGGGCAAGACTGGAGAGGACAAAACCAAGGCCTCTGGCTTTCTGTCAATGATAGCTGCTCTCTAAAATGTTTCATCACTTGTCTTTGATAAAGTGCTGCAAAAGCAACCAGGAATGCCTTCAAAGGACTTTGAATTTTGCATTGCTACCTCTTGTGGTCTTTACTACAAACTTCTGTGAGTGTGCACACTGAATTTGCTTAGCTGTGTGAGCAAATTTTCCAATGGTGACATGGATCTGATTAGATTCTACTCTGATTAGATTCTACTCTATCAAAATAAAGCCTATGTAATTTGCTTAGAATAGCTAGTATCATACTGTCAAAAAAGCATCTGGTCCCAAAATTATCTTCCCTTTTGGCATTACAGTACATTATGCCAAGGAAACTTTCAACAAAAAACGTTTAGAGTATATTTAAAAAGACATTTAATTGTAAAGGATGTGATTTTATGCATCTGGAGGAAAAACTTGGTTACACAAGTAAGTATCAGAAGTTTAAACAGCATTTCCACTGTGTTTTTTCCTCATAGGCAAGTACACTGCAAGATTTAGATGAGTCAAATGCAGTAGGCAAGAAGGTAGGTTGGTATGTTAAGCATTTTTTGGATCACATTTTACAGATGCTCTCAACTTGTAACCTAGTTTATATCCATAACTCACACATTCTTTATCTTGCATGCTTTTTTTTCCCAGAAAAGGATGATGCACAAAGTGACTTGTGTTCCTTAACAGCTCAAGAGATTTGGCAAGTACGTTGCATTAAATCAAGCATGCTTGCAAGTCTTCCTTGAAGTGCTTCTTGGACAGACACATTTCCTTTTCCTGTGCACCAGTTCACTATATAAGAGTTACTTAGGCATTCAGGCATCGTCTGTGCTATTTTGAGCTGAATACTGCTTGAAAAACAAAACAAAATGAAAAGATGCATTGCTTGTAATGCATACATTCTGACTTCTGGGAATTAATGTTCTTCCAGTAAGTGGATCCAGCGTATCCTGTCTGTCAAATTTCAATTCCTTTTGTCCCCTGAGAGCAATAAATCAACCACATGTTAGCCACTGTAGCCATCCAACTGAACTTGTGGCTCCTATGCTAAGTTAATCTTCCAGAATCCAACCAGGCAATAAATGTCTGCATATATCGGCAGTTCAAAACTTAATGAATATGATCACCTTTGATGCATTTTGGACTTTTGTTTTCCTCATTTTTCATCAAGACAAAAAACACAGTGACTCTAAAAAATTAAATAGAAATTGTTTCAATATTTTCTCCTTTTAGTCTGCAGAACCAAAAGCAAGTGTCTTTCTTGGATCTTTATAAAAATAATCTCTCTCTGTATATTTTATTAATATCAAGTGGCATTTTCATAAACAGCTACATGAAGTTTATTGATTCACAAATCCCACCCCAAAAGCTCCCAATATAGAAAATCACAACACTTACTTTTCAGCATTGAAGCTTATATTCTGAAAGTCTTTACTACGTTCTAGGTGAAGTCATGCACATCATTTAAAGATAAATATTCATTTGCTACATACCTACACATCGATGGACGCAGTCACTGACAATTCACATACTCAAAGACCAATTTTAGGAACTATTGAAAGAGCTCATCTTTATTGCACAGAGTGCTAAATTGTTCAGGGAGATGCTGCAGGCTCTGCTCTTCCCCAGCTCGCATGGATGAACAAAAGAAGAAGCAGCCACAAAGAATTTCATGATTATACTGGTGCAGAGCTACTGTTAAGATAAGTGTAAATAACTAGATTTCCCCTTTGCCTCTTTAAAGTTTGATGTTAGGTCTGTAGCTGTTTTCTCCTATTTTTTTATGGACCGACCACCATCATGACTGAGCTATTTTAACAGCCACTTTATAGTTACTTCTGGATAATGTATCCCATTCCAAGCGACTATATGCTGCCTGGATTAATGTTACTTGTGCAACATATCTCTCACATGGATAGAAATAAGAATTTTTCTCAGTAAAGATTGACAAATTCTAGTGCCTGTCAAGTATAAATTTACCCAGTGCACATTTTGCCTGAGTTAGAACTTTTTCTAAATGATACTTAGAGAATTTTTTATTTAATTTACTATTTCATTATAAGAATTATATAGAACTTTGTTGGGACTTCCCTTTGCTTTTGAACAATACATGAGGTTATGTTATTGTAGTTTCAACACTCAATAGCAAGCAGTTCCTGAATAATATTCTGCTATTCAAACATCTCATACAAACTTGTTGTTACCTCTTTAAAGGGTAATTTACAAGTCATTTGTGAGTAATTTTAATGTTTGCCTGGCATCCTGAGTTCCATTTTCCTCTTCTGACTCATGGCATCAATGACCTGCATGAGGAGAAATTGTTTGCATAGCCCATGCTTGTTTTTTCATGCCTGCTTTCTTTCTTCAGTGTTGACATGCACAGGATCTGTTAAAAAACCAAATAACAGGAAAGAAAACTCTTCCTTTCTCTGCATAACAGCTGCTGGAGACAACAGAAAACAAATACCTGAGATATATCTTGCTCATTTTTCAGGTGACCTCATTATGAAAAACAGGAAAGACCCAGACTTCTGTGTTTGCTTTATAAAATGTTGTTTGCCTTCACTGACTCTGTTGGGATTTAGGGACTAACTGTATGACAGGAAGCTCAGGGAAGCAGTCTACATTGTCTGATGCTATTGTTTTTCTTTTGAGTTCACTAAGTTCATTTCCACTATACTGTTTTTTTACCAGCATATTTTTGAGTCAGTTTAACTGAGTGGAACTGACTTCTTAAAATAATCTGACAGCAGATTTGGTGGTGATTTTATGCTATCGTTTCATTTTTAATTTTTCTTCCCCCTTAAATCCATTGCCAGTGATCTGAGGTAAAGCTTTGACTGAGGAGTACTTATAAGGAATTTAAGGGTTTTGGCTCAGATCTGCTGAATAATAGCTAGTTTCAGCAAACAACAGAACACACGACTTCTTAGCAGCATGATCAAAGAACATTGGGTGTCCCACTAGCAAAGAGAAGCTGAGCTTATCCTCTCTTCTGAACCAAAAGAAATCAATGAGAGCTTTCTATTTTTTAGAATAATTCTCATTAATGTTTTTGTTTTGTTTTTTGGGTTTTTTGTTTTGTTTTGTTTTGTTTTTTTTTTTGTTTTTACTTGTGGATTCAGGCATTAATTCAGTCTTCAGCATTTGATTTGAGATTTTTTGAAACCACATTTTCAGGGCAATGGACTTCTATGACGAGCCTGTTTGACCCTTCATATGAGCTGCCACACGTTGAAGAGATTCACAAATAAGGCTTAAACTAGAAATAGCGCCGGAAAAATAAATAAATCATGTCACGAGCCAGGCAAAAATTCACTCACTCTCTGTGTTGGGCAGGGACTGCATGAAATATGTCATAATCAGATAAGATTAAGTTAGGCACCAAATGTATTATTCTGCAGAGGAGACACTTTGGGGCCATTTGCTTTAGGCTGTTTTGGCCACACCTAGACCACAGAATACAGAAGCATTTTTACGTTTAGTCTGACAGCACACCCTAGTGCATTTCTGTTTCGTATTTGGGCAGGACATGGATTTACAAATTTAAGGAAACTACATAAACTGATAATGTAAGAACAATAGTGTTCTCACCAAGGACATCAGAGAACCAGCTATGTGGAGGAACAGAAACTAGACATGCCCTAGTGAGCATCAACAGGTAACTGCAGGTGTCACCTCTGTATTTTTATATTATATGCCCTAAAACATGCTCTACATTTAAATAGGGTAATCTTGCTTTGGTCCTCCTCGCTGCCACTGTCCTGATTTACTCTACCTGAACTCTGCCTTCTTCTGGGAATAAAGAATTGAAGTGAATAAATCCATATACTACTTTGGCAAGTATTATACTTGAGATTTTTCGTGTATATGTAGCAGTTTAAACCTTCAACATTATTATTCCCTCAACTGTGAATAAAACATTCAATTGTAAAGAGCAACTCAGCTATCCACATTGAATCATTAACTCCCTTTGATTAAAAAGCTAGACGCATGAACACATATGTACATGTATCTGGAGTATAATATGTAGTCATTATTTTTACCTTCCAGAGGCTTTGAATTCTTTTACCAACTCAACCATAATAAATGCAAATGTTAAATAGGAAATCTGGAATTTCCACATAACACAAGTTAAAGTAATTAACTATGAACTCCAGGTAGTCACTAGTAGCCAGATAGCACCAGTATAACAGGAAAGAAAACTCTTATGTCCCATATGAAACAGAACCAGAGAAAACTAATACTGAAACAATGTGGAAAGTTACACTAAGGAGGAGATTCAGCTCCAAATTAAGGCAACATTCATACAAGTTAATATCCAAGCCACAGAGTAAAATTCAGCTCCCTAAGCTAGACATCAGTGTTTCATAATGTTACCTGGAGTGTCCTAGGTGGTCTGAGACCTGCAGCTTTCTGAATCAACAAGTGGGGCGTTGGCAGGATACCATGGCATATCCACAATTGTCATTACATGCCCTTGGATAACTGAGCTGCCTCCAGAGTCTTTAACAAATCATTACTGATGTAACGCCAGCTTTACTGTTGGTATAAACTTGCAAAATCATACCGAGTAGTAAAATTTAAATAGCTATGATATGATATAGCACTACACAAATGTAATGGAAGTTAAATATATTTTTCTTGGAAAACTAATCAATAAAAAATCAAGAATTGAGTATCTAATCATATCTAGCTTAAGAAGCACCAAGTCACCAGTCTGTATACAATTTATTTCTTGATAGTTTAATAATTATTCGAATAAAAAAAGTCTGTAGAAAATCGTGTGGTTTTCTACATTTTCCTTTTAGGGAAACAACATTAAACACTGTATTTACCTGCAGCATCAAGACATGAGTACAAGTCTCAGTGATGAGACTTTTACCAGCCTGGTGAGAGTCATGTCAGAAAAATTCATATTGGAGGTAAGGCAATAAAAGAGAAATAAGTGAGGAAAGAAATAGTAGCAGACATCATGATAACGCAGAAAGAAAAGCAGAATTCATCACATAAAAGCTGGGAAGAAGATGGGAATATAGAGAATGAGAGAATACAGACTAGAAGCCAAACATTTGGGGGAAGAAAACAGCATATTTAAAGGAAAATAAGATGATTAAATACAACACATGAACACAAGGACAGAGGAAAAAAAGGGATTGTTTTGAGAGTTTCATGGTTATCTGATAAACTGGAAAATAGTAAGAAAACGTTACTTTTACTCTGATTAACTTTCTGTGGGTTTAGGTTTAGCTAAGTTACATCCTGTAGTTCTTTGTTCAGGTGGTATATCATTTGACTTGCCCAGTATGTATGTAGAAAAGAAAGCAAGTGATTGATTCCACATGCGCTGTATTAAGTAGGCTTTGCTAAAAACTAAATCTCAAAAATGTTAAAATAAAACTCCCATATACCAGATAAACAGTTTTGCCTTCAAAAGCCAGCTTAATCAAATCACCTTTTATCAGAAAGAAATACATAATACGTCTTTTCTCATTTCCATCTACTCCTGTTGATACACAACTGTGTGTATGTTGCAGAAAATCTGTGATGTGAGGCTGTGTTTCCTCCTACAAGGACTTTTTTTCTCACTCAGATGAAGCCTCTGTGCTGAATAGTGCAGAAGTCAGTTTTACAATGAATTGTGTATTCTCCCATTCAAGAAATTGTCATCAACAGCATCTGTGTCTGACACCAAAGTAACATCTAATAATTGCAAGCATTATAACTAAACTGATGATGCAATGGAATTACTGGGTTTTACCATGTGTCAAGGTGAACCATGATTTCACTTCTAACTCTCTCAACTTTCAATTTCATTTTTCAGAGATATAGAATATGTTAAAAAAATAAATTCAGTCCTGTAAGCATTATTCATTTACTATTTCTTCATGGAGTAATGGAGTAAAGTCTCTTCTCCTGTATGAGTTTGGCTTCTATAAGTTATATTAACAATGAAAAAGGAGTAGGAGATGCTAGACACATTCCTTGCCAAACATTTAGTTTACAATCTGGAGGCTCAACATGCTTTAACCCAACTGAAAATCCTGCACATATTGCAGGACTTCTATGGCTTCTGTTCTGATTTATTCTACTGCTTCAGACCCAATATTGTTCAAAGGAAAATAAATAATCTGTTGATAATATTCTTCATTGCTCTCAAATCAGAGTTGAAAGAGAGAAACTGAGAAAGTTCAGGCAGAACATGAATATCCAACTGATAAGCAGATTGACTTGATATTTATTTGGGAAATTTCTTTTTCTTTCCGGAAAATTTGTTTCTTCATAATATTCTCAGGGTATTGGTAACTCCAAAGGATTTCTCTGAAATACTTTAAAATCTGAACACATGTTAACAGGCGTTCTACAGATATGTTTTAAAGGAAATCAAAACCTTTAAATTTAATTAGAAGGAAAAAAAAAACCTCTAAAAGTCTCTTTAGATATTTAAATCCTGTGTATTGTTTATGCATCAGCTTATTAAGTAGTCCCTTTGCTACTCTAAATTTAATGCCAGTGGGAGAATTATGTTTCCTTTTAATTCTGTGTTTTGATTTGAGTGGAATGAAAAGGCATTGCAGGGGGACATACTGTCCACCAGCAGAAGAAGCTTCTATGAGCAGTTTCAACATCAGCAGAGATTCCTTCCTTCTCTCCCTCCACCACTAAATCAGCAAAGCAACGCACGGCAAGAAGGCAGGACTAAGCTGATGAAGAGACAAGTGGTGTGACAGATATAAATGGTGTTTTCTCTTGGCAGTGCCACTTGAAAAGAAAGCAGGTATTAATGTGTGTCCAGTTAAACTGAGACAGTGGTTTAGCACACTGTATGAAACACAAATGTCCTCTGCAAGCTTGTCATGTGGATTCAGCTCTAGCTCTGCATATAAACTTTTTAGCTAGGAATGATAAAATACATGAAGACTTTTTACTGTCTTCTGTTTCTAAGCAGAGAGAGTTCAAATTATTATTTTTGTTATGAGACCATTTTCCACAAGAAAAAGATGGTACATGTAATGCATGCAAATTTCAAAGTACTTGTATACAAAATGCATTCCTTTTTTTCACAATATTTAAAGATTTTATGGGTTAACTTAGCAAGTCTCAAAATCTTTTATGACTGACAGGTCTTATGTAAATGTTTCTAACAATTTCAATAATTTCATTCTGATAGGACTAAGTCACTTAGAAATATAGATAAACAAATGATATAACCTATCAATATATTACTGTAAAATTCCTATGAATGTTCTTATTCTGCATTCAGGATGTGAGTGTTATACAGGAGAACTCATCCATCAGGAACCATTTAAATGCCCTCTTTAGACTATGTCCATGGGCTGACTTTTCCAGGATGGAAGTAAATATCCATATATAAATGCGCTAGTCACATCAAATGTCCTACTAGACTGAAAACAGCTCAGGCACCTTAATCATGGTATTTGGATATATCAGTTATCAGTGCATTTCCAGACAAAATGGTAGAAATCTTTTTTAATGGAAACTGCTGGATGTTAAATATATTTGGCAAATAAGGAATTTGTCTCTATTTTCAAAAGGTCCATTTTGAAAATTCTGGCACAACTTCTTGCTTCCTTTATCTATTTTGGCAGTCACTGAAAATCATTTCTTGCCAAAGGTACCTGTTATCAGTTTCTAACAGATAGCTGTCAATAATTCAAATGAGCAGAAATCCTTAGTAATGTTTAGAAATGTTAAACAAGCAGCTTGCCTTGATCCTCAGGCAAGTACCAAGTCCTGAGTAGCTGTTCAGTCTGAGCCTTGGAGACACATCCTTGAGATCATCACTTTGAGCTTAAAATTGAGAAATGTTACTGATACCAGTGATGTAACTCTTCAATAGCTGCCTACTTACACCTATTTTTAACAATCTAATTATCTTTAATAGAAGAAAGTAAGGAAAATGTTGCTCTTTTCATGATTTTTGGAACAGATTTCAATTTTTTCCATCTTGCTTTGTCATTTGAATTAACTGTAGACTCCTAAAGTACTAATCTCACATTAAGAAGGATCTGCTCTTTGAAAGTCAAACTTCTTTAAGGCCTATCTGTACAAACTTTTCTAGACAGTGCTTTTTCCAAGAAATATGGAACCAGACAATCCTCAAGGTGCCCTTCCAACATGGTGTTCTATGATTCTATAAAGTATTCAGAATCACTATGCAGTTTTGATCATTTCATCCAGTTCTACATATGCTTCCAGAGTAGTTTGAAATTCTCATGCATTAAGTGCAAATTCAGGTTGCGCAAACAGGGTACCTGGAACAGATAATGTAATGTCGCTGCAAAAGTAGTATTCAAAAAATGAAAGCAGGCAATGAATCATCCTGGGGTAAACACCGAGGCAACAGCAAAACAGCAAATCTATTTCCAACCTGCACAATCTGCTGATGTATTTTCTATTCTCCTTAGAAGAGTTGCTGATAGAGTTTCTGCTTGCCTTAGAAGAGCCTTCTGATGTTGATGCATGCAATATAATATAATTACAATTTCCACATACTACACATAATATATAATACATGTAATATATAATCCTGAATTATGCACAATGACCCAAATAAGAAGAAAACAGTGTCAATCTGTTTTCTAGAATATATCCTTCATAAACTAGAGCAGTAAAAGCAGCTTTGAAGTTAGGGTTGCAGTGATGCTTCTTCACTTCTTCACTTACAATTGCAAGTGGCGGTGTTGCCATCACCTCAGCGATGCATTACTTTCAGAAACTGGACTTGTTCTTTCTTCAAAATAACTTATATATGAAAAAAGAGCTTGAGTTTGAAGAATAAGATGCAAAGATGCTGGTGAACAAATTACATGTGCATGGAATAGGTCTGCTTCCTTCCATCATACAGAATGTGTTCTAGATAGGGGCTTGCATTGGTGAGATAGATGATGTGCACTATTAGAAGTCTTGTTGTACAGGTTCAATTTAACTAGGCTTTGGATTATTAAAGAGAAGTATCTTTCTCCATTTAACATGTACAGCACAAAAATAATATTTTTCTCTTGCATTCATGCACCTGGCAATTTGAAAGATTGCAAAAGAGTGCTGTTACAGCACAAGGAAGCAGAACAGAGCAGTCAAGATCTCTACTACATCTTTTGGTGATGGCTGGCTTAGCTATCACAAGCTGGCAGTGTGCCCAGGTGGCCAAGAAGGACACCAGCATCCTAGTTTGGCTCAACACTAGTGTGGCCAGCAGGATCACAGCGGTGATTGTTCCCCTGCATACAGCACTGGTGAGGTCACACCTTGAATCCTTTATTCAGTTCCGGTCCTCTGGAACAAATCAAGAGAATGGTAAAGGGATAGGACAAGAAGAAATGGCCTCAAGTTGTGCCAGAAGAATTTTAGATAGGATATTACATTTAGATGGGATTTTTACATTTTCTTTGCTGAAAGGGTTGTCAAGCTTCAGACCAGGTTGTCTAGGGAAGTGGTTGAGTCACTGTCCCCAGAGGAATAAGACCTGAAGATGTGGTTCTTAGAGATAAGGTTGGACTTGGCAGCACTAGGTTAACTGTTGGACTCAATGATTTTCTTTTCCTGCCTTAATAATTCTGACTCCATTCTATGATGCTTTTCCACTGTGTTTTGGAAGAGTATGAGAAATGTTTTTAAATTATTTTTTCTTTCTCTCTAGGATGGCTAATCTTTAAAATGCATTGGATTTATACATTCCAATTATATATGCTGAAGGACAAAAGACAGTTAATAGGAGGCCTGGAAGAAATAGATCAAAAGGCCTTTATCAGCTGCTTACAATTCTCCACAATGGTTCTGACAGTGATTGAAAACATTTCTCAGTTTTGGGTGCCAGCCCAGAGTACTGCTAATAGTGAGCAGACAATCTGCAGTTTTGTATTTTATAAAGCTTTCTCCAAAAACCCCATCTCCTTCTCCACCATCTTTAACATTGTACAAGTTCTGCAACTGTAGCCAGACCTAGCTGCTCAGTGAAAGATCTTTAACACAATTGTGCTGCCATTTGTCCACAGCAGTGAATTGAATGCATGCAGTTCTGATTAATTATATTAGAATCATTCATTCATAGGATTACAGGCGTAATTGGGAAACAAATACAAGTCAAAATGGACTACTGCTGGATGCCCCAGGAGATTGTTTTTCTGAATTTTTAACAGACTGATCTTGTGTATACAAATAGGGCAAGACAATGAGAATAAAAAGCAAAGGGAGGTTGCCATCAAGTTGTGAAACCAACCAGGAAGTGGGGAAGTTCTTTTCAAAGTTCATGAAAATGCAACAGATGCTGTCTATCAAATGAGCAACTCTGTTTGCAATTACAAGAAATGTCTTTAACAAAAGCTGGCATTTGGCTACATTTGCTAGATTTGTCTTTTGTTACAATCCAGATGTTTGTGTGGGTTTGCAAATGTGTTTCTTGAGGTCTGTTCAGTTTTGGGGACATTCTTGGCTGAGTTTTGCCTGCTCAAGAGGGTTTTTTAATGTTTTCAGATGGAAACCATGAGAAATTTCAATGTGTTTCATAAGATCTGGGCAACAGCAGGCAAAATAAGATAACTTTGTGCTGTTAGTCATTGTGTTTCCAAGGGTCATTTGAAGCAGTGCTAGGCTCAGTTTCCTGTAATCTCTGTGCATAGCACCAAAGAACAAGTCTAGACATGTTTACTTCAAAAGACATCATCAGATCCAAGTGTGCTGAAGAAGGGCACTTTGCCTGGCTCAGGCCCAGTGATATGATGCTGTGTCTATTCGAATTCAGGATTTGAGCTGGATCACATCTGGAGGGCTTGAAATGCAGTAGGGTAAAGTCTGTCCGCATCTGGCCAAAATTTAATATTTACTTCTTATGATCATCCTGATTAAGGAGATCCAAAATATTTATTATGTAGAAATGGATGTAGTTTTACCTAACCTAGACCTTTGAACTGCTGCTCTTTCCTGTCTAACTGCTTGATTTAACTAAAACCAGTTTTAGCCATCTGTTTCATTGGTATGAGCTTATTTTAACTTTATATTATTCAGGGTGATTCAGAGTATGTGTTGGTATGGTTTGCTAAAAGGGAGGCTTAATCACAGATGGGAGCTGTCAGTGTTATAATACCAGAGCATATTATTTGTACACCTAAGGGATTATAATTTTGTTCTTCTTTGGCCTAATGAAAAGGAAAAGAAAATAAATACTTGTATTTTGGCTTTTATCAAATCTGGATCCCAAAATAGCAGCATGCATAAATTATAATTTACTGAATGGTTTTAACTATGCTTTTTTATTGTTAGGCCTTTTCCCATAGATGATGTCCAAGAAACAGTTAGCTGGTCTGAAAAGTCTGAAGGGGGCTTAGGAAGCAGGATAATATGGAAGGGGTGGTCAACCTCCCAGAGACAGATCAGGAGATTCAGGTGAGGAGAGAGGAGA
This sequence comes from Calcarius lapponicus, assembly GCA_039654755.1. Classification (NCBI taxonomy): domain Eukaryota; kingdom Metazoa; phylum Chordata; class Aves; order Passeriformes; family Fringillidae; genus Calcarius; species Calcarius lapponicus. Next base: position 1,361,561 of record JBBFKN010000028.1, on the reverse strand, counting down.
GTGCAAAACCTTCTAAAAAAAAAGTCAAATAACCAAAATAGACTCCCACCCTCCCAGGATTCCTCCTGATTGCATGATCACAATGTTGAGACAGCTGAGCAGTGACAACCTGTTCCCTAAGTCTGCAGGCTTGACTGCAGGGCAGTCATGTCTCTCTGAGTTAAAGGATGGTGCTCAAAGGGGTTTAGCTTTTCCACGGGGTCTTTTGGCTGGGGCTTCCAAGTAGTGGCAGTGAGCGAGTGAGGTGATGTGGATAAGGACTTCTGTGTAGGAAATGGAAATGGAGAAGGGGTTTTGGATAAGGCAGATTTGTGGAGGAATCCTGTTTACCTTTTTCTCGCTGAATCTTTTTATATTAAGTATTATTGGGAAGCAGAATAGAACTATTTAAATCGTACACCACAGTTTTCATGTGCAGGAAACAGCAAAACACTATATCAAATCAACTTCAACCAAAGTTAACAAAAAGGCCAGCTCATGATTTTTCAGGCAGATCATGCCTTGGAAAGTCAACAGACGTACCTGGGGCTTGGTAAAAACCTAATCATGATTCACTCTATACCAGCCTGACCTAAATTAGTAACCCACCCTGCTATGAACATGCAGATTTTAATTAAAGCATCCTGCATGTATAACTCTCTTCCCCTTAGTAATAGTGTAGCACAGTAGCCTGGTGACTAAACAATCCTCTATCAACAGTTTTATTTTGCATCCTCCTCCATCACCACCTTCTCTGCCTTGCTCATGAAATTTCAGAAATTTCAGAAATTTGATATTGAAAGCAAAAGTTCTTAGTTGCATTGCAAATTATTTTCATACAGTTTTCAAATTTATTTTCATCATAACATTTGCATATGCATCCTATCTGTGTGTATGATGCCAGAAATTCTGCTTTACTTGTTACCTATAATCTGAAGTAAGGGCTGACATAACTTGACACAATTTGGCAATTGCTACAATATGTGGTATTTTCAATTTTGTATATAGAAACTCATACAGTTCATATTGTATAATCACATTTTATGGTTTTGTTCTCTTGATTATTACTAAGTCAGAAAGATTCTAGCTACATGGAAAACCAACTCTGTTAAACTTGATCCTTGATTCTGTTCCCTGCATTTATAAGTGTTTACTTTCCCTAGTAAGTAATGCCACTTCTTTGTAGACCTGGGAGTCCAAAGCTGTGTGAAATGTGTTACCCAGGTTTGCTTTTCTTCTGTCTCCTGCCTTTTTTCTCCTACAGTATTTGGCACCACAGCAGCTGGACACTGAACTGAGGTTTGTCCAAATGTCTGGGCTAATTTCCAAGTAGGTTCTTTGAACAGATGTTCCCACTGAATTTCACCAAGTGCTGGTTTCATTGTGCCTAGAACCTGCCATATGCTTCCTAAAAAAAAGTGTTTTTTTCTGGGGGAACTGCATCTTATATTGAGATTCAGCTAAAGCTATGAGTTAGAAGTTCAAAGTTCAGACCACTCTTTAGTTAGCCAAATGTATATATAATTTTTAATTAGCCAAGCACAGTAATTCCCTATATTGTACATTTTCCCATGTCTCTTAATAATCATGTTTTCTTAGCACAGAAGAAACAATCTCTTTCCTTTCCATGAGAATTACAGCATAATTTTCTACTCCTCAGATCATAGGCTGTCTAAGTACTCAGTCAAGATTGTTCTCTTTCCAACAAACTTGCTCAGATGCTGGAATATTAAGATTAAAATGTGAATGCTGAAATTTAATGACAGTGTGTGCAGCTGAAGATTCAAAAAACCTGTTACAGCTGAACACAAATTGCACTGCCTATCATTTAGTTATGCAGTTTTTAAGTAGCTGATATGTGACATCGTTTGAATTCCAGTGATGGAGAAGACATTTTCTTTCTCTTAGCCAAACATAACAGTTACAGGAATCTTATCTGAAGAGAAATGTCTGATTTCCTTCCAGAGAACAGAAATATTAAATCCTAGTTCTAGGAATGCAATGTTTAGGTCATGTTGCCTCGGGCTACAAGTACGTGTCTGGTAAAACTACGTGCATGTGTCCACTGTGGCTGAGCTTTGAGCAGCCTGCTGCAGCAGAGCAGTGCTGAGCCTGAGCTAATCAGCCTCGCTAGGAGGACAGATGTCCCAGCTTACAGTGAACACCATGCTAATGCCATTCAGCAGATCTAGACCACTGCACAAAAACTGTGTGCGTGCAGCTGTCTGCACCCAGCCATGAAGCCTCTCTGATCTTTCCTCTTTCTTTCCATGCCATGTTTGGACTATTAGGTGTAATCTGAGAATGTCAGTTTGGATTTGGAGAAATTAAAATTATAAAAAAAAATTAAAATTTACTGAAGAACGAGTCATTTTACACGGCCTTGACTCAAACGATAATAGCTTTGACTATTTTTTCTTTCCAGGTGCCTAGAAACATAGCTGTTTCTTCTAAGAAACTACTAGAAATCAGTTCTGTGGTGTAGATACAAGCTTGAAAGGTGTAATTTCATCAAAGAAATACATAGAGGTCACAGACTGAAAACACCTTGAGCTGTTTTTTTTCACAGTAGTAAATTCGCAGAAGAATTAAGTATTGAATTTATGGAAAATAAATGCAATTTTACAGGATTGCTGATATCCACAGTTTTAAATATTACTTGTTTATATATATGGCAGAAGAAGTCCTTAGTAGGAAGAAAATCTCATGTAATTGATTTCAAAAGAAGCACTCCTTATCCCAATCACTCACAATGGCACAACTAGGAGGAAACTGTGAGAAAATGTTATCCCACACAATGCATGTTTTTTCCAGGCAGAAAACAATCTCTATGTGTTGTTGTTTTTAAATCCTACTGTCTTTCTCCCTTGCAAAAACTCACCCCAGTGCTTTCCATTTTGCATGGTATTTATTTCTTTCCATGTCATTTATTTATATCCACAACAAAGTGCGTAATATCTGTATAGGAGTCCCTGAAAAAATGAGTCTTTTTAGTGAAATTTTAGTTTTTTAGGTTGAAAAGAAGTATCTAGAGGACTAATATGTTGATAGATTGAATGATTAATGAGAATGAAGGATGTGGTGTAAGAACAAGAACATAATAGAAAAGTTATTTTGAAAGCGCATTAAAACCATATTCAGCAGTCAAATTTTTCTTTGTTACAATTCACTAGCTGTGCTCTACTTTGCAGCTTACATCAACATTGGAATGCCACTGGAATTACTCCATATTTAGCAGTGCTCCAACTAATTGGTGTTTCTCAGAATCAAATTTGTGCTTCACTAAAAGTGAATTTTAAAAAAATCTCATTTCAATGTCATTACTTATACAGCAAAACCGTTTTGCTTTCCTTTACTTTTCTGTGTAGCATCCACATTGTATTATCTACCACATTTGTTTTTGAAAGAGTCATTGCTTTACAACACAAACTAACAAGACCCATTGCATTTGCCTGAGCAATATTGACTACTTAGGGACATAGATTTGACTCTTACAAAAGCCATCCTTACAAAACCAAAAGAAAACTGATTTTCTCAGTGTTTCAATACTTACCTAAAAAGAGTGACAGCAAGGATCTTCATCCTCATTAAGCCACTTCTTGTCTTTACACATTTGCATATTCCAAATTTAGATACTATTATATGCTAACGAGCACTGCTACACTGTGATGTGTGAAATTCAGAACTTGTTGAATTCAACAGGAATGGCCTGGATTTTCTGCATATGTTAAATATCTCCGAGCCAACAGAATTAATTCTTATAGTATGAGAACCTCCACTTTTAAACAATGTATGTGGCAACTAGACATGAAATCATTATGACTTTGTGTCTTTGTTCTCTTCTTTGCACCAAATTTATTCCCCCTTTTTTAATGAGGGGTTGCTTTATATTTCATAGTTTTTAAATGGCTAGATTTATAGCTGATAGCTCTAAAGTGATTATTGCAGTAACACCTATTTATAATTCTCTTCTAGTGTTAAAACAGCACAACCTACACTGCTTTCCACATTTTTAGACCAGGAAAAAGGGGAGGATAGTTTTAGCATGCTCTTTCTAGCAAATTCCAGTCTTTGCTCACAAAAATTGTCCCAATGAACAGAACATTCAGTGTAGCAATTTAATTAGAATACAATAGATTGTCTATGTTTTTAAGAACTATCAATTGGGATATCTCCTTCCTGAATCCAAATGTAAATAATCACAGCTCTAGTGATCATAGTAATAACACCAAAATAAAAGAATTTCATCTAACTTTTTAGAAATGGCTAGCTGTAGAGATTTTTTCTCTCTGAAGTATTCAGGGTAAAGTAAGGACTGGTAAATGGAAGTAATATGAGGAATTAAAAAAAACATGTGGGCAAACTTCTAGGCTAGAGATCTAGGAACAATTTGTCTGAAATTGCTTATCAGGGCAAGGAGAATAGCATTTCCTAGTAGTTTATATCTACAAATAAATTCCATTGGTCCAAGTCTGTTTCTTTAAAAAAAATAATCTGAACCAGAAGTACATTTTTTAGCCTTATCATTTTCACATGCTTTTTTGAGTTTACAGTTATGAGTATCCTGTAAAGATGAAGGCAAGGATCATCACAAAAAACCTAACTACCATCAAAAAAGTACAACAAACCATCCCCCAAACCCCACACTGCAAAAATCAAAATTTGGTGCATCCTAAGGTGGAATAGTGCAAAGCTCTTCCAATGCTAGAATTAAAACACTGAGAAACAACATGATTATGAAAAATGGTTTGAAGTTCAGTCAAAGTTGTAATGCAGCAGAATGGTAATGTTAAACTACCCTTTTCATAATGTTCTTGTTTATGCAATGCAGCCAGCAGGCTTCTAGTTAGAAAGATTAAGGAAAAAAATTGGTAATACCTTGTTAACAATAGACCTTGTGAATTCGGCATAAAAAGAACAACAGATAATTATTTCTGAATGGATAACAGATGTTTACAGCCATATAATAAAAGCCACCCCAAAAAAGCTCAAAAGCAAGAAATTTTAAGTTTTTGCAAAACACTACCTTAGCCTCATTAAAAACACATGACAGCCCACATAAAATATCATCCTCAGAGAATGGAAATTTAATATATTTTTTGTGTTGAGACTAAAATTTGAACATAGTACAGCAGCAGATTGGAACAGGTTGAAAGCCAAATTCGTATAGGTATTTTAATTTTTATACTAGGTTTTTTTCTAAACTAATTATGCACAGGGAAACTATCCTTTATCCATTTTTTTTTTTGAAGAAAGCAAAGCTCCAGTACTGACAGAGGCTAAAGAGAACAGATTACAGTCTAGCCTTATTTCAGAAAAAATATTGAAAGACATTTTTAAGGATGTAATGGGTTAAAATATATTAGCTGCTGGCTAATAGAACAGGCCTTCATAACAAGAGCCATGGCCTAGTTTATAAAAGTAAACAATCTGCTTACTTTTACCACAGAGAATACCTTTGAACAAAGAAAATGTGAATACATATCTCCTTACTGGAAAAAGAATATCTATGTAAGTAAGCTGATTGCTTCCCCTCACAGGATGATCTTGGAGTGTGTGAGTGAATGTCTCTTTAGCCTTATAATCGGAATGGTGGACACAGTTTTTAGCTGATTGTTGAACAGAAACAAAAGGTAGGTTTTGGCATGAAGGAGGACATGGTTCTCCACACAGCTTATTGTAAATGGTTGATTTCCTTACAATTATTGCTGTCCTGGAAGTTCTCCCATGCTTCCCGTCCCTTCTTCCCTCACCTCCAGACTAGAGTCTACCTTCTACACAGTCTTTAAAGATTTGGGAAAATATTCTTATGCATGTCACCCAAAGTGTATGTCAGCTTATGGATACATGACATATTTACCCACAGATCACCCAAAGAGTGTTAAAAACCACACAAAATGCTTTACAAAATATGAAGAGTTAGAGGAACATGAGATAAGTTGAACTTTCAAATTTATAACAAAGAAGAAAACAAATTTCTTTAATGTGTTGTACCTTGGGACCACTAAGTAAATCTGAAAAGTTGTTCATTGTTAATTTTCCTGTTTGAGAAACAAAAGCTTTCCTAAGATCCATGAAACACATAGGTCAATTTGGCAAGAGGAAGCACTGCCCATCTGGGCTGACTCTTCAGAGGAGAAAATGGATCCTATAACATCACAACATGATAACTTTCAAGAAGTAAAATTCATCTAATCTGATACCTTCAAATGGAAACCTTACCAGAAAACAATATTATATAAATCTCTCTATAGATCTTTTACTCAATTTGAGAACACATGGTAAGAAACTTAGTTGGCAAATTATTAAGATATTATAAAATACTCTGAATTTAGTATATATTTCTATATTTAAATATTATGATTTATGAAAAAAGGGAGGGGCAAGAAAACTCAAAAAAATGAAGGCTTAATCTATGCATTGAAGAAAGTGTTCAAGCTGGAGACATGGAGTAAAAAATGAAAAATGAATTATCTATCTTCTTGAGGAAAAATCAACTGATACCTACTGCTATTCATAGCACTCTGAAGCACCCTTTTTTATTGATTAATTTGTATAGCAGAATGATAGACACTTCTCCCACACACGCGCTTTTGTCAGTGGCAATGATTGTCTATGAATATCAAATCATATACAGCAGGATGTCATTATGAGTTGCCAGGTTTGATTTGTGGAACACAGCACATTTGCATACTCCAAATAATACCTTGAGATACAAAAAAAGGGGGAAAAAAGTACTCTTTTTAAAGTATTCATGAGAAATATTTAATTAGTGAAAGACAACTTGCTGTATATTTATTGTCTCTTTCATTTACTTAGTCTTCATCTCACATTTTAATTCCTTTAGTTCAAAGTGTTAGTACCTATGCCTACCAGATAATCTTACATAGCCCTACACAAAGAACTATAAATGGTTGCCGGAAAGGTTATTTTATGGCTGAGCATAGCCTGTCTTTTGAACTCAAAATCCTAGAAAAACCAGCAGTTTCTGTTCCAGCAACAAAGAACCACATCTTTGTCAATAACTGCTCACAGTGGTAAGTGCAAATGGAGTTCGAGGTGACAAGAAGTAGGATGGAGATAGAAAAGGTGTAGTCAGCCTGGGTACAGGTGTATGCCTAAAGTTTAATTTCTGTGTTTTAAAGGGCTATCCCAGTGCATGGATAAGATTTATCCCTGAAAGAAAGCCACACAGGGGCTTACTGAACATGAACATTTGTTTCAAGTTAAGGGCTTGTCCTCCTCCTTTTCAGAGATGCTATATTTCACTTTTCTTTTTTTTTTTTTTTTTTCTGGAGGAATGCTTTCTAATTTTTGTTGTGCTTGTTCTCTTCTTTTCAGTTCAATATCAGCCATGAGTAGGTGGCTGTCAGTGCATGTGGGAGAGCACTTGGTTACATCAGGAATTCTTGCTTCATGAGTGAGAGGAGTGAAGGAAAAACTCCCACCAACACATATTTTTTCAGCCTATTTAAATAATCTTGGCAATACCAAAGAAAAGGTAATAATCTGGACACCTACAGACCGAGGGCCTACTCATGCCTTCCACATCTACATAGAGAAAGCAGGAGTCATCCATCTCGGCTGCCACCATTTCCTCAAATTTAGAAAGTCCATTTCTGTCTTCCAAGGGCCACATAACCTTCTACACAAAGGCCTCCACTAGACGTGGTGCCATTTGGGAGCAGCTATGATCACCCATTAGTACCAGTAATCTGGTAGAAGCTGACACATGTTCACTGAAGACTGTATGAACAAGGACCACATTGACTGCCAAGCAATTCTAAAGTCAAGAACTCTGGCAAAGCTGAACACCTTCTGTGAACCTCTGTAAATGGTTTGTTTGATTCCTGTGATCTGCATACTTGGTCAGTTTTAAAAGGGAGAAACAAATTGTACCTTTCAGGGAAACAGGAGGAAATTGAATATGGTAAAAACCTGTTCCTCATTCCCATGAAATTTTTCTTAAAAAGAAATACATGGAATCTTGAAGACAATTTGACTGTGAAATGTTGACATCTTGTTCAGTGGCTAGTTACACATTTTTGTGGATTTTCAGTGACATTTCTGTGTCCTAATCTGTTGTGTTTTGTGATGCCAAATCAGCCATTTCAGAACAGAATAGACATTTTAATACTGTTTTTATGATGTCATTAGGATATGAAAGAATAATGGAAAATTTTCAGTGAAAGTCCATTAGAGATCGTTTTTAACTGTCCTTAAAATGCATCATAGCATCTCCATCAAAATGACAGATCTTGTGAGATCCTGCTAGGAATTGTTCTGGGGATGGAACAAACTTTTTCTCTTGCCTCTTTCATACTCTAGGTAACAGAAGGCAGTTTACAACTAAGCCATTATAGCTGCAGAATGCTGTCAGTTGTATTTTTTATTTTGCTTTGAAAGCAGCAATGCAAGTGCCAAGAACAGAATCTTGATGTGATACGTTGTTTAAATGATGGCATATCAAAGGGAACAGAAATATGTGCCAAGCTACAAGTATGTGAATAAGCACCTTGTCCAACACATTGACAACTGTGTATTACAATGACAAACATCTAATGTTAATTCAGGTAGGAAAGAGATCACATAATTTTAATGACTTCACATTTCTAAACTGTGGAATGCACTGCCAGTTTATAACACCAAAAGTGTACGTGCTTTTAGCTGGACAATGATCATGTTCATTGCACAGAAATCTTTGGAGGATTCTTAGATACAGAGAAACAGTTCATTCAGAGACTTATGGGCAGGAGTCTCTGGAAGAATACTCAGAACAATTGTAGTTTACAGAACTCTTATTCTGTGCTTCCCCTAAGCATCTACTACTGCTCATGGCTGAAGATGACTGAGCTGTGTGAACCTTTGGTTTGCCCTAGTATAACTGCACATTTTGGGTGGCACCTAATATGAAATACTCTGATATTACCATAGCAAGGATAGAAAAAACTAGCTCCAAACTCTGAAGAAGCTAATTATTTCCCCATCCATAAGCTAATTATTTCCCCATCCATTGTTATTACCATGCTGCCTAGAATCAATCAGATGGGTAGGATCTGCTAACACCTATTCTCTCTGATTCTCTGCAGAGAAATCAAGAGAACGCTCTTCCCAAAAAACTTGCATGGGGGAAAACAGACACTTGGGCCCAAACACACAAAGCAGATACAAAAATAAAGGCAACAGAAAGCCCAATATACAACAGTTTTACTGCTACAACAGCTTAATTACTCTAAAGATTTTTTTAATTTTAGCCATAAAATAAACAAGAAGCATTTGGATCTCCATAATATATTAGCTGGCTGATGTTTATAGAGAGCATATCCCCACATGAGGCTGCATGTAAAGAAGCATGAAAGTTATTTCAGAGATGAAATCTCACATAAATGATTAGTCAAATGTGGAAGACCATATTTCAGTAATTAATCAGTAATTAATGAGAACTAGTATGAGGAGATCTGATCAGTCACACATATTCTATTTCAAAATTAAAGGCAAATCAAATTGTCCTTACCCCTAGCCTAATGATGCTGTATGTATGCTGAACTATATGTATGCTTTAAAGTTGTGTCTTTTAATATAGCACTTATTACAAAAACATAACAGTGTACAAACTGAAATGCATTTGTTTTGCAAACTCTCTAAAGCAAACTCTTCAGCAATTGTTTTCTAAACTTACAAAAGACACAAGCAAGAGACTTCTGCAGGATACAAAAATTCAAACTCATTTTTTACTGTTTTGAAGTTTTCCTTTCTGCCACATTATATCCATTGTTCATTTCAGGAAACTATATTTTTAATCCTCTAGTTTCATTAAATTAATGAAAATTCCAATTGCAAAAAAAAATTTAACACAACCTGCAATAGCTCAGAAACTCAGCTGCAGTCCCTGTTTCTTTAGACATACAAACTACTGGTATGACATCCATGAAAAATTAACTTATAACTGTTAATATCATTCTCATGACACTTGATTCAGTGTAAACTAGAATCAGTTTATCTCTTTAAGAAACTTTTTTATTATTATTTTTATTCACATTTTTGTTTTAGTGCCAGACTTTTTAATTGTATCTCTCAAACTTTTTTCAGCACAAGGGAATGAAAATGGGTAGCAAAGTTCTGGTTTTTATTTTCTGTGCTTTGTTTATATTACTTTTATAACAGGCCTTGTAATTTTTCCCTGTTTATTTTGCTGCAAGATGTTTTGGTAGATTTCACAACAAATGGCCATTTGCCCCATTTCTTTTTCATGTACACTGGATTTTACATAATGAGCTCTTGGGCCTGCAGTTTTAGCACCATTAATGAATTGTTATGTAAAGTTCTTAAAGAATTCACTTATGAAAGAACTATGGTCTCCATGAATTCTGATCTGACAACACAAGAAATTCACCCATTTAATTGTCCATCAACCATGAAAGGTAAGGGGTTTAATGGGAAGGGGGACTGTAATTACCTTCCAAGAGTTACTCTTACCTCAGTCTATGAATAGCCTCCTTTGAAAGCATTTAATGGGACTCAGATCATCTAGTTTTTATAATCCAAAGGTTGGATGTTAAGGCTAAATTCAGACTTCTACACAGTAAGCAAAGGGAGATAGATGACAGATTTATCCTCATTGTCTCTGGAGATGCCTAGCACTTTGTGAAATAGTAAAGGACTTGGACAACTGATTTAGACTAGATACCTAATGTTAGTGGCTAGAGGTTTAATTAAAATATTCCACCCATAGATTAGTTTATTAAAATGTGACTTCATTTATTTAAATTAAATTAATTTCCAGATATTTCAGTTGCTTAGCTGTTCAATAGGTTCTACATAGCTTCAGGTTTTGCAGATATGTCATTATACAATTAGTCACTCAAAATATAGCACTTTTTTCCTCTCAGTTTCCAACAGTAACTAAAGAAGGAAATTTTGCAGGCAGAAAATCCTAGCAAGGAGAATACACCAATATGTCTTCTAAAAGAAGGTTCCTGAATTTAGAAACATTTTCAGGTAGTTATTACATTATAAATGGTTCCTTAAAAACATAAGTTCCTGTGTGGCATTCTCAGACCCACAGATTAAATTCTATAAAACTGTGAGAACATTTGTAGAAATTAGAATTAACTAAGAAAAGCAAGCATATGAGTTCTATTGGCTTTGATTTATATATTTAAAAACTCATCATGACTATTTTCAATCTTTTACCACATTGAGTTTTATTTTACAAAATAGACTAAGATAATTAGCTGAAATATTATGCACTGCAATTAACAAAATTTGGGTAACCACTTCCGTGCTCTATTGTCTGTTTAGGCATTTAAGAAGTGGACAGTGTAACCCACTGTCTTTCTGCTTTCTGAATTTTTCCCAAATTAATTTTGTTGAGGACCCTCTAAGCAATTGCCTACAAAGCAGACAAAATATAACATTATGACTAGCAGTACTTACATAATGTGGCATTGAATAGACACATGACATATTGAAAGTTGACTTGTATTTGTGGAGGGCAAAATTTGTATTCACAGCAAACACTTAAATTTATGTTCCAGAGCATTTACCAGGACACATTCAGCTTAATTTATTCTGGTTTTAGCTGCAGCAACTTTGAACTATCTACATAATAGTTCAATCTAGCCTGTTATTTTGAATAAATGTTTTATTCTGGGTTGCACAATTATAAAATGGTTCCAAGCACAAATGGAACTTCTAATACTCTCTGGTTTTTTTTCTTCTTTTCTTTTTGAATCTATTAAGACTTGATAGATTTACTGTAAAGTCATTGCTTCCAGCACATAAAACTCAGCTTTATTTGGCTACATGTATTCAACATATACCAGAGTTGAATACAGCTGTCTGTTAGGCCCAGCTTAAGTGGGAAGCTGCTGTTCAGATGGAAGATCCACTATATATTTACTTATCTGTGTTTAGTGAGACAGCTGCCAGAAAAGTGCTTTATAGAGAGCTAGCAGAGAATTGAACAACTAAAATCAGTCACCAAGCCAGTTCAGATGGGAGCTTCCACTGGGCATTTCCCTCACTTGAGCATGCACTACTCAATAGTGGATTTGCTTCATGTTTGCTATCTGCTTTTGGCATGTGCTGTATTCAAATTAGCTGCACTCCACAGGATCCAGCCAGGCCCATGGGAGAAAGAGACGAGCACAGGTTCAAGAAACCTTTTGTCTGGTTAAGGGACTGGGTGTCTCTGGTGTGAAATAGACAGTTACTGGGTTGACTGCCCACTGGGAGGTAATTTAGAGGAAAACCATAGTGCCTAATTACTAATGATGTAGAGATTCCTCCTAATAACTGAAGATAAAAACCAAGTTCTTCCCTTCTTCAAACAAAACTACTTTTGCTAAGACATGGTTTCTCTACATCTTTTTCCTGTTACTTATTTAAGTTTCTTTGCTTGATCCTTGTCAATCAGATGGAGAGAGACATGGCCTGGAATGGCATTCAGAAATACCAGCAAAAATACTGAAAATATGTGAGACATCCTATTATTTTGAATACTTTGACATAGGACTAACTTACAGTTGCTTTTCAGCCTTGTTGCACATTGCTTGTGAGCAGGGTGCCAGTCAGCTAAACCACCAGGTTTTGCTTATCTGGAGGGAAACTTGAGCAAGAACACAATTGACATATGTAATTTTGTATTACATATTTTTACTCTCTAATGTATCTATGTTTCTGGGAAGCCATGTAGGCTAGAGATTCAAATGCAAAAAATTTGCTGTTGAAAGATCATTACAAAAGGAAAAGAAACAAAACAGAAAGTATCACATCAACCAGGAAGTTATCTAAAATACTTAAGTGATGCCATCTCTGAAACTAGTACAGGAGAGTAAAGTGTTTATGCACTACATCAGAAGAATAGGTCAGAAAGCAGTAACTTCATTCATTACCATGAAAAAGCCGTAAACATCTGTGATATATGTAAAAAACTAAAATAGTCAACCATTAACTCAACATTTAATGGAGATTTAGAGTATCTTGTTAACAGAAACTTGACTGTGCCAGTATGATACACATAAGCAGATTCATGGAAACAAAAGTTATCCAGAATCTTAGATATACACAGGCTACCATCTAAATCTTCGAGCTGAGTTAAGATCTACAGATTCCACAAACCTGACATTCAGCTGAAATATCTGGGCTAACTCTTGCCCTTTACTGGCATCTCTACACTCTTTGCAGTGTAAAGATACAGAGGGACATTCACAGGTTTTTGTAGTACAATGAAATTCACTCTTATATCAGGTAATAATAATTCCTGATATATAATGCATTCCCAAATCTGAAACTTTGCCATAAAAAATATTATCTCCAGGTTTGAAAATGAGCTACAAAATGTGTGTACAGTACACTGCAGAGTTTACAGTAGAACGCACCTAGGGGCACATTCTGCTTTTGATGATGCATGTAATTACTGTAACATAATGATAATATGAGTTACGTGCTTAGTTTAAACCAAGTCCTTCTGCTGACATCAGTACAAGCTTAACCAAACCCTCAATAGAAAGAGAAGAGTAGTGATTTAGAAAGCAAGCTTCCTGTAGTATTCTCTTACACCAAAACACAAATGTTGCTAGTATGGCTTACTGAGCTGCTTCACATTATTAACATCATTTTACAAATCTGTATGCTCTTCCTGTGTATTAGGAAGAGTTTCTTCTTGTGGTTCACCAGACAATTTAGCACTTCATCCCCTGCTTTTATATGCTGCTCCAGATCTTTTTCAATCCATTTGTAGATCACTTTTTTCACATTAATATCTCCATTAGTATAATATATATTCTTGTAAAGATGTACCTGATCAAACTCAGTGCCAGGAGTTACGAAGTGGTCAATGACCTCAGGCTGAGTTTCCTTCAGGGCAACTCTACCTGCCTCAGCATGGAGGTATCCCATGTGCTGCAGATGGTTATCTGCTCCAACATGCTCCTCCATGGGTTCGGGGGACAGTCTGCCTCACCATGGTCTTCCCATTGGGCCAGAGGTGGATATCCATTCCAACATGATCTTCTCCATGACCTGCAGGGAAATGTCTGCTCCATCACCTCGGGCACTTCCTCTCTTTCCTTCTTCACTGACTTCGGCCTCTGAAAAGTTTATTCTCCCATTATGTCACTCCTCTCTCACAGCTGCTGCACATAATTTCTTACCCTTTCTTAAATACTTTGTCACATAGGTGTTGCCAGTGTTGCTGATGGGCTCAGTTTTCGGCACCAGTGGGTCTGTTTTGGAGCTGGAACTGGTTCTGTCTGACGTAGGGTCAACTCCTGGTCTCACAGAATTCAACCCTACAGGACCCCAGTCTCTCCCCTGGCTAAAAAAACCTAGTCACTTAAATCCTATGCGGGGATATTCAATGTTTGTTTTCAGTTTTAAAGGACCAACAAAAGACATTTGTGTTGTAAACTGGGTTGCCAACATTGACAATTCCCAGTAAAAGACTTTCTCTGAGTTCAGAACTCAATGAAACATTTAAAGTCTGGACCATAATTTTCCTATCCAAGGGATCTATCATGCTAATCATTGATTTCTAAATGTCACACAAAATGTTTCTTAGAATTCCAAAAGCAAAGAAAGATAAAATGTAATATATGACTAAAATTTTCCGGTTCCTTTCTCTTTTTCCTGCTTGAGGGAATCCTTTAGCTCCTTGGTGCTCTGAAGTAAGTCCTTGCTGTATTAGGATGATCCATACCTGAAGAAGGTACACCTTCTACTGCCCCTATGAAGAGCCATTTTATTCAGCCAAAGGGCAAGCTTTGGAAAACGTGGGCAATGTGTTGTTTTCAGCACTAAACAAGTGAATAACTGTAGCCTTGAGATGCTCTTGAGCCCCCAGTTCCATGCTTGGAGCATCCTACCCCACTAGGAGGTGATGTAGTAGACTGAAACCCAGAACTGATGTTGTGAAAAACATCTAATATCTGTTAAGATGAGAAAGAATGGGGCAAGGAATATATTCACAGAGGCAACAATAGTGGTAAGCAGGAATAGTGGATGGAGACAAGGGAGGCTGAATTGCAGTGGGTTGATTGAGTCTTAAACTGTAGCAAGAAACCAACCTAATCATGGCTTGGTAAAAATTGATCTTGAAGGGTGGGTGAGAGCAATATTGAGTGGCAGAAAAGCCCTGGGTGAGCTGAGGAAGTAAAGACACAGAAAACAGAACTTAAGGGAGAGGAAAAACAGCTGTAGGAAATAGGAGCGGGGTCCTGATCTATTGCAGAGTTTTTTTCAGAAAATCATACTGATGTTTTATATAATACAAATACCATGAAATCAGGATAAATGTTATCTCCTGTCGGGAGTCAAAGTGACTAAAGGACAAAAAATAAAGTCTGTGATTTCTAGTTCACCCTGAAGTTGTGGAAGTTCCTCTCTTCAATTTTTTTCATGAAACCTGATAAAAGTTGTTTTTTTTTTCCACTTCAAAAATTTATCATTTTTCCTAGATTGAATTTATGCATTATCACCCCCTTTAGCCCTCTCAGGCCTGCAAGGAGATAATATTCACATATATATCTTTAACAAATGGTGCTATATGCCTGGTGCTCTTCTCTGGTAAATTATTTTCCTCTAGTGCTCCCTCTAAAGGTATCCTATGTATTCTAAAGACTGATCTGATTTTGTTTTATAATGCTCCTAACACCCTGTTCATAATAACTTCTACAGCTGCTTCTAAGAAAACACAGGTTAAGGAAGGTGTCTCCAGACATGTCAATCACTGCAGCATGTCGAGTACTTATAACCAGTACTTATAAACAGCACTGTATTACTAAAGAGTAATCTTTTTCCTTCTTTCTCTCACTCACAAATGTACATATAGAGTGTTATTTCCAATAATTGCTTCACAGACATCTGCTATAAATCATAAATGATGATAAAATAATTACGGAAATGCAGCAAAAGATTACCCTTGACATTTCATCTCCACACTTCACGAAGCTGTAATATATCCAGCTCGAGAAGCATTCCCACTCTGATTTTTATGTGTAACAACACAAGAGCTTCAGACTGACTGCTGGGCCTTTAATGGCAGCACTGAACACCCAGACAGACTGACTGGCAGATGTGCACAAAAACAAAGCATAGAGAAACACTTTCCTTTTTTTTCTAAATGTTTAGAAGAATTATTCGAACAAATGATCAAGGGAAAAACAAGACAGTTAATATCAGAGACTGTCCCTTCCTTTATGGAGATCGTGGGTCAGATTGCAACTGAACTGTTCAGAGGGTTATGAGATGGATGTAAAAGGAATAATAATATGAAACCACAAGTATTCCACCAGGGATTAACCACATCACCCCCACCCTCCTACCTCCACCTTCCCAAACTTGAAACATCTAAACAGTCTCTACAAACTTTCTTTCACTAATGTGGGTTAAGCAGCTGTGGCACTCTGATGCTATCAACCTGTATACAATAAATACTTTTTTGAAGGATATGGATTTGCAACAGTTCTAGTAGAGCAAGATGTTTTCAAAACAGACCCTGACCTGAGTGCTCCCTAGATGAATAGTCCTTATGTATTGAGACATGCACCTTCCCTTTCTGAAGGAACTGGAGGCAGATAACATTTTAGTATGTAGGCAAAGCTGACACATAGATATGCAAACAAAGTCAATTTACAGCAGTAAGTAAAAGTCACACCATGCCTGATTCAAAGCAGCACAATCACTGCCTATCTGGAGGAGGCTCCACTCTGAATCATCCTGGACAGTGCCTATTCACAGGCACTGTAGGAGCAAATACACTTGACAGGAGGAGGATGCCATTTTTACTGTGCCAAACTCTGCTCACGCGTGATAAAAGCAGGGGGAAAGCCCGTATGAGATGGGAAACATTCAGGCAAATGTGACATTTATTCCTCACTTGCTGAAAGCTGAGGCTGTGTCCTTCAAAGGCTGTTGTCATTAAATATCTGTGGCTTTTTCACAAGTGCTGTCTCTAGTATCAGTTCCCTGCTTTATCATGGTTTTTGTCACCTCAGTGTGAGATACTGGTGCATTGCTGTGCCCTTTTACTCAAAAGCCTATCAAGTTAAGATGATAAAAAATTACCCCAGTTTGTGCCAGAAGAAAATTAGGCTGGATATAAGGAAAAAATTCTTCACTGTTGTCAGGCACAGGAGCAGGCTGCCCAGGGAAGTGCTTGTGCCCTGGAGGTATTTAAAAGATATGTAGACATGGGACTTAGCAACACACTTTACTGATGGACTTGGTAGCATTAGGTTTATGATTGGACTTGACAATTTTAGAGGTCTTTTCCAACCTAAATGATTATTTGATCCTTTGATCCTTGTTTATCCATCTGCATGTACTGCTTCCGAGAAAAGTGGCTTGGATGTTTGGGGTGGCTTGATGAATACCAGGCTCCCCACTTGGGGGTAAGCAGGTGGAAGAGGCAAGACAGTGATCCTGAAAACTATGCTGGAAAATAAAAACCATATAGAAAAGGGAAGAAAGAAATTCCATGGTGCTACCTACATAAGCTTTCTCTGCATGGCTACAGCTCATGTTTCAGAGGAAGGCATACTTCACCTGATACAGCTCCCACTGCATCCCCCCACTTAGGGCAAATCCAGCTTGATTCCAGTGCTCATTCCCACACCTTTCCCTACTAGCATTACTTTTTTCCAAGCATTTTCTAAGAATTGATCTCAGTTTGGTTTGGTTTTTTTTCCTTTGAATCACAACTACTTTGATTTTCTTTTCCTTTTTTTTTCTTTGATGTATATATGTAAAAAGAAAAGCTTCAGTGTCACACCGATATAAACAGTAGAAGAATTTAGATAAACTGGCACTTACATATTTTTACTGGCTATAAACCCAGCAGTGGGATGAAAGTTATTGCCACAGAAACTGAAAATGTAAAAGACAGAATTAGAAGATGAAGCTTAATAGCGCTGGAACCTGTTGAACATTCCTTTACGTCCTGAATATGTATGTCATACACCCACAAAAGCATACATCAACAGGAGTAGGTAAGGCTAAGAATGAATCTAAGATTCATTTTAAGAACTAAAGATTCATGTATACCCAATCTACAGGTAGAAAGGGAGTATTTAATTTTTCTACATTCTTTTTTATTCCTTACCTATAACTGTATTCATTTAATATTCATCCTTATGCCTCTTTTCAAATACGCAACTTGCAGCTTTCTTCCTTCTGCCAAAAGCATTGAACACAGGCAGCCTATGTGCAAAAAACTTTAGAGGAAAGGAATAAAAAAAATCTCTCTATATATAAATCTTCCCTTTTAATTATGCAAATACAAATGCATGGCAGAAATGCATCAAATGTAGTACTTTATTAATGTCATTTAAAAGCTCAGTACCTTTTAAAATAACTCACTGTGACTAAGCTTTTGCTGTCCTTTTAACCAAGCAGAAAAATGTTCAAGTCAGAGAAGTTGGGGTAAATTCAGCCACAAAATGTGCTTAAGTTGGAGAAACTAGTCACTGCATGCATATTTTGTTGCAAAGCGACACTTCAGAAGAGCAAGGCTGCAATCAGGGTTCACAGGCTGTTCTTGGCAGTGGTGCTGAGAAAAGCCTGGCAGCCTGGGATAGCCCTGCAGCATCACAGGCAGCTCGTGCTGGACCTGCTCCTCAGTCACAACGTGGGCATCAGAGCTGGGATGCTGTGATAGCAAAGGCAAGATGAAGGTTTGGGGATAACACCTCTAAAACACAAGCAATCAGCTGTGGGCAATGTACCAAACCTGTACCAAAGATAACTCTAATGCAACTTCTCCCACCAGCTGAGTACAGCGGCTTTTCAGATGGTCTTTCTGTAATTTCCAGTATAACCTTTTCAGCAGAATAAAATTCATCCCCATTCAAAATACTCCTTGATTTCTGCTGCTGAGACTAGTCACTGGCAGACCACAATAAGGGGCTCACCACAAGTTTTAAATCTCAATAGGCCTGAAAGAAACCTCTCCAAGATAAGATTAATATTACCAGATACTATTCCTGTTTTATCTGACAACAGGAAAATATGCAAGTCCTTTTTTTTCTGACAGGCCAGGCATTTGTGGAGACAGCACAAAGATATTAATTATTACTGAAGAAAATAGGAAGAATTAGGTTCTAATAGCTTTAGGTTTAACATCCTTTTAGGGGTAGAATAAAGAAGAGTTTTCAAGGTAGAAAGAAGATAATGGAGCACTCTAGGTCAGTGTCTACTCAATTCCTCTTGCTGGTCAGTGTCCAGAAGCTTTGAATTAACTGGCCAAGGACTAAGCACTGAAAACTATTCAGCTTGCTCTGTTCAAATTCCTTTTGACCACCCTTTTTTACCTTCTTTGGCTGTAATTTTTGCAAAGCTCGGGGGTCACCTCTACCTACTGAATTTTATGTGCACTGCTCTCTCCATGTTTTAACATACCTTTTTTAAGAAGAGCAGTAGCGAATAGTTATTCTGTGCACACCTAACATGTGATGGATACATTGTGGAGGAGCATCAATTTGGCCTGCAAGCAGGGCTATGGGACACAGTGTATAGGAGAACAAACTGTGGCATGACCAAACAGGAACCCCAGGACGATGCTAAAGACTCCAAGCTAACTACTCAGCAGCTTTTAGATGAGGAAATTGAGACTAGCAAATCTGGCCAGGCCAGTTTTAGGTTTCATTGGACTGCCCCCAGCTGGATGCCAAGTGCCCACCAAAACCACCCTATTGCTCCCTCCTTGCCTGGACAGAGGAGAGAAGACAGAATGAAATGCTCATGGAACAAGATCAGTACAGTGAGAGATCGCTCATCCATTACCATCGCAGGCAAAACAGACTCAACTTGAGGAATTTAACTATTTACCAATCAAAATCAGAGGAAGGCAATGAGAAACAGAACCAAATCTTAAAACTTCTTAGCCCTTCCTCTCCTTTGTTCCTTGCCTCAGTTTTACTGCCAGTTTCTCTACCTCCTCCCCCCAGACCAGGGGGATGGGGAATTGGTGTTGTAGTCAGTCTACTACATCACATGACATCTTGTTTCTGCTGCTCATTTCTCCTCACAAGCTGCTCAGAGAAGTGGTGGAATCACCATCCTTTGAAGCATTCAAAAATGTGTGGACGTGGCACTTGGAGATGTGTTTTACTGGTGAGTAAGGCAGTGCTGGGTTAACCATCTTTTCTTGTGCTAATGATCTTTTGATCCTGTGAACACCAGACAGGAAGGAATATGTGCTGGTGAGATCGTATGCAATAAATTTAACTAGTATTTTGTCAGATTTTTCACCTTCCACCTTTCCTCTTCCTTCTTCCTCCTTCCTTCTTCTTCCTTCCTTCTTCCTTTACTCTCTTTCCTTTTTCTTTCTTTTTTCTCCCTTCTTTCTTTTTCTGCAACAAATAGATCTGAACGTTTTTACTACTTAAATTCATCCACAGTGAGAATGATCTTGTTGCATAGATGTGCATTTACTTTTTGCCCATAAAAAGAAATTTGACCATAAAAATGTATGCCCAATCTACAGGTAGAAAAAGAGTATTTAATTAAGGATGACCAAACATGTACTTGATGATTTCTTGCTATGAAGTGAACTCAGCTGATTAGCCACTCCAACTTGCTAACAGCATCTCTTAACAACTTTTTTGGGGAGAGAGATGGTGTGAGAGTCTGTCCAAATTTTCCCTCATCTGTTTCATGATCGTCATTTGAGGACCATTGAAGAGAAGACCCTTCTGTCTTCTTTCTCTCCCTTAATCCCTCTATTGCATTTTGCTGAGGTCATTCAATAAAGGTGCATTTGTTTTGATTATTACTGCAAATCCCCTGTGTCATGTTGGTTTTTTGCACCCTGAGGTCAATCCATGAACCATCATGAAACCCGTTCGTAACAACGGATCGTGACAGATGATTATCCGAGTAACTCAGAGCAAATTAGGCCTTCAATGTAATCTCAAACTTTCCATTAAAATCGTATCTCTCTGCCATCCCTTTTCATTTCTTAAAATTTTCCCACGTTGGGTTTGTCAGTTTCAAAAATTTTATCATGTGTCAGGCAGTTTATGTTTGCTTTTAAATGGGATTACTGTTTGTGCAAACAAGGCCATCTCTAGGCTTCCAGGAGCTTCTGAGGATCAAGCAAGGTTCTCCAAAGTTTTTAAAGGTCCTGAGAACTGTCACTGCTGTAAGTTTGTGTAGCTTTAAGTCATGTGACCATATGCCACTGTGAACTCTAGATTAAAAATATAAATCAGCCCTCAGGAGTTTTGTATCTATGTGCTTTACATACTTACAGATAGAGAGAAAAAATATCCATAGACTTTCATTTTCAGGGGATTGGCTATTTTCTGCAATTTCCTACCTGGAAGTGATGGATAGACTACATTACAAAAACCAGTTCTTGTCAATGCTTCTCAGAGCAGAACCATATGTCCTTCAAAGCAGATTACATTTTTTGTAAAGGTATTTGGGTTTGTCTAGACATCTGTATCAGAGGAGTTAAAATCAAAAGGGCTAGGATCAAAGAAACACACAAGGGGGTATTAATTGTACTGGATATAAAGGTTCACTGCTAAGCCCTGCTACACACAGAGTAAGTGTTTAACACTTTCCTTCCTGGATTAGTGTGCAGGTCACTGTCAAGGCCACAAAAGAGTAAATTCTAGTCATATCTTGGTGCACTTTTTTCTCTTCAGAGGACTGCAACACAGACATTTTAAACGGTAGGAGACTTTGTAATCTGCCAGCACTGCATGGCTGACTGTTATTTTCAGGTTTTATTATACTCATCCCAATGTTACTTTCAAAGACTCCAGTGATGCTTATGTTCCTTGCTTCTTGAAACAGTAATACTACTCAACCTATCAACTCACTGGAACTTATTTTGTCAAACTATACCCTAAGAAAGCAATGAGGTTCAATCTAATAGCTTTTGCATCATGTATACTGACCCAAATTCCTCCTTGAAGGAGGCATATATATCAATAAATCAATCAGTCATACATTACAATGGACTATTTACACAACTTCAGAGGGCTGCTAAATAATGAATTTTAAATTACCTCAGTTAAAACTCAGACATATGAAATGCAACTAAATGTACCTTAAATAATTTTACTGACAGATTTCAAATGAGTTCACATTCATTCCAGAAGTGAGGAAGAATGAAGAGTAAAACAGGACCAGGATTGAGTTACTGATCTTATTTTGAAGGAGATCATCATACAGAAGATCTTGTCACATAGAGAGAAAAGACAATGCTTTAAAATTTAAATTGT
Source organism: Calcarius lapponicus (assembly GCA_039654755.1). Taxonomy (NCBI): domain Eukaryota; kingdom Metazoa; phylum Chordata; class Aves; order Passeriformes; family Fringillidae; genus Calcarius; species Calcarius lapponicus. Next base: position 1,339,347 of record JBBFKN010000028.1, on the reverse strand, counting down.
GGATGATGAAAAGGCTGTGAAGCCAGTACAAAATATATGAAATAGCTAAAATATAATTTTAAAGGGTTATTAACAAAACACCAAGTCAGTCCTGTTTCAAGAAACCTCAGAAAAGTACAGTGAGCGTTCCAGTGCTCAGATGATTAATATGTTCCACTTATAAACATGATGAAATTGTTTTCAAACAATAACTTTATTAAAGGAATGAACCTCCAAAGGAAAACTCCAACAAATGCAATATAAAGAGTTTGTGAAATATAAAACCTGAGAGTTTTCCCTTGAACTACTGTGAGACATGATTTTCCTCCCCTGGAGTAGCTTTTACTCAGTTATTAACATTTTTAACTCTCATTGGGGATCAAGGTTTGATTTAGATTGATCCAGCCTGTTGTTCAATTTGTTCTTGCTGGCTGTCTCACTGCTGCAGCTGCTGCCTGTGGCTCACTTGGCTCTCTGTGCAGTGAGTTGCCTCTGCTGATGCTTCTGTGCCATCCTGGCTCTGCCTCACTTGCATCTCCTCCCACCACCTCTGCCTGGTGCTGCTCCCCACTCCCTACCTCTCCATCTGATTCCCACATCCTTGCTGACACTTCTGTTTCAGCTCCTAGAAAAAAATGTGTGCAACCTTGCTAAGCAAAAGAGTCAGCTCACAGGAAATGCTTCAGCATCTTGTGGCATCTCTAGCAATATGGAATGCATTTACATAAAGTCTCTTGTTCTCCTATTTTTTTTTCCTTTTCCTAGGTGCTAGCCTTTGCACCCTGATATTGGAATTTACTGTGTTTAGGATAAACAGGAACCCTAAGACTATTTATACTGTTAATTAGCCAAGATTTCTATATGTTGTTACAAGCCTCAAAATTTTTAAAACCTCTTTAACAAAAAAATCTTCTTCTCTTTATCTTCTTCAGGTCTTCAAGTGTCTAAAGAGCACTGCCCCTTTCAGCTGCTCCTTGCTCTAGAACAGGAGAGAAGTATGTGCTCCTTAGAGACATTAGGGATGATAAGCCAAAAATCCCCAAGAAATTGTTTTAATGAGGTTTGAGTGTGACATTTTGAGACAGTTAAGGCTCAATACTAAAAGCATTGCATGATGCAAATAAAGCATTGTGGTTCTTTATAGGTCAGAAACATAACAACCCTACCAAGCATGGAGGGTTCTTCAGCAGCATATGGTGCATGGCTTCATATTTTTAATTTTTTTTTTTTATTGCAGGCGCTCTCTGGACACTACCCAAACCTGTGTTAAAACTGCTGCTGTCAAAAAGTCTGCCTGTATGTCCATTTGAAAGCAGGAAATGGTCTCTGTTTGAAGGACAATTAAGCATGTATGGCTGGCAGAAATAGCAGGAGGGTGGGGAGGCACAGTGGCAGAGCCTGTGGCAAAAGCTCATCCTCAGGGATGCGTAAGAGGAGCTGAGAGTTTACCTGGAACAGGAGGAAAATGAGAAAACAAGCCCCAAAAGTGACAGAGAGATATTTTCCCAAAGGTTCAGAAAATATTGGATGGAGTTTGTACAACCAAAGAAGCTGCTAAAAGGATGTGGGAAAGTAAGACAGGAGGAAGGTACCTGTGTGCCTGCTAGAGGGTGGAGATTTCTTTTGAAAAACAGCTGACTTGCTGCTCCTTGCAGCATGGAACATCAGCTTCACTTGCCAAGAACAGCAACTCTACCTGTATGCTAAAAATGCTGCCATCCCTCCAACAGAAATTGCCCTAGGACAAGTTTGCCCAGGTATCTCATACCTTGCATTGTCTCATACTTGGTGGTGGTGTGAATTCAATGGCTGTACTGCAGCCACATCTGATTCTCTTCATGTTCTTTCTTGCAAATGCTCCAGCAGCCTTTTTTTCTCCCAATGTATTGTACCTCCCACTTGGCCTATATCACTGTCAAGAGTTCTTACTCTTAACTAATTAATTAATTATCCATTAATCCATTAATCCATTAATTAATTCACTATTCTTTTGTAAGAGGCCATGTTCATTTAAATTGTTCAGAAATGTATTTAAAACCTTATTATAAACTTTCTGGCCATGATAGATTTTTGACTTGTAGAATGAACATAAATTTATATTGGTTTTCATAACACTTCCATCTTATATTTGATTTCTTACATCGAAGTCTGTTGATGCTCAAGAGAAACAAAAAACATTTTGAGCTCAGTTTCCAACCTTCTGTTTGACAAATGAATGTGTATTATATGATCCTGTGTACAATTATTTCTTTTCTCAACTAGCTACGTTGCCGAGCAGTAATTGAGTGAACTTCTTTTCATGCATTTAAATAGATCTTGATGCTGATGCAATTTATGCTTATTTTCAATGTTTAATCATCCAGAACTATTATACATATCACAGTGAAGAATTCAAGAATGACATGACAATGTAAACCAATGTGATCTATCACCGAGAACTTTCACTTCCTTACAGCTGGGATTTCATTTCTTACTGATAAATGACATCTTCATAATCTAATATTGGAACTGTAGGTATAGCTGTGACATTATCTGTTGTGCAGCATTGAGGGTAAGATGAACCATGGCACAAGGCAGGAAAACAAGTTTTATCATTTATTTTACTTTATGTAATGTTGACATTATCAGCTTATTTATTGAAAATTCCCTTACAATGAGCTTCTACATATTTTAATGGAAATTCAAGTAAGTTATGTAAATTGCAAAGAAGTAAATCATCACCTTCCTTACTTATAAAATTTTATGAAACCAAATTGCAGCCTTTTGAGAAACAGCATTGTTGTTTGTCTACCAAGGGCCCTGGCATCTTCAGAGCCTCTAGTAGAACTCCTTCTTAGATCTGGTCATGTGTTTGAGAATTTCAGTTTGCTGTTGGAAGCTAACAATCTACTTTATTTTGTCTCCTCCTGTAAATAAAATAACACAAAGAAATGGCATTTCAGTTAAGAGTCTTTTATTAATAGTGAAGGCTTGTAATTTATTATCATGCTCACATAAGAACATCACATGTCCAATACAGGCATGAAGTCAATTAACTGAATATATATATATACTACATCTTTTATGGAGTCATTGAGACCTCTTTATGAATGAAGACACCACACAAGATAGATGACACTACTACTATCAGGTTTTTATGCTTACTGACACAGTATTTCAATTATAGAAAAATAATACATTTTCATAGTAGCATATTGGCCAATCATCATTGCAGCTAAAATCATGTCCATATATATCACCAAAAATTCAGTCATAGTCCAATTATTTTAGAAAGAATTTTCCTATTCTGTTTGATATCATTATTAGAACTGAGCATCCAGTGGAATGTGGCATGAACTGGTACCACCCTTCCCTATACCTCAAGAGCAATTTATTTGGTGTGATCACCCAAATAGATTTGATCCAGCTGGCTGAGAAATAAAGGGATAAAAAATAATTTGCTCACACAGAACCCTTTTGCAGAAACAATGATAGATTATGTTTGGATAAAGAGAAGAATACAGGATGAAGTTCTCACCTGGCTTTAGTCATAGAATTAGAATGGTTTGGGTTGAAAGAGACCTTAAAGGTGATCTAGCTCCACTATGACTGCCATGGGCAGGGATGTCACTCACTAGACCAGACTACTCAGGGCTCCAGCCAACCTGTTCTTGTACACTTCCAAAAATGTCACATCCACAACCTTTGTAGGCAACCTGTTCAGAGTTTCACCACCCTCCGAGTGCTGAGGAATACACCAGGTGCAGGTATCTCACTGCAGTTTGCAAGCTGCAGTGCAAGATGCAGATTGAGGAGATTGAACTCGGTGGGAGCCCAAGACAGCCTGACAAAGGGCACAAGGAATGGTGGCCCAGCCGGGTGAATGGACACCAGGAGAAACAGCAGAAGGTGAGGGCTTGGAGTAAGAGTAAGAATTGCACCTGCTTGGACCATGAGGGTGTAAAAGCCACGGGGTTCCTTTGTTGGGGATCCCTCCTCAGCAGCAGCAGCTGGAGCTCTTTCTGTGTCAGTGCCCTGTGAATAAATGGCTTTATGGAATGAGACATATGAGACTGTGCAATGGGAACCCAGAGGTCAGAGGGGTGAGGAATCCTGGTCTGCCTGGCTGGGAGTGGGGAGTGCAGGGAGTCAAGGGGGCTCCCCTCGGGCCCTGGAGCTGCTGCTGCCGAGGGGCTCCAGTCCCAGCAGTGAAAGTCTCTGGCCTTGGGACAGTGACTGCCAGAGAGGCTCGAGAATGGTCACACTGGGAAGTTTCCTTACACTGAAGAAAGCATTTCTTCCTAACATCTAATCTAAATTCAGTTTAAAAAATTCCCCCTTGTCCTGTCACTGTCTGTTCCTACAAAAAGTCACTCTTCCTCTTTTTTATAAGCATCCTTAAAGTACTGGAAGGCCACAATGAAGTTTCCCAGAGCCTTCTCTTCTTGAGGCTGAATTACCCCAGCTCTCATCCTATATTCATAGGAAAGGTTCTCCAGTCCTCTGAATGTTTTTGTGGCCCCAGTCCTTTGGAGCTACACCAGCTATCAAAATTGCAGGGTGCCCCTGTCATGGGAATGATTGGCGTCTGACTCCAAGGTTTCAGAATGCTGAACACTTGCTTTATTAAAACTATACTATATAACATTACAGAAAGAGATAGTAATCTATATTATACTATATCATACTTACTATAACTTGTGACTGTCTGCAGACCAACAGTCCACACAGCTTGGACCTGATGGACTAATTAGCATAAACAAACTCCATCAGAATTCAATTACCAAATTCCTTCAGGTAACAACAATCTGTCAACACATTCCACATGTATAAAACAGGAGCAGCAAGCAGAGGTAAGAATAGTTTTCCCTACTTCTCTGAGGTTTTCTTGCTGCCTTTCCCAGAAGATATGCTCGGGAAAATGTGCATTGCTTTTATCTGTAAAGAGAATTGTGGCTACAACCAGCTTACACTGTGGTAGGATAGAATGCTGCTTTCAGTCTCTTCCACTGATGAGCTGGACCTCAGTGAATGTTCAGGCCTTTGTGCACTGTAGAAGGATGTCAACAGAGAATTAATTGTAGAATACATTTCTTCTTCACAATAGCCCAGAGAAAATGGGACAGTCTTGTAGAGGTAGGAAAACCATGGCTTCACATCCCTGGAGAAGGAATTGAACCAGCAAGTTCTCAGTGCACACAGAAGCACTCTTACCCATTATAAAAGTGAAAACACTCTCACCACAGCAGTCTCTTGCTTCCAAAATGAAAACACTTAGCAAGTAAGGGTTGATTTAAACATAGTGTGGAACAATCTAAATAATGTTTCTCAGAATGTTTCCATTTTGTTAAATGTTATATCACATGCAATATCCTTAGTGAAATCTACCAGAATGATCATTTTAACATATTTTTTTTATAGACCAAATAGTATAACACCCAAAGACACTATTATAGGAAGAATTATCCTGTTGTACTGTCGAGTACAGAGTTTTTCTTCTGCAAGTTACTGTTCCTGTAAAGTTCAATTTATTAAAATTACTACAGTTTTCAAAGGAAACAGTAGAGTAGAGACTCTTTCCTTTCAACTACAGTTTTTCATATTCAGTGGCCAAGATTCTTGCATAAAGGAACCCCAGTGATTTAACACTGGAGTGTTTAATAGTCATGGGAACTTTTACACTCAGTTGAAATGTTGACTTTAAGCACAGCTTTCTAACTTTTTAAACTATCAGTACACTTCAAATTAACTGGCAGGAATTAAGCATAGCTTTAGTCTTGGTTTGTCCAGCTCAGACTTTCCCACAAAGGTTTGTAAATGGATTTGATTACTGAATGGCATCATTATGGCTCTTTCTGTTCTCCCAAAATGAGTAACTGTCTAGTGCTTTGCACCAATAGAGAATCAAGACCATAAAAATAATCTGAAATTTTATCAGTTCCACAGATATGACACTTAAGAGGAAGATAACACCACCTCCATCTAGCCTCATCCTTTCAGTAAGCATTAAAATTATTAAATTATGCTTTAACATATATAATATTTTTAATACTTTCCTTTTTGTTCACCCTGTAATGTAATTAATGGGTCCCTAAGCAATGAATGAAAACATACTGCTTCTGCTGCACTCACTGGAGCTGAAGGAATTAACTCCATTTTTCTGCTCATCCCTAATTAAGTAATGTGCTAAAATACTACATTCCCATTAAAGAGAATGTATTATACTGTATTTATGGCAGAAGCACTTTCAACATGGTTCTATTTAATGAATGCACATTCATTGTCTTGATGAAGATCCCTGGATTTGGACTCAAAAGATTGGCTTGGCACTCATTATGTTCTGCATTCATTAGAGGGGGAAAGCAATCATGAAGCTAACAAGATTGTTTGTGGGTAGAAAATTTTCATTGTGAACAGCCCCAGGCAGAAAATGGTTGTATTTATCACACAGAACAATGGTGCATGTTCTAGGTAGAAACTGTGGCCCAGATATCATGCAATACATGCAGAGATTGTTTCTCCCAGAAATTGTGAAAGCCAAGGAAAAAACTACATGGAATTCAGCCTGAAGTTCTGGGTGATTTTTTAAAAGATTGTATCTAAATAAATAGCTTCAACAAGTTGGGTTAAATTTTCAAAGGTCGTTTGGGGCTTTTTTTGGTTGTTTTGTTTGTTTGTTTGTTTTGGTTTTGCTTGGGGTTTTTGTTTGTTTCTTTGTTTGTTTTTATATGTATCCATTTCATTTCTTTAGCCATTCACTTAAATCTTACACACATTTTGAGGACCTTTTTCTTATCAAAGCCAGAAGCAATGTAGTAAAAATTTCAGGAATATTTCAAGTGTGTGTTTGATTCACTCTTGTTTGACTTCTCACAGAGATGTGAAGTTCAGTGTCAACTAACTTTTTACAGGAAAGAGGGTTTTAGGGAAGTAGAAGAGACAGTGAAGAGGAAAGTGAAGAAAGAAAAAAAAAAGTAGCAAAAATGCATGTATAATGTCTTTTTCAGAGACAGAGAGAAAAAGAGAGTGTATGGTCTTTGAAAGGATTTAGTTTGACCTTACAAGATAATAAGAAAAACATGCTTTACACTGGTGAACGGGTAGATAACATGATTTCTCTCTGAGTTTAATGAGTGTCATGAAAGTCATGCTTTATAAGAAGGAAATGGTGCAAACCATGCATTACTAATGAAGATGTTACTCTAGACAGAGCACCATGAATTTTACAGTACATGGATTCATATGGGTTTTGATTCTATAAAAGTTTTATATATGTACTTATCTACAGTTATCTACAAATGTGCTCTTGTGGTTCATTGAAATAATGGCTTTATTCACTGTAAGAAAAATTAGAACACATGTAAATATTTGCTACACTAGAGATTTAAATATACAAAAAAGTAGATATAAATTTCAGCCTGCTTGACTAAAATGTAATAATAAAAGCCAAAACATGCAGAAAAGGCACAAAAAAAAGCAAAGAAAAACTTCCAGTTTCACTAACAAAGCTACTGATATTCCCTCCTTACTGTGTGCTTAAACAATTTTGGCCAAGTTTTGCGTAACATCACTGAACTACTCTAGAGATAGTGTAATTCAGACGATCAATGTTTGCAATTAGCATGTACTGAATGGCTAAAAATTAAGTCAAACTGCATGTTTTTCTCATTCAGAAGAAATTTACAGTAAAGGTTTAGATAATATCAGACTAGGGTACTGTATAAGTCCTTCCAATAAAAAACTTATTCCTGCAGTGTCCATAGTTGACATCCCTAATTCTTTTATTATGTTTCTATATGATGACATGGAACAATAAATATAACTGTGCTACCTGAAAAATCAGCTGTGATTCTTTCCTTAATTTATGAGGACTATATTAAAAGAGAATAAAAGCAAGTAGAAACAAAAAGAATCCCATCCATTCCATGGTTCCAAAGCATTTTTACACTAAAAGTTTACAAAAGGAGGGAAAAACTTTCTAAAATTTCCAACCTTTTATCAAGCATGATAAAAATTAATAAAGTTTCTCCATAATTTTCTTTTTCATTTGCACTGATTTCCTGAACAAACGTATGCTCACTGGAGTTTATTGAAGTTTGTTGTGTGATATTAGTTTAAAGCTACAGAGTATTTCTCAACAATCAATGATGTTTCCAAATATAATTCCAGGTGTGTCTCAAGAAGTTTAAATGTGTATATCCTTGTTTTCATCATATTTAGTACACTGTTAACACTTCTAGAGATCTTTCTGAAGCAAATAAGGAACATATTTTCAACTTATTCTAATGGACACTGTTCCTGAGTCCTTCAAGCGACTTTGAAAATCTGAACTTTCTAGCTGATGCTTTATCTTCTGGAAAGTGTTTATTGCTGAAGACATCTGGTGAATAACTTATGTGTTAGTGCATTAAAAAAAGTTTTGAGAAATATCAATACACAGCAATTTTCCTTTTCAAAGATTAAATCCGAAATATCTTTAAAAACTTCAAGAATCATTTTGATTGCTTGTGGTTCACTGCCTTTGAAGTGACAGCTGATTCAGTTCTTAACAGACTAGAATGAGAATTATAACTGGTGTGTACCCTGTCTTTAGATTTAAGGAATAACATTTTTATCTCAAGTATACCTTTTAATATGCAAAGTGCTGTGTAAATACTGTTCTGTTTGGATCTTTAGGGCTGATCACAGGCTGTGATTATCTGTGGGTTTTGCCACCAGCAAAGTTGGATTCCCATCCTAAATGACAAATTTTTCCATTTAATAAACTACTTACAGAACTGCATTCTCCAAACACTTATTCCCAAAATATCTGGATTATGAAGCAGATAGGAAAATCTTGGCTATGGTACATCCACTTCAGACATGGTGCAAAGTGCCTAATTGCAGTACCAGTCTGGGATGCTGTAGTTAGGTTATTAGCAATAAATATCTACCTGTGTTGATAAGAGAACTATGAGCCAAACATTGTAACCCTTACTCCAGTTCAAAACACTGAACATATGAAAGCATTAGTACTGAATGCACTGGTAAGTTTTTAAACTGTCACACACTTCTTGGAAAGAAATGTAGTAAGGTAGTTACAAATTGTCTTTAGCTGATGGAGAAAGAGAGTGATCAACCATAGTTCAGCCAAATCTTTGAGACTCAAAATTACAGATCACAGCAAAAAAAATTGTAATATTTCTTGCTTTTCAGGATTTCTTGAAATATTCTCATTTAAAATACAGAAGAGGCATTTTTATGCATATTTAACTCAAAGGAAACTTTATTCTAAATTATCTTTAAAAATAATTTAAAAATATATGTCGTTTATCTTTTCACTTTAATGGAACAGTTCATTTTGGAAATAAATTAAATACACATAAATGTATTCATTTTGGAAATAAATTAAATACACACAATACATAAATAAATTAAATATGTTTACACCAATATCTTACACTATATTGTTAAAGAAGTGATTCTTGCTACTTATTGTAAGAACGTTGATTCTCAGTCAAATAATTTTTGCCCTTTCCCATTCAATATAGCATTGTATAACTATTGCAAACCTTGTAGATCTTTTAAAGAATTCCGTAGGAAGAGGTTTTTGTCATATCTTTCAAAAACAAAGTTCTGGTAAACAAATCTTAAACCTCCTTTCAAAGTAAATGCAATTTTTACAATTTTTTTCATTAAATTCAGGCAACCCAAGGAAGGAAGCAGAGACACTTCTGTCATCCCAGAGGGAAATTTACTTTTGCCAGACCTGTCCTTTATCCTGACCAGTCCCATCAGCTCACACAAATTGACACAATCTCCTCACAAAAGGGTCAGGCATTGTCAAGGAGGGGAAATTTCTCCTGGAGGTAGCTAAAAATCTAGAAATAACTTTAATCTCTTTTACTGAGGAGGAGGTTTGGATTCTGTGACAAGTACAAATTCCCTTATTTCCTTGAACGGGGCTATTCTTGTGGGGCAGGGTGATATCTACATGTCATGCATTGTGCTCACAGAGGGGAAAATGAATTCTTTGAAGAGAAGAGACAAAGATTTTGTGCACAAAGTGCTGTAAACAAATGTCCATGCCCCCAAATTTAGCAGCCCTCACATGATTTGGAACTGACTGAAGTCAATTGAGATGTTTAGTCTGCAGCTGTTTGGAATATAAGCAGGATCATGCATGATTGCAAAAGTGTTTCAACTGACATCCATTAAAGATGGAATATGTTACCACAACCCACAGGCCCACAGCAGGATTTCAGGTGTTTAAAAACTTCTTGCTTCATCAGAGCAGCACGTACTATGAAGACTTACTAGCTCAAAGGCATCAGCTGTAGGATTAAAATTGCATGTTAAAGACTCTGTCTCCACATGCAGTCTTACCTGTGTCAGTGAATTTTTAATGAATAACTAAATGGAGGAATAAATTATTGGTTTTCCATCCAAAACAATTCTGTAGTTGAATTTGAAGTGGAACAAAATTATTTTATTAGCATATTTAATTAGAATTAGGAAGAGTATGTTGGAATAATTATTATAATTATTCCTTTTCTCCAAAAGGTCAGCTTTTTCATTAGAACTTTATGGCCTTGAAGTTAAAACAATGAGAAAAGGGGTTTACTTGGGTTTGGTGCTCAGTTTATTCATTCTTTTTACTAATTCAGGACAAATTCACTTTGACAGCTGGTCATACACAAAACAACACTTGTAGTACGAAGCAAATGATGTGAAGAGCCATGAAATATGCATTGGCTTAGGCGCTGTCTGAGTGAAGGCCTTTCCAAAACAATGCACAAAAGTCTTGAAAAAATTTTATTTAAACTTTAAAAAAATACATAGTAAATGTCAACTTTTAATTGCTGTGGATAGGAAGGAGCACTAATTCATATGCAGAGAGGAATCTAGAGGCTTTGAGAAAAATTGTTCACAATTAAGATTAGTGCTATTATAATTAAAATCTTTTCCAAAAGGATTTTTACAGTTTACTCAAAGATATGTAAACATATCATAGCTTTTTCTATTAAAGAGTGGAACATAAGGAATGCCTCTGTTTCTTGCTTGCTAAGCCACAGAGAATCTAAAAATGTTGCATGTTAAAAGAGGCACTTACCAGACTCAAAGATGTTCTATTTCCCCGAGCACGCCAATCACCAAGTCTATTTGTCAAAAGCTCCACTGAGAGACTATAATTTCACCTTTAAGCCTCAGAGAACTTCTTTAAATGGTTTCTCTATCCATTTTCTGGACAGACTGAATATTTAAAATGATCATACTGCATTGATTTAATTATTTTTTTTTCCATAAAGCCCCAAAATATTACTTAAATCTTGCAGAACAATTGCATTACTGGAGTGGGAAGGAGGGTAACCTTATACCAAAGTTCCTGCTTCTCGAAATTATTTCAAGATTTAATGCAGTTTAGCTACAACATTTTTTGTTTATCCAGACACCTTCTGCCTGAAATTTGTTTAGTAATACATGGGATATTGCCTTGTGGTGGGTTGTGCCTGACTGGATACCAGGTACCCACCAAAGCTGTTATCTCTCCTCATCAGCTGGATAGGGGAGAGAAAGTATTAAAGATTCATGAGCTGAGATAAAGCTGGGAGACATTACTCACCAGCTACCATCACATCTTTGCAAAACAGACTCAACTTGGTGAACTAATTGAATTTATTCCCAAGCAAAATTACAGCAGGATAATGAGAAGTAAAGTAAATCTTAAAACCACCTTCTCCCCACTCTTCCCTCCTCAGGCTCTACCTCCCACCTCCCAGCACAGGAAGATGGGAATGGAGGTAATGGCCAGTTCATCCCTTGTTTCTGACACTGCTTCCTCCTCAGGGAGAGGAGTCTTTCCCCTGATGCAGCATGGGGTCCCTGCCACAGGAGACAGTTCTCCACAAACTTCTTCAGCATGAGTCCTTCCCAAGGTCTCCATGAGCTGCTCCAATGGGTGTCCCATCACGGAGTGCAGTCCTTCAGGAGCAGACTGCTCCACTGTGAGTCCTCTGCAGGGTCACAGGTCCTGCCAGCAGGCCTGCTGCAGCCTGGGCTCCTCTCCCCATGGGTCCAGAAGTCCTGCCTCTCTCCACAGGTCCAGAGGTTCCTCTCCCCACACATCCAGTGTGGACTTCCCATGAAGTACCAGTCTTCTTTTGGGCATCCACCTGCTCTGGTCTGGGCTCCTCCAGGGCTGCAGGTGGATCTCTGCTCCCCCTGTTCCTCCCTGGGCTGCAGGGGCACAGCTGCCTCCCCATGGGCTGCACCAGGGGCTGCAGGGGAATCCCAGCTCTGGGGCCTGGAGCACCTCCTGCCTCCCCATCTTCCTTCACTGACCTTGGTGTCTGCAGGGCAGTTTTGCTCACTTATTCTCACTCCGCTCTTCTCTGGCCACAATTACCTCTATGCAATAATTTATTTTAGCTTCTTAAATACCTTATGACAGAAGCACACCTCTAACTAGCTCAGCCTTGGCCGGCAGTGGGTCCATCTGGCTGGCATTGGCTCTGGGACATGAAGGAAGCTTCCAGCAGCTTCTCAGAGAAGCCAGCCCTATGGTTTCCCTGCTAGGAGAATCTTGCCACTCAGAGCCAGCACATACCTGCATTTTAGCTGTGTCCCAGGGCAGCCAAGGCTCCTGCATGAGGCTTACAGACACTAAATTGAAGACAGTGTTGCAGAAAAAGATCACAGACCTGTTTTTCACTATCATGGATAAGAATTAGGATATTTTTTATAATATTTATCTTAAGATAATATATCAAGGTAAACTGAGATTAAAATAAAGTTCAAAATAAACTTTTATGGAAGCAGAATTTACACTCCAAAGTAGCTTTGGGTGAATTTTTATCTGCAAAGGCCTAATTACAAGGATTATAGATTCTTTGACCTGTACATGCATTTTACAATCAGAATTGGAGGTGGAACAAAGCAAGACAGGCATCCTCTAGTCGCTGTACATTTTTTTTGGCTACCAGGTAACTGGAAAAATGCCACTTAGCTCCTGCATGAAACCAATGAAACCAGCCTTCTACTGCAAAGCATCTGGATCATATCAAGGCATATGTTTTAATTCAATTCTTTGAGAAAAAAAAATAGTATAATCAGTATTTTAAAGAAATACTAAGAGTGCAAAATGAACATGGAAAAGGCCAGAAAAATAACCTATTTTCTCTCCTACAACAGCTATTGGTTTTAACCATAATCTTTTCTCCAGAGAACATGTTCCTTGTCCTGCATGAGCAAATGTACACAGTCATGAAAGAGGAATCTTGTGGGGAAAACAACCCATAACCACATGGACACTGACAATGCATATGGAGCACAGATATGCTCCAAGCAACCTGCAACTCACATGGGTACAAGATTTCCAGGTGGATGCTTGGTTAATGCTTGGGCCACTCTGCCATACTGAAAAACCCAAAGTGAGCTCCTTGTTCACCTTGACTAGGATGCCTGAATTTGATCAAATTCTACCTTGAAGTGCAGAAATGCCTGCACTAGACATTCAAGAGACAAGTTTGTAAAAATATTATTTTGGCACTCCCTGATTAATCAATGTTAAAGCTGCCCAGTGGTTGCACTTCACAGAAATTCAGCTACTTGCCTTTCAAAAGCAGGACTTGTTTGGGCTTATCAAAACGAGCTTTATATCATGATTGAATATGGCATAAAGGCAATAATAGAAGAACATTTTTCAGCAAAGAACATTGGTTTTGACTTTTGGACCAGAAAACTTTGGTTTTGACTTTTGGGCCAAGTTTTCCACATCTGCATGCACAGATTGTTTGTTACCACCTTTAGAGAAAGCTGGTTCAAACAGTTTTGTCAGTCCAAACTTTCAAGGTATATTCTGAATTTTGTAAATAAAAAAAAGGTTTTACAGCCTCTCATTATAAAATAAATATATGAGGTAAGAAATTTTATCAGGTGGTCCTTGAGCTGCATACTCACATTTTAATAGGTATTTTATGACATCTGAAAACTCCTAAACACAATACCAATGTGAAAAGAATGCAATTTTACAGACTGTTAAGAAAATGTTCAAGGGTACATATCATTGCATTCCAGTTTTAATCTTTATCAAAGGTGAGGACTAAGTTTTAATAGTGATCCCTATTGCTGCACTTGCATCTCTTGGTTGGCCTCATCTTTAAAGGGATTGGCAGCTTTGTTTTATACAGTTCTATATGAAATGCATTTGTAGGAATTCCTCCCTGCAGTACAATCTTTTAGCTACATGCTACAGATACTAAAAACACATTCTCAGAAAATACAAATGTGAGAGATGAGTTTGCTGGTTTTGAAATCAATAGCAAAGATAACTGGTGACAAACAAAAGTAATTGCCAACCCACCCCCCTCCTGCCTTGAATGATGTTAGTCTCAGAAATATGGAAACATTTAGCAGTTTCATAATGAAAGAAATAAACATTTTATGCTTCTGCCTTTGGTTAGCAGAACCACCCATTTCATGTCTGTAATGTGACCTGGTAATTACCTTAAAAGTTTCCAGTTTTGATCTAAAACATTTGTGGATAGCAAGTTTTAAAAATTAAGTCTACAGCAAATGCCACACACTGGAAAGACAAAACCAGCTAAATTTGAATCACATTTGTTCAGATGTTTCTGCTGATGTGTGGTGTGTAATGACCACCACAAATCTGTCTGAAGAGGTTGTTATACTAAGAAAGATTTTTCTTATTTCTAGAAATTAACATGAGTCTATATTCTTACCTCTAATATCTGGCTGTTATCATAGTAAATAGCATTAATAAAAAATATTATTTTCCTTCCATTTCTCCTTATTCAGACAATATATTGACTCATCTCAATGGGAATTTTTCCTATATTCCAAATTCAGGACACAGATCTGAGAAAAAAGGTCTGGGTTTAGCTCCAGATCCACCATAGATTTCCTGTATGACCTTAAGCAAGCTATTTAGTCTTTCTTCCATCACTTTTTGTATGCCTATTTCATGAATATATTAATTTCCTGATCTTTAAATAAGGATAAGACCACTCTTCCTTGTCCCTTGTTGTTGCAACACTTACACTGAAAATTGCAAGGTCTATGGTAATGGAGTCAACGCATATAGAAACATTTCTTTAAGGTTCATTGGTTTTATACTGCACAAGGGAAAGATTAAAACTGTGAAAGATAACTAATTTTAGGACTGAGGTCTTATACCTATATATAAGTTATCCATAATAACAGAAGCTATATATTAGCACACATATATTTACATGGCTTTACAAACATGGGTTACTGCCCATATTCTCTTGAAATGTAACAGCTCTAGCTGACTCAGATACCTGTGAAATAATCAGAAGGAGTTTCAGAATGGCATTGCTCCAGTTAGGGTACTGAAACCATATAAACCCTGTGCAAACCATTCTTGATTCCTTATTATCAGTGAAGAGAAAGTGTTCAAAGAGAGAGTGATCTGGCCCTAATGTAGATGCTTAGGATAGGCAGATGAATTTTACAATAGTAGGTTAATTTATGATTTATTTCAACTTACATGCCTAATCTTTGGATGTATAAACCCAGGTAAGATTAACTGACACCTGCAGGTCTCCAGTGGTATTATTACTGATTTGTGTTCAAAGGCCCCAGTCAGAACACACACCCATGAGCATGTACAAAACTCTGAGAAGTTTAAAAAATATTCACATGCTTTTTTTTCTGATTTATTTAGCCACAGTTGCAAACTAGGTTGGCAAATGTGCAAGGAGGCAGATGAGTTGCACAAGGATTGAAGCCCTTTTCTTTCAGCTGTTACACTGCATGATCTTTGCAGAGATATCCTGGTTCTTTAGAAATAACAGACCAGAAACAATTTCATAGAACAATAGGTGTGTCAGTTTGTTGGCTTTGTCCCTGCTTTGTACATAGTTTGGCACATCTCTAATCTAGAAATCTTTCTAAAGCATCTATTCAAGTTTTCTTCTCTGCCATTGTGTGTAATGGAAAAAAGAACTGGAAGGCAAGAAAAAACATTCACTCTGCTATTTAGTGCAAGGGTCTCAATGAATTAAAGAAATTCTTTAATGACATTACACAGTTTATTAATTGACACGTGTCTGGAAAGCCAGTGACCCCTGAATACCTTTGAAGTAATAACTCCACCCTGACAGGATGTGATGGTGTCTGACAGGAGCCACAGTAGAAATCTGAGCTGTTGATCAAATATCTTTCTGAGTAGATCACCTGGGCTAGCACTCATCAGGTTCCAATTGTGGCAAAATTAGGCTGTAACTCATCTATCAGATATTTTTTTCCTATGGGAAAGAGTTTATGTCAAGTTATCTATTGTCATCAAAACATCAGATAGCAAAGGCATGGCATTTAATTTAATCTCAGATTATTTTATTCTTTTTTTTTCTTTTTTTAAGATTACACAACACGGTTTAAGAAATCAGTTTCTTCAGATTTATAGCAGGTCATTTGCAATGTTGGCCTGAAACTGTTGCTTAGCTGTCTGAGGTAGGGTGTTTATGATGGCATTTTCAATTTGTTTTACTGACATAAGAGACATATATGGGGTTTTTTATGTTATCATGGGCCAGAGCTGTGAGCAAGACGGTGAAAAGGATAAAGACAAGGGAAACAAATAAATACATTATTTTTTCAAGTAAAACAAGATTGTTAAAATTTAGAAAAATATTTTTTAGGAGGTAATGATGAAAGATTCTTGAAGTAGATTTATACTTGATTTCTTATCATGCTACAACTTAGCTGTCTTGCATCTTCATTTGAAAAAAAAAAAGATATAAGTACATCCATTCACAATTATGTTTATTATTACTACCAGGGGGGATTGAGGTCATTCATACTTGAAATTTGCATAAGGATTCAAGGGTATCTGCCAACAGAAAAATATTGAATTAACCAGAGAAAATGCCAACACACATATTTATCCACTTTTGTGTATACTGATTAACAAGAGTCAATTTGTAACCATCTTCACACACTATTTTTAGAAATATTCTTCTATTGATTTACCATCTGCATGAGATTGTAAAAGATTTTTCTCTCTTTGGTAAATATTTCTGAGAAAAAAGAGTGGTAAGAGCTTAAGAAACTCTGCTTGGAATGCATAATCACCCTGCACTCCTTCTAAGGCAGTCTAGATATCTAACTCAAGGCAAATATAATTAATGTGGATGGGGATTTTAGCAATATGAAGGAAAAAAGAGAGCTGCTGAATTAATTGAAACAAATAAATCTTTGCAAGACCAGTCTCAGGAAAACTCTTAGTCAGCATATAATGTTTTGTGTTGGGCATAAACAGGACATTATGCAAGATGGGAGAAAGTGATTTTTTTAAAATGTATATATAATTTATACATATAAATGAAGGAGGCTTGGGTTCATATTGTTCTCTAACATAAGACTTTCCTATATATTTAGTCTTTATTCTGTAAGGTGTTCTAGAATACATGGAGGAAATAGCTCTCCAGGCAGACATTTATTGTTTCCTTGCACAAGCAGATGCTGAATGCAGAGTTTTAACTTTGGGGCTCAGGTTTCTTTGCTACAGTTCTTTTGTACCTGCATAGATAGTGCATCCCTAAGGACAAAGATTATTTTGTCCTCTGCGTCCATTCAGAAACTGTCATGGGAAAACCTTCCTTTTTATACATAATTTTGGAAGAAAGTTCCATAAGTGAATAATATTCTAACATAGTTCCCACATTTAAAAACATTTGGATTACATCCCTTATGTAAAACAACGTATATCAAAATTTCTGAGAGATGAAGACTTGTGTATGATAAATTTGAACTTCTCCACAGGCTATGTTTATTTGTTTGCTTAGTTGATTGTTTGTTTGAGATTTTTGATTTTTTTCCATTTTCTTCTTCCCCCTGAATTATATTTCATGGATCTATTTTCAAGACTCATCTATAAACTTTCAGGAATGCAGAACAGAAAGCAGAACTTAGATTATTCACCATTGAATTAAAGTATGGTTCTACTATGCTTCTTTTAAAAATAGGTAACTATCTGCTGAAAAATCTTCTCACAGAACATAGCAATAATTTGAAGAGACAGTACCAGTAACATCATATTTAAAAATACAGCCAAAATGTAGATATTTAGCAAGGGTTTGCTTCTGATCTGCAAACAGCAAGGATCCAAATAGAAATACTGTAATTCCTTATGAAAAAATAATCATAGTGGCCATTGATACTCAAGTGTATTAAACACTTCACTTGATTTGAGTGGGGCCTCTTAAATGTGCAAATATGAACACTTTGATGAAGGGATAGATATGTTGGTTGAATCCCAAGAATGACAAATAATATTGTATAACAGCTTCATAAATGTTGGCAAACAATTACGTAAATTGCTGAAATACTTCTGGTTTATTTCTTTAGAGGTTTTTCAGAATATGTTAAACAGCCATGTAAAGGTGCTCAAGTACAGTTATTCTGCCTTTGAGAAGGGTGATATGTTTTCTTAGAGGTCTCACCACACCCCTTTGGTGTTTTTTTTATTTGCAAGATTTCTACTAAACTTTACATGTCTGTGAAGCTTCAATGGACTAACTCACATGAATTGAGTTGAACACATAAATAGTTGTTCGCAGGTGAACTAGAAAAAGTATGTATGGCATTATTTAAATACAGAGAATGAGAGACAGAGGTGAATGGAGACATAATTATTCCTTTGCTCTTCTATGCTCCTTAAAAGGAAGGGAAATCTTAAAAATAGGTCTTTGGGTTGAAACAAAATGTGAATGTCTTCTACAGAAAGAGCAACATTCCTGAGTGTTATGAGGAATTGAAAGAAGGGCCCATTGAGATGGTCTCAGCATTCATACTTACTGCATTCTGTATTTATGATGTCTCTCTTGCTTGTCTATTTCTTGAAATAAAACCCTCTCTTATGAGCCATTTGAACACTACTGAAAACCACAGCCAAGCCATTCTGGGAAGTGCTGTAAAAATAAGCTCTATTTTTTTTTTTTTACAAACATTGTAAATATTTATTCTATATGTAGAGAAAAACTTAAATGCTACATTAAAGATCGGACTTGCTAAGAAGAACTATTCCACCAGAATACAGAAAGGAAGTTTAAATAGAGGCAAATAGAGAAATTATGCAAACACTGCATTATACACAGCTTGTCATAAAATACTTCTTGATTACTTGCAATGACTCAGTTACTTTACACTTGGATGCTCTTTGTGAGTGTGCACACAGATGTGGAAAAGAAAGATCTTTTCCACATATGTGTACACACTCACAGAAACACTTAGAAGTTGCAAAATTTGCAAGTAACTATGACCTGTAATCTGTAAAATATAAAAATGTTCATTGTAAAATCAGGACGTTTAAAGCTTTTGTAAATGGAATGCAACTACTGCATCACATGGAATGCACTGCTGACCTGAGGTATAAAGTCTCTCTGCATCTTTCTTATACATTGAAAGGCTGCAGTAAGGTTTCCCCAGAGCCACCTTCTCTTCTCCAGACTGAGCTACTCCAACTCTCTTGATCTTTCCTCATAGAACAGATGTTCCAGTTAAATCAAATTACCTGAACTGGATTTAACCTAGGAGTCTGCTGAAGAACTGCATTGTCCTTACACTTCTAGTCTTGGCAGAATTGGCTTTGACCTTTTATTTAGCTGAAATATAGAGAAAAATCTGGTGTTATTCGTGGGAGTACAACTATAAAGGACTCCAGGAATTTTCAGTTTATTCATGTGATCAGGTCTTGACCTCAGACCTTTGGGGAATCCACTATTAAACTAAAAATTATAGAATTAATAAATGTAGTTAACTTGCTTATGCATGGGCTACATGCATAAACAAATGTGACATGATTGGTATGAATGAGAAATTTGTTCCTCTAGTACTAATATCTGCACTTCTTTAAGAAAACTGAATCGACTGACATGAATTTGCAATTAAGTGGGTTTTTTTTAATTTTAAATGTTCCCTCAATTTCTTCCTATGTTTTTGTTGATGCAGCACTAATTAAAATTAAAGTAGAAAAAAATCAATGAGGAAAGTATTTCCTTAATTCCAACTGTTAAGAGTCTATGAAACTGGAAGCGGATGATGGCATGCAGACCATACCTAATTGTATCCCACATTTTACTAATTCCTCACAGGTTCAGGCAGGCAGATGCAAGAGGTTTAGACAATACCATTAAGCATCCCACAAAAATGAGAAATAACTTGCTAAGACTAGTATTTTCAGATTTCAGAGCCTAAAGCTATTGGAACATGTTAATGAAACAAAAAAAGCCTCTGCAATGTTTAGTATCCAGGATATTTGAAGAATGCTGAACACTGAGCACTGAATGTTGAAGCATATAATGGAAATATGAAGATTTGATATTCCTTCTTTTAAAAACTTTGAAAGATTTTTTTTTCTAAAATATTTTTCCAAATTTCAAGGGAGAAAAAAATCCTCAAATTATAATGTTTGAGCTACAACTTAATAAAGTTTTTTAATTCAAGTTTTGAAATTCTTTTGTGAATACACATGATTTTTTAGTAGCACATATTTTAGTGTATCTCATTAGGTATCCAAGTTTGAAATACTTTGACATCAAGTTCAGGAGGTGAGTTATCACCAAAGGAGCTCCTCTTTTCTATAACCTAAATGCTTGTACCCTTGTTTTGATTCCCTTGGATTTTAGTTCTGTTTGTTTATACTCCTTGCTGCAAAGGAGTTTGGTGTTTGCTGTTTGGTGAGCACAGGAAATGCAACAGCTTTGAACAGAATACATATTTCATATATTTCCACAGTAAGGATTTCCTTTTTTCTGTTTGCACATCCCTTTGCACATTTCAAAAGCAATCCCTGGCAAGAAAAATCCTACAAAAAATTCTCCAGGGAACTTTCAAAGTGAAAGCGCAAGATATCTTTATATGTGCACTCAGAGGCAAGGTGGCCTTGCAAGGGCCCAGGAGACAAGCTGTCAGATCACTGGCGCTATCATTACAGTGAGATGTACTTTTGGCTAAGGCAGCATGTGGTACATATTTGACTCGGGGTTTTCTGACTCTGTGACAGAAGCATGCCTTTGTTACTTATTCTACACACACACAAAAAAAAAAAAAAAAAAAAAAAAAAAGTCATCTTGAGTTTAGCAGAAGCAAAAGGGAGGAAAAGAGTCAGTTAACTTGTAAGTACTGTCAAGGGGTTAGGGGCAAAGGGGCAGCTGTAAAGCCGTGCAAACTCAAAGGTAATGCTATTTCAAACATAATTCTTTTTTAAACATTATTCTCTGACAGAGAAATCCTGAAGCTTGTCTTGTGTTTGCATGCACACTTGCACCAACAAATTGCATAATTGATATGAGTACGTACAGGTTTAATTAATCATAATTAAGACTCAGGAATAAAGGTACAAAGGCAAAAGTTTTAGGTAAAGTTACCAGAAGTGGTGATAAGATATAAGGCATCTGAAAGTATCACTTTCCATCCAAATTCAAAATAGACAGAAAAATAATATACTGAAGAATGACAATGCAAATTGTCAATATATTGAAGGATGACAATGACAACATCCAGCTTTCAACAAAATGGGAAGGATTTCATTACAACATTTCAAAAATAGGACTGGAAATGGTATGCAGGGGTGCATTAAGTATTAGTGTATTAGTTACACAATATACTTGTTCTTACAGCATGAAGTTGTGTCTCCTGCTCATAGCAGGGTGGTATAACAGTGTACAAATCCTGTCACCCTAATTCAGGTGATGATATATGGGTTCATGTACCAGTTTCCAAGAGGCCAAAATTAACTAAATGTTTTTCATTCTTTTCATCCCTTTTTAATTGTTTCTACTGTACATATAAATTATTATTTAATTTCATGGTTTCTTTGGATCATGGCTTCAATTTGCAGACCAAACTTATTAAAAAAAAGAGAGATTTAGGAAATCACCTATATGAGAGGCTTATTTTCTGCCAATCTTTGTGGATTTCAGAAATATTGGTTAATCTAAGATAGTCAACATGGGATTTCCTTTTCATCTTTTAAAATATAGCTACTTTGACAATTGAAAACAATCAACAATTTTCTTATCATTTCTTTCATTTTTCCTTTGTTATATTTTTGGTATTAATGCCATTGAATTAAAAAAATCTTAGGCTTAGTTGACTCCTTTCAATACAGCTTACTTACAATACATACAGTAACACTGCAGAACTTGAGCCTGAGACTTATAAGCAGTTGAGTTTGGGTGCATTATGTCAGAAGAACAAATTGTTAAGGATAAGAGATGTAATGGCTTTGAGCATGGGCAGAAGTGGGGAAAAAAGAAAAACACATAGAAAGGACAGTATGAAAAAAGCATATGAATGGAAAGTTTGAGCTGGAAATCATGAGCTAAAGAGAGTCAAGAGGGAAAAAAGAAAACAATACCTTAGTGAAAAGCTAGGCTGAACTTGAAAGGTGAATTGGAGAAATGGAGTTACTAGTCTTCCTCTTTCCATAATGTGGCAGAATGGAAAAAAAACCAAAAACAACTAACAAAACCCACTCAAACCTCAGAAAGTGGAAGTACTTTAAACTGCTCTCTTAGACTGGATAAAAGTACTTGATGGCAAAGAAAGAAGAAGTAGCTTTCCTGGCTTTATTAAAATATATGTTCACATTGAGCAGTGACTGGTTGCAGTAAGGTGTACAATTTCCAAGTTAAGAAATTTGGTGTCGCCAGCAGCTTTGAGAGTAACAAGTTGCAGCTTTTTTATTTGATTATATTTTGAAAGGGTACAACTCTTCCTGTCATACTATTCATGCTATATAAATTATTCTAAGCACAAGCAAATTGTCTTTTAGGGCAAGGGGCAGGTGTCTCAAATCAATGTCACAGCAAAAAGAAAGGAGATTGCAATAATTGCCCATAAAGCAACACAGAATTGTGCGACATTTAGGCTCTGTTCAACGAGGTAATTCCACACAAATGTGTGGGCTTTATTTACTCACAAAGTTGTCCAAAGAAACATGTCACAGAATTAGGGACTTAACAGTTTGTCCTGTGTGTTGAAACAGCCCCAGTTTTTGCCAATCACAAGTGTACTTAAAGGCCCGGAAAAAACTTCCAAAAAATCTTCCATATCCAGTTTTGGCTTTATTACTAAATAATCACAACAATTTCTTTTCCCACTGTATGCCTTGTACAATGAATCAACAGGATTTGTGGATGAGAGGAGGGCTGTTTTTTAGAAGGACTTTTCATGCTGTATCCTGCCATATTCTTTATCCCAGTTGGGGTGTTACCATTGGGATAGGTGAAAAATCAAATTGATAAAAAAAAAATTGGCAAATCAGGATCAAAAATATGTTAATGGATGGTTTAATCCAGCTGAAGACCAGCCTAAACCAGCTGGGATACTGCAGGGTGGAGTATCCCAGGGGTCTGGCTTCAGACCTATCCTGTTTAACACATTTACCCATGACCTGCAAGAGACACTGGTGTGCACTCTTGCAAGTTTGCAGATAAAGAAAACCTGGTAGGAGCAGGTAATATGCCAAGGACAGGACTGTCATCCAGATGGACCTGGACCTGGTGGAGAAATGGGCCAAGAGGTACCTTATGAAATTCAGAAAAGCCAAAGAAAATCTCTGCAAATGGAAGAAAGTGTCTTGCAATGATACAAGGTGGAGACTGACCTGCTGGGAAAAAGTTCTGCCAAAAAGAACCTGGGGGCCTAGTGGACAATGAGATGAGCCAGCAGTGCCTTGGCAGCAAAGATGGCCAACAGCCTCCTGGGCTGCATTAGCAGGAAAAGAGCCAACATACTGAGGAAAGGGATTATCCCCCTCTGCTCAGCACTCCTTAGACTACAGCTAAAGCACTGCTCCCAGTTTTGGTTCCCCCAGCCTAAAACAAACATTGATAAACTCGAAGAAGTTCAGTGCAGAGCCACTGTGGTGACTGGAGGCTGGAGTACACATCCTGTAAGGAGACACTGAGGGAAAAAGGCTGGTCCAGCCTGAAGAAGAGATGGCCTCAGGCAGGAAAGCACCCACCCTCTTGCATCTGGAAGGAGACACGAAGGCAGAGTCAAGCTCTTCACAAACATGTATGGTGGGAGAACAAGAAGGAACAGACATCAACTGAACCAGGAGAGGTTCTGACTGCTTATAAGAAAAAGCCTGTATAAATAAAAGTAACAGTTTTAACAAGTATAGGAAATGGACAGTAAAGTAATATGTGTGAACAGCTTTCTGTGACTAACTATTCTTTACATTCTCTTGTAAAAAAAAAAAATTAAAGCCCAGGGCTCTTAGAAGCAAAAAAAAGGCATATAGAAACCAAAGCTGTAAACCCAACTTCAAAGAAAATCTCAAGGGATAACACTATCGTGGAGAGGTACCTCAATTATTAAACCAGTAAGCAAAGTAAGGGAGTCAAATAAGTAACAGTCACTTAGGAAGCTATTAGAAGACATGGTGGAGAACAGACTGTTAGTCTTTGTATATCTCCTAAGAACACAGCTTTAATATTATCAGCATCACATATATATCAATGCAATGCAAATATAGTCAATCAGGAGCTGAGTCACATGCTGCAATTATACAGGTGGCTGATGACCTTATAGATTATTTTATGATTGGAATCATCTGTTTGTCTTTCAGAGGGTTACCACAGCAATCTGTTTAAAGCCTCAGCACGAATATTGCTCATTATCACACAATAAATTGCTTCAGTGAATCACAAACAAAGAGCAGTGAGAGAGATATTTAATGAAGTAGAAGGAAGATTGATAATGGGGGGAGAAATATTCATTCCCAGCATCTAAGTGGATAGTTAATAACCCTTTTTCAGAAGCATTTTATATTGTCATATCAAAACTATACAAATGAGACATGCCGAGTGCAACTCCTTGCTAAAACACTGCCCATTTATATTTTTTTATTGCTTTTGTAGCATGCATACAGTTTGGAAGCATGCAGATGCATCATTAATTATTTCTGATAACACAGAAGTGCTCAACTTTTCCAGATATTTTCCAAATACCTGACATGGCAGGTTCCCAGAAGCTAAGAGCTTCAAGACAAAAGAGATTATCTAGGGAAATGGGATGGAAGACAGTCACTGAGGGACCAGGAAAGGCAGGCAGGCAAGCATCCTATGAGTTTCAATTATTTCTTCTACAGTTTGTTTTGTGAATCTAAATTGGCTCCATTTTAAAAGCAAAAATAATAAAACAGTCTCCTTTCCCTAATAAGTTCCCAGCAAATTTGTATTATAAACCCTCAAACAAATAAAAATCCCCCAAACAGAACCTCCTAGTTCAAAGATTTTTCTGAGTATTTTGGGGGGGTTGTTATAGAGCATGTTTATATATATAAAATACATATATATTTATATATATGTATATATATTATATATAACTTTCTACAGAGAGGATATGCACAGTGTAGGTTTCTGAATTTGTAGAGATGAAAGAAGCTTAAAGAAAGGAGAGAAAATATGATTGTTCAGGCTAGGTTTTGGTAAAAGTTTAAGATTTTCACTAGGGAATGCAGTGTAACTAGATACCCATAAATGTTTTCTGTAGCACATTGAAAGCTGCAACACGCTTCATATAATTAGTGAGAGCCATTGTTATGCTGAAAATGTTCTGAGACCAAAACAACCTTGCCAGGAAGTTACCAGCCAAGAGACAAAAAAAGCTGACTTGGAACAAGGGCTGCTTTACTTGCAAATGATGCCAAGAGACAAAACTGAGGTATTCTCAGTTGAGGCTTTAACAGCTAAAAGAAAATAAAAAGTAGGGATCAACTGTTCATGGAAGATACTGTAAAGTTCCTACTGGATGGAAGAAATTAATTTTGCATAGCAGAGGTGGAACATAGTAGTCTGTATTAAGACCCAGAGAGCAGGGAGGAACCAACAGAAACAACCTTGTGGTCCTGGCCAAAGCACGCTCTTGCAAGGCACTGTGGAGGAGGCTGTGAAACAATCAGGTTCCAGGCTACTCCATAGGGAATCTTAGTCTGGTAAAATCTCACATAGCACTAGTTTTGTCCATTTGTACTAAGTACAGTTTGAGGTAATTTAATTCACCCTTTAACTGAGAAAATAGCATGTTTTTCTATTTGTGTTTTGAAGCATCAATTTAAACCTAGTCAGTTATTTATTCACACTGGGCTTCCCTTATTTAACAACCAGCAGGCAAACAGACTGAACAGCTGGCTTGTGGAAGGCTGATGTAGTTGCTTCACTTTTACCAATGAGCAGCAGTTTTCCCAACCAGTCAGCCTCACCTCTGTGCTTGATAAGTTCATGAAGTAGAATTTCCTGGAAGATGTGTCAAAATATACAGAAGACAGGGAGCTGAACACATGGCTTCATCACCTGTTTCACTTAGTGCCTTTTATGGTGAAGCAACTATATCAGTGGACAAGGGAAGATTTATGGATGTCATCTATAAAAACTTCTTTAAGGCCTTTAACGCAGCCCTCCCCAATATTCTTACCTCTAAATTGGAAAACTATGGATTTTCCATTAGATGGAATTGTTAGATGGGTTAGGAACTGGCTGGATGGCACGTCCACAGAGTTACAGTCAATGGCTCAGATTCAAGTGGAACCCAATAATGGGTGGTGTCCCTCAAGGGTTCATCATTTTGGTTCAACTGGGACCAATACTAATCAATGTCTTCATCATAGACATGGTAGGATCCATTCTATGACTAAAGCAGTCATAGAAGAGTGTAGAGAGTAAAAGGCCATAATGTGATTTTGTAGGTCTTCTTGAGCCTTGGGAGTTCAGAGATTTGACCAGTGGGAGCAGTAACCACCTGGGTATGCAGGTGTTCCTCGGAAAGGGTGGTGAGCTGGCCTTGCCTTGTCCAGCTGCTCCTTCACAGTCAAGGCCAGTAACTGCCCATCAGTCTCCCATGCCAGCACAGCACCAAAACCAAATGTGCCAGTCCCTGAGAATGTCACTCCTAGGCACAATCACAGGATCACAGGAACACTAGGTTGGAAGAGGCATTCAATACCATTGAGTCCAATTCATGCCCTAACACCTCAACTAAACCATGGCACTGAGTGCCACATCCAGTCTTTTTTTAAACACACACAGGGATGGTGACTCCACCACTTCCCTGGGCAGGACACTCCAGTACTTAATCTTTCAAAGCATGATATTTAGTTGCCTGGAATGGATTCTCCCATCCAGAATGCTTTCCTGAAGTAATTTAGCAAAAGATAATTTATGAAAAATAATTTTTTGCTACGCTAGTTCTATGTTAATCTTCATTAAATGAAACAGTAAAAATAGATATTGGGAAGTTTAAAAGAAAAGGAAGATAATAATAACCAACATCATCCCCAGAACATATGTTTAAAGATTGCCTGGAACCAAGAAATTGTTTCCAGATTTGCTACTTGGTTAGGAAATCGATATTAACTTTCAACTGTGATGTAAGATCATGTAGTATAGCTAAGCAAATTAACAGACCTCCACTGTATTCTAAGCATTAGGGGAAATTGTTGGATTTTTGTTTTGTTTGATTGTTTCTGTTTTTCTTTGATTTAAACTCAAATCCATCTTCCAACTAGAACACATCTTTGCTAGTCAGTTCTTCCTGACTCAGTTGTCCTAAATATAGCATTCCTGAGACACTCTTTTTTGCTTTGGCATTGACTTGTCCTGATTCACCTCAGCAAAGACAGCCTGGCAGGACTGGTAGAAGGACCTGGAAATTACTTGGCAGCTTAAGGTCCTCTCTAAGTCACACTTGGCTATCAATTGCATGTCTGACTGGTGATACAGGTCTAGACAAGGTTATTATGTGCTGACATTCCAAATCTGAGGTCTGAGCTCCTTATACTGAATGTATTATTGCTTATTGCTCAGTAAGACTAGTCTAGAACTGATTCTTAAACAAACCTCTGTGTTGAAGCCATGAAATCTTGCTTTAGGACTCTGAGAATAACCATATAATGGAAAATACATCCTCACAATATTATTTGTATTTTTATAAAGTGAGACAGACTAATCACTGCTTTTAAAACTGTGGATCATGGTACAGAATTCTAAGACAAACTCAGCATGCCACGCTGAAGGTGTTGAATTTGTATTCACTGTGGAGAGGAATGAGCTGAATCTCTCATGCTTGAGAGAAAATCTGTTTGGGAAAGTTGGATATAATATCCTTGATGTGACATACTGCAAGAAAATAAATCTAGGCTAACTTCCTGATGATCCTGACATCACTGATCGTCTACCTTAGATCTAGTCTATGCATGAACAACAGATCTGTGTTGCAGTAGTGGCCAGAAAAAACTCTGACTTTTTTTAAATTTTCCACAGGCTCTGAACTATCTTCATCTCTTACAGTAGAGTCCAAGACATAACAGCATCTAGTTTTATATTACAGCAGAATTTCAGGATAGGTTACTTCCTAACCCAAAGCACAGTAACCTTGGATTCTTTTCCATTTCAGTACAAAGTAAACTAACTTAAATTGTTAACATCACACCTGTTGGCAGTTGCCAAATTTCTCTTCCAGCTCACAGTCACAGCATACACCTTAGAGGCTGATTTACATCTTCACAGGAGGGACAATTAGTTGAAAATTTCTCGTTAAAATTCATTTTGTTTGATTTCAAACAGATTAGCTGAAAGTTAGACCAATGTACTTTTATGGTTTTCTGACTTTGCATATTACATTTCTATTAATAATATGTATATAACTTGATTTGTAATTGGTCAAATGTGCTTAACAGATATCTCATTCTCTGCATAGCCTTTGCAAACATCGAGTTATTCAAAACACAAAATATCTTCTGTCCATATAATTCTCCCTTTCAAGGCTTTGAAACAATTAGTCTACCACTGTATTCTAACAAAACCAGTTACATTTTCAAATAGATACGTAAGGATTTGTTTTGCTGACTTAAGTAGGGCTAATGTAGATAGATTCATATGTTGTGTTTTAAATAAGTATTCCTTCTAGCTTAAGGAAACCTGTACACTGAATTAACAATGGTGGCATGAAGGTGTAATAATAATCATCATTAAAACCTCCTAGAATTTCCCAAAAAACTTATGAATACCCTTCATATGACCTTTTTTTCCTATTTGAGCAGAAAAGCCTGAGATCACTGTAAGAAAATCAAATTCCTTTTTCACAATGAAAAGTGGGGAGGAGTTTATTTGTTGTAATTTGAAATGCAACAAATGTTTGTCTAAAAAAAGAAATGTATCAACACACATCATGCTGACTTGAGGTAGCAAAGGGGTTTATGACATCTCATTCATCCATTTTCCCAGTGACTCTCCAGTCCTTCAGTTTATTATCTGTCAAGCTCTGCTTTTGATGGGGTTTGGAGACCTTAAAATGTACTAGAATAATTTCTGCACAGAGTAAAATATTCTGGCAAAGACAGATGGTAGACAAGTTCTGGTAGGCTGCAGCTTAGGTACTGAAACAAATCTGTGAAGAGCACGTCTGTAAATTCATATCCCTGATGCAAAAGCATTTGGAAAAAGAAAAAAAAGAAAAAGGAGTTTTACAAAGCTGGATATTACTGCTGAAAGCTGCAAAAAAAAAGGAAAGTGAGGAGACTTCATAAATATCAGCAAATTATCTTTATCCAAATACAAAGTGCTCCAGAACAGAGAGTCTACCTGAAGAACACAAACACATGCCCCTCAGTTTAGCATTTTATCAGGCTGTGTTTAGTTGTTTCATGTGCAGTGGTGTGCTCAGATGGAAACATCTTGCATTAAACTCAAGCCCCTGAAGAACTGAGTGTGAGGTTTTGGGAAAAGGTACATTTAAGGTGGCAGGAAAATGGAGCAGACAGCCTTAATTACGAAGTCTAGAGCAGCTGGGCTGTGACGTCTTGTTTCTGGGAAGAAATCATAAACGGACAACCCGAGGCCAGGAAATATATTGGACGGGCACAGAAGAGGGAGGGAGGGATGGCTCAGAGTACCTGGCTCAGCAGACTTGGAAGCAGCACAGCAATCTAGTGGATGGTGTGCACAGGGAGTGTAAACGGGCTCACAAAGCTTCTCTTTCATTTTCCTTCTGGCTTGGCCAAGTTTTATCCTGAGCTCTCTGTTACCAAAAAAAGATTGGCCTAGTTATTCATCATTAAAACTCAGCTGAGTATTGGTTAGATGGCTTTGGAAGCTTCAGAGCTCATTATTTCTGAATACTTGGTGGCCTTTCAACATTCATACATTTCATGTTATTGGGAAAAGGAGAGCTAAATTAGGCTTTTGAGAAAGCATATAAGTCCTTAATATTTCTATGAACATAATGCAATGTAATTTTTTTCTGCTATTTCACATGTGGTACTAAACAATAAATAATAAATTTATTTTAGCAACTAGAATTATGCCCTTCCCTCATCTTCACTTTTTCACTCATTCAAAAAAAAAGAAAAATTACTCTAATTTAGTGTTAAAAATTTCAGACTGATATGGTAAGCAAATATTTTCTTTGTTGGCTGGATGCTTAACAATATATAAAAGACATACTGATTATATTAAAAGACGTCATATATAATGGATGAATATAAATGTAATATGTTCAAAATCAAAATTTGAAAATTAGCAAAAGGCAAGTAGTTTTCAGTCAACAAGATGAATATTCATGATAAAATAAGATTCATTCATACTAAAATTGAAAAATATTAATCTTAAATGATGGTGCACAACTTGATTCATTTTGTGGTTTTTAATGCTCTGCTAGCCGATATTAGAGTGCTATTTTGCCACTTCTCTGGAGTTAGTGTTTTGTCAGTGTTCCTATGTAGAACTACTTTTTCATTGTTTTTTAGCTCTGACAGAAAAATTTGCTATAGGACAAAACTTGGTATACTAGGTCTGCTTACAATAGGAACAAATATATTTTCACTACATTTCATTTAAATATTATATTTTGAAGATATAGAAAAGATATAACCAGATGTGTTTGGGGCTTAAAATTTTTACTTGATCAGAAACAAAACGTTTGGTTTTTAAGAAAAAGATTTTTTAACAGAAAAAAAAATTATTTCCCCTGGACTACTAAGAGTTGCTGCTGATAGTTTACTTGTTTTTTAAAAACTCTCCAAAATATTTTATTGTTAATAGTTGTGGCTTTTAAATAGTACTCTTTTTCACACAAATGTTTTCCTGCTTGCCTGCTTCCCAAAGTGCAAGCATTAAGAACCACAAATTCTACAGTGTAAGCAGACAAAGTACATGATAGAAACATATTTATTTTCCTGAGTTTTGTTGCATTTTGTGTTTTCCTGTCTGTGAAATAGTTCTTTCCATTGAAGACAGCCCAAAGTCTTTCTCAATTGCTATTTCCTGACTGGTACTCCCCTTCATCATCTTTGCTTGTTCACAAACAATAAAAAAACAAACAATAAACAAAGAACACTGCCTTCTTGGTGTGAAGCACTGAACAAACGTACATAATTTATGCTTTACTTTGCCAGCAGTCACAGAAGAATCAGAATCTCTTGCATTGCTACAGCTAGAACAGCACAGAGAAAATTCAGTTTTAAACTGGACATTAAAACATGTCACTGATTTTATCATGATGACACCATGTCATCTTCTTGGAGTATCTATTATATTTCTGTAAATTTATTGTTTAACTGAAGAACTGAGGAAACAAATAGATTTTTTTTGGTACAAAATTTCCATCATTCTAAGGGACATTTGACCACAGGACATTTATTTTAGATAGTGAGGTCAGAGTCACAAGCTGGTTCATGCAATATGACATATACACACCTACTCTAGTAAAATAATGATCTTCGTCTCTAGAAAAAAAAATATTCTTAATGTGTCAATTACATTTTTGCTGTTCAAACACAATTTTACTCTGTATTGCAGGCAATGTAAGCATGTTCTTAATAGTCTTTCACCCAGACACAGTGATTTTGTCTTTCCTCTGTTTCACGACAGTATTGCAAGCTCTGACTTCAAGATTGTCACAAGACATAAATTACTGGTGGGAAATAGAATTTGTACCATTAAAGCTCTTAAGTGCTTTGCAAAGGAGTTCCTCCATCACAGACCTATTGAGCTGTTTCTGTGACAGTGTGGCTGTTAGCAGCTGGATTGCTGCTGGCAAGCCCAGAGTCAGGCACGCCTGCCTGGGTACCCACAGCTGGCAGAAGAGAAACAGCTGTAGGCACATCTGCAGGTTTGCAGAGGTCCATCAGGAGAAAGCCAGGAGGTTGGAGGGCTCTGGAGCTGCCAGGAGTGATTCATCCACGGAACCTGAAGCTTTTAGCTTTGCTCCTGCCATGTGAACAAGCCGAATGCACTCGTAAGGAGAACAGTAGCATCTAGGCCTTGGCTTTGGAAACCTAAAAGCACCACTAATATGTTTTTGTGGGGGGCTTTTTAAGCTGTTGTTTTTTCAGGCCTGTTGCTCTGATGAAGAAATTTACTGTAGTTGCAATAATTCTGATTTTTATTGATTCATCCAGTACATTTATAGATTTTTCTTCGAGTCCTGCTATGCTAAATTGACTCTATAATAGGATTTAGTTCACAAAATCATTCAGCTATCACAAATAGTTTGCTTTTGCTCACTTAAAAATGCCATTGTGCCTTTTTTTTTCCACAGAAAGGCAGTTATATTCTGAAGGCACAAGAAGCTCTCACATGACACATCATGGTTTTGCAAGCAAAATGGGTTATTCTGTCTGTTCACTCTGAGGTTGAGTTAGGTCTCCAACACCAATTCTCACCTTTGAATTTGATTTTGCTGACCAGCTCTGTTTTTATTTCAAGGCCTTAAATTTGAGCTGTGTAAAAAGTTGCCTAATAGACTGGTTTTAATTAAAAAAAACCCTTTGTATACTGGCAGTAGTAAACAAAAATTAGAATTATATGTTTTATTGAATTGGTGGGTTACTGAAATTTTTAAATACAATGAAGCATTGTATTTAAGCATTGTATTTGCATTTCAAGCATGTTTTTATTTTTTTAAACTCAGACCCTTATATCTCTGACTAATACATATTTATTCAAATCAAGAATATGCCACAAATATTCCTTATATATTCCTCATTCTAATAAAATCCTAATATATTACACAAAGTTGTCAGGCATTCACATTACAGCTAATGTTGATATTTCTATACAAAGTTACAGCTGTTCATCACAAAAATTTCCTTCCTCTAGATCATTAGTTCTCCTCTATTATAAATGCTAATTATCTGAAATATAATAAAGAGTCTTTCAATCTCCATTTTTTCTTGGAATAATATCCAGTTTGTTTTCTAATTCACAACAATTAGGTAAAATCACACCCTCCTCATTCAGGGCAAAATAATTGCAACATCAAGATTTTAACAACCAATTTAAAACACATTAAAATTAATATGGTGGAACTCACTTTGATGAGTAACCACTGCAATGTAATATCTAATGAACCAGGATGTCAATGCAGACTTGAAATTTGAATAGTTGTTTTTACTTGCCTTTACCAAAAAGGAAAATAATGACATTTCTAAAGCAAATATTCTTTGAGTAGCGTCACTGAAAGCTCAGAATAATGTGTTACTGCAGAAATGGTTTTATTAAAATGCATAGGCAGTGAGAAGAAAACCCTTTCAATTTAAGAAAAAAAACATTAATGCAAACATTTTATGAATTATGTTGATGTTTTACCATTACTTCAAATCTGTAGTATACTGAAAAAAATCTCTAGTTTACAGAGAAATTTGTGCTTCTTTCCTTCTTTGTGTTTGTGTATCTGTAGAACTTTAAAATATATCAGAAATGGGAACTAACCAGCTTCTTAAAATGCAATTCTACCATGCTTCAGCTTCCCTTACCTCCAAATTCTGAAGATTCAGCTAAAAAGCTGACAGAACATCTGTGGTTTTTTCCTCCACATGGATGTCACCAGCACAGGAGAATCTGAAAGTAACATCTGGATCCATCTTGCTAGTTAATGGATTTTTTTCCTTGAGGAATAATCTGAGCACGATAGAAGAGCAAAGGTTTGCTCTATGCTGCAGAATGTCCATTATCAGGGAACTAGCATTAGGGGAGAAAAGTAATTGGCAAACTAAGCACATCCAATATGGGATTTATTCAGAATACAGATCTCACCTGCTATTTCACTGTTGCTGCTTAAGGTAAATAGCATAGCATTTGTAAATGCTGAATCTTCTCACATTTGATGCATGATATAAACCAAGATTTTGGTAATACTGCATTTTTTTCATTTTGAGCCTACTATAGGTTTAACAAGGTTTTCTAATGAGACTACAATTCTCCAGAATATCTGTCGCTGAGGCTTCTGTGCAACATATCTGCCCTCGTACATTATGCAAAGCTCAGTAGAACATTTGCCTATGGTTTTGATAGGCAAAATTTAAGAAAATTAAAATAACAAAACCAAACTTATCCTTTTTTTAAACTGTTTTAGAAGTGGGCTATATTTTAAATGGTAAGTTATTCCATAATGTATGTGGGAGCCTTGTAGAAGGTCTTTCATTTATCCTTTTTTCTAAATCCAAGTGTATCTATGAACTCTCTCCTGGACACAGGTTTCTGTTTGTCACAGTAGAGAACTAAATGGCAGTAGAGGCTGGTTTACATACTTAGGTGATCATTTAAGACTGCATGGGAGTGAGAGAAACAAGGGACCTCTCTTGCAATTAAATGTGCCCACTATTTAAGGGTTTGCTATTGTTCGGTTTATTTATCAGCCATTTGTCTTTGAATTTCCTTCTTTCTCAGTTTTAGAGCTGTGCTATGTTTTGCAAGAGTAAGGAGACTAATTCATAATTACTTGAACTGTTCTTAATTTTCCTCTTAGTATATTAGAGACTGCAGAACAGGTTACTAGTGTATGCACTCCATCCCTTGAAAGAGGTTCTGTGCCTGAGCATCATTAGTGTCACAGAGATCCATTTGATTCCTCACAAAAGAACTATACAGGTCTTAGAATTCCTAGGATTTGAGTAATGATGCATGGCAATCTAAAGCCAAGCTTTTCATTTAGGAGGATTTCCTCTTTGGCTGCTTTATTTCACATCAGTGATTCTAATGACTGATTAGAACCCCAATTCTAAAGATTGTGGTAAATTCAAGTGAAAATGTCCATAAAACTTTGGCTCACCATATAACTATTTAATATAAAAGTTTCTAAGTCATATTATTTTTAGAGAACAGAAAAATCTTTCTTTAAATATTCTATTCA
Source organism: Calcarius lapponicus (assembly GCA_039654755.1). NCBI lineage: Eukaryota > Metazoa > Chordata > Aves > Passeriformes > Fringillidae > Calcarius > Calcarius lapponicus. The sequence goes on along the minus strand of JBBFKN010000028.1, from coordinate 1,304,229 downwards.
TGTGTTGAAAAACTGGACAGATAATCTCCCCAGAAATTAAATAAAGAAAAGCACTCTTACTGCTCTATTCTGCAACATCATTAAAAAAGACAATCTTTCAAAGCATCTGGTAAACATAATTTTGTGTTTTCAATATATTTTTTGTAGAAGAATTCCAAAGAAATGTGAAGCTTCAAAAGGCTCTCTGGTCTCAAATAATGCTACTGGAAACAATTTTAAATCCATTACAAGTAACAGACAGTAAAAATCCAGAAACAATGAACTCTTTAAATTTGAAATAACATATTATTTTAACAAAGATGCTTCTTCCTCAGGCTGTAAAAGGAAAACTCTTTAAGGTTTTTTTAAGATTTTTACTAAACTCTGAGGACATAAAAATGGCCTAAATAAATAAAGTATCAATAATCAAAACCAAAGACTTAAGATAAAAATGACATATTAATTTTAGGTGTACACCTAATTTATGAGTCTTCATTAAGTCAAATCAGACACCCCTACAATGAAACATAGCATGAGGAATGATCACTAAGGTTTTCAGCCTATTTCTTTTAGCTCTGTAACTTCCCTGAAAGTTAAGAATCAAACAATCTAGAGTACAGGGGCAAGGTATTTCCAAATAGCACAGCAAATGTGTTTGTAAATAGTGCAGTGTCACTGTATGAAATGGGTTTTTTGATTTGTTTGGATTTTTTTTTACAAGAATGACTTTCCAAGTCTTCACTACTTCTCATTTTGTTATGGCAAATGTAGAACAGATCCTTCTTTCCCCATTTTTTATATGTTTAAGGTGACATTTTACACAAAAGAGAAAACTTTAACATAATAGATATCTGTACCTAGTTCCTAGAGGATCATAAAATGTTTCATACTTGAAATTTAACACCAGTGAATATGTTTCATAATATCTCAAATGCATCTGTGAAAAAAATATTTAATTAAAGTTGGTATGTACTGACCTTTTGACAGAGAAAGCCATCACTAGATATTAACAATAGGAATCATATGGGGTTGCAGAGCTCTAAGCAATTGTGTTATCATGCCTCAATCCTCACTGAATTAATGAACTTATCTGTGTTGTGACCACCACAGTTGAAAAGCAGAAAAAGAAACCCTTTGTGCTTGTTAGGGCAAACTGAATGTGACAGTTTAGGGTAAAATAAAACTCACAAAGTATCAAGGACTCTTGTGCTTTATGCATAAATCTACCAGTTGTACACCATATATACTCTGTGTACGCTGATTCTACATGTCTCCTCAAAGATAAACTGATGAGTAGGAATGATCATCTAACAAATCAAAATGTCAGCCAAATCTAAAATTTTTTTTAAAAAAATTCTTTTTCTCATGGAGTTATTTCTCTGTGTTATGAAAAGAATATTGCACATTCTGTTAAAACACCCCAAAACAAAACAACACAAAAGCTTTCTGCCACAAGAAAAATGGTGTTTTCCAAATAACTCTAGAGGATTATGTTGCTAACTCTTATGGGTTTGAAATAATCTTACCTCAGAGCTCAAGCTTTTGTTCTAATCTAACAATAAAGGAAAAGTCATACATTTATGATTTTGTAATGCTCAGTGTGCTGCAATGCTGCTTTTTTATTTTATGTGGATGCTCTGCAAATCCATCTGTCCCTCCATAGCTGTAGTCTGGCACTAGCCAAATTATCTCTGAAAAGAATGCAAATTCCATCACGCAGCTGCAAGCACAAAAACACATGACTACTGTCAGAAAAAATGAAAAATGTTCACATTTTATTGTCTTAGTTTCCTCATTAAGTAGTTCTTACCTTTCTTTTTTCTGGCCTGAAGAATGGAATTGATTGTCTATCATTTCAAACCTTCAAGATCTAGATATCTGAGGAAAAACTATATATTGAAATTGCATGACTTTCAATATGCAGACACACTTTTTTTGTTGGTTTTGGGTTTTTTTGGTTTTTTTTGGTTAGATTATAGTTTTGGTTAAATTAGAGTTCCTGTCAGGCTGGGAGATATATAGGAACTTGCTATTTCTGTTCAAAATACTTAGTTTTTCCATATGCAGATGGAAGAATTTTCAGCCGCTCCTACAATCTTTTTAATCATATATATGCACCTGAGTACAGCAGACTCTACAGCTTATTTAATGGAAAACTCTGGGAACTCCACATCCCTGAGCATAATCTATAACAGCAAGGGGAAGATGCTGAGCTATGCCTCCAGCACTTAGGTGATCTTTCTAAGAAGTCTGAAGCACAACATGACTGACACACAGAGCTGTGCCCAAACAGTGCCTCCCACATCTGTAAAACAAGAAGGGAAAGGCAGTCAGAGCACCTTAAAGTGTTTAAGGACTTCATTCAGTTGTCTAAAGGCATGTATCTGTTGGCATCTAAAGGCATGTATCTGTTGTGCTATTGATTAGTGTCCTGAAGCTGTCTCATAAATTGTTGAATATAGACAAGAAAGCAAATTGCACCCAGGAAACACCCAGGTGGAGCTGACCATTGAGATGCAGGATTTATGGGATATCTGTGTCATAAAGGACAGAAATTTGGAGAACAAAGAGGATATCTTATGGCAAATTAAATGGCATTAGATGCCTCTTCCTAGGCAACTGAATCACACCAGGCTAATAACCTGAAACCCTTTGGAGAAAATGTAAATCACCTATCCCAATTCTTCACAACTGATTAAGGTATTACATTAGCTCAAATTTTAGAGCGGGAATTACTGTGTTCAGAGAAAATCTCTCAGTCATCTGCACTGACTGTACACTGATTGCATGGTAGAGCAGATTTTGAGAGTGCTACCTGGATCCTGGGTGGAGGAAATTAAGACAAATTACACACTCATGGAGTCCAGCCCAAAGCAACCCAGCTGCTAATGAGAATCCAGTCTGTGGAATCAGAGTAGAGCTTAGCCTAAGCAAGAAACACTGAAACACTTATGACTAGATGTTGGGACCACTACTTGTTTCCCTGAGCAGATACATTTTTTTTAATTATACTGTTTGCTAAAGTAGATATAATCAATATATAACCTGTTTTCAATGACTATGTAGCAACACTATAACTCCTTCATACCAGCTGAAGCAGTCCGTTTCTGTCAAAGAGATGCAAGCATTTCCAGGAAAAGAGAGGTTCTCCACCTCAGCTACTGAAACCATCCTGCTGGCAGTCAGTACCAAAGAGCCCTGAGCAGAATTGGCTCTTAATAAAAAAACAAACATGGGAATCCAGATGCTACCACAGTTCATGTACTGCATTGTATATGTGTTCATCTACAACACTCCTAGGGAGTGTCCATTTCCTCTCAAGGTCCCCATGCTCTACAAATTGTCCAGGCTTCTGAGGATGAGTAATCAGACTGCTGTCCAGCCATCATTTCTCATTTCTATTCTCTAACAATCAGTAGATGCAGAGGGGCCTTTGAATTTAACTAAATTTAACTAAATTTATCTAAAGCATTAAGAAACCTTCAAAAGAATTGAATCTGATTTGACCTCAAATACACTAACAGAGATAAGCTGTGAAGATTGCATAATCTAGTTTTTGACCATATTCTGTATGTGGCCTAATTAAGATCATTCTTGAAAATATAGGCAGCAAGTACCTGATGAAATATATTTCTGAAGGTAATTAGGCAGACTACGGAGAATGTTGTATTTCAAACTGTATAATGTTAAAGGTATGGTAGAAATAGGGATAATATTTCTGTGCATTCTTAAGCACCTAAATTTAGGCATTTAGAAAAATTGTTGGAAAGTCTTAGAGACTTAAGCAAACCTGAAATAAAGTCTGACTATACTGACTTGAATGTGATACTGTGTGATACTTTGTAAGTTATAAATTTTTTATCTGGCCTAGGAGATTACTACCATGAGATTTTTTTACTAGACCTTGCTAATATTTTTTTAGAAACCTTTATTGTGAAGATGTTTCCCTATTTGATAGATTTCTGTGTAATTTTTATCAGTTTTGCTAAAAAGCCACAAACAGCAATGAATGTAACAGGCACACATGAAAAAAAAAAGCTTTGAGAGCTAAAGAAATAGGTGTAGTTCATGGGTATTCTGAGAAATGCCTTCAGTACATGTTAGTCTTGAACCGTATTAGTGTCACTGACAGCCTGCCACCGCCTTTATGCAGGGCACTGGGAGACTATTGCATATAGAAAAATATGATAATTTTACACAGATTCAGCAGTGGTTTGGAAGAATGAGGTGATTATGTCTGTAACCTTTGAACCCTCGTATCCAAAGCACAAAGGATAATTTCATTGACATGTGTAATTGCTCTCTTCAACTATCCTAATGTCTTTTTCATCCCAGACTCCAGTACCATGCTGTTCTTTTGCATCTCTGCTGTGAAAGAGGCTCGAATGGCAGGCTGTGAATCATTAAACTCTGAATAGAGCTGCATCTACTTGGAAAGGTTTACAGCTGCTGTTTGATCCAGCCCCAAAACTTACATTTGTGTGACATTGCATTTGCTCATCAAATTAAATTCGCTTATTAAAAAAATCATTATTGTATTATGAATGCCATATTTCCAATTATTTCAAACCACAGATGTCACTGTTCTAAATGTATGCATAAGTCTTAATGACATATTAAAGTAACGAGAAATTGCATGCAACTCAGTAACTTCTTTTTTTTTCCTCATCCAAAAGTTCATTACATTTTTCAAGGGTCTGGCACGCAATTTTATAAAATGTTGTGTGAATATATTGCAATATTGATACAATTCAATGTTTGGACACAGTCTTCTTTTGTTCTCCACAGATCCTTTCCAAAGTACACTATTCATTGATTTTGAATAAATTATTATATATCTCAACCCTTAGAAACTGAAGGGATAAAATATTTAGACTCCACAGAATGCTGATACTGCTAATTTCTGTCCAAACACCTCTGAGACATATTATAACTTTTTGACATTTAGGATAAAATAAAACTGAGGAGATAAAAGGCTAAGATATGCAAGTGAAACCAAAGTATCAATCTTCACCTATGACTAGAACTGAAATTATGAGTGTTTTTAAGGAAACATTTTAAAATGTGTGCTGAGCACAGCACCCTTGATTTCCACTTTGCAGGAAACAGAATCTGTTAAATGTTTATCACCCACTTCTGCTTGCTTTATTTTGGGAAGGTTTCAGAACCTCAGTGTGACCATGGGAAAGTTTGTAACTAGATGAGATAGAACCTGCATACACATCTAAAGCTGTGCTGAGAACGTGTTCCATCTGTAAAGCCACACAGTGAAGAGCCCAGAGAAACTTTGACCTGGCACAGACATCACTAAAGGTTCCCAGAACAAATCAGGTCCTATTGATCTCTTGAGGATGCATTGAACTAGCATAAATCACATCAGCCTTGGCTGCTGCAAGTTACCTGAAGCTGCAGCTGTTGCTTTTTAGCACTTTTTTTGTTCACTTTTCTCACTCGATCTTCCCTGTGCGTGCACTGGGTGCTGGTGCCCAGGAGCTGCCGTGGGGCTCTGTGACGAGGGGCCAGGGCTGACCCAGACCAAACACACCCAGCTCCACACGGCTCCAGACAGTATCAGAACAGACCTACAGCGGGACATGACTGAGGTCCCCAGACAAGATGACAACATTGGTGAGAAAATGCATTTAAGAAAGGGTAAAAAAATGCTGCATGGAAGTTTTGAAAGGGGAGTAAGGAAAAAAGTGTGATCAACAGGCCTGCATACATGCAGGTGAGAGAAGGAGGTGGAGGAGTCAAGATGGACCTGGGAAGCAGGGTGGGGGAGGTGTTTTCATTTTTTATTTTGTTTATCACTATGCAAATCTGGTTTAATTGCAATAAAATAAATTTATTTTTCCCAAGTTGAGCCTGTTGTAGTCATGGCAAGTGAACTCCCTGTCTTATTCCACCCCATGAGCTTTTGATCTTATTTCCTCCCCTGTCCTCTTAATGAGGAGGGTAAGAGCGTGGCCGAGGGGGGCAGCTGGCAGCCAGGCAAGGTCAGCCCACACAACGTACATTGAACCACCAACACTCAAGTTAAGCCCTAGACCTTGCAACTGTCTTCCCAACAATTTTATCATAATTCAGCTTTGCTAATTAGAGGGTAAACATTGTTTAGTAAGAGCAACACGTTAGGTATGGATTCCAGCAAACAAAAACGGTAGTACAGACACTGGCAATGGTTATTCCCAGGGATGTTCTGCATCATGCTGGCTGATGAAGGCAAATCTTTAAACCTCAGGGGGAAGTCTCTGTGTTACACTTTCCATAACTCTGTTCTATTCTTAGATATCTACAATTGGCTATAATTTACTCTTTTTTTAATGGAAAAAAGGAGAAATGCAAATAAATTTAAAAGGTAAACAGGATATTAAGTATTGTGTTGTGCCAGCAGTTCATATTACAAAAACAGGTATTCTAATGCTACTCTGCCTGTCAGTAAATCCCTCAATCCATTGCCACTGATTATAAATGCTTGAAAACTCTCAACATTTCAAAAATGAAAATTTCAACACTATAGTTCCTATTTATGTCTAATGGAAATGAAAGAAAGCTACCTGAGTGGATACCAAAAAACATCTCTCCCATCTCCAACAGGATAGCTAGTTTACTACTGGTCTTCTAAAGCCTAAATTTAAAATGTTTAGGAAGAGGGAGAGTTGTAGGGTAGGATTATAGCATAAAAATGTACATTAGATTTATTTTATGAGTGGTGAAAACCTATATTTCTTTTAGCAATATTGCCTGTGCATTTAGCAATATTGCCTGTGCCAATTATTCAGAGAATAAAATATTTAATGGAAAAAATAATAAATGTAGAGCAGCTGCAAGCATTGATTCATTTGTCTATCAACAGATGTCTATAATTTTGCATATTTTACAATGCTCTCAAAATGCCTTCCTTCATTTAAAAAAACATCTATAGATATATATGTGTATAACACATATGCTGGACCATAGTTCCATGGGCTACATTGAATGGCTGGTCCTGAAGAGTGCCTATTGTGCTATTGATTAGTGTCCTGAAGCTGTCTCATAAATTGTTGAATATAGACAAGAAAGCAAATTGCACTTTAGCTTGCACAAACACAACTCAATGATTCTAAATCAGTGTTGAACTAATTTGCCTTGCTCATGATGCATGTTTTTGAGAATGTCTTTTAGTCTCACTGGTTTGAAAGAAAATGTATCAAAATAGTATTATGAATATATCAGCTCATTCTAACAAACAGAAATAGCCTCAATTTACGGACTACTCTATCTGGTTTTACTTAAAAAGAAAAACCTAAAACAATAAAAAATACACAAAGCCAACCAAATGAAACAAACAAAAAATCCTATGGAAAAATCTCTGCACCATCCAGGCTGCGGAGCTTGGAATCATAGCTAAATACAGTTTGTGGTGTTGATGTGCTTTTCTGCTGGGTTTAGAAGTCCTGCATACCAACCTACCTTGCTCATGCCACACCAGCTAGGTTAGGCATCTGCTCAGGTGTAGAAGCTATGGGGGCAAATTGTCTCAGGCCCAGTTTGGCTAAGATCTTTGTGCTTTATGGCAGACTGGAATGCTTTTGGAGGAAGACAAGAGAGATCTGTGAGTGATAGAGATATCCTAAAAGTTCACAGAGGAGCCCCAAAGCAGTTGGAGATTTTCAAACATCTGCAAGATTCATGTTTTTTAAGGAACTTTCTTTACTGTCAGTTCAGGAGCCACTCTCTGATTTACAGTCACTCCATCCAGGACTTTAACTGTGTGTCCAAAGCCCCTTCGTAGTGAGAGGCTTCAGTGAGTAAATGGGTCTCACCTGAGTCCCTACACAACCCACCCTCACACAGTCAGACCAGGGTTCCCTACAGGTTCAGCCCCAGGTTTACCACAGCACAGTCTCAGAGTCACTCCTTTGGTTCTCATTTGGTGCAGCAGCATAACTCAAGCTGGTGCCTCCAGGGAGGAAACCAAACAAAGTGATCTCTAGGCTTTATACCCTTACAGGCTGTGCACATACTCTCCATGGGCCTTTCATAAGCCTCTTGGTCCAATTGTAGATTTTGGTCTGGGCTCTTCTCATTTCCAGTTGGTCCTGCAGGGTCTCTGGTGACCAGCCCCCTGCCTGGCCAGCGATGCAGCTCTGCTTGCCCTTTGTTAGGCCAAAAGTCAGTGCCCATCCACAGCTGATTGCAGGGGCTTCAGCCATTTCTCACCACCCAGGGCACAAAGTGCAGCTTGGATACCAAACTGTCTGCACTGGGGGTATTCCTCAACACAAAAAAAGGTACATGGCTATAATGAACACATGTACAAGTAAGATAGCTGCCTAAAGCCCTTTCATACCATCTGTCACTTTTACAGTGTAATTTATCACTTCTTGTGAGATATCTAAAACAGTCAAGTCAGGCCCTACAAGTATGTCCTTTTCCCCACTGACTGTGAGAAAAGCTTAAAATCACCAACCTGGATGTTGTCCTCAAGCACAGGAATTGGCTCTTAACTGAAACACCAAATACATTAAGCCATCCCATGGGACATTTGTCTTGTTCCATAAAGGGAACCTCCTGTACATCCTGTGTCTAATCTCCAAACCCCATGTTGATGTCTCTTATATCCTAGGATATCTCAAAAGTCACTAGCCAGTTACATGACAGACTCAATGGTCTTTACTTGTGGTCTGCCAAATAATTCTCTATGCTTTAGATTTCCTTGTTGACTCATAGACAGTAATTATAGACAAAAAACCAGATCCCCAGCTCGCAGGCTGACACTAACTGATAGATGCATGCAGTTCAGTGTTAACCCGCACCCTAACCAGGGTATTCTCGTTTTGGGCTTGATCTAGCTACCTGAACACAAGCAGCCAATGCCATTTGAGGTATAGGCTGTCCAAGACAACCTCATTGCTCTGACACTGTGATGTGGGACTCAGGAAAAACCCATGCCCTACTCAGATGGTAGATAGAGACCTGGTAGAATATTCTGTGGCACAGTAAATAGCATTAGACGCCCACCTTTTAGGAAATCAAGGTAGTATTCATTTGTTTAAACATAAGGTTCCAGCTCTATGATAGTTAATGTGAGGTGTCCTATCTGGCTTTCATCCAGTGATTCAGAGACTGCAAATCACCCATAAGATCTGAACAAAATGCAGCATTTGCACATTATTCTACATGTAAGTGTTTTTTATATGTCCTACAACATGATTCTTAAGTGACTCCTTAATTTCCCCCTTTTGCATATAAAAATGAATATAGGTGAGTTAATGGTGAAAATTTCAATAGATATATAAGCAGTTGCAAGTCCCTATTATTTTTAGTGTCATCTCAGGTTATTTTTTTTCTTCTTAAACCTACGTTCTATTTCATCTTAATAAAATATAAAATTGTGCAAAAAAATTTAATCTTTACATATAGGAAGCATATCTAATGTGACTGCTGTAGGATTGTAATGATTACAGTTTCCATTTTTATACTTCGTTTTTGGACATACTAATATGAGTCTAGATGTGCTGACACACTTGCATACAGTAAAATATTATTTTCTCCAGAATAGCTTGCAAATGCCCCAATTTTGAGAATTTTTAAGGACAACTGTAATATTGAAGGAGAAAACTGATAATTTTATTTATGCAATTAACTGGATAAGGCTGTTGCCATCACAGCAAATCCACATTGCAAACCCCTGTTTTCATCAGGTCAGCAAATTGAGCTTGGCTTGGATCTTTTAATTCCTGTTGATGGAATGCTTTAAAGCTATTCAACTAAACACCAGGGTCATCCTGATCTCAAATCATGCGGTTATTTCCAAAGTACAAGCTGTTTCAAGGGAAGGCAGCCTGTTTATTTACTGATGCATGTCCAGATGTGCTTTTCAGACTTTAAAGAACTGAATCAGAAGCAATTCACAAAAGTTCAATATAAATAATTTATCTAGTTCTTGCACACTTTTAAGAGAAGGGACTCTATATGTTAGCATTTTGCCAATGCAATAGAAAACATTGCTAACTGGGACATGTGTCATAATGTCTTGGTCACTGGGTTTGTCATGCTTGCACAATAGGTGTTTCATTATTCAAAGTATTCCAGATTGTCAAAATTCACTGAGGAGGCCAGAAAACCTGGATGCCTGTTGATTTGTGAGTGCCTTCAGTAATTTTCTTTCCCATCTACTGCTGGCTTTGGAGAAAGTATAACATTTCAATAGAGATGAAAATGCTCCAAACATTGACTGCTCTGTTGTTAGTTGACACATTTAGAAGATGTCTTATTTCTTTTGTGAGCTCATATACTGAACGTGTAAATATTGGTGCATCCAAATTCAGTTTGGGACAGGCCCTAAAGCTCCACATACTCAAGCACTCCCTTGTTAATGCAGCACACAAGGCTAAGCAAGGAGGCAGGACAGGGGAGCCAAAATCTGATTAGTTTCACTGGGCATTATGCAATGTCTGTATGAAACTGTAAGACACTGTTCAGGGAGGAAGAGATTGTCTGAGAAGGTAGCATGTGTCATGCTGTACTACTAGAATCTTTCAGGGAGCACAGACCAGCACCAAATCCTGGCCACATGTTCAGGAAAAATGAATGGGGCAGGTATGGAAATAAGCAGCTAGCGTGAAAAAGGGAATGGAGAACATTTCCCCTGAGACAGATATGTAAGAGTCTGCTTTATCCAGCCTAACAAAATAAAAACTGAAAGTAACATCACTGCTGCCTATAAATGCACCAAGCAGGTAAATGCCTGGGAGGAACAAAAGTCAGTTGATTTTAAGAACTAAATCGGCACAAAAACAGAACACAAAAACCATTAATAAATTTAGGCTACAAATTAGAGATTTCTAACAATTAAAGCACAGATGCTCAGCATTAACAGTCTTTTAAATAAGAGCTTTATCATCTTTTCAAGTAGAACCTGATAAACTTACATACCCTAACAAATTCATGATGCCCAAGTAGGGATTAATGAACCAAAAATTTGACCACTAGCTATAGCTCTTTTTCTGACCATCCTCAGAAAAGGATAATTATATGGGATTATTCAGATTATAAAGAACCTCAAGAAGTCCAGCACCTAGTTGCGTCTTGAAGGCCTTTAAAGAGGAAAAGAGACTACATCATCTCTCTGAGTAATTTCTTCCAATGTTTGACTGTACTCTTGAGAACAACATTTCTCCTTATATCCACCTGGATCTTCCTTATTTCAACTTATGTGTCATCCTCTCACTATATAATTTTGGACAGGCTTCATTAGCTGACTCTGCTTCAGCAGAGAAGTTGGACTATATAATTGATGTGTGTCTCTTCTAATTTTTCAGTCTGATTCTATACAATTCTGGAAAATCTTGGCTCCACCTTTTTAATGGCCTCCCCATAGGTATTTAGTGATGTGGTCCAATTCCCCCAAAGTTATCTGTTTTTCGGGGTAGACAACACCTCTCCCTTAGCCTCTCTTCACAGGGCAAGTGCTCTACCCCTGAGCCATCGCAGTGGCCATGAGCTGAACTGACTCCAGATATTGATGACTTGTGCTGGGGGGACTAAAACTGACGAGAGCTAAGCAGAGGAGGCTAACCCCTCCTCTGTATGTACTGTTTGTGATCCCGTTAATGCAGTCCAAGAGGCTGTTGTGCCGGGGCACTGCTGACTCATGCTCGCCTTGCTGTCCAGCAGACCCTGAGTTCCCTTTCCACAGAGCTGCTCCCCAGCTCTCTGTCCTTAGCCTGTACCATCTTCCTCCCCAGGGGCAGGAATTTGTCTGTGTCTTCTATGAATTTCCTAAGATTCCTGTTAGTCCATTTTTCCAGCCTGTCTAGGTCCCTTGGAGAGTGCCCTGCGCTTGAGCATCTTGATTGGTCCTCCACTGTTTGGTGTCATCTACAGACTTAAGAAAAGTGCACACTGATGTTTCCTCCAGGTCATTGATAAAGACTACAGTGGACTCTTGAGATCCCCCACTTTTTACCAAACTCCAGCTACATAATCAACCATTAACCACTGCCCTATGAACCCAATCATGAAAAGAGTTTTTTACACATATGGTTTTCCGCACATCAACATTTTAACTGAACTCAGTATAATGTCCTGTCTTGTTTTATGGCTTTCCCTTCCTAGTCCTCATTTCAATTCTCTTGTTCCACTCTGATAATTTGTAGCTTCTTGAGATTTATAAGAAATACTTTAAATAATGATGAGTCTAGGGATTAGAGCTAATTCCAATTTCAGAGCTGAAATGGAAAGATAACTTTACTGCTAAGGTAATTTGCTTGAGTAAGAAAGAGTCCCAAGGTATGAGCTTCTCTCACCTCATACTGGGTGTTTAAGGAGCAGCCAGGCATCCCAGACTCCTGTGATAATCAATGGAAAGAAATAGGTTTCACTAGAGAATGGTAAGTTTGATCTGCTTCAGACTTAGGAAGAAATTAATCATTGGCTCTATACCCTTATTTTTCTCCATGAACCAGAGTGAATTCTTTAAATGACTGAATTAGGACAGATTAATCTGCTTTCCCATTTCCTGTATAACCCAGATATTCCTGATAGATGATCCCAATAGTCTATCCCTTGCTCATGATCTATATGTGCATATTATGTGTATAAAAGGCTCAAGCCATGGTAGAGAACAATAATTTAATTGCAATAAATAGAATTTAAAGTTTGAAATTTTAAAAATTGGTTGTTAATTGGAATAAACAATTTTTAAAGTTTGAAATTTTGTAAATTGGTTGTAACAGTTAAGATGCAGAAGTGGGGATACAAATAAAGTGAACCATATTCATAATTGTTCTATATTTAGCTGCCTGTTATAATGACAAGTTACCAACACACTCTTTTTCCCTAGTGCATATGATATGTTCATCTAAAGTTTCCACAGAGTAATTAATTATTACTGCTTCATTATTAATTTTTATAAATATCCTTGTTAGCAATTCTTTGATCAAAATAAATGCTTGTCCTTCCTGAGGTCTCCTAGATGATGCTGGTTTAGATTAATTGCTTATTTTGTTAAAAAGGATTTACCAGCTAAGAAATGCAGTAGAAAAAAGTTGCTGACTTCATTAAAATCTTCTGCAATGTTTATGTAACAGGGAGAATGGTATCAATATTACTGTCGTATAAAGATCCGTTTAATCTATACATTGATTTCTGAATTCGCAACCTTCTGTGGAAACTGTTGGAAACTGCTGAGATTTTTGTTTACATCTTGAACTTTGCTTAAAACTTATTCCCTCTTGATGGTTTCTCCTAGGATTTCCACATTTTTTCTGAGTGTTTCATTCATATGTTGCTTTGATTTTGGTTTCAGCCAGAAGTAAAGCTACTATTACCTTACAGAATTAAGCCCATTACCTTTTCATGAACAAAACTCAAGATACATAAATATAACTTCTGTACATGTAGGCCAATTCTTTCAGTGTACAGGGGCATAATAGCGAAACACTAGCATACCAGACCTAATATCTATATGAATATTTCTTTTCAGATTTAATATGTTATATTGCATAGAGCTTTTGATAAAACATTTGAGTAGACGTATGTTGCACATCTGTCTAACAGAGTGGAAATCGAGAATGAAGAACCTGCCAGCACAAAGCAATTGCCAGGCACTGGTAGTAACCATGGGGAATATATCTGAGGCACATCTTGCAACAAAAAAGCTGTTTATCTCTCTTTATCAATGCTGCCCCAGAATAACCACTTTTCTTCAAGGAGAAGCTCAATATATAACAGAAAAAAATGACACAAATCTAATCTTCAGTACTTGCTGGGTTATTTCTTCCTACTGAACTGGCAAGGCTCAACTTGGACATGCATATTTTTCTGAGTATGAGAACAAAATGCTTCAGCTGTGACGCCAAACACATAGTGGAAAAGAGTCTATTATCATTACAGATTATGCCACATGAAGTCTTGAGGGAGCCATATGAACTTCATATCAACCCTTTTTAATATCTCACAGCATTCCTATTTGAGTTACCATTCTTTAATGACAACATTTGTGCATGCAGCAAAACATACTCAGAAAGTAGTTTTGGAAGCCATAGCTACCTCTTGTGCTCATTAGCTTGGCAATTCAACCAGAAGGAAACAGCACAAATTTCCAATATTTTTACTTCATAAAATGTCACAAAATATAGAAAAAAAATTCTACAGAAAATAAGGCTAGACCTAATTTTTATAATATTATTAATCAGTGGCAATAATGTCATTTTAGAGACTGTCATGGAAGATCATAAGCTAAATAAAAATTTACATTAAGACTTTTTTGTAGTCCTCATGTCCTCATTATGGATAAACTCTGGAGGTTCTTTCCTATCCTTTTGGGCAACTAAACATGTCAAACTCTGTTCCATATTTTTGACTTGACTTGATTTCTCTGTCACTGATGCATGCAATATTATCATGAGCACAGCCATCCATGAAGCAGCTATCAAAAACATTCTTACAGCCATCAATTTAAACTGTACATCTGGCGCAAATTCTTCACAACTTCTCTGCTGCATTGAAGAAAGGGTACTTGTTTCCACTTTTTGTAATGTCACCTCTTGTGGTTACTACTCATTCATTTTGTTGGATCCACGGTCATTTTTCTTGTTTGAGCTTTCTTCCATAATCCCTGTAAGCCTCCAAAACAATTCTGGTTTTGTTTTCCATCTTTAATACTCTCTATAACTGCGAGACATATAAAAAACCAATAGTTGCTAAACTCCAGATATGCCAAGGACAAGACCAGATCACTGTTTTCTCTGCTTCTCTGTTAACCTGTATTTCCATTTTTCTGTTATAGGTAATGGGCTGTAAAGGTAGGGACCCTGAAAGTGCTACAGAGAACATTTATCTGCTCTTTATTTCTGCACTGACAAACACCATAGGGTCATAATGTGCCTGGGGTTCTGAACAGTGTCATGATCGTAAAAATTATAGCCAGCAACACTATTAGGAATCAAATGCAAAGCAATCTCAGTTTAGGTAGCTTTAAATCTAAAAACAAACAAATCAGGGAATAGGAAAAGAGCCCCTAATCTATCCCTTCTGATTTTGTTTTCCTAAAAATCTAGGGGAATTTTGTCTATCTAGCAAAATTTTGCCTCTCAGACAAAATACCAATACAATACAATATTTTCATACCATAAAAAGAATTGTGAGAGTTATTTGTTTTGGATTGTCTACAAACATAAGTTTCTATGTGTTCTTGAAAGATTAAAGGGCTTAACTCCAGAGCATGACCAGGATACCAAAAAATAAGAATAAGCAGAGAAAGTAGTGAAGAAGAAGAATGATTTCTGAGTGCATTGGAGAGGTGTGTATAATTGCCACACAACAGGATAAAAGTGTTTCCCTTCTATGTATTTTTTGAGATTATAGATTGTAATATTTATAGCAGCCTTTTTTTACATTCCAGATTGCAGGCCTCCAGAAATAGTCATTCAACAAGGAATATTATTAAACATTTAATTTTTTCTTTTTCACTTCCACAATAACATTCTTCTCACAGAGGGAATTCTCTTTCTTCTCTGATACAGTGTGGTTAATCATTATTTGCTTTCCTTTTCAGAGCTGCAGACTCATTAAAAAAATGTCAGTAGCTAGCACTTAAACTTCTAACTGAAAGCCACTTATAGGCATTAGATCTATGAACTCTGAACTCCTGTGCACTCTTACCATTGTTAATCTACAAAGAAACTGTCTTATGGTGATGGTAAGTACATCCACAAAGCTCCTTTGTGCCACCACACAACCTACTTTATACATAATTACATGTTATGAGAGACAGAAAACATGAAAAGTTTGTAGAGAACAGGGCATCCAATATTTGCAAATTCTAAAAGAGCGAGCAATAAAATTTTTCCCAGTAAACTCTAATGGCTTAAATGCCAATAATAATAAGTGCTTCTTCCTGTAGTTAATAAAGATTGACAGCAAAAATAAATGAAACCAATATATAGTGTAAGAAAGGAGAATTGTCAGCATGAATTATATAGGTGAAGGTGAGAGTAAAACTGTTATTTTCTAGGTGCTTAGGCAAAAAAAACCTATATTAGCCAAGTGAAACTGGGAGACAAGAATTTTATAGGGCATCGTGCCAGGATACTATCTGTTTATGCAGAGTTTACAGTATTTTGGCAGAGAAGATATTGAGTGGACAGTGTAGGTAACCAGTCTTTAAGCAACTAAAACCAAATTAACACCAAGACAAGATTTTTCATTGAGATTTCTTTTCCATTTAGAAGAAGTAAATAGAATCTGTCTTGTATTCAAGGGTACCAGATATAATCACTGGTTTTTACAAGCATTTCATTCTGTCAAGTGCATACAATTATTTCCCTCTCTGATTCTCTGCATAAGACACTCCTAATGACTCCCTAGAATATTTCAGTCAAATTATCATCTGGGGATTACATGAAACCACATGTTATCCAGGTTAAGTAAATGCATTCATTGCACTGGATAGAAAATACCATGGATAATTTGATGCTCATTGAAGAATTTATCTTAGGGAGTTACAAGTAGGCCAGACAGAAATGCTCTCTGCATTCTGGAAGAACTGGGCAAAAGGTCTCATAATGAACAAGTTGAAGTAACAAGGCAATTCAGCGCTGGTAATGACTCAAAGGATTCTTCTTGGGTGGATCCCTCATACTGTTATAAATTTGTTCCTTTCTGTTGAAGGACAGGCAGGTAAGGTTCAGGCAGCCGTCTCTCAGAGCAGGGTCAGAGAGCATGAACTCCCTCCCATTTCCATCTGCCATTGCAGAGGATGAAGTGTAGTTGCCCTAAATAGTTTCAAGGGAAAAAAAAATTATCTTGTCCTTTATGAATTCAGTAATGTTATATTCAATAGTTAATTGACCTGCTTCCATTCCATTTATGCTCTTCCCCCCCTCCAAATAAACAAACCAACCAACCAAAAGAAAATCCCACATTATGATAATTCTTGGTTATTAAAAAAAAAAAAAAAAAAAAAAAAAAAACCAAAAAAAACAAAAACCAAACCAAAACAACAACAAAAAAAACCCATTTAAATTCTTTGTGGAAATCCATGAAAGTGTATAATCCTAAAATCTCACTATTGCACCTCCACAGGATACTTTTGGCCTGTTCAGTGTTAGCACTCCATGCAGCTCAGTCCTTCCCTGGCCGATGCAATGGTGAGCACCCCGTGTAATGGCTGTGCTGCTGAAGCCTGTCGATTAGAATTTATCTGAGCAGTCCAAAGCAATGCACAGCACACAACATTTTTCTGCTGAGCTACACAGGAACACTGCAGTTCCACTTAGTTCTTCCTGCTGATTGCTGCATAAATGCTAACCAGCTGGAGAGCAGCTACACTGCTCAAGGACAGGCAGCAGAGACCTGCTCCTACGGGGTGTGGATGTCTGCAATAAAAGATCACTCTTGCAAGCACTCTTTTGAACACAGTGTCCTGCTGCTTAGGGAAAGGAGTATGTTGGTTCCTGACTTTGCCTCAGTAAAGGATCAGTTCAGCGCAGGATTGGGACTTTTTGGTCCAAAGAGTTCCAGATAATGGTGTTCCAATTCCAGTGCATTCCTGTTGTCTCTTCTGCTTCCCAGACTGGCTCTGGTCACAGAGATGCAATATGTATTAATAATAAGACAGAAAAAATTTTACTGCCAACATTTTAGACAGAGGGAGGAACAAAATTAGCTTTTGTTCACTCATTAAGAGAAGATTGGCTCCTTAGCCACCATCACTTCAAGAGCTGATTTGTTCATACATACTTGTAGAGTAAATGGTCAATACTTCTGTAGATGGTTCTAAAATCAGAATAGTAAACAAAAAAGGGGAATCAAACCAAACCAATGGTGGCTTGAGATGTGAAAGCAATCAGTTAATCACAGGATGAACATGGTATGGAGCCAGGTAAGCAAAGTAGATGGAGCAAAATCTGGAGCAGACAGCATAGAAAGAAAATACAGAGTATAAATTAGCAGTCTGACCCAGTGGATGGAAGAATCATAAAGTATTGTGACTGTACTAGTGAATGGTCATGCAAATTTAAGGCTGCTTTGTAATACACAAATGTACAGAGATAGAATTCAAGTAGTGACATTCTTCTGTTTCAGGAATTAAATTTTTTAATTTTCATGTTTTTTTAATGAGGCAGGATTTCTTTGGAGATTTTGTATATAATTCATATGAATCTCAGTAACTTATAAATTTATAATCTTGGTGCAGAGAGATCAGAATAATAAAATTAAAATAATTTCCAAACTAGTGCCACTGGCATTCATCCATTTTTTTTTTCCAAATCCCTCCTCAAACATCACTTCTCATATAAAAATTATATATTCTAACTTATTCATCTCTTTCTCTCGGAGAATGACTTGGCTACCTCTAAAAGACTGAGTGCTTTATGACCCTACTGTTCTTTGCCTTGAAAATGGCAATATGCAGTCATGAAATGCTTTAAAATTTTATGTAAATATATCTGCAGTTGTTAATCAGTCAGGCGAAATTTTAACAGAGTATGAATCTGGATCTTGGACAGCTGAGTTTAACAGTTTTGAATTTTCAGATCTATTAATGAAAAGTTGTAACTTCAAATAATCTATCATTATATATCCTAATGATTTTTAGTGATAGTACGTGAACCTGGAAAATTCACCTGGAAATATTACCAAAGAAAAGAATCCAGTATATCCTGGTGTCTTCCTAGTACATTTTATTCTATGCAGGTCCAAAGATGTCCAAAGATACAGCAAAGACATTTTATTTCCAAGATGAAGGATCATATAATAAGGCCCCCAAAAGTTAAAGAATTAATATATAAAGCAACCCCAAAAAAACTGATATAAACGTAGAAAGACTTTATGTTTAAGGTTGGAATATTTGAGTGATGTCTTGGTTTCCATCAGTTTGCCTTTTTCAACTTGGAAACTTTGCTTAAGGGTTGAACAAGCAATGACTTTTATAAAGAGAAACGTAGGCATAAAATCAGTTGCAAGCATGACTTCAAGACTCAGCAAATTCCCTTTCTCACATAATATTGCACCCTTGCAGCAAGCCATAGAGTCTAGAGGATAATCCTCAGCTCTTAACAAATTTTTTTCAGAGCAAGACATATTCAGTATTCAGTCAGAAAGTATCTATTTTAGATTAAGAAAAGAGCAAGAATAAAAGTTATGTTTCCATTAGTTATGTTTCTCTCTCCTGGAAGGATTTCTTGATAATAAAATTGACTTCAAAATTCTGCAGATGTTATGAAGATCTTATATGGAATGGATGATCCTCTAGTGATCTCTGAATGATGTAGCAACAAAACAATAAAAAGTAGATCCAGAAAACAATAGGGTCTAATAGAGGTGACTTTAGAATGTAGTTCAATTTTCTCTCCTTTTTTGCTGGTAGTCTCAAGAATTAAAAAAAGAGAAAAAACCTAAACAGAATAATGCTATTAAAATAGATTATAACAATTAGTAGAAGGACTATAATTAAGATTTTTATTGCAATACTTTTGTGCCATCACTATAATAGAGTAACATGAGAGACATTTTTGAATACTTAAAGCATAACACATTAATATGGTAATCCTATCATTATATTAAAGTTTTTGTTTGCAATAATATATCTTCCAGAAGCACTATCATGTGGCTTAATTTATTTCTTTTATCTGTGTTATAAAAATTTTTCTTTCATAGTGAAAGGACCATATAATTTGAAGAGTCCTTGAGATGCTCATAGAAACAGAAGGATGTGTTCAGAAACAGTCTCACTGACTCACTGGCCAGTGAGAGACTGAATATAATTAGCCAGTTGAAATATATATTATGATTTTATCTAGAGGAGAAATTTCTTCTATATTAGCATTTGCTTGGCTCCTCTTACAAAGATGTCAACTAGTTGGAGAGAACTGAATGAGGGAACCAAACATGATCAGAGGTTAATTAATCCATGATCCACAGTGAAAAAGAGAGAAAGCAAATCATAAGGTACCTTCATATATTTCTATTCTTTCAGTTATTATGCTGAGTAGTTGGACTATTTGAATTCCCTCTCTGGTAAGGGACTAGTTACAATATGCTTTTAACAATCCTCATCACTGGATTTCTCAAAGAGACATTACCAGGCTAATAATGCTAACATAAAATTATGCATAACATTATAACTATTACATACTTGCCCTCATATAAACAGGAATTGATTCTTTTTGGGGTACTCAAACTATGTTCCCAAAGTTTTAGCAAAGTAACACAGATCTTTTGTTTTCACTAGATAATCATTGATAAAGCCCTCTAATATTTTTATCAAGTTTAACATTCTTAACTATTCCCCAGCATGGACAATTGATGAATTTAAAAATACTTCAAATATAATTAAGCAATGCAGCATCCCATGAGTAAAGAAATCTATCTCTCTCTTTCATAAATGAGAAAGATCGGATGGATTGATTAAGAAATCCTTCAAAAAAAGGCCCAGTTGGTTTCTGTTATCTTGGTAAATTGTAAAACAAGAGAAAAGGTTGTTACAGAGATACTTTAAGAAATAAAGGAAGATGAAAACAATACTAAAAGTCATACATGATATTCACAGCAGACTTAGGACAAAAAGTAAAAGCAAAAAGGGGAGGGCTTTTTTTCCTAATGTTGGAGGTAACATGTCAGCTTTTATTCAGCAACATAGCTTAGAAAATGCTTCTCTTTTGAACAAAAGTTTTGTGTGGTAAAAATATACTAATCTGGTGGGTGAATGTGTTATTTAAACAGCAATATTTTAAAAGAGTAGAAAACTGAAAATATAAACACTGAATTTAGTGCTGTAAAGAGAGAACCACAAAGGTCAAAGACAAAATGAGAAAAACATATTTTCAAACTTCAACACTTTCTCATGCCTGAAAAAATCGAAGTCACTAATACTCCAAATATGTCTATATACATACATATATGTTTATGCATGTTCTTCCACATACATGTTCTATCTTCACTGTTGTAAAACTAATGACTAAAATGTCATCTTGTAGCACAGCAACATGTATTTAGGATATGATAAAAGACTATTGCAATCTTCTCCTATGTTTCACATGGTTTTCAGTAAAGTACAGTGATATCCACTGTGGGTAGAAACAAATGTACCCAATGCTTTGCAGATATGCAGTGGAGTAAATAAGTCAGTGTGTAGTAAGTAGAAAACAATGCCAAAAAATGGCGCAGAGCTTGTGTTTTCGTCATCTCCTACTTCCCCTTCCCTTTAACATTGAGACTCACTTCTTCTCTGTCACCTCTGCACAGCCATTGGGTGCTGTACTGATCTTTGTAAATTCTCTCATAATTTGGAGCCTTGAATAAATATGTGGAACAGCCTTTGGCATACAGTTATATTTATTTGTTTGTTTGTTTGTTTGTTTATTGGTAATTATATAAAGAACATCCTTTCAATCACCATGCAGAATCAGTGAAACACAAACGATGTTTCATCTATAATCAGCGAGAAAGAGGTGACTAATGTGTAAGAATAAAAAGAAAAAACTCCCATATTATTGATGATCTTATTGTGACAAAAAGAAAATGTTTGAACTCAACCAAGGAAAATGTGAGAGCGGGAAAGCTGCACTAAAGTGATGTGGGTGTCTTTTACATCGCAGTCATTGTAAAGAAGTATTTCTATGCAGTCACACACTATTTTAAGAATCTGCTACATTAACAGTATTATTTCTTTTCTCTTCAGATTTTAGAAGTTTCATAAATGTCTTCTGATTTTTTTTCTTTTTACTCTGAAGTTTTATTGTAAATTTCACAGGGGATCCTTAGTCAGAAATAATAATTACTGTAATATATTAAATAAATTATATTAATAAATCATTTTAATATATATTTACTAAAATATTATGTTTGGTTCTTTAAGAGCGTCAGTCTAAAACACTTCCATGCTGCAACTTGCATGAATATTTTGCTACTGCTGGTTGTTATAATACCTCATCCACAAAAATGCATGCCAGTGGTTTATTCCCCTGCTCAAAGAGTGAACACATATTCTCTCATCTTTTTTCCGCATTTCTGATGCAAAATTCTGAGGAAGTTTATTCACAGTTGTTTGTCAAATCACTTCCAACAAGACTGGGCACAACTTCCTACTCATTAGTACAGATACAACCAATTATTAATTTTACCATTTTACTTGGAGCAAATGTACACTTATTTCAAAAAATAATAATGAATTTGAAGGATTTATATTACAGAAGGAGTACAGTCAGTTCCAAAATAGGATCATAACTTTTATGCTTAATGAACTACTGAGATGCACGTGTTGTGCTTCCTTCCATTCATACATGTTGTCATGAATAGCAGGCATTGCCCTTATGTCAGTGTAGTATTGTCATTTCCCCACATTCCTTCAGAAGAATTTCTGTCTGGTGTACTGTATTTCTATTTTCTTTTCTCATACCTGTCAAGTAGCATATTCTAAAGTGTCACCACAGAACTAATAACAGCTTTGTAACATGAACTCAAAGACACCATTTGAAAACATCTAGTCCCAGACTAGACAAATATTGACTGAATCACATTAGTTCAAAATTGAGAAAACTTAAAAAAACCCTTACAAATAAAGTCAAGCAACCTTCTCAAATCTGTCTACAAATCAGCCAATCTCCTAACATTCAGGGGGAAACTATGGACTGCAGGACAAATGCACCCTAGAGTTTTCACAGGCAGAAGCTGGCTATCTTCCCACAAAAGATTTTGAAGTAAGGTCTTCAGAGAGTTGTATTTCTAGTGGAGCATCTATCCTGGAAGCTGTACAATGATGGGGCTCTTATAGCTTACAATTTACTTTTGTTCTTATCCTCCCAGTTACTGCTACTGACACAGACTGAAGAATTTTTGTCTATAACAATTTCATAATAAATGTTTTTAGGAGACAAAGGCTTGTATCAAGATTTACACCATATTTTGTATTCTTTTTTTAAACTATTTTGTCGGTTCCATCAGGACTCCGCCTCTTTTCTTCCTATTTTTCTCTCCCCATGCATTCCTGAGGCACACATTTTGTGTGAAAATTGTGGAACAGTGATGTACCTGTGAGGACGAAGCAACAGTGGATAATATTCTGCACAGTATGTTTTTATGCATTTTCTGTTAACAGTTTGAGAAGTAAAAAGTAAAGTTCTCTAAATAAAGTTTTCTAAATGCAGCAGCTCTTTTTAGCACATAGAGTTAAAGGCTCTGTGCATCTGCAATATCAGTGATGAACTAGGACCCATGAATGCTTTCTTTGTGCTAGTAATAAATCTGCTACATAAGCTGCTGCAAAGCTCAATTAAGACAAAATATTCTTTTAAGACCTGAAACTTGTCCATCCTCCCCCAATTTTAATCTGACAAGAAAACTCATAAGTTTTGTGATATGCATCTGAGATCATTGAGTGATTACTGCCACCTAGTTAATTCTCAATGCAATGAATTACATACAATTAGTATAAATGAAGCCCTCAGTTGATGTATCTGACAGGAAATAATAAAAACTGCTTTGAGCATTCAGTCACTTTTCCCGTAGGAAAAAATTGCTTTCTTACATACATATTTTCGTGTGTTTATCTAATCTGCTTTTACAGGCCCCAGTGCCTGGGATACACTCACATGTATGCTGAGCTTTCCCTCTGTAATACAGCACTTTCCAAAGCATTTTGCCTCCATGTTATGTGTAAAGTCTCTAAATTCATTAAGAAAAGAAAGGAAAAAGCCCTCTGTTAAATGCTAAGGATAGATTGTACCTTCATGGCCCACGTACCAAAGGGAATCGTAAGGGGTAAGATGGGGATATCTCATGATAAGAGCATCATTGATCTGTGACTTTATCCTCTTGATTAGAGTAGAAGCAAAACTCATCCCACCACTCATAAATTACTTTTGATACTCTTATGTTTCTTTCTACCCCAATTTTTAACAAGTCCAGTGCATGTCTCCTTCTGAGAAGCTGCAATAGTAAGACAAGTGAGCAAGCCTGTGATGCCTCTCTCAACTTTGTGAGGTCTCCAAACTGAAATTTTGTGAGAAGAGATCAGTCCATGAACTCTGCTTCTCTCTGTCTCAGCAGTATAGCCCAAGGCATCTGAAAGGGACCAAATGTTACTTGGCCAAGGCCCTAAACTTCTAAAGAGTACTTCGAACACAGAGCATAACTGGGGAAGAACAAGCTCTTTCCCACCAGAATTAGCTTGTTTGGAACAGTGCCTCTGTTATCCCTTTAAAAGTAAATAAATTATGCAGACTATCTGCCTTGCCCCCAGATCTTTTAGTCATGCCAAAAACTGCTTGTGTGCAACCAGCTCTACTGTGTCAGTCCTGGAAAGAAGAGAAAGCTCCCAGAAGGACTGATGAGAACTCTGTATGCTAATTGCCTTTCTGACTGGAGAAGAATGCAGCAAAAAAATTATTATAAAGGAGAACAATGAAAAATTAGCTGCTTTGTCTAAATGCTTCCAGTTGTTGATAAATGCTCACTGTTTAGACTCACCAATTTTTTTTTTTTAGCCTGCAGCTGCAGTGTTCCTCGTTCCTTGCCATGAGTGTTGATCTGACTGTCTGCCAGATAATCACCAATTCCTGCTCTGCTGTCTGCTTCAGTTATTTTTTTTAGAGAATTTTTTCTCCTTTTCTTGAACCTGATGATCTCACACCGGAAATTCAGCTTTTTTTTTCCCAAAGAAGAGGGTCTTTTGTGATGGCAACAGAGCACTCTTACAATCAGCTGGGAGTTTTCCTTACTTAGGCAAGAAAAAAAATAAGGTCAAGAATTGACAGAGTTCCAGCAGTGCTTAAACTCTAGCAGCACAAAAAAGCTATTTAAGGAGCAACAAAAAGCTAAAGACACATTTACTCTGAGGTAATGGTGACATAATTTTTTGGAGAATAATTCCCAGTTATTTTAACCTATTTTTTCTTGCTGTATTCAGGACCAAAATGTGAATAGGATATAGATGTAAACTTTACATGGAGACAGTGTGTCTCACAAATCAGCGTAGAAACGTTCAGCACAAAAATGTCTCTTTACCTTGACAATAAAGGCCAGTTTGATAGTTTATTTTCTTTATTCCTACAATGAGCCCATTGAAAAACCTTCATCATTTTTATTCTGCTTCAATGCCTTACAGTTTTCTATCCCTTGTAAAGGAAATAAAGTTACTGAAGGCAGTTTGGAGACTCTGAATGAGATCTTGTTTTGAAGTTTCATAATAATTTCATGAATTTATTTTGTACTGCAAATTACGGTCTCTTGATTGCTAACATGAGACTTTCAGGTTTTTATTAGGATGTCTGTGGCCAAAAGACTGGCCAAATTTACTTTAGCCTTGATTCAGGTCTCAGCAGTGCTCTTACTTTATAAGTAAAAGATCCCTTTGTGATCAGAATATCTTTACCTTGCTAATCTAATTCTGTACTCCCATTTTTCATTTCCCAGTTGACTGCTCCATGTCCTCCTGCACAGATATTCTTGGAGAGGAGCTAGGGCATATAATATTTTAGGAAAGCAAACCTGCTTTTCACCACCATTTTGCCTGTTAGAAAGTATTTTCAATGCAGTTCCTAGAAACCAAGTGTTGCATAAAGCAGTGGAAATGGTCCAGTTTATTCAGTATGCCACTCCCTGTGCTACGGTATGCCTGAAGGAATATGTGACCCATTTGCCAGGATGTCAGAGAGAAAAGGTAAACCAAGGCTTCCAAACTGCTCTAACAGAATTTCTGAATTACAATTTTGACCCATTTGTTGTTAGAGTGATCTCAAATTATCCTAGGTGGAAAGCAGAATATGGAAATGAAGCTCAAATTTACCTCGGGTATCTTTAACTTTTGGAAAACTTTTTGCATCATCTAATTCACCTATAGAGATGATGAAGACACAAGGTGGAGGATTGGGATGGAGGGAGGGAAAGAGAGATGTAGATGAATAGAGATAGATATAGACAGATATCTGTAGAGATATAGATCTTCTACAGTCAGTGGAGCAGAGTTGTTCACATCCCGAGAACGTTTCACTGTATTCAAACATCTCTTTTCAAATGTGATGAATGATCCCCTCCTGGCATCTCTATCTTTAGGGATCATAGGGTCAGACAGAATTATTTGCTTTAGTTGTCTAATACAGGGACAGAGAAAGTTGGGTGTCAGGTATCACAAGATCCTGGATGTGAGCAGTTGTTACTGAGCACAGATACTGGGGTTAATTTCCTGTTGTGCAGAAAAGCAGCTTTTGTGAGCCCATCACCTGTGCGAGCTTTGCAATCCCTGCCAGGACCTGCTCTGCAGGTGAGGACATAAGGACAGGAGCCTTAGGGAGCTGGGGGCAGGAGCATTCCAGCAGGTTTGTTGCATTACAGAGGATAAACAGCTGACATGGCTTTAGATGGGATAGAGCTCTTATAGCACTACTAAACACTTCCCATTGGAGAGCCTGGGCAGCTCAGTTCTTCAAAGGTGAAACCATTTAGATTATAAAGACAAATTTGCCAACAATGAAATTCTCCACCTCAATTTCAGGATGAGTTGCTGATTATACATGTCATATTCCACTTCTTATTCCTGAATTTATTCTTTTGAGTCTTCCTGCCCTGTCTCCACTTTTGGAGGATATGGTGCACATGAACAGAAATGCCTCTCTTCCAATCTTCTTTCCTTCCTTTTACATGAAAACAAATGAAGCCTTGAATAGAGAAACATCTGCATTACCCTCCAGAAACATAAAAATGTCCAAGATTTTCAGTGAATGTAGTACTTCACGACAATTGTCATAATTGGCAGCATCTCTGCCTCTTTTAAAGGAACACAATGACTCTAGACATTCTCAGTTACAGCAGATTCTGATTTGAATTGTAACAATTACAAGTGTCCACTGGGTAGATCATCTTGTCCTTTTTGCTAATACATTATTGTTTCCTCTGATATTTTCCTCAGTGTTTCATCCAGTCTAATTTTGCTACTCTTCTGGACAGAATATTTCATTACCAAATAGGACTATTGCTAATAAATGCAGCACTTACTCAGTCCGCATTTCTCTGTGTTCTGTGGAATCCCATTTTTGTTCAAAAGCATTTATATTTCTCAATGCCACGTTTATTAAATGTTCCTTCCTCCTCAGGAAACCATCAGCATTTTGCATGTTTTTTAGAACTTGAGACAAATACTTGTCAATTTAGCAAATTTGGGCTGCAATTGTCATGCAATGTTCTTGTAAAGGTTCAGGTTTGAATACCATCCCCTTATTATGTCAAATATCATCCCTCATTATTTCAGCACATTTGGTCCTGAGATAAATTCCAGACACTCAAGAAAGAATGAAAATAAAAGAACTGAAGAAAATATTTGATCCATATTTTGGCAAAATTTCACATTTATTTTTAAATTAATAATCAGAAAACTGAGATGATAGGTCTTGGTTACTTAATGTTCATGATGCAGTTAGGACATTGTCTCTAAAAATAATATTATTTAGTTCTCTTTTTTTCAATAATCATGAATTAATTAGACTTCAGTGTTTTGTATAACCCAGGAGCTGTATTTGAATTACCCTGGATATTTGTTTGAAAAACCAAAGCCACATTGATCTCCCAGTGTATGAATAAGATGAAACAAAAGTCTTCCTTGAGAACAATAATCACCACCCATTTATGATTCACATTTGCAAAATGAAACTAAAAAGTAAATTGTGACAATGCAAAAGTAAAGCAAGATCGGCTACACCTATTTTCTGCTATTTTTTCTCCTAAAGAAAAAATCTTGATGTGATTTGTGTTCTTTGTGCAGATATCTGTCCAATTGTCTGCAGTGACATTTGAACCCACTGGACAATTTTAGTCCAGTCTGATGGTGGGATAAAGGTAACAAAGTCACACTTCAACAAATTTTGTGAGAAACAAAGGCCAATTTCAGCCCTTAGTGAAGAAAGGTAAAATAAGCTTGTTTATCACACATTTTGTTTGCCAACAACCAACTGTTTACTCAGCTAATGCACAGCTTAGATGAGCCTGGACAGAAGAGGAGCTAAGAGAGGATAATATAGGAACATAATAGGATTTTGAGTAGCTCAGTACCAGTACAGTAATTTAAAACATACCGATCAATAGGAAATGACAGTTCTTTAGGTTGACTTCTAACAGAAAAATTTATTTTTCCCTAAATCAGCAAGTCAATCTTGTGTTGCTTCTGCTTCTTTTCTCTTTCATTTCCAATGCATTCCACTAATAAAGCAGTGAGAGGTGGACATCAGACTCC
The DNA here is from genome assembly GCA_039654755.1 of Calcarius lapponicus. NCBI lineage: Eukaryota > Metazoa > Chordata > Aves > Passeriformes > Fringillidae > Calcarius > Calcarius lapponicus. The sequence goes on along the minus strand of JBBFKN010000028.1, from coordinate 1,276,037 downwards.
AGAAAGCTACCTAATAAATACCTAAAACCTCTACAAATGTGATCCTTGATCTAGCCAGCTGATAACTGTCCTTAGCATGGTTTTATTTTTTATTTTCAGTGCTTCGAATAATACAGAATCAAGGTTTGAACATTAAGCAGATGAGTAGTTCTTTGTTACATTTAGAATAAGTAGCAAAAATTCATGCATGATTTGCTAATGGTAATCCTACAGATGTTAATTTAATTTTCATTCTTCTAGTTAATTTTAATCATTTTATGCTATTCTTATGATGGACAAAATGAAAAGTCTGTAAGAAAGAAGACTGGCTATCTTGTTCCTGGCTTGTGACACTGATTTGTTTTGCAATCATGAGCAACTTGTTTTACCTTTGTTTCCCACTCTAGTCCTCATCAATCTTATTTCCTTATGAAAGCTGCTAAACACAGAAATGTTCCACTAAACATTTGGATCCTATATAAATGAAAGAATAAGGCTTTAGCTTGTTATAATGCTGTTTATGGTATCTTTGTTGCTATTATTACACAACTAATGCAATTACTGTAAAGAATCTCCTACAGCTCTGTTTTGCTACCTCGGCAATGTGTATACAGGTAAAACCCTTCTGATGTAAAATCACCGTTGATTTCTACCTCTACCATCTTTCATATTACAGAAAGACAGTGACATAGTTTGGTGTCTTTTTATATCCATGAAAGACCCTTTCATTATAGATTTTTTTACAGCAGGGGAAACTTGCTCCTCTTGACAAAGTCATCCAAGATTGAATATCCTATATTATAGAGGATCTAAGTAACTCTAAAAATCATCCAGACTATTGAAACATGTAAGTTTTGATTTTTAGCTGATATAACTAATTATATTTAGTTATTATTATATTTTGTTTTGAATTTCAAAACAATTCATTGTAAAAATTCATTAAAACTCACTTGTCCTAATCAGTGGTCTTGAATCCCTTGCCATTTAACTGCAACTTTTTTACCAATTCGGCCCAATCAATAATTTTATTAAAGATATAATTATGCTCGGTAGGTGAATATATTGAAGCTAGGACATTTAAACACAAATGTTCCTTTAAAACAAAACAATTCATAATTTTGGATTAATATCACTGTTGCACAAAGAATGTAGATAAGCATATTGAACAGGTTAGTAAATAATCTTCAACAAATGTTTTTTTTGTTTGCTTGCTTGCTTGTTTTATTATGTGGGTTTCAAAGATCCAAACTAAACTTAAGTAAAATGTTGCTGACATGAGTTAGACACTTTTGCTTTGAGATATGATCCATCAAGGAACATTGTGCACCCTGCTAGGACTTAGGGCATAACCCCAGATTTAAAATCCACAGATCACTGGTCAGGTGCTGTTAAACTTGGAAGGCATTTAATTTTTACACCTGTTTAAATGCCAGATGCTGTCTCATTCCCATTTTGCCTGGGCCTAGACAGAGGCCAATTTCTACCAAACTTTTTTCTGTCCACACAAAAAAGTGAGAAAAGAGAACTAGCATCTTTCCAAACTGATCTGCCAATGGACTGGCAGTGATCTGACAAGAGTTCAGACAGCCTTAACCTCTGTTACATCATGCCCAAGCATGGAGTTTAGACACTGAGGTGTTCTTGTTAATATGACCACCCCAAAATATGTAACCTTTTGAAAATCACAATGTTCTTTATGGTAAGTACCTAAGTATCCTAAGATACAAAGGTGCCTTTGAAAGTCCTGTCCTGTGAGCTCACTCTCTCTCCCCTTCCTCTCCATCTTGTTCTCTCAGTTATTATACAATTCTTTTCTACTTTTCCCCCCTGTGTTGCAGCCATTTGTCAATTTTATTTTCCTTATTTCTGAGGCCTTTCTGAATCTTCCAACTCATCCAGTTACCTAAGGAACCAAACAATATCTAGACAGTCATTGCCACCAAAGATGAAGTACCCACTTAGTGGTGTTCTAGGCTTCTCTATCAAAACTGAAGGTATTTAGTCTTTGATCTAAAATGCCTTGATACCATTGACTTCAATGAACTTATATTTCTTTGCATCAGCTGAAGATATACTTTCAATTTCAATGGCTCATTTCAAGGACTCGTGACACAAAGGAATATTTTAGGTTTTAAAAGTCACACTTTTTTAAGGCAGCTGATCAATGATTTGCAACAATGGAATTAATTGCTCTCATTCTTTTCACTTATGTAAGTACCAAACCATTTATATTATTGATCCAAGAAGTGTTACGGTGATTTCTTCAGTGATTTGTTTGATTACATGCTCCAGTGGCTGTCTATTCCAGTGATTATTGTTAGCACAGCCTTTTTCCCCAATGTTCATTTCATAGTACAACGATTACAGTTATTATCACTCCTGCAATTATTGTTATGAGCATCAAATTGGTTAACAGGTTCTATAAACACAATTTATTTTTCTTTCCAATGAGGCAACACAAAATTACACTTTTCTTCTATTCAAACTATTCTTATGTTTTATTATATGTACTCTCATCAGTTTATTTCATAAAAAAAAGACATATAAAAGTATCCTGCACACTGATGAGTTATGAGGACATCTATGATGCTGAAGAAATCCTATTGCTGGGGTTACACCACCTGTCAGACCTACCTCCAGAAGCTTTCTCATGATGAAGGGAAGAATGGGTGCAGTTACACACTTCTCACTGCTGGTTTTCTCATCTGATAGAGCACTGGACTTTGGAAAATATAATTTTATTCCAAAAGGAAAGATACTAATTAGTGATTACAGTACTATCCTTGTAGGTGAGGTAAGGGTTAAAAGTAGTTTACTTACTGTAGCATGACACTGACCAGGAAAAAGATTCTTTCATTTGTAAGAAACTGAAGAAAAATTTCTTTTGTGAAAGCATTTTAAGGACTATGGCCCTAGTAGCAAAAGCACCACAGAATATTTTTAATGCTTTTTCTGTGTCTGTTCATCTTCCCCCAAGCCATGAGAATTCTGATACATCCACAGTATTTTTTCATGGCTGGTTTTACTCTGAGCTTCCAGGTCTGCAGGAAATTTAATAAAGCGCTTCGTGTATGTTTATATTTTGAAATGTGCCTAAGTAACAATGACATCCATGTAATTTAGAAATGTAGTAACTTCTTTGCTGCATTGATTTTGAAGGTCAAAGAGCCACTGGTGCCAGTTGGAGCTATTCTGATTCAGCTTGAGTTTTAGGATTGTGTTCAGATCAGGTTTTATTTTATCTGATCCAATTCACCTACTATCCCTGCTGAAGATACAATTTCAGGAAGACAAGACTGTGTCTTTACAGATCAAAGACAGCCAGAAAAAAAAACAAAGCAGAGTACTGGGGAATGGAAAGTACAGGAAAGAATAGACTCTTCTTGCTGACACAATTAAATAGAAGACAGTTATTGAACCATTTAATGTCTCACCTCTCTGCACAAAAAAGCCATAAATAATGTAAGGAAAGGGACTACTTTTCTTTACAGCACCTGCACAACGGTATGTGTTGAAAATGACATACACAAGTCCCCATCTGTGAATAAAGGTTTAGTTAGATGTTAAGTTCATGAACAAAGAGCAAAAGAAATTAAACTGAAAGAAAAAAATCACAGTAAACAAAACTCAGATCTCTATGGGTTTATTCAAAAGCAGGAGGCAATATTGATAGGTTTTGTATTTTTCAACTAAATATTAATGACAGAGTTTTGTATTAATGTATTGGAATCCAGTTCCCAATCTCTTTGATTCCTCAGAACAGTACTCTTTCCAAGCTGTACTGACATGGTTAGTGTGAGCCAGAACTGGAAGGCTGGTGCTGTGAAGTTCTTCTACACAGCTATTTTCCATCAAAACTTTCAAAAATGTCTTTTGAAAACACATCCAGAGCAATACACACTTGAAAATAACATCATGCAAAAAAATAGTCTTTAAAGTTCACATTAGAAAGTTGGAGGACATAATATATTACCCAAAAATTTGTTTTCTATGGTGATGTAAAAGCCCTGTAGCCCTAAGCACACTCCTTCCTGCAACCATCATTTTCCATTTCAGATCTAACAAGGAGGAGATGGGTCACCCACTCGGCCACTAAACTGAATCAAATGACAATCACTGTTCTGTACTTGGGACAGTGTGAAGATTTCTGGAGCAGAGAGCAGGTACAGGACACCAAAGAGAAGCTCTTCTGTTCTTGCTAAAACTTAACACAACTTCCTGAGTTCACAGCCTCCTACTCCTTATATGCACAGCCCTGGGGAGGGGCTGAGTCTCGAGGAATTCTAGCAGAAACCTTCCTTACTAATATCCCTGTGACATCAGCATTTTATGTTCTTATAATCACGCATTATCCAAAGCACATCAAAATGGCATTTCCAGCCTATTAACAGCTTAAAATGGGCAAATTTGTCCATCAGCCCAATCACTACTCCATAAAATAAATCCTAGCAAAATATGCTGGTGCCTATCCATCACATCCTAGAAGAGCTCTGAAGACAGAATGCACGGATTTCTGGGCATGAAATGTTTATCTCTTCAGTCATGGTGAGGGCCCTCTGATCCTCATCAGCCATATGCTTTTATTCTGTCTGTGGTCCAAAAATTTCAGATCCCAAACCCAAATCATTTCACAGACTTCTGTGGACAGCTTCCTGACAGAGAAGGGGAAAAGGAATAAGAGCAGATGTTTTTTATTAGCATCTGCTATACACAGACAGAAAAACAATGTCTGCGAGGCCTGTGGTTGCTCTCTGAGACCTGGGTGCCTTTAGTATGGGAAGAGGCCAATTACATGCTGCTAACTGGCTGAGTGCTGTCAGATGATGCTTGTGATGAAAAGAAAGCTCAAATGCCAGAGAAGTGAGATGACTCTTAGTTCAAAAAATGGGGAATTTTCCAAAGATGCTGGCTAAGGGGCAGACACCTTGCAGACACCTACATTCATCCTGTAAGTCTGCTTGCAGCAAGTATAGTAAGTCCATCACCACAAATTTGCTAATATTTGCAACCTTCCCCAGCACCATGGGAGTCCTTGGAATAGATTTATCCAGGATCTTCACAATCTCTTAGTCTTTCAAGTCCATAAGAAAACTCTTTGAGCCACTCTGTGTACATCCCTGAATTTTCCTCAAGCACCATGGAGTGGGTGATGCTAGTCTACAGCATACAGCAAGCAGTCAGCATGACACTAGGGCTCAAGGATCTACTGACATCTGTAATACAGTGGAACTGCTAGTGAATCCCTTCACTGTGGTGTCATATTTTAAAGCTTTCTATTTTTTTTTTTTTTTCAGTTTGTGAAGTGGTTCCACAAAACCGATGTATGATCTTGGGAAAAGAGAAACTCAATCTGCACTGATTTACACCATCAAGGCAATGAAATCACTGTGAAAACAGAGTACTGTTTTTTTAGTACTAGCTCTTCTGGATGTTACTTGTAAAAATATTTTCTAATAGTTTCATCTGACAACAGAAATTTTTAAAAAATCCTGAACTGTAATGAAAGACCTCATATACCAAAGTTTTCTTTCTCTCACTAAGATTCCTCTTGTATGTTTTACAATTACCTTCACACAGTCAGTGGTTTCTGTGTTGAAAAGCGTGTAAAGAACATTTAAAGAAACACTATCAGCATTTCTGATATTTTCAAAGCCATTACAATACTTGAAACCACCTACCAAATATTTCAGCTAATTTATTCTAAGTATCCTTCTGAGTCCTAAAAAATCAGAATCATGAAAAGGATACTTATTATTGAGATCCCCTTGCTCTCCATATGACCCTGCCAGCTCATTTCCCACTATAACTTTCATCACTTCTTTTGTCTTTCCAAGGTCATTCCTGTTCTTTTCTAGACTATCTCAAGGATATATTTCTCATGACTGAAGGATGGAAAGATTGATACCACTTTTCATGTACAGGGGGGAAAAAAGCCAGCACTATGAAAAGGGCTACAGGTCATTAAGCTCCTATAAGATTTATTGTCAGAAGCTCTGTTAGAGATCAGACAAGCCTTGAAATGAAGCAGAAACTCTTGAGATACAACCTATTCTGTGTAGGGCCTAGAAATGGAAGGACATTGCCAAGAATTTCTACTCTGAGAAAAAAGTTATTTGCTTATTTTTGAGAATTGATTTGTGATCACTTTGAGATTACACTTGGGTTTTATGAACTGGCTGACTCTTCTTTTCTAATACACAACCAACTAGTTTAGTGTATTCTTGTCTCATGTTTCCTGTCTGAGGAACCAGAGGGTCATAGTTATACGTCTGGAATAAACAGTTACACGTACATGCTAGATATGTGGTTGATGCAGTGGCTGTGGTATGTGGTCTAACAGTATGAAGGTGGTAAAATTAAGAAAATGAGTAGATGGTGCTGGAACGTACTTTGACAAAGAGAGCTGAAAAGTTCACAGGCTTATTAGCAGGGTCTGTACCTCTAAGGAGGTCCTGGCAGGGGGATCTCATCCAGAGAGAGTTTTCAGGTGAGAAAAAGACCATCCTGAGACTTGAAGGACTTTTACCTTCCTCCAGTAGGCAAAACAGTGTTCCTACCCTATCTGCAACCAACTAATGACCAGAGTACTGGAGTAAGGATTTCTAGGAAGCCAGAGGGGAGAGAGTGTTGTCTTAGTGTGCAAGGGAAAGACAACTAAATATGAAAACCATAGAAACTAAAGCAGCCAGCTATAAATGAACAAATGCAGCTATCAGTAACAAGAGGAGACTACAAACTTAGGATAGAAAAGAGAGAAACTGCAAGATTCCTTCAAAAATTGCTTGGGAAAATGGCTAAATTTGATGAACTGGAGAGACAGAAAAATGTTTTCCTTTCCTTCAAAGGCACAGAATTGTTGACACTTCACAGTCAGGGACAGCAATTTCTTGCTGAGGTCTGTCTCTACTCCACCTGACCAGATGCAGAACAGAAAGCAACAAATGCTGCTGCACTGAATAAGGCCCAAAGGACATCAAAGCCCAAACACTGGGATCAAGGGAAAGAGAGGAGTCCAACTGTCTGACCTTGCAGGCCATTTACCAAATCAGAAGCTATAAATAGGCTAATTCTGATATAATCACATGCATAAAAATATCCTCCCAAGCAGTTGACACACATCCCTCAGTGATGTTTTTGTTCACCTAAGACATTACTCACACACTACAATTTGATACCTGCTTGGGCAAGCAGCCAGCATAAAGGTACTTGTACAGTCAGGGAAGAAGAAGACTCAGTATAATGTACAGCCAAAGTGTGTGCTGGGCAATTATGAACTTTGAGGTATATTTACATGTGCCTGTGTCTATTTGTAAGGTTTTTTACTTTTCTTTAAATCTGTTATGATATCTTTTAAGAGTACTGTCCTGCATTACTATTAACTGATAAGTGTGAGATTCATCCATTCAAAGATCAAAATAAGCAACAGTAATTTTATAGCCTGACCTCTTGGATGATTGCAGAAATTGAAGAATCAGGGACAACAAGACCTGTGCTTGGCCCAAATCAAACAATACTTTCTGGTTCTGTTACTGTCTTGACATTCTTGTTCTTTTCCACTTAATTATTTTATCCCCATTGTGAGCTTTCTCACCTGTTTAAAAATAAAATAACTTGGCATAAAGCCACAAAAAGAGACTCAAAATGATTGTTAAGGGAGAGAGTGGAAAAGGGCAGTGTAAGGAGTGGGGATACTAAAGAAAAGAACTCAGTAGGACTTTAGTATCTCAAACAAAAAACCTATGTTATTATTGTTGCCCTTCATCCCTGGGGTTCTTTACTATAATGTGATTGCTACCAAGCCTGAGAAAGTATCAGTGATGATTTATCTTTCACAATTTAGATATTTGTAGCTAAATAAATTTAATTTGATTATTTCAGAGTTAAGTCCCTTGTCTTGGAAGAAGATCCCTGTCTTCAGAAAAACTGCTCTCACTAAAACCTTCCCTCAAGTCTGTTTTCAAGCTAATATTAAGTCCATTTCACCCTTTAGCACACCACAGAAAGAGACAGAAGAGATGTTTGCTACAATTCAAGAAATTGAAGAATGCTGAAATCTAACCTGCAAACAACCTTTCCACTTTCACAGCTAAGTGTTACAACTACCCTTTATTTCATGACAGCCTGCTTTCTTGGGTCCCAGGTGTAAATACTTTGGAAATCTGAGATACAAGGCTTTCAACCATATGCTGAAAGCTGTAAATATCAGGCACAATTTCCTTTTATTTTAATGAGTGTGTTGTCATGGAAACTTTGCAGTGGACTCTGGGCTTCATACTTGAAACTCTTGAGGTTTCTGGCAGTTCCCTGATGGGTCCTGTCAACTGCTCATTCACAGGAAGTGATAATAAAAATTCACTTTCCTATTCAGTGAACCTTGAATGAACTGAAGGAGAACAACCTCAAATCCACTTGCCTCCTCTCACTCCAAATTTCATATGCATGACTGATAGTATGCTACTTAACCCTTTCAATAACTGTATAAACAGCTGAGACAAGTAACAGTTGAAACCCTCTCTTGTTGCATGATCTTGAAATAAATTTTATTTTTTCATTAAACAGGTATTTAACCTGACTTCCTAAACATTTATAAATTTGACCTCTAAGTGAGGTTGGAGATTAAAAAGGTAAACAATTTTAAGCAGAATAATGTTTTCTTTCCAGGTTTATTTCTTGATTTAGAACAGTTTAAAGTAATGGCAGAAGGAAGATAATTTCTTATTTTCTGATTTTTAATATATTTTATTTTGTAATTGTCTTAAACAGGTATGTCATATTAGTGAGTGAATGACAATAAAAAGTCCTAAGCATCCTTTTCCAATTCACAATGATGTATTTTTCAACAGGATTCCTACTATCAGAAAGTTCTTCTGCTGAAAAATACCTTACCATTATGGAACTACCATTTGAGAGCTATTTCTTCAAGACTTCTTTTGCTGCTGAGGGACAATTCCTGAAATTTGTCTTGAACATGATCACCAAAATGCCTGCAGTTAATTAGGCATTTATGCTCCTATGCTGCTCATCCATTTGCTCTTGGGTTTCCTATTTCCCAATTTCACAGCTATTACATTTCAATGAATTGACCCAAATTCTATATATTGAGCTAACTTGTCCTTCCCCTGGCTGACTTTAGATGTGTCTGCAAGGCAAAGAACTGAAACAGGTGATACTGGGTACTTAATGGCGCTCATTATTGAGTTTCAGTAACAAGTCCAGTAGCATCCCTGCATATGTCCAGCCTCCCTGGAAGATTAGTGACACCAACACATAGCATGATAGCTGCTGTGCCCTCACTGTTATCCGTCAGGTCTCCACTTGACTGCACAGTCAGTTTCTTAGATTAAGAAATCTTTAATCCTGTTACCCAAATGTTGATTTCATTGAGAGGAGCCCCAAAAACACAAAAACAAACCAAAAAATCCCCCAGCAGCTCTAGCTCCTACCCACCAATACAATAAATAGGACAGAAAGCAGAATTGCTCACTCATTGCTGTAAATTCTACTTAATCCTTCTGGGAAGTTTTGTGGGATTAAATATTTAGAATCCACAGCTTCAACCATTTAGAAGGGATCAGATAACAAAAGGAGGAAGGAAAATGAAGAGGTATTAGTTGTCACCAACAACTCATAAGCAGTGCTTACAGGTCATGTTCAAATAGGTACAACATTAAATGGGTTCAGATTTGCTGCTGATTTTGTCTGTGCATTTACACAAGAAATCAGGATGACTTCATCTGTAGATGCTTATATGAAGAGCATGTAAAATGGAAAAAAAATAATATGCACATTATTTTAAGGAATTTCATTGTTATATACAGATAAAGCAGATTTGCTGCCTGAAGCATTGCTGATCAGGAGAAGAAATAAAGTAGTGACACAAAAATATGAGATACAGCAACCTGGTATGGAGGTGCAGCAGAAGCCTGTAGTCTCAGCGAAGTCCACTGTAGGACTGAATAGCAACAGGACAAGATCTTGGTGAAGGGAAAATTAGGTAAGATGTAAGAAAGAACATAAAAAATACTTGTAATTAAGAATTCACCAGTAGATGTGTGCATTTTTTTCTACTAGAATTTTAAGTATCTACATTGCATGCGGTTCCAAAAGATGTTTGCTAGATAATGTATCACTATTATTCTCGAAGGCAGAAGGGGTGTGTAGGCAGCACTGACTACATGAATTGGTCTCTTCTGATGTTAAAACCCAAGAAAGTGATTATCATTGTGTGAATGGCAAAATCTGCAAATCCCTTCTCCAATCCATAACACCAACCCAAAGACAAAAATTCAGGCTCAAGTGCTGGTAAACTGCTGGATTAATGTTTACTGTTATCATTCTCTTTCAGCAAGTGTGAGTTTCCAGCAGGTGCTTTTGTCTTTAATATTGTCTCAAAATATATTAATGCCTATTTGATTTCAGTCCAGGCACAGGGACACCCTGCAGCACTGTTTCTCTAGATAGGTGTAGACCTTTCCTAGGTCAATATCCAAAACTGACCCAATGTCTCACTTTGTCTAGAAAGAGAATCATATTGCCTTACAGATATCTAAGTAGAAAATGCACAAAAGCAGAAAAATAAATTCATTTACATAATACACATGATAAATATGCATACTGTTTAGCATTTCTGCTTGAGATTTCCATATTGACCATTGGCAGAAATTCTTTTCACTTAGAAAAATTATTCAAACAATGATCCGTTGCACTGAATGAATAATTTCTGGTTTCAGATAGTCTCTTTCTAGAACACTACCATTTTAGAGGTTGTGTTTGCCATTTGACAGTGCTGCTCTTTCTTCATGTGGAACTACTTTGTGATGGAGGAAGAATTTGCATTTTGTCTTTACACATTGTGAGTATTCCCATTGACTTCAAATGGCCTTGAAATCAATGGAGCTGTCACATACCTAAGTCATCACAGTGTCAGCCAGACCTTTAAACAGCAACCACCACATCTAGCTACTTCTGCAGAAGAATTTGGTCATTTACATATGGCACTTTTGAACCCACAGATGTCATATCTCAGCAGAGGTTTGAAGAGGGGTGGGGAGAGAAATTAAACCATCCTGTGTCTCCGTAGGGCTTACTGTGAAATTTAGTCTGCTTTCTGTTTCTTCTAATGAACAGCATTATAGTGAAGTTATTAGTAAGCTCAAAGATGGTTCAAATTAGGCTCAGTCTTGTAATAAAATAGCATAGAAAACATAGAAAATATGGACCCTTACTTATTTGTGATCATACATCTCAGACACTAGTCCTTCAAACTGTTTATATGGTAGGTTCACAATCTCATCAGGTTTCTACTGCATGCTTTAAAATAAAACAATTGTTATGGCAACATGCTGAGACAGTATTTATAGTGCTTCACATAAATAAACAGGTTGACAAATACTAGGTAGAAAATGGACATTAAATTACCTCAACTGAAGAGAAAAAACAAACATATAATGAAGTGGAAAATTATGCCACTAAAATTTGCTCATGATACAGGTGTCTCAGCCAGTTATTAGTGAAGTCACTCTATTTTCTGCATAAATATATGCAATATGCATATTTTAAAAATTGTTTCAAACATCCAGTTTTATTTTCAATATTTACAGAGAGACTGAGAGAAAGACGGGTGGCTAAATTGATGTAAGGTGCAAAAAAGCTATTTCATTATGGAAAAGAGTATCATAATAGTAGTACATAAAAATCAAGACAGAGAGGTAGATGAATAGTTATAATAAATCATTCTGACATTAGTTAACATCACTCTGAAGAATTATATGATTAAGCCCGGCAAAATAAAGGAAAATATATTTATGTTCATTCACACAAAAGTGTTTTGAGCAAATGAAAAGTAAAAAAAATCCAGTAATTAACAGGGTAATTAGAGTATTATAAACTGGTGGCAAGAGAGTGGGTTTTTAGGTTCAACTACCTTATGTCTTTGGTTAGGGAACAGAAGGGAATAAGAACATATTTTGCCACATATATATGTGTAATCTGATTACATGTAATTAGGATGGAATCCTCTGGACAAGATTACATTATTGAAATCTGAAAAAAATTTCAAAAAGCTGTCAAAGTGGACAATGTGTTATATAAAATTTTGACGCTTTGAAATTGGGATGGATTACTTGGATATGACCAAAAAAAAATCTGGTCCTGGGGTTTTACATTTTGAGCTAGCAATAACAGACAGAAAACAGCAGAAATAATACGTGCATTTGTCCACTGGCCATACAAGTTATATATCTTGGGGTAGGTTTTAGACAAACACTAATAACTTTAGTTAAACTAAGAAATTCTTCTTTTAACAGCTATACAGAAATTTAGAAAGATTATATCAGATCTTGAGTTGTCTATATAAGCATTTTAAGCCACATTTATTCAATCCTGCCGCATTCACTTCCCTTAGAATTAACACTGCATGATGCTGTTTAGTGTGGGGGAATACACTTGGTGCAGGAACTTCTGTGTGCAGCTGCAGTGAGAGCTGCAGGCTGAGCTTTGTGGGCAGGAGCCTAAGCCTGAGCCCAGACTTTGTCACCCTTGCCCTTTGTAAGAGTACAAAAGCCCATGGGGATTCCTTTGTTCAGGGCCCCTTGTCAAAGCCATCCAGCTGAAGCTCTTATTTTGTTATTTAGGTATTGCACCATGACTAAATTATTTTATGTATCTGAACATCTAAGACTGTGCTCTGGGAAACCAGGCGTGGAGTCAGAAAGGAGACCTGGTCTGACTGAGTGTGAGGCGTGCCCGTGTAAAGGGGGTTAGATCCCATATCACTGCCTGGAGATGGTGCAAGAGTAACCACCAGAGCAGATGATGGGGAGGGAAGTTTCCTTTACATTAGCAGAACAGGTCTCAATATCCTTTATATGACCTGTATGATTTAAACAACACATGAATGGAAAACTTGTGCTGCTACTTTTCTTTGTCACAACTGAACACAAATCTCTATGTTTTGGATTCAGGCATGCCAGCTCATCTAAGACAGTAATTTAAAGACAAATTCCCCTCCCACAAACTGAGGCAAATCTTCATCTGAAATGTTTGTACTTGGCATTTGGCTGCTGGCTGATACTTAACTTTAACTAAAACTCACACTGCTTTAGCATTGCCAGTTTTGTGTAACCAGATTGGAAGAGCAAGAAGTTCCCCATGTGCCCCTCTGTCCCAGCTGCCTTTGTGTGTGCCCCCAGCCCACGTCCCGGCACAGCTGAGCTGGCACAATTCTCTGCGGCGCTGCACTGCCACCAAGATCACTAACTCACCTGGCCTGAAAGGAAAAGGGCTTTCCCTTGGGGTGTTTTTGGCCTGTATTGCTTCACTGTTTCAGCCAAGAGTCCAACCTCATGGAAGCTTATGTTAGCACAGCAGAGGAGATCAAGAGGTAGTCACTGCTGTCATCATGGAAGCTGACATACTACGAGACTACAATTTGAGGGGAGCAATATACAGTGTTTTCCCATATGAAACTAATATCATACCACATTAAATATTCTCTATCTCCAACAAAACTACATTTTTGACCGCTGTAGCCAATGGGAACCAGATTTTCACTGCCCATAGCAAACAGCTGCTAATGGTAATAATCTGAAAAACACCAAAAAACTCCTAAGTTTAAAAAGTTAAGTGAAATACATTGAAGATCCTTTCTTACAAGGAAAATAAAATGTTTACAATAAATTTTAAATTAATAAATGTTTTTCCAGGGTTTCTTTTAAAAGCTCCTATTTCAAATCATTGGCATATGACTGAAAATTGAAATATGTCAATTATCCTATATTTCTTTATACTGGTGGAGATCAAAAAGTGTACCAGGCATTCCAGAAAGTAAGCATTAATCTAATCCTAATTTAGGTTACCTAATTCTAATTTAACGTATTTTATTATATTCTAAAAGGCTAATGGAAAAATCTGGCCTGGGAATCAACTAAAAAGGCAGGAAAGATAAGGATTTACTTAAGGCCAGTCAGAATGCTTATTTCAAAAGTATATCTTGTCAAACCAGCATGATTTCTCAGCTGGTTCATTGTGAAGCAAAGTGCCTGACAAAGATTTTTCCCATTCAGTCTTTTTATTTCCATCTGCCTCTGAATGGCATAACATAAGCTGTCAGGAGCATTGGAGTTTAACTTTGTACTGCATGACACATTGTTTTTTTTAAAAAGCTCTGTACAAAATAAGCAAGATATACATTGAACAGATTATGAATTGTCTATAGGTATATTTCAGTGTGGGAATTCTGTTTAATGGTGATCAGTACTCTATGTTAATTGGCACCTCTGTCATTGATCAAGAATTAAATACAGTATTGATTCTAGTCTATTTTGCAAAGTCATTCAGTAAGAATGGATAATTAGTGGACCAAGACAACCACAGAAAGCATTTCTGTATTGCTTAGTAAATTCACAGAATTAATTTAAACACCACTAAATACAAAGTAAAAAATCTACAAAGATGTGACTACTTACAGAATGATGGACTATATCCTGGAAAGCTGAGATTCAGCTGGGAAGCGCTGGATGAGCAATTTGACATTCATTTTCTGTGGTTTGCATAACAGTCTTCTGCAATGGCAAAAAAAAAAGCATACATGTAACACTGCAGAATCAGTTACAGCTAGCATTTTCTAGCTAGCTATTTTTTAAAATGATATTATAAAATTGTTCAGAAAACAAGCCATAAACATATTTAAAGGTGGAGAAGATGTCTTTCTGTGAGAGACTGTAAGAAGTCCTTCTGTTTGCTTTATAAAAATGCAGACAGAAAGGGAATTTAAATGTATTGTATAAAACCTTCTTGTGGAGAAATTCTTTGAAGAGTGCCCAATCCAGTGGCAAAAAACTGAAACCAGAAAATTTCAAATGAGAAATTATAAGCACTCTTCTAACATTGGCAGGAATAAGTTAAAGAAAATGATCAAGAGAAAAGGTTTGTTTCATAACTCTTGATAAGTCTGGATGGAAAGTTCAACTCATAAAAACCAAGTTATAGATCAGCTTTATCCCTGATTCAGCCCAGACCATGCCCTACTGGGTGAAATCTCTCCATCTGATGTATCAAGGTAAAATGCATGATCTTTTTGCTTTAAGCTGTTAAAATGCCTCCTCTCAGTGCCTGGGGGCTTTTACATGCCATCACCCAACCACAAAAAAGCTATTGTCCTGTGTTAACTGAACTGCTATATTTAACATTGTTTTCAGTGTTATTCTTAACAAGGTACAGGTCTTAGATCAATTTTCAGTAAAAAGAAACAGCTGTAGCCTCTTACATTGGAGATCAGAGGTTGTTGGTAGACAAAAGAAAGGTTTGTTATCACGTGTATATTTTCACTATTCTCTGATTTAGAAGACCTTTGCATATTATTCTTGAAAGGAATGACATTATAACCTCCTTTTTTCATTAATAAAACTCTAGAGATTCCAATATTAGCATGGTTTTCCTATGTAGTTTTCTGGAACAGACTCCTCTTGCCTTAGCAGGGGGGAGGGAATTTGCACACATATATATCTATCTCTACTCTGTCATGCCATTCCCAATACTATTTTTTCCTAATGTTTAAGATTTTCTTAAAAGGACAGTAGTTCTAGAAAGCAACGTGTGTGTTATATTTAACAATTTAAGCATGGTATACTTTTTACAGTACAAATACACAAATTTGTGTTTTAAAACAGCTATATTGTACAGCCAAGGCCTTTAACACTCATGCTCTAGAAACCAACTGTCACTAAAATACCAGTCAAATGGCGCTCAGATTAGCCTCAGAAAGATTTTGGGCTCCACAATGACTCAAGGCCTGAAGTCCTCCCATGTTTGGATTTAGGTTTATGGCTCTAGTCCTGGAATTCACGCTGGAATTCACAACACGGACCGTGAAGGCTGGGGTGGGACATGAGTTGGGAACCAGACCATCACAGCTAACACAAAGAGCAGAGGGTCAAATTGGTCAGAAAAATTATTAAAGAGTATGAACAATGAAATTCTGCCTTTTCCCTGGAGTTTTGCTCACATACTAGACTGGGCTGTCTGTCTGATAGCCTTTTTTGAACATGAGTTTCCAAGCCCTTCCTCAGGCAGGGATGACCAGCACCCTTCTCTCCACTGGGTGTCCAAGGAGGAGCTGGGGAAAGTGGCTCTGCTTCCCTCTTGAGCTAAAAGGTTCAATGCCATCCACCACTGATTACACTACAGGAAAAAATGCAAGATTTCAGATAGGATTCAGGAGCACAAAAGGAGATGACTGACACCTCTTAATGCAGATTCTACCAGATGGGAAAAGACCTTGATCAAGAGGGCTGAACTAGAGGAACATATGTCTAGAAATATAAATCTTGGCATGAAGTGTAAGATATTTTGGACAGGCCTTACAGCAAACTCTTACATGATGATTCTTAGACTGCAAAGCCCTTATGGTGTTAAATTTGAGACCTCATGCATCTTGCATTTATGAATTGTTATTATAGTTGTGCCCCAACTTGCCACATTCTCTTTTTTAGCGAAACTACTACTTTTTTAGCTGAAACTACTACTTAGTTTCAGCTGCAGTCTAAGCCTGAGCTCTTTCCAAAATCAACCCACATTGTTCCAATAAGAATTCAGACTGGGTAATTTGCACTGACAGACAAGATTTCTGGCATTCTTGTCTCCTTCATACTGTCAAAAAGGCAAATAAGATACAGGAGAAGGTCCAGGGCATGCCAAGGTCCATTCACACTTCAAATGAGCATATCACAGAGTGTCTGCGACGTCCCTAAGGCCTTCCCTTCCCTTCTTTTTTTCTCCTAGATGGTGATGAGGAAAACAGATTTTGAAAATACCTGGAAGCATGAATTCACACAATGAATAAGTGCTTTTATAACCCTTTAAGCAAGGCAGATTGACAGCTTACTGAAAAAGAAGCACTTCTAAACACAATGCTTCATTAACCAGCTAAAATGAAAACTTCTTTCTGCAAATAAAGTGGCATCTTCTTGAGAATTATATTCTAGGAAAATGCTGCAGCTGACATTGTGAAAAGTGACAAAATATTTTGCCTGACAAAATCTTGATAACATTTCATTTTATGTTTCAGAGATTTATACTCATGGATTCATATTTTCAAGGCCAGAAGGCCCCATTAGAAACCTTGGATGACACACATCTTTGAATTACAACTCCTTATTCTTGTACCATTTTCAACAATTTCTGTTCTGTCTAACTCTTATCTTTCAAAGAGGTGTCAAGTCTTGAGCAGAAGAACTAGGGATGTTATTTCATTTTATTTTTTGTTTTCCAATTTGCTTTGTAATGTTTGCAACCAACTTCTTACCTTGAAAACAGTATTTTTTATGGACATTTGGACTATTTAAAATACATGAAAACAAACTGTATAGGTTAAATAGTTACTGAAAAAGTAACTAATTCTTAAAATCTGAAGGGTTAGTGGCTATGAAAATGTTAGATGAAAATGGGAAAATCTCATTTTTGCAAAGCAGAAACTCAGTAAATATCTATGGAGAGTATACTTGAATTAAAACCATTTGCACATCTAGTCAGACTTGGGGAGTTGGATTCTCTTTGTTGTAGATATTTTAAAATGAAGACTGATAACTGATGAACTAGTTTGTCAGACAGATCACCTTCACCCTATGGGTGTACAAAATTGCATAGCACTTCAGATTCCTAGTTGTAGGTACACACCAAAATCTAACACATGCCTTCCTTGGTGATACCTTAAATTAGTCCAAGGTGACACTACAAACTCAATCCCTTAGCTGCATAAAGAATTTTACAGCTGCACATGCGGACACTGAGTTTGTTTCTTTCAAATTTTCATCTTTACAAGGGAAATTAGTCAAGCATATGCTTGTTTTTGCCAAATAGACATAAAACTTCATGCATATGAAACAAAGATGCAACCGAATAGCAACCAAACTAAACTCGTGAACTAAATATGTCTCTTGAAGAAAACTATAATGAAACTTCTACAGACCAGCAGTTACAGTAGATGTAGCTAAAGATTTTTTTAGCAGTTAAAATACTCAAGCATGATTTCAAGATTCTCTTTTTTTTTTCCTCTAATACCCATCTCATGAGATACTCAAATGCTTAATTGATGTGATAATGTAATTCCTATCTCTTTGTCTGTAGGTTAGGTTTAATGCAATAAAGGAATGCTGCTAATTTCAGAAATGTTTTGGATAACTTCCTTACTGGTCTTAATGGATGGCTTTAAATGTGACAAGAAAGGAAAGGTTTACAATAGCTGCTTTCATATGACTTAAATACCTCATGGAATTCATCCGGGATATGTAATGCAAGGAATTTCTGTGCTGCCCTTCTAGTGTCCAATGGAATGAATGAACAGAAAAATATTTACCAAGAAAAATGCATGGTCACAACCCACCAATATATTTAACTAGTCTCTACCTGATAGTAGATTTTTATCTTCGTCATGACAGATGAAATTAGACTCTGAAAAGAACTATTAAATAATTTCTCCCATATGTTAATATACCAGCAGAGTCAAATATAGCTGTGTTTTCTCTCTTTACTATTAGCTTTCCATTCACTTAGGTTTTTCCCACATTAAGGATGTTCTGAGGTTTCATAAAAAAGCTATTTTCCAGAAAGTTTTTCTATTTGTACCCTTATATTACCAGTAATATCAAAATAAGGAGGAAGTGTGGTAAGAATTTAAAATTAATGTATCAGGACTTGGTAGACAAGTGCTTTCTCACACCCAATACTGGGAATTTTACTTTAAAAATTATTTAGAAGAAGTAAATGAGTAATACATACAGGAAGAAAGGTAAGAATAATTATATCTCCTGAACACAAAACAGTGGATTAACTACTTAGCAAAGTATCTAGTAATCCTTTAACCACACTTTCTAAGCAATATAAAACATGCAGTTTTACAGAGTAATACACTTGATCCAGTTTACACTTGAATGAGTTTACAGTGTTTGGGGTATACATCAGATTTATCTAAAAGAGGAACTCCTAGAAAAAAGTGCAATTTTAGCAAAATGTATTGCCCTAGAAATGCATTTAGTGTCTCTGCAAGTGTGCAAAGAAACAATGAACCTCATAGATATGATAGATATTATTTCAATTCTTTGTCTACCAGAATAAAAGATTCACCAGATTCTTATTTACAATCATGGGATGCACACATGAGAAAAAAAAAAGTAATCTCAAAAAGCTTCCACCTGACATCATACCACCAAAAATCAATTGAAAATTGCTTATGCTTTCTTCCTCATGTTTGAATTCTTCTGAATTAAAATCAATAACAAAAAGATATTGGTAAAAACTGTAAATGCAGTTTCTTTAGTAAGGAAACGAGGTTTAGGAAATTCAGTTTTCATAGTTTATAAACCTACATATTGTGCAGGAGTGCCTTAGCAAACAATTGCCCAGGATAATAGATTGCTTTGCCCAATAGATTGTGCAGTTTACAGAACAAGCAAAGTCTGCAACTGTTTATACTTAACATTTTAACAATGATCTCAAGTTTAGTATTATGTTTAGAACATAGAAAATACAATCATATGGAAAGGATTAGTATTTAACAATGTAAGATACTTTTATCATATATTGGTTGTTTTATACACTACTTGTTTTCATTAGATAATAAAATCAAAGGAAGTCAAAAAAACCACATTAGGCAAAATTTCTCAGGTAATTTAGGCATTACAGTGTATGCATATGCAATTATTGCAGTTATATGAACAAATCAGATAACTATATACATAGACACAGTGAATTATGCACACTTGCAGATACAATTATGCTGTCTCTATATCTGTTGAGATAATTGCCTACATGTAGAAAATATGCATGCAATTGTATTTGCATTTTAAACAGGCATACGTGTGGCTAAATAGTCATAAAATCAAGCTCAAAATCCTTAACTCTATCATTCATAAGGAATACTATTGACTTAATCAAAAAATGAAGAATTAGAATAATGTAAAGCCCATGAAAGTTCTCTTTACTAAATTTGTAAATCTTTACAGGTCTGAAAAACATTTCTTAATAATCTTTACCTGTGTGAAAATAATCTTTGTGTATCAGACATTTTTTTTTCTATTCTTTCTATTCTGTCCAGAAAAAATAAAATTTTTCATGCAACATTACAGAGGGAGTTATGGTCAGAATTCACTGTGGAGCTCCTGTCTCCTGCTTCCATTGTTGCAATATATATTTTTATTTGGAGGCATTTTACTCTATTTACTTTTGTGCTCAAGGTCTAGGCATCTGCTGGTGTAAACTGCATAGGATGGCTAATTATGCCAGCCTCATTCCCAGGTTGTAATGGGTAAGGCCTGGTTCTTTTATTTAAAATGAAACCTTCTTGTCGTGAGTTGACCCTGGCTGGACACCAGGTACGCACAAAAGCCTCTCGCTCACTCCCCTGCTGCAGCTGGACAGAGGAGAAAATTTAATAAAGGGCTCCTGAGCTAAGGATTGGGGTGAAAACACTCATCAATTACCATCAAGGGCAAACCAGGCTCAACTTAGAGATATAAAATGAATTTATTACTAACAAAATCAGAGCAGGTTAATGAGAAGTAAAACAAGCCCTTAAAAAAAACACCTTCCCCCCACCCATCCCTCCTTCCCAGCTCTACTGCCTATCCCAGCAACACAGGGAGATGGGAATGGGGGTTGAAGTCAGTTCATCACTCTTTGTTTCTCCTGCTGCTCAGGGAGACAAGTTATCATTCACCTGCTGCACCATGGGGTCCCTCCCATGGGAGAGAGTTTTCCATAAACTTCTCTAACATGAGTCCATCTCATGTGCAATACCTCTGGGCAAACTGCTGCAAAGTGAGTCCATCCTACAGGCAGCAGCGCCTCCCCAGCTGCTGCAGCATGGGTCACTCTTCCATGGGGTGCAGGCTGTCAAAGGGCACCTCTCTCCATGGATCTCCCACTGGATCACACTCTCCTCCGTGCATCCACCCACTCTGGTATGGAGCTCCTCCATGGGCTGCAGGTCAATCTCTGCATCCCCATGGATCCCCATGGGCTGCAGGGACACAGCTGCTTCACCACGGTCTGCTCCAAGGGCTGCAAGGGAATCTCAACTCCAGTGCCTGGAGCATCTCCTGCCCCCTTCTTCTTCACTCACCTTTGTGTATGCAGAGTTGCTCCTCTCATATGTTCTCATTCGCCTCTTGTCCAGTCACAATTAAAATTCCCCCACAAGTTTTCTTTTGATTTCTTCCTGAATCTGTTATCACAGAGGCATTGCCACCATCTCTACCTGGCCAGCAGCATGTCCATCTTCAGAGCCATCTGGGATTGGCTCTGCTAGACATGGTGGAAGCTTCCAGCAGCTTCTCACAGAAACCACCTCTGTGGCCCCGTGATACAAAAACCAGGCCATGCAAAACCAATACACTTCTAAATTTCTTACTCCCGTGGTTTTCTGTGACACATTTGCAAAGCCTAAGAGGCAATTATGCACTTTTTCTGCCCTTTTAAAAGGTCAGGGAAATTTACCACTTTCCTCAATTAAAGCAAGCATGAGGTTCTAGACTTCACTCTTCTAGCACATTCCTCAGCTAAAAGTTTCCATCCATTTATATATTCAGAGATCATTCAGTAAATGGCTCGGAATGAGGAAAAAAATGAGGACCAATATCTTAATGTTTGAATCTTCTTGTGTGGAAGGAACTGGACTTTTTCACATTCCTCCATAATACACTGATGTGCATTTAAAAAAGTTTGGCACTAGGAGTATATTCTCCTCTTTCTGTAAATAATCTGGCGTATCCCAAATACCTGCCAACCATTCTGCCCAAAACAGTTATTTCTTTTAGGGTGTCAGTACCTGGAAGCCTACCACAAGTCAGATCTCTGTTGTGTCAGTGAAAAACAAAACCAAAAAAACTCATCCGAAATACAACCAAACAAAATTTACCTCCAAAAGTCAGGTTTTTTGTATTCCTAATACTTTGGAATAGTTACAGCAACAACATACCCTCAGCTTTTACTAGGCTTTAATATGGAGTTGCTCATCTTTAACAGCTGCATTAATAAACAGTTTTGAAAACAGCATTCTCTCACTTCATCCATCTTTTATTAAAAAATCAGCACACAACATTCTCTAGTGTCCCTGAACAGAGTGTTCTCAATATTTATGTATCACAAGTTTATTATGTCAGTACAATTAAAACTTTCATGTATATACTGCTAATATACTAGTTCATTAAGTGTTTTTAAGCATTGTTCCTTTCCTAGAGCTGCTGATTCTTCTCACATTCCAGCAAAAAGCATTCTGCTCAGAGTCTTCATCTTGACTGAATCCAGAAGTATTCCCATTTTATATAACGGCAATGTTTCAGCCAGTATAACTATTAGGCTTAATAATGCAGAGCACAAGTGTCATTACACACCTACACGGCTCAAGGTGAGAATTTGCACTGAAGTTTATGTTTACTTTTTTACAAAGTTATTTTTTCAAATCCACAACCCTTTCATTTCATAAGATGGTTCATTGCATTCATTTATCAAACACATTTCAATTACATTATTGGTTGGATTTCTCTAAAAATTAACCTTTTATGCTGTGTACTATATTTGTTTATATTTCAATTATTAACACAATCTGCTGAAATGTAGACAGTGAGCTTGTATAGGAGAGAACAGTTAATTGCTTATTCTACAAGATTAAGGAAAATTAGCACAAAAAATTCTCAGCTGTTACACTTTGGTTTTTCTGCAGAGAATGCATAAGTATCATTCAGAGTGCACATTTTTGTCCAGTGTTAGGACTGAGTTTTAGTAAAGCCTGTTTTCTTCGAAAATTATTTTGTAAGGGTACTGAGAACAAATATGAAAAATAGCAGTAGGTTAATTTTTTTATTAAAAAGGTTTCACTTTATATGATTTATCACAAATCAAGTCTTGCAACACAGTTTGGGATTTTTTTCTTTCTATTCAGCTCTTGTGATAAATTCAAACTTTTTGGGTTTGTAATCCTCTAGCTAGAAGCTATCTTTGTCTTATTTAGTTCATGGCCTTTCAAGTTATATGTTAATGCCAGGTGAAGTTAATTCCTGCATCTCCCATTCACAGTGAAACCTCTGAGACCAGAATGTTGTCTCTGTGAAAATTACTGTACATAGCTGGGAAAGTATGGAGTGTAAGTAAGAATAGACAGAACAATGAATTTTTGCTTTTCCTTTGAAGATATTAACATAAATCCCCTGAAAGATGAGACACATAACAGTTAATACTGTATTGTTCATTAAGAGTTTCTTCTGCATGGCAACAAAAGTTTCAGATTTTTCCTCTCCCATCATTTCTTTTTTATGTCTGAGGAAGAGAGAAGATGAACGAATTCTTTGGCATCCCCAAGCTAACATTTCTTAAAACATATGAAAAACTTGAAACATTTTTATATTTCCCTTAATTTAGGTATGACTTTTTTATTTTAGTTTAGACTTTTACATATGTGTATCTTAAAAAACGTGTATGTAAACAGATAGTTTTAGTTTGTTTGTCATGAAATATAGAATGTATTGGTGCATTTAGACAATTTAGGTCACTATTTTTAGTAAACCACATATCACAAAAAAATTAGGTAATGGTAGTCATAAAAACAGCATCACTCAAAACTACATGAATAGTAGAGGAACAAAAGTAGAAGGGTAAAGGTAAAAAAAATCTTAAATGTCTTGCATTTACCAGTGTTTGTGCAGTACCATAGTTCTGATTTTTTATTTTGCCAGCTCATAAAGATCAAGCAAGCACCAAAGGGTCAAGGCAGATGTACTGAAAGGCAGATCAACCCTTTTTCTTTGCTTTTCTTTTATAAACATTGAGTCAAACTGAGGACAAAGGCTGGACATTTTTACATTTAAATCAGGAAATAAATTATTAAACTTCTACAGGAAAGGTCAATGTATGACTTGCAGAAATTGCCAGATTGACAATGTTGAAAACCAAAATCCTTGTTTAGCCATAGAATAAATGCTGTTCACAGCAATTATGGATACTAGTTCTGCTTTTTCTGCCACTTTTAAGTGGCATAATATCACTAATTTCTACAGGAAAAAAACTGCTTCATCCAAGGTGAAAAAAAAAAAGGGGTTAATATTTTCTATCCTTTTAGAATGCATACAACCTGATACACCAAGAGTCCAGGTACTGAATAGGCAAAGACACATAAAATCACAGTCATGAATTTCTATTTATTCTGACTTTTCAATGCATTAAGAAAAAATAAAAAAAGCAAAATGTTTTAATGTCCTCAGCCCATCCATAGAAGATCAGAGCCAATTTTTTAACAGTGTCTGAGGCTGGGAGGGGGAAGCAGGCAAATAAGAATGAAGCATAAGTAGAACATAATGGACAGAATCCTAGACACGATACATTTTTTCTCAATAGGAAAAAGTAATTACATAAAGTGCAATATTGACTTAGACTATTATATGTCCTCTGACATAATTTGTGTCTATTCTCAAATATGGGCATTACCCTCATAACTGACTGACTTTATGAGGGTTTTTTTGGATCATATTAAAATTCAGATCCTTTTTTTATTATTTGTTTCAAGGTAATATTCTGCCTTGATCCCATCCTGCCTCTAGGGAAGTCTGTGAATGTGAAATTTATCACCACATCAAAAAGGCTGTACACTTCTTTTGTATACAGCTTACACCTGGTGATGGCTGATCATTGTATTCTCCCCTCTGTGAACTTCTAGACAGAAATATCAACACTTGCTGAAGATGAGGTTGGGCATAAGACTCTCTGAGGCCTTCTGACTCACGTAGTCTAGCTGTTTCCTATTACAGACAATCATATCATAAAATTACTGTCATAAACTAAGTAGATTCTACTTCAATGAAGTTGATTCCGTTACTTCTATCAGAAGGACATTCCTCATTCCTCTGATAGTTCCTTTAATTTCTGACTTAAATTTTATAATGAACTTTTGGTTTTGTGCCAGCAATGTCCTTTAGATTAATTAGTTCTCCTCCCTCCCTGCTGTTTATTTCCCTCTGATGCATTTAGAGAGCAATTGTCCCATCTCAGTCTCCATTCTGTGGTTTAAGCCAAGATCTTTTTATTTGCTATTGTAAAATGTGCCCTCTAGTCCACTGATCGCCCTGAACAGAAATTAATTTTAGTTCTTCAGTACAGAGACTGCTTTCTGCATTTTAATATTTTATCTTATTTCAATTACCTCAGTTCTTTCTATTTCTTTCTTAAAGATATCCCACCTCTGATTTGATGATGATTACTAACTTTGTGTGTTCAACACTATTTATAAGAACTATTACTTCAATACAGAAAGAAAATTAGTGGAAGTATTAAGTAATGGTTCCAAGATTGAGCCTTGAGAAATTTCAGTCATAACTTTCTTCAGATTTTTTTCATAATGATAACTTGGGTTCATTCTTTACAACCAGTCTTAGGTTTACTTTGCAATTTTAGTAGTAATCCCTTTTGTTGGCTGGTACCACAGCATTGACTTTACCTTTTTATAGGTAGATAAATCCTACTGTTTCCCTTGTCTAAAAGTAACAGCTCTTTAGTAAATGAAAAACACCTAGCTAGCTTACTACTATCTACCTACAACAAACTCATTTGATATTTGCTTTCTTATCCACAAAACTTCACACCTTTCATTATTCTTCCACTTAAATACTTTATAGCCTTGCTCAAAAGTGAGGTTGGATAAATTCTTTTATATTTGTCCAAACTATTTCTTCCTCCTCTATTAATTATGCAAACTCTCTAGGTTATCTTCTAGTAAGATTCACTTGAGTCATTATATTGTCTGCTCTTCCAACATTCTGGGATATCCAGAAACAAAACTTCCGTACAAAATATGGAGTTTAGGGAACATAAACTTATAGTCCATCTCTGTTTAGCAAAAACAGGGAACTATATGATTTTTTAACTGATTTGTGCTTGCGCCTAAATCAAAAAATCCTTAAACTGAATAAATCCTTAAAGTGAATAAATTTCTATCCAGATATATATTGCAACATCTCATCCACAATGTAGACACCACAATTTGAGAACTTACCTGCTACTTAGTGCATGACATATTTGGCCATTATGTAGCCTCTTTCTTATTTTTTTTCAAGATGAATAAGAGCGCATGTTTCTTGAGTGCACCAGTGAAAAGATTACTAAGCCACTGCATCAGGTAATGTAGATAAACATAGAGCTTTAGTCTTCAGCTACCTTGGACCCAGCAAAAAACAGAAAACAGTTATGAAATCTTGTTTGCAATGCAGTCTGTTAACCCTTACTTGTGAACAAACCTCACTTGTCCAATTGAGATCAGACACAGAATATATAAAGCTGAGTGTCTAGATCTGAACAGTGATGTGTATGTGAATCACTCTTTTATTATAAAAGGAAAAATCTAATCCTTCACAAGAAAAGGGAAAAAAGGGCCATTAACAATCCACTTCACCCTTCATTTAACAGCAAGCATCAACAGGCACTGGTTGTAATGGAGCTCACACCAACCTTTCTTGCCTTCTGTCAGCTCTCCTTTTCCCAACAGGGTGCAGGGAGGAAAGAGGAGAAATTTTGAAAAAAGGGGGAAGGAGGAGTTGCAGTTGGCAGAAAGCACAAATATGTGGGAAGAAGAATGCCAGCTTGTTATCTCACAGATCTGGGCAACTGCCACCTTCTGGAACCTTAACAGCAACTAAAATGATGTACTACTTACTGTATAACCTGGAGACTATCTAAAAAGTCTCAGCCACAGCAGAGCAGTTTCAGAACTCATTTCATAACTGAAAAGGCTGCCTGAGGGTGCCTTCAAATAAACTCCTTATGTGTGGGCTCAAAACAAACCTGGCACTGTTTTATTTATAGACTCTTTCTGGAGTAAGTCTAAAGGAGGCTGCATGTTCTGCTGCTTAGAGCCAAAGAGCTGGGGATATTCTCTCCAAAGGATACCAGGTGCTACTCCCAGTAGTGCCATTAACTGACCTCTTTGTGCCTCAAGCTGCTCAGCTGAAAAATTGAAGGCTTTTTAAAAATAAAATCAAGAACTCTGAGAAAACCAACAATAGCATGGTTTCAGGCAGGTCATGAAGTCAACTGATGGCAGTTCTATTCCTGGCTCTGAACTGCACTCAGCTGAACCTGGACGAGTTATTTAGGGCAAGCTCTCACCACACAGCTCAGCAGAGAGCACTGAGTTGCCTCAGGGGAAACCAGGTCCAGAACCAGAAACTAGATAGTTGCAGCAGGATATTGTTCCACCTGAGCTAGCTCACTAATTATCTCTAATTTGGGCTAATTAACCCAAGCAGACAAGCAAGGCTAAGTTTTTTTAGTTTAAAGCTAATCTGACTCGTGTGCACAAGTGAGTCTCTGAAACGCTTTGCCCTGGGTTAGACAGCTATGCCAACCAGCCAGGATCTTAATGCAGCAATTATGCTGTGAGCTGCACCCTGAATTCATAGTACCTAATAATTGAGTACCTAATAACACTCTTTTTTTGTTATTGCTTTGTGTGTTTTGGGGTTTTTTTTTGTTTCTTTATTTTTTGGGTTTTTGTTTGTCAAGACGAAATTACTAATTCAAGATCTGTTCACGCCTCCTTCAAAATAGTGGTAAGGAATCATGTACAAACTCAGTCTTAAATACCACATATGGATTTACTTTCCCATAACTTTGACCAAGAACAGCAGTTTCAGTAATAAATTAATTATAAATAAATAATTTATATTGATTAAAAAAATTAAATATAACTTCTAGAAATAATAAAAGCTAAATAAAGAAATATATTTGCAGTGGACATGAAAATCATATACGTTTTGGAGCCATTGACAATACTTGACAGTTGTAAGGTAGATACAAATAAGCTTCTTTAAAAGGAATTTCAATTTTCTTTCAAACTTCCAGCAAGTCTGAGAGGAAATAAAGCAAAAATAGAGGGGCTCGCTCTTCAATACCATGCTTTTCTTACTGGAACACCTGAGCTCAGGGTTGCCACTTCAATCCTCCCCCATTCAACTATTCATATGCTCTACTCAAATGTACTGGCCATTGATTTGAATTGCATGGCTTAAAGGAGTGTAATTTGCCAAACACAGCCTTTTGTTCTCTTCCAGTGCTCATGTGCAAGTCCTAAGAGCAGTCAAGAGGCTGATGCCAAAGCTCACTCTATGAATCAGCAGCTGGGCTGCTCCCTCACAGCACAACCTAAAGCACTCTCAGACAATAAAGAATGAAGGCAGGGAGAGGTTAAGGTATTAGCTCTAATAGAGTTTGTCCTAATGTTTTTGATAGAAATTAGATTAGTCACAAGACCTTCTCTGGCATTTTAAAATCATCTAATAAGGGTTCTCCTATTCTTGCTCAGATATAAAATTTTTCTTTCATTCATTTCAATTTGCTGAAAGCAAGGAAGAAAAAAATCTAACTCTGTCCATTAGGATGTTTCAGCTTTTGTATATTGACAGTTGTTATTAAAAGCATCTCATAATTTCAAGTTGGTTGTAAAAATATGTGTTCTGATATGTATGGCTACTGGACATTAGCTAGTGATTTTGAGCCTATGAAGTCTTCCTGTCTTTCTCATTTTCTTTGTTCGCAAAACCGCGATGATTTTGGAAACCCATTGGTAGAACTTATAAATCTCAGAGTTAGCATCGAACTCTTATGATAATAACCAGCCATTTAGCTGTGGAATGAGCCACACATCAGCAAGGATGGTATTAAAGTCTCCTCAAAACAAGAGGACCACTGGAGACTGTTCATACAGGAAGACTTAACAGGAAACAGATTTGGGCTTGAAGCAATGAGGCTGGGGAAAGAAGGATACAAATGGCAACTTTTAAAAAAATTGAAGCTTGGAGAGGAGTCATTAAAGGCTTGTTTGCAAAGAAATTATTTTGCATTTTAAGTTCACTTGAAACAAGATTAAAGGGAACCTTAAGCAGTGTGATTTGGGGGCAAAAAATACGGTGAAGGGGAAATTTCCTGTACAATCTATAGCCAGGAACTTCTGAGAGAATTTCTAGGACTTTTCCAAAATGTAACACAGGTAACCTAAATCCTCCATTTTCCATTTCACAGGCACCCTTAAATATTTCCAGCAGAAGATAAAAAAAAATTAAAAAAAGAAGATATTCCCCTGCATAGGTATGGCAAAATATCATAGTGTGTCAGAAAAATAAGGAAAGTAATTTATCTCTTTTTTTTTTTTTTTTGTCCCTTGTACCAATAACACAACAAATACTTGTCTAGGAACTTATTCATATGATATGTAGTATCTAAGGTAGCACTGGCCTGAGCCAGAAATGAGGAATTGTAGTAGCCCAACCCCAAAAGAGCCAAATAGCTTCAGGAGTCAACTGAGTTTTCAAGACTGGAGCCAACATGTCACTAGGTGTGGAAACACTGGTTTATATAATGGTTAGCCTGAGACTCAACTCCAGACTTCACTGCAAGGTAAAAACATGCTTTGATTAGCCTTTGTAAAATCCACTGCTGTTGTGTCCTACCCCTATTTTTTTTCCCTGACTTCAATGCAAGATTAACAAGTAACCTCCACTGAACAAACCATTCTACAAATCTGCGATATCCTATCAAGTCCTAAAGGAGAGATGATATAGCAATTTGTTGAGCTTAAGGGAAATTTAAGAATTTCCCAAGGCTCCTAATATGGTCTGATGCATACACAGCAGCTTGCAGTGGCTCCATCAGGAGATTTTTATCCAGTGCTTTGCTACAAGAAGAAAACTTTGTGGCACTGGGATTGACAGCATTAACAGCATTCACATGTACACGCAGCTGTCACAGAAAGCCTGCTACTTGAAGTTACATCGAAAGAGTGCTACACAGTTGCCTCTATAAGACAAAAGAAAAGCAACTATTCAAGGCCACTGCCAAACTATAACATCATTAGGAAAATGTGATATACTCATAGCTCAGACAAAATTTAGAAATGACACAGAGCTTTGGGTTTCAGACTGTCACTACATTTTGGTAGCAACTATGCATAATAAATTCCAGAAATCATAATCCATGGGTATACCTTTGAAACATTATTCTAAACCCAGATAGGAATGCCTGGTAGTTTTTGTTGGTTTTGTTTTCAAGTGACTTGTCCTATAGTAAAATAACCCAGTGGTTTTGTGCTATAGTTGTGTTAGCATCAAAAAAATATGTTCTGCACTCTAACCAAAATAACTTCGTTTCAGACATGCTTTGATTTTTGTCCATAGAAATAATTGATAAAGGTAAATATAAATTTGCACTTCCATATATTTGTATCAAAAGTATTATTGGATATTGCTTTAGGAAAAGCAAACAAATAAACAAAAAAAAAACCCCACAAAAACTGGCAGTTTCCTGAAATTCCTTATGAAGAACAGCAATATTGACTGTGTGTTGGAATTACCCTTTGTGAGCTGAAAGAGCTCACCAGTAGTGCTGATGAGAATTTTCAATTAAAAAAAAATCTCATTGGTATGTGATGATTTGTTGAACCCAAACATTTAAGCCAACACATCTGCTGTTGACAAGATCTCACTGGATTCCTGGCTAAATTTCTGGAAGGGTACCAGCCTAGGGAATGAGGACCCAGTACGGATAGTGCTTCAAGTTCTGAAGATAACCCAGCAAAGCAGAAATCCAACCTTTTTGCCATATAGGTGTACATTTCTCTATAGTACCTCCCAAACCACTGAAGACAGAAGTAACATAATATTCCTCAAGACCCTACTTTGGGAATTTATGGTTGGTTTATATAGTCAATACACAGCAGTCATCCTCTTGGCCATGTGCAGATACTGTTCACTTATTGCTGTTTCACCAGACAAGAATCAACTGCTATTAGTGCAATTAGTGGCATTAGTGTTGTTTAAACAATTAAGTCCCTCTTCTACACAGGGCTTGTTAGCTCAAGCACAGCATTATAGAGCTAACTGCATCTGATTGCCCTGAGCAACTTAACACTTTTCAAAATGCCTTGTCCTGTTTTCCTGTCTGCTGCTTGTAAGATATCTACAGTCTTTCTGATTACATTCCAGACTCACTTATGATGTTAGTAGTCTGAACTTTAACCAAAGAATCAGCATCTGCCAAACATGGTAGCTCACAACTAGGCAGCAGACTTCTGCCTGCAATCAGGTATCAAACAATCAAAAGAACTTTTAGACAATAAGCTTATTATACAAACATTAAAATTAAATTTCTATAACAAGTAATTCAAAAATAATAGTCTATGCTCAGGCATCTGGGACATGAAGGGAAACTGCTATTCACCACAGATTTTTCTTTTACATCCTATATATGGCTTTGGACATCCTCATCAGAAAGCCACAGGTATAAGAATTAAAAATTAACTTAGCATGCTTTGTCAGTTACTGCTTGATCCGGAAATTACTTAAGTTTGAGTTGTGCTCACTTCAATGGGCTTTAGATCACTGCTATAATAGTGAAGTTAGTACAGAAGATCTACAAGAAATGGAGATGTTATGCATTTTTTAGAATTCAAAGTTTGAAAAGGGAAGTTAAAAGCCATTCAGGCTGAAGGAGGAATATTCTTCAAAGTCTCTAAAATGAAATTCAAAACTTGAGCATATAAAATAGCAAGTGATTATCCTATTCTTTTGAAATAAGAAGAATGTTCCCATTTAATCCCTGAATTATGAATGCAAGAACATCTGATCCATAAAGGCACGTTGTTGTATTCTTTATTAAATCTAGAAGTTTAACAAGCTTATCACAAGATGTTCCCTTGTTATCTGTTCCTGTCCTTTTTCCCTCATGTCTTTTTATGAAGATAATATTAGAGGAATAAAATACACGTAACATAGCTAACAATGGCTAGAGTCATTAATTAATCTTTTATCAAGTGTCAAAAATACAGCAAGTAAGGAATGAAGCAGAGTTGTGTGGTCATGAGAGACTTCATATGATTGTCTGCTGTGATAAATAACTCTGCAGCTGATGAGCAACTGGTAGATGTCTCTCACTCAACTTCAAAAGGACTCTAGATATGCTCCCCAACAATGCAGTTTTATCCAGGTTGTGATCCTATGGTCTGGATGTGTGCCCCAAAGCCAGTGCCCTGAACTTTGGAGATCATGGAGCTGATGGTTCACACTTCGAGGTTGGTTACAAATGATGCTCTTTAAGGGTTTATACTGCTATTGCCTGAGTGTAATATCTTCATCATTGGTCTGGAAGAGATGGAATTCACACTCATGCAGTCCGTGGATGACAGCAAAGTGCGGCATGGATCATTGGGTCACCATCTAGGGATAGAAGTGCCTATCCAAGCTGGAGTAATGCAACAGCAGGAAATCTATGAAATTCAACAGGAACAAATCCATAATCCTGTACACGGGATAGAAATAGGTACTCAGCTGTACAGGCTGAGACTGACTGGGGAGCAGATCTTCTGCAAAGGATCTGGGGGCTCCACAGACAGCTGTCAGCATCCTGGATGCACTCCCCAGCCCTCCCAGGGTTTGGGTGCCAGAGGGGCTGCGTTTGAGACCAGCTGGCTGAGCAGGGATTTGGTGGAAAAGGAGCTGTAGGAAGACACAGCAGGACTTCCCACCCTCTAACTTTTGGGAGCTGCTCTCAGTCGAGGCTCTCTCTCAGTCACAGACTGACCCATCCAGGCCTGTGCCTGTGCCTGTGCCTGTCCATTGCCCTCTGAACCTCACCTGATGGACAAACCAGCTAAGCCTGACTGGTTTCCCAGCTTGACCTAGGACCCGCCTTGTCACCACAGAGCTGTCTGGCCACCAACAGGCTGTGCTTGAGGCTGGGCACCATCTCCAGCCCTGCCCCACTCACACCACTCCTGTGGTGTGGGACAGACACTGGCAGGAGAGCCCTGCCCTGCAGGCCCAGGCACTGAGCTCAGATTCCAACTGCTGTTCCTCAGGGAGCCCTCATTGTGCCCTGACACAGGCCGATGAGCATGAACCACTGGGTGTGTCCCGGCAGCAGGGAAAAACAGCGACCTCCTGGACTGCACCAGCAAGCAGGACACCCATCAGGGAAGGGATTGTACCACTTACTCCATGGCCTTTAACAGCTCTGAAAAACTGTGTACAGTCTGAATCCCCAGAGGACACAACTGAACTGGAGTGGATTTAGTGGTGGAAGACCAGGATGGCATTGAGATAGAGCACTTGATGCTCCATGAGGAGAGGCCAAGAGCTGGGATTTACAGTCTGGAGCAGCAATGGTTTCAGAAACTTTTCATTCTTCAGACATTTTCAAGATAAAACTGAGGAATTTGGTCAGCATGACCATGCTTTGAGCAGCAGGTTGGATTGACACTTTCTAAAGCCTCTTCTAACGTGCCTGGTCTTGTTGTTCCAAGAGAACATGCCTCCAGGGAGCAATGTTCATTTCTCTGGGATCTAGCAAGGAGAATGCGGCATAATGCTCAGGAAGGTGTTTGGTAATGGACATTGAATGGAAGAAACACCATTAATCTGAACCTTTGTGCCTTTGACAGTATCCAACAGACACTATGGATGTTAGTCAGCTCCACTGGTATTAGGGTATCACTGGTGACTACTGACATTTCATGGGATGCCTGGAGAAAATGACATAGAGGACTAGTGCTTAAACACAGAGGGCTAGAGTATCCTTCAGATCAAAGCACTGCAGAGTCAAAATTTCCAATATAACCTTTGTCACTGTCAGTGCACAGCATCTCAGTACATCTGGTCTGGAAATCTATCAGTATATATATATCTTCTACACGTACACAGTAAACCCAGAATTTTTAGGACATGTTAAACCTCCTGGACGTGCACAGAACAAACCACATTGCACATCTGCAGATATTTTGATGCATATGAAGCTGGTTTGCAGTATATTGAAGAATTCCAGATGTGTGGTTCTTGGTTGGCAGATTATGACCTACTAGGGCCTGGAAAAATACATTAAGTCTTCAAAATCCTTGTGTAGAAAATCTCTGCCCAAAATAACCAGAACATGTCCAGGAAAAGTTAAATATACTGTAACACTTTCAGAAAATTTTAGCCACTGCCTTACTCAGTCTCCCAGCCTCCAGCAGTGCCATGCACTGTGTGACTCCTGAGCAATGGAGCAATGGCAGATAAGAAAGGTCTGCTATTTCTCCTCATATGTACAGTACCTGACTGCTTAAAGGAATTTAGTTTTCCACACTTCTGGAGATTAGAGATTTTGCATAAAATTTGACAATATTGCAGACTTAGGACTGAAAAGCTTCTCAACAGTACCAGTCAGTAGATACTTACAGATGCTTATATAGCAGTCCAAAGAAACAGTTTGTACATGAATCAGACAGTCTTATCACATACAGATCTCACTGCCCATAGCCATTTAACATGGAGAGCAATGATTCTCTACCCTTAGCTGATCTAAAGACAAGAAAAAGTAGTAAAAGTCTATAAAATTGGGAACACCTGAAGAGTCGTGGTGTTTTTGTACATGTCATTCAGTGCCTTGAGATGTACCTTGTGAGTCTCTAACACCTGGTGACATGGTCATAGCTTCCTGTTGTTACCTACAGTTCTCTCTCTTAATATTGTGTATTTTCTTTCCAGTGGTTACTGCACAGTCCCAGCAAATTCGGCTTCAGAAGTTCAGCGGCAGCTGCTACTACAGTTAAGGAGAATAGAACCAACTAGTATGTTGAATGGCTTATTCAGAGGTCCTGTAAGAAAGAAAAACTACAAGACTACTTCTACAGCTGTGTTTCTGCATACTGGGACAAAAACAGGATGTAAGTTTTTCATATATAACTTTTGTCCTAGCTAAAGCCACCCTGGTATTACAAGGAAAGGAAATAGGAACATGAAGTAAAGGTAATAAAATAGAAAAAAAAACCCTTTTTTTTTCCTGAAAAGGCAAACAAACAAGTAATGCCAGAAGGTGCCATCAAGGACTGCTACAGGATGTCCCCTTCCATAAAGGAAATCTACTAGAAACAAAAAACAGCCCAATTATCCTAATTTTAGAGGGTTCTTCCTTTCAGTATAACCAGACAAGGAAAGACAGGAACTAAGGTTGCTGTAATAGTCTATTCCTTCTGAATTTTCCAGATCTACATGGAGAGATAATCACAGCAAGGATTTTGGATTTAAAACACAGCTATTTTCAAAGGGGAAAGAGCATTTTTCTTCCTCCAGTACAAGCCATATTCTTATAAAGGAAAACCATGGCTGCAAGCAATTAAAACGTTATTAACTCACAAGACAAGGGTTTCATTGCCATGAAATATATATGTAAATTTAATTTGCTGCAGGCTTCATGTTCTTGTACATGTATAGCATTTGCTCATAGGTTGGTTTTGGATTTTAATACAAGCGTGCTAATAAGTAATCTGTGTAGCTGGTTCTGCTATTCATTTTATGTGTCAAGAATTACGTGTATCCTGCAGTAAAGTCAGCTTTAAAGAATGATATTCAATGCAATATTTGTGTTCCTGCACATCCCAGATCATTCTAGGAACTGAACAGAATGAGCTAACTAAATATAAACAAGTGATCTGTGTTCTGTGTGTCTATAGTACCGTTGCCTCAAAGATGACAGTAAGCAAAAAATACTGAAAGAGTTCATTCCTATTCCAAGCTTGCTGCATTTTTTTCTTTTTTTTTTTTTTTTCACAATGACTGTTACAGGGGAGACTTATATTTAGCAGTGACTTTCTAACATCTGTTTGCTAAAGCAAATAATGCAGGCAAAGTTGTGGCTAGAGATAGTACATAGAAACAGCAAGGCCATAGAAAAGGGGAAAAAAATGCGTGCTTATGCTGAAGGATCCTTTTGTTTAGCTCTTTTGAGACGGACCTCGGTGACCTTAGAAAACCTCCAGCTGCAGCCCGTGAAACTGGGTTAGGAGGCTCAGCCGAGGACCTTGAGAGCCCTCTACAGGCCATTTGTGCCTGGGAACGCCACGAGCCTGGTCCTGGCAGCCCTGCTCTGCTCGTCCTCAGCTGCCTTGATGTGTGGAGGAAAGACATGTTTTATTTGCCATTTATCACAGTAGGGGTTTTGGTGTGCAACAGTAAGACATCCCTTTAATGATGCCTTCAGCTGGCAGCATTGTTCTGCTCAAATAACTACTTGCCAAAAAAGGAAAATAATTTGTCCTCTCTCTGAATTTGTTATTTCATTAGGGTTCCTCAAGAGAACTCTAATAAAGGATTTGAGTGTATTAATCACCCTCCACAACCTTCTCAAGCAATTAGTCTTTTAAAATGTTTGCTACCTCCTTAGTCGTACATAATTTGATGGTGCTCAGTGAATCAGCTGAGGTTCAGATTCACTAACCTTTAGAAGTTGGGCCTGTCTGAGCTAATCAGTCTGGGGCCCCAGTTGAACTGAAAACTGTGGTTTTTTCACTCTTTGTGGCAGGTTTATAGTACAGCACTGCTGGACGCCTGCCATGAAGGAAAACTCAAAACATATAAATTCTTCATAAGGCAATGCTAGAAGGTGGCACTGGGAAATAATGCTCTCATGCTGTCAGAGACGCTGTGAGGCGAGCGGGGGCAGCCCTCGTTCTATGACAGATGTAGCAACCATTGCTCCTGTTTAAGCCCCTAAATGAGTAATCCTAGTTTATGGGGCCCCAGTGCTGGAAATCTGGCTGCCATTTCTCTGAGGGTATTTTTTCTTTTTTGGCACAGACTGTGGGCTATCGGAAGAGCTTTGCAAGGGCCACGCTGACAATTTCCGATGCAGACCCCTTGAAATAAGTGTGAAGAGGCATACATTTTAATGACAAATTTCATGGTGAACATAGCTAAAATATAAGCAGTTTATTTCACACAAAACTGGACAATAAAGCAACTTGATGTTAGAAAATATGAAGTCACAAACCACTCAAACATATTTGGCATCACCAGGTAACACAGTTCACATGCCTTTTTACTTCTTCCTGACATTCCAGTTCCATTGGCATTGTTTCTGGTAAATTAAGAAAGCTTGTATCTCTCTGAAATGCCAAGTAAAAACCCCTGGAATATCCCCAAAGTGGTCTGTGATTCTGTAATTACATATTCACAGAACACTTTGAGGACATTCCAGGGATTTGTATTCAGGATTTATACTTGTAAGATACCCAAACTAGAGCTGTTTGGAGGACAAGGATCTTATTTTACTACATTTGAGGTTTTTTAGGTATTTCATATTTTTTGAGGTTTAGATTGCTGATATTTTTTTCTGATATAGGCCTGAAAATGAAGTCCTTCACATTATTTTGCAAAAGAGGTTTGAACTGTAATGCCAATTGTTAAATTAGATCCTTTTGATCCTTAGGTTTAGTTCATATTTCTCTTCTGGTACTGGACAGGTGGACTCTAATGTGCCCTTTGACACTATATAGTTCAGGGATCAAGGAGAGTGATCAAGAAAACTAAAAATACCAGGGTAAGAAAAGGAAAGATGACAGCTTAAATCTATGCTGTTCCTGCATCCATGTGCAATAATTCACCTAAGATCCCATTCAATCAGTCAGAGAAAATTGTGACAAGGGCACTAATATCCTGGACTGGGATTCTTTAAAATATAAAACCTCAGTCAAATAAATGCAAACTATGACTATCGTTTTTTCCCAGTGTGAAATATGCAACTGAAAATATGACAATAGGAATTTAAGTAAAGACACGCTAATCCATCTTAATCCAATGCAAGCTACCAGCAGGTTTTTCTGTTGCTAAAAGGTTTTGTTTATCTATATAAGCTCACCCCTGGCTGTCAGAAAAGTAGAAATACAAAATATATGCAGATGAGAGCCCATCTCTTCAGTCAGAAGAATTTGTCTGAACTTCCACAAAGGGCTTCATTTGTAATTCATTTATCATTTTAGACTCCTCATGTGTGATAAGCAGCACTTGCATTAGCAAGTTATCCTGTTTAATTAAATTGAGAAAGAGCTCCCTAAAGTCAGTAAATGACAATGTATTATATTTCAGTATTTCTGGCCATATGGCATTAAAAAAAACAATTAAAAGATGGACATGCCTGAAATTTCAGCAGGAGCCATATTGCATTCAATTTTGGGCCAGAGGCAAGGGCTGGTAAAAGCACACTTTACACACAATAGTTCTGTCTTACAGACATAAAAGTAAAAGTACACCTTTATTAGTGGACATTTATAAATTATTTATAAAAGGAGAAAAGATCAATGTGTTGCCATGGATCTATGTAATATGTCTTGTGAGGTCAGAAGTCAGTTCCACTGCATCTATTTGACAGGAGACAAGATGGCCATCTCTATAATGATTGCTTATTTCTTTATTAAAAACTCTTTTAAATGATTTTTGCGTGTATTTATGTGTTTATGTTCATTCATACATAAAGTAGTCATCACAATGAGTGATAATGAGTATGTGAAGCCAGTTGTTAAAAAAGTATCTGAAAACACTATTCTTCATCTGGTTCCATCAGGTTTTAATGGTGAACAGGAGTCTCTGAGACAATGGAGTTTCTTATTTGCTTGTGACTAAGACACTCAGAGCTGGTGGGATGCAGGATGAGTCCGGCAGATCCTGCTGGTAAATGCAGGACAATACTTACTTATTTTGGAGAAATAATTCAATGTCTTACTGCAACATTTTGGAGTTTTTTAGTCCTAGGTGACAAGTCTTTAACATAAAGAAAGTTAGTGTGGTATGGACAAAAAGAAAGACATCTATTTTAATCATCCTCTCTCTGTTGAGCAAGGAACATAAAGTAACAACACACAACATCAGGGGTTTGGGTTTTATTTTCAATACCTGAAAAAAGTAATTATTTTTAAAGGACTCTATAAACTCCAACTCTCTACCAGATTACAAAATTCCAAATCAAAGTATGAACCTGCAACTTCTATCAGGGTCCCTTTAAGAATATTCTTCATTGCAACAGAAAAGGATTTAAAGTAATCTCCTTATAGCTGGTTGTAAAATCTCAGGAACTGAGGAAGATATAGGAATTAGCTGGTAACAGGACACTAAACCTTTACAACATTTTTACTTACCTCAGTTGCTAATAACACTTCAGAAGAGAGGGAAAAGAAAAAGAGTAACACGAAGTCTAATATTTCTTCTTCCACTTGCGCAACTTGTTATTCTTCCCTGCTTCGAGATGTGAGAATAGAAGCTATTTGTTAAAGTTCTTGTTCTCCTCCTGGCTCATGTGAAAGGGCAGACAGATAACATCAAGTAGGTGGGCAGGGATACTGCATGTACTTTTTCACTCTACTGCTTAATGATATGGGGCTCAATTAAAAATTTATGGTGTCATATTTTCCGTGATATTATTGCTTGTAAAAAGGGTCTGCATTACACAATCATATTGGCTATGTCATGTCCCAGGCAAAACACGCTAACCTCCATCTGCTTACATCTGTTTTAAGCCCCAAATAAACAAGTTTGCACAATGTCTCACTTTGGAACACAGAAATTGTCCTGTCTTATGCCTAGCAGAGCAGAAGAAGGACCTGGAGAAACCAGCTAATGCAGTCTCCATCCATCAAGGACCTTGAAGTTTCCAAATTGCCTTTGTACAGTCAAAGTGTAGAAAAAGTGTAAAAATCATCTTAAAACACGAAACTAGTTTAAAAAATAGCTAACAGCACAGCTAACAACTGGCATGGTTACAGGCATGTTTGTTCTCAGGTTATCAGGAAACCTTTCCCTATTTCTGCAAGCATTAGAAATGTTTACAAGCATGGGATTCATCACCCTGATAATCCATGATTGTCCCATAGGACATACTTTCTCCCCACATCCTGAAAATGAATCTTGCTGTGACTGCTTACCTAAGAACTGCAGCATATTTTGGTGCCATGACAGTATGACTGGAAAAACAAATGAGAAATGGCTAATAATGAGTGAAATTTCAAACAGATAA
The DNA here is from genome assembly GCA_039654755.1 of Calcarius lapponicus. Lineage (NCBI taxonomy): Eukaryota > Metazoa > Chordata > Aves > Passeriformes > Fringillidae > Calcarius > Calcarius lapponicus. The sequence goes on along the minus strand of JBBFKN010000028.1, from coordinate 1,236,218 downwards.
TCATTCATACTAAATTACATTCAGCTGTAGGCTTTCATAAGCATATTAAAATATCCTATATGGGGACTGAATACCTATAGTACATAATATTTCACAAATGAAATCCATTTAACTCTTTTTCAGAAATGTGTTTGCGAGTCATATTTTTCATATTATGTCAGCTTTATGGTTTTATATACTGGAACTATGAAATGCTACAAAGGCAATTTTAAGGGTTTTATTGTACCTATAAATGCACACTCAAGCTAGGTTGCAGCTGTAAACCCTTATGATGTAATATCTACCTGTACAATATTCTTTCATATGTTATATTTTTAAGCACCCCAAAAATGGAAGCTTCACGTTAACCCTACCCAAGGAGCCTACCTAAAATGTTGGTTTTTCTCTATCAGATGATAGACCTTTTCTCTGTCATCAGTTTGAAATGTTTGCTTAAAGGACAGATTGCTTTCAATGCATAGTTATTATCACTACTTCTACTGTGTGCTAGCCAGAAATAAAGGTATTTTTCTTCCTATATAAGAAAATTTTATTTCAATCCATCTTTGGCTACACTAATAAATGATGCATTGCTCTTCGATATTTTTAAAATATTTAAATAAAATATTAATTTTTCCTGAAAAAAGGAACAACTTTTATTAAAATAAAACTATTTTTATACATTTATTTAAATAAATTGAACTTCCATTAAAAAATGTTGTAAAATCTCTGTTTGTAAATTCTTTTCTGCTTGGGTTGTGTTGAAATTACATCTTTCATGAGTACAATATAGTTCTACATTTTCCTTCTGGAAGGAACACTTGAAATGTTTGGGCAGACAGCATTTTTGGTAAACATATTTATAGAAAACATAATTCAAGACCAGTATGTCTCTGACCAATAGGTCAGAAACCCAAAAGTTTTACCTGACATAGTTTATGTCCCATTGTGAAGGGACCTGATACCATCTCTCTCAAATAAGACCTCTCAGGATCCCTAAAGATAGAATCACAGGTTAGTAAATCCTCTTCTCCTCAGCACAATAGTGATTCCTTAGCCTTTATTAAATTTGGGTTGCTAAAATGAAGTGTACCATGGAGGCCAGAAGGACTAAGGGAGCTCCAGCTCCCTTCCCTCTCCTCCAACTCCCAACAGTGTTGTCAAAATTGCTGTACTATTCTAAAAATGTCCATGGCAGTTTCAGTGTGGTCAGATTCTGCCTGAAATGGTCCAAGTGTAAAAAAATTTGAAAGATGTAAAATTATCCATGTGGGACAAAAACTGGCATTTTGAAAAGTAGTCCCTCAAGACACTTGATAAATCATGGAGAAGTAGACTCAGGTGAAAATAATATTTCTCTATCTTGTCATGGATGTGAATTTCTACTCTAAAAAATGTTTCCCCTTAAATTTCATAAACACAAGGAGTCTTTCTATGAAATGAAGAAGGAAAAAACTCAAATGGTTTTAATGCACATTTTAACCTTGGACTGTTTCATCATTTTGCCCTACGTTCTTTGTCTATCTTACCAAAACACAGTTCTTTCTAGTCCTTATGGCCTTCAATAACAGAAAAACTCCCCTCAAAGAGCTGACCAGACCTGTGGCACAGAATCTCCATACCAGAAACCTACATAAATGCAGGACTTCTGCTAAACCAGTCTCCAACTTAAAAAAAAATAAAGACGATTAATACTGATACATTTACTGGCACATTTACATAAAGAACAGAATTTCTGATGTACTATTCCTCCTTGCCCTGCCTGTGTGTAAATTGTGGATGTGGCAAGCACTGTTAAGTGTGGGTTAGTAAAGTGGTTTCCTTAGAGACATTAAAAGCAGAAACTATAAAGCGGCATATCCTCCCAATGATGTGACTTTTTAATGGTGCTGATAACACAGAGAACAGACGTAAGTAGTCTCACTGTTTGTATGCACAGAGCATAGCTCCCCAAATAGCTGAATTACTTTCCATATAAGATCATAAAATCTAGATAGAATCTCACAGGGCTGCCATTAGGGAAGAGGGCATGACTATGACGTTCCAATATTAGTATTATAAGCTAAATATAGCAGCCAGCATTTCTGGGGCCCACTTGTGCTTATTTCTTCTGTGATGAGTAATTTGTCTTTCTTCTTCACATTAACAGCAAGTTCATGTGTATTGGAAAGATGTGATGGCAGCAGCAAGTATGTTTCTAGCAAATCCAGGCCAGAACTCAGACCAATAAGCCATTCCTTTGTCACGTTTTTTAAAAAGAGGAGCCTAAATTAGGCATACAGAAAAATAGCTCCTGAAACCACTGAGTTTGTGGTAGTGCAAAAGACTACTTCAGCAGTACTGGGAGACAGGGAGGAGAAAGAGAAAGTTTGCATTTATGTAGAAATCAATTTGATTAAAAACTTTCATGTTTATCTCTGGATATCACAGGAAGTAAGGGCCTGCAAGCAGACATCCCCTGTCCTCAGTGATCAATAAGTAATTGCTTTGTTTCAGCTAACAGGCATAAATGCAATGACTTCAGATTACTGGGTTGGTTTTATAACTGCTCTGTTCCTCTGCAGCCACTCACACCATTCAGGGTATGTTGAGTCTTTGTAGGCTTTACAGAATTTCATAGCATAAACTGTCAGCTGAAAGCAATAATTCATATGGAAATATTGGTCACTGAAAAAGGGGACACACTATTTCCTGGGGTTTGCTGCTCTCTAAAACCACCTTTCAATTCTTTAAAACTGATGTTCATCACTGTATGATTAGGTGAGTAATGAAAAGGCAATGGGCTAGGTCTCTGCCAAAACCAGTAAGTGCACAGAGATTGGCAGAGGCTGGGATTGCCAAAGAGATTTTTTGTCTGTGATTATATCAGGCATTAACATTCACAAGCAATATTCCCAATGCATATCTCCATACACACACTCACTGCCTTCAGTCATAGCACCAAACAGGTTTTTAATCTGATCAACTGTTACAAGTAAATTTCATAGACAAGAGAGAGCATATTAAGACCTTAAAATGTCAAAGAAAGCAGAAGGGCCAGCAGCATAACATCCAATAAGTAAGAAAAAGGCCTTCTAAGTATCTGAAGAGGATTTTTAGAATACTGATCCTGTAATGGACAACAGAAAACCTAGGAGGGACAAGAAGGAATGGAAAAAAGATTTTGTCCATGCTGCTAGTCAGGAAAGAAACCTTTCTGATAATTAATTCCTTCCTTCCTTCCTTCCTTCCTTCCTTCCTTCCTTCCTTCGCACATGAAAAGGCAAATATTGTCATAGAAATACAATCTCTCATATATAGAAGAGTCAAACATGGCTACAAAGAGCAATTATATACACATTTGTCTTCTGGATGCTTCTTGAGCAAACTGAGTTTTAAGAGCTCCAAGTAAATGTGATTTCACTGATGATTTTCTGTTTATTAGTTAAGACCTCTTTCATTCTTTGACCTGTAACTCATATTACTCCTTCATCTTTGACTGAAAATCGTTCCGTTGTTATCTCAGGTTTCCTAAATTAAATCATATTATTTGTCCTACATTTCTTGTTTTTTGAGCACCATAATAATTATCCTTAAAAAGTGACAAATTTGTATTGTGAGGGCAAGAAAGATAGTAAAATTTCAAATTCTGCAGTAGTAGTAGGCAAAAATTAATTAATTAATCCTTTTTTACCTATACAGTTTTCAGGGTTTTTTCCACATACAAAGCAACTATGGAATACCACAGTAATTTCAAAAATTAATAAAATTAATGTAAATTATGCTCTGTGATTATTATGGGTATATATGGGTTACCTGAGTAATTTAAAAACAAATTTTTTGGGGCACTTGACTTAGTCTGGCTGTATATTCAAACTAGATCTCAAATATAATTAGTACAAGCTGATGTACTACAGAGCACAGAGAAAGAGTTTGTGAGGCACAGACTCTCTCTATAACAACCTTTGGCCAAAGTATCTGATATACAGAGACACACAATGCTGCAGTTAGCTCTGATTTTTGCAGAACAAAACCCTTCAAGCTGCCTTGAATCTTTCCTTTCACCTCATCCTTTCTCAACATGCAATTTGAAGATAAAATGTAATTCATTTTTTTATTTAGATATTAGGGGTCAGTGTGTTGTTTTTCACAAATGAGTTTTTCTCTATCAGCTCTTGGCCTGTTTTTTCTAAAAGATTGAATGTTCCTTACTTTGTATCTAAAGTGTATAGTTGAAGTAGAACACAACTGTTACAAGCAGGGTAAGCTTTCATAGACAGGTCTAATAGAGCATAATGATCAAGACATTTCAGAATGAAATATAAAATAACTTTTCTTCACAGCTCTTATAATGGGAGAGTCCAGCTTATTTGTGTACAAATGCTAGGAAATTTATTTAGCACAGTTTACTTCCAAAAACAATGTGGATCTTGTACTGCCTTTGACATCCTGGTATCATTCAAGCCTTTTGACAGATTTAGCATGATTACACCAAATATTCCCATATTTCCATTTTATACATACATTAAAAGACTTTTTGTAGAATATCGCCTTCTTACCAAATACTATTGCTCACACCACAGTGGATTTTGCAGACCAATATGCTTAGAAAAGAGCAAAATTCATGTGTTTGTGAAAATAAATCTGTTAGGCTTAAGGAGCTGGTTTTTTCAGTGTAGTACAGCACAGAGTATCATGTGGCTGCATTTGTCCATCAGTGCCTCAGGAAAGAAATTAAGAAGCCACAATTTAATCCACTTCCCCCTTGCTTATGAGTCTCATTTGCTATTGCAAATCACATACTTCAATTCTACCATAGTTGTGTAGATCAAGGAACCAGGAGAGCTCTTGCATCTTACACATCCTTTCTTCAGAGAAGAGAAAAATACACTTCCAAATTTTGTAAATGGACATATAAATTTAAAAGGTCAGGTTTCTTTCTGTGCCCCTGTGTAGCTAAATCTGTTCTGTAGTTTTTACCTGCATTCTGGTTTTGTGTGCATATATGTTGAATTTCTACAGATTAAATCAGAAGTGACTTTTAAAGGTACACTTCTGAGCAAGAATAGGGGTATTACTAAGGAAAAGCAATTTTAGTGTTAAAGACAATTCATTTGCTTGATATTATGACTGCTCTACTTCACCTTCATCATTGCTCTAAGTGCTCATATATCAAGAGCATATATTCTCTCCACTTATAAAATTTTATTTAAAAATTTATAAATTTATAAATAAATAAAAAATATATAAACTTTATAAGATTTTATAAAATTCTGAATTAACTAATTGAATTTATGTCTAGGCTAATAGCAATGACAATTCCCATGCCGGCAACTCTAATGAAAGTAATGTTTTCTGAGTATGGCTATATGAACTAACTAGTGTTTAGATGAACTGAATTGTGCCATTGATTTGTGCCAGTGCTATACTTCACATGATTTTACTCTTTGGAATTAATCCAATGTAAAGTTCAATACCTGACAGACTGGGGGGGGAGAGTGTTGTCACCTAGTCTGCTAGGTTTTCATCTATGAAATCATGTGGGTGCCCAGGCTCTTTCACATAGAGAACATTGCAGAAAAAATTCTCCCCAAAGCTGCATAGCCAATAGTACTATTATAAGTGATCTGGTTTTGCCAAACATTGTATTTGCCCCACAAAAAAAGAAACAAGCCCCAAAAAAGGGAAACTGAAGGAAAAGGCAGCTGTCGAAATTTCAGACTGCTTAAATTTTTGTATTTACTGATGTCTTAGCAAAAACCAGAACTACGTAAACTTCAGAGAGAATAAAAAGGGAAATGAGAGTAATTCTTAAATTATGTTAATTTACTGTAATATAAAGAAAAAACTATTTAAAGAGTCCTAAGTTGCATAACTGACATTTTAAATAAACAGCTTGTTGCTAACAGCCTGACAAGCCTCTTCAAACTGAGGATGACAGTGCTAACACGAGGGTGGGAGAATTGCCTGTCATGTATTCTTGTCATGGCTGATGGGAAAGGGACTCATCTCACCTAACTTCAGAACTCCATCACCTATGGGTGGATTCCAGCTCCAGAGCCAGACACGCAGCTAGGTGTACATTCAGTGTCTCAGCTGAGTCACAGTCTTTCCTAATCTAGTCAGCTGATCCAGGGCAGTACAGAGAGCTACGGAGATGGTCAAAAGTGGGTGACTATTTCAGGGTGAGACTAACAACTTTCTAACTTCTGCTCACAATGTGGACTAGATCTGACATCCATCTCTGTATGCTCTTTGGTGTTTAGCATCATCTGGGATTCCCCAGAAGTCCAGGATGCCAGCTGAAGGCTGTCAGGTATGGCATGGTGCCCACAGGGCTGCCCACACCTTTGGTTACAGCATTGGAGGCTATGCTGTGTACCCTGAGGCACCTCAGGTAATGTGTGTTTGGCAGCTGAGTTGCACCCTCACTGATTATAGCAGAAACTTCAACAGCTGGCTCACATACAGTTACCCTCCTGTACTCATGTAAATTTAGTGTCTCAGTCTGTCTCAACATGGATATCTAAAGCTTTTTGAGTTGTTCAAGCAATTTCTAGCTACTTCTGTATTCTATTCACACCACCAATCATATTCACCAGCTTTGTAGACATCTGAAATACTCTAGGCAAGAAGTTGCACAAATACATATGTTTAGCCTTTTGAAGCCTGCCTTCAGCTTCTAATCTAAGCTAGTTGCTTAATTTCCTCTCCAGACAACAGAAAGGTATAGATACTTCCTTGGGTCTATTAATCTTACTTTAATGGTTTAACATATTTTTAAAACCTATTCTCTACTGAGTACAGTGGATAATAACACAACTTTCTGAGAGTAAGAGAAGCAATTTTCGGGTAGACAAAAGTAGTGAGAGGGTCCAAGAGACCTACCATTATTTCACAATGAATCATTACCACTATTGACTTAGCCTCTCTTGTGGGGCATCTGAGAACCTCAGTACAAATAATTTACTGACCAGAAACAGCAGAAAGACTTCTTAGAGAAAACAAGCAGCGGAACGCATTAGGTGATATTACCATGAAGGCTCTAAAAAAGGCACCAGAACACATAATGTTTGATTTATGAATTATTTAGGCTCATTCAAAGTCTTTTCTGGGTGCAAATAGTCTCTGAAAAAAGTGGTTATTGCAAAATGCTCCTAAGGATATATCATGGTGTTTCATTTTCTTTAGTTTAATTTGTATTAGTTGTCTCCCGTATCTGTTTGAAGAAGGGAAACCCCTTATCTCCAAATATCTTACCTCCAGGTCAAGGGACCACTGTGTATTTGAGCCTTGGCCTTATATAAATCACTGTAAATCTTCAGTCTGGCGCCTGGACCCGTGCTTGCTTTGCTTGCACTTTATCACTGCAGGGGGTTTACCAACTCCAAAGCAAACTCTGCCATGCACTCATCAGAGTTTATCACAGCAGGCCAAGCACAGGCCCTTCAGACCAGAACTTGCTCGTACCATCTTGAGTTTGGACACAGGTAGAGCAAGTTCATGTGTTCTCCAAAGAGAAAATAAACTTTCTCATTAATTTTAGTCAAGTCTGCAACTAACCATCACTTGCTGCATAGCTTTAAACATCTCAGAATGTCTGTTTCTCTGTGAGGTCACGTGCCATGGGGACAGAATACTCTGACTTCAGTGCTACCACCCTGCCACAGGAACAATGGGCACCTTTGAACACCATTTCATTGCATGTCATATCAAGACCCACGGGCTCTTTGAAAACTTGAAAAACTTGAAAAAATATTGTATCCTAAAGTTTGCAAAACTGTTACATTCTGTTACACTGCTGTAATAATTTGACTTTGAATTCTGTAATATTTAGGAAGACTGTTCAGACGCAGCAGTGAAAAATTCCTTCTATTTATCCAGACAGAATTTTGTCATACTTCAAAGACAATCAAGAAAATATTTTGCCCTCTGCTTGCGCACTACTGCCTTTCTCAGCACCTTACCTGGTTTTGTAGGTGGACATTTATCCACATCATAAAAATCAGCTAAAAGCTCCTTCTGACTGATAGAGTTGAGAGGATTTTATAACTATAGAGCTATATCTTTGTACATCACTGCAAGTTATTGAGGGTGATATATGTTCTGTAGCTCTCTGGTTTCATTTTAACATGGAAATCAGTCTTTGGATACAAGAGAACGCATAATCTCATTTTCCTGGAATATTAAGAAAGAACAGTACATCAAAAAGGGCAGGAAGAAATCTGTTACATAACTCCAAAGCAGGGGGAAAAGAAGAATAATCAGGTGCAATTGAAGAGGAATCTTTTTCAGCCAAGATTTTAGTAGAAGTTTCCTTTGACAGTTCTATGATCAATGTTTTATTCAAATTCAGTAATTTGAAACTTAATCACACAGAAAGAGCATTGAAAAATATAGTTAATAGCATCTTTCCCAATATTTTATCATGGCACATACTGTACAAAGTTAATGTAATATCACTACGATAATGTACAAAAATTTTTTAAAAATTGATTTGACAATGAGTGAGAATAATTCCATTATATATTTTTGGAAATTTGATTTTGTCAAATTTTTTGAAGTGAATGTAACATTTATAATTGTAAATGAGAAAATTAGCATGAGAGCACATTAAAAAACCAGAGGAATCATTATGCTCAGCATGAGTGAGTCACTAAAGTGTGGTGAGTAGGAGGTTCTGTGTAGTAACCTGAATTGTACTGAAGATACAGTACACTTTGTATGCTTTCTCTCTCTCTGTCTCTCTTCAGAAGCGCATGAACCAAATCTCCATGCAGTACAGATGAATAGAATTTTGGATATTTTTCTTAATCAATTTTATGTGATTATTAAAGAACTACAAGCTCTTTTACATACAGTAGGATGGAAACTGGCTAGAGGCACAAAACCAAGATAAGCCTATCTACTGATTGCCTGTTGTAATCAGCATAACTTTTATAGTAGGAACATCTTCCACATGTCAGCTAATATGGCCTAAATGATTTCTTTCTGTAGTTTTTGGGCTCAGGTCCATACAAGTCAGTCAAATCACATTATTGCATGCAGATGCTGAAAATTCTGCTGGTCTCAGTGCTCTGCACTCTCATTTTTCATCCTGCTTATGCCGACTCAGAATGTAAGCATAAGAAGACTTCAAATGAGTCAAAGAGTCAAACTTTAGAAATACAAATTCCAGCCACGATGAGTAATTGGATCCCAGTCCAACCAAGTGGACAAAATGTTACACTAGGAAAAAATAAAGGATAATTGTCGACAAGATGCATAAAGAAGAAATGAACAGAGCATGATGTTAGTTAACCTGTGCAAAACTTATGCCTAAACCTTAACAAATAAAGATTAATTCCTATTGCCCAATCGCTCTTCTAACTCCGCAAAATTACATCAAATATTCCCCTTCATCCCGTTGTCCCTTCAGACCCATCTTTCCTCTTCAAAAGCAGGAAACAGTAATGTGAATTCTGGAGGCCTGAAAAATTGTGCTTATGTTTTGTTTCACTATAGAACCTAAAAGTTTGGTTTTGTTACATTATTCCTTGCAACATGTTTATCAATAAGAATAAATATGAAAAAATTCCTCCTGCATTTATTATTAGATATCATTACATTTTTAAAATTTGGGCTAAGCAAGTAGAAATACCATCATATCTCACAAACACTGGCAAGTATTACATACTTATAAATAGGTTTTTTCAGAATTTTGAATTTTTGCAGTATATGTACTATGATTTCTATAGATTTGTTTAAAAAGGGGGAAACCTATATTTCCTACAAAAAAAATACAACCTGAAAAATTCACTACCACTAGATCCTCATTATACTCTTATAGTCTGCTTTGCTTACAAATTCTCCACTTTCCCTGTAAAATGTCTCAGTGCAGGAGGGCAGGTCTTAGTCACCCAGAATGATTTCACTGCATGACTGAAGGAAAGGTCAAACCAGAAGGAATGTTCAGGACGACTTGGAAGGAGATGGCTAAACAAAGAAACAGAATTAGGTGGATCTTATTACAAGCAGTTCATCTGCTGGGCTTTCTCACTAGGACTGTTGAACGCTGCTCTACTTCCCTAAGTGCCTTGCAGTTCTGGACACAGAGCAGCACCTCTCTTCCCAAAGACCTCCTAAAAAATGTCACCTTGAAATCTTTTTTAAACCCTGAGAAGTTGCTGAGATACTTAATCCACATCATATACAATTTTGTGTGCATGTAAAAGAAGAAGGAATTTAAAATGACAAGTCATGAATCATCCATTTTAAGTATTCTTTTACTGGATGTAACCACTATGGATAAAATAGGTGTCTCAAGACAGCTGTCAGGTAAAAACCAGAAATAGGAGGCTAATGAAAGGAGATTTTTAAAAAGAAAATTGTTTGAAAGGTAAACTGATGACTTAGAGGAGATGACAGTACATAGATGGATGAAGCTATGAGGAGAGTCTCAAAATGCAAGAAAGATCATCATTCTTTCATTCTTCCTCAACTTCCTTGATTTTGATTGTGGCCTTGGGGCATGAGTGCAACACACACACACACTAAATAATACACAGTGCAAGAGTTCTTTAAGGCATTCTCTATTTCAGAGGAGCTCTTGACCTACGAACATCCTGGAAATAGTTTTTTTGGCACTGTCATAAATAAATTGGGCCATGTGTTGCTTGAGGGGCCATTCTGGCAAAACTTTTCAGAACATAAAATAGGCCATGACTGCTGACAGAGGTTGAATGTGTCCTTTTGAGTGAATTGAAAAGATGCTAAAGAATACAAATGGACTGAAAAAAATAGTAAAAATGAGGAAAAAATGTCATCTATTTATATTCTTCATTAATTTTAAGTTCAGAGCAAAGATTCAAGACTTTGCTATGTCTATAATATAAAATTAAAGAGTTATCCATATCTTTTAAAATATTAACTTCCTAAAACTAAAATGAATAAACAAACCGGTAATGTTCATAAAATAATGTATTTACATTAATTGAAATTCCTTTTTTTTTTAAATTTATTTGGAAATATTGAAATAGAAAAGCTTTCCAGCAAAGGTAGGGACCTTTTTTATTAGAGAGCATTACTAGAATACAGAGTCCTAGGACTTACAGGATGCAGGATCACAAAAGAGCTCAAATCTTTTGCATTACTCTAGAAGAATTCTGAAGTCAAATTTCTGAAAAAGCAATCAGAAAGTTGCTTCACAGCTCAGTGTCTCAAAATTGTTGACCAATACTAACATATATGCTTTTTAGCCTTCATACAGACTCCTTCAGTTTATGAAAAATCTTAGTTCCCTGCTGTATAACAGACAGCAGAGAACAGAAAAAAATATCAGAATTAGAAAAAAAATAATTACAACTATATTCAGTAGTTGTATCTCTTTCATGGTGGTATTTTGTAGAGTAGAAGAGCAAAAAACTCAAATAATTCAGGCTGGAGAAATAAAAGTTTCCTCCATGTGCAATTTATCATCTCTTCTACAAGAGGTGAACGTTGCCCAAGGAAGATATTAAATTTAAATCCATGAATGTGGTTCAAATGTGATAAGTATCCTGTGAGAACACCTGATTTAGAGGATGAAGTACCCTTGTCTATAATCCTATGTGACTTTTACCCGCATATGTCCCGCTTTATCAAAAATGTCACATCGGTTACCAAAATTATTTATTAATTGCCCAGAGAGTTGAATTCCTACCTGAGCTGGTTGCATTAAAGCTGGAGATCCAATAAACCCCAGATATCTCAGATGTCAGGTGGTCACTCTGAGCAATTAAAAAAAAAAAAAAATAGTCTCAGGTCTCTTGTAGCTGATATGCTAGGATTTTCAGTCAACAAGGCGAAAAATTCCCAACCTTGTACAGAATTAAACCTGTCTAGATGCTTTCTAATTGAAATCCTTGTCAAAATGAAAATTCAGTAACATTTACACATTCTGTGAGAATATGCCAATTTCTATGCATTTCTGGTGGATAGTTTAAATATACTTTAAAATACATCCATCCATCTCCACAAATATTGTTTATTTCCCTGTTAACCTTACATGATTTCCAAGCACCAGGGGTTTTCACCTGAAGAGAAATGCTTTCTTTTTTTTCTTCCATAACTAGGAATTGAACTTACCACTCACTTTCAAAAGTGAAAGCTCATGTTTCCTTGCTTAGCTTAGACATACTGCTGGTCTGTTTTCAAACTAGCTTTGTTTGTAGAGTGGCTGGACTCTTCATCTAAACTGCCTACCTCAAAGGCTCAAAAATCAAAAATCATCGGTCAACTCCCACAACATGGCATACCCCACAATTACAATGAAAAATCACACGATATGACACTTCTGGAAATCTAAAAGCATTTTGCCTATAGAACTAAGTGTTCAGAAACATCCCTTTCAAACTTCTAAAATTCATAGAGTCAGTAAAATTAGAGCATTTGCTGAGCAGTTCAGCTTCACCAAGTACCTGTCAAGTCTCCTGACCAGCCCTGCAGCAGTTTAGTTCAGGGTCAGAGATCCCAGAGCTGCCAGTGTGCATGCCAGCTGGAATGGAAGAGACATAAATAAAACATGTTGGAAGGGCTGGTAGTGAGGGAAAGTTGTTCTTTTCCTGGAGTTGGCAATCACAATTCCACAGCAGCCCTGCCTGAACCACCCCATCTAGAATTAAGGAAATATTTGTGTTGTTTATAGCAGTAGGGCAGATTGCAAATATGAAACTGCATTCATCATGTAATTAGGAAAGTTAGCATACAATGCAAGCTGAGGTTTGAATGCTACACCTGTACCCAGGCTGGGAGTGCTCAAGTGCTAATTGACCTACCACTGGTAGCAGTGCATGTACACAATATTCAGTGGCAAGGTAAGAACCCAGAAGCCCTGGCAGGCACATTCCTCACAATCAAAATGTTTATTGTTATTTGAATTTATTAAACTTTGATTGTCTTTCCTGCAGTTTTTCATGCCAGGTATCTGCTTAAAGTTGATTCATTTTGATGTTCTGTTCAGTCATTTCCAAGAATGATAGCAGAGGAGGATACATACAATGGCTGTTCTGAAAACCTATTGCATCACTTTCAATGAGAGCCCTAGATAGCTCAAATCCATCTTTACTTGACATAAGAGATAAACAAAATAGAGATAGAAAAGAGAAAAATGAGGGTGAAGAGAAGTAAAATAAAGGGGGAAATAGTTAAATAAATCTTCTTTTTCCATCATAATTGATTTATGCTTGCATAGTATTCGAGACAGACACTTCACAGAATTTCTGGCAGAAATTTATCAGACGTTAGTTTGACTATTGTACTTAAGGAGGAAAATAAAACAAGAACACAAACTCCACCTGGTATTCAGGAAGATGTCTCATTGCATTGTCTTCAGATAACAGAAGTAATTTTGTCTGACAATTTCCAGCTAGTATTAATGCCCTGATTTCATAAGCCACTGGCATACTAGCCCATTAGTTAATTGGTTAATAAACAGGTATATTCAATAATCATGGTGGACTGTGCCAAACTGCCAGTCTTTGCTCCAGAAACATATGCTGGCAATTAATAATGATAATTTAATAAAAGGATCTATTACAAGCAAGTTTTGGTTGCTATCAATTTCTACAGGGGAGAAAGCACGTTTAGGCTTTCAAGGTCTTCTGCATCTAAGAGTAAAGAAAACAAGCAAAGTGGTTGATGTAGTATGGGTGCTTTCCCTTGATTAAGTGAAGAGGGTGACAAAGAAAGCAAGGAAACACAAGAAGATCCATCCAGAACTGTGAGGTATCAAGCTGTAGGGATCCTATGATAACAGTGCTAGGGGACTACATTAACACAGCCAGAAAATACAAGCAGATAATCAACTGACAGTGAAAATGGCAGGGTGGATAAATCTGGTTCAACAGGGAGTCTTTATTCAGAGGGACTGACACTGCTGTGTCGTGACGCAGTTCGGAGGGCTGCAGCGAGGCTGGCATGTGGCTCTGCCAGAACAATAGTGATTGACTACAGATGGGCACTTCCTCTCCAAAAACACTCCTCACAGCTCCCTGGAAGGGAGGGATACGCAGACACAAGCTCCAATCTCCATGGTAACCACTTACTTCAGCGTGACATCAAGCCCAGATCAAAACTCCATAGGCGTCAGATAGTACATGCTGTTTCTTTCCTTGAATTAATAATATTGATTTAAAAGGCAGGTTCCATTAACTGTTTCTACTCTATGCTGGGGATAATTACTGTCTGTGGTGCCAGTATTATTCCAGTGACTTGAAAACAGGAAGCACAGCATTGAGTTAAATAATTCATGCTGTGCTGCTGCTCACTCTGTTCTTAGAAGCAGAATTATTGCTAACTGGGCATGGTAATTTCAGCACAGGGGTGATAGGATTACGAAATGTCTAATTGCCCTCTCATGCGATAAGATTACTTTTCTGAAAATGCTTTAATTCTTCCAAGCAGAGGCAAACAATCCAGACAAGTGACAAAACAGGAACAGCCTGCATGAATACAGCTGAGATGTTCCTTCTGAAAGCAGTGAAAAGTGCAGTCAGGGCTTCATTCTCCTTCCCACCCACTGCGCGCTTCCCTTCCCAAAAAAATAAAACCTTTTCAAAAGCCAACAGCCAATGCAGAGAGTCTAGAGGGGAGGGAGTTCCTTATACTACTCCTTAGAAGTGCTTCCTCAGTCAATTATATGATGTTAGCAGGCTCTGTGGGGTTTCTCAGTTAATATTCCAAAGCTGCAAGGTTGGTAGTTGTGATACAGTCTGTCAGAGCAGGCTTGCTTGTAAATAGGGAAAAAAGTGGAAGATAAAGTTTCAGGTTTCTGTGATACATGCTAAGCGCCTCAAGGAGAAAAGCCTGAACAAACCAGGACAGTTCTACTACTTATTGAAGAGCTGAAAATTAGGGATTTTTTACAGTCTGGGCACAAATATTTTTGGCATCTAAACAAAGCTGCAGCTTTGGGGCCATATTAGGAGACTGAGTATGTGCAAGCATTCAAGAATGTCAGAGACTATAAGTCACCTGGGCAGTAGGGTCACCCAGTGCTTAAGAAAATGTTCTTAGTCACTATGAGAAGTGTTGATTAGCTGGCTTGTTTGGAAATCTTGAAGGAGAATGGATTTCCTGAAGGAAGTGGGGGTTCATCTGATTCTGCACTTGCACTGGAGAAAAACACACAACACTTAATGAATTTCCATACCAGACTAAAAGCTACCTACAGAACTCACAGGATCAGGGGACTAAGCATTTAAAGCAAGCAAGAACAGGTTAGTTGCTTCTGAACAAGAGTTCACCTAACCCAGTGACCATAAGCCTACACCAGGAGAATGGAAGAGGGCAAGAACAGAGAAATAACTGCATTTTCCCCATATTTTCCCCTGCCCACTTCCTGCAGATGGGAATCTGTCAAATTTACATGATGGGCAAAATTATTTATCTAATGATTTTTTGTTCAAATTACTTTAAAAAATATATATTAGTCACAAGATCAACAAAGTGTAGTGCTAATAGCACTAGTTGAGTGGGGACAGTTCAGTTTTTGGGACAATGAAGGATCCAAAATTAGAAAGACAGGTCCATTTAAGGAATCTGAATGAGCTGGATGTCATTCAGATGACACTGGAGGTCAGGTCTGTATTAAAGTTATTCCAGATATTGTGCAATCTAAGGCATCAGTCTGCCCTTTGTGTGCAATCTGAGCTCACTCTGCACAGGTGTATAACCTGCAGTGGTGCTTCCCACCAGCCACACGTAGAATGAGGAACAGTTCTGAGGTGTTCAGCTTCACACCTTCCACTTGCTGGCAACTGCTAGCCATGACTGTCCTTCAAACTCAGGGTTAGGGCTTGGGCACAGCCGGGGGCTGTTGTTTTCTGACTAGCTCAGAGCAATTGACATTTCTAAAAATGGATTGTTGAAATGTGCTAGTCATAACATTCTGTTGTCTTCTTCCCAACTCCACAAAGCGCATGCTTAATTCAGCCATTCCATCTAAATGGTTTTCACTGAGCACATCTCAGTGTCTTTTCCCCAGCCATCTGTCAGCGGTACTGACACAGTTCACAGGGCTTTGGAATTAAAAATCAGAACCACCCCAACAAAATTCAAGATAAGGGGAGAGATACTGAGTATTGTTTTCTGTCTTACACACACATACATCCATGTACGTACTTATATAGCTGGGTCTTTGACTAGGTGACACTTATGGGTCTCTTCCAACTAGAGATATTCTATGATTTATTATTTAAAAACATACAAAACTGGTAACAATGTTCTATTTCTGTTTCTGCTCTATAACACCACTAGAATAGAGGGTTTATTCTACCCTCCTGTATCCATATCCCAGTGTTGTACTAACATACAGGAGCTCACTATCACATGCAGGACCCAGGCCTACAGTAATGTTCTTTATTCAAGCGTGATAAAAAATGATCTGTCAAGAAAAATATAGAAATATGAAAATACACATGAAAATTAAGGGAGACAATGAGAAAATATTAATACATTTTAAAAATGGTTTGTAGATTGACATACTAGCTGTCAATCAGAACACAAGAGAGCTTAGCACTTCATTAGGAAGAACCTATCCAAAGGGTGAGATGCAATATGTAAGAGAATGAAGCTGGCCTTTTGAAAATACATACATGGGGAGGAACATATTTGGGACAAAAGTGAGAGAAGAGATGCTGGGACCACAGAAAAAAAATTAAGACTTGCTTTCTTGTGAATTTTGCCTCTTTAAATAATTTAAAATTGTACCAATGTTATCCTAAGCTGTATCTTGGCCTCAGAAGTCCCCAAATCAGCTAACTTGTTTCCTTATATAAGGCAGCACAGCTCAGTGGCTGACTGCACTGTCATCACACAGCAGTGTTGTAGACAAAATAGTTGTTGGCACATGAGAAGAATGGACATTGTAGGAAGAATTATCTTTTATCCGGTTACCTGACATAATGGGAAGCACTAGACAGGCTTCTAAGGATAAAATCTTTCAGAGCAGGAAAAGAGACTGCATTCTGTCTACTTATGTGGAGTTACTCTTATAAGATTTTTATGGTGCTTGTAATTCCAGGCAATTAACTTATGAAATATTTATATAATGTTGATTAATAGCATATTATAAAAATATTAGCACAATCATATTGTCATTGCCTAAAGTTATGTGATCTGCAGTAAAAAAACAGCAACTGGAGATATATACAGGGGAATGGTTAAACATCAATAGGAATGCATAGACAAAAGAGATGTGGAGATAAGACCCTGAAACAGAAGCTATTGGATATCCTTCCAAAGCTAGACTGTTTTCTGCTCAAGTGCATAACAATTGATATGAAAATTATGGTTCAATCTCTGCAATATTGCTGCAACATTTTATTTTAAATGTATATTTTGACAGTGGTTTTTATAAAGCATATACAGTTTAACTGATGTTACATTTCCTTGTCAGACCACACTCACGACATTTTGCATTATTGATTAATTTTCAGTGAATTAGAAACAGAAGTTGAGGTGTCAAAGATAATGAAATTCCTGCAAGTTTCATGAAGAATATTGCTTGGTTAAAGGAGAACAGCAGAAAGGGAAAGACAGGCAGAATTCATCTGTTACATGTCTTGTTTTGGCAGCAGAACACATGTACCTACTGGCCAGTCAGCCAAGTGTACTGACTGGCAAACACAAATGTGCACAGCTTTGGGTAGTCACAGCTAATGACTAATTTCATCTGTTCTGTGGTTCTTGAAACAACCTACTCTTATAGCCTTATCTGCAGAAGTGTTGCAATACTAAAATTTGGCAAAACTGTCAGTAATGCTGAAGACATATGTTATTCTCCACTATCTAGACAAGTCAACTTCACATTACAAATAGCCTTATGAGTATATAAAAGCTCCTGAAAGCCATTTTCTCTAGCATAACATCCTACCAAATGCATTGTTGAAATGCCACAAAAGCATATTCAGACTTCAATATTCACAAGTTTTAACATCTTAGAAACTAAGGCTTGGCATCACTGAAGAGTACAAACAATCATCTTGTACCTTCAGCTGGTTGTTAGGAGCACTGTGGAGTCCTGGAATAGAGATGTATCAAAGGAAGTAACTGAGGGTACAGTTGCCTACAGCTGATCTGAAATGCAAGTTCGACTCCAACCCATGTGGTGTTCAGTCCACCCCCACCCCATGATAGCACTGTGCCACCAAGAAATCAGACACTTCAGGGACCACGCTGCTAAAAACCACTTATTTTCCACTGGGTTTGCCTTTTAATAGGATGAGCTTCACGATCTGGATGACCACAGTGAGTGGTTCAAGAGTCCTCATCAGATGGCAGCAAAGGAGGAGTTTGCTCCTTTCACTGACAGGGCAGCCTTAGCTTGTGAAACCATAGCTCAAAGATAATTCAACAAACAACTACTTGTTGTATTTCTCTTGAGTGCTTTGCCAAAGGGACACATTAGGAAGACAGGACTGCAGAAGAGGTGCTAAGAAATATACCTGCCCTAATCTGCAATCAGCCTAGAATCTGCATCACATTTCCTCTACTCTGAATGGACTGACGTGGCCCATGGCTCTGAAGAGATGTTTAGCAAGGTGAACCATTTTATTAGTATGTGAGAAGGGTGTTTATATGGGAATATATATTTACACAGAAGAATAACAAAGCTAATAAAGATTCACTTATATCTTAGTTACAGCAATCAGGTGCAGTGATTTTTGTCCCATTTTCATTATGGACCACAATGTGCCTTGAATAATTCCTTAAAACATGTCTTACAAACTATGCTTCATGCCTGTATACAATTTTTTTTAAAAAAAATACATAAACAAATTACAAAATACAAGCACTCATCTGGTGGCACTGAGTATCTCCTTATAACATAATATTTAGTGCTCTGTATATAAATTTGAGCACCACAATAATAAACCTTGGCACTATAAATAGACTGACTTGCAAACCCTGACTTTTTAAAAGCAGAGTTCTATTTTGAGCTGGAACAATATGTTGTCCTTGGAAGCCTATTTTAAAGCTTTACTTTAAGTGCAGGTTTTCTTTGTTCAATGTTTTGTCACCGCAATGCAATGCTCCTATTGAGAGTAGTAGCAAGAGCAGAATAGAATTTTTTGCAGAGAAGGTTATTGTTTGTTTATTTGGGTGTTTTGTACATATAAACATCATTGAATGCCTGCAATTTCATTTGAAGGACAACAAGAGGTCTTCAGCTTCTCAGATAAAATAAGTGCTAGAAAATTGTTGCACTTACAGTATGTGCCTGTCTGCCCACTCATCTCTTACTTTTCCTGTCTTTAATCAGGCCCTGTTATTACAGAGTAACAGTTTTCTCTGCTAGAGAAAAAAAATTAAAAGCAAATGAATAAATGAATATATATATATGTATATATACATATATACATATATATATATTTGTATAAATATACCTTGTTGTAAATTTTTAGTAGTCCAGGATTCTCAGATAGTGCAACTTCCCTTTAATTTCATTTTACATCCTATTCCTCAAACGATGTATGGAATAAGAGAGAAAAACCATTTTAACAGAAAATGCCTTCTCAGGTTTGGTAGTTTCCTGAGCATGGCCAGGCTGTGTGTTCCATAGAGGTCCCCATGCACTGGCCCATGTCCCCAGCTGGGCTGCCCGCAGGCCCCCAGGGAATGCCACCTGCATGGTAAGCAGCAGGCGGACCCTGGAGATTGCTTCTTCAGCTACAATTTCTCCTTAATGAGAAGGGGGAGGGGAGGAAGTGTTCTGAATTACAGAGGCAGAATGGGAAACTCCTGAAGTGACAAAACGCTGAATTATTCATTGTGCAGTTTCTAATTGTTCTTGAAGTTAGTGGTACCATTTGTAGGTAAATCACTTCAACACTGCCATTTTTCCCTCCTCTCCCTCCTTCCACAGTACTAGAGAAAGGAGGGAGAAGGGAAGACATTCCTGAAATGCTCACTGCAGTCCAGCAGTGAGCCAGAACTAAAAACTAAATGCAGGTTAGTTAAATGCTCTGAATGTTGCCAGTTATCTATAGGCATACATTACAGTCTCAATTCTAAGATTCAATTAAATTTCTCATTAAAGGTCACAGCAATTGTGGGTCTACATCAGACCACTATTTTCATGGTGAGTATCTAGCATTAAGAGCTTCAGACAGAGCAGCAAGAAACCTGGTGCTGAACAATTATTGGCTAATCTGCCCATGAGGAAAATATTTTCCTGTCCTTCGTGGAAGGAGACGGTGATTGGACAATGCCCAGATGCATAGAGATGTGAATCATTAAAAGAAGAGAATCACAATTACACATGGCATTATCCAGATTAACCTGAAGCTCCAGTCTGAATAGAGCTCAAGTGACATCAGTCATAGTGACATTAGACACTAACAGCTCATTCCATATATTAAGTAAGGAGTGTGAGAGGAAAAATTACACTTCAACTGCTGTGTTTTTGAATTTTTGTCTGCTATGCCCTACATGAGTGAATAGCTAATTAGGGACATCCACTTGACACAGTCTTTACATGCCATTTTTTCTCATTCCTTTCTCATTTCACATCTTGAAACCATGTTTTCCCACCTAAATGAATTATTCCCAACCTTTGAATCCCACATTTGTGTTTTCAGAATTTCTGTCCTCTGGCTCTAAGTTCTTTCTGGCTTTCCTGTAGCCTTTTAAGATGGTAAGATTAGAACTCATTGATTCATGTAATGGCATTATACATGCTAACATGTTGTTTCCTTTTTGACCACCAATGCAGAATGAGCAAAGGTCAATTAATCTGACACCACTGCTTATCCTTCTGATCAATACTGCCTCATTGTTTCCTTGTTCTCTCACATATGCCTGTCTGTTGGTACACTCAGATTGCAAGGTTTTTCAGGCTACAGGCTTTTTAGTCTCTGTATGTAATGGATGTGCACAGTAGAGGCCTGATCAGTGTCTGGAGATTTTGTTGCAATACAAATAGTTAATATACAAATGACAAAGAATAAAGGGTTCAAACTGGTGCCTTAGAATTTTTTTTTTTTTTTTTTCCCAGAGTGACTTTAGCTAATTTAAAACCCAGTAATGTGTATAAATCAAATTATTTACTGGAATATACATTACTTAGCATTTATCTTTATTGAATTTCATTTGCCATCAAGCTGCACAACACATTAGATTTCCTGAACCTATTAAATACAAAGTCTCAGATGGATGTTCTCAATTGGTAAGTCTCTATGCTGCAGATAGCTAGAAGTTAAGAAGGTATACCAGGAGAAATATTAACATTTGCCTTTCTTCTTGGCATGTTCTTTTCCTACATGTTTGCTATTAGAAATAGAGTCTTGGAGAAAGTTGATTTATAATCTGACCCAGTATACCTATTCTAATGTTCTTAGATCTTTCTGAAGTTTCCTGAGTTAGTTAATATTAATAGCTGTGACATATACAGATTTTGCCACCTTTTTCTCTTTCCTTCAGCTAAAAATAAATATTTTTAACTGTATATTAACAAAATGAAAAATCAGGCTACCTCACTCTCTTCTTTTGGATGAAATTTGAATGCCTTTTGTATGCTTTAACAGGTTATTACTCCATGACAGTACTGCAAACCAGTTGTTATTTAGCAGCCCCAAGGACTTTCCATGTGGGATTTAGCAAACACTTTGAGAACCCATTCAATGTTTCCAATCCAATTTTGTCTACCTTTTTTTTTTTTTTATTTTTGCATACACTGGAAATCTTTAGAGCCAAACCCCCATTGTACTCTTGTGTGAAGTCAAGCTTGTTTATTTTCCTTTCACTAGGACATTTCAGAAAATATATTTGAATTACTGTTTCAACCATTGTACAAGTAATTCAAAGAAAACCTGTCAGTATTCAGGGTTCAAGATCTTTCTCTAAACAATTTTGGAGACATATGCATCATCCACTCACACAAACTTGAGAATTAAGAACTACAAACCAATTTAATTAGAAGTTACAAACCTCTGTTATACTCACAGCAGCCTCACTCTTGAACTCCAGCACTCAGACACATGTGCAGTCCTGTGCTCAGGACCTGCTGCTCATCAGCCAATCAATTTGTCTGAGTGTCTTTATTTCTGATAATACCTGATCCTTATTATTTTTCAAGAGGTTACCCTCTGCAAGGGGTAGAACTAATTTATCTTCCCTGTAATGTTCTCTTTAATTGCTCTCCCTGATGTTCATGCAAACCAACCAATTAAATCCCTAGAAGCTTTTCTGTATACAGTGCAGCACTAAATGTTATTTTTTTTTTTGATATTGAGCCATTTGCTATTCAAACTCCATTTTACCACTCCACGTTTTCATCACCTATTTTATGTGTCACATCACTTGAGTTCCATGTCCTGGAAGACATCTGTTTGTCTGGAGTAATTTTGAGAGCCTTGCCTGGTACCCATGATACCCTCCCTTCCAAAACACAGGCACACCAACTTTTGAGTGCTTGCCAGCACTGTTTTCTGCTCCCAGTTTATTACTGTAGGTACTGCACATCCACCGTGGCCTCAGGATCCCAGAACTGTCTGATGTCAATACCCAAGGATGGTTCAGCACCAAGAGCCGTATGCCTCAGAACTACACCTTAACTCACAATCTTCATGTCTCTGATGTATTATTCATGAAATTTCTTTAAAGAAGCATCATTTTGAAGGGTGATATGTCTCAGCACTGTGATAGATTTAAAGAAACAGTACTTAGTCTTTAACTCCAGCTTTTCTGACAGTGACCATCAGTTTCTGTCTGGAAGGACTACTTTATGGTTCCAGTTGTTGGGCAGCTTGAACAGCATCAGTATGTTTCAACAAATTAACTAGATGCTCTCTGAATTAGCATACTCTGACTCTGCAGGTTGTCCATTAACTGTCCATAACTGATTAATTAATTAGAACAAGGTAGAGCACTACCTACTGTTACAAGGCAGAGTTTATTATGAAGTGAAGATAATTAAATAGATAAGTATGAAATCACTCAAAACACCATATAAATGCTTCCCTGAAGCACTCCCTAGCTTGGGCAGTTTAAATTAAAAGGGCTAAGATAATTCTTTATAACCTAAAAATTATATTTTCAAGAATAGAAGTTTTTAGGCAGGTCTAGGAAAAGGCAATTTGAAGTGCTGCTCATATTGAGGTGAAAAAAATCTTGACCACTGAAACTTTCCTGCTTCATCTATTCTTGTGCTGGCCACAGTTCTGCTGGCTACATCTACACCAGTAAATTAAATGGGCCATGGATCATTCCATGGACCTGAAGCCAGCTGGCAGTGCACAGCTCTTATTGGTTCATAGAGCTAAGCACTCTTCCCTCCCAGAACACAGTAGCCAAGTCCAAATGGCCTATTAGGAATGATCTCCTGTCCCTAGTGACTCCCTAAGTGTACCCAGGCACAGCTGGCACAGAACAAAACCAAGCTAGGGATCATGCTAACAATTAACAGTACTGTTAAACACAGAGAGCTCTTGAACCCATTCCTGGACTATTTAGCTTCCCAGCACAAACTTAGTGATTGTGTTTCTAAAAGGACTCAATAAACACTTTTGATATCTTTAGATGATATGAAAAATGAAAAATAAATGCTTCATTCTCTCAGAAGTTATTGTTTATAAATTGTAAAAAAAAACTAAAAGTGGTATTGCAAACATGTATTCCTTGATCCCAAAGTGTATATTTTCTCCTAATTCTACCTTAAATTATGAAGAACCTAACTTCAGAGAGCAGTTCAGCTGGAAACACTGTCAAGAAGATAGTGGGATGGCAGGTTTGCTAATAGAGAATGAATTATCAACCACCAGCTGAACTGTAAAAAGCCAGTGTTTATGAAGGAGACAAGAGCTGAGGGTTTGGGGTACTAAACCCAACCAACTCACCTGCCCAGAATTTATAGATCTGTGAGCTGCCAGTCATGGTAAGTCACTACTCTGTGAAGTCAGCAGCATCAAATAACTTTTTGTTTTCCATGGGGCTTAGGGAAGGGCTCTTCAAGCTTTCTAGAGTAATCAATCCTCTTTAGACCCATAACATATGCTAAAAACAAGTGGCTGTGAGTCTACTTACTGGTAAGTGAGAGGATGGAATAGTACCTGCAGATTTCTCTCTGTTTCATCAGGTTTCAAGAACTTAAAGGAAGACCTTCAACATAAAGAGAAATAAATTATTTGATTACAGATGAAGATGGATGGGATACAAGTTCTCCAGTCTGTAAAACACTGATATGGGTCTCTTGGTTCAAGACTGGAGAAAGTACAGAACAGCTTACAAAGCCTTAGAGAGGAGGAAGCCAAAGTATAGAAGAGCTAATGACTAGGGCACTCACCCTGTGAGACATCTAAGTACATGCTATGAATCTGAGAGAAGAAGAATTTCATCCTGCTTATCATACCTCAGACTTATGACTTGACGACCAGACTGATTTTTTTCTCACATTTAGCCAAAAATGTGTTCCCCTTTTTTCCTCACGTTTGGCAAAATATGTGTGCCAGTTTTGATTGGGGTAGAGTCAATTTTCTTCACAGTGGCTGGTATTGAATTTAGGCTGAACCCAGTGTTGATGATATAGAGATGTTTCTGTTTTGCTGAGCAGAGCTTACACAGAGCCAAGGCTTTTTCCACTCACTGTCCTGCCACACTGGCGACCTGCATGGCAGGGTGGGAGGAGATACACCTGGACAAGTGACCACAGCTGACACAAGGGATATTCCAGACCAGATGATATCATGCTCATTTTAGAAAGTGCGAGGAAAAAGGAGGAAGGGGAGGAGCATGGACTGATGCTGATGAGGGTCTGCTCTCCTGGGAATGGCTAAGCACCTGCCTGCCCATGGGAAGCAGGGAATGATTCCTTGTTGTGCTTTGCTTGCTTGTGCAGCTCTTGTTTACTTATGAAACTGTATTTAAGCCTATGGATTTTCTCACTGTTACCTTTGCAGCTCCCTCCCCAGCCCTGCTAGTGGGGAAGGGGGCAAGTGGCTGTGTGAGGCTTGGTTGCTGGCTGGAGTTAAACCACAAGACCTTCAAAATAATTTTTCAGATATATTGCTGGAAGCAATAAATTTCTATTGCAAAATTTGATTTACCTGAATTGGCATTTTCCAAACAGAAACAATCTTGGCCTGCTCTAGTAAAGGACCCACATTATTTTAGGTTGTTTGAAGAATTTCACTTTGCAAAGTGCATTGCAACAGATACTTTATTCTGAAACACTGAAAAAATTGATTAGCTATAAATGTCAACAAAATCAATAACTAATTTCTTTAATGTTGGTAGAATTAAAATAATTAAAACAGCAAGGAGAACTGTTAGTTCCCTTGTGCTCCTCAAATGATGGACATTAGCAAAGATAAAAAGAAAAGACATAATCAAACACTTGTTCTACACAGCTGAATAGTAAACACACTTTCAAAATTATTCCAGTTATTCCTTATCCAGTCTTCTGAAGTATCTTGCAAGTAATATTTTTTTCTTTAGTCACTTCTCGTTCCTCTGCAGTCCTATTTCTTAGATTTGTAACAATCTGATCTCTTTTGTTTTCGTGGAGTATTAATGTTTTTATATTCCCAGTACTTTAACCTGTCTTTAGCTGTTGTGTTACATCAGGCAATACTCAACCAAAAGATCCGTGTACCCAGAGAGATTTCCAGGAAATGACAGGTCACTTTCTGAGGTGTTAACAATAATTAATGGTTACATTTAGTTTCTTTCTTCCAAAAAAATATAGTACAAGTTGTTTCATTTGGTAAAGAAAGCAGTTTAAGAACAGCTGCTTTCCTGTGCATAGTATTAACCTTGTCCTAGTCTAGGGAATAGTTTAATGATATCTCTGTCTAAAGAAAAAAACAAAAACAACAACAAAAAAATCTAATTTATAAAATCCAGCAAAAATATTCCAGATTTGCACTGTATATTTTCTTGAATTACTTTCTTGGTCATACCACTGAGTTTTCAATGTGTTGAGTGTTCAACAGATTGAATGTTCTCATTAACAAAGTATTTATAGTTGTTAGAGTTCTGGAAAATAAAATTCCTCCTTTCTGTTCATCTTCTTTTTTCAAAATCATTTAATAGCCCAGGCTTGAAGGCATTGGAAGCAGTATAGTACAATGTGTATTTTAAGAATACTTTGTATATGCCGGCCATTATCATTCAAATGTCAATCTAAAATGTGCTAATAGTTCTATAAGATATTTCATTATTATTTAACCATAAGCAAAATTAATAATTTTTTTTTATTTTAACCAAAAATAACATTTTTATTGTGATACTTGCAAAACAAGTAGCATTTTTTGTGTTCACATACTTTTTCTTTTATTATTGAAGCTGTTAACCTTGTCCACTATAGCTACACTAAATGCATTGTCATTTCCCCTCCATATCTTCATCTAGTATTTAATTCTATTTTTTTGCAATATTGCCAACATTATCAATGTCATCATATTTTTATGTAAGTTATACTGACAGATAATGACCTCAATTAAGTCAACAGGAAAACATGAAAAGAACATAATGCTTAGATTAAATAACCATAGTGAGTGAGTGAGCATCCTATGCCTAAATCAAAGGTTTCTGCTTGTTCTGACAGAATCAAGCATACAATATTCCTGTCAATAAATACAATAAGTCCAATATATTGGCAGGTATTATTTGCAGAATGAGGTTTACAGGATTCAAATGCATCATCACAAGTTCACTCTTGTGACTCCAGCGTCGTTTGCTGTCATCTGAATGAGAATTGAAAAAACTCATCGGGAATAAATTATGAAAGGGAAACCAGAAGAAAACTTCTACAATTATTATAAATTTGTACTATGTAAAATTTACAATGCCTTTTTCTAAAAAAAATATGTCTATAATTCAAAGATTATTCTCCTTTACACTTTGTGTCTTCTTTTTAAAAATGGGTATTCTTATAGCTGTGATGGATATAAATAAACTTTTCAGAATGTCAAGTTCTTGGCCTCAATCATGCCTCAGGGTCTTAAATCTTCCTTCTTTTAATTAGTAGTCATTCTTTCACTGACATGATAGAAAAAAGGTATCTGACAACTTCCAGTATTACTATTTTAAACACATTTTTAACAGTACTCTAAGTCTGAATATTAGCAGAACTTGAATTTTATCAGGCAACACATATGGAAAGGTGCTTTTTGAGGCGTTTTTGGTTGTTTGTTTCATTGGGGGGTTTTGGCAGTTCTGAATAAGTCTTCATTCTTGCAAGAGTGACATACTAAACCAGGTCTTCAACATCTATCTGCTGGCTGCCTGGCCAGTTTCCTTCTTTCACTGCAATTACATTTTTGGCAAGTTTTTGACACAACTATGCAACCATGCTTCTGTCTGGCATATAGTAAAACATTATATAGGGTAAATTACTATTAATGATCACTTAAGTAGCTCTTCAAAATCCTTCAAGCATACTAATTGATTAACACAGCACTTGCACTGGAAGGGAAATGCCTTCGTAGTGAAGTCACAATGTGCTACTAGAGGGTTGTGCTGCAATTACATAGAGCTCTTTCTATAATATTTATTTGGGATGAGCATCTGTTTTCTCCAACTGTTTCAAAACACAGTCAGCACTTACTTACTTTATTTGCAAAGCAACTAATCCAGAATAGTCAATTCCTTCTATTTAAAGTAAGATTAAATTTTTACAAACTGAAGCAAATGATAAAACACCAAAATCCTACCAACTGTAAATAGGGTCCAGACCTCTGTAATGGGATTCTTTATGAGTTTAAACTTGGAAAAAAAAGCCTAATCTCTTTCTATTTATCACAGTCTAAACCAGGAAATATATTGATCATATTTACTTGAAGGAATTAACCACTGGGTGGATCAACCTATTTCTCAAATTTTTATATACCTTGCAACACAAAACATTTTGTATTTTATTTAGACTACTATAAAACTGTCTCCTCCCTATAACAGATAACATTTACAATATAAAGAATGCAGTTCTATATGCATGTCCATAAGCATATAACACCTGCAAAGCTGATGCTAAAAAAAAACACCCACATAGCTATTGCAAAGTCAAGCTTTCCAAACATTGAGTAATGAGTTTGCCTAAGTATTCATAATGCAGTTCTCCATTATATATCCAGTATACACAAGCCTTACTCTTGGTTAGTGTAATATTTTTCTATAAGACTTGAAGCTCAATCCACAGGATTAACTGTGTTCACTTACCAAGAAGCTCTTTAATATTTTGCTTTTATTTATTGTTCCTCACGGCATTCTGTCCTTTGTCTACTGCATGCCATTAAAATTCTTCACAGTGAAAGGCATCCCTTTGTTCACAGCCTTTTCTACCATTAGCACCATTGTCATGTTTGAAAGTTTGTTAATATTTATGCACTTTCATCCCAATATTGTGAGCTAAACAATAAGGATTAATATTGCAGATAAGGAACTAAGATAGGAAGAGGCCAAAATGCTCATTAATTTTGCTTGAAAAGTCCTGGATGTTTAGAACTATGCAGCCCTGCTCAGGGCTACATGTATTCAAAGATAATTTACCAACAATTTTGCAGAAAACTCATACAGAATAAAAAGTTTAAGGCAACTTTTAAGCAATACAAAACAGCCCGAAGGCATAACCAAGAAAGATTTTGTCCTAGTGTTGGAGACAGGATTTAATCATATTATTCACAGGGCAGGCTTTTTGCAGTCCCTGACCACACCTGTTTTATATCCATCAAGTTTTGTAAGAAATGACACAAGATCCTACAGGCAAGAGCATCTTGCCTTACATAGCTTTGATTTCCAGGCTGTAAGCTGAATGGAAGCCTGAGGGAAAACTTTAAACTACTTTAAAGCCTTTTAAGAAATCTCAGTTATGATACGTGTAATATTTAAAAATTATATTCTAGACCACTGAAGGTTATCTGACAACACTGCTTTGGTTTCATTCCTAAATTTTACATGTGTGGTGGGAAAATTTTCATTTACAATAACTGTTATATTAGCATTAAATGAAAAGCACTACTATTAGAATTGAATGTATATCACATGGTGCATTAATAATCACATTTCTGAAAACCTATCAAACTTATGCAACTAATTAATTAAATTCACTTAAAAGGATATTGCTAACTGATCTATAAAGTAACTTCACATATAACACGTAATACAGTAAGATGGGTGGTCAGACCAAGGCAAGAGTTTAAGACACAAATATGTAGTCTTCTCTTACAGCAACCCTTAAAATATATTTTTTAAAATATATTCAGGGGGTTCCACTTAAGAAAGGAAAAAAAAAAAGGGGAGGGGGAATTATTTATGTCTGTGTGGTTTCAACAATGAATTTTAGACCATTTATACCATGATTGACTGATACTATGTAATGCCTTTACATCTGTTTCTGCTTTCACATAAATAGATGTGAAGAAGAATTTAAAATAAAAGTGAAACTAATCAGATATGCTTTTGCTGGTTTTTCTACTTTGTATTTCACCCAAGTGCAAAATGAATGATCTGAGTTCACGTTTCTGCCATAGAGCTGAGAGACTGGGTAAAAAAATTTCCACTCCAGTACCCTGACCCTAATAATTACTTGCTTCAAATCCTACAATACTGTACATGAGAAATAAAACACAACAACAAAAAACAAATCTGTTGTTTCCTAAACACTACTCCAAAACTGCTTTTAAATATGCAAATAAAATTCCATGAAATAGCAAGCACAGTGCTGTTTTTTAATTAAAGTAAATATTACCATTTCTAGAAGGAGGTATTTTATAAGATAATTTTGCATGTATAATAAAGACCAACATATATCTTTGGCAAAAGTGGACATTTTTTAATGGAATATGTTGTGAATTAAGTTCATCAGAGCTA
This sequence comes from Calcarius lapponicus, assembly GCA_039654755.1. Taxonomy (NCBI): domain Eukaryota; kingdom Metazoa; phylum Chordata; class Aves; order Passeriformes; family Fringillidae; genus Calcarius; species Calcarius lapponicus. The sequence continues at coordinate 1,206,437 of JBBFKN010000028.1, read as the reverse complement.
GGTTTCATGGCTCCCTGATGTAGGTCCCAAGCAGAATACGCTTTGAAATTGCCCAGTTTTTGAAAGATTTTTCCTACACAGGAAAAGACAAAAACTTGTGTAAGTGAATCCTGACATTGGTACTTTGTGTCAGGCAAAAGTTTATGAAAACATTTTGTCTCAAGAGATTTCTGACACACTAAAACTGGCTCTTGGAATCAGATCTGTGAGCTTCAGACACTAATTTGACTTCAACATACAACCAGGAAAGTGAGTTTCAATATGGGAAATTTTGTTTTAACCCACTCATACCCTACTAGAACCTCCAAGTATATTTTTCTTCAGTTTTGTCTTTTCTCAAACCATGGGACATCTCCAATTTTTCACAAAATCAACATGCAACTATACCTTGTATACATAGAGTGTAAGGAAGATCACATAAATAGGTGTCAGACACTTATTTTCAATCTTATTTTCAATCTTGATTTATTAAACAAACTTGAAGAAAAAAAAAAAGGAACAAGGTGTTTTAGTTGTGCGCATTTATAACAGGCAGAACTAAAGATTCTGCCAGGCTGAAATGAATTTACCAATACTTTTTATTACATGCAATTTCTTCAGTTTTTATTACTTTGCCTGATCACCAGGGATGCAATTTTCATTACTAAAACTCTTTCTCAAGTTTTACCTCTTACACAAAGTTGAGCAAAAAAAAAGGCTGTTGTTTTAGAGGATTAAGACACAGAAGCACATATTATCTTGCCAAAGTTAATAAGTTTTTACCTTTTTGTAGTTCTAGCATTTTTTGTAGTTCTGGATGAGAGAAGGAAAATCTAGTGATATGAAAAATTTGGGACAAAGGTATTTTCCATCTTCTTAGTAAGCTATGTGAATGTTCCTGGAAAATCCCTGTTTAAGTACTCTTTATAGTGAAGGAAAAAATTTCTATTTTCCACACATCCTTCCTCATCAATTAGAGAACTGAAAATATTTTCCTTCAATTAGAGAACTGAAAATATTTTCCTTCAATTTCTAGGACCTATTTTGGTGCCAAGAGTTGGAAAGGAGGTTGGGGAACTTCTCTGAGGTCCTCCATAGCCCTATCAATGAGTAGGTAGTCCAACAAAGTAAGTTCTCCAAGACTTTACCTGTTTTTAAAAGTCCTCTTATAGGTTATTCTAGAGACACATAAAGATCTCAAGTGTTAGCTTAAAAATCATAGCAGCGCAGTAGTACATTAGATATTAATCCTGACTATCATAGATAACCTGTTTTTTTTCTCTCTCTCTCTATATATATATAAAATTTCAGACTGAAGATATATTTCTTCTGTCCATCAGAACCCACATTACTTTTGACAAATGGAAGCATGAAACTTTTTGCAGTTCAAATCTTAGAAGATAATGTGAAAGTGCCTATTTAAATGTCTCTCATGAACTTTTTTATATAATTAATTGCGCTTCATTTTTAAGGGGGCAGAAATAGTCAGCAATTGGGACTACAGTGAGTATTGCACAATAAAGAAGAAATCTGTTAGTATCTAAAGAGTTAGGAAACACCAGGTCCAATGACAGCATGAATGTCCTCATGCCCCTTAATTGTGTTCTATCTTCAGGAGTGTTCCTAAAGTTTTTGAGTTGCTTGCAAGTTAAAAATCAGAATTACCTTCCTTCTGCTGTAAAAGTAGCATTTATTCCATATGCTAAATGTAATGTCCTAAAAAGCTTGAGGGCCCCCAGTTATTGCCCTTGAATGAAGAGAGAGGCCAAACTTGGAAAAATATCCCAATACCACCATCAGCTCTCTTTCCTACTGCCATATTTTAGAGCCCTCACTACTGCTTAGAGTATCAGTAGTGGCCAAAAAGAATAAAGAGAAGATGAGGAGAAGAATAACAGTCTTCCAAGTAAACAGGTTATCGCAAGTGACTTAAAATATGTGCGATAATTTAGAAACCAATCCACAAAGGCATCCTTAAAATGCTGAATGCATGTATGGCCTTCGTTTAGCAAAGATAATTTACAAATTAATAGCAGAACAATCACCACTTGCATTTCCTCTACAGTTTCTGCATTTTGCCTAGCAATGTATTTGCTATTATGTGCAATATTTTAATTATTGATTTCACAGTAGCTCATTAATTTTCTAGTTATTAAACAGAATTTCCAGTAAGGCCTTCATAAATTATGAAGAGTCGTCAAGGACTCACAAGTCATCTTTTTGTGCTGCTGAATTCATAGTGATAAAAATTTGCTGAATAAGTTAGTGACATTTATAATACCCCCAAATCATCTTTAACAATCAATTTTCCTATGACAAGTCATAGCTTATTTTTCAGTTTATCATGATCACTTCAGAAGAAAATGCAACCTGTTTGTTGGCACTGGGTCTAGTTTTGGCCAGAGATGCTGTAGGTGTCCCATCCCTGGAAACACTCAAGATTGGATGGGGCTCTAAGAAACCTGATCAAGTTGGACATTCCCTGCTCATTGCACAGGAGCTGGACTAGATGATCTTTAAAGGTCCATTCTAACTCAAACCATTCTATAATTTTATGATTTCAGACTAAATTAGTTATATTGGTTTCTTCTAGAGCTAACTGGCAAGTAAAACTCTGAAAAATAATCAATCTTAAAAATATATAACTAAAATTACATCAATGCCACTTAAGGGATAAAATAACCCCAGCAAGTTGTAGCTTGCAATATATAACTCACTCTTAGAAGCCTGAAGGATTTCTCCAGTGGGTCAATGGTTTCTTAGCCTCAAATCTGAAAGTGCTAACTATATTTCAAATAAGATACAGTACAACAGTGTTTCTCAGCCTCCTGCCTACAGACTGCCTATGGTGTATGGTATCAGAACACAGGCATGAAGTCAATGCATTTTGTTTTGAAGGATGTATATCAGGGCAGCCTGCCTCAGCACACCTGAGCGGCTTCCAGCAGGCGCTGTCTCTATCTGCAGGCAAGCACTATTAGATGTAACCTGCAGGCAGGTCACATGAAATAGTTTTCAGTCTCAATAGTTTCAGTGGAAACACTTGCAGCTGTAACAGTTACAGTCTGGCACTCAAAACATAGAGATATTTTCTTAAATGCTAAGTACTTTATTTGTCATTCCTTCTATACCTGCTGAATCATTAACTGATCATAAAACGTAAAAGCATTTGCAAATGTGTTTCATAATGTTTAGGCAAAACAAAAGCTGACACATTCCAATATAGCCTAAGAAATGGTTTCAAGGGTGTGCTATCAATACCAAACAGTGATGCATCATATTGATGTTAAGCTTACAAAAAAAAAAATTCTGGTATCACTGTACAATTGGCTGTTACTTCTCTGAGAAAACCACAGTCATCATTAGACAGCAAATGCACATCATTAGCTGCCCTTTCCTACCTGGTATGCTTGAGAAAGAAGCTAACTTTTTGTTGCTGGGGTCAGATAGCAAAGACATAAAGACAGAATTTATCTAGAATTTTATTTAAATAGAAGAATATTTTAATTACCAGTGCAAATTAGGACAATTTGTATGAGCTTCTTTTCTTCCTGTTGTTGTTATTGGCTTGTGTGTATGTGTGCAAGAGTGGAAGAGAGTAGAGAGGTTTGGGTTTTTTTTCAAAACAACATCTTTTTTTCCTTCTCTGTGTTTGATGACAAAGAAACGAGAAACATGCCACCTTCTCTGTGGCTTTTATCCTTTGTGAAGGTTGCATTCAATGTAACTGTAGTAGAACATGATATGTTATTCAGCTGGGATTCTTGAAGTCAAGTTGTTTACACTTCTCTTGTGCACCTGTAGTCTCAGTCCATAGGTCTGTTTATACTGTTCTTGCCAAGCTGAAAGTAATTCTGTCACTGTGCCATAGGCTCCTGCATAAGATTCGCATTGCACTGAGTCGAGTCAGTGGCACTGGCAAGCAGCCAGATTTCATTACCATTTCAAGTTTTCTGGCATTTTATTAGTGTCCAAGTCAGGTTGCTCTAAGAGATATAGCAAAGAAAAGCTGTGTCTACTTTTCAAATTTATTTTATTAAAGCTATTCTTTGCCCACAGTATTAGGTGTATAGAAACCCTCCTGACTAAATCCATTACATGTAATAAAGTTGCAAAACCCTGACTTAGAAGCCTAAAGATCACATATGAATTTTCTCATTTTTGATAAAACTATAAAGGTAAGATACATTAAAATAGAGAAAATCAGGATCCTTTTCCAAGTTTTCTAAGTATTGATTCATTCTCTATGGAATAAAAGCTTGCAAGGAACATATAGTCTGGACTTAACACAAAACTTGTTTAAAAATTAGGCAATTATCGCTGACTCTGATAAGATTTTCTGTTATACATTCATTGTGTAAAAGCTTGTTCCTTAAATTTACTAATGCCTATTCATTTCTACACATTATTTAAGCCTACTGATTATACTAAGAGTTTCCACTTTAGTTTTCTTTTCCTTGATGTTTCAGTCTGAAACTTTGAAAACTATGACATTTCTCCTAGAAAATAAAAAAGTAATGTTACCACAGCTCCCCTTACTGTTTCTCATGCTAGTATTTGGAAGAAGATGTTCAAATCTCTGCCATAAATGAAGCTTTAAGCATCCTAAAGCAGTTTGAGGTACATTTTTAAGCAACTAGACGTTTAAGGGGTCAAAAAGAAATTTCTGACAGAATTTTGAAGTCTTTAAAAGTGAAGCAAACTGATAAGAGAAGGAGCATGTTTTGCACCAAACTGTTCCAGAGATGGAACATGGATCTCTGATGTATTCCAAATCAGCTAAAGCAGCCAGTGTGGTACAAAGTGCTCACATGTGTGTGACAGTGACCTTTCAACTGCTCTTGGGCCGCTTGCTTCACATCCCTTTGGCTCTTCTGCTGACCATTGCTCTCTTGTGGGAAATCACAGAATTCCTCTTGGGCAAAGTGCAGCTGAAATACAGAGCACTCTGTCTCAGGAAATGGAGAGAACAAGGGGAAATAGAATGGCTTACCTAATTCTCTATTTTTTAAAGTCATGCTCTCCCCTCCCCTTTTTCCTCACTTCTGCCTTTCTTGCAAGTGTTCTATCCTTTAAGATTTTTTTTCCTACACAGCAACACACAGAGCATTATTTTCAGAGTAGAAACTCTGTCTAGTTTATACACCAAAATTAATTCAAGATGCATGCTTAAAATTAGCATCATCTTATTTCAGTTTGCCAAAAGTTCTATGTCTAGTTTAAGGTGTTCACATAGACTCCCTCTGTTAAACAGAAAAGGAAAAAAAATGCATCTGTATGTCCAGAAATCAATCTATCTCACCTGAGACACATTTTATCTGAGAAAAATCATTATCTGAAATTTCTTTTTTTAGCTCTTAGCTATAGAGGAACCTAGACAAATTGTGCAGATTAGACATTAAAATTTTAGGTGGTTGAAGATAAATGAGCTGAAACTTCTCCTGTGTTTATCCAGACAAGCTTCATTCCAGCCAAACAAAAATCCTCTCTGTAACACATTTATTAAAAGAGAGAGGGTGAATACATTAGATGCTGCTAGAAGCTTTTAATACAGTATGTGAAAGTGTGTGGATGAATTGGTCAGTGAGTGATAAGAGATTATTCTCCTTTGCAGTAAAAAGGTGATCATCTTTCAAGGTTATGTCATTTCTTTACTGTAAATACCCAAATTGTTTTTATTAAAACAAGGGCATGGCAAGCATTGTTTGGAATGGATGAAAAAGCAGCACCTGCAGACTTCAAAAGGAGGCATACATCTTAAATTCACTTAGTGCCTTATAAGATCTTAACAATTTTGGGAAGGGGGAAAAGAAGCCAATTCAGTCAAAGTAGAACTCAAACTTAAATTGAATCCAAAATAAGTCTATTTATAAGATTGTAAATAGACTCTGAAAGAATATTTTTTTTTCCTGGGATATCAGACTAAGTTAAGATCCAAAGCATGTATGCCATACTGTGTCTCTAAAGCCATCAAGGGAGAGCCTCAGTGATCAATAAGCAGATCCACATTCTGGAGGAGCAGCTGGACACTGAGCATGATTGCTTCTCAACCCAGTTTCATGACATCTGTCAAAAAGATATAACTGCATTTTATTTGAGCAAGAACATTAAAGAATTCTAATTTCTATTTATCAATTATACTATAAGGAAAAAATAAAACTTGAGACAGTCTGCTTTGCTCTATAAACTTCTTTTTTGAAAGGCATGAAAAAATTAATTTTGCATTCCATGACATCTCTCTTTTCTGCTTTATTTGCTGATGTGTCCAACAGACAAACCAATCTCTGCAGTTGCTCCAGAGGGCCCAGTATCAATTCATGAGCAATTGCTTTTGAGATTTGAAATCCAGAGCAGTTTAGCTCAGTTTTAGGCAGGAAGCATGTTTCATTGAGCTACAGCTGCTCACCCCCTATGAGGCCAGCTGTGTGGACTGGGTCACAGTCTGCTCCAGGGAACGGACCACTTCTTTTGTCCAGTTACACAAAATGCCAGGGAGTAATAATAATGCAAAGCCAGTGGGTGCAATAAAGGCATTTCTCTTAGAAACTGAGAAAAGACTATATTTAGACTGAGAAATGACACTTTGCTTTGACAAATCTTATTAGCTCAGATTAGTTGTTGGAAGGACCAAATGTTCCCAAGAACTGAACTTTAATTTATGAATTCAATAAGAAACCATTCTATACTCAAGAAAAGCTACAATTGGAATTATCCACAGAAAATTGAAACCAAACACTTGCAATCTTGCATGCTGGATTTTCTCCTCAGTGAATCTCCAGCTGAAGGTCAGATATGTCTATATAAACACACACACACATGCACAAATCTATGTATTCAGATGTCAGAGAGCAAGACCAAGCAGAATAAGAGAACAATAGGTCAGACCTTTCATGAAGCTACTTTACCCTGAAAATACATCAGATTTGGCTGATAAGGCAGCCTATCCAGCTTCAAGAGGACTATTGAATTTGTATTTTAGATCTCCTCCTTTTTAAGCAGCAGATGTAGAAAGGCAATCCATATGGGAAATTCAACTGCAAAATTCAGAACTGGCTGGCATTTGTAAAACTGACCCAAAACTGCAAAACAAAACACATGAAGAGTCTATTAATAATGAAATTACATTCAGTAGCAAGAGGTTTCTATGGAAACCAAAAGTAAGACTCTTGCAATGGAAACACTTATTCTGGCTGCAAGGAGTACTAGAGTATCACATGGAATTCTGTTTTCATATGATGTGTCTGCTGAAAGGATTATTTATACATGATTAAATCCTAACCATAGTTTTGTGATATTTTGGTATGAGAAGCCAGTACAGTAATTACAGATAATGTACCTGAATAAATGTAGAGTTCAAGCAGGCAAGAAAGATATGTTACATCTCTGCATAATTAAAATTGTGCAAAATTTTACTTTTTTGCAATTGAAATGTGATTTAGAAGAGATGATGCACAAACTCCAGCCTAGCATACAATGCTAAAAGCAAGGAAATTAACCAAGAGCACATTAGAACTGGTGTAGCCATGTGCCAACTCAAAGAAAAATAATCACAATTTCTCAGGACATTAACTACTCCATATACATGAAGATGGCTTAGGTAGATGTAGATCTGATGGAACAGCAAGTCTTCACACTGTGGCAGCTTTGAAGGAATAGCTTTTACTTCTTCCGAAAGGGTAAGGAAAACAATTTTAAAATCAGCTTCTGCAAATTGAAGAGGTATCAGCAAGGACACCTGATGATTAACCCCCCTCTCACAAACTCCAATGTCTTCATAACTGAGCACTTAAAAAGGTTTGAAGTCAAATTAAAAAGTTGTTGCATGGTTATGTTTCTCATGTATTCCTGTAAATGGAGAGAGCTTAGTTTCTTATTCTAGTATATCTCTCTCTTCCTAAGGTTTCCCCCCTCCTTTCTATCATTGTTTTCACTCCAGTCTTTCACTCACTTTATTTCTTCCTTAAACAAATAGAAACAAGGGGAAAAATATTCTATATTTTTTCTAAAAGAGCATGGCTTTTCTTGCAGTGAATAGCTTCTAGTCTAGGGGAGTTGGAATTGAGCTGAATGTAATTTAGGCAGCCAAAGAGGAGCTGTAAAGAGAACTAACAGCTTTCCTTCACCGGTGTTCTGAGAAAGAAGCAGCAATAAGTTAACTCCTGCCATCTGAGGCATAGCCATTCCTTTCCTTGGAACCGGGAGCATTAGAGTGAAGAATTCTCCTCTCATTCTCAGTTTCTCTGACCCTCGGTTTGCAGTAGGATGTGCTGGATGAACAGACTTTTTCCTCTCCTCTTTCGAGTGGTACATGTTAGCCCTTATTTAGCTTTGAAAAGTTCTTACAGCCTTTTCTCACAGGAAACAATCTTCATATAAAAGTATGTCAAGAGTTTTTTTCTGAAGCATCTCTTACTAAGTATAAGCACATACTAAGTATTATTATATACTAAGCAAAATTCCAGTTTCTAAAAATAGCTTTAGGTAGAGGTTCAAAAAGCTTCCTCTCTGCCCTCTAGTAATACTTAAACATGAAGAATTAATTTCTTACCTTATTTTTTTTATTTTTGTCTAGCAAATAAAGCCACCTATTGTTACAGTGATCTCAAGGTGTTGCAGGGCGAAGGATGGACGAGAATGCGGACTCCATTATCAGAAGGCTCATTTATTATATTAGGATATATATATATTAACTATACTAAATGACACGGAGAGCAAGAGAGGGTTTGTCTGAGGGTTAATGCTAAGAAGAAGAGATAGAAAGAATGAATCAACAAAGACGCTCTCCCGGCTCTGTCCGATAGGACACAGTCGTTGATTGGTCATTAATTATAAACATGAGAGATGGGCCAATCACAGGTGAACCTGTTACATTCCACAGCAGCTGATAACAATTGTTTAATCTTGTTGCTGAGACTTCTCAGCCCCAGCTGGAAAAATCCTAATGAAAGGATTTTTATGAGGAGATGTCGGCAACAACCTATCTTATAAGCTAATTTTGAACATTAAAATATATCAATACATAGTTATGATGTCAATTAGCTGTAGTTGGAAATTACTGAAAAATGTGAGCAAATAAATCACACGTTATTTGGAAAAAGCAGTCTCTGGTGGAACCCATAAGAATTTGAAATACTAGCATTGTATGGTAACTAATATTTTGTGCAATGACCAGCTTTAGCAACCTGTGATGCTCACTTTGAGTTCTCTGCCAATAGTCCCCTGTAGCCCCACAGGAACCTTGACCTCTTCATCAACTAATATCCCCCAAAATTGCATGCACAGTAGCTGGATGCTTGTTCTTGGGACCCAGACTCCCAAAAGAAGATATCCCCTTCTTACAGGAATCAAGATATCCCACAGGCTGTGCAGAAGACAAAATCTTCATATATGCAGGAAAAAAAGCAATAACATTCATTTTTGTTAAAGTATTTTTAAGGGGACAAATACATCCTCATATGACCTTCTTCTTTCTCTTTATTTTCTTAACTCTGAAGTTTCTTTGGTAGTAGAGGCAAGATTTCATTCATCTTGGTTGACACTGAACAATAATGCAAGCAGTACAACACATGATGCTTCTATTCGGTTATTGGAAACATGAAAAATTTTTATAGAACACTTGAATTATCATTTTCAAACTGTTTTTTTTATTATTTTTCTATAATGAGTTTTTTTTAAATTGCAATGTAATCTGCAATAATTTCAGCTATTTTCAGTTTGTTAGTTGAAGAATATTTTACCAGCTATCTTCTTGGTGAATAAAATGATACATTTTTGATTAGGAATTTGGGGAGGGGGGGGGTATGTTCAAAAAAGTACTATATTTGACATCATCATCTGGTGACACCATAAAGACATCAATTAGAAGTTCAGTGCCTTGTGCAAACACTGATGACACCTCAGTTGGAGCCAGCACAGCTGGAATGACTAATGGTCAGAAAAGCTATATTGAAATCTTTGAAATCTGAACAGATACAGAGAAAGATTAATAGAATTAATAGAAAAAATGGGAAGACTTGTGATAGGAGAAGTATTTAGCCTTCCAAGTCCAGCAAAAAGTATTTCATGAAAGAACTGTATGGCTGAGTTATATGCTGTACACACAATTTAATATATGTGAGTTAGTGTGTCCACTTCAAAGAAAATTATAGACTTGCAGAAAATCATGTCAACTCTGCAAACATCACACAGGTGCATACAAAAGAGTGTCTTAAGCAATTCTCAAACTCCACACTCTGCCCAGTAGCTGGCATGTACCCATCCTTCCAGCAGTCAGCCTCTCCCCAGACACACACACTTATCTGTCCTTGACTAACAAGCACTTCAAAGCGTGGCTACCAAGCTACTTAATCTACTTGGGAGCTAGTCTAGCTTGATATTTACCAGCAACCACACCAGATATGCATATCCTCACTCCAGGTGCTGATTCCAGAAGCCCCAGCCCTTGGAAAGCTGTTCCAGCTGGAGTTACTGACACCAAGACCTCCTCTAACACAGATGCATGGGGAATAGAGACCCCCCTCACCCAGGACAATAGAAATGAAGTTTACTGAGCCACCAGGTCAGATGGCAGTGACTGGGAGCAGGACACTGTGAGACAAGGCTACCAACAAGTCCAGTTTAAACACATCCAGACCCTTTCAACCTCTTATCCTTTTACTTTCCCTTGCCTGATCCTCCCCTAATCACCTTCATCCCTCTCTTTCTTCACCTTTGGTTCCTTCCCTTGAACAACCCACACTAATCTTTGAGCAATCCCTAAATGCTCTTCACTGTATCCTCTAATGTCACTCAGTCTGCACAGTCCTCCTGAGGTTGTTCTCCCTGCCACTGCACGTCTGTGCTTCTTCACGTTTGTGTGGATGAGCCTCTTATGGGCCAATCACCCCCTGTGACAGCCCTGGGAGCAGCTCTGTGTGTGTGGAGATCTCTTCCATAAGACACCATCCATGCCTTTGCCTTTTTGTGTGACCCAGGCCTGGGGCACCCTGGAGAGGCTGGTGGTGACAGGAGTCCTGCAGAGGGACACTGGAGGAGCTGTGCTGCCCACCTGGCACAGGCACTGCTGCTTTATGGCTTTCCCTTTTCCTGAAACGCCACCTGCCTTTAGCACCTTCCTCTACCCTGCCTCAGTTCCTCTTTGAAAGAAAAATGAAGGACTACAAAAGTCCTACAGCCCCACACTGCAAATCAGACATAACACAAGACAAAGCAGCTGCTGGAGCTGGCAGGACATACAGGAGAGCTGCAGCTCCACGTGGTGTGTCCAAAGCTGCATACTGTGTGCATGTTACATGCAGGGTAACATCCATACAGTTCCTTGCTTTACATCAATAAGACTAAAAGCAAAAAAAACCTCCTTGCAATCTTTGTCTAGAGGCATCTAGGTGCAAGGACAGAACTTAGCTGATTGGCGTTAATCAGAGAGAAAATGATAAGTCATCAGAACAAAGCTGAACACATACACACACATGCTGGCCAAGTGAGACATTGATTCTCTCCAAAATAAATTGGTGTTTTGTTGGTTGCAGTCTGAAAATAAGCCATTGCATCCTAATATTCAGCCTGCCTTAATTTTAAATTATTATAAAAGTGTAGATACACGCTGTACATATTACTCTGGTGTGGATACTCCTTTACATAGAAATAATATTGTGCATACTTATAATTTCCACAAGCTTGCAACAATTTTATGTGCTGGAATAAATATGGGTAGCATTTATAAAAGGTGTATAAATGGTCTTAATTCTAAATTTAACATATCCTTTAATCCTTCTCCAGAGGCTGTCTGTAAGCTACCCCTGGGTATACCTCTTCTTTGAATTATACTCAACAAGCTCAAACACATCTTTAAAAATGCACAAAAGCCAGCATATTATGTCTAAAAACTTTGGAAAGGGTTAATTTCTGAGAGAAATAAAAGCATTTTTTCATTGACTGAAAAAAATAAACAGTATCACAAAGTCACTCTTTGCCAGAACCTTATCATGTTTTCTGCTCTGCATGCATGACAATCCTCAAACTACTGTGGTAAGTTATTTTTATTGACCTACTTTTTTTTTCTAAATGAGCATATTATTAAACATAAAACCTATCCTTATAACTTCAATATACATAGCTTCTTACAAAATAAATTTCTTTTTATAACAGGCAGATCTGCACTTTTATACAGAGGTATCAAAGTAATTCCATAAATTCCTTATTAAAAACTGTTTTCTCACAAATGAGAAAAGACTATGCAGGGTACAAATCTGGCTCTGGATACTCTACACCAAGCTGAAGTCAATTTGTCTCACTGGGGTAAGTGACTATTTGTATTGAGGGAACACCATCACAAATGGGGGAGCATGAACTGGAGAAAATGGTAAGACATGGACTAAAATGGTAACACAAAGGACTAAAGGGCTTCAAAATGTGAAGCTACACTGTGAGAAAGTTTTCAGAGATTGAATAAATGCCATTATCACTCTGCAAATAAACTTTGGAGATTCAGAGGTTTTTACTGTAAATATTTGCAGCAAGAATTGTTTTACAATCTGCTCGAAATTAAAGGAATTCCAAATGAATTACGTGTATTCCAAATGAAGAGGAAGAACTTTCCCAAACTTTCTTCAGAAAAGGAGTTAACTACTCTTCTTGCCCTCACCACCATTTCCTTTATTTCATGTTGTGAGAATCTGATACACTGAAACTTCCCTACTTAAATTATATTAAATTTCTTGTTCTATAAACGCCTTTGAACAGTGGATTAGCTATTCCAATATTTCAACTTGTAATAATCTATATGTATTGGTCAGCTTCTGAATATTTATATACTTAGAAGAGTATGTTTGGAATTAAAGTCTGTCAAAAAAAAGGCCAACATGAAAAAATGAATAAAACTACTACTTCTCAACACTTCTCTATTTGACAGAGTTAAAGTGCTTTGCAGGAAAAAAAAATAAAAACAGAAGTACATCTGTTTTAAAGAGAAGAAGAAAGGAAGTATCCTACCCAGAATCATGCAGCAAATCATTTATGAGCAGGGAATTGACCAAGCTCATAACTGAAAAGAATGCTCACTCTACATATATGTACAAAACAGACCTCTTTTTCAACTAATGGACTAATGGATTAGATTGATGAGAACCTTAGGACAACATCTTAATTCTGTAGTTTAGAAACCATCTCCAAAATAAAAGCATCTATTATTTCAAAGAAGTATATAAGCATTCAATATTTATACAAACTATGATACTTGCAAGTCTTGACTTAGGATAAACATGACTTAGCAGAAAACCAAAACATCAGTGTGTTATCAACACCATCCTCAATACAAATAAAAAATAAAACACTGTAACAACTACAGAGAAGAAATTATCTCTACTCTAGCTGAAAACAGGACAGTAATGTAAAAGTCAATTCTATTATGGACAAAGAGAGACAATTTTATTAAAATATAACCAGAAAAATGGAGACTAGTAACAGAGGTTGTCATTCAAACCCTGCCACACCAGAAAGAAAGAAAACAAGCAAATAAAAAAAAAAGCAAAAGAATACTTGTATTTTGGATCATGAGTTGAGTGTCAACCCTTACTTTAGTTTTCAGGTGAAACTGTGGTCTGAAGCTGTGACATGTTCAAACAAATGGAAAAGAAGAGGATGGATGTGGCAGAAGGGTAGATTCAGGTACCCTGAGTCTTATCAAAAAGAAAAGAAAGCATGCAGAGTTGCAGTCTGACCTTATTAAGCAGGTGAGTGCTGTATTTCACTCCATGGAGGGCTTTCTGAATTCTGACAAGTGCAGCACATCTGTCAGTCTTTTCAAGTTTCCCTTGAAGTCTCATCTAACAGCTGTTTTCCCCTGGCACTTCCTTCTGTCCTTCATTCTCACATTCCTCCATCTCTTTTGTGTTGCCTTCTGGTCCTACTGCCAGGTTTTCAGGAAAATCCTGGTCTTTTGGTAAAGGGAACCCAGAAACAGATGATTTCAGAAAATGCTTTTAATTTGAGGATACGTGTTTTTAATCTGAGGATATATAGATAAATCAGCTTCTTTGAAAAACTATTTCAAGTATTAAATATCAGTTCATTGTGATGAACATGGAAGTGAAGATATACACGCTACTTTAAACTGAGAGGGAAATGGAGCCTCTCAGACTTTATAGTCTACATGAATAGGAATGCAGCACATGACCCCAGGAATGAAAAGACTCAAAAGTTACAAGAGTTTTAACAGTAAAGGGAAAGAAACAATTAAGTGCATAGATAGATGATAGATAGATAGATAGATAGATAGATAGATAGATAGATAGATAGATAGATAGGATAGATGAAAGATCAACAATTTTTTTACCAATTTTACTCATATATCCATTATATAAAATTCTATATGATTTTAATAATACTAAATTGTTCAATGGTTTTTATTTTTTCCTAAAATCTAGCCAGTCATCAGAAATGAAGCTCACTGGCATCTCTTACTTGAATTCTGATTAGAAAAAGAAACAACATAATTCATATTTGAATTTCTAACAATACATAGTTCAACATGTTTTCTAACAATACATAGTTAACATTTGAAGGAAACAGGAAAACAGCTTTTTTGTGAAGTTAGAACATTATTTCCATATATTCCAGCATAGAGAAAGCCATTTAAGTTTAATAAGTAAATTTATAGGTATCATGCTATGCTGCTGGAAAGCTAAAATGGTAGAGGCTAGATGTGTCAAGTAAATTGAATTATTCACTAATTTCCACATAAATGGAAGCGAACATCTCATACAAGACAGACATTTAAGTGAACCTGGAAAGAGAAGTGGTAGACAAGAACAATGACTGAAGTGCATTTCCATAGCAGAGCATTTCCACAGAATATACAGAACACTTATCAGCATTTTTTATTTTTTAAATCACTATCATGCATGTGCATTTTGCTTAATGTGCATTTGCCTCCTTTGAAAACCATGATTATACTCCGTAGCAAATCATATCCAGCACTAAATAGTTTTGCCACTTTCCTCACTACATACATGTTATGTGTGACAAGTTTTTTCAGCTTGAGGAAGCCTTTCCCACCCTTCTTTGCTTCCCTTGGAGGGTTTTGAGTTTTGGGGTTTTTTTGGCCTTTGGCCACACTCATATCCTCTTACTATCAGGAATAATTTATACAGATTTATTCCAAGCATCCATAAGTACCAGATCTAATCCATTAGTTGAAAAAATGATCAGTTATTAAATATGTAGTGTGAGCATTCTTTTTAGTTATGAGCTTGGTCAATTCCCTGCTTATAATTGATTTGCTGCATGATTCTGGGTAGGACACTTCCTTTCCTCTCCTCTTCGAAACAGATGTAATTCTTCTTCTCCAGAAAGAAAAGAAAACCAGAACTTCTTGTAAATGATCGCAAAATATGCACAGTTCAGTCTGTAACCACACTGAAAAGACCTATATGTCAAAAATACAATCATGTTCAAGCTGCATAAATATTCATATATTATATATATATAGAATTTATTTCCAAATTTCAATGCCAAAAAAACCTTAATTATTTTAAAATACATCAAGGAGACTGAGTTTCCTTTGCTAAAAAACATGGCTTAGTTCCAGCTGAGCATAAGTCTTACACTAACCACACTAAAATCAATGATAAAGAGTCCATTCACTTTAAAGAGAGCGCAAGATTCCTCAAATATATAATTATGCCCCATTTCAGATTGTGCTGTATCATTAGAGAACAAAACTGTTTTAGCTTTGTTTGCAAACCAGTTGTTTGCATGGGTACTGCTACATTCTTCATGGATATGGACTGGTCTCATACCCTGAGGATACCTGGAGTGCACCTACAGTGCTGTGTAAGTGTGCTTTTAGTTTGAATATTCTGATATCATGGCATGTGTACACTAAATTCTTTCATAGCAACATTTTTTAGAATGAAGCTAATAATTCTTTGCATGGGTCAGGGTCCCAAGTATAGTTGTGGGCCTCAATTTCCCTGGCCAGCCTCTGTTGGAACCTCTGCCAGCAGCTCCTGTCCATTGGCCCAGGAGAGCTGGACAGTCTGGGCAGCTTTGCAGGACTCATTTTTAAAATTGTTCTCTGTCCTCTTCACTAATTCATATTCTTCCCAGGAAGAATTAGTGAGGGAAAATACGTATCTGAAATTTAATATTTCGCATTTGACTACCTCCAGTAGATAAAGAGAAATCACCAGGGTTTAAGGATCTCAGAGAAAATATGACAGCTCCATAACTACCTGAGCAATAGCCAACACTGTTACTCCTCTGCTCATATTATAACAGTATTTATTATGTGCAATGATATTCACCTTCAAGCAGGAACTTTCCAATGAGCAGTTATGGGAAACTTCCATGAAGATGAACAGTGAGCTGGAGCATCCCCTATGAAGAGAGTCTGAGAGCTGAGAGTGTTCCGTTTGGAGAATTCTTTGGGAAGTCTTCATTGCAGCTCTCAGCCAGAATAAGGAAAACATGGCACTGCTAGATTCCCTTTCCAGCTGCCCAGGTACTCATTCACCCACTATCAACTCAGTTTAAAATCACAGCACAGTCATACATGGGCATGCTGCCTTAAGCAGCAAAGTAAAAAATGGACAGAAATTTTCAATTTAAATGTATCAGTTTTGTTTAATTAATAGGTACTATGCAAAAAGTAAGACGCTAGGAGCAGATTTCCTTATTCATTTGTTCATAGGAGAAGATGAAAGCTGTAAGTTCTTTCAATACCATGTGACCAAGATCCTCCTATACCAACTCTTGTAAAACCTGCAGGTGAAAGAGCTTATTTTCCATCCCAAAGAGTTTCCAATCTTTTTTCCAACATCAAATTTGTGATAAAAACAAGACAAATCTCAGCATAATACATCACTTCTCCAAGAGGTTAGCAGCTATTAGATTTCTCACAGGAAAATTTCCACTAATAATTTAAATAAGGTGGTGGTTTTTTGAGTATTACAGAAAGTTCTTCCTAAGTATGAGAGGCAACATGACAAAAAGTGCAAAGCTAATAGAAAATGCAACATACAAGTGATCCAAGCTGACATCAGAGAAAGATGCTGCCTGCAATTTGTCCTGGTGTATATACGAGGGTAGTCCTTGAACTGTCCTAATGATGATAACTCTTCATATATGTGTAATGTGAGCAGAGATACATAACCAGAAATGAAAGCTGGATGAATACAATGTCAACACTTTCAGGTTCCAATGAACCTTTTTATGACAGCTTTAGTCAGTTTGGTTATAAACTCAGTGAGGAAAATCAGAACGTTTCAATAGAAATAAGGAGGTACAAACTTCAGACAATATAATATGGGACAAAATAATCATGTTCTGTCTACAATATCTCCTCTCCAACCTTCTTGTGTTCCCTGCACTACTTCGGAATTTTAATTTTTTTTTTGTTTTCTTCATAGGATCCAACTACGCTGAAGACAGCTCTTTAATTCTGCAGACAAACTTCTTTCATACATAACTTAGGAGAAATTCAACTCCACATGGTAGTAACAAGTGCCAACCTCCAATTTTTAGAGAGGTGAGAACTCATAAGAAGACCAAAACCATCCCTCTAAAAAACTGATAACTCCTATTTTCAGGAACTTCTTAAGTTTTTTATTCACATAGCATGACAATTTCCCCAAGCTGAAAAGTGAAAGAAAGCAATTCCTTCCATATGTCAGCATTTTAATAATCAATTAAGTTAACAAGGGCTCTGCCATCTGCACCTGATCCAGTGACAGAATAGCACTCCCAGAGGGGAAGCATCTTCAGCTTGCATTCACCTGAATCACAACTAATTAAGAAGATAAGCAGAGGAATCAAAGGGAATGAAAGAACAAGCAAGGTAAAATCCCAGATGGAGGAAGGAAGCCAAGATGGAACTTTATCTGATCAGCAGGAAAACATTCAATCTGAGGTGTTTCACTGTAGAGAAATAAAATTTCAAACTTTAAGTAGTGGTAAAAGAGTAACTTCAGGCTGAATAAAAGGCCTCATTTACAAAGGTTGGCCACACACCGGTCAGATGCAGTTTTTTAAACTTAACCAATTAAAGCCTGAAGAGGATACACAAGGACAAAACACTGGTCCAAAGCTCAGAGTATCAGAGGTAAATTTGCCACTCACCTGTAGGGATTAACTTGACTGTAATTCTGTATGGCCTGCAATGGTGGGTATAATGTTGTCTGACTGATCTATTGTACTCTTCAGAAAAAAAGAAAAAAAAAAAAAAAAAGAGAAAAAAACTCTTGCAAAAATAAGTATGCCTAAATCCAGGTATAGAGGAGAGGAGCAACGAATGATATCTGAGAAACCTCAATGACAATTCAGTTCATTGCCCTGAGCTGCCTTTTGACTCTACATTGTTAGAAAAATAACTGTGCATCTCAATTTTACATAGTCAATGATGAGGTTAGAGCTGAGAATTCACTGACAGCACAAATACATAAATTACAGATGACTTCTGTGGAGTGGCTTCTGCTGTGGTTCAGTGCAGTAGATTGGAGAGCAGAGGGCAAGCAGAGGAAGCAGCTGCTACACAGCCACAGCGAGCTGTTCCTACAGCTGTGCCACAAGGTGGTGAGGGAGCTGAATATTTTGGAGACCATGAGGGAGGTAGAACTGGATGCAAGAGCAGACACTGTGCCCCTGCACATGCTGCACACCGGCTGTGTTGAACTGGTAAGCTTTGGCTTGGGCCAGCTCACACTCCTCCAGGGGGTCATGGTCCAGCACGTGCACAGCTCGTCAGTAGCCTGTCCATTTTGGTGGTTGGTACTACCACAGGTGCAGGACATTTCCTTTATTCAGGAATATACCTGGACATCTTGAAATTGATAGTATGCAATATGCATTAAATGTACTTCATCCAGTTCTCTCTTCCAAAAGAACAGAAAACCATAAGGACAATCAAAAATCCTTTTTGAAAGCTTTCTGAAAAGAACAAAATCACCAAGGCATCTGGAGTGGCAACTGGGCTTCAGGCTAACCACCAACCACAGCACTGTTGGCTTGGTGCTCCTTAAGCTTTTTAGAAAATAAGTGCAGAACGATTGAAGGTCTTGCATCAAATCCAGATGGTTTTAATTTTCTGATGTATGTGAAGTCAATTCAGAGCTAGCATACTTCAGCTATATTTTGATCCAAAATTAATTCATGTTTTGTACATGTTCCTCACACTGATGACCACTGCCTCTTGACTGTGATTATGAGTGCCTTTGTAGAACAAGACAAACATCTTTCACCTCATCTAATTAGGCTCTGTTCCATTACACCATATGAGAAAAGGACTCTTATTTATCAAGAGTTTACAAAAAAAATACAGAAGTTGCCTACATACTGAGATACATGTTTTCCTAATTTCCAGTGTGAGAAAAGTAAGATAAATGACCAAAATAACTGAAAGATACCTTGACAGAAATTGTAGCCAAATAATATGTGGAGCCTTCTTATGTTTTCTAAAAAGATGCGACTATAAAATATTGAGAGCTCACCTTTCTCTAGTCAGCTGAGCTAAGGATAGATTGTCTCCAAGCTAAGAGCAGCAGCAGCAAACAGCAGGTATTCAGCATATATTAAAAATATATATTTCTCCCTGTAAAGGCCACATGTACTTACAAATTCTACTATAACACAAACCAAGCACAGACAATGAGAAAAGATCATTCTGATCTTTTAAACTCTTAACAGTGTCCAGGTTATATTTACTGGTCATTATCATATCTACAACTGGCTTTCAAATAAGATTTTTCTAAGATGAGAAAATTGTTCAAGATACCTGCATTTATTATAAATCATATCAAATATCCTCAAATTAGGATTGAAAACATATGGTTCTGCTACTTTTATAGTCTGTGCTAAAGAATTTATAGGATAAATTCACAGATTAGGAAGAAAACTCTCTATTTCTGTAAATTTCTGTTTCAGCCTTAAGACACACATGACAATTCCTAACCTCAATTCATTTTTATCCCACCTACTCTTTAAAGTTCAGCAGTATATAATTATAATTTTATTTTTTTTAATCTGAGTAGTTATAGCCTCAGTGTGAAGGCAATGATTTAAGCAGCAAACTTTGGCACTAAAAAAAAAACCCTTAATACCAAACTAAATCAAACCACAAAAGAACACAGAAGACTAATTTTCAAGAAAATGTCTCTGATATTTAAGCTCAGCTAAATTCTTTCCTCTGAGCCTTCAGTTGTTTTTCATGTAAAGGGAGTTCTTTGTTCAGATTCATAGGCAGACCTCAGACAAACTCATGCCAGGGCAGCATCAACATGATTCTATTCAGTGAAGATGAGACCCAAAAACTTATTTACTTACCTAAATATGTTTCTACAATACAAAAGAGAGAATTGTTTCCCAGTGAAATCTATCCCCACATTCAAGGCAGGACTTGGTAGCAGAGTATTGTCAGGTGACTCTTGTGCTAGACTGTTTTATCTTTATATCTTGAGAAATTCCACATTAGCTAAGACAAATATTAATCTGCTTTATTTTCCAGAGATAAAAAAATGCTAAATCTGAATTTAATTTTTTACCAGAAGTATTTTACTTGTCCTTTTTCAGCCTAAAACTTTTATTAGTGGCAATTTAATTTACTGTCTACTTATAACCAAGGACTAGTATAAATATGTTAAATAAATCATCCTCTTAATTTAGACCTGTTCAGAACTCTGTGAAACTGAAAAGTAATTTTACAGTCTTGCAAATCAAAGCTAAGTAGAATCTCAGATGCTTTTAGAAATATCTTAAGCATGGACATTTTCCATTCTTGCACCTCAAAAGAGTCAATACAGATTCTATGGCACTAGGTTGAAAGGCAGCACACAGCTGCATTGAGTAGATCCTGTCTGCTGTGAAAGCTAACCTGAAAGTCTCCCGTGTAAATGGGCCTTACTCTTCTCCTTTAAGGTTTGCAAATCTTGCACAATCTTTTCATCTTTTGCTGTGTTAGAATATTAGCATGCCTTAATTCTAGTCTGAAGAGGTGGAAATTTAGGCAAGAGTGTCTAGCCAGGCCTGTAGCCTCCTTATTTTGCCATCCCACCTTAAGCATAAAGACAAAAATTTGTCACCTTCTTCCTAAGTGTTTCCACTTCAAAAGTTCCACAAACTGGGGCTGTTCACTGAGATGAAAAGAGGAGACATGCACAATACTGCAGTATCCCAGAGATTCTAGAGTGGACTGTAACATCTGCCCAGTAATCTTAAGGAGTTCACAGGTTCATCACTTGTCCCTGCAGCACGGTCTGCTATCACCCTGTCTGTGGAAGGTGGCAAACAATCAGATCACCAAAGAAACACCAAATAGCTGACCTCTAGGACATCTGCTGCTGACTCCTTTTAGCTCAGTAAATAATGGAAAGGCATATGATTTACTAGAGATTTCTTAGGGAGTTAACATTTATGAAAATGTCTGAATGGTATAGATAGGAATGGGGGAGTAAGAGCGTAAGATGAGCCTGTCATTGGCAAATTGTTTAGATGTAAAAACATGTTTCATGCTCCAGAAATTCTCTGCCCAAGAAAACTCTTTGCATGTATTTATCAAATATTTTATTAATTTATAATAAAAAATGAATTTATTTATATTATTATAAATAATAATGATTAATTTATAATATTATATAATTATACAATTTACAGATAAGATAAGCAGCCATCCAGAAAATATCATAGAAACTATTGTTACTATTTTCCATATGGTGGGGATTGCTGGACATTTAATAATATTCTGTCATATTTTTCCATTACTCTGACAAAATGTGCTGAAGAACATTTTACAATATCAAAAAATAGAATGTCTTTTGTCCCTCTTTTTAATGGTAATTCATTACGTTAAATTTATGAAGCATATGTCTGTAGAAACAAAGATAGACAAGTATGAAATCACATGTCAGCCACAGGACCTAAATTCAGTGTGGAGAGACAGTGATAATTCTGATTATGAACTTATTAATCCTCTAAAATATTTTTTAAATGGCAGACAAATCAAAAGGATGTAATTTTAGCTTATCAGCAACCAACAGCAGCACGATAGCTAAATTTAGCTACATAAATGCTAGTCCTGCTGGAAGTTTATAGTGCTTAAAGTTAATCATAAGACCTTGCAGCTGTATAATGTGGAGAGCTATTCCTCAGAGGAGAGCAACAAAAAATATTCTTTTCAAGCAGTGTGATAAACGTTGCAGGTTTTAAAATAACATTTAACATAAGGGGCTTGTCATATGCAACCTGCATGTTTGGCACCTAGACTTTTCTGGCCTTTCCCATCATCTGAAAAGGATAAGCACTCACATTTTCCAAGATCATGAGGTTCTAGCTGGCAAAAGACTCCACACTGAAACTAATTTCAAGTCACTTTAATCCATAATTAACAATGCCCACTCAAGCGTTCATACGCTTATGAAATCCAAATTCCCCATAAGGTCTTCATCTTAGGTTTCTTCAGCTGACAGAAGCTCTTCCAGTGTCTTTGCTGCATTTGGTCAGAAATCCAAATCAATAGGAAGAAAAGCACAGGAAAATTTCTGTAGGTCATGCATCTCTAGGACAATTTTAGCATTTTTCTTATGCAGAAAAAAAATCCATAGAATTTAAGAGTAGTGTTTTATTCAGCTGTGTTAGCAAATCAGGGACCTTCCATGTTTACAGCAGTGGAGGTGTGTTGCATAGTACAAGCCAAACAAATGTCAGGGGAATTTTGTGATGTATTTTCATTCTTACATAGCAAAGTATTGCAAGTAGCATATAATGAAGCTTCATGAAGCACAGTGTGAGCCCTGAAAACTGGCAATTTTGTTGAAGGCAAATGACATTACTAAGGAAGAGAAGACTAAAATGTCAGACTTGGACTTAGAACTCAATCAACAATCTTTCCACCTATAAAGTGCTGAGAAATTGAATCCAGCCATGCTTCCATTTCAACAGCACTTGTCCTTCATTTTCAAGCAAGTTGAAAGGCAACAGACATATTTGGAAGATTACAGGGCTTATGCACATGTGATGGATAATCTTGACTAGCAGCCAGACATTCCCACAGCCATTTTCTTGTTTCCCATCTTCAAAAAAAATAGAGGAAGAAAAAATGTAAAAAGACCCATGGATCAAGATGAAGACTTGGAGGTCAGCATCAAAGGAAAAACAGACTTGATCATGGAAAAATTAACTTATTTTATTGCTCATTACAATAGATTGGGATAGCAAGAAACAGACAAAAACTAAACACCTTCCTCTCCTCCTCTTTTTCCCAGGATCAGTTTCATGCCTTCATTCTCAGCTCCAAGTGGCTAATGGTGAATGTAGTCAGCCCGCAAGAGCTCCTTTCTGCTCATCCTTCCCCTCACTTTTCCCCTGCTACAATGAGGGTCCTTCCCACAGGCTGCAGTCCATGGACAGCTCCAATGTGGTTCCTCAAAAGTTACTGACTAAGCCTTCCCAGTGATGTGAACTATATGAATAGAAATTTATTTGCAGTCAAATGTGCTAGAGAGAGAAAAAAATAAAGGAAAATGGAAACAAAAAATTGAAATCCTGATATTTAGTTGAATGGGTCAACCTAGCCTTGCAGAAAGTAATGATAGGAGAGAAAACTAGGTGATAAATACAGCTGAGAGAATGAAAGCCTAGGAAATTTACTCAGAATTGTGAGAAGCAGAATGCAGAGTAGAGAAGGAAGCAATGGGTGACACTTCAGCTAGCTGGACACAGCATTCACCCAAAACACAACTGCTATTGAAGCGGGGTGTGTGAAAAAGGAACTGGTAGCCATTTGAGGAAGTGTCAGTGACAAATTCAATCCCTTAGATGAAGCAGTAAAGCACTTCAGAGAAGAAAGATTAATAGATCATGGTGGGAAAAGCAGAGAGGCCACCGATGCTGAATTTTACTTTAGTTGAGTGTGCTCACACAAATGGTTGCATAAGGAGTTTCAGCAAGGGCTTTATGTGAGATGAATGTTAGATTTCTGCAATAAAGAGTGCCTTCTCCTTAGTCTGTGCATGTCTCCCCTCCTTTTGCTCACTTTTATATTTGATAGAATAACAAGTTAGATTAAAATCAGTTCTTTCCCTTTTCCAAATGGTAAAAAAGATATTAATTTCTAACTTTTCATACAAAAAAATAAGAAACTTATGCAATATCTTCAAACTGACACTCTTGTGTTTTTTCTTCCCGTTATTCTGTTTTGGCTTGCCAATTTACTCTACAGCTACAATGGCTGGGGGCTCATCTCCTGCTCTGTTTGGACTTTTGTGCAGAAGAACCTGAGCACTCAAGTGGAAAACCAATATCAGATTTGTAGTCAGCAAACTTCCTCTAACCCAAAACAGCCACTGCCTCAGTCTTCCAAAACATTTCTGTGTAAATAGTATTTAATAATTGTATTCTCCAAATGATTGAGTAGTTCTTTAGTGGAATTTAGTTAGTGTATGTGTTGCATTCCCTCTAACTCATGCACAGCTTTCAGCGAAGAGGGAAAGGAGTTCATGCTACTTTTAGGTAAGACCAGAAATACAAGTGTGTCTTCTGCTACATGCTTTAACACATGCTTTAACACATGCTGATCACAAGGCTACAAAAATTAGTCATTTTAATCAATTAACTTTTCAGACAATGAAGAGAACAGGCTCACAGCAAATAATCAAAGATATTAAAAGTTATATTCTTTAATTGAAAAGATGGAGACCTTCAAATAACTGCCATTCAGTAATGTTGTTCACAAAAATGCCCTTGACACATTTCCCAGTCACAATTACCAAGAGAAAACCTCATTTACATGTTCAGTATGTGATGAATCATATCTTTTATTACTTCCAAACAATATAAATAGTTATTGCTATTTATTCAGTGCAATTTTAATCTCTTTTTCATAGGAAAATATTTTTAATATGCTTTATAAATATCTTGTAATGCCAGGTGTTGCCTGAAGTGTCAAAATGTTCAGTAGGTGTAATATGATGCCTGACTTAAAAATTGTTTTGTAAATATTATGGGTTCTATCAGGACAGGCAAAATGTAGATATCAAGCTGTTTAGCAAATATCTGGTTTTATTCCTGTTCAGCAATTAAATATTTTGAAAAGGCTTTTAGACATTTCTGTTAAATGTTAAATTTCTGTGACAACTGATTGCTGTCCTGATTTCAGCAATTTTAAGAACTAAATTTAACATGTTAGGTAATTCCAAACAATTACATATGTGTTCGTTTTCAGGACCAAAATCAGTAGTCTGAAATGTCTGTCCTGAATATTGAAAATCTTAAGGCACCATAAGATATATGCCAGCATTGATTTAGGCAAATGGAAGTTACGAGAAGGGCAGCGTTAAATGGAAAAGCATATGAGTGATTTTAAATAGCCTTCGGGAACTTAATTTAGAAAACTTCTGACTCTTTATTATAATTATTTTTAGCATCCTCTCATTTACTTCCTGCTTCCTTCAATCTGAAAATGCAATCTTTGCTAAAGAAAGCTCATCACAAGCAACATTTAGTTTATGTAGGATCTTGAACAATTAAGCTATTGCTGGCCTACAGCTACAGTGCTCTAATTCCAGATACACTCACATGAGGATACTATAATTAAAAACAGAGAGTAGAGAGTGTAAAAACAATGCTCAGTCACACTATAAAATATGTCTTCAGTAGCTACTGAAGAGGCACACGTTTATAATCACAGCAAATTAATAAGAATCTAAAAATAGTTATACTTGTTTCCTGTGCATTGCACATTGCACATCACTAATAACTAATCTTCACACTGTGTTGCAGGTCACTGATAAATTAGCTATAAACATTCTGTCCTCCTGAATAGATTTGTTTATCATTAACTACATGAATGCTTTTCCACATGACCCTTAATCAGGAGTTAAGAAAACTGTGCTGTCTATAGCATCTAATCCAATATATAAAAACTGTACTATAAAATCATTATAAAAGAAATACTTTCTTTCAGTTTATTACTCTAATAAGAATAATTTATTTATTACAAAATTTTACTATACAGAAGATTATGGTGAGTGTTTTATTCTTCTGTGTCACAGTCAAAACTTAGAAAGTAAATAAAACCACAGCAAAAAAAGACATTTTCTAAATTATTCCCCTTGACACAATTGAAGAGTCCTTTAAAATACCCAAGCTAGATTTTATACTAAAATAAGAAGCATAGAGGCCTTTTTAAAAGAGCATAAGAGTTACTGAAAAAGGTTTACTGCAGTGGGCTGTAAGTCTAGGTGAAATGTAGAAGGGTAATTGCATGTATCACACTCATGTTGTTTCACTCAGCAGCACCCCCCATGATTTGATACCTCCTCCACTGAGCAATGGCCATTAACCAGGCTGTCATTACTACTGGGTTTAATCTTTCTGACTGCTGTCATGGACAAAGAATTTTTTTTCTTATGTTTGGTGAAAATTTTGCCTAGCAAGGAATATAGGTGTAGTCTGAAAGTACATTTCTGGTGTGAGATTGAACAGAATTCTCCTGACACTTCATAATTCCTGCAGAACTGAAACAAGATGCCTCATTCAACATATCTGATAGCATTTCTTTCAAACTTTTCCTCTGGAGTGAGATCTACCTGTCTTAAGATAAAGATCTTTTTAAATTTCCAATGGTCTAGAAAAAATTGAATTAATAGCTTTTTTCCTCCATTCCAATTGTTGCCTGTCCTTCTGTAACTCACAGTATCAGAGCATCACAAAAATGCATTAAAATCTAAGGCTTACAGCAGACATGGTCCTCTGGGCTGCTCTGTCATACCCAGATTCCTGGTAGCAAAAAACAGGACCATTTTTTACCTACAACTATGGTATTAAATTACAAATTTTTGAGACAAATTATCTAGACAGGTTATATGAGCTGAAAACTGAGTTGAGATTTAAGATTTTCTCAGGCTGAGGAGATGAGAGCTTTATAGCAAATGAAAACCCTTTTCTGTTAAGTGTGTCCATGCCAATCATCAGACTCTTCTCATAATTAAAAAATTGCCATAGTTTTTCTATAAACAAGTTAAACATATCAGAATAGCTTCAGACTTTGAATGGCATGGAAATATATTACAGTTTAAAATGACACTTGAGATTTTAGCACATAAACCATATGACTTTCTTTCAAGTCAAAAGGCACACTGATAAAACTAAAGAGAAAGGGAACCTCTACACATGCAGATAAACAAGAGCTCCTCCCTTCCTATCTTTCCTTTTTATCTCTTACTCTTTCCTGCTATTTGAGTCCTTGTTTTTTGGAAAAATAAATATCTCTCTTAGTCATAGGTAAACCTCATTTTATATTTTCTTCTAAGAAGTTACCAACCAAAAACAATCAGTTGTAAATCACAATCAAACAGATGTTTTACTGTTATTAAGGTGCTTTTTGAATAATTTTTTGTAACTGGCACAGTTCTTGAAACCAAGCCATGTCATAATGGTTGCAGGAAAGAGGAGACAAAAAAAAAAAGGAAAAGGTATCTCTGCAGACATCTAAGCCCAGATAAATGAGTATATTCCAGAAATTAAAGAATTCATGCCAAAATAATTTCAGCAAACTGTCCCCCAGAGAGAAGACCAAATTGCTTCTTGCTCTGAAACTGTGTTTTGTTCATGCAACAGACAAAAGAATAAGGAAAAAATTGTCAAAACAAAGGGTTTGGTTGTTGTTTCTTTTTCATATTTCCTTGCATAGTAAAAATCCTATAAAAATTGTTGTTGTTGCTGAGCAGTAAAACCAGCTCAGAGAGATATGACTTCAAACAAAGCCAGCTGTTCTGGTAGTTAGGAAAATTAGGTTAAAAATGGCAACTAATTATAAGAATTTCAACTGAGTATTTTTTCCAACCTTACTTGACCAAAAACATTGCTTTAGGCTAGTGAGACATTTACCTAGCAATTTATCTAGCAAAATGGAATTGAGGTGATAAGAAGTGGGACATGGGCTTGGCACTGGAAAACGCATGACGACAACCAATTTGCCAGTGGTGAGCTAACAAAAACATAAACCTGGAGCTGGACAAACCTCTTTTTGGAATTAAAAAGGAGAATGAACACATTTTATCTAACAAATATAAACAGTAGCATTATGCCATTCATAGTAAATTCAGGTGTAGCATGTAGCTGCACCCCAGTGAAGAAAGAGCAAAGGTATGAAAGCCTACCAGCAAGAATTTAAAATTACTCCAGGTGGGTCCTACAGTGAGAAAGGGGAAACTGGTAGCATGAACAGCATTTTTTTTTTATTCAGTGACAAAAGCAGCAGGTGAATATGGGACATAACTCCATGATGAGGGATAGAAACTGATATGCATAACAATTTTAATTTATTCTTTCCCTTGGATATTTTTTTTTTTGCAAAAATTACAAATAACTTTAGCTAATAATTTGATTAGCAATTATTCTTTAATTAGACCGCTAAGATTTCATTTTTACTAACAATAAATCTCTCTTTGCATGTCAGTGTACTAACTTTTTGCCCATAAACAGGATTTTAATAATTATATTGGACAAAGAAGCTTCTATTTAAGCAAGACACTCATTCAGATGATGCAAATAAATTCAAGAAAATATTAGAAAAGCCTCTATCTTGAGTTTTTTAAGCTGCCCTCGTACATTATGGGGCATCATACTACTACTACTACTACTACTACTACTACTACTACTAATAATAATAATAATAATAATAATAATAATAATAATAATAAATATATATTTAGTCATAGCAATATATTAGATTTCACCTGCCTGACAGACACAGAGTAGGCTCTTCTGTGGGTAAACTGCCAATTCCATCTTCCTTGCAAAGGGTAGCTCCTTTTAAAAATAGCTGTTTTACAGAGCTCAAGTACCAGGTTATTTTGTGTAAATGTATATAGCTTTGTAGAGCACATTTTAGGCTGAAAATATTGATAAGTTTACATATACAGGAAATTGCTGGAAATCACTCAGTCCTTGTCTGAACAGCACTGTTTAAAAAGAATTCTCTCTTTTCTTCAGTCTAACAAAAGAAAGTAAGTTTTTCTATTAAAGCCCTTTCATTATTCCTTGAATGCATTGAAAAACTGCTGAGTAAGGTTTGTTTCTGACTGGTACAACTTAGGATCTCATAATCAGGCCCATGGAGATCATTGCAGTGCCCAGTGATTGGCAAAATAGCCTTCAAATAACTTTAGGTTTATAACAAGAACAAGTATTACATTATTCGAATATGACTGGAGCAGAGGTCCTAAGCAATCCTTAATGTGCAGTAAGTGACAGGTCAGCTCTTTTTTTGGACAAAAAGAATTACCATTCCAACTGTTCCATTGTGCAAGAATGGGAGCAGAGGGTAAGGTAATTAGATTTCTACTCCTCCTGAAAAAAAAGCAACAAAACCAAAACCAAAACAAAACAAAACAAACCTTATTTTTAAAATGGTTTCTGTTTCATTAATTATGTTTATCTGGACCGAAATATGAACTCTGAAAGTCTCTAACCCCCATAAGGAACTTAATCACACATTAAAATTAAGTTCAAGAATCAGCCTGAAGCTCAAGAGGCCAGACACACAGCTGGACACATACTCTCTTTTATTGGAAGGAAGAATATTCTGAGTCTACCTCAAAATCCTTTGTGATGTCTTTTGCAGAGGGCCCAGAAAAGTCAGCATATCTGAGGAACAGGAACAATCTAGAGCAGAGTTAGCTGTCTGCAAATTTTTAATAGAAATATACTTGCCAAGAATCACTGATGTGAGTGTGGCAAAGGCAGCAACAGATGAAATGTTCCTACAGCTGGACCAGACCCACTATTTAAAACTTGCAATGTCCTTACATTTGACAGGCAACAAAAAGCAAGGTCCTTTGTGTGTGCAAGTGCACAATTTCTTTTGCTTGGACTATTGCAACTCCTAGAGTGTGTACTCAGTACTACTTTTGTTTGAATTAATATTTTTACATTGAAAAGTGAGAGGACTCTGGTGTCAAATTGAAAAATACCCATTCACTCTCAAAAAAAATCCCAGAGATATTCAGGAATGTTAGTAATTTTAATATTAGTAATAAAATTTTATCTTCTTTAAAGGCCATCAATGCAATATCAGTATCAGGCTTCAGTACTGATACACATTAAAACATCTACATGCTAAAACATCATTAAAACTTTCAAAACATTTCCTTTCTAAGAGATTACAGTAATATGTTCTGGATATTCTTTTGCTAATATGGGATGCAGTAAGTAGAAAAGCATGTCTGGTAATGGTTACAGTTGCTTTGTTGTAAGCTGTTTGCCAATTTATCAAATTTATTTAGCTGTTTGCAAAACACTCTCAGTGGTAAGTGTTCTGCAGTGCTGTCCTTAATCAAAAGTGTGTAAGGATGCACAGGGACCAAAAAAATGACGAAGCTTAACATTTGCCCTCTGGCACTGTGCAGCCCTGAGAACCTGTGCCTTACTCCAAATTTGCATTTCCAACATTACAGCAGAAACTTCTCAGTTCCAGCTTCTCTGAGTAAAGACTGTCTCCACCCATGCTCAGTTCCATCTGTCTCACTAATTTCCCTTTTTCTCCAACAAAGGGATGGGTATCCACCTTTCAGCCCTGTATGTCTCTACATCAGTTACACTTCAGTCTAGCACAGGCCTATGTAAGTTTTCTATGCATGATCTCAAAAGCAACACATTTATCTCCCAGCCCCTGGGAGGTGCTGAACACTCTTTGACCTGCCCCAACCTATGTCCCAGTTAGAAAACCCTCTAATAAGCAAATATATCCATCTAATCACAGCTGGCAAAATTCATGGCTTCCTGGGAGTTTCAGCTGGTACACATTATGTGGAGGGAAGTAAAACTGAGTGGGTGCTATTGTACCAGGAAAGGTGGAAGAAGGGGATGTTGAATTTCCTGAAAGGAATAGGGATAAAGAAGGGCAACAATCTTATGAGAAAAGGGGGAGCAGGACTTTAATGGAAAGGAGGGACAAAGACATGGATAAGGTGTTGTGGAGAGATACTACTGCAGAAAGGGAATACACCAGCCACACTTGTTGTCGGCTCTTTTCTCCAGAAATAGAAAACAGCAGATTTACTTTGATGCTTTTTCACTTTGCAAAAGAAAAAATACATTTTAAAATGTTTTCCAAGGGTTTTGAGGCCTCAGGCCTAACTTGTGTTATCATCCTAAAATGTCAGGTGTAGAGGACATGCTGCTTAAACTGCACTTAGATCTTTCATCTCCGATCCTACTTGAGCTGCATAGATTAAATACGCCTCATTTCAAAACTTTGCAGCTCCCAAGGTTCTCCCAGGAAGAAGACAACATATGTATGATAAAAGACTGGCCTCTTGCAGATAGCAACAGGCAAATAGCTATGGAAAAATTTAAGAGGGCCTTAAAGAGATTGAAAGAATGTCAGTGGCCTTATTTTTCATGCTGCAGAATCCACAAGAGCTCTGCCAGGGTAGCAGAGCACTGCTGTATCTAAACCTTCACTGTGATATGTAATCAGTAGGTAGAGGCACTGGGATTTCTCTTTGCTTCTGAGCTTTCTACTGCACTACAAGTAATGAGAAAAAGCTAATGAAATGAAATCACATTTCTGTTGACTTTTTTTTTTAACAGATTTGGAGTGAGCTGTGCAGGTTCCTCCTCCCTATGTAGAATAAACTCTGTTATTCTTCCTCTTAGGAGAAGATAGAAGAAGGCAGTTAACACAAATATACATCCTTGGAAATGGAAGTGATATGGCAAAACTCCTTCTCCTGTTTCTCTGCTCTCAGGAAGGACACACCAGGCTGGCTTTGAAGTGTCAGCAGGATTAGAAGACAGCAGAATGCCCTTGCTTCCTTGTTGCAGTGTGAAGAATACTCCAATACTTCCTGATAAAGAATCAGCTTAGCCAGCACAGGACTTCACATCCAAGCAGCAAGGGCAGCACTTACTCTTCTGAGCTGTTTGTTCAAATACCATTGTTGATAAATAAACTTCAAGCATGTTTGAAAGCTATCAGTGAAAATTAGTCAGGCCATTAATGTTCTCCAGTGTAAACTTTGAGCTTCAATGTAAAATTAGCAGTGCCTCAGCTGTCCATCTACTACACTGCTCCATGACTGATAAAATCAATCTGTGAACATCTTGTACATACACATCCTACTCTTGTAATCCGTTCATAAAAACACCTTCACAACTGATAGTCATATGATTCTGAGTTACAAGAAAGATGGAGAGGGGTTTTTTACAAAGACATGTAGTGACAGGACAAGGGGGGATGAATTCCAACCAAAAGAGAGTAAGTATAGACCAGGTATTAGGAGGAAGATATTTGTTTTCAGGGTGGTGAGGAACTGGAACAGGTGGCCCAGAGAAGCTGTGCATGACCCACCCCTGAAAGTCCTCAAGGGTGCATTGGATGGGGCTTTGAGCAACCTGGTCTACTCACTGAATATTGTAAATAGGGAATAATTTATCAAGTCTGAATTGATATTCTTCAGTAGTTATGGTGGCTGAAGAAAAAAAAAATCCCAGTTTAAAAATGCCTGTTATGTTCTTCAAACTCAGTTGATTGAAAAAGAGTATACAAGAACTCCACAACAAAATTTGACACAACAGAATGAGAATGCAGCATTTTGATCAATTTCTCTATTTTATGGTTTTATACTCTTTTTACATGCTTCAAGGAGAAAAGAGGCATTATTAAAACTCACCATTTATACAGAAGCCTGTACCAGTCAAACTAAAATTATGTTTTAATACAACCCAGTTTTGCTTTGTGACATAAATAAAAAAATCAGCAACACAGCTTCTTATGAACACCACCACCATCACACCATCCTCCTTTTTTGCAAAAGATCTCCAGGACTTCTGCCCTCAGATTCAAATTGCATAAGTAAATTTATTTTTCTACTCTCCCACAAATAAATGTTTCTCAGTGCCCCTACCTCATTTCCTTTTCATGCATAGAAATACATGCACTAGCAAAAAAACAAGTTCAAAAGTGAGAGTAGGTATGGCCACAAAAATATTTTTCCTATCTTTATTCCAACAATGAGCTTTTTGAAGATTGCTTACTCTAATATTTTGCAGTAAGAAAAATCCCTTCAAACTCTAAACCAGATGTTTGCCTTCTAGTCTTATTTAAGAAGCAGTAGGACCCTTTAATTTTTCTAGGATTAGACATTTTGACCTGGATTAAATTTTCTGAAATATAGTTGTATGGGATAAGAAATTTATAAGGATATTTAAAGTCTTGAATGCTCTGATTCTTAGACTCCGTAAAAATTTTGCAAAAACCTTTTATCATCAGTAGTCCTGTCAAAGGTAATTTTAACAGCACCAAAGAAGTAATGGAGAGCAGCACAAATCAGCATCTATGATCCACCCTGAGTACGAAGGCCTTGCATTTTTGTAGTAGTTTGATTCCCATCAGCAGACTATATTCATTATTTAATTACATGCATTAAAGCAGGCAAGTCTGGGTTAAACAATTCTTTCTAACTGCTCATTCATATTCAGGCAAAGGTAACAGTATGCAGCAACACTTCTCACTTCACACAGGAAAATGAAATAATGACCTTTTTTTTTCTCACCTCTTAACCTTTATAGATGGGAAGACTGTAGGGGTCAAAACAAAGAACTGAAATTGGGTTTGGAGTGGTGAAGAATGACAGCTGCCCACGCCCCACCTGCTAGGAGATGGAAATGTGCAAGACAGAAACAAAGACCTATACTCTAAGCAGCACTGGGAGGTGATCCCCAGGGGAGTTAAACTGACAAAGTTATGACATAATTAAAGTACATCTCCTACACATTGTCATTGTTCCTGCACGTCTAGGACAAAATACTTCTTTCCATAATGTCCATACGAAGACTGACTACAAGGTACAGTATTACATTAACATGTTGTGAGTCTAAGGTGTGTGTGTGAGACCAAAACACAGCCCCCAAGATCACCTTGCATTTATTTGGTTTCAAAAGATGTACCTGAACTCTGAAAATTGTTGTGTTATTTATGTTTTATTAGCATACCAAATTTAAATGAAATAGTGGTAAGCTGCTTTTCCTGTTAAGCTCTGTGGAAATGCTGTGGCACAGGTGCTACTTTGCTTGGAAACTCAGGTGTTAGAGATGAACAGTGAAATGAAGAACTGCTGCAAAGCTGTAATTCCACCACCACAATAAAGCTTTGTAACATGGCACTGCAAACAACCAAACCTCTGCTTCTTATGCCTGTTTCTCTCTTTTAGTACAGCAAAGTTCATTGTGCAGCTGCAGTGTGAACCACACAACATATCTGACCGGATCACATTAAACCAGGAGGAAAAGTTTCTGCTCACAATGAAGTCACCCACTAGTACTAAATGAAAAACCATGCCTTTTAATAGTAGGCAAATGTAAGCATGCCAAGCCTATCAACTGTTGTTGGTGTACTCACACTGCTAATTAAATTAGGGTTTTTTTCAGTGTGAACTTTACCATGTAGCTCATCATTGTATCTGTAATATTTGACAGTATCTCATTTGTTTCATTAGCACTGTACAGTCACACTAAGTAATGCAGATTGACAGGGATTTTTCACTTTTCTCTATTGCTCTTTCTTGAAAAAAAAAAATTATTATTTGTTTTTTTGAGCACCAGGACAATAAAAGTAAAGAACTTGAAAGGGTCTTCAGACATTTTTCCCTCAGGAACCATCAGAATATTTTTAAGAATTGACAGGAACCAATGAACTATATAGTAGTTACCAATTTTTTAACAGTAAAGTGAACTCTAAAAAAGTTTTAACTAATCCATAGAATTGAACATTAGATGCCATGTATAGTTTCTTTGAGAAAAACAAAAGGTGTTAGGCAATTGTGGAATAATTTTTTATTCATAAGAATTTTCTTCCAACTGTCTAGGATATCTTAGAAGATAACTGTCTTCTTCCAATGAACTAGGTTATCAATAAATGTCAACATGAACTTCCTATATGATTTGTACCATGTCTGACATGACATTAAAATAGAAATTTTCAATAATAAGCCCAGTAAAAAGAGGCCTTTCTTATTCTAAAAATGGGGTGATAAATTCTTTTCTCAGTTCAATCAATTATCAAGGTTCAGAAATAGTGGGTTACATTTTAAAATTTACTATTAAGGGATCTTTTACTTTTTAGATGAAAACAAAACTAAGCACACTTACTAGGAAGAATTCTCTACTGTCAAACTATACAAATTGTAGCTGAGATATCCTTACCTACAATTCCAAACTGAGAGTAGATGTGGAGTTAAGTAGATGGGCTTCTGATTCCAGAAAAGACCAGGCAAAGATTCACCTGCATAAGGAAAGAATGGAACACTTCATAAGTTATCTAGATAAGGAGTTGGGGGTGACTTTTGAATTCCAGCAGTAGAGGGAAGGGTAGGACTGAATCCAACTAGACAACACTTAAATGAGCATTTTTCAAGTTCACACAATAAGATCCATAAGACAAGGGCACAAGGGCATTTTGCTCTTAAATAATGCAGCAGCAGATACAGTTGAAGTTGGAGATAATTATACAAAGTAAAAGAAATTTTTTAGAAAACTGAAAAAATCTAAAGACTATGTTTGCATTCATGTCAAAAAGTACATGTTGACAAAACAATATCATGGGCTATCAAATAGACTATCATAGGTCTTATCTTTTTTAAAGAATCCTCTAAGCATTCAAATACCAAAAGCTGGAAGAGGGACTGCCTTTGTCTTATATTCTTTCTTAAATATATATTGGTCACAACCAGGGACACATTTCCGACCTAGAAGGACTCCTCACTTCACCAAAGCAAACATTCTTAAGTTTTACTAAATTTTTTCCATACTGTTTTTGACAGAAATTCATTTGACCATCAGAAAATTAACTCAGAGTTGTATATCTTTACTGCCTGGTTTGTTCAACTGAATGTTCAATTAAAGTGGTTGTATTGGGAACATCTTGCTATTTTGTCAAAGATCCAGCATGGTATTAAAAGACAAACCAATAGTTACTTATGTAAATACAATGCAGATGGTTCCCTATTGATGAACAATATCTTTCAGAGAATAATGAGTTTGTCTGGTGCCAATTAACGTTCAGCACATGCTGTTCCCTTTGTCAACATTTCTTGTACTCCAGCGGAAACTAAATGTAAGTTATCTTACAGTAGGTGATCATTGTGTGGGGACAAAAAGCACTCACATGGTGTCCATATGGACCACATAAAATGCTTTGTGAAGTCTGTGTGATTACACATACACATACAAGTGAACCTAAGTCCACTGTCTGGGAATGGCAGAGATATCAAAACCAAAATACTTATCTCTACAAAAGTCAGAATAATTTGTCCTATTACACCTGTGTCATTCTGGTTTATTTGATTTTGGCAAGTATTGCAAAATATTGCCATATTGCCTCTATCTTCCAGTGGAATTAAAGATCAAGCATGAATGAACCCCTATATAAACTGGAAGCGGATATTTAAGACCCTATAAAAAGCCTCACTGATACTACTTCTTTAAAGCTCATTAATTTTATTGTGATAAACACTAAATGCAAAGTTCTCAAAATAACTCTATGCAGCTAAACCCAAGCAAGTAGAGCTGGAAGACACCTGCAAAAACCACTTTCTTGATTCCCTTACTTAAAGGACCATCTCTGTCATTTGCAAGTGCAGACAAGATCTTATTTAGTCTTGTTAATCCAGGACAAGAAATAAGGTTTTCAAGGTATTGCCTCTGAATTTTCCTTTTTCTAAATTTGTTTTAATACTGGTCCAAGTTGAAATTACATTTAAATTTTATTTGTAAAATTTAAAATATCTTTGACTAGACAATTTTAATCACAACTTTATTTACAGAAAAATCAGTATAGCACAGTATAGCATCAAGAAGTACATTTTTCATTTGGCGTTCCATATAAGTAAATAGTATGTGCTACATAGTCATTAAAGGGGAAGAGGAAAAAAAATCAAGTTGCAGATGACAGAATTAGTGTCTTTCATTATCTCATGTACTGCTTCTGTGAAGCAAATAAACAAAGTATGGCAGATTCTGGTACTGAACTCTGAACTGATTTAGTTTCTGCCGCTGGTAACCCAGGCCAGGTTAACCTAACCTTAAAGTTAGCTCATCAATAGAAGTGTTTTACTTCAGGCAAGGATTGCATTTCTGACAATCATCTGGACATTGTTCATATATCAGAGGTCTGTGAGCTTGAGCTTGAACCTTCCGGATGACATTAATCCGGAATGTGTGATCCAGGATCAAACCACGTACCCTCTAGTCAGCAGTGGGCATTCCATCCAATGGAGCATACTACAGTGAGCCTGAAGTTAAGGAAAACATGAAATTGATATTTGTAAAATAGTTCCTTGCCACTATTTCATTCTGCACATATTCTCCCACTTGTCTGTATTACATGTTAATATAGATTTTAGTTTTAAAATTTCTACTTTGTATAAAGTACTTGTAAATTCAGCAAATTCAAATGCTCTTTCTTGAGAATGCACATTCTCCTAATTTTCTAAGGAAATGTCATCTATAAGCATTTAAAGTAAAAGCTGACTTTCTCTAGAAGATCCCAGCTACAGCATTGACTTACAAGAAAAATCAGCCTACTTGCAGAACAGGCCCCAAGCTTTGCTTTGAGTCTGGTATTTAATTCACTATGGATCAATGGAAAAAGAAGCACGCTTTGCAAACGAAATTGCAATATATATTATAGAGGAGTAGTTCTCTTCCATAAACGATGCTGTCTTGTTTTATTTCCTAAGCAGGGAGTACCTGCAGGTTCTGATGGCAAATTTCCTTCCTTCATATTTAACATCTGCTAGCTTACGTTATAGACATAGTTAGGTAACTAGTCCAAAGACAAAAAGAAAAAAAAAAAAAACAAGGAGTAAGCAAATAAAACTATTTAAATATAATAAATTGCTTGTTTTGTCATTCCAATTTAGTGCAAAATGCCAAAGTGTCGGGCCAAGGAAGGCAAAGAAAATTCTTCAAACACAGTCTTTGAGTTTTATCAGGTTTGGTTTGGTTTTTTTCATACTGCTAATTTACCATTCACAAGGAGCACAAAATATTTTAGATTCACATTCTTCAACTTGTTGTCCATCTCACTTCAAACCTGGGAGCTGTCTCTATTCAACAAAACACCCAGAGCTTCATTTAGGCAATTTCCAGCACATGCTGTGAGGAGCGCACCACCTGCTGCTACTTCTGCTTATATTACTCTCCTGCAACCACCGTTGGTGCCAGGAAGAGTGAGCAAGAGATAATAGAACACACAGCACAAGATAGGGATGTCTATAATTGAAGGTCTCACATCTTATTTCTGGCTTTACTGTTGTCCACATTATCTCTGTTCTGTTCCCATCAGCAGTGGTTTTTAGTTTATAAGCTTCCGTGAGCTACAGCTTCTTTTTTTAAGATTTTTTTAGGGTAGACATACCCAAACATACATACTTTTTCTTGCATATATCAGTTTTAAAACAAAGTAATCAGAAGACCAGCTGACCAATGATCTATTGGAGAAGGGCAGAAAAAGAGACCTTCGTATTAGATTTGGTATCTTTCTCCATTTATGGTACTAAGGAGTTTCATTATAGAGGCCAAAATGAGACACTTTTCCTTACCTTATTGGTTTCTTTTAATTGCTTAAAATGCCTAAAAAATATGTTAATCATTGAAATAAGCAAGCCAAAGCAGGATATGCCTGTATATATAATTTTAATTGTTTCTAATTATCTTCCAGTAATTAGACAATGGAAGCACTGATTAATTTACTCTATGATTAAGAAGCACAATGGGGTACAGGACACCATCCACAGAGGACTCTTGGATGAACCTTGCCTGGTTCACCACCCTGAAGAAATTGTTTTGTGCCTTCTGCACTCTCATAGCTAGCACTGCTGTGCAAACTTTATCAACAATTTCCCTGCCCCCAAGGCAATTGCCCCATTTGGCCAGGTGACAGGATGCCCTTGGGGGCCAGGAACCAGAACTAACATATTGCTGACTGAGGGAACCTTCTTAGAATTCCAGCGTCTTTACTGGCATTTTTTTGTAGAGCAAATATAGAAAGCCTACATTTTCAGTTCATTTTATTTTGCCTTGGTCCTTGCAATGAGAGACTGTTAACTTGTTTTCTTGTTTTGACTTTCAGGTCTGTGCTAACTAAGAGGGACAAAGTTGATATGAAATTTTTTGCTCTGGCCTCACTGTAAAATCTGCATTAATGCCGTCTAGGATAATGCAGTTTTGTTTTCACTAGGTTTTGCTGACACAAGATTTTCTCATCACTAAATTTTTTTGAGGCTAAAGTTTCTCTTTGCTTCACCACCCATGGAAGGTCAAGCTAATCCTCTCTTGACTAACTATGGTGAGACATGCTCTGCACAGAAAAAGGTTGCATGGGGCCCAATACATAGAGGCTTTGTCCAGCTGAGGTCTCTGGGGCTACGCTTATATTCTCATTATTTAAGCACTTTGGGAGCAGGACCACATAGCTGCCCATTCAGAGATCTCTTTAAACAGCAGCAGAATTGAGGCTCTTGTTGCTACAGACTAGTAAACAGACCACAGCTCACAAACATCTGCACCAGCTAAATATCAGCATGGTCCCTAACACAAATTTGACTCATGCAAACTACTCCTCTTTCAGATTACATTTGGACATTGTTTGGATGTGCTGTACCTGTCAGAAGCTATTCATAAAGATGAGTGACAATTGTGGGAAGGGCGAAAGTCTGACCAACGTGACATAGGACACAAACTCAGAGCTAGAAAATAACCTCTGTCCTGCTTTATTTAGGAGTAGTCAGTAGAGCAGTTTAAGCAAAGTCAAAAGAAGCTGCTGGGCTGTTGATCTGTAAAGTACTCAGGATCCTTATCCCAGGAGGTGAAGAAATTCCCTATAAAATTCGAGTCAGCTCTACAGATGATGCCCCCTAGAGGTTGGAGAGTCAGAAAGGATGACTGCCCAAGACATGAGCTGGTGCAGAATAACTTCTGTTAGTGTAGTCTAGAAAAAATGTGTGTCAGATCAGGAGTTCATGTCCTCTCTACAGAGAGTTACCCTGAACTAGACACATCATGACACTTAGCGTCACAGAACAGAGTACAGTCTGGCATTTGGGTACAGTAGGTGACAGCAACAAACAGCAATATTTTATAAGAAACAGAAATTGCCTCCACAAGGTGAAGGTTTATATCAATAGTTGTTATTTGCTGACAATTCCCTGGGTCAGTACTTTTGGAAGTATAACAAAACCAACTTAGTTTCTACATTACTGAGATAGTAGCTGGAAAACTTTTAATCCTTGGCTAGTTTTGTTCTAATTCACAAAAGATATTTACAGTGTCTTGATAGTAAAATGAAGAACGTTTCTGTCTGCACTGCTGCTGTGAACTACGTATCCATCAGCTGCACGTACTTTACATGCAGCTGGGCACATACTTGGTGTGCCACTGGACTCATTGTCACCTGCAGAGACATTAACTTTCTGATTTAAAACTCCATGGATCTATAAGCATTGAAGATCTATGAGTATATGGGTTTTTTTAATAAAAGCCAATACAACATGAAATAGCCTGAACGTTTTAATAAAAAAAATTATAATTGCTTTTCTGTGTTACTTGGCTGTGTTTCCAGCTGAGACACTGAAAATATGAAAACTCTTTTGTATCTATTGTGGAATCTTGCTTTATTCCCCAGCAGGTTTGGGCATATAGGTTGATTATACTGCTTAGCCCTTTCCCTAGCTAAAAACAGCCCAGTATTTCCATTAGAGACATCCCTTTACAAAATCCTCACACAACATAATAATCTTCAGTATCTCTTCAGTTTCTGTTCATTGGGAATCTATGAACAACAAAGAAAAAAATCTGCTAGAAGTACAATGGTCTCAAGGACATGAATCAGGGATATCAAAATGTAATTACATGTAGGAGACTACATAAAGCATAAACTTTTGTTTCTTTTTATGGATGCAATTTCTGATGCTTTTGCTTGCTAAAGTTCTCATGAAATAGACTGTGGAGTTCTATGATGGCTATTAATGCAAGAGACAGGAAATTTATATTTACAGCTGGATATTATTGATTTTTTACCTCATAGTAATCATCCCAACATTTTGTAGCCTTATAGATCTAATCATTATAACACTTCTTAGTGATTTATACTGTGTGGTGATAATAATAAATATGAAGAGCTTTTTTCAGTCTTCGGCAGTTTTAGTGCATGATACTAAATATACCCTAGCCTGTTGTAAATTCCATCTTGGAGCTTTTCTATAGTTGAAAGGCTTGCTTCATATAATATTCTATAATGGCAAACATACAGAAAGCTAAAAAAGCCAAAGTCTGCAAAACTGTATGCAAGCAGAAATGGATTTTAAGCAGAACATACTGAAAGGTAAATGAGTCACTTTGCTACTCTACATGATTTGCAATTCTGGAACATAACTGCCAAAAATAGATTTATTTATTTATTGTTAAAGATTCAGCTAGTTTAAAAAAAAAGTTAACAGTCAACCCAAATCAGGAGTTGATTGAAATCATATAAACATTATTAAACTGAACTTATACAGACATTTCCTTTAGAAATATGATTTTTATAGTAGCTTGGGTTACAATTTTTAGGCTGACACTTTTCCACATCTCTCACAGTCTCCATCCCTGGAGTTATGTAAAAAATGTGTAGATGTGGCTCGTAAGGACATGTTTTAGTGGTCGACTTAGCAATGCTGGGTTTGCAGTTGGAATCTTTAAACTTAAAGATCTTTTCTAATCCAAATGATTCTAGGATTCTATGAAATATAGTCTCTTCCCTCACTCTTCAATTCTGAGATAACCTTAGCTGAAGAAATTCCTGTACAAGACTGCTGTAGTTCCTGCAGTCCTGCAGAGTTGAAAACATTGAATAGTAATGTCTGACAATGGACTGTAGCTCTGTGCATGTACATTTATAAAGGCCTGATGCACAATGTTGTTCTGAGTGGAATCCGGTCATGCTAGTGAAAAGATTACTAATGGGGATTAAACAATTATTGTTGGGTTTACAAGGACAAAAATATTGTCTGTCCACTCTAATGGCTTCATAAAGCCAGTGCAGCTCTGTGTAGCTAAGGTGATCGTTTTAGTCTGTAGTGAGGAAACAAAGTTGGGAAGAGGCCAGAAGGAGCAAAAGTAGTCTTGGAAAGTACTAGTCCTCTTTTTAGTCTGACTGTTCATAATAGCTTTCTGAAAGAAGTGGAATCTATTCCCTTGTTATAGCATGAACAAATCAGGACACACAACTTTGCGCTTAATTTGGTCACTTCAAATCAAGTCTCTTGGTACTCTACAGTCCCTACTGTCTTGAAAAATGTCCCAGTTAAAAAGAAGATGGAGACAGTAGGGTCACCACCTCTCAAAGAGGTGAAAAACACAACTTGCTATATAAAAAAGGGCCACACTATTTGTCAGTAAGCAGGTGGTGATGCACTACAGAAAGCCAAGATATAGTTAAGGGGCTGAAGCTGCAGGAAAGCTCCTGGGAGGTGCAGTTAGGTCAGGATTATTGCATCTGGGGAGCTGGGAGCCCTGCAGTTCTGCGTTTGCAGACACGGTGTGCCTCACTAGGGTGAAACTGCTGCACTGAGAAATGGACAGTGGCTTGGGGCCAAAACCCCCTCAACATTCTTGGTTTATTAGCACCAAAAAAAAATTCATGCTCCACACAATTCCCTGCCCTGTAATGAATCCAAACATCCAAGAGTGTATGCATGTACATGTCTCTGTGTGTGTGTACATGTGTATGTATGCTTGTGTGGGGTTGTCTTTACATATTTTTACACTTTTTTTTAAATTATATTTTGTCAGAAGATTCAGAAAATGGACATTCCAAAGGGTTTTTCTTCCTGAACAAGTTCAGCCTGAAAGACAAAAAAAAAAAAAAATTACTTCATAGCCAAATACATTCTGCTGACAATTTAACCCACGAAAACAATCACACTTCCAAATAAAACTGCTAATTATGGTATATCAGATCCAGGGTTCTTATTTTGCTTTCTTCATCAAGAAAACCTAGATGAGTCCACTTTCCACAATCTTTTTTTTTTTTAATTACACCTATTGACAGTAAGGATGGTTTCAGATCTCAAAACCACCGGTGAAAGATTAAAGTTTAGTTTAAAAATCCCTTTTTTTTACAAAGACCATGAATTTAAGGCTCAATATAGAATTTAATTGGAATACTTTCAGCTGTAACTTTAAAATTGAGCATGAAATCTTAGTACTATTAAAGCAGATGTTTTTTTTTAAAAGGAGCAATTCTGGTAGAAATTAGATTATATGTTGACCTTCCATCACCCCTGAACATGACTAGAGACATGAACAGCTTCCATATTTTATTTATTCACTATTTGTGTTGGGTCCTTACATTATTGTGCTAGGTGTTGCACAAATGTCTGATGAGACCTGGTTCCTAGATAAGCTATTTAAGACAACAGGTAGAGGATGAGTAGGCTGGGTCAATATCAGTCCTGACAAACAAAAAGGGAGAAAGTAAAAATATTAAATAACTGATACAACATTCAAAGAAAAGATGGACCAACTGTTAAGCATGACTAGGGTAGGCAACATTTAAAATTCCTAGCGCAACACAGCCAATTATGTGTTTAAAGCATACATTTCACCATTCTTTATTTTGTTCAAGCCTGTTCTATTTTTTCTGATCTATTTCTCTAGTTATTTCTCTGAAGAAGGTGGGTTTTTTCACTTTTTATCTCTTGGTCACCCTTACTGCTTCCAGAAATCGGCGCGCATCTTATCAGCAAATAGGATTGCTAGGAATAGTACCAAATACACTAAATGGTATTTCTCAACTGTTTATGAAAAGGACCAATTAAGGACCCTGGAAATAAAAATCCACCAGATATTTTATGTTTCAGTGTGGTCTGGAAGCTTGGGGGAAGGGGAATGATCACATTTTAAAATAGCACAACATTGCTTAGCTGTTTCTTGTTGCAAAAGATGCAGTTGCAGTAGCAACTCAGTTGTGACCAATCTTGTGACCAGTCACCAGCCAACGTGCGGTGGGTAGTGAGCAGTCTGAAGAATTTTGCTCTCTTTAACACACCACCTCCCACAAAGGCTGTCTGGACCAGCAGTAGTGCTACAGAGGGCAAGCTGCCCCTCTGGGATTCTGAAAGTTGAAATGTTGGCAGCACTGAGGTGTAGCTGCCAAGACAAATTGTGGCTCCAGAGTTCAATAAGAGGAGACGAGTCACTTAATCTACTTAATGCAACGTTTCACATCTAGCTGTTCTGGGGCAGATGTGAATAAGGCAAGGAGATAAAGGGATGGTCATCTACCTCAAAACTACCATTTCATTCCTTATTAGTGTGACTGCCTCAGACTCTTAGAATTGTTAATACATGTTGTCCAGAATAAAAAAGAAATGTGCTCACATCAGGTCCTCATCTTTCCAAGCAGAGATGTTCCAGAGATGTCATTCTTCTGCTTATGGATAGAACTCAGGGTGCTTTGGACTTTTGTAATCCATCAGAAGCTCTCAAACAAGTTCACAGATGCAGTTTTTGAGGCATGACTTCTAATTTTGACCACTGAATTGAAAATTTAAGTAATAACAGGATTAAAGCTTTTCTAGCATTTACTCTTTTTTCAAATCTATGCAGGTGTAAAAAGTCATACTGTTGATAGATTTGTCTACTCTTTGCTTTACGTGATCATGCCAATGACAAATCAAACTGTGTGTTGAACCATGACTAGACCATTTATACGGCATCATAATGACAGTACCAATAGCAGTACTTGTACCTCTCTAAGCTAAGGGGAATACCAGCAAAGTTTTTCAAACACTTCAAAAGAGTGTGGATATCTACAGCACAACATTTTGTACCCACTGGGGCAAAGAGAGGACGAAACATCAGATTTTGCTTTGTTCTTTTTATTGGATTATCTAAAAAAACTTAGAGCTTTAT
Source organism: Calcarius lapponicus (assembly GCA_039654755.1). Lineage (NCBI taxonomy): Eukaryota > Metazoa > Chordata > Aves > Passeriformes > Fringillidae > Calcarius > Calcarius lapponicus. Next base: position 1,161,515 of record JBBFKN010000028.1, on the reverse strand, counting down.
TTCTAAAAATTTATGTGTTCAATCACTACAAGTTCGAGTGTCTGGATTCTTGAAGATTTGACATATGTTGTACAGGCAGGCATAGAACTGGATATTAACATTTTAACAGCTGTTGCATTTTCTAGTCCAAATACTGGCTTCCTATTTTCCTTCCTGTGGTTTTATTTGTCTCAAGATCATGTACGGTATGAGACAGAACAAATTGCCACAGGACAATCAGAGACAGTAATTTTCTTTTTCACAGATAGGTGAGTTTAAAAGGGATCACAATGGTCATTCAGTCTAACCTTGTTTATTGCTTTCAGACAATGATTCTTGCATCTATCTAGATTGTTGCCCAGATTTAAAGGCTTTGCCTGCCTAAGATTTAGCCTACCCTCTGGGAGTTATGTTTGATATCTTGTTATTCTCACTTTAAAAAAAAAGGGAAATTTGATTTCTATTTTGAACTCTGACTTTAAATTTTAGACATTTTACATATTTTTTTCTGTTAGGTCATTGAATCCTTCACATAATTTAATGATCTAAGAAATACACCATAAAAAAATTCTTCACCTATGTCATGACCCATCCATACAAAAAGTTTATTTGTGCATGTCAAAACTATAATTCTAAGAAATTTATGCTGTATAAAATAAGCAGAATTCTAGTAGATTAGGAAGCCAAGTGTACTTCAAAACTGACAATGTCAAATGAGTCAGTTTTTACTATCAACAATAAAGAGTGTGCCTCCACCTAATTTGATGTGAGAGCATATTGTGTGGGACATGTTTAGTGAGCAACCATGGTTGAAATAATAAACACAAATAACAGACCAGCAAACACTGAAGTGAATATACCCATTAAGAACTTTAACAATTTCTTTTTTCTTCAAAAAAAAAAAAAACGCATGGGAACTACAAGTCCTGTCTGAGAAAAGTCAATTTCAATATAACAACACACAAATTTGAACACAACTAGCACAGCACTGTTTTCAATAGAGATAGAGATGTTCTTCTTAGGAACAAACAAAATACTATGGAATGAGAATCCCCGGGTCACCCCCTTGGACTAAATTGACATTAAACCTCCAACATGAGCAGTGATAATACATTCTTTGTATATAAAAAGTTGAGTAATGGGTTTCCATAAAATGGTAAGATTAGAAATTAAAGAGAGTGCAGAAAGTACCATATAACAAACGATACCACACGGCCAATGTCCAGAGCTTAATATAGGATCACTCATTTCTTTAGGGAGTTGATTGAGTAATGTGAAAACAAGAAAAAGTTGTCTGGCTTGAATAACATTTGTTTTAAAGCAAGAAGATATACAACTGCTTAGCATTTCAGAAAAAAACCCCACATATACATAAATATATATTGTCTATACATATATGTATAGATGCCATTTTATATCTTATATGAATTTCTATATTTTGAATTTTATGTCTGTTTGTATTTTATATCATATATGCATCACAAAGGCACTTCTGTTGATATGACTACTTAAGGCAGATTTTGTAGAAAGTGACAAAACTCTGCAAATGCTGAGCTTCAGACTCCTCAAGTAATTCTGTAGTTTGCAAAACAGGTCAAAAAAGGTTTTGGCTATGAAAATATTTTCCATTAGGGTGTCAGGCAGACACAAAAAAATCTTACTGTTTAAGATGAAGAGAAGATGGTCAGTAGGTCAGTATTAAGTCAGTAGTCTAGTAGAAGAAATCATTGGTCATTAATAGTATTTATGCACTTGAGAGAGTTAACAAAATAAATTCTTCTGCAAGTTGCATGCAATAACTTGAAAATTGCAGGATAAGCATTCAGATTCAGTAGGCTATTGTCCACTACTGAACCGAAAGCTCACTAGCATAGACAAGGTTAAAAACATGCAAACATGATATCAAATCAGTCAGAATTAAACAACTCTTTGCAAATTGTCCACAGCTACAGCAGAACAAAGGACCCATCATCCTCTATTTATTTCCTTGAGCCCTTTAGCATACATTATGCACTCTGCTGAAACTAAAGTTCCAGCTGAGCAATCTGTGCTTTGTCCCAGCTTCAGGACTGGTGGACAGAAACAGTGGCCTTGAAGGTGCTGCTTGCTACCCAGCAGAATTCTACATGGGCACAGGTCTGATTCATCTGCAAAGATTCAATCTTGGTTTGGATGATATGGGAGTTGTTGCAGACAGTTTGAATAATATTCCACCAAGTCAATTTTTAATGAAATGCTAATAGGGTTCAGTAAGAGAGGAGGATTTTTGCAAATATTTTTTGCAATATTTTTGTTGGGTTTTGACAAAGCGTTCAGGCTAAATGTTCCGCTTTCCCACAGACCATCTCACAAAATTTAGTTCTATCACTGTTTTCTTGAAGCTGTACAAGCTTCTGAGTGTTCAAATCTGTTGATCAAGATGGCTGACAGTGTGGCAAAAAGTAACAGATGCCTGGAGTCTCAGTTTGCAGAGATCATCATTAAGTCAGAAGCAATTATCTACAAATAATTTCTGATAGCCTTATAAAGAGGTTTTATCATCACCTAAAGCAAATTGGCAGGATATATAAACTGCCAAGATTTAGTCCATCTTCACAAATTTTCCTGATGAAAAATATTCACAGATTAGAATAAGTACAAATAATTCACTCCCAGGTTTAAAAATTAATATTGTATACAGTACATGCACATATTTGAGACTGCTGTGTATTTTCTGTAGCAGAAAATATGCTTGACACTTTGCTTTAGAAACTCATAATCAATTTATGAAATATATAAATAAATATTTCATAAATATAGTAAATATACAGGATAAAAATATTTAACACTTTTCTAATAAACTGAATTATTTCACTTGTTTTATGGATGACTGGGCTATCAGATTTATTTTTCAAAAATAATATTAATTTAAAAAACAAAGTGGTGATCAATATTATTCTGTCCTGCTTTTAGAGTTCTGAAAGGAACTCCTGCTCTGTGATAAAATAATGAGTTGCCTTGGTTTCCCCTAACATATACTTCACATAGACATACTCATATTTATAGTTGCTTATTGATCAGGAATTACACTCAAGCTTTAGAAACAGCATTTGAAGGAAAATATAATTATGAAGGAAATCTTAGAATTTAAAATGCCTTATTTTTTTTCCTAAGCATTTAATTTTCTTCCTCATCTACCAAAGAGCCAGTGATATTATTTAGTGAAAAGGACAGAACTAGTCACTCTGAATAAGCAGATCAATACATATTGAAGGCAGATGGGACGTGATTTTAATTCAGTAAGGTATAAGACCAAAAATTTTGATCATTCATTATTTCCCTCTACATCCATGTAAAAATAAGAATTAAGTTTTGTGGAGTGATCAATGTCTTCTGTTCTTACTTCTGATTCCCACTAATCTCACCTTTAAGGCAAAGAGATTAATTTAGAGGGGGAAAGAAACTGTCCAAGAACCATTGGGTGGGGGTCAGGTTGTTCCCTGCTATTTCAAATTTATTTACTAGAATGGTAAACAAAAACCATGCACGGCTTGAACAGATGTGGAAGAACTGATATGACCTACAGAGGCAACAGGAAATAATTCATGTTAATGTGGCTCCTTCTCATCTCCCCAGCCTCTCTCTGTACCTGTAGTTATTAAGAGAAGCAGAGATTTGGGATCAGAATATACTGTTCCAGAAATCACACACATCGATGACTGGGGTCCAAGCAGGTACCCAGGGTCAAATCATGTCATTTCAGCAGCTTGATCAGATACTAATGGGGACTGTCAATTTTTCCAACCAAAAATGTCTATATTTCACATAAAGTCTGAGGAAAGGGAAGAGCTGGCATAAGTATCACTGCTGCATTTAGAGGTTTTATAGACCATGCAATGTCTCTGTGCCATTTTTCAGAACACTGTAATGAAATTATAGCTCTTGTCTCCAGGGAGAGGGATATCTAGAGCCATATATAGAGCTATCAAAATGCCATCTGCTAACAAGGAAAGTGTTCCTACCACTTTTATTCACTTATGAAGGGTTTTACTCCTTAAATAGAATGATTTTTTTCTCAGCCCAAATTTGTAGGAGTAAAGGAGGGAGAACCTGGCTTGCCATAAGCCATTTGTCACCCCTGAAACTGCATTTACATTTTCCAGGGTATGATTAAAACCAGAACTTTTGCCAGAGACATTTGAAGTTTAAATACATGTTATTGCAGTTTGGTATTTGTGGAGATTACTGGGGTATATAACCTTTAAAAGTGGAAAAAAGCCAACATTTTCAAGTTGTTTGGATTGTAAACATTTAAAGATCACATACTCATGTAACAAAAAAAAAAAAAAGAACTTTATTCTATTTACATAATCAGCCATGAAATATGTTATAAAGAAACCTCTTCAAGCTGATGTTGTGCAGTCTTAAAAATGACTGCAGTGTTGCACACATTATGTTGATTTTATAACAAATACCTTCAGGCACAGGGTTGCATTAGAAGGGCCAAGGAGCAGAACCTCCACAAGGGAACCCTGGGAGATGAATAAATGGCTTTAGAAGTTAACACACTTCCCTCTCTTTCCTCTTATTCCTAAGAGTGTGGGCAGCTGTGGGAATTGGCTGACATCTAAATATTAGTGCCCTTAAACCATCTCTTTTTGTACCACTTCACAGGCCATTTCCAAGGTTCCCCCTGCCTGAGAACACAAATACATGAATCAGAGATATAGAGACACATAAATCATAGAATCATAGAATAGTTTGCATTGGAAAGGACCTCTAAAGGTCATCTAGTCCAACCCCTGCAAGTGAGGTTTCTCAGAGCCTGTTCCAATCTAATTGTGAATGTTTCCAGGGATGTGGTATCTAAAACATCTCTGTTTCAGTGTCTACCATCATAGAAATTTCCTCGTTACAAAAAAAACCCTTCTTCCTTATATCCAACTTAAATCCACCAATCTATGGCTTAAAACCATTGCCCCTTGTTCTTTCACAAAGGGCCCTACTAAACTGTTTGCCTCCATTTTCTTGTAAGTCCCCATCTTTTTTATAAAGTCTCATTGAAACCTTCACTTCTCCAGACTGGAAAATCCCAGCTTTTATAATCTCCATGGTCCTAGTTTGGACCTGCTTCAACACAATGCCTTTTCTAGGCAATCTCAAAAAAAATTGGTCATAATCTTTATATACTTTAGAATATTTTCCACTGGAAGTTAACTGAAACTCTGGAAAATATTTAGTAGTGCAGGACATAAATACAGGGGGCAATTTAAGCATAAATTTTCTTTAATGGGTGTGAGATTAACAGTTCCAAAGAATGCATACAATAGCATCCTATTCCTACAAGGAGATTAATATGGTCAAGCAAACAGACATTCTCTTTTATATGATCAGAACAAATTAAAAACTGCTGATCTGACTATCAGACAAGTTACAAGCAGGTAGATTTGCACAAAAAGTACTATTTGTCCCTTATTTTTCTTGTAGAAATTCAAGTTAACCATAGACTGAACCTGTGCTCAATATTGCAAGCCCAAATCTAGCAGACAGTTCATTGCATAGCTCAAGGCACTTTCTGTTTCCAAACATCTAGATTAACTAAGTCAAGCTGACAAGAACACTTACTGATGTATTTTTCTCTTTATGTTGTGCTCAGCCCACAGCCATGGGGTCAGGGAATACTTTCCACTTTGATTTAGGCTTTCTTGCCCTTTTCATGTATAGTCTAGTTGATTTGTTTATGCAAATTTTTAACTAAACCATGCTTAAACTAAGCTTTTTTCCTCACTTCTGTGACTATTGCTACTTGTTCTGGACATAAATCTGGTCACAGAGGGCATCTCTTCTACCAGACTTTTTTCTCAGAAAGACATGGGTTCCTTGCTTACTTGTTACTGCGGACAGTCTTGTACCCCATCTCATGTATTGTTGAAGGAGTGTAAGAGGCAATTCTCTGGAGCCTAAAAATAATCTTAGTTTGATAAATAAGAATTGTATCTTTTCTATAGAATCCTCATCTTTCCCCATTTTTAACCATGTTTTTTCTGTCCAACTTTTTTATTAAAGACGTCTCTTTTGTTGGCTTTTTTTAACGCCTGCTGTGTTTTCAAGAGGACAAATTCTCTTGAAGGATAAAAGTATACTGTCATAAGGAACCATGGGAACAAGGCCAAGGTATTAGACTATCAAATAAAATCTATCTGAGAAGATGCTGAGCTTTTCTTTTTGAAAAGGACTGAGCTTTCTTTTTCATTTTGCAAATGGAACTAATTGTCTAAAATAGGGCATCTTCATTACAGTGTGAAGGACTACATTAGAACTCTCCCTAGAAGAGCAAAAGTGACCGTTTGCTACATATAGGTAGAAATTTGAGCAGCTTTTAAAAGGAGTCGCTGTCTGAGAGATCTTCACCTTTCTATGGAGATGGGGGCAGATTAAAAGAGGTGAAAATGTTCAGAGAAAATAAAGGATTTCATTGCCATGCTGTTAACCCCTGACTCTGGTGAATTGCTGAACCCTGCTCATGGCAAAACCTATGCTTGTACTAAATTATGGGCAGACAATAAAAGGAAAGGTTGTCTCAGTGCAGGCTGCCAGACCAAAGCATGTGAGTGCTTGTGTGTACGCATCTGTCTATGTTTGTATGGCCTCAATATAGTACTGACTCAAAGGGCAAAGTGCTGATCCTTATGGTGTACACATCAGGAACTGGTTTTATATAATGTAGGGGGAGAGCACTTCAGGCATTCACTTGTTTAAAGATTTGAATAAGAAGGTTTTTAATTTTTGTAAGATGAATTGGTATCCTATAAAAAGGAGATGTAAATGCAGATGTATTATATCACATTACTGATTAGTTCGTATTTCAGAATATTAATATGGACAGTAGCAAAGACACTGGGTTGTCCTAGTCAGATACACACAGTGCATATGAATGGCATTTGCCCCAGGATTTAGGGAGGACTTAGGAAGCTGAACAGCAGAAGAGTTAATTTATGGCACACAGTAGGACTGCAACGCCTGGAATTCTCCATCAAGAGAAGAATCGTTGGAGTTGGAATAATTTAACTTAAGGAAACTGGGCATGCAACATGATCCTGGGGAGCTATGCAATTAATGTTCTGTCTGCCACATTAAAGATTTACCACTGAGATGGTCCATTTGCATACAAGATACCCCCAGTGCCAGGAAAAGCTTCACTTGCTTTCACCACCCAGTACGACACCAGACAGCAATAGTGAGATGCTGTTTTGATTCAGTTACTGCTCAGCTGTATATCAAACATGTTAGAGAAACAGGCCTTGACTTCAACATGTTTGGTTTGGATCAGTGAATTGAGTACTTGCTGAGCTCTGGAATACAAATGATCAACCTATGTGTCCGAGCACTTTCCCTGTTGGTGCCATCCTCTCGCTGCCTATGGCTAATGCGGTAATATGTATGCAGTGCACAGCATCCTCTGTGACTGCCACTTGACAAAATGTGCCAGATCATCATTGTCTCCAGACGAGACAGATTTATTATAATTCAATATGTTCCTCGTGAGCACTTTTTTCTGTCTTATGTTACAGTCTGCATAGCATTCAGAATAATAACTACATGCTCTTATTACATTGCAGCACTGAATTCCTGTGGCTGAAAAAATCATTTCCTTGGGTCTGACAGAAATTCACCCACAGCAATACCTTCCCATTGCTGAAAATTAATGTGGGATTTCCCTGCTCTATCCCAAACTAATAAGTTCATGAATTAAAGCTAATAGAGTGATTTCTAATTTTTTTTAATAAAATGTGTTCAATATTCAAAAACTGGAAAGCCAGCTTTTCTGCATCGCATTGCAGATAAAAGCCCATTGTAGAAGGGAGTGAAATTATGAGATTCTAGATGCAGTTTTGTGTGATCTCAAAGTCAAATAAGGCATAACAAGAATCAAGAAAGGCTGGGCAGGACTAACAGCTGTTCTTGCTAAATTAAAGCTACTCTATATGTTGAGACTGTCACTTGATAATAGAAACAGAAGTGTTTACAAGTGGTCCACATAGACTACTCAAAAATGCACAGGTTTCACACTTTCTAAGAGAATGGTGATCTTTTACAGTGAATCAGTCATTTCCGTTGACTTTAGATGCCAGGATGACCTTTACAAAGTGGTATAGACAATAACATTGAATATGCAATACGCCAAACATGAATATTGGCACAATTTGGCTCATGAATATTTACCATCAAGACTGCTGCTGACAGCATCTCAGCAGCCCTAATCTGCAAGCTGGCAGTCAGCCAGGTTTCCCACTTTTCCCAGACATAAGGAGGAATTTCAGCCCTACTGGCCAGGAAGCAGAAAAGGATCTGGCATCCCAATTTGATTTGCACTCCATCTGTTATAAAAAAATAAATCTCTTATTAGAGGTAATGATGAAAGTAAATTGTCTAGTATGCACCACACCCAGAATTCCCCTGCAAAGCCTGTTAATGCCATAGCAAGCACTGCAGCATCAGGCAAACTGTACTTTGCATCCCTTTGAAATTGCCCTAAGGCATCAACTGCACCTTGAACAGATCATAGAGATTTTTTGGGGTGTGGGTGATCAAACCCCTTTGTGAATATCAGGCCTAGACATTCCTGTCATATGTTCCTGGCTGGATATGACACTTGGTTGCTGTGCTTCCCTGACAGTTGTCTCCTGTATCCACACAACCATCACCCCCTTTTCTCCCTGGCCATGGTTCCCAGCCTGGAATTGATGGGAATGATCCAGACAGTTTGCAGTTGGGTCACATCACCTTAGACCTTGGCTCAGGGCCAACCAGCCCTGGGCAGCCTCCTCACTGTTTCACAGCTCCTGCTTTTTCCCACTTTCTTCTCTCCTTTACCTTTGCTGTTGATAAATAAGCCACTTAATTTTCCCACTCCAATGAATGTGAAGGACAATGAAACTGGTGATTAGTTAATTGACTAATTAGTAATTATTAGTAATATTCAAATTCCTTGTCTCCCTCTGAAGATTGTGGTGGGTTTTTTGTTTTTTAAGCACCCCATCTTCCATCCCCCTACACTGTTCTCACTATGTTAACGTTCCTTCACACGTCCTTTTACTTCTGTTATTGATGTTCTCTGATCTGAAGCCCAGATCTGGAAGTGTCAGCTGAGACTGCACTTATTTAGTGACAGAATTATCTGCTGTGTGAGGTGTAACTGAATGCTGGCTATTTTACTGAGGCATCCCAGCAAGGTATTTGCCTCTTTGAGAGACCACTGCATTAACTAGCACCTGTGAGTTCAGATCTCAAGGCTCAGTTCAGTTTCTGCAGCACAGATCATTACTGGTTATTGCCATTTTGTATTTGCACATTTTGTTTGCCCTACAAAGGAATCATTTTCGCATTGCTGTACTGAATTTCATCTGAAAAATTAGAAACACTTTACCAAATTTTCACAAAATTTTAAAATCTTAACTTGTATCTCTCTCCTTCTCCCTCTGCTAATTTTAACCTGCATTGTATTTGCATTTTAAAGGATATTTCCTATTATGCCATTCATGTAATAGTTATGATTAAGTAAAATTCAACAGGTGATAGATCCATCAAAATCCTCATTTAATTTCTCCTCCCATATTAGGCCAAAAGCTAAGGATAGCTGCATAGGTTTTTAAACAGCTCTAAGCTAATTTCACCCAACCATGTCTTCCTATTTTACATGTGCAGGGTCATGTCAGCAGTCCTACTGAAGCCAAAATAAATCTCATCTCTCATTTTCCTCTACCTGCTGGACTAATTTACCAGACAGGTAGAAAATGAGACTGCTTAACTGACCAATTTTGGCTTTTTATACCCATATGACTCTTTAGACATACACAGGTAGATCATACCTTTTGTTTTGGCACGTTTCTGGTCAGGGTAGATTTCTGTCTTAAAGGCTAGACTTGTCCTCTTCTTTGGAACAGTTAATTTTTTGCTCTTCTCTGATCTTCTGCCATTTGTTCTCTAAAAGTTGTCAAAGGTCATCACTAATGCAAAAAATACACCATCTTGTTTCACTGATGCTCAAAGGGGAATGTCATTAGCTTAGCCATACTTCACATTTAAAGTTTCTTTAATTTAGTGATTTTACTTGTATTCTCTTTGCTTTACAAATTGGTATTAAGCCTCTAGTCACACTCAATAGTTTCAGTGGTTTGAGAAACTGAATATTTTACTTTTCTCTGTCACTTATGTTTTTCTTACATGTATAATAATAGACCTTAATTGTGGAAGTCCTTCTGCAGTAAGGACTGCAAACAGCATGAAAGGCTGAGTTAACATTTAAAAGCATCACTACTAACATACCTTCATTTGGTTCAGAATACTCAGAAAATTATATTAAGCTTTCTGGTGCATTGTGAGCTATTTTTTTCCAAGGCAAGTATGAATTTTAAAACTTAGCATTTTAAAACTTGCCTTAAAAACAGTTGATTTACTAAAGGAAGGAAGAAAAGGATTCCACACAGCAGGGCAGCATGCAATAACTGGTTCCTAAAGTACAGCTACATTATTTTGAAATCATCAGATGCAACCACTGGATGCAAACACACCAGCTACTTTCCCTTTTCTGCAGCAGTATCACATTCAGCATAATTAGTAAATCCTGCTGGGTAGCAAGATCTGATTTAAGCTGCCATTGATCTTGCAGCGAGCCTTTCTTCAACAGCCACTCCTATTCCTCATTAATCTTCTTGTTCCTAGTCCTGCTTCCACTGCTGGACCTTTCCTTGCCTACCCTCAAAGCCTCTCCTGCTAGCTGTGCATCTCTGCTCCCTGCCCCACTAGCTGGAACTTGGATTGTAGGTTTGTATTTTTCTTTGTTGGTTCTCCTGACAGAACTACCAGTGAGCAAACTGAATATGTAGCATTTTTCTTTCCAACTTTTCATAGCAAAGGCAAAGAAAAAAAACGAAACCTGAAGCCTTTATGAATTGTAATTTTTTTGTTTTGTTTTGTTTTTAGGGCAAGTCCTTATGGCCTTCTTCCTAATTCTGTACCAAATAATCACTTAAATGAGCACGTAATGAAAGCAGTGATCACAATGGCTTTACATCACTTATATTTGTCAATTTACTTTTGCCCTAAGCCACGTACAACGCTCAGAATTGCTAAGATTTAAAATGGTTGAATCCCTCAGTATACATTATAAAAACCACAAAAAAATTTAGCAGAAATGTCACAAGAAAATAAGTTAGGTTGGATGTATAATAGTTTAATAATGAATCATTTATAAATTTTACCCCTGAGAATCACCAAATTCTTTTGAAATACAAATGGGTCTCTGAAGTAAACCTCTGAGGTCAGATATGGCCATATATTACATAACACAAGCACTATTTCTCCTACCCTCTGTCACAACCCTCACCCTCCTCTTTCTTCTTCAACTCAGTGAATGTTTTTTTCCTTTTTTAAAAATTTTTTCTATGTTTTTAATAATTAAGATTAAATGGTATTCTCCTGCTTTCTCTTACAAAGCAGAGAAGAGATTTCATCTTTATAGGGAGAGATATTGGTGCCCATCTAATAGAAAAATGGCCTTGAAAAGTAAACAGAATTTCTATCCCATAGTAAGTGACATTATTTCAAGATCATCTATTAAACCAAATTCAGAAGAGAAAAAATTTGTATAATTTTCAAAGCTTGTTTTTAACTTCAACATGAACATTCAGAGCACTGCTCTGATAAGAGAGAAGAAAACCAACTGAACAACAATTGACACTCTTGAAGATAGATTACAGAGTGGAGAAATTTCTCTTGCTCAGTCTTGAATCCTCATTTCAAGAAAGCTGTACAGTCAGATGGAGAGAGTTCAGAGAAAAGACACTCATGCAGAAGGGGTCGAGCAATGAAAAACATGGTCTCTAAGGGAGGATTTCAGGAGTTTTCAGAAAAGAAAAGGTTGAAAGTGATTACTCTGTAGAGATATTTTACATTCAAAGAAAAAAAACAAGCCTGTGACAAAAAGAGCCTTGCTGACAAAAGGCGTAAGGAAATAAACAAAAAGAAGAGATGGATAAATTCAACCTTGAAAATCTTACTCATAAGAACAGACATTGTATTCTAGAGGCAATGAAAGAAAATGCATCTGCAGGTTTAGAAAACTTGAGCAGAGAAGGTGGTTTTAACAAAAAAAAAATCTTATCCAGTGTCTAATATCAGTTTTTGTACTGTGTTTGTGCTACTCTTGACTGTCTCTATTTCCACTCCCTTCAAAAAAGTGCAATTTATAACTGAACTGAGATAAACATAGTAAGGATGATGGTTCAAACTCAGTCAAATAAGAAAGCTCATGAACACTGATGTTTTCCTCCTGCATCAGAAATTCAATTTATGAAACAAAAAATCACTGCAGCACTCCTGCATTTTAGCAGCTTACCAAATACACTCTTGTGACTTAATCAGTATTTTTACACAGCACAGACTCCCAAGATCTTTCCAGAGAGCAAGGACTGTTCAGTTCCTCATATCTTAAGCCCTCAAGCCCTAAAGCAGTGTGCTGCCAAGATGGGACATGATAAGAGCAAATAAATAAACTTCACCTCTTCTCTTCACCCTTTCCCAAAAAGCAATCATTCTCTCTAAGGCTCCTAAAAGAGGATAAAGAAAGGAAAAGCATATTTCCAACCTTTTGTTTTCAGCTGGAATTTTTTTTCCTAAGAATTACAAATATTTCCTAGAAGATGGAAATTAAAGTTTCCACTTGGTTTTTCATAAACACATGCAATGATGTAAGTGATAAAATAATTATCTGTGTGAGCAATTGTTTAAAATACACCATGAAATTTTGATTGCCAATTTTTAATCAAGTTTGACAAGTTTGGCAAGACCTTCATCTTTCCTGAACACTGCATATGTCTACGAGTCCAAAGTAACTCTGAGGAGCACAGATCAAAATATTTAATTAAAAGACATCATAATTATCTACTAGCTAGAAACTTTGTGATGAGTGACTTCAGAGCTGACCTTTGACAATGGCCTGGACATCAGCACTTTTAAGACATGGAGAATATCCAGTGCAAGTGGCTCAAATGCTCAAAGCTATCTGGAATAGCATTTCCCTCCAAACAGATCAGATTAAAGAGAAGAGAATGACAAATATTTTTGAAAAAAAGGGAGGGGTCAACTAGAAAAGAAGCATTAAAGTGTGAACATTTGTAATGGGACCAGAGTCAGCAGCAGTCAAAACTTGGATTGACACTGGGGCAAGCTGCCTCAGCATCTCAACCTAAGCCTGGATCAGGCAGAGCTGCTGCTCTGTTGGACACTATTCACTGCTTACTGACTAATTACATGTTATTAGTAGATCAATAACCTGCTTTGATACTGTTTTAATTTGAACTACATAATTTCAACAGGTTTTCCTTGCAACAAGACCTAATAAAAATCAAGAAATATTTCTAGTCTTCCTATACACTGAAGCCCTCCATAACCTCTGTTTCCAGTAGTCCGACACTTAGAGGGACTCCCTTAATTCCATGACTTAACAAGTGCAACACCTGCTGCACTTACCCCCTTTTTAGGGTGGAATATAGAAGTTCAGGTGCTAGACCTCGGAAATGCAGACAAAGTTGTTTTTAATAATATCCTCATTTGGGTGACAGAAATCAAGAAAAATGATGGTAGATTTGGAAAAATAATTCTCTAAACCAAGCAACAAAACACATTGGTTAGTCTGGCATCTATTAATTCCTAATATACCTACACTTGAATTCCAGACTACTTTAGGCTTTTATTTGTCCATCCAGGATGTGTTTCACTGTATCATTGTTAGGCTGTTAGAGAAAATATTTATTTCTCAGATCCACAGTACCCTTAATTGAAAAAGCTTATTTGAGCTACCTAAAGCTGTACTAAAACTTGGCACTATGCAACATACCACCCTAGCCATTTTCTTTAATATCAGTAAATCATCTCCTTTGCTGTATGCATCTCTGTGGGAATGTGCTCATATATTGCCTCAATTTTCAAGAAATTACATTCCAGCACAAGTAAGGGAAGAAACAGTTTCATTTAGAGACAACTTTAAGACATCCTGACATTTTGTGCATCAGATATCTGCTACTAAGGTATTATCTGATGAGTAAGGATGACCTGACCACCAGCTAAGAAGCAGCAGAGAATAATGTCATGAGAGAGAATATATCTGTTTTTATCCTCCAAAAGTTCTTTCATTACACTCACAGATCCTCCACACATTCAGTGGGGGTCTTTTTTGTAGACAAGCTGCCTCTATTAAGTTTTTGTCTAAACTAGAGATTCTAAGCTAGACTTAAATTGTGTCTCTATATATTTAAGAAAGAAAGCTTTAGCTTTACATTAATCTCCTCCCCTTTCCCACTTCTTAACCAAGTGCTTCCTACGTTTGAAGCACAACACTGACCATTTCTCAGCCCAATGAGCCAAGAACAGCTGCTTAGCTTACCAAAATATAAAATGAAATCCATATTTCATTCATTCAGAAAGTTTCTATATATATACATGAAATACACCTGTCACAATGGCTTTCAGAGCAAAAAATGTAATCCTACCAAGCCCTGACAGTATCACGTCTTTTTCTCCACTGCAGCCTTGAGCTGTATTCCCTCCTTTCTGACCCAGCCAGGAGGAATGTCTCATAGCATAAACCATGGCAGTATTCATCTTACAATGTGATGACCACAAAATATATAAGTCCTCACTCAGTTTAGAGCAATATCTTCCTCGTGCTTGGCAGGTCACCTTGTCACAGTAACTACTACATTGGTATGACACATTGTCTTAGGGTCCTTATAAATTTAGAGGAGCACTCTCAGTGGGAAAAAATTTCAGGCATTTCTTTTTTGTTAGGTATTCATTTAATTTATTTGTTGTGGGCTTCTGATGCACAAATTTATTTTTTGTGATTTTTTTTCCTCAGCCGCCAACTAGAAAGGGATAGAGAATATTGTGAGTCTGTTACAGAACTTAAAGTAATGGCAAATCCTTGTTGAACAGGGCAAACGAGAGAGAGGGCTGCAGGAGCTGAGAACACAGCAGTGCTGCAGAGTTAGCAGCCACAGAACTTTTGGCAGCACTGACTTATTTGTCCTGTCATTTAACAGTGTTCAATTTAGAGAGTCTGAGATTTTTTAGACATAAAACTATGAGTGGAAACAAGTATTATTAGGAAACTTTAGTGTGTATCAATTATATGACAGAAGTATTAACCTTTCACCTAGTAAACTGGAATACTCTTTAATCATGTATTTTTACTGTAGGTATGCCCTCTAATGGTAAATAAGAATAATTCCTATTGTTTTAAATGGAGAAGTATACAGCTACTTCTCCACAGCAAATTCTATCACTTTTTTGCCCTTTTCTTCTCCCACCTCAGTTACAATGTGATTGAAGACTTCTGACAGACTTATTGCAACTTGTGAGGTTTTGTTGCTAATGCAAGCCCTGCTGCTGGAAAGGTCTGAGTTGAATAGAAGCCGTGCTGTATTGCAGTGGAACAGGCTGTGACCTGAGGGATCCTAATCAAAGGAATCCTTCTAGCAATTCTCAGTGTCACACTGCACTGGGAATAAACCAGCACAGGCTGGGAAATTCAGCATTTCAGCACCAACTGAAACCAGACTACATTTGAGGAACTGGAAGTTCAGAATCACAATATTTATCTCTTTGTGTAAATTACACCACGATTGCTCCATTTGACTTAATTTCTAGTCTAAATTGAGTTTCAAAGATAAAGCACTGAGGTCAAGTTAGCTATAACTAACTAACTACAAAAATATTTTTTTCTGCTGCTGTTACTACCTTAAAACTGAAAATTTGTGGTTTTATTATACCAGCTTATCATGCCTTTGTAAATGTCTGGATATTATTTCTGCAAAAGAATCCTTCCAGCACATTATATGATATTACATCATGTTATTAACAACCCATTTTTTCCTCTTGCTTTCCCGAGTAGAAAATTAGGATTATGCTGTATGGGATTATTTGAGTCTAGCCTCAAAGTTCCAAATCTCTGTCATAATGATAGGGTTATGCATGAAAATATTAAATTAATAATAAATAAATAAATAAATAAATAAATAAAGCTAGTATTTTAATGGTTAGTAAAAAGGGAATGGTTTGCAGACCAGTTTTTATTCTGAATTTAGCCACAGAAGGAATGATTCTCAAATAATGCAACTGAGCCTGAATTCATTGTCTCTTATATAAATCTGCCACTTTACATATTCTTTAAAAATACTATTCCTCACTTACAAAGATAAACACCATAAATATTCCACCTCTTTGCAACTGTAAAGGTTTAAGAATTACCTATATTATTCAACTGTCTTAAAACTAGATTTTTAGCATTTTAGTGTAGCAATAGAACCGATAAATATTTTCAGATTATTTTCACTGACATTACAGACCACTGTGAACCATGTCTTTTTTTTGTCTTTTTTGTCTTTTTTGTCTTTTTTTTTTAAACATTTTCATCCTTAACACATTTTTACCTTTTAAGAATAGTTTTCCTCTTTGGTAGCTGTGTTTGTCACATCATGATGCTGCCTCTGTAACCTCCTACAGGACAGGGAGGAGACATGGTAACCTTTTTTTCTGCGCAAGCTGTTGTCCAAACATGAGTTTTCAACACAAACAGAAGAACAAAAAAGAAATATTTGACCTAGATTGAAATAGAGACATGATAAAAACTTCAAACATCAAAAATATTGAAGCACTGGAACAGCCTTAGAAGGTGATGGAAATCTCTAGCGTAGGAAGACTACAGAGACAGGTTAGACAAACACCCAGGAGAAGTAATATCAGTGGGCTTAAAAAGCCTTTGAGGTAATTTTGTCCTTACAATCTTCCTTTTACTTGTTTCCCCTTTCTCCAGAGTAATTTCTTTCCATATCTTTGGGAATCAGACACTATTTAGTGCATTGTAAAGAAAGTGGAAACAAAAGGGTGGCTGGGTGGATGGAAGAATAAAATAGATGGAGTGTTGTGTGCATGTTGTTGCATTTCACACAATGGACTCTAAACTAGAGAATCTCAGTTAACTCCTATCTCACAAGATTAAGTAATTTAATTTAACCATGCTTCAAACTTTTGTCTATAAAGTGCCATTATAATCATTTATTTTTCCCTTTTCAAGGAAATTGCAGGTTTATATTGATATTTGGGATAAAAATTATATTGTATCAACTGGGAATATTAATATTGTTTCACTAACTATGTCATACTATTAGGCATGACAACTAAATACCATAGTAGCTATGCTTTATTGTTATAATCAGATAATTTACAGTTCTGTAAATATGAAATGAATAGTGACAACTACAGAATTATTTAACTCATAAACATAAAATGTTTGTATGGAATATTTCAGTACCAAGTTCTGGTAAGAATAAACTTGTTACTCAAACATTGAAGATAATCTGTTGGTCTAATATTTTAGACAAGTTAATTTGTATTTCTTGATCCTTTATGAAAGGTGTGAAAAGACCTCTGACCCGAAGGCAAACAAATTTGAAAGCAACAAACATATTTTCCATCATTTGAAAAGAGAAATGTCATTACTGTCAATAAAACCACAGCTGCAGTGAGTGTCTGCCACAGATTTCCTCTCAGCTGAAAAGAGCCAGCTCAGAGTGAGCTGACAGCAGTGGCCTTTCCTGCCAGGGGACCTGGGCTGCTGACATTACAGCCGAGTGCTCGCCCTCAGCCCTGACTCCTCTAATCTGCTGGATTCTACAGAAGAGAATTTCTGAAAGATTTGGGAAAATCAATTATTCCAACCAGTATGAAATCCACAACAGAGAATTTCCATGTGGAAAAGGGTGTACATATAAATTGCACTTTCCACAGGTAAGTTATTTCTTAAAGAAAGGACAAATCGTTTTCAAACAGTAATATTTTCTTTCCAATTAAAATTGTTCAACTCACATCTGTTCATGGAATTTGAGTCAAAATGTATTAAAATGGATGTCATGGTATGAGCCAGTCAACTTACAATTCATCAGGATTTTACTAATTTCTATTTTCCTGAAAATTTAGAATTTTTTCTCTCTTCTTCTGTCCTGAGAAGCTCCATTTCCCTTTCAGCAGCTGCTTCTAGAGCAAAACCTGCCTTTGACTTAAGAGGTCTTGTAAGAAGTTAGAGCCAGATTCTAATCTCTGACAGCTGCAAGTATGGATAAAACAGATTGGTTTCAGGAGAATAAGTTATATTTTATGGAAGTAAAAGAATAAAGTCCATGAACTTTGAAAAATAGTCATGCAATGTCCACCTATATAGCTTAAACTCCTAAAGATGAAAGAATTGAAGATGTTGGTGCTTTAGAGGCAACATTGTTTCAGTAATATCAGTGTTTTACCATAAGCCTTACTTGACTCCATGTGTACCTTAGCAAAGGGTATTAAGCTACACTTCTTACTATTCTTGAGTTTCAATATATATTACATTACATTTCTGAGACCATACTATATTTATGACTATGCCTTAGTTACATCTTGAAAAAAAAACAGTAACCAAAAAAAATTAGATCCATAAGAAGAGAAGGTCTGTACTCCAGGAAAGATCAGCCAACATGAGGAAAAATAAGAAAGAAATACATATTTTTTGAAGATATTTCATTCCCCATAGGACTACAGTTAGGGGTTAATTCTTATTTAGTGAGATAACATAAAGACATCTGATATTTCAAGGTCTTTAAACCCGTCATGACCCTTAATAAGACTTAGATAGAATCAAAACAGGTAGAAGCAAAATTTGTATGCGTACTCAGCATCTGTGATTAGAGAACAAAGGACCAACATGGAAACACAACAAGTAATCTTTACACTCAAAAGTACATTAGAATGACAGTGAGGAGCAGTGTTATTCTTGTGCTCAGGTCAGTACCCTACCAGCAGCGAAACCATCGATTACTGCACCAGCCAACTCTGAATACCAGTCCTACGCATATTCACCATGCAAAATATAATTTGAAAGATACAAATTCATATTTAATGCATGTGCTGATGATAAATAATTGTAATGTCAGGGCTTTTTTGTTCGTCTAGAGCAGTTCTAAATTTAAGAAAGAATGTAAAATATAATTATAACCTGACAGTGAACAAATGAGTCCATGCTCTTCTTAGTCCATGGGTGAGCATTAATTCACTTTTTGCAATCTGTCATCATAAACATCTACATAAGATTATATAAGAACAGCCATACCATAACAAGTCAAGCACTCAGCCTGCTGTCTCATATTCAAAAATAATTAGTAATGGATGCTTAAAGAGGAGTATAAGAAATAGACAGTTATTCAGTGATATATTTCAGGCTACAATCTCTTAGGTTACAGGTACAATCTCCATTCTGCAGTTTAGGAGGTGTCCACACCAAATTTAATACTCTTCTGTTCAACTACCTTTGATGGATTATTTTTCTCCACTCATTTATCATG
Organism: Calcarius lapponicus; assembly: GCA_039654755.1. Classification (NCBI taxonomy): domain Eukaryota; kingdom Metazoa; phylum Chordata; class Aves; order Passeriformes; family Fringillidae; genus Calcarius; species Calcarius lapponicus. Next base: position 1,142,124 of record JBBFKN010000028.1, on the reverse strand, counting down.
TTGTTTTTTTAATACATCTAAACTTTGGCATCTTTAGTTTAGAGTCACAAAGAGGTTCACCATTTAACCAAGTGCTATATTTATGGCATAGGTCACAGATTCCAGAGTTGGGCATACAGCCCCCACAGTTCATATAATGCCTCTATAAAATGATTTTATGAGGATCTTCAGCTGCAACAGTAAGCTGGAGATATAGAATTAATAGTAGGGGGAAAAGGAAAAAAAGAAGACATTAAATTATTCTGGAGAAAAAAAATTAAAACCAAGGCAGATAATAAAGCTTGATATGGTGAAATTGAAAGGAAGAAAAGATGAGTATGGCACAAGCAGAAGACTAGAACATGTTTACAACCCATGGGGAATAATACAATCCTGGTAGTCTGGGTTTTGTTCTATACAGAGAATAATGTATAACATGTTTTCATGTCCACAGATATGATGGCTATTTTGCTCTCTGAATCAAGAACAAATGTAAATTTTTAGCCCCCCAAAAATCCATAGTTACAAAACACAGTTTACATCAAATAGGATTCACACAAAACAGTATGTGAAGAGGAATGTGAGTTTTTTGACTTCAGCTTAATTCTTTTACAGCTTCTTACAGTATTTTATGACTGCTATTGCATAGATTCAACACTGCATCAATAAGTATTTGTGCACTTTTTAATGGACACAGCATTGAAATGTAGTCTCCTCTTCTACCAGGGAGTTACAAAAATAAATGGTAGTTGGATAAGACAGTAGAAAAATGTGAAAGATCAGAAAAAGAATGAAAGCTAATATCAAGGTGCTAGAGCCATGATTTCCACATGAGGAACTTTTACTGGTACCTATTGTCCCTGGACACAGTTGCCAACACTGCAATTTTGTTAGAGTACACTTGGCTGCCTTTGTGCCTTTGCCAAGCCAGCACATTTCACAGCTATAAATATGTGGGCACCCCAGCATAACTCAGCATTGTTGCCTTTCTTTCTTGTTTATTTTGCATCTCCACTGCAATGTCAGATTAAATGTCTTTTTTTGGCAGGTATTCAATCACTGGGTCGGGTCTGCTCAGGGAAACCCAGGACATCTTTCATTTCCTTTGGGGATGGGGAGGGGAACAAGAAGTTAGCTGAGTTTTTTTACTGAACCACATTTGTGTGATCACAGGGATTATGTTGCTAGAAGCATTGAAAACAGATTTGATGGCCAGTCACTGACATACTAATGCAGCTAGTCCAGCCCTGTAGCTATAATGATCAGTTTTCCCAGCATCAAAGGTTCTGTTCCTACAGCGGAACTGGTTCTTTGTCATAGGGAAAAACAGCTTAACCTGCATGGTTTAAATGAAATCAGGGTGGAAGCAGTTTATTGATTTACTAATGATGAAATTAATCAATGGGAGAACTCTACATTCAGGAAAAGAATCAGCAACAGAAAAGGCACTGCCTGACTTACATAGTGTGGGCAGCGCCTGCCCACCGTGTGTGCCCCACTTGCTCCCTGGGGTCTCCCCCCTGTTAGAGATCTTCATATTTCTCCTGTGCTGCTTTGAAAGCTAACTCTTTTCCTGAGAGTTTTATTGCTAGTCCCTTGGTTACTGTTTAGATACTGGTCAGTTTAAGCCAATCTGAAATTTTTTTGTTGCCTTTTGGCATCATCAGTTTTGGGACAAAGCCCTTTTCAGTACAAAAAGTTTGGAGTGCTCCTCACACACACCTAATGTTTTCGTTCACTCTTCCTACCCAGGCCACGTTATTTTTCTAAAATACACCATTGTATCAGCTCAGATTGATTGATTAGTACAGATTTGCTCTTCCATGGGTCAAGTTTAAAAGAAAGTAGTACAATGCCCTGTTCTCAGCATGCTTTCATAGCATGGATATTGTCAAACGACTGCTTTCAGAAAGCAAATATTGCCAGAAAACTGTGCAGAGTATACCAGCTAAAGAAAAATCATGACATATATTCATTTATAGTCCCCTGGTAAAGATGGATAAATCTTAACATTTTTTGAGTAATTTTTGGCAGTGCAGCTTGAATTTCAATTAGGCCATTGAACAGATGCAAAGCTTTGGCTTTGTGGTTGGGCATCAACATGGGACTCAACATTTTGAATATTACACAGTTATCTTCCTTGCACAGCATCTGGCAAATCCAATCATCTGTGCTACTAAGTAAAAAAACGGAAATAAAGTCATGAATTTAGATTCCTTCAGACAGATTTCAATTCAGTGAAACAATGACAGTACATATATTGGAGATTTTTTTTCCTCACAGGTTTTACTCCTTTATTTTAACTATTTCTTTGAGAAACTGGTTAGATTTCAACAAGTACAACTTGAGTGGTTTAAAACTATTTCTGAATTGAAATATATATATAATTCTATTGACCTATTGACTATGAAATTAAATTAGTCATCTGTTAGAAGAGTAACAATTTTAGGTATGAGAGGTTGTCGGGGGGGAAATATAACAGCTGCTACACTGGCAAATGAAATAAGACAGGAAAATTTTTGGAAGAAGTAAGAAAATTTTTGTCCCTGAAAGTTTATGCATTTGTAATTGAAAAACTTGAACTGTTATACTGTTTTGCTTACTATATCAGTATGCAAAATTCTCCCTGAGAAACAATGGAAGCAAGTTCATTCTGATTGAGAAATGCTTGATGTATCTTGATCTGTCATTTCCATACAAGACACCTTAGCTCAAACGATGCACAGCTGGATTGTAAACTTCAGTTTTGAATACCACCTCATACCTCTCAGTTCCTGACCTCCATGCACCCACATTATTTTAGACTCAGATTTGTACAGAAGATTACGCAGTACTTGGAGAAGCAACTGTCAAGCAATCTCAAAAATGGGAAAGGCTAAAGGAAGATATATTCATAGAAAAATGCAGAAGGAAGTGAACACATGAAGCCAAATGAGGACCTAGAAGGAATTCAAAGATTTAGACTAGATAGGGTCAGGATTTAAAGAAAAAAAGGACCAGGCTATGCTGGGGATAAGCATTGCAACCTTTAATGAAGCATACTTAAGTACTTTTCTGGATGTAGCTCTCATAGCCCTTTTGACTACAGACTTCTCTAGTGATCAGGTCAGCACCATCATCAAGAAAAATATGCAGCTGAGATCACTGCAAATGGTTACAAACCACTTGCCTGACACTGCTCCATCTCAGTGAATAAAACCAGCCCATCCTTGAAATGCGGCCATTTTTTAAATTGAACCATTCATCAGAATTGGAGTATTGTATGAGATACTGATTTCTCACACATAAAGTGAGAAGTACTTTGTCCTCTCTCTCTTCTTCCACAGTCCTGCAAAATAGCAGCCTTTTTATAGCAGTGACATTGCATGGAAAATCAGCTCCCAACTAAACAACCTTTACCAGCTCCCACCACTGCCTGGAAGTGTCCTGCATTGAGGTCACAGTATTGTGCTCAAAGGGATTAAAAATCCTTTGATTTGTGTCCACTCTTACACAGTGGCATGGCCGAGGGCTCTGGGGTGTCTGATTTTTTTCGCTAATGAAAGGGCCACTGAATACAAAAGGTGAAAGGGGGAAAGCACAGCAGCAGCTGCTGTGGGAGGGAAACATGACCCCTCTAAAGTGGTGTTCAGTCCCTTGAGTGGGACTGACAACCCAACCATGCAAAGGAAAGGAAGTGCTGTAGGGAAAGGAATTGTGCCACCACACAGGGACACCATCATATTTTCGCTTGCCACATGGGCATAGCAGAAAAAAGGTTTCATCTGCTGCTTTAGCTGAGTGCATTGGAGTGTAATTTCATTTCTTGGGTGCATGTGTGAGTGCATGTGTGCAAAAGACAGCAGGAAGGAGCACTTAGTTTGATTGCACTCTAACCATTTGCTGATAATGTGGTTGAAAGCAATTGTGCCTCATAATTTACGTTTTTAAAAGCCTGACTTGCAGTAACTGCTTTAAAAAACACTGAACAAGATTAAAAGAAAAAGGTGGGGATTGGAAAATTAAATCTGTAAATGGAAGCTAGAATTGGTAATCTATCATGAAGTGGGATGAAATTACATACAAATTGTTTTGTATGTTAAAACTTCATGTGAAAACAAAGATTTTGGTTTTTATTACACAGTTACCTAATAGTCTCAAAAGAGGGATGCATTTCCACAGGGCAAGAAAAAAAAAAAAAAAAGAAAAAAAAAAGTGGTTTGGATGTTTGCTTGTCAAGTTGTCTGAATATCTGAATAAAGGTATTGAAGATATTTACTGTGAGGGTTGTGAGGCACTAGAATGTGAGGGTCGTGAGGCACTAGAATAGGTTTCCCCAAGAAGTTGCAGACGCCTCATCTGCCCATCCTTGGCCAAGTCAGACAAGGCTTTGAGCCACCTGGTCTAGTGAAAGGTGTCTCTATCCATGGCACAGGGGTTGGAATTAGGTGATCTTTAACGTGCCTTTTAGCCAAAGCCATTCCATGATTCCATGATTCTGTGACATTCTCCTTGACTGCACTGTACCTAAGTCACACTTCAGACAGTGGGATAGATAACAGCTTTCTTAGGGTCAGGGTCAAGTTCATATGTCAGCTTGCCCTGTACAAGACCAAAAGGAAAGACCTTTTTCTTGAGAAAGGAGAAGCACAGAGAAAAAAATCTCACATGAACTGGAGCAAGTAAGGAGAGCTGGCTTTCTTACAACCCACAATTTTAGGGATGCATAATTTTCCTAGAAATTCCATCTTCTCAGCTGCTGTCAGAACAGCATATTAATTTTCCCTAATAAATACATGCAGAGCCAATTCTATTGTCCTGCCCACTTTCTTTGCAAATATGGGCTCCTGCATGGAAACCAGCAGAAAGATTCTTATCTGTGCAAGACTGCACATTCCTTACCCCAAAAATGGAGCTTCTAGATGGAAACAAATGGTCTGCACATACACTGGTCCCAGGACTACAGATTTCTATTTAGGATTTGTGCTTCGAATGGGCACCTCAGTGCACATTTGCTTTTCCAGAAAAAAAGAAAATATATTTAAGTGGTGATGCTGAATCTATTTTTAAAACAAAACCAATGTCTATTGTTTCACTCAGCTTCTTCTCTGTATTCAGAACACCTACCATATTTCAGATATCTCTAGTAATATAATTCAGGTTCTAAAGGCTCAAAATATAGAAAGACTTATGTCTGTACCATTTGAACCTTCCAAATCTTAAAAAAAAATTACTGTTTGAATTCAGAAGCTACAGTGCTTAAAAGTTAAGTTGTATTTGGTTGAAGAAATAAAGTTTAATTATAAGGAAGAAAATATAGGGAACAGAAAATAAAACGAAAGCTGGGCAGTGCTTGTGGATATTGTAATGAGTTTCTTCCATTAAAAAAAAGATTAAAATTTAATTCTAAAAGGACTAGGTAGCTAGTCCTTTTACTTACTTTTACACTTACACAGTGTCATATATCTATATTTTGTATTGCTTTTGAGTATTAAGTAATTTAAAATGTGTTTTTAAATTCTGAAATGAAAGCACTGAGAAACCCAAAAACCATAATGATCACCCTTTTCTATGAACATCACCTCAGAAACACTTAATTGAGATTGCAGAAGAGCCTCAAAAATAGTTTCCTTAAATGCTCATAATTTTGAAACATCTTTAAAAGTAACTTCCTGACCCATGGCTTTCTCTGGGAGGAAAATCCTGAGAGAAAATTTTATATTATACAAGTGCTTTAATCCCAGATATTTCAGTCAGGACCTTTTCCCATGCTACTTGGGATGCAATTTTCCAAGTCCATTGTTAATGCCAATTTTGTCTTGCACAGCTCCCAAACTCAGATTCCTAGACCCTCCTTGAATGACCAAAGTTCAGAAAATTTCTTCTTTACATTTAGACACCTTATGATTGTACTTCAGATAAAGTTTTACTTCTTCACTTTTTAAAATTATAGCAGTTACCTAATAGCTGGACATTTACAAAAATTAGCTGCCCTGTTTAAATGTGTCAGCTATATGATTTAACCACAAGTTGTTCAAATTTAGCAATAAAGTCTAGGCAGGGGTGGGCAGGGGGAAGAGAGGGGAGAAAGAAAAATAAAAAAATTAATACCATTCCATCTTTATTTCATGAGTTAATGGATGCCAATAAAATTAGGACACATCCACACTTCACACAAGTGTAATATCTCTACAGGATTTTTTTGTTTCAGATATTCAATGATCAGACAGGAATACACACCAGTGAGTGAGGTCAGGGCTATGTTGTCAAAGTACAAAACCTAAAATAATATCCTAACTTTCCTGTTTACTGAGGAGGATGCCCAATTTTCAAATGATATTGAGTGGCTTGGAACACCATACAGATGAGAGAAATACTTGCTCCAGTGTTATGACTACAGATTTCTTTATACTGTTTCAGCAGATGGTTTATAGTGACAGCTATTTATCATCCTGACCAATGTTGCCTTTTAATTGCCTGTTGTTTCATCACTTTCTTGTCATCTCTACCTGTCGCCTTCTTTTGTGTGTTTGGGATTTGTCAGGAGCATTCCGGCACTGTACAAAGCAGGTGTTTGTGTTGTTCTCAGTGTAAATCTGCATTCAATAGTTAGGGCTATTTCCCTGTTCTGGAAAATCAAGGTGGATTATTCCCATCAGCCATGAGTTAATTCTCTGACTAATTTGGATGCCCATAGGAGAAGATAGGAGAGAACAGTTGCAACACATCTGTGTAATAGATTTTTATTTTTTTTCTCTACAGGGAGGCAAAACAATCAAAGACATTTCTCAGCTCTATATTTGCTCAGTGAGGACAGCAGTGGGGAAAGGTCTGCTTCATAACAGGGATCCTTCATTCATTTAATGATATATTTGCCATGGATAGCTTATAAAGGACAAAATTTATTAATGTGTCAAAAGACAGCACAAGACCAACATCACTGGCCACTTTTTCTCCTGCAGAAGTACTGGACATTGTAATATACTACATAAAGATTTAGTTTAACATTTTCATCACTCAAACAGTTTATATGTTTGTGTATCTATAGCAGTCAGACCATCGACCATATTAATGACTTTTCATCAGGCTTCAGTGTGGTGGCAGAAAATGTATCTCCTGCAGGTCACTGCTAATACTGTTGCAATGAAATGTATGTAATCACTTTTTGCTGTCAACAGTGTAATAGCAGAGGTGTTCACTTTGTAGATGATCTATTATATTTTTATGGGTCTTTCTGGGAGGTTTTATAGGACTGAACATAATCCAGGTTGCTGAATTACATGAAGCTGGTCTGAGTGGACAACTTTAAGTTTGAAAATATTCAAAGAAAAGATGTTATTAACAAACACATCAATTTTGATTAGTAAACATGTCAAATAAAAATTACCTGACTACCCTTTCCTTTAAATTAAAGAATTTCCTTATTTAAAATATAAATAAATATTTTATTATCATATCACAACTAGGAAGCTGAATTATTCATGACCATTTTGTATGTGAAAATATTTTTAAACAAATGGAACCATCTATAAACATACTGAAAAAATTTATCCTTCTGAAAATCAGTGTATGGATTTTTTTGTGCATATGCTGTGAAGCTTTCTAGTCTTGGCAGACATGTATGCTGTACAATAATCACTGCACAGTATATTTCAAGATATGCATTATCCAAATTCTAAAAAAAAAAAAAAAAAGTGTTTTTTTTTTTTAATGTACAGACAGGATTTCAGTTACCACAATACAAAAAATATAGAAAAAGAAAAAAGAACAAAAAGAGAAGACAAAAAAGAGGGAAGGGAAGGGAAGGGAAGGGAAGGGAAGGGAAGGGAAGGGAAGGGAAGGGAAGGGAAGGGAAGGGAAGGGAAGGGAAGGGAAGGGAAGGGAAGGGAAGGGAAGGGAAGGGAAGGGAAGGGAAGGGAAGGGAAGGGAAGGGAAGGGAAGGGAAGGGAAGGGAAGGGAAGGGAAGGGAAGGGAAGGGAAGGGAAGGGAAGGGAAGGGAAGGGAAGGGAAGGGAAGGGAAGGGAAGGGAAGGGAAGGGAAGTATAAAAGAGACATCTAATTAAGCTTTCCTAAAGCTCCTTATTTCATGTCTCCTGCTCATGCCAGAGTCGTCTTCAGCAAAGGTGCTGTAACTGTCAGTGCATCAGAGGCAGTCCCAGAAAACTTGTTCCCATAATAAATATCTGTATGTTCTGCTTTTCAAACAAGAGAAAAATGCAGGGACTCCACAATCAGATTGCAGGTTTAATATTCTCTTCTTTATTTATCCTGCTGAGGGGAAGAGTAGCTTCAGTGCATCCTAATCAAAACTTTAGTTGGCTTTCAAATGAATGGAGCATGATAAAAGATAATTATAGCAAGATGAAAAGCAGCTGTCAGCCAAAAACTGAAAGGAAAAGGTGGCCATTTGTAAAATCAAGAAATCAAGAAGGAAGACTTTTTACTGAATTTGGTAACTTTCCACTGGGGTTACCACGGGGTTAGGATAGAAAATTTTCATATAATGCAGTAAATGTAGACTTGCATCTGAGAGTTGGGCCTTCTAGGAAAATGGGGCAATACAGTCAGGGCAGTGACTCTGAATATGCTGCCAGACCAACAGGGATGATGTTCATCGTTCATGTGCACATGGACTTTGCAGGATACCCAAGGAGTCCAAGGTCTCAGACATACTGAGGTGGTCTATGCATGAACATTAAGAGCAATATGCCAAATATCTCTTGAAGTTACTACATGTTGCCTATGAATGTCTCTCCAGAAAATACCAGAAATAAATTACAAAACTGAAATGCCAGTAATGTGCCATGATTTTTTCCAGAATTGCTTTTACTGGAAAGCAGAACCTTCATTGACGGCCGACAGCCTCAACCACATGTATTGCAGGAAAAGCTGGGAGAAAAAAAAAAAGAGGAAATAAGATTATGAAGGAGGGGAGATAAAGGTGAGTAGGGACACAGGTTAATGTCATAGGTTAGTCCTTGCTGAGCATTTGGCCCATATCACCTTTATCAGCTACAGAAGGACCAAAGAGCAGAGTCATGTAGGTTTCAACAATGGAATGACAGTAGAAATCTGTGTTAATTCCAGAATTCTGGAATCTCAGTATCTGTCTATGGAGTATTTTATACCTTAGTGTAAAGTTAATCAAATCAGTATGCATTTACATATTTTAAGGAAAATTTGCTGATGATACAGCTCAAAGTTTCCAGCATTCAGATAATTATGTTAGAGAACAGCTGGTCAGATGACACAGCAAGCTTATTCTAAGCTTTTCTGAAATAGTTTAACCAAAATTTTCAATATACTTACTACATCAACCTCTTAGCACTTGTAAAGCAGCATGGCTGTTTTCAGTCCTATGAACTTGCAGTGATTTATGCCAATGAAAGAGTAGGCACTGCTGTAAATTCACAGAGTTCTTCTGAATTCCATGGACTTACATCCTTTATGCAAACCAGTAACCACATTATGCAGAGCTGGTTCTTTACAATCAGTCTGTGTTGCAAGTATCAATCAACTTAATGCATTTCCAAGCTAGATTTCCAGTCTAAGCTAATCATCTAAGCCCCTGGATAGTGAATGCCAAGAAACAGTATTTTTTTTTCTTGCACTAGGGCATATTTCTTTTCTCCTAATGTGGATTCATCTGATCTGTTTTAGATGCCTACTTTAGGAGATATGAATCTTACCCTAAAACTGCCTGTCTCTGGAGATTTACAGCCATCTGAACAGATTCATCCCACATCTAGCCTTAAAATAAGGTGACTCACCTTTTGGAGGTGTTTGTAGTTTTTACTGTGAGAATAGCCTAGGATTCTCAGATGAATCAGATGAGTAATTTTCAGACACTTACATTTGGGACAGAAAAACTCTTGCCACAATTCCAGGAGCTTTCAAAAAATCAGAGAGCCAAATGCTCATCAATTAGTTAAATAATTGCTCCTTCTTTCAAACCTACATGCCACCTGAGAGGATACCAGAGTCATTAGTTATATGGAAAAAGTGCTAAAAACATTACCTTTAAATAGTATTAAACAGCAAAAAGTCCAATGGCCAGAAGTTCAAATATACAAAAATATATGGGAAACCAAATGGATATCCTGAGGGAGAAGTACTACTTCATCTTTTCTCCTCCACACTCACCATCAACTTAAAAAATTTTAAAATATTCAGTAAATGTTCATAATTATGAATGACAGAGATTGTGATCCAGTCACACTAGGCACTCTATGCTCATTACCTTCTGCTCTATTGAACATATTGAAAATGAGTATGAACAGTGATTAAGCACACAGGCATAAAAACAAAGCCTAAGAGATCTATTTTATTCCTACAATGTGCTCTGATTTAAAAAATAACAAACAAACAAAAAAAAACCCAAAAAAAATCCGAAAAGAAAACCCAACAACAAAAAACCCAATGAAAACAAACTCGTTATATATAAAAGAAATGAAATTAGCAAATTACATCCCTGTTAAAGATGGATGAAATTATAGTGTGTATATATAGAGATGCTTTTAGGATAAAATGTTTGAAAGTAGCAAAAAACAAACAAAAAATAGTCAACAAAAACCACTGACCCCAGTGCAACAGAAATTTGTAATAGTTGAACACACATCTCTCCCACATTCATAAAACAAAACCCAGTGTGTTAGGGTTAACACTATCCCATTGCTAGTAATCATCATCAGTAGGAATGAGGTACTGAACAACTATCAGTTGCTGCCTTCTGTAAAAGGCTCCAATAATTTTATATTAAAAAAACATTTTTATGTCTACCCAAAATATTTATAGGACTCTCTCCAGGTATTGAATTAGGAGAAAAGGAGATTTAAATGAGCCATGTCAGAACAAAGAATAACTATTTTATAAGTTTACCGCTCAGCTTATTACTCGGAGCTGGCATTTGCTTTACCACCTTGACAGTCTGAAGTAATTCAGTAGACTGTATACCATCACCACTTTAATTACAATGCTTCACTGAGCAGTCACTTGTGCACTTGCTAAGAATTTTCTGCTAAGAAATTGTTCTGTCCACTGCCATCAAGCCATAACTTGAGGACTAAATAACAGCAGTACATGTAGCCAAAAGCTACTCGTGTGGAAAGAATGACAACCACTACCACACAAAAAACCACTCCAATCAGATGCAAAAGTTAAATCTCAGGCACCAAACCAATCCAGCAGCCTCTGCTAAATGACTGTGTCAGATCTCAGCTCTGTAAAGACCCAGGTACCCTCCTACTGCAGTGCCTCTTCACTGAGGTGCTTGTAAGGATTGATTTACCTAATCTCAAGCCCTCCTGTTTTCTCCACAATGATATAACTCATCTAGCACACTCCAAAATCCTCCATTTCCTAGCTATAAAAAGAAGAAAATTGGGTGTGAGAAACAAAAAGGGTCACTAAGAGAATCCCAGTTGATCATTTCATATACATAAAATCTTCCTTATGAGAACTCAAAGTAGCTCTAGGAACACTAATAGCTTGCTATTAGCCTTAAAATGGCCTTTACTTGCCCCAGTTTCACAGACAGAGAGGCAGAGGTTGTCCAATAACTTGTTCAACATTACAGTCTAATTGTACCACCCACTCTGACTCAGATTTTTACCAAAAATATTGTTACTTCCCAGGATCTAGGGTAAGGATAGGAAGAAGACCAGGAACTTCTAACAGCTTGGTCTGATCCTTTATGCATGGGAAAAAAATCCAATGTTTCCTCATGAAAACTAAAGACTTGAATTTTTCAGTATGAAGATATGTAGCAATAAAATTTCCTGAGGCTATTTGGATGACAGTCCAGCTCAGTTTGGAAACAGTTCAGGAAATTTGGCAGGATATTAAAAAGAAAATATCTAACTCTCATAATTGTAGGGGGGGAAATCCTTCTCTCATAAACAGTTGCATCTGCATAATTAAGCTTGGCGGGGATGTTATTTTCTGGTTCTTGTAACAGAGTTATCAGCAATGGGAGGACATTTGAAACTTGTGAAATAGGACAGAGGCTCCTCCTTTACCATGGAATATGCATTGAGAACACACATCACTCTCAGTTTAATCAATTAAACTTAGTTAAATAGAGTTAAGCTAATTTATGTTAGGGTATAGGACAGGGGATTATCTGCCAAGAAAACCTTGAAACAAAGATAAAAGTGATGCCATGAGAAAAATGTCTCCAGCCAGAGGGGCTGGAGCTTCTTTTGCTGGCACAAGGACAGTGCAGTGCATAGCAGCTCCAGTTCCAGAGTAACTGAAAACCCATCTGAAGGAGCTTGAGGATTCTATCCCTTTATGTATCAAGCCCTGCAATGTAAAGGGCAGCAATTACATAATTTTCTACTCCAGATCAATAGGGATTCCTCCTATGTATATCAATATAATTTTCTGTTAACACTTTTTTCCTGCGCATAAACTTATAGTATTTTAATTTGTTTTCAGCTCTCTTCCAAACAGATCCTAATCTCTCAGCTGCTTTTCTTTTCCTCGACACATATTACTTTAATGATAATGTTAATTTTCTTGTATTAAGCAATATAGAATTTATTTAAAGAAATTAGATATCAAATGAAAGCTGAGATGAAAAAATCTGCATAAAAACATAGGGATTAGCACTATAGGCATCAGAGTTGTCTATACACATTTTCGTTCCAGCTGGTATCAACCTTTTAGCCATTCAACTTTTTTAGCCACTCACACAAAAATACCTCATGGGATGTATTTTAAAGATTTCCTTTACTGATTAAGAATCCAAAATATCAAAATAAACAAATGTCTGTAAATAAGCAGACAGTAAACATTTATATCAGTGCTCACTTTTTCCTACATCATATCCAATGAAATGTTAAGGAAATCGCGTGTCAGAAAAACCTCATTCTTAAAAGAGTGAACTATTCAATTAGAATAAAAAATTAGTATCTTTGAGGTTCAAGAAGCAATAGCTACACCAAAAGCCTGGTATACTCTTGTATTAATAGGCTCTGACACATTTTCAGCAGGACCCTGCATACGTAGCTTTTTGTCTTTGAAAGAACATTTATAAATATATTTTCTCTGGTGACACTGAAGTTTTAAGCAACTCAGTCCTCCCTCATCACCCTCTCAAGTGTCCTGGAAAAATTGTTTCTGGTTCCAGAACATAAAAAATGTAAGTGAAACCTTGGACAAAAATAGTGTTAGGCTCAGCCAGTTCTTTGCAAATTGCCAGAATAGTTCTACCAGGCCAACGATGCCGATGGGCACTGGAGAAAGGAAAGGTGCATATGTTGCCAAGCAGTTGGTAAGTGTAGCAGCTCTGAGAGAAGGATTTCAGTGTCACCCGTGCTGGTTCAGCTCCAGAGCATTCCTGAGGGATTTGCTAACACACTGGGAGGTAAGTTAGGGCTCCAGCCAAATGGTGAAATGTAAATCCTGCCATCTGTACTAAGACAACTGTCTTTGGTTTTTAAGGCAAAGTCAGAAAAAATAAGCACGTATAACTTAGTACCCTTCTGTATCTTTAAAGTGTCATTTATCTTAATTTAAAAATAATTAATAATTAATGAAGAAAAAACAGAAGGAGACAACATTGTTTTAAAATGTTTTACTACAATTAACATACGAATAAAAAGTACTAATACAGAAATTCAAGCTTTTTTTCCAATTCTAGTTATCTTGAAAAAAAACCTGTTTGATGTGTATATATATATATAATATGTTCATAAACATTTTAAAAACAAAGCTATTTAGATAAAGTTCCTAGTTTATTTTAATGAATGGTTACAACTAAATTTTCTCATTGCAAATGCAACCACTTTATGAGGTCAATAACCCAGAAACAAGTGAAATATTTAAATACTTATGTGTGCATTTTGATCTACAAATTAGATACACAAATCACATGAATGTAAAAATACTGCAAAGCATTGTTGAAGATTCCTGTGGCAATATCACTACAAACACATTTAATGTCTGGACCAATTCCAATAGCGCATTGAAATACAATGCAACATTTCATAGCTTTTTAAAATTAAAACATGGGTCATTAACACAAGGTTCCTTCAGATTGTCTTTGCAGAGATAATGATAATATCAGAGAAAGCCTGGAACTCTTATCTTGCTTTTCAGTGTATTCTAAAAAACTCAGATATATTAAGTAAGGCCATACACTTCATGCAGTCAATTCTCAGTGGTATTTCAGGAGAGATTTATTGAACCAGTAGATTGTTTCCTCTCAGATACCACTGAGACATGCTCATGGAATTCTAAGATGTTTACAGTAAATTAGAAACTAATTAGTTGTACTGAAATGCCAGCACCTGCTCCTGCATTATTTAAAAGAAGAAAGGGGGGAAAAAAATCAACAGAAAAACATTTAGGGTTTCACAAATGGAGATAATACTTCAGGGCCTGGATTTCTCCAGGCCCATTTAATCATTTGAAAAGGTTGTCAGAATTATTGGGTTATGAAACTGAATCAATGCATCTTAGATATTTTTCCTTCCTGCAGCTTTACAGTCATTATTGTATTAAGATTCTGGCAAACAAGGCGAACAATATTTATGGTTCCTGCCATAACATTAAAAATGCATATCCCATTCAGATTTTATGAATCTTGAATTGCAGCAGGAAATGAGCAGTTTAGATGATAATTGACTTGTAAGGATTAGAATAGTTCAGGTTTCCCCCTGTGCAAAGAGGAGGTTCATCTGAGGTCTTGCAGATAAATGATAATTCTTTCAAAACATCACATCTGTCTTTACTAAAAGGTGCTTTTGTTCTGCAACTCTATATTGTGACAATAACAGTTATTAGCAAATCAGATAGAGCAGGCAGAGCTAGCCATTTTGTGGTGGCAAAATGAGGGTGAAATACAACCAAATATAAGATACATGTGGTATTTCATACAATGCCTAACAAAATAACCTGCCAAATCTAATGAGTTTTTAATTTAATCAGGAAAATATAGTACCCAAGTAATTCTGGATGGGAATGTGTACCATCAGTGAAAGAATCAATGTAATAAAAATGCATTGAGAAGAACTGTGTTTCACATGGACAACACAAGGGGAAATTTTAATAGTACAGGAATTAAAAAGCTTTTCATGTCAGAGAAAATTCCCCAAATTACAGAATTTAGAAGGAAAAAATATATACTATTTGATATGCTATTTTGGTTATAGCCATATTTCATTATTCCATTTCAATGAATAATTACCAAAGTATAATCATCTTTTCTTGCTATCAGTGTGCAAGAAGCAGAAATATCTTCTTTTACTTCTTTTATATTCTACCTCAGTATAAGGCACAGGAACCAAACAAATACCCAGGTGGAGCTTGCTATCTCAAACAGAAGCTCAGAAAGCATCTTCAATAATATTAGATTTCATAAATTGCCTAAGATCCCTGTTAGCAAATTAAATATTTTCATTTTCCAGCAAATTTTTCTGATCTTTCTTCTTCCCTTTTCTACACTTTTTTCTCAGCTTACCCATACGTCCTCTTAATTTTTGTAGCTACTCTAATTGCTTAACCTGACATTCAATCAAGTCATCAGATCTAGTCTGCCATGCTGGTATGCTTAGAAGTCCCCAAAAAGCAAGAAAACTTTTTTTGTACACCTTGCTGGCTATAAATTCTGCTGTGACTTTCCTTCAGAATTTGTCTTTTAAATCAGATATCAGACTATTACCTTTCTAATTTTAACAAAAAGAATAAAAATGAATTTGAGAAGCTCTTAAAATAGATTGGATTATTAAAATATTCTACTGGAACATGTTTGAAAATATGTCCATGATTGTAATTTAATTGAACCAGTCCCTTCAACACGATATTAAACTCGTAATGGGTTTCAGTATTCTCACACATCAGGTCCCATTTCCCCTATCAGTGAGCCTAATGGAAACACACACCATGCAGTGTTACCCTGTGTTCTCCCCACACACTGTGCTGTGTTCCAAGGAGGCACCACAGGGACTGGAGAGTGTAGATCCAACTCACAGGAGGCCAGAACTATTCCCACAGGGCCACAGTTTAATGTCAAACAGAATGATCCCATCAAAAAAGTATAAATATTTCCACATGAGAGAGGTAGGAGTGAGTGGTGGAGGCAGAATTTTTCCTTTTGTCATAGAGCAAAACCCTTAGATTTCTGTCCCAACATATCCCACGAGTCTCACACACAAAGTCTAACACATGGGCACCTGGGACACCTCTTTAGTGTGCACCAGCCTCTCTACTTGTATTATGCGATAAATTTGAAGGGAGCTCAAAAACCTTAGCATATGCAATATGCTAACCTAACTTTCTCATGGCTGAAAATAAACAGTTGAGTTACAAGAACATAGAAGCTTTCAAGTGAGGTGGAGTGTTTTCTCAGAAAAAAAAAAAGGATGATGATGATAGAATGTTTTCCACTAGCTTTTGGTTTTGGAATGGGCTGGTGACTTTGGAATAATTTTACTTGAAAAATAAATAGTCATTGGAAAAGAAGCACCAAGCATAGGTTAATAGCATGGACCCTAAAGAAAAAAGCTTAAAGAGAAATATATGCTATCATAGAATTATAAAACATGTGACTTGAAACTGTGAGCAGAGACACAGGTTCTTATTTTTCCTATTTTCATTAAAATTGAAATTTGCATAAAATTTCTGGAAAAACAAAATAAGGATATGAAATAGACTCAGGCTTATCATAGCATTCAAAAACATATTTTAGCTCAAACTGGAACTGAACCAAGTTCCAAGCATTATTTTGAAGACATTGTTGAAATCTGCCATCCTCTCAGAGGCTTGCAGGTCAGAGGAATGGATTGACCAGGTGCTGACATCATACAGAGGGATCTCCAGCTCTGCCCCTGTCTGCATTGCTTGGAATCTCCCTGCCCTAATCCCTATCTATCACCACATGCATGGACAAAATCTCCTACAAGAACCAGCATCTTTTCACAATCTTGGTTGTCCTTTACAGTTCTGCAAACCCTAGCATGGAGATCAGTTATTTGGTTGTACTTCAAGTTGAGTATTTGTTGCTTCTGACAAGAAGGATCTTTGTTTCCTCATCTCCTACAGTGGGCACCCATGTTGAGCTGGTTACACAAAGCCAAGCCCTCTCCTTTCCCAGTAGCTTCCTGCAATCTCACTGCCTGAGCACGACTGCGTACACAAATTCATACATGTCTGCATGTGCGTGTCCATCCAGTGGAGGGGACAGGCAGAAAGGTCTGAGAAGTTTTGAATCCCGTTTCCCAGAGCTGTGGGGCTATTCTTATTCCAAATTCCAATTCCAAGTTTTAATTCCAACACTATGCTATACGTTTCTTCAGTTATACAAGACTGTATGCCAGCCTCAAGGGCACTTCAAAGAGGCTGTGATTCTCCATTTGTAACACTTTCCATTTCCCAGCAGAGGTAAAGAAATCTTCCTTGGCTGAAGGAGCAGCATGCCTGACTGTACCACATGGCCCTTTTGAAACCAAAATATTGTAATTTCCATTATGAAACCAGTTCTGGTTTCATAGGCTGGTTGAAAAAGTAGCCTTTTATTGGCTTGAATTCTAATGAAAATAGCATCAAACACACTGGAATCAGACAAAGAAAAAAGTTGCTCTCTATTTCCTGAAACAGAAATAGCTCTACTATTAATTAATCTCCCTAACTGGAGCAATCACAAATAATCCAGGTTTTTTGCTAATCACTTGGCAAGTAAATCAGAAAACCCCATCATGTTTCATCAGCAGATAATAAATAATATAATGCAAGTTTCCCAATCAAGACATGTGTAAGGAGTTTGGGAATGAAAAGCAAACCTTTTAAAACAATACTTTCAATGCTTGAGCAAGTCATTATTATGATAAAGTAATTTATTATTACTTAAAACATGACTAAGAAGTTATTTTTTGTTTCACATTAACATGTACAAAATTTGCATAGCAATTCCAAGGCACTCTCTCTCAAAATCACACTGCTATGTTTTTAATGTGGGTGGATTAACTGTTCCTGCTCTAAGTATTGCTGGCTATTCTTTTTCCAGCTGAAGTCAATGCATTAGTCAGGCTATCACCACCCTAAACAAATGTAATCTATTTCATGCATTGATTAAACCAGCAGAGCCTGAAGGAACATTTCACCATCCAGGAAACCAAATGGGTGTTCATGACTTCCATTCATGCTCTTTTTGCATACAGATTGTGAAATTGTAGAGGCGGCATTTTGGTTTCTGACCTAATATATTCAAATAGAGGGATCAGTAAATTGTGTAAAAGAAGCAAAAAGAATTTAAATAAATGTTTCAAAGTCTAACACTAAGTCTGCCAGTAAGATGCAGTATATTTCAATATAAACATTACACAGGTTCCATTCTGAAATTTGAAACACACCTGCTTTAAAGAACAATTTGCTTCAACTCCTGGACCTCCCTGCTGTCACTGCTCCCCAGGTGTCTGGCCCTGTGAAAAGCACAGCACACCATTTGCTTTGAGAGGGCGACTAACAAAAGATTAAACTGATTATAATCCCCACCTGCGGATTTTAAGGGAGGTAATGCAAATACATGTATTTCCAGAACCCGTTTATTAAAACTAAATACTCTTGTACCTACTTATGGCCCATTTGCAAGTACAATTTAACTCCACAAAGTCATAGTTTTCTGAATAAAAGATTTTGTCAGCACTTTAGAATCTTCGTTTTCCTCATTTCCAATCCCAGAGGTTTCAAGTAGTTCTGAGCCTAGCTGGGATCACAAATTAAAAAAAAAAAAAAAAAACAAAAAAAACAAAAAAACATGACGTTGGGTAGGTTGTTAGGGGTTTGTGGGTTTTTTTGAGGAAACAAACAGCTAATACAAAGAACTACTTTGTCTGGTTTAGAAAAGTTATCTCCACAGCCTGCTGACCGTGGCTAGGAGCAGTTACTTAAGGAGAGTCACAGGAAAGCTTGTACCCATTGATTCTTCCCCTTCTAGTTTGTAAGATTTTGCCTGTCTCAGAATCAGAATTGTCTGAAAAAGACCTCTAAGCTCATCAAGTCCAAGTGTTAACCCAGCACTGCCCTGTTCACCACTAAACCATTTCCCTCAGGGCCACATCCACAGGCTTTTTGAAAACTTCCAGGGAGGGTGATTCCACCCCATGCCTGGGCATCCTGATTCAAAGCCTGATCATACCTTCAGTGAAGGTGATGACTCATGACTATAAAGCTGCAGTGAAGAAATTCTTCAAAATATCCAATGTAAACTTCCCCTGGAGCAACTTGAGACTATTTCCTCTTGTCCTGTCGCTTGTTACTTGGGAGAAGAAACCAACCGTTTTTTGGAAAAAATACAATAAAATCCATTTTGAAGTGCAAAAATGACATAAACAAAAAAATTATAGAAAGCATTTAGAAGATAAAAGAGCATCATTCTTTGTTACATTGCCCAGAGTGACAGACATAAGACCCTACATCTACTTACAACGCTTGAGGAAAATTTAGGTTAATCTATATGCTGCATGTAATTATGTAAAGAAATTGTAAAGAATGGATAGAAAAATCAAGATTGTCATGTAATGACGCTTGGGAGAAAACAGGAAGTGGAAAGGCTGGAGAAATCACAGGATCAGAGCAAGTCTGAAGTTGGCAAAGACCTCTGTAGTTTGTCAGTACCAGTCTCCTGCTCACAGCAGAGGCAGCCACAGCTGTTTGGCCGGGACCATGCCCAGACAATCCATCTCCAAGGACCAATACTCCACAGCCTCTCTGGTCCTGTCACAACATACCCCTGAAAAGAACCTGTCTTCGCTACCCATCACCAGGTACACACTGAGAAGTTTTCTCCAGGGTGAACAACCCTGGCTGTCTCAGCCCATTCTCCTGTGCCAAAGGATTAGACCTTAATCAACTCTGTGGCCTTCAATGGACTCTCCAACATGTCCTTGTATATCTCATTAGCATATCATGTTGACAGCTTTGTTCTCTGTTTGGTACACAAGGACTTTTGGACACACAAATTAGTGAAGAGAGAACAAAAAAACCAACCAACCAAACAAACAAACAAACAAAAAAAGCAGTAAATCTAGTTAAAAATAAAAAAGGGTTAAATATTCCTGACAGGGCTACTCACAATTCTGCATAATTCCAATCTTTAGTTATGTTTACTTACTTGAACAGAAAACATTGTCATCTCAACAAATGGTGCTAACATTTTATTTTTATGCAGCCTGTGTTCATTATAATTTAGGTATTACAGTATGCTGTCAAACTTTCATGAAATACATGTTTGTCTGGAGAGGGGAGAGGTAGCCCTTTGCTTTTCATTTTTCCAAAGCAAAGCAAAGCAAATGTGTATGATATAAGAGTACTGACTAAAAAAAAATCTTCCCTCTTCTTGTATGTATTTTGGTAATGAAATATGGTGTGGGGACTTTTTGGGTAAGAGAAAAAATTACAAGTAAAGGCTTCACTGAATTTATTTGTACTATAACAGGCAGCTGTAGTTTTA
Organism: Calcarius lapponicus; assembly: GCA_039654755.1. Taxonomy (NCBI): domain Eukaryota; kingdom Metazoa; phylum Chordata; class Aves; order Passeriformes; family Fringillidae; genus Calcarius; species Calcarius lapponicus. The sequence continues at coordinate 1,121,714 of JBBFKN010000028.1, read as the reverse complement.
GATACATAGGTAAAAAGCTAACAGTTTGTAAAACCTAGTACCTACAATTTTATGATGTCTAGTACTAAATCCCATCTATGACATTTTTAAATTAAGCGGTGGGAATTTTCAAAGGAAGGATTTTTATTTTTTTAAATCGTGAACTCTTTCGAGAAAATCTGGAAATGTAATTTTTCACATCAGGTTTCCAGAAAATGTACTACAAATGCTTAGAGCAAGTGTATTCTTCAATGAATCACTGCTATTCACACATGGAAATCCAGTAGATCTCCTTACACAATTAGGCACCTAATTATGTGGAGGAAAAAAAGCAAAACAAACAAATGAGTGCCTAAACAAATATCTGTGATAGAATTGCCCATTCATTTATTGTTCTCATTCAATTTTTAAGAGTGTATTCTTGCCTGTACTTGCTATAAAAATATTAAGCATGTGCCAGTGCAATGGGCATACACTTAATATTTCAATTTATATCAGAAATTACTTCAGCAGGAGCAACATATACAATATTTCTCTCATGAAACACACATGAAATAATTTGCCAGAGTATTTGACCAGTCAAATCTGGTTCATTCTGTTGACTGGTATTGATTCTGAACAAAGCAGACAGTGCTGCATTTTTCAAAACCTAGACTCAATAAATTCACAACCACACCAATTGAGCTGACAAACCAGAAGCCATACAATACATTTACATTCACAGCTAGCATGCCTTCTCTGATCTTTTCCCCCCAGACATGAGACTGTAATATGATTTATTCTACTCTATTATTGCTTTCTATGTCCCAGTCCATGTTTTTGCTTAGGGACGCATGATGAATCAACTGCCAGGGGCCAGCACACTGAAAAAGTGAGAATATGAAGACGTGATAAGGCGAAAATGTGATTACAGTTCCAAACCGCCCCCAAAAGAAAGTCCCTGTCACCACAGCTTACACACCACAATTCAGAAGACTAATATGAATCAAGAGTGAAAAGTCAACCAGAAATTTTAAGCAGACTACTGAAATAAAATTACACGGTATGTGCCAAAAAATGAGTCAAAATGAGAGAGAAGAGTAAAAAATCCAGTAAGCTGAGAAAACCTAGCCTGCAATTCACCTAATTTATCAAACATTTTCATCAGCTTGCACAGAACTGTTATCACAACATTTGCATTTCCATAAACTGCTTTCTAGAGCAGCTGAGAAAAAAAATATTTAGAAACACAGTTATGATAAATTTACCTCTCCTTAGCACTGCCAGCTTACTAGAGGCTGTTGCCTGCCCCACTATTGGCAACCAGACACCCCCAGAGCTGCAGCCAGCCCTGGCAGCATCACCCTGCAGGCTCCCCTTGCTGGGCAGAGGGGTCAGCTGAGGGGAATGGCTGGATTCTCTTGATAACAGAAGTATCACAGGCACTGCTGCTGCCCACAGCATCCTGCCATCATTACCACGCTTTATTAAGAAAAAAGAGAACCTTTCACAGTGCTGTGGAAACATTTCCTGCAGCATGAGGCTTTGCTGGAAGGCATCACACCCAAGTACTGCTCTGCCTCTGTAGTGCTGGACCTCTGAACCTCAATGGGATTACAGTGATAATCACTTTTGACTGAAGGCAGAACAAGACTAAAGAGGACAAAAGCTCACAATGTACAAACTGTGTCAGCCCTTGTCATGAAGACAGACTGCTTGGGAAGCTCCTCTCTCTTAAGTGGTTGAGTCCACTGTTGTTCATGCTTACCACTGACAAAAGCCACAGACATGCCAACTGTCCAAGCTGAAGGAGGAAAATCACTTTCAGACAACTTAGATGACAAAAAGTAGGATTTTTAGAGTTAGTTTGCTTCTCCAGTTCTCATTACTAAAAAAAAATAAAAAAAAAAAAAAAAAAAATGTTGTCTTCAAATAGCAACTTTCTTCATTTATTTTAGATGCTGAGGTGAATCCCAGGATCATAGAATACCCTGTGTTGGAAAGGCCCCACAAGGATCACCAAAATCCAGCTCCTGGCCTTGCATAAGACTGTCCCAAGAACCACATCTCATGCCTTAGTGCATTTTTACCCCATGTAAAAATTGGGTGAGTTGTTCTAACTATAAAGATCAGCTGGTACGAGCACATTGAATTTTTGGAAGACAAAATAAGGACAGAAGAATCCCAACCACAAGATAGAGCAGATGTAAGCAGAGCAGCAGCACTGCTGGACAAACTGCCTGGAAGTACAGACTGCCCTCAGTGCCTCTGATCCTTCACCTTTATCTGATGAGCTGAAAGGCCTGTGGATGATTAAGAGCAGACAGCAGAACAGTGAACACACCTTCCCCACATGTGCCCTCAAGACAGGTGACACTGTTTTGTGGACTACATAAAGAATCAGATCCAGACCAAAATCTTTTCTGCATCTGGATGTGATGATATTGACGGTAAGCAGCCTTTAGACAAGTCAATGAACATCTACCTATTTTTCATTGTAGTATGAGGAGATACAGCTGACCATTGTCCTTCTCACATTCAAAGAGAGGTAGACAGTTTAGGGAAGGACTCTTATACTTGCCATGCATTTTTTAGCCCAAAACTTATCTACTGACCTGCTAGGCACTCCTGCCCTCCCTCACATCTATCAACAAATTTAATCTGACTTTTTTGCATGGCTGATGGGGGTGCTGCACACATCTGCATCTGCATGGGGCACTTCCAGAAAAATATTTCCCCAGCACCACAAGGCCAGTAGTGCAGGTGTAATGGCTACACTTTTTGTCTTTGGCAGAATAAAGTACTCTTGTATTATCTCAGCATAGTATTTCTCCAAATGCAGAACAAATTCACCACCTATTTTTAAATCAGATTTTTTCCCTAAAGTTGTCCTAATAGCTTCCAATTAAACTTTTCCAGAAAAACAGACCATTTCAACCATGAAGTATCTTTGGCAGAAATTTCAAACCTCTAGAAAAGACTGAACAAAAGTACCTGAGGAATTCATAAAACTCCAGACTTATCACAAAGAAAAATGCTACTTTCTGGTCAGCTCTGTTTCTTCCTCATCATGCCAGGTTTCATGAAAAATAAAGTTGTTTCCCAATAAAAAGCACTTACCTCAAATCAATATCAAACAGTTCACCAACAATAGAAACAATAAATACTTATATAACTAGGAACCATCTTAAATATTTAAATATACCTCACATTAAAATGTTTCTGTTACTATGTCTAGCAATGAAGGGAGGAACCAGAAGTGATGGGAGGCAGAGAACTGACAGAACAGGATAGGTTACAGACTTCTATGGGACTTTTATTATGGTTTGTGAGTAAAACAGTCTCACTTTTCCACAGTATCTGACTTCTGGAGATTGAAACAAAACAGCAATAATGAAAATTAAGAATAACACCTATAAAATCACATTTACTAAGATAAAAGCAAGATTCCTACAACTGACAGACACACATGGAAAAATCCTGAGTCTAATATAGTCCAGTTGATTTTCTTCAGTTAAACAAATTACATTGCTCCCAACAGTACAGAAAGTGTTCTATGATGACCCAAGTGTGTTCCTGTGTACATTTATAATGTATTTAATATTATGTACATAATATGACTAATAAGATACATGAAGAGTATTTTCAGCCCAAATGCCAGTTGCTGTTGATCTGGAAGCTGAAGCCTCTAGATAAGGAAAAAAAAAAAGAAAAATATGCAAGTATCTTTTAAAGCAAGTAAATGTAGTATCCTTTGACTGCAATTGAAAAGTATATTCTGAACCAAAAACTTTAGATGTTTGCCTAGTTCAGCATAGCCCCATCTGAAAAGTTGTGCATTGGGAAAAACAGTTCTCTCCTTTCCCGTGTTGTCTTCTTTTCCAAGGAGGAGTTAGTGCCCTGAAGAGCCAGTAACAGATCGCACACCTGTGCTTATCATACTGTTTTCATGATGTAAATACAATGCACCCATAATTTCTGTTGCACTCAAGAAATTGGTTATTAATTTTTATTTAATACTTCTAGTTTTATTTCAACCATTAAAATTTACAGGAGAACACTTGCACTCTAAATTTGTCTACTAAATAACTTACAACTGTGGCAGAGGTTTGCCTTGGGTCTAATCACTTTTGGTAGGCACCAGCACAAAGATTTACACATGTAAACCCCGAAGTCTCTCGTTCAGTTGCAGAGTAAACCCACTAAAGTTTGAATGGCTGGTAAATAATGAAAAAATATGCTCCTCGAATTTTTTATTGTAATATTTCTTTTCATCTGTTGTTCCTCAAGTATAATTTCACAGATCAAAATGCAGGAAGTAATTTAAAACAATTTTCAAGTGTTTGATTTAAAATATTTCCTCTTAAAGGATTCAATTCTTCAAACTGTGTCATGATTAAGCAGTAATTGGAAGATTCTCTTAATGTCCCTAATTCTGCCTTTTAACACTAAGATATGTGATGATCCATATGCAGAAGTTTAAAGTTATTTTGTAGGATATGCTTTTGTGAAATTAATCACTGATAACAAACATGTATAATGAAATCTGTAATTTCGCAGAGGCTAAAATTACTAAAAAAAAAATAGGATAGAAGAGCATCTTGAAACCTCTGTCCTTGATATACAGTTGCAAGTCAATTGGCATTTCTGTCTTACTTATTGTAAAAATCCATGTCTTTAAATGGTGATACAGCAAGTCCTCACAGTAACAGAGTAGTAGACATAGTAAGCACATTAAGGGAAACAGTGGAACAAAACTGATTTAAATTTTCAGGGGATATGGTTTTCTCCATGGGTCTAATGTGCAGTTCTTCAGTATAAAGATGTTTTCTTTCAACAACTGCTGGAGAAAAACCTAGCCATATACACTAAAACTCCCTGTGTTTACCGAAAAATCCACAAAGTTTAAGTTTGATTAATCAACTTTAATGTACCCATCTCTCACTTCAGTGACAATCATTGGTGTCAGGCTTAATCAGGAGCTCCAGATTTTGGACACGTGGCAAGGGGTTATCTGGTCTTTTTATTTTTTCAAATACTACAAAGGATTTCTGCACAGAAAACAAACAAAAAGCTAATATATGTCTAAAAATTAATTTTTTGGTCTGTCTTTATAAATAACCAGTGTCAGTCAGCCAGGGTTCAAAAACATTCATTCATGGGTAAGTAGCTAAACTGAAACTATCAAGAGCAATCTCCAACAACACCTTAGGGACACAAGATTATATAAGTCTCTAATATTATGTGGTTTCTGCATCCTGTTTAAGCATCCTAGAGCATAGGCAAAGTTCACTGATGTCCCCTTCAACCCATCCTTACATCCTTCACTAGAATGTTAAAAGCAAGATAGTCCAAAAATCACAAGACAGAAAATTCATTTTTGTATGCTTCTGATGGCTCTTTGTGACTGCAAACGAAAAAGCAATCATGAAGCCAGAATATCTGATCAGAGGAGCATTATCTGATTGAAGGAACCTCTGGAAGATGTAACATCACTAGCATAACTCCAACATTACTTCTCTAAATTGCTCTGAAGACATATATAATAAAGAGGAAAAAGCAGGCATACCCAAGGTATCAAAATACTGACATATTTTTCGCACAACACAATTCTGCTGCTTTATGCCAAAGACTAAAGTGTAATAATTTAAGTTTTGAACTGGCCTTCCTATTTTTTTCCACACTCCTTGAACCACAGCAAATCCTGCTCAGACACCCATCATTCTAAGACTGACTGGAATCATGAAAAAGTAGACTAGGGGCAGAAAGAGTGGTACTCACAAGTGTAAGTGCTACCACTGGGACATTCTTCCAAAAAAATCATGCCTCTACTTGGCAGTGTCAGTTTTCCCCCAGTGTTAAAAAATGCAGTCTTACATCTCTGTAAAAACAGATCCACCCTCAGTGACCAAAGAGTTGGTGTGTGAACCATTGCAGGAGCTCGACCCCCGCAAGCTGATGGGGACAGACATCATCTGCCCAAGGGTTTTGAGGGAGATGGCTGATGTTATTGCAAGGGCTTTACATAATATTTCAGAAGTTTGGAAATCAGGGGATACAGTGGAAGACTGGAAGAAGGCTTATGTCACCCAATCTCCAACAAGGGTTTAAAGGAGGATCTTTTGCACACACCTTAACAGTAGGATTTTGAGCTTTATAGTGACGTGCAGCTGGGTTGGTCTGAGGGTTTTTTGTTTCCTGTCTCTGATATTGCATGGGATATAACTAACCTTAAAAAAATATGTTTAGATTTCATACCCAGTCTTGTCTCACACATTTGATTTGCATCCCAGTGTGTGACCACTCAGGCTACCCAACTGGGTTGGTCATTATCTCACAGCAATCTCTGTATCTCAGTTTTCAAGAGGATTTATCTGCTCTTCATTAGCCAAGGTCAAATAGGACTAATGCTTGGAAGATTTGTACCTCATTAGCATTATCTTTATTGCCATTATTTCACAAGCTAACAAAACAAAAAGGAATTATTCCCCAGTTAGTCCCAAACATTCCTACCCTTCTCATTAGTATTGGCAGAACCCTTGTCTCTAGGGCAGCTCAGAGCTCAGTTCTTGAAGGAAAGGCTGACAGCAGCAAAATTATGGTACCAAAAGGGACAGGCAGAAAACACTCTCCTGATTTATAATCAGATTCCCTTATTGTAACAAGCACTTTCTCATTGCTGGACTACTTAGATCAGCTTATGTAATTTGTCACGTACCAGAAGCTACTTCTTGCTCTAACTGACAAAGAAGGCCGTGTTCCCTCCCATGCTTAATCCAGAATTTTAACCACCAAATGCTGTGCAGAATCATTGGCATGGTGTTTTAATTCAGCTCCTAATAAAAAAGGAATATTTCCATTCTGAATATCACTGACATATGCAAGTATGATCTTTTTTGCACTTCTCAGTGACAGGCAAGTAAAATATATAGTTTCAGGATGAGATGTGACACGGGATCTCACATGCTTCAGATTCTCAGCATGCTTCCCATATAAAACTTGATGATCTTTTTGATGATCTTTGCAATTCATTCACATCTAAATGCATTCAAGCGATAAATCTGAGTTATGATCAGCTTTGGAAGAGACAGGCCTAAAAAAAAGGCATCTGAAGTGAGTAGAAATTTCTAAAGAAATTGAGATAGATGTACTCTCTCAGCAATCAGTGGTCGTTTTGTGGAGCATCAGAGGATTTAGGCACAGTTTGCATTGATTTCTTGATTCTCCTAAGTGGCTCCTAGCTGTCTAGATTAAGTTGATATATATACAGGCACAAATAGAAGTATAAAATATCTATGATGTTTGGGGAGTGCTCAGATGATGGAGGTATCAGATATTTTGCTACAATTACTTGAAGCAAAACGGGGGGGGGGGGGGGGGTTGTTTAGGTAAATACAGATTCAAAAGTGGGACTTATCTACTTCATTAATCAGTGAAACAGTCACCTCCAGAGAGAGGTTCATCTGACTTAATTTAGATAAGATATTGTAGCAGAAGACAGATCACTCTCTTTAGGAGTTTATTTCATCAGCTGTGAAAGAAGTCTAATCATCTGCCTCCACATTTTTAGGCATCCCTGACAGAAGAAATCCCCACCTTGGGCACCAGCAAGAGTTTTCATATCACCAGACACAGATGCCTAAGGATCTAATTTCCTCAAGTCTTTTTATGCAGAGAGGAGGAAATGCAGAATGCCAAATTTAAACTACAGTTTTGCACACTTTCTTTTTTGATTCTTTTTCTAAGAATAAATTGAAGTAATCTCTGGGTGATATTTTTTGGGCAAACATTTGTGTGAGACACTCTAATACAGCATAATACGGGTATTTAATACAGCTTCTCTCTTAGGGAAAAAAACCCTCAGGGCAGAAATTCTGCAGTTCATTTCTGTTCTTAAATAGTGTCTCAGAAAGCCAAGTGCTAAACTCAGCGCTCTTCTGCCAAGCCATCATTAGAGGCTTTTGTACCACCAAGGAGAAATATGCAAAAGGCTTACAGACACCATTTACACATAACCAGGACTGCAACACCTGCTCTTAGACTGAGAGATCATCTGCTACTTCTACATCTTCTTTCACCCAGCAAGATAGCTGAGGATAAAACCATATCCTACCAGCTATTCCCCTCATGCCAGTGACCTAGAAGGCTGACAAGTGCAGTGATTTCACAAGTGAGCCCCACTCAGTAATGACCACACACCTGAGTGATAACAGCCCTGTGATAGCCCCCGCTCTCCCAATATCCAGCTCAGCTTTCAAGTCCACAGAGCACACGGGGCTCCAGGGCTTTAGCTTGTCTTTGTGTAATATTCTTGTTGCCATGCATTAAAAACATACACAAATGTTAAAAATAAAGGTCAACTGGAATGCAGGCTGTAGCAGTCTAACTAGGGTTTTTTATAAAAGCCTTCTCACGTTTACCTTGCACAGTCTTTTTGTCCTGTGAGAGGGTTTGACAGATTAAGGGAATTCTGAGCAGTTTCATTCATAAAGTGGGGGAGATGATTCTGTCCTTTTATCATCATCATAATTTGAAAGAATCCAAGTTACCAAAGGCAAAAGATAGCAAAGACATCTTTACTCCTTAATACATAATCTTTACATGACACAGCATAATAGGTAGCCTGTAGGGAAAGCAAGGAGCCTGCAGCTGATGTGACTGACTGACACAGCCCACACATTGATTTCAGAACAGGCAAATAGACACTGCACTTAAAAACCAGACTAGAAAAGTAAAAAGACGGCATGACAAAATTCAGGGAAATTGGAATTTCATGCTTAGATTTGCTTTTTTTATTTATTTGGTTTTGGTTTTTTCCATCTTGACTGACTTAAGTTCACCTAACAGACTTGTTATTTAACTATAGGACTAATTGAAATAACTTTTATTTGACCCTTCTTGCAACCCCCTTCAAGGACCATTCAGAAATGGCCATTTTTCCTTGAAGCTACAAATATCGTATTAATTCACCCAGGAGAAATGGTTTACCCAGCTCTGACAGCCTGTCATGTCCTTATCTGACCTCATCAACTGCTGTTGTAGGGGACTTCCAGAGGAATCATTCAGTGCCTCTCTGATTGATTACAGTATTGATTTTTTTTCTTCTTCTTCTTCTTCTGCTAAAAAAAAAGAATAAAACCCCAAATCAAATTATCCATCTTACAAACTGCAAAACCATTTCAGAAGTTTGTAAAGAAAAGGTTGACAAAAATATGCAGGTCTAGAGTACCAAGGATTGATCAGGTATTTGGAGTCTGTTCCTCACACTAGATTTTGGCCTCCCTTAGTTTTCTACTCCTCTCCACTGAAAATACACAACAGTTATTCTTACAGCAGGATAAATCAGACACTTTTTGAAATTGTGTACTCAATACTTACTGAAAATAAGCAGAGTAGATTGTAAAATTGCAAAAAAGCATGACATTTTTCAGGTCTATATAGGATCTAGTTTAAGGATCTGAAAACTATTCTTGAATGCAAAGAACAAAAAAAAAGGGTTTTTTTTTCAATATAATTTCTTCATAGTATATTTTATTCCTTTTGGAGAATTTTCCTAAAGCTTGGTAATCATTTTCCTCTGTTGAAAGTTCTCCAGTTCTTACATGCACCCTATTTATATGTCATGCAATTAGAACCATGCAAGATTTCAGAGTGAAGCCATTAATATAAGCTTTAGAGTGAGGCCATTAATAAAAGCTTATAAGATGCCTGCATGGACCCCCTGCTGGTAACAATCCATCATTTAGGATTTCCATTTTAAAGGTGTTCTAACTTGATTGTTTTTATTTAAGAACTATACTGCTTGGTGAAGCTCCACTGGCACTGGGAAGACGAAGAAGCATAAAAGAGCATGGTAAGTGTTATTTTTTGTTGCTATAACAGGATTTAAAAGTAATAGTTCAGAATATTCTATTAGCTAAACAAAAAAAAAAAAGTTCAACAAAATGCATGAAGAGAAAATTCATCATAATTTAGAATGTCATGGCTGTAATCAAACAAAGGACTTGTGTGATTATACATGAAAAAAAATCCAAAAAATGCTTAAAGGTTGAGAAGGATTCAAAGAAAGAGGATGCAGATGTGCATTAAGGAATTTGTTTTTATTAGATTAGATAGGTGCTCTCATTAAAATTCAGTAAACAATATACTACTCCTGGTATTTTGATTTGATTTTTTGCACTGTCACACACATTATACCTAATAAAGCATATTCTATTTTTGAATTAATTATAAGATTGAAAAGTGATAATTTTAAATTACTTTAGTCACTTTGCATATAAGTAACCAGGTGGTACTCTCTGGTAAATAATAAGAAATGTTGCATTTAAATTTGAAGATATTGGTGTAGTAAATTTTATAGTAGTGAGGAAACAGACATGTTAGTTAAGATTAAGAAAGATTATTTTGCATTCCTAAACTCCACTATTAAAACAGGATACATTTTACAGATATGAACATTTGTTGATTTTGTAATCTGTATTGCAAGTGCTAAAAATTATCCCTAACAACCACAAACTCTCCCCATGCCCAGAAGAGCTAAAAAAAAGAGCTAAAAAACGACTAGAACATCAGTTTAAAGAAAAAGTTTTCATAAGTATGCAAAATATGATTTCTGAAACCTGCACCTTTTAATATGTTGCAACTCTATAACTTTCATGAAGATACAAGATTCATTTATTGCTTGCTGATACAGTTCAACTTCATTTTTCAATAGGACTCAAAAAAAAAAAAAGCTGTAATTGTGTCCAAACTAAGGAATATAAGAACATAAGTTTTTTTCAAGATATGAACATTAGCCAATTCAAGAAATTATTTTTAAAAATATCTCATTGGTGTTAATGATGTTTTCTCATTAAACAGACAGCTGTGTCAAATGTAGCAGATTAGACTATTACAAAATGGATGCTTCTACTTTTCACTGGGGGATTAATATTGATTTTACCTTTGAAGCATTAAAAGTTTGTGATAAACAATCTTTGCCATTCAGAAAAACAGAAAGAATCTTCTCCAAAATACTCATTTTTGTTAATATATATTCTAGCATTCTTTAACAGCATATGATTAATTTTCCCAGAAGACATATGAAACTACAAAATACAGGAAAACCACAGCAGTCACACATAGAATTTTTAAAAACAACACACACAGACAATTAAATTGTTCCTGTCATTTTAAATCATGCTGAAATACGAAATATTAGCTTCATAACTATACTCAAGGAATCTAAGATGATTCATGGCATTTTCATGACAGCTGATATTTCTTTGGCTGGACCCAGACCAAGATTCCAAACAGCAGATCTGGTCTGAGGATTTTGAGGTGATCTGAGAAGTTATTTGTTTTTACCAGTTTTTCTTAAATGGTGTCTTGAAACTGGCACAGGAAATTGTCTCAAAGGCTACAGAAGAGTGATGGCTGGATAATATAAGCCCCCAAACTAATTAACATATTGGGTGACATATAACCTCACTCTCAAAGGAAGACATTTAAATAGATATATAGAGGATACTAGCCAGGCTTTGGAGGCTAAAATGAATGTTTCCTCTGTTCAGCCTTCAGACACCATTTTTCTCTAACTCATATTTGCAAGACTACATTTGTAAGAGAGAGAGCTAAAAATAAGTTATTTGGCTAAAAATAGAAACTCAACTATATTTTTTTTTTGTGTTTAAATCACTCATATGGGCAAGAAGCTGAGCAGCGCCCTGGCAGCAGAGAGCCACCAATGTCCTGGGCAGCATTAGCAGGAGCAGAGCCTGGAGGGAAGGGATTGGGAAGGGATTGTCCCCCTCCACTCAGCACTCCTCGGGCCACTGCTGGAGCACTGTTCTTAGCTGTGGTTGCCTGATAAGGCACCAGGGTGATGGACTGGATCAGCAGCAAAGGGCTGCCACTCTGGCAGGGAGATGGGCTTATTCAGCCTGAAAACATGGATTTGAGCAGAGCAAAGAACAGCCCCCCCAGCACCCACAGGGAAGTTGTAGGAAGATAGATAAGGATCTTTACAATGGCACATGGTGGGTAGATGAAACCCAAAGAGCATAAAGTGAAACTAGAGGGGTTCAGACTGGTTACACATTTTTCCCTCATGAAAATGGTTAACCTTGGAAGAAATTGCCCACAGAGGCTGCGGAGTCTCTCTTCATCCTTGGGAATTTTCAAGACCCACCTGGATAAGACCCTGAAGCACCTGGGTCAGCTCAAGCTGACTCCTCCTTACATTCCATCCAACCTGAACTATCCTAAGATCCTACCACTCCTTTAATCAAGAAAGGCAGCAAAGGTTTTTTTTTTAGACCTGATTCCAGGGCAACCCCTCCACTGGGTGCTACACTTCTGAGGCATGTATATGAGATTTGACCTCACCCCTGGACAAATCTCACATACCTGCCTCAAAATCCACATGACCACCCTTTTCCTCACACCCTCCCACCACAGGCATATGATCCAGGCATTCCTGCAGTGCCACACTATGTGCTGGGGTCTCTGTCCTGCAGCCCCAGCTGCTGGGGCCGTGCCATCAGCAGAAAGCCTCCTGCAGGATGCCCAGGCTGGAGCACTGCTAGCTCTGGGTAGAGGAGGGAAACTGTCTGGTTTCTAAGCCAGGTGCTTTAAAAGGACCTATCGCCTTAGCCCCAACTTATACTGGTAGGCTTTCTAGCAGTGGAGTTCATAGCACTGACAGTAAATATACTCAACCCTGATTGTGCCTTTTTTCCCCTGATCGCCCCTTAAATAGTTAGTGATCCACTGTGTCATCCCAGTTATCTTCAAGGTAGCCTAACTGAAATGCCTGAGAAATCTCAAAAGGACTTGTCATTTATACAGTTACTCAGAAGTTCTTATACCCTGAGAGCTGTACTCTGGTGCTATTTTTGTTTTTGTCTGCAGAAACAAGTTACTAACAATTGCACAAAATAAATAAAAAATGCATGAAACAAAATCAAGGCTTATATATAAAAACTGTATCCAAATAATAGACAATGTTAATCATAAGAGGCTCATGTTTTCACAACACTGAAATTTTATATAGCTTAAAATCTAGCAAAAAATTCACACTAAGAACCATGTTGTCTATATTCTTACCATAACAATATTCTTGTCTCCAATAAGATTTATTTCATATACAGACTTCCACTTGCATGAATCACTACCAAGGACTGGAGTTTTGCTTTTCTGCTTTCTGTAACTTATTATTTTGACTTTAGAAAAAAAAAATCCCTCCATATTATGACCATGTAAAACTTCACGTAATTATAGCTATTCAAATCACAAAGACATGGTACGGAAAAGTGTATCTACAATAGATACCACCTCTGCAGTAAAAGAGGATTGTGATAGAAAATATCTCTCTGATATATAACAGATAATACTTTCACTTGAACAACATTCATAAAACTGTACTTGTGTTTCAAAACATTAAGAAACCCTCATGTACCAAGTTTTCAAATAAGGCATAAAATCACAGAATCTGCTGAGTTGGAAGGCACCCACAAGCATCATCCAGTCCAGCTCCTGCCCTGCACAGCACCATTCCCTGGAGTCACACCCTGTGCCCAAGAGCATGGTCCAAACACTTCTTGAGCTCTGTCAGGCTGGTGCTGTGACCACAGCTCTGGGGAGCCTGTTCAGTGTCCAGACACCCTCTGGGTGAAGAAATTTTTTCTAACATCTAACCTGATCTTCTCCTGGCACAACATCAGGCCATTCCCTTGGGTCCTGTCATCGGTCACCAGAGAGGAGGAGAGATCAGTGCCTGCCCCTCCTTTTCCCCTCACAAAGAAGTTGTAACTGCAATGAGGCTTCAGACTTGGTCTGTTCAGACCGCTCTTCTCCAGGCTGAACAGAAAAAGTGACCTCAGCCACTCCTCACAGGGCTTCCCCTCAAGGCCCTTCAGCATCTTCACAGCCCTCATCTGGACAGTTTCCAACAGCTTTCTGTGTTCCTTACATTGTGGAACCCAAACCACACACAGCACTTGAGGTGAGACTGTACCCCTTTATCATTTGATCTGAAATTCTAACATGCTCAGTAAATCTAAAATTATACAAAAAGTTCAGGAGGTAGCTAACAAACTCTACAGAAAGCAAGGGGTTTTGACTTTTTGTATCTATATAACACCTAAGGAAGGCTTATTTTAAAAAATATTTTTTTAAATTCTGTAATTTACATATCAAACTTCTGAATATAAAATCATACATGATGGGTTTTCCTATTTTGTTCCCTTTTCCTATTCTCCCATCTCAAAGAGATCTCAGATCCACAGCTAGAAATTGTACGCTGCATGTTCATCTCGAAAAAAGTAAGTGGTATAAAGCATCTGGCTGAATTGCTGTAACACATCAAAGCAGCAATAAAAGAAAACATTCTTTAGCTGCCAGTTGTTTTTAGCACGGACAGACCCCCACCATGCTGCCCCTGACACACACTGCCACAGTGTGCAGTAATGTCTAGAAAGATATTTTGGCAATCAGGGGAAAATGGCTACACATGTTACCATTATCAATTTGAAAGAAATATCTTTTTAAAAACCATAAATCTGACAGCTTTACACCATCTGGCTCCAAAAGAAATTAATTCTGATTAAAATTTTTAAACTGTATCATTTGTATTTGGCTTTACAAGTTAAAATGAAACCTTTTCCATGCTGTCTAAAAAAAAGCACTCAAGTCTTTTAAGTAAAGAATTTTTTTAAAACAGAGATAAGTGCATTTCACAATCCATGAGATTTTTTTCTTGGAGCAAAAGCAGTCCTGTAATGTACTATAATCATTGCTGCTATCTTCATGCGCTAAAGTTGCTCTGACAGCTTTCAAACAGGAACATGACCTACTGCTGGAAAACATTAAAAAATACCACAAACACTACTAATTATTAGATATTATGTTGGTGGAATTAATACTTAACTTTAGTTTTTCAGGCTATTCCAAAGAAGCTATAGAGACTAATAAAAGTCTAGAAGTTAAAACAAATATTTCCAGGAATTTATAAATTCCTGGAGAATGAGACCTTTAAAAGAAAGAGGTGGGCTAGATTCTGCTCTTACTTCTACCAACCACAAGTGTAAATTCTCTTACTTCAAAATTACCATCATTGTTGCAGAAGCTGAATAAGATTTTTATAGGGAAAGTTCTTCCACTTTGGAACTATTGCCACAACTCATCCAGCTCTTGTCAGTTTGACTCACATAGCTATGACTCCCATTTACAGCCTACTACACAACAAAAATTCATGGGGTTTTGCTTACCAATTAAAAAATGCAAAATAATATTAAAAATAAGGAACTTGTAGATTTGGCTTTATTGACACCATAACCCAAATCTTAAAGTTTTTCATTAAGTTTTTCTGTAAGCTACTAATGTACAATTTGAACTATTTGCCAATCTTTGACTTGTGACTACTATGTGGATGAAAAACATACGGTTGCTAGCTACACTTTTAACTGTGGAATTCTATTTATAAAGTTGATTTTAAATTTGCAAATTATCGGGAGAAAGTACTGAAAACATCTCTCACCTTCATAGCTTGCAGCCTCTGCCTTCTGTCAGGGCTGCAGCCATAGTATGATTCTGCTGACACTGCAGTTGAATGTTTCTCTTCTGAATTTTATTTTCCATGCTTGTCTCCTACTGTTACTTTCTTTTCAGAAGTTCCAATGAAATTTAAAATGAACTTCCAACAGAATATGGAATGTGCATGTATGAATGCTGCAAGCAAATCAGATGCTTAGTTACACACAATTAACCTAATATAGGACTCATCTCACCTTGATTGGGCTTCATGGAAAGAATATGTACTTTTAATGATCTGTTCTTTATATCTGCAAATAGACATCTAAAAAAGATAGACTAATTATACCACAAAATTTTTGTGAGTTGTTTTTCAGAATCTAAAGATGCTAGAGTTTGTAGAGGTCCAGGTTTGGTCAGCTGAATCCTCCGTATCTTGCCCTAAGAAATGTACCTTATTTGCAATATTCTCCCAGGTGCCTGGGAACCAGGAGGCCCCACTTCTCCACCTCTG
Organism: Calcarius lapponicus; assembly: GCA_039654755.1. Classification (NCBI taxonomy): domain Eukaryota; kingdom Metazoa; phylum Chordata; class Aves; order Passeriformes; family Fringillidae; genus Calcarius; species Calcarius lapponicus. The sequence continues at coordinate 1,105,732 of JBBFKN010000028.1, read as the reverse complement.
AGGGAGATGCACCAAGTAAAATCTCTTAAATAGCCAGTGGGATTTGCCAAAAAAATTGGCAAATCTCAGCAAAGTGTGACAACAGTTACCTGACTGTTTCTGTTCTAGGGGCTGTGGAAATACATACAAATAATTACAATTCCATATTCTACTGGAATCATCTCTCCCATGGAACTGTTCAACAGTGTTAAATAATACCAGAGGAAAGGAAAGGAACATAATCCCGTAAATTAATCACCTTCTGTAAGATTATGCTAACGGCTATACTTAATTTCCCTGAGACAAGTCACAGCCAGGGATTCCAAGGTCACACAAGCAAATCTTCCTGCAGCTTGGTGCCTATTATGTTAATTCAGCAATGTTTGTTTTGTTTTGTTTTCTCCTATTATCAGCACAGTGGATGTGTTCCATTCAAAACTGTTACTATAGGAACTCTATGGTAACATATAAAATTTTCTTTTCTTTTGGGTGAAAATATCAGAAAATTGATGGATAAGTTGTTTAGGTAGAACAATAAGGCATTTGATATTTAATCTGCAAGCACTTAATAAGAAGTATTCCAAGTAATGGCAGAGTGTTATTATCATATCACTTAGTAAAATGGCAGCAAATTATTGTATTATTCACATCTCGTTGGGTCCATGCTATTATCACAGAGATGCCTTTAAAGATGACATTTAACATACTCCTTTTACACAGTAAAATGGTTAAAAGCACATTCAAATTTTAAAATATTTCTGATCTCTTGACAGCTCACCAAAGCATTCTGTGGGCCCCCCTGCCTCTCCAGTGGTTAACTGTAGCTCTAAAACTTCTTGTAATTATGAATGTTCCAGTCACACTAAATTAGACTGACAGTTGAAATACTGATTACTAAGGACTTATTAAGGACTACTTTGCAACCAATTATGCTGACATTTGACTTGATTTGACAGTTGAATTGAGTGGAAGATTCCTCCAAAACAGTAGAGAAAAATTTAATTTATATCCTCATCATTTTAAGATAATTGTTCAGGACAGATTCATTAATATGCCACTACAAAATTAATTTTAATCCCAGATTGGAGCTCCTCTGATTCAAATGATAGACAAATAGTAAAAGCATGCAGTCTTTACCACACCTGAATTCGCTTATATTTGATTTTTGGTGACTGTTACCATGGGACCTCTGGACCAAAAATAGGTTTTCAAGTTGTAAAATATTTTTCCTGTGAAATGATCAAAATTATTAAATGTTATTGTACCCAACTTCCACTGCTGTACCACTACATGCAAATTTATTGTCATAATATCATTTCCCTGTAATTTTTCAAATATTCCTGCAATTTAGTGGATTTCAGCTGGAAATTCTCTGAAACTCATACTTCATTTCCCCCCCCCTCCCCCAAAAATAGCTGAAAAAAATATTGCCCCTTACTTTAAATTCAACTACTATATGTTCAGAGCACAATGTATAGCACAGTTTGGTTTAGAAGAAGGTTGACAAACATTGATTCCCAAGAAAACATCTTCTTTAATAGAGGTGAATATACACTCAGGGAAAATCAAGGGAGGAAATTTCCTTAATGAAATCTCTCATGTCAACTGAGGGAGGAAAAAAAAGGCAGCAACAGATCCTTTCATCCACAAAATTAATGAAATTTTTTCACAATATTTTAAAAGCTACTGAAGGATGTAAGAAATGTTAACAACCTGTCTCAAATTAATAAATGAATCACAGATACTGTAGGTACAGTTTGCTTATTTTTATTTTCAACTGATGCCTTGTAGATTCCAATACAAAATTCCATAGAGAAGAAGAGTTAAGTACAATTCAGAAAACCATTCTGCTTCTTAATAGGCACCGATTTCCTTGCATGTTTTCAGGACCAAAACAATTTAATAAGTGAACTGAAGTATGAGATTATTGTAGAAATCAACAAAACCCACCATAATTGATGCAATTAACAGAAAATAAAGAGCATAATATGGAATGTATGGCTAATAGCCTTCAGGTTTCAATAAAACCTGTTTTATAAGGATTATTATTATTTCCTAAAGTCTGGTCAGACACAGATATCAAACAGCAGAATTTTCTCAAAAGACTACATTTCAATTCTTTCATTTCTTGTCTCAGGACAAGCCCCATAAACACAAGTAAGTCTGTTGTTCTTCAATACTAAAAATGACTAGAGTTTTTTCCCAAAACTCAAGGGTCTTAAAATGAGCCTAATCAGTTAAGCTTTTTCATAGCTTCAGCACATAGGCAAGGAAGAGGATAGCCAAAGAGGCACACTCTCAATTGCAAAAAATATTTCTTATCCTGTGTTCAGAAGTCCTTAGTCCATTAAGATAATAGCATAAATCAAAAAAGCTGCAAATCCTTCACTGCCAAAGATATCTAATCACAGGTAAAGAAATAAATAAATGAGAACAGATCTTTAATTTTCCCAATTCTATAACGTTATTCATATCTCTTCCCTATCTGAACTATAAGAATCACTTATGTTTTTATACTTGTCTCAGCAAAAGAGGTGCTTTGTAATTTAGAGGGATATTGAGACTATTGATTAGAATTCAGAGAATGCTCTGGTATAGTCATGTGAAAAAGCAATTCCAGAGATGTTATACTATTTCTATTACTACATGAACTTCATGCAGACATGCTAACTAGAGTCCCTGTTAATTGGCCTGTTTGCCTGTACACCAGGGAAACATTTTCTTATTCACTCATGTGTGATTTATAGGATGAGATTATATGTCAGTTGAAAAAAATATTCAACTGCAAAGTGAAGTTAAACTTAATTGCAAAATGAACTTTTAAGTTTCTTGGATATAATCTATTGCTGCTCCAAACACCGATGTACATAGCTGGTTTTGCAGATTCATCACATGGAATATTTCCTTAAATGTAGGTTCACACAGGAGATGATGTGGCAATTCCTTTCCACTGATAGTGTGGAAATATAGTCTTCAAAACTTTGGGAAGATACCAAACTGAGGTAGCCATCGTTTGCTTGATCCTAGAGACCAATTGCAAGGCCAGCAGGTAAAATTAGGTCACAACTGAAAGCTAAGAGAATAAGATGCTTTGGTTATTCATTAAGCTCATCAGCCACACTGAGGTTGGGAAAGTGGGATATGACTAATTTTTGTTTACCTAGAAACATTTTTCCTTAACTTTGATTAGATGTGATTTAAATCAAAAGATTGACAAAAGTCTTTCCAAGGCAGTTGAACACATTTCTTGTATTGTTAGTTGTCCCTGATGGCCTCTTGTTCAATAGGGCTATATCTTTACACCTCAAAGAATCATTTGTGAGTGTCTTTGTAGGGAACTTGCATAAATTGTACTAACTCCCATAGAATCATTCAGCAAATATTATGCATTTATTTTTTCATCTTTCTCCGTTTGAATACCAGCTTTGTTGGTGGCAAAGGTGGTAATAACTGGACTGGGGTAAAAAGGCAGCTTGTGAATGGAGAAGAAAATTCAAAATTACATATAAAAGCTTCTTTGCAGATTGTCTGAGCATAAAAATAATTTCTCTTCCCAAGCTCACTAATGTGGTTTGAAAAGAAAGTACTCAAAATAATTTGGCTTACGGACACTGAAAAATTAGCCAAGCATTTCAGGAATGCTTACAGCTTCCTTAGATGGCTGGAGGTTAAAATCAGGGAAAATAAGCAATAATTAAAAGTGGAAATGCTGTTTGCTCTTCACAAATGTTGAAAGAGAAATTTCAAATTGAAACAGGTTTTGAAAGTGTGTGGTGTAAATAAGAAATACAACTGTTTTAGAGAATAGAAGGAACCTAGTGATTTAGAGAAACTGAGATGATTAAGGGATTAGATCATCTGATAGATGAGAAGATACTGAGAGAGTTGGACTTTTTCATCCTAGAGAAAAAAAAGGTTCAGGATTATTTTATTCTTGTGTATAAAAACCTCATGGGAGACAGTAGAGAGGATAGAGTCAGACTCGTTAGTGGTACTATCAAAGGACTAGAGGCAATGGATGGGTGTTGATAAAGTAGAATTTTCTATATAACATCAGAAAAATATTTTTTACTGTGAAGGAGGTCGAAAACTAGATCAGATTAACTACAACAGATAGGTTGTTGACTCTCCATCATTAGAAATATTCAAAAGCCACCTGGAAATAGTCAAAAGCCACCAGTCTGTGAACAACCCAGATGACCCTGTTTTGAGAATTCTGGAAAACTCAATTATTCACTGTCTGCACCTCAATTACTGGTAACAGGAACAACTGTTTGTTATAGCTAAAAAATGCCCATGTGCTGGTAGAACCATGTCCTGGCTCTGGCCATGACAGGGTTAATTTTTGCAGTAGCCAGGAGCAGGTACAGCTGGGACAGGAGGTGATCCTATACCACCTGATGTCATTGCTGGGCAGGGAAAAGGAGTCTTCCAGGGAAGTGTCCCCTGGGGCTGGCAGAGCATTCAGTGTGAATCATTTGCCCCTTTTTTGTACCCACTGTCATTAGCATTGTTGCTGCTACTGATAATTTTCTTATCTCATTGCTGGTTCCAGTAAATGGCTCTTATCTCAGCCTATGATCTTGATTTACCCTTTGTACCTCCAATTCTCCTCTCCTCCAACCCCATTGGGAAGGACAGGGGAAGGGGGGAATGAGGGAGCGGCACATGGTTTAAGTGGGAATCACTAAATTAGAGAAAACCATTCCTAAACCACAACAAACCAAAAGAAAAGGGGGATCAAGAGCATTTTTCAGATGGAAAAAATGACAACTGACAACTAGGTAGCCACTATCTTATATTTGGGAATTTAAACTTGATACTAAAATCTGGTCAGCTGAAAAACCCTCTGTGTCCCTCTCAGGGTCTCTAGTTCCCAGCTAGGGACTTGGTTCAGTTGGCTGAACAAAATCATCTAATACAACAGAGATTCCCTGGGTTTTTAAGGTACTGGCAATATGCCACTTCCTACAGAAGACCTGAGTTCCTCCAGATTGTCATCTGGAGTCTACTTGTGATATTAAAGATCATCTCACAGGATATTTCACATCCATATTCCTGCAGCTGGTGCATAGAGCTGATACTCACTGATTATGATTACAGCAAGGTGGAGTGCCTAGCACATTGGAAGTGAATGTGGACATACTAATTCATGTCTCCTGATTTGTGAACTAAATATTATGGATTCTAAAGGGAGGTAAATATTGAAATATTTACTTAAGCATGCTAATGTGCTTAAGCATCCTAATGTGAGAAATATTTCCTGAATCCTTAGTGTCTCAGTAAGACTGATTTTATTAAAACTTTTATTTCTACCATTGTATGAATGTTACATAATTAAGACAGACCAAGAACTTCAGCTATAATTTCATATGCAGTAAACAAAATTATCCCAGGGTTTTGTACAACTAAACTCAGGACTATTCTCAGTATCCTTATATAAACTTTTCATTCCACCAGAGAACAAAAACGTTGAAAGTGATAAAACTCATAAGCAGGGGGAAATCGATCACTGAGATAAGAGAAGTATGTCTCAGTCACTTCAAAATCTATTGCATCATGTGCATATGTCTATTTGTCTTATAGAAGCCAGTTTGGAAGTGTAAGGAGATAATTAGGAAGAATGATCACATTCTAGATGGTAAAAAAAAAGCTTAATCATCTTCCTATTGTCATTATAATTTGCTCGTGCATCAAGTTCTAGATGACAAATAAGCTACAGCTTAGGATGCAGTAGTTGCGTATCAGTCTATTCCAAGAAGCCATAAAAAAGAGAAAAAGCATCAACCATTTTCTCCACAATGAGTACAATTCAGCCATAAATATAAAATAAACATTTCTCATCATTTTGCATTGTAAACATTTCTCGGTCAAAAGATTTATGGTCTTCATTGCTATCATATCTGGAAACTTATCAATATTCTGCCCTTTTCTCTTTGGTTTCTCCTGGTCTCACGCTAAAATTCTGCAGTTTAATGAAAAGAGAAGGATTAGGCAATTTCCTCTGTTGAAGTCCACTATCTCTGCTGAATCAGCTAAATCACTCCCCCAGAGGTAATCCTTAGTTGTAATCCTTGCTTCACAGAGGAGGGAGCTTTTTCTTGGTGATTAGTAGAGCTTTGAAAAAGCAGAAATTTAAACCACTGAAAAAGATATCCTTTGGAACTAGGAGGTACTCAGAAATTGTACATAATGAAGGTTGCACATTAATCAATATAACCAATTAACTTATTTTACAATCAAATTAAAACATTTTTACCAAGGTCAAACTGCTATAAAGCAGTTTGCCAGATGTCTTGCCACTCCTGTTGATTTCAGATGCAAAAAACCTGCAATTTTCATTTACATGGGAAAATAATTATTTGATGCTGTGCACTTCCAGCTACCCTCTTTAAAAGCCTTTGCAACTTCTGACACATGGAATTTATCACAGGCCAGCAGGAGAGAGAGAATTTCGTGGAAGCCTTTTGTTAAAACACCGCAGAGCAAAGCACTCAATGAGAGCTGCACATCTTAGCAAAGTCCACAACACAGCACAGGCTGAGTGACAGGGAGATGTCTTTTTAGCCTCATCTACAACAGGCATTTTACTCAGTGGTGCTGAGCCCACACTCTAAACTGTCAAACACAATGTATTAACTCCATGTACCAAGAGAATCTCTTAAGTAAGGGGTTGCTTAGTGGCAATGGACTTTGTTATATCCCTACATACACCATGGCTAAGTACTCTATAACTAATGCAGCAGTGAGTGTTTGCTGACTGCATTGCTAGCAGCAGCTCCAGTTTAAATGGTAACCATGAAGTTAGATAGACATTTTTAAAGACAGCATTTTCAACACCTTCATCATTTGCCTTACAAAATGCCATGTCTTTGCACCATCTAGAAAAACTTCTGAATCCAAAAGACATGGCTGTGGTATGGCTATTACGAAATTCTCTTCATTTTGTGCTAGCAAAAACTCATTTATTTTTGCAGGAAATTAAATCCAAGCTAGGGAGAGCATAGTGTTGCATTATTCTTGGAAGAGATTAAAAGAGGAACTAAAATTCTATATGTGGGAGGAAGAAAAAAATTATACCTCTTGTCTTTCTGGTCTGTGTTCCTCACACTGGACTTACCAATCAAAAGTAGGAATGGGTAGTTCATGCAGTCATGAACATTGCTACAGTGATATTTGTTTCTTTCACTTTCCACACATCAACACAACAAGGGCAAGAAGGGAGAAGACCAGCTATACAGAAGTGATTTGGGATTAATGAAATTGCCATCTGGTGTATTCTGTGTCAAAGAGCTGGCAAAGAATACAAAATTGCCGAGACAAAATCTACCATGGCAGAGCTTCTCAGCTCTTTAATAGGTGTACAAAGTCACTATGGACCCTGGGTACATGATCTGAAATAAGAATACATACTTCAGTGTGGATAGAAACCAGGCTTCTGAAATGTTTACTAAAAGATGGTAAGTGATTTTTTTCATGTTAAGATTATGTTAAATCATACTAAATGCATCAATAAACTACCAAAGTAAAAATGTGCAAGACTTTTTCTCCTTAAGGCCATGTAACTTAAGAGACATTTAACTATGCTAAAAGCTATGTTCACAACTATTGCAACCACACTCACATATTTAGTATCTAAGCATGCAAAACAGTATGTTAGAGAGCTGGGATCTCTTGGCATGCATAAATACAACTGTGAAAATGTACATGCCCTTTTACAAAACACTTGGCCCCACATTAAAAAAATGCAGTAATAATCTAATTGAAACACAGGAGCAACACAAACTTCAGAGAAACAGATTGCCATCACTCCCATGTAGCAGAACACTACCACTTTCTTTCCTTGATTCAATAAGGTACTGACTGGTTACAGAGTTATTACAGGAAAACTGTGCACTGCTCAAGAGGAGAACTGAACATACATCTCTTACTTTAAAGTAAACAGCTCATGTCCGAGGGCCTTTCAGCAGAGTATTCATCTAGAGCTTAGTTAAAATTTAAGTCATAGGAAATCTTATCCAGGGAAAGATAGCAGGAAACCTATCATTTTTTTAATCCTTTCTGAAATAAATACCTCAATATTCCTTTTACTTAAGATTATAATTTGGTTAAGCTCTTTCCAAAAGCACTAGATATAAAATCATTACTGTTTTGCTCAGATACACTGCTGTCCACTAAGTGCTGGGCAATTTGATCAGTGTGTTATATACCAACTAATGTCTTCAATTCAACTTTAAGGAATTAATTGATTGTTCTACTTGATGGTTCATGCTACCTGGGCAAAATGTTAAATAAAAATTGGCCTTAATCTTTCATGTTCCTGAAGTCTCTGTTGTAGCTCTCAGAAGATAGCAACAATAAGGGTGAATAGAAGGTCGTTTTTGCTTATGAACAAGACATTGAGCATTAGCAACTAAGTGTACTCATTGATGTTCAAGCTGGAATTCAAGAGAAAACAGAAGGGTTTGATGGAGCTGCAGTTTTCATTTGGCAAGTTTATTTTAAAAATAAAGCTTACTTTATTACCAATAGGAACACCAACTTCTCCGTAAGAAAGTTTAAATGCTCCACAGGGGAAAATTATGTAATGAAATTCTAAGGGAAAGTTTCTTCCAAGCCTGAAAAGTTGTCTCTCATTAATTCAATCTGAAAATTAGAGTAGTACCAAACCCAGCTCTTGAAGCATACTGCCAGCAAACAACAACAACCAACAATAAATTTAATGTCTTCATTATGAAGTATTTATGAACAGTTTTAATTTCCCTTGGGTTTGAAGGGGCAGAAAGACAGGACAATCAGAACTACCAAAAATGTGAACTAGGAGTCATAGTGGCAGGATTATGGGCTGTCTTGTTTCCAGTTACTGCCTGGCACATTTTCAGCTGCTCCTGTGCTTTACTGTGCCCTCTGTGCATCAGAATGAAGAATGGAGCACTACTTTCATTCATGATCAATGCCACTCATACTACAAATGCACGAGATTCAAGAGACTCTGGTATTCTACAGAGTGATATAAATAGTGCATTAAAGAAAGCATGGCAGTTCCCATTAAATCCAGATAACTCTAGATTTAAAGTTACTTGACATGCTCCATACTAAGACCATATCTTAATTATAATTTTGCTAGTTTTTCCATGAGTTGGAAATTTTCCCTGCTGAGTGTATTTTTCAATTAAAAAAAAAAACAACATGAACACATTAAATATTTTTTAAAGTAGAAAAATATATCATTTTTTCCAATGTTAAAACATTTGCTAAACTGTCTTTGAGCAGCTGAGGGCAATTCATGTTTGTAATTTGGTGAGGCAAGTCACAAATTGTTTCTTCTCCCATTTACAAGAAAATTTGCTTTCTCACAAGTTTCAACAGTGAAAGCAGCCTAGAAGAAACAGTCCTTCCCTCCTCTTTACTGTCATTTCTGGCCACTGATACTCTTAGCAGGTTGTGGAGACTACAACATGAGAGTAGGAGAGGGAACTGATAGGTTCTGGATGAGCAGGAAAATGAAGGAGGTTGGGATCAAATTAGTTCAGAATGTGGAGAATGGAAATTAATAAAAAAAAATAGGAAGCAAGATAACAAATAGGATAAATAAGGCAATGAAAAATCTTAATAATTTCTAAAGATAAATATACTAAAAATTGGTGGACTGTCTCATTGCTGAGATGGGTTGGCAGGGAAGGGGAAGAAGACACTTGAAGTGTTGTCTGATTGAGCGTCCAGAGAAGGGAAAAAATTAACCAGATAAGGGAACTATGAGGAGAAATAAAGAAATTGAGTAGGAACAAGAAAAACAGTGCAGTCGTGTGTCCCAAGCATGAATTCTCTTTCCTGGTCCTTGCAATGACACCTGGGTTTCCTTGGTTTTCCTCACCACCACCTTATGCCAGGGTCGGGAGTGCGTCGTGTAATAGATCCAGTTCAGGGCTCTGCTGGGAAATAAACCTATTCCATCGTGTCTCATCTCATCACTATGCAAATCTGAGAAGAGTTTGGCTTTAAACTCGGTGTACAGAGAAAATGTTTATTTAACACTTCATCCCTCTAAATCTTCTTTGAAATAATAATAATTGTGTCTCACAGACCTTTAAAATCAAATCTCCCTGACTAAACCCATGACCTTAATTCAGTGGTTGTGAGGCCTCAAGACTTGTTTTGTTACTATCTACCTTGTTTTCTGTTAAGAATATGCGTAAGATTAAAATTTCTGATTAGCTCAAAAGTAACCTAAGTTCTGTTACAAGATTATATGCATATAATCTCCAATGTCTCTATATACTTTGGTGAACCAAACAGGCCCTTTGCTGATCCTAACATCCACTGCCAAGGGGCAGCTACCGAGGCACAACTCTGTTCTCCTTCCTACCATACAATGATGTCCGTGGTGAAAACAACTTCTGCCCTTCAGAAACTGGGTATTTGGAGCCTAGTCAAGCCCATGCTTTATTTTATGTTTGGATTCTACTAAGTTATTAGTACAGTCAGAGCTAGCAACAGCACATGACTGGCACTAAGTGATAACCTCACCCAGATTCTTCCAGAAGGGCTATGCCTCCTGTTTCAAAGGAATAAATGGGTATGTTTCCCTTAGGAGTCCTGTACCCTTCAAGGGAAATAGAAAGTTATGGGTACAGAACTAGAGAGCACACACTGCATTTGGGACTGACCATCTCAGATACAGCTGTTATGTTTAGTTTTTCATCCATGGAAAAGAGCATCTCTTCTCTCTGCACAAATACAGGGAAGTAGACTTAGTGATGTCTAGAAAACAGCAATATCACATTGATAAGCAAAAAAGGGAGCTCTAGAGGGGATTTTGAGAGGTGTGAAATAAATGAGAGGTCAGACATTGAAGAACAAAAACAATATACTGAATAGCTGCTCAGTAAGTTAGCAGGGACTGAGACTGGGATCTCATGAAACATAATGTGTTCCTATAATTAAGAATGATATGATGTGAACACAGAGAAAGAGCAGTAAAAATATGGCAGACAACCTTATTTCCCACATTTCCTAACTTTTGGGTCTTTCCTGGCTTCTGTTCTTAACAGGCTTCTAACACACTTTTTCGGTGTAATACTCTCTGCTAATCCAACACTTTCTTAAACTCAAAGAGCAAGAGCAAGACCTGCATCTGGAACAGCTGCAAAGCAGATTACTGCCAAGAAATCTGTACCAAAGTATGACCTATCCCACTCCAGGCCTGCCCTGCATCAGCTCTAAGGCTGCATGACTAGAGAAAGATATTAATTAGCAAATAACACTTCAAGCAGCCTCCAAAGCCTGCAGTCTTTCCACCTCCATCTAAATTTCATTAATATGTCAACATTCAACCATTACTGTGAGACCTTTCATGAAAACACTAATAGCATTACTTGCTCTGTCACTTAGGGTCATCAGCAAAGAAAGGGTCAGCCAAGTATGTCAAAAGGAATTTTCTAAGATGCTCTGAGATCTAGGGTGTTCCTCTGCATCTTATTAAATATCATACAATTATGGCAATCAAGCCATGAAAAGACCCATGTTTCCCTTTTACATTGTCATGTGAACTTTTTATCAAGCACTCACATAGAGAAATAAAATAGTGTAAGGGGGGGGTTCTGATTTATATTAGTAGCCTCACTTAGTTTATAACTTACTATATATTATACATAATTATTAGTTTTATATTAAACTGTATATTAGTCTAAAGGTTATTAAATATATGTATAAAAGAAGGCTACCAAAGCAGTTTGTTCAGGCAATTTCACAATGCTGGATGATGATCTTTGACTGATGGATATTATATTGACATAGACAAATTAAAAACATTAATATCAATATATCCTTCATATCCCCCAAAATCCAAGAGCTCAGAGAAGTCTAGAGTTGATTGGATAGTATATAAATCTGCTTATAAATAGTTAGCTAACTTCAAACATAAGTTTTTATCCAGGTTATTCAGACTGATTTAGGGCTCATTCCTTGAGAAGGTTCCTACTTGCAAAGCTTTGTTTGTGCAAACTAATTTCATGAACACAGAGAGAAAGCAATCTTTTTCTCAGTCAAGCTTCCCGTAACTAGAAACACTCTTTTCTCTAGGAAATGTTTATGTCGTGCAGGGAAGAATTCACTTCATCTAATTTTTGACAATTAACAGTTAAAAATCTGAGCTTGTCACCTTAGGCTAGTCCCTGGGAAGAAGGTGGCCCTTTGAAGATTGCACGTGACTTACACATCAATGCAGGGTATTTCACAAACATATTGTAGGCATCTGTAGGGCAACAAATAACATAATGAAAAATAGAGCAGCCACAGTGGATCAGCCCAAAAGCACATATAATCCAACACCCTGTCTGTAAAAGTGACCAAAATCAGATGTCCAAGGAAGAGCACAAGAAAACACAAATGACTCTTGACCTAGCTAATCTTCAAGCCTCTAGTTACCAAGGCTTCAATGACTTCCTGACCTTGATGTTTACGCGTTCAATAATATGTGTTTAATATTGACTTTTATTTTTTCCTGATGAAATGCACCAGACTCCCATTGAACTTCTGTAAGCTTTTAGTACACCCAAATCACGTGGAAAGGATTTCCACAGCTTAGCTAGAAACTGAAGAAACACTTCCATTTGTTCACTTAGAGTTTTTCTCCTCCTAGTTTAATGTAATAACCTTGAGTTCTTGGATTGGAAGGTGATTGGTCCTGATACAGATTCTTTATGCTTTGCATGGTTTCATAGATCTCTATCATATTGCAAATGAATTTGTTCTGCTAAATCTCCAAACTCAGAAAATTAAGATTACTGTATTAATATATATACTAAGCTTAAACCATGCTTGTTAGCAGGATCTGTGAGCTCAGATGCATTAACTCTCCAGAATGACCAAAACAAGCTTTTAGATAGTCACAAATACCTAGCAAAAGTATAGTCACAGACTTTGGGGGCAAATTAAGAATGAGAATTTGATAAAAAAGAAAAAATACTCTTTGAAGGACTGATTTTCATTTCTTTTTAAAATTGAACTGTTGTTAATATATACAAACAGCTTCCTGTACTAAGATATAGGAGTCAGGTCACATTACTCATAAATGTGTAGATTCAAGACAGGAGCATCATTTCTTAGTTGTCAATATTTTAATGATCTCTTTGATAACTTGATTCTAAGAGGACACATGATTGAAAAGATTGAACATTAGAAATGTCCTGCTAATGCGAAACTTTTCTCAGTGAAACAAAGCCAGCACACTCGTGATTACTACATCCATTGTAAAAGATGCCTCAAGTGAGGCCTAGGAGACTGAAGGCTTGCTGATGGAAGGAAAATGTGATTGCTTTTGCTGCCAGTAGTAGCAGTTGATGTGGCATATGCTCTTATACCGTGCAACGTGATCAGAAAAAAGCACAGAGGGCTGCATTTGCACCCTTGGCAGATGTCACTATTTTCAACTGCCAGAACAACTTTTGGCAATCCAAGTGTAATTTAGATTTGCCTTGGAGTTGCTGTAATTCAGGCCAACCCCACCACCAGCCAGAGTGCAAGTACAACAAAACACAAAGGTGGCCTAAAACCACACTTGTTCTCATTCATTTGTAATGTATGTATCTCAGCTTGAGCTAAAAATCAAGCCCACAGCCTGTGGAGAAGGGGAAAGAAGTGTATTCACTACCCAGAGATCCAGCCTGCTGTTTTCAAATCCCAAAACAGAGGCTGTTCTTTGCCAGTGAACACCCTTCCTGTCCATTCTGTATGCTCATTAGCTATCATAACAATAATTAATTAGGATAAGAATAGGACACAAAAAACATTGTGAAGCTGAAAACTCATTTTTCCAAGAATCATGGCTCTTATTAAGACATGGGAATGCAGTAATTCTGGTCATTCATGGCCGGTTTAACATACATCTGGGAGAACAAGGCTTTCCTGGAAAATCTACCTTTCACAAAAAAACCTTAGGAAGCCACTCTTCTTTCACTCAGTGACAGGAGTGGGATGCTTGATTCCACTGAGACCCAAATATCTCATGTGGAGTGCAGACAACCTGAGTTTTATGGTTACTTTGCTCTCACTTATCACAATGAGCCTTATGAGTCTTATTCTATAGAGGCACTTGGAGATAATTTTGCAAGATTTCACATTCCATCAACATGGAAAAAGCCAAATAAAATATGTCTGTCTCAGGTAGTAGTCTTAAATTAGAGGAGTCATAACAGTCTCTTAGAAGCAGTGTGAATCAAGTTCTTCATTCAAATAAAACAGCTACAGGGTGACCTGATTCACAACAGATCCTGGTTTCTTACGGCAGAGGAATATGTAATTATAAAAAAAGCCTGGAAGTAGCAAGGATTAAATAACGTTGCCAGGGCAGCTTGTTTCTAAAGGGCTTATTACAGGCATTAACCACAAACCTGTGATTTTTCTTTTTTCACATGAATTGATGTCATAATGAGGTTTAAATGGAGACTCAGTGTCTACTTTGCCTCCCAAAGGAGAGGGGTTCCCCCTCTAGCCTGGGCACAGTGCCTCCTTCTGCTGTGCTACTTAATGCAAATGTAAACAAAAAGGAGACTCAAACCATGAGAGCTGAATTCATTTCCAACTGGCTGTCATAGGTTTTCACTTTGGTCTCCTCATGGTTCACAAGGGTCCCTTTCAAGTCTGGTTTATACAGAAGATGCTTATATGATAAAAGGGTAAAACCCAAAGCAGAAATACGGTACTGATTTCGAGGTGGAAACAAACCTGCTTATAGAAGCAATCCATGTGAAACCTTGATTGTAGAAATCTTTAACACTTCAGTTATTGGAGCAGCTGAGAATAAAGCAGGAAATCTCAAATGAACAGCTATTTTTTCTACCAGCCCCGAAAAGTAATGTTTTAGTATAAATCTACCCTTTCCAACACATATTGCATCCCCTCAGGGCTAGCTCCTGTGTAGGCAGATTAAGTGGTTGCCTATGGCAGCAAAATGTTAGGCATGGCAAAATGCTTAGAGACTGCTTATTGTGTGACTGTAAGCTGGGTGAAACAGACATTTTCCAGTGTTTTGAGGGCTGCAAAAACCCTTCAGACACCACCAGTTTCCCCAGTGCTTCCATATAAAAGTCAGCAGTAAAATGGCCAGTTTCACACAAATGAAACCAGTCTGGGAAATTACAAACTCAGTGGCAGAGAATAGGAAAAGCCTTTACCTTTTAATAAATAGATAAGAAGAATACAGAGAAACCTGATGCTGTAGCATACTAATTAGTGTGTTTTGTACTCTAACCTTCAACAGAGTCAGAATTATGTCATTTGTGGGTCAATATATTGAGAGCTACAGGGTCATCACCTTGAACTTTTAGCCATGGAATAGTCAAGCAGCTGCTGGGTATTTGAGAAGGCACTTGCCAGTCCCAAAGTGGAATGAACAAAAGTATATGTATGTTTATGCATGCTTAGAATCTGACCACAGAGACGTTTACTCACTACGCTTCCTTTAAAAGAAAATTGAGTAGCTATAAATGAAACACGTTAAAATACTATCTTAGCACAGCAAATGTATGACACAAAGAACAGCCAGATACGAGAACGCAGCAACAGGGCAGGAAATGATACGTTGTTTCCAGTGCTAAATCTGTTTTTCAGAATACACTCCGCCACTGCTCTTTCTTCTTGGCTTATACCTTTCATCTGAGCCAGGTCTGGGTGGTTGTGTGGAACCAGAGTAAAACATAAGCCTTCAGCAATGCACTGTAGTCCCCACTCCCTACACAACAGATTATTCTACACTGGTACACACTATCTATGTTGACCATGACTTTTATTCAGTAATTATTAGGACAGTGACCGCATCAGACAGAGCAAGTTACCAAAAGGGTGCTTCAGCTATGCCATTTAATATATGTGGGACATTCTTGCTTGACAAATATAAATGCAAGGTGTAATTGACTGCCACGAATCAGATATGCAGGTATCACTGCTGAGACTGGAGTTCCTGTCAGTATGTTTGTGCTAATTCTCTGGGAATAGCTGACTTGCCAGGGCACAGATACTCAAGGCAGCACAGGGCTCCATGCAGGGCCACTGCCTGGTACTCATTCCAGCTGCAGAATGCAGCCTTTTTCACTGCACAAGGAGATTACCCTGGCCAGACAGCCACACCGAGCTGATGAGTCCAGCACACACTGCAGGGGCTAAACTATAGAAATGCACCCAGTCTAGAATCCATCCACACCTCTAGGAGACAGAGAGTGCCTAAGAACCTTTCTTTCTGGCTAAAGTAATTAAATGCCCTCTGACTTTATAGGGGTCTGGAGGCTGTAAGAAGTCCCTGATGCAATGAGCCACAGGCAGGGCTGCCCTCCTTGGTCTAGGAGATGTCCCTAGGACAGGAATAGGGCTGCTTTAAGAGAAGATGGGAGGGAAATTCTAAACACCGCCTGCAACACACAATCTCCTTGGAAAGTAAGTATCATGTGCCAGGCCTCTTGAATTAGTGACTTAAATGACACAGACTGATTGCAACCAAATTGAGGGGTAGATTGGTACTGAAGGCATACTTGTAAGGAGCAAGGAATCAGAACAAAGAGCTTGGAAGATGCAAAGGATCGAAAGGCAGATTGGCATTTGTGGGCTGGCTTTCTTCTTCCTTCTATATGTTTCTATATTCCAGCATTTTCTATATGAAGTTATGAATACTTATTTCAGATTTCTTTCCTCACTCTACAAGTGGCAGAAATCTAAAACAAGTAAAGGTTGAAAAGGTTAAATAATTCCTACCAATAAAAAATGTATTTCAGCTAAAATTAAAGATTTCAGTTCCTCTGAATTTATTATTGTAGATATTTGCCAAAAGAATCTGGTAATTTTGTGTTTCAATTCACTGTGGAAATACATTTTTGCTACTGGTTAATTTAAAGGACTTAAATATTCTCTGATTCTGAGGAGTCCCAGATAGCACTTTGGATCTATACACACTGCTGTGAATGCACCTCTTTGGAAGTAAACAGAGCCTTTACTGAATGTCATTAGCCTTCTATCCATAAAAATTATCCAGCACAGATAGAAATTTCAGCTGTAAAAAGTATTGGGTGAATAGCTTTGTGACCCAAATTTTATACAGCAAGTTTAAATTCACAAAATTTATTTGCATTTAATTTATCTCACCCTCTTCTCAGGATCCAGATCACATATGCAGGGCTCTTTAAATTTCTCTCCTTTCTCTGAACTCCCCTCAGGAACAGTTCCTTTGCACTAATTATGCATCTCCAGGGTACACAGTTCAAACAAGAGCTACCTTGTACTAACAGGGTTGATTTGCTTGTGCTCACGAAAGCAAGGAGAGTGCTTTTCAGGACAGGAGCAGGACAGGCAAGTGGGGGATGCTCTAGGTTTTTAATTAAAGTATTCTTTCAATAATGTTCTGGAGTTGCTGAATGGCTGCAGATTTTTCTCTTCCATTTATGAAAGCAGTAATAATCCTAAAATGCCATTCTTTTATGAAAGCAGAAATCTCATTTCACACATAAATTCTATGAAAGGGTTGTCTTGAAGGATACTGTATTATTTATGGTTGAAAAATATCACTTTTCTCTGGTTTTCCTCTACATTTTCTTCCTCACCCACAGCATGCTGTGATTTTTAAGACTCAGTTCTTACTTTCTACTCATGCATAAACATTTGCAGAACTATGGCCTTCAGTCCTGATCCGGCAAAGGTTCAGTCTGTTCATAAGCTAGTAGATATAAAGTGGCTACTGTCAAGAACATGATTTCAAAACCCTCTAAAATTCTAGATTAAGAACTGTATTTTATGATTTCTCTAAAGCATCTCTCAGAACTGCATTGGAGTACTTTAAAGTAATTCTTGCTAAAGGATATTTTTTGCATTTATAAAAATTCATTGCCTCTACACAGCATCCCATCATTCTGCTGTTCTTTTAAACAGTCATTAGATCACTTCAGAGATAGATGAAAAAAATTTACTTCTCCTGAATTCTAGTAGGAACCTTTAAAAGTACGTTGGTTTTCTGCCACTTTTTATTTACTAAATCCCTGTATTTCTCCCTTTAATCTTCACTGCTAAAAACCTACAGATTTATATTCTTAAACTGGATGATAATATCTTCTCCATCAATAAAATTACTTTTTTTTTTTTTCTGAACCAAATATACTATTCCTTCATTTGTACAAAGGTTTCTACTTCCATTCCTAGAAGGGTTATTTTGGGAGCCTAATGAAAAAGCAGAGTTGCTGGTGAGAGTGGCCAAGGACAGGCAGAGTTATAATGAATGTACACGGACCTGGATGGTCAGAGATGAGCCCAGAGGAAGGTTGTGGCAACTCAGCAGTATATTTAACAGTAAAATCACAAGCAGCAGTCAAGCACAAATTATGTACCAGACCAGAGAAAGATGAATAAACTTCAGCAGCCAATTGCACCTGTGTTGGCTTTCTGCTTCCATCTTCCATTGGCCTCCTTAATCACAATCATATTGCTTCAGCTAAGGTAAGAAAGTAGAATCCTGGTGTGGATATCATTATCAGGCTTAACTTGACTATCAGTTCCCTCTGCTCCCCTTCAATGGGTTAAAAACATATTTCATCACCATTGCAGATATATAAGAATAACACTCTAAGATAATCTGTCAGAATCACTTCCAGAGATCTAACTGCTCGATTCCTGGCAAATAATTGCATTTGCAAGTACATCAAGAAGTAAAGAGTGTCATCGATGGTTAGGTGCAAGCCACCAACCTTCAGGAACTTCCATCATAAGCAGAGTACTACCTAAAAGGCAAGATCAGTAGAGGTAGGGTCCTCGAGCAATGAACAACCACAGCAAAGCATTTTTTTGATCATTACAATGGCCATCAGTACAACAGAGAACCATTCCTTGTAAAATAAGAACTGGGAAATTGCAGAACATATGATGACCATCCCATAAACTAAGGAAATACCTGAGTAATTGATGTGTTTGTCTTCCTGGTACATGTGACCCACAAGTACCATGGACCAAGAACCTTACATGAGATAAATATTGCCTCCTAATTCACAGCATAGATGTCAGCATTCCTACCTCAGATCTCTGCTAGTAGAAATGGAGTACATCAGGAGCTGTCTTGTACATCACGAGCTGTCATCTTCCAAAATGAAAAAGTCTGTCCTCTTCTCAATGCTAAATTGAGCATCGTTAGGATGTTCTGCTGCATTGCCAAATGCACTCAGCAAAGACCTTCCTGAAATTACCTTTTCACCTCAGCATTTCCCATTCACTGGTGCTCTTCCCATATTTTCAGAATGACACTTTACACAGGCATTGCTTTTCTCATGGCTGCAGGTGTCCCATGGAGTCAGAAATACAGGCTTTTCAGCCTTAATTGTGTTTCTGCACAAGCAGAGGAACAAAAGCCTAGCAGGACATCTGGTTCTTCTCTTGTTCTTTCTCCCAGCTTTTATCCTCTGTCACTGTGTGCTTTCCCTGAAAAGGAGGCAATGCTTCTCCCAGCAGAGCCTGTTCAAACAGTTTCATCACCTGATCCTTCTGGAAACAGGGACTTTCACAGGCCTTGCCAACCATGAACTCATGTGGCATAATACTGAGCACTGGAACTGGGATCAAAGATGTAGAGAACTGTCAGCCCAGGTGTGCTATGGACAGCAGTATAAGATAGATGCAAAGGAATTCTCCTCAAGTTGATCTTCCAGGGAGCACTTCCACAGATGGGACTGACTATGGACATGGAAGGTCTGCCCTAGGAAGGTGATCCATTACTTTTGTAATAAGCTTTCACCACAATCACTATGGACATGAAAGGTCTGCCCTAGAGCTGCATGAAGGCATGGAGTTGTGGGCCCCAGCACACTGATCACAGGAGCTTCCTCACCACTGTCTGCCCATGAGCTGGAGACATCTGCTGGGTCCAGTGCACATGTACAGCCTCCCAGTGACACAGCAGCCCAGTGAGCTGGAGCTAGGAAGGAACTATTCTGGCAGCCTGGGCAGCCACAGTATCAGCCAGCATAAACACCACATCAGGCCTCTGGCTGACTGAACAGAAACACACTGCTGTACAAACACGTGCTCACACCTGGCCTAAGCTTGTGGTCATGAATGTCCATCTAGACTTAACAATGATGGGACCATGACTTCAGTCATTCTCTACAGATTGCCAGGCGCAAGTGTGGTGGGTTTATTTCTCTTTTTTCCCCCCCCATAAACCCAACATGACAGGACTCATCCAAGTACATTTCCAAGGGCATCTGTAGAGATATGTTTCCTGAACACAGCTATACAAAGTACTGTACAGTAGGTTACTTGAAACATATAGAAATACAGCATGACATGGCTTTTAACATGTTAAAAGAAAAAAAAGGTGGAGTAAAATATGTAGAAAACATAAATGGACTCTTCACATCCTAGTTTACTGAAACCCTTGAAGCTAATCTCCAGTGTCTGCATCCTAACACTGTTTATAGCACTTAAAGGTTGTTAGATTCTTCTCTGATTATTTAAGGACTAATCAAAATTCTGTGTTCACTCTGGCAGATTTTGCATTTTCCTCTGATGACTAATGACATCCCAAACAAGTCTGAGTACAGGCATTTTTCTGTGACTTTTTTCCTCCTTTAAGATGGATTATGCTGTCATCAGCAGGTGTGAGGAAAACACAGAAGCCCAAGTACTGAGTATAGCAAGTAAGCAAGAACTGCATTTAAATTAATTTGAAATTCAAAGATAGTGACTTGTGCCTAAGTAGGATTTTACAGTGCTGGAGTATCTTAGTCCCTCACCAGGAAAGGGGATTGTCTCTCCTGGCCTAATACATGCCAATACATATTTCTCATTCTTTGAGAACTATTCATATCTGCTACATGAATATATATATATATATATAGATATATTCCTTCTATCTAGCTAAATATAAAGTTCATTTGTGTATGAACATATATGTATATTTATAACATATATGTGTAAAACAACACCAGAATTCTATTATACTAGTCCCAATCCTTGAGTTACAGAGCAAAAAGCAGCTGTGCTTTAATAATGCTTACTGCTAGCATCTCCCTTGTCTGTTTTCATAGCTCATGCTGGGTCCCATCTGCACTAAGACAATGCACCATAAACATCCTCCAAAAGACCCTGCTACACGAGAGCTACAGTAGCTGCTCTCTCAGATGATGCTCCTTTCATCATGATTTATACTCCTTCTACCTCTTACCTGTCACATTTGACTTTGACCCACTGATTTTTAATGAATTTAGGGAAGGCAAATTATGTGTGACCTACTTTCTAAGCAGATGGTGTTTCACCTAACCAGAAGTGCCTGAGCCCCATCATCCTGTGTTTAGCATTGGTGTCTTTGATGAATCGGTTCCATGCTGCCCACCCTGCCAGGGGTGTTCTGACACAGGGCTCCTCTGTCACATGTGGCAGAGCAGGTGAAAGGGTGAAGCTGGGGGGAGTCATTAACTGGTCATTAGCTAATGATTCTAAATTCATTCACTAAGACAGAGACAGCCTTCACTTGCATTAGGTGTGTCTAATTCACCGAGGCAGCCAAGAGGATTATGTAAATTGAAAGTTGATTTACCTTGGAGAGGGATCTCACCTGCTGCCCACTGGGCAGGAGCCAGGGACAAACCTTGGGCGGGCAGGCAGGTGGGAAGGCAGCAGGGCACAAAGGTGGGTAAACACACAGGCAGGAAGGTGGACAGGCAGGTGGGTATGTAGGTGGGCAGGCAGAAAGGCAGGTAGGCGGGGAAACAGGAGAGTGGGCAGCAGCAGGGGCAGGGGGCAGAGCCTGGGACCGTGCAAGGCCCTCACTGACCCACAGCTCTTGCCTGGCTACCAGCCAGCTCACCCCGCAGCCTTTAGTGTTTTCCCAAATGGCCCACCCAGAACCTACAAGGCATCTCTCTTCCTCATCCACACTGGGTGGCAGAGCCAGGGTTCTCCCTGAGAGAATCCCACTGCCCTCAAGGAGCCACTCTCGGCCCAGCCTCATCCCTGCCTCAGCCCAGCTCCTCTCACCCCCGTGGCCCAGCCTCATCCCCGGCTCAGCCCAGCTCCTCTCATCCCTCTGGCCCAGCCTCATCCCCGGCTCAGCCCAGCTCCTCTCACCGCTGTGGCCCAGCCTCATCCCAGCTCCTCTCATCCCTCTGGCCCAGCCTCATCCCTGCCTCAGCCCAGCTCCTCTCACCCCTGTGGCCCAGCCTCATCCCCGGCTCAGCCCAGCTCCTCTCATCCCTCTGGCCCAGCCTCATCCCCGGCTCAGCCCAGCTCCTCTCACCGCTGTGGCCCAGCCTCAGCCCAGCTCCTCTCATCCCTCTGGCCCAGCCTCATCCCTGGCTCAGCTCAGCTCCTCTGAGCCCTCAGTTCCCAGGCACCTGGGGCAGGGCAGGTGTGTCCTGTCTGCTGCCAACGCAGCCCTGGAGCTCAGTGCAATCCTGCTTCTCCCCACGCCCCCCAAGCCAAGTCACATCCTCACTGACACACTGAGTTGACGATGGCATGCAACAGCCTGATGACAGGATTGTTTCCAACCATAGCTAGAGTAGCACCCACAAAGGGATGTGTACCTTTGACACTGTGCAATGTCCACATTTTCACATGTATTCCTACATAAATAAGAGCTCCAGGATACTCTGAAGCAGATTTACATCGATGCCCTTTACCAGTGCTCTGCAACTAGAAAAAGGCTTGAAAGTAACTCTTCACTGCCAAAGTGATACAGGGGAAAATGAAAATCAGGGGCTCTTACATTTTGTTTTTTAATCAAAGCCTTGAAATTCATCATTTGAAGTATTCTTATATCTATCAAAATATATTCCAGGTGCTTTACACCACAAATGTTGATCGTTATGTAAGTACTACAAAGTTTATAATAATTATGCCTGCAGTTCCATCACCTGGGATGTGAAAAATATGCCTGTGAGGCTCACACACAAAGAATGCAAGCACATCACAAAAAGCCACATTCCAGGAGAAATCAGAAGCTTTATGTAAATTCTTTGAAGTGATAAAAAATGTTTAGACTGTTGTACTGCAATAGGAAGAAATAAATGCAATATCATTAGAGTCACAAATAGTTTTTAATGTTCTTTTTCTATTTATTCTATAAACCCTGAGTATTTAAGGACTGCAAGCCAAATATGTAATAATTCTTAGAAACAGTAGGAAAAATTAAAATGGCGAGGAAATAAGGTTTCATAAAATACGAAGAAAATTCAGAGAGGATTTACACAAAGGAGCTGTTTCTAGTGTTTTCTCCTCCAGCCCTTGCACATTGTACACATTGTGGTCAGATTCCCCAATTTAATAAGTTTCACCATTCCTAGTGTTTCTTTTTATGCCTTGGATTTTCAACCAAGAAATTACACAAGAATTGCATTTTCTAAAGAAAAAAATATTTTTCTAGTCCTTTAAGATGACTAAAATTTCCTAAAAAAATAACAACTGAAAAGAAACAAGAACTGTGTAAATTTTAAACAATTTGCACTTTGTGCAGATGCACTCCTGTACTGACTGCTGTGCAAACCCATGCTGTTATATTTGTCACTTCAGCCCATGGTTAACTCAGCCAAGGGGCACAGTACAAGAAAGTGTAAATTATATTGATGCGAGTTCTTTTACAAAGTCTGTCAGACTGACTTGCCCCTAATTACCAATGCATGGCTCACACCATTTCATAGCACCTCTTTTCTTGTGTTGCAGTTTCCCAAGAAGAATTCCTTCCTAAGCTGGAATGAGATGAAAGAAGGAAAGGATACACTATGGAATGTATCCATACAAAAGACAACGCAAAAATGGGCTCAGTTCACTAACATTTTGTATTGCTAAATTTCCCACTTATTTTCCTTTGATTGTGGTGAAAGCTTATTACAAAAGTAATGACTCACAGAGCAAAATAATATTATCACAATCACATTTCCATTCTTATCTGATGCTACTCTGAATTCAGAAGAGTCCTGTAGAGCATGGGCTCTTTTTAACTTTTGCTGAGATCAGTGTGTGTCCAAGAATCTATTTACATTTTTCCATTCACTTCAGAGATATAATCCTAAAGAAACTGCATGGGTCAAGACTTTTCAAGGGAGCTTATCACATTTGCAGACTTTTTCTTAATATATTTAGGCTCTCAATTTATAATTTCTAAAACCTACTGGAATTTCACTGCTTGGGGGTTTGTTTTCGAATTTAACTATGAATGATACATAGTAAAGTGATCACAATGCTGATGGGTTCATGATGTGCTTATAAGTGAAAGTTGAGGTTAAATCTAAGCTTAGATTAAATAAATAAATTTGATATTCCAAAGTCTTGAAGCAAACTTTGTATGCAACCTTTAACATACATTCATCTCTGAAACAGGGGAAAATGATATTTTTAATACAATGCTTTAATGAGGAATCTTGGAAACGCTGTTTTGCTAATCCTTAATTTCTGTGTATGCTTCTGCAGATTTTCTGAATACATTTCTGACTTCTGAAATGTTTGTTTTAAAATGTACTTATTTTTATCATTATAAAGGTTACTTCAAAAATGCTGAGCAGGGAAATAGCTTTATATGATAGCTGTCATATGCACATTTAATTACTTCACCTCCACTGCATCTACTAACCATACTACACTTCACCCTCCTTAGGGCATACCCTGTTATTTTCTTCTCATGTTTCTCATCTCTTTCAGATCCCTTTAGACTTATTTTTCTCTTTTCTAATGTTTACAGCACCATCCAATTTAGGATCACCTGTGATTTTTCTCAAAATGCTTTTTACCCCCATTTTCAGAATGCAAATTAAAACATTCAATACAACCAGGTCTCATACATGCATTCATACTGATACATAAGCACTTATTTCCAGAAAATCATTAGCCTTATACTGCAATGCACTGCTGCTTACCTTTGGTTTGGAAAAGGGAAGTCTGTGTTGTTTTGGTTTGGGATTTTTTAAATACCTTTGAATTAAGGTATTCATTCTGGAAAACACCAAGAACACAAAAAAGACCCTTTTAAATTATTAAAAGCTACATTTTCAAATATTGTGTAAAACAAAGAATTAACTATCATGTAAACAATGGTTTCTGACACCTTGTTCATGGAGTTTGGTATCCAACTATTGCTAGAAAGAAATGGGGAGAAAATCAGAAGAAATTTAACTGGGAATCAGCTCTTTCCTTGGTCACTTTCAGCAGTAATTCTTAAGCAATTGGTCACTAGTAAATTACTACCTCTGTAATCAGGTCTCTGGTGCTGTAATTAGCAGCTATCCACAGAGGTCAAAAACTTCAAATAAACAAACAAAGTATCTAGGTTCTTTCTATGTAAAACAAAAAAGAAAAAAAAACACAGGAAAAAAGACAGATCTAGCCATAAAAATACATGACAAGTCAAAACAGCCATTTTAGAATGCAGTGCAAGTAATATTAATTTTCAA
The DNA here is from genome assembly GCA_039654755.1 of Calcarius lapponicus. Taxonomy (NCBI): domain Eukaryota; kingdom Metazoa; phylum Chordata; class Aves; order Passeriformes; family Fringillidae; genus Calcarius; species Calcarius lapponicus. The sequence continues at coordinate 1,080,347 of JBBFKN010000028.1, read as the reverse complement.
GCTATCTGAATTCAAATTTTTGTTAAGAGCCTGCTGATTCCTAGAAAAGACAGTTGGCATTTTTTATTATAACTACTTCATTTATTGAATTAATGCTGCATATAATCTTTCTAAAACAAATATACCAATTTAATAATTACTCAAACTCCTGCAGTGCTCTCCAAACAGGATTCACGGTAGCTCAGTGTTGTGTACGTGCATATTTTTTTTTTTCCCAAGCAATTAAATTGTATCCTTTAAGATCATTAAGGCTCAGGGTCAGACCAGGCTCTTTATTCTTTTAAACAGATGTTTGGGGGATCCTGGCTGCCCTTGTTTTTTTTATCACCTTCTGCTAATTACTATCTGCCTATTCTCTCCACTCCCTGGCTTTCAAGCAGCCGGTGAGGCCCCTGAATACCATCTGCTCAAAATTCTGGTCCCTGCCCTCTATTAGACCTCAATAGACCTTAGTCTTTTTTCTTTTCCATTATGGAGATCATGCATGCATTAGGTGGGTCATGTTCCTTTTGCTATACACAGTGGCACGTGCCAATGCCCTTGAGGAATCAGCTGCAGGGATAAATTTACATTTGGCTTGCTTCCCCCAAAACAACATTAAGCTTTTGTTCTCCCATTCACAATTTCATACAATTACAGAGATATAACTGTCTACCTTAGATTTTTTTTATAATGAAATTTTAAAATATCTTTTTAAAGCCACAGAGCTTAATTAAATGCAGAAAGTAAAAAAAAAAAAAAAGCTGCAAAAATTAGAATTATTAACTACCTACTTCTAATCCCTGAATTTAGACAGGGAATTTTCTCAGCTTCCTCTGAACAAAAACTAGAACAGTCTTCCTATCTTAGGCACAAGCTCTCTACAACTTAATTTCTGTATATTTTTTTATCTAAGAATCAGTGCATATCAATTTGAAACTATAAGGAATTTAGTAATATTAAAGGGCTTCTATCCAGCACTGATCGCAGCATCTAAAGGTGGTAGAAGGGATTTCTCCCATTTCCTCCTCATTTTGGTTGGCACTGAAGCCATATAAATTACTTTGTGTTAGCCAAATACTGCAGACTACAGAAAGAGATTTAAGGAGATTTGAAAACCCAGAGTAGAGGCTGTTGCTTCCTGTACTGCTATTATGATTAGACCCTGGTGACCATTTTAAGACTGTGTAAAAATTTGCACATCTTTTGTGTAACATATGAGTCTTTAGAGCACCCAGTGGGTCACGGTTGACTGTCTTGCTTGAACAGTTATAGAAAAGCATTCTCTCTTACAGAAGAGATCAAGCTGAAAGCCTATGGATCAGCCTTGCAAAGCCAGTGGCAGTCTCACTTGTCAGGGTCCTAAAATCTTCTATTGCAGTCTTACATATTATGTAGGATTTATTGACATATTATGTAGGATTTATCTAGCATTTATATATAAATTATTTTAGTTACAACTATATTATCTCTACCAGCAGAGATTAATGTTATTATCTGTACCAAAATGGATTGCTATTATTTACAGAGTATTGATAACTTCTGACTGGCAGATTCACAGCCACTCAACGCTGATGCTGTTGGAATAAACAAGGCTGTAAGTTTCATAAACATAATTTGAACATGCCATAGTATATTTTATTCTATTTGATTCTCCACTTGTGCTAGACCACTTCCACCAGACTGATTTCCATAGTCCAAAAAACCTCCCTTAAGCAAAAATTCCATCTACTGGCAAAACATATTTTCACCTCTTCCAGTCTGTGAATTTCCTCCAAAATATAGACACGTTTTCTAATTTATTACACTAAAGATCTTGTTCTGAGCAAATGCCATTTTCAAACTTGTGACATGTTAGTGATGATAAAGTGTAAACATTTTCCTCTGAGCTACAAATGGTTTGAAGTAAGAAACCATTCCAAGCCTATAGATGTCATTTAGAAGATCCATATTGACTTCAGTAGGCTTTCTATCAGCTCCTGGTAATCTGTCTCCACAGAGAGAGGGATAAAATACCCAGGATATATTGTACATCAACTGCTTTGATTAGGACATGTTCAGAGTTTATGGTCTCAGAAATCATGATGCTTAGAAGAGAAGGTTCAGGCAGAGTTTCATTGTTTGCCCTGTCTCACTGTGACTTTTCTGGCAATAGGAACACCACAGGTGTACAGGTTTACTAGTTTTCTTTGGTTTAATTACAAAAAATTGTCTTGGTTCCAACTACAAGTAACAAAACTAATGCCACAACCTTTCCCCATCTTGGGCGAAAAGTTTCATGGTGTTTTGTTCTTCATCTACTCTTCCTACTTTGAATATCAATAACAATTATCAGAAAATCAGGTGATCAGAACGAATAACTTTAAATCTTTTGGAAAAGTAATGAAAACATTTTTCAAAAAAAAAAAAAAAAAAAAGGATTCCCAAATTCATACAGAAGTGTTGTTTCATGTAATTTTGAAAACAACTATTTTTATTCTCAGGAAATATTTTTGATGGTTTTGTGTTTCAGATTAATTATTTTAAGTACTAGAAGACATTTTAGGGATTTTTAAATCTCCCATGGCAATGAAAAAAAATTTCCTTATTTTATAAGTAACTTGGCATTTCAATAACAAGAAAGTTTCTTTAGCAGTATTGTCAAAGTCTTTAAATGAGATGAACTTCAAAGATCCAATTCATTCAGAGATAGGAACCAATTCATTTAACATAGACACTGAATTTGCCCTAAATGTTTAGGTATGTAATGAACCAGATCTTTTGAAAGGTTTGCTTTGATTCCCTCTGTAGAGAATACAGAAATCTTGGCACCACTGAAGTTCTTCAGCAAGAAGGCCCTGACCTCATCCTAGGACCACATATTAAAAAATCTCTCGGTTCAATGAACATAAGATCAAAGAAGGATATAAAATTATGAGCTACAGTTCAAATCAGCACTTAAAACTCCGTGTTATCTTAAGTTTTCCTCACATGGCTTTCTTGTAGTTGAAAGCTGAGGAACTGGGAGGGCTTGTTTCTGTCTGACTTTTGTAGGTCCTAAGAGGCTACATAATTTTATTTATATGTCAAAAAGTTTTAAGAAAATATTAGTGAAAATAGCCTATAAATCTGGATATGTAATGTCCTACTCCAATCACTGTTAAACCTGCCAGTCTGTGGGAGTTCAAACAAAAGTTAACAAATGCTGACTCATCTCTAGCTTCACTCAACATTCACCTTTAATATTTATGAAGAAAATTGAGAATATATTGCTTCAGAAATGTTTGTGTACCATACAAATGGAATGAAAGAGCTACAACACTCTCCATGGGAATTAGATCTTTTATATAAATGAGTAAATTCAAAAAGCATAAGTATAATAATGTCATTCTGAAGAATGCATGTGTTTTCATTAAAGATTTACAAGCTGAATTTGTAATGAAAGCAGAACAATATTCTGAAGCCTAATTCAGAGTAATACTGAATTAAAGGGCATGTTGTAGGCTTATTTACCTATTAGTTGGATTCATGCTCTCCTCAATTCTAAAGGAATTAATTTGAAGGATCCTTCAAGAACTGGACAGTTTGTATGTAATGAATGTCTGTCATCACTGTAACAGGTGAACTTCCCATGAATCTGGACCCCTCTGTCATCCAGTGACTCTTGTCACATCGTGAAATGATGTGGAGGTTCTTAGGTATTAGGAACTTAAAAGGAACTGAACAGTCTTCTTACTTATAGCAATGTAATACCAATTGTGGCTGATGAAGCACTCCAGAAGGAGAAAGAGCCTCCCAAATGTTAAAGTTTTTAATATTTCACTGATCAGAGAAAAATGAGAGTGCTGATCATCTTGCTTTTGTTGCCAGATGTACCTTTAAACCTATTATTGACTGAGTTCCTGATCAATAAGGGACTTTTGTGTTGAATCCTTATGCAGTTCCACAAGACTTCACCTGCTCCAGGAGGTGGGCATGGAAAGATGGAGAACACATGAAAGATTCATCTTATATATGCTTACACATCTAGAATACACACAGCTGCATCTTAGCTAGTCATCACATATTCCCATTACAGCTGATGAAGGAAAATTAACATCTTCGGCATCTAGTTCATCTAATCTCTATTAAACTGCTAGTTCAGGATGAAAATAATTATTGTAGTTTGCTAAAATGGCTAGGTTCCCATGGCAATCAAGGAAGTCTATGTGTTGACATGAAATAACTACTGTCTGCAGCACAGGATTTTCTCAGGTCTCTTCTTGACAAGTAATTTCTTATTAAGAGACTTTTCAAATACATCCTATGAAGATAATGGGCAAAGACTCTTTTAACTGTCACAGCAAAGTGCAGAAGTTAAGGGATTTTAGTTTTTCTCCTTCCAGGAATAACCTTAAATGTGGGTCACGGAGGAAAAGCCTTGCTTCATTTTTGCATTCTTGAATTCAGAAATAATGGATAGTGGCTGATTCCTCTGAATCAAGAAGAAGGAACAACTGGCCCTCAGAGCTTTCCAGTACATTTCTTCTCTGGAAGAAGTACTTTAGTGCAGAGTCAGCATCCTGTGTAATATTTCTTACTTAGTCTTTTTTGGTGCTTTTCACCAAAACCACATTGATTTCTATGTCATTAAATGAAGCTTTAGAAGACATATGGCTTAAAGGATAGCACCGCTTGGGCTCCCCATAGTGTAGTAATACAAATTCTGGACACATGGGTTGTTCTTTGATGACTTACTTTATTAGGTTTCCAAATCACAGTGATGCCCAGAGGGTGTGAATAGAATTGAAATAGCTTTACACTACCACAGGAGGGTTGGGAGGGCCCCATTTTATGAGGCTGAGGTTAACACTAAAACAACATGTGACAGATGGTCACTTTTTGCTACCCATCTCACTTGACTGGTATTTTTCTAAGCAGTCAAAAGCAATCTATTTCTGTTTTCTCATCAGAGAACAAATCCATAGAAAATATTTTAACTGATTACTTATTTCAGCTTTAATGTTTCTAAACACAGACAAGGAAGAAAATTATATCCTAGCAGGTCAGTAACCTTTACTATAACATCCTTATGAAAAAGGATACTCAACTCAAATGGTTTTTTACTCAACTCCTCTTGTTGAGAAAAAAAAACAAACATTTTTTTCATCTCCGAGAGTTTTCTGATTCTATTTTTATAAATGTATTGTTTTGAGAAAAGTAGTCTATTATTTTTTAGTTTAGGATATACCAAGTTTTCTGTAATTTAAGACTAAATTTTCTACTTACTCCAATATATTTTTTCTGATAGTAGCCAGTGGCAGATGCATACAAAAAGATAAACAGAAACCATATAGGTAGTGAATACACCTTTGACTCACTTTACTCAGTTTCTGGAAATCAGAAGATTATGAGTTCCTGAGCTGAACATTTCAATTAGACTTCTGTGACCAAGATTTATTCCATAAATTTGCCTAATGCCCTTTTTGAATCAGTTTGTATTCTGACTATCACAACACATTGTAGTAACAAGTTCTGGGGTTTATTAATTACATTTTATGAGGGAAAATGCTTATTTTCCTTTATTTTAGGCTTGCTGGCTTATAATTGTATTGAATAGTCCATATATTTTTTATGTTATAAGAAACACTATTTAGTTCTCTGTAGTTATCACATCAGTCAGCAGACGGGCCCTATTAAACCATGCTTATCTTGGTTCGTTTCTTTTTATTCCATATTAGTTTGTGTGATTGTCTGCAAAACTTTTTTCTCTCTTCTCTTGGAATATTTTATTATTCAAAGTCCTAGTCTGATGACATTAAGAGCCATGGCCTCCTAAGATCAGTGTTTGATGAGAAACAACCATGTCCAACCATATTCTCAGTCATTTTGCTTAGATAGGTCCTCTGAGTTTTGAGAGCATAGAATGCTTTTAATCACCTTTTAACAATAAACTCTCCTCCTGTAGTACAGCATACAGTACAGTTTACCCTGAGTGACATCTGAAACAGGTATTACAAATATTCCTATATTTATGCCTCAGCCCTTTCCTGATTTTCATAATCTTTCTTTTTAGTCTTCTCAACCAAGTTTACTTGAATCACCTACATACTTTCAAGCAAACAAATAAAAACAGTGCCATAGTGTCTTCCTCAAAACCTAAAAGTCTTTCTTTCAGATGGAGAGGACTTAAAAAATATCTCTCAAAACCATTTTTGGCACTCTCAGCAAGAAAAGATTTCCAAATAGTTTTTATTGCCCCACAACTAGATGCCATCGTGTCTCCTTTCACCACAGTTTTTAATTCCCTCCCTTCAACACCACATGTCTCAGCAATTTTTATTACTCATTATTATCCTCAAGTTGCTTCTCATTTCAAACTTCTTTCCCCTTTTTCTAGACTTTTCCAAAACAGATTTTGCAGGACGGGAAATACATGGTATTCTCAAACACTTCCGCAGGTTTCAAAATCTTTTCAACTATAGAGGAGAATCTTATATGACAAAGAAGGAAACGCACATGTGAAAGATTATATCAACCACAAAGCATGTAGCTAGTGGAGCAAAAAATACCTCTTTTTCCAGGAATAGAAAGAGTTCCTCTCAAAACTGTTTTGGACAGGGGTTCAAACAGGTGCAACCAACTTCACAGAGTAAACGGATGTCATGAGTCAGCTTACTCAAACATCAGCAGTTTGAGTAAAGCCTGCAATGCAGCCCTCCTTCCTATTAACTGTGCTTCTTCAGAGAAGCACCTTGCTGTCATTATATCCCAAAGGTTTCATATTGTTGTCTCCTTATTGCAAGAGTTTCATACCTCCTTGACATTTCTCAAAGGCAGCTCCTCTAAGCATTGACTCTTTCTTCTTCTCATGGTAGCCAACTGACTCCAGGTCCCCTGCAACTAACCAGCCCACTCTTTTATGACACTCTTCTCATTGGCCACTGCTCCTAATCTTTAATAAGTAGCCCAGCTGCATCTCCTTAGGGGTAAGATCACTTTCTATACTGCCTTTATTTTCTTATATTCTATCCCCCTACACACCTGTGCTCTCAGGTCTTCTTCTCTTCACTAGTTTTTAGTATAACCCTTTGCAGTATGTACAATTTTGGCAACAGTGGTGCAACTTAGACAATGATAATCCTCCATTAACATTGCTATAAACCTCCATATTCCCAAAAGAAATATGGACTTGTTATCAACAATCATTGGTAAAATTTCCGTCACCTCAAGATGTCACCTTCTGTGAAGCCTATCAATCAGACTTGTTTTCATGCCTTTGCATATTGCTGCACAGTTGTTTTCAGTCTTCAAGGCCTAAGACTTGCTATGAAATTCATTATCTATATTTTTCATAGCATCTGTAACTAACTGATTCATATTACTTATGCCCTATATTTTTTTTACATCATTGGGGAAGATAGAGAGATGAAAGAAGCAAAGAAACAGATTTTGGTCCTAGTAATGAGATAGTATATAAGCAGTGGAAACTACAGCTAAGGAAGTGAGTGAAATTATAGATATCTATAATAGTGTGCAAATGAACTAGGTCAAATCACCATAAGGTCCTTTTATTTTTAAGAATTTGATTGCAATAAAAACATAATGCCACTTCAAGAGCTAAAAATATGATGCGCCACATCATATTTCCCATTCTTTTCCTTTTTATCACAGTGTTCTAAACAACTTTTTTATTTTCACAAAAATGGAGTCTAGACACTTTTATAACACGGTGGCTTCTATTCAGCTATTTTCATGCTGTAGGAATAAAATAAGTCAGTCAAAAGTCAACCATAATTAATTCATTTCTCTTTTAAAATAGGAGGAGAGAATTTTTTATATTAGCATGCCAATGTTTGCAGGGTTTTTATCAGAAATCATTTACTTGCCCATTATTAGGTTGGGGCAGAATGTTCAGAAGGCGTCCAATAGATTTTATTTTCTAATTACTTTTTTCAGTAAATTTTAACCACTATATAAATTCATGTGAACTCTTATTTTAACAGTAGGACACTAAACAATACAGCAGACTGGCTGGTGTCCTGGCCCAGCCATGTCAGGTCGATATTAGCTGAGCTAGCTAATGGGCAACTTTGTCCAGCTGCTCAGATCTCCAGAATCAAACAAAAAACAAAAGAGATTGATAACAGGAAGACCTAGAGGGGCATTCATCTTCTTCAGGTATCTACTTACAGAAACAGAGGCTTCTGAAACGATCCAGCTATTCTGGACTCCCTTTACAAACAGTGAGAATAATGGGTATACTTCAGAACAATTTTAAACATCCATTTTAACTTAAGAATTACACTCTTTATTCTACTTGATGCACAGTCTGGATTCCCCCATGAGCAAAAAGAGACCCTGCCATGGGTTCTATTGCCTTTCTCTTGGCAAACACAAAGTGTTGGTGACGATTACAGCATGCAGGCTGCATTCCTGGTGACCTGAGTGTCACCAGCACTGCATAAGAGTTAACAAAAAGAAGTACATTTTTAGGAACAGATAACAGCTATCAAGCTCAGGAAGCACCAGTGCTTAGTTTTGTCAAAGATCATCTATTTACTTCACTGTTGCCCAATGTTTTTGAAGTACTTTAATACCTTATTTCACTATGCAGTATATTTTCTTTTTAGTTAGTCTTGGTATTAATAAGATAAATTAAGTAAATTAATATATGACATTTACTAACTTAATTTGGGAAAGATTTAGTATCCTTCAAAATAAATGTAGACTTTGGCTTTACCTCAACAAAATATTAACGCTCATGTCAGTAAGTATTGATGTTCATTACTTATTTAATGGAAGCCAATTTCAGCCTAATCTGGTTTACAGCAAAAACTAGATTCCTGCTGCAGTTAAAGAGTTATTTCAGCATCTTAATAAAAAGCAGCCTTTTTGAAGATTACAACAGTGCAAATTTTCACAATTATATAGTCTCATGAGAATTGCAGTTTTCTCCTTCTTAAGTCATGTTATTATGATTACCTCTTGTCACCTTTTTTCTGTTAAAATAAAACAAATCATCCACATTTGCAGTTTCAGAAAAAAAACTACTGAAAATATGAAATTTAAATTAATAAAACAAATGTTAAATAAAAAATTGTCTGCCACTTGTGTTTTCAGCTCATAATTTTTGAGTCAGTACCATTAATTTTTAACACTAGGGACTGCAGTTTGAAAGAGCAGTTTAAAAATGTGTTTGGCTTATCAATATATGATCACAAATTATTTCACAGACTAAACTAATTCTTTTGAACAACTGATCTGGGGTAAGAATATATATTGCCCCAATATATTTGGAGCAAGAATATATATATATGGCAGGTTAGACCCCAGCAATTTGGACTTTCCAAGAAACTGCAATTACAATATTTTTCTAAAGAGTGTATTATAGAGATACACTATTCTCTAACAGTGGAAAAGCATGTTTACATGACAGTCAGAAAATTTTAAGTCTTGACCATAAAATTGAATTTCATAAAGCCTCTACTCATGAAATCTATCATTAAATAGAAAAGTATCTAAGCATACAAGTGAAGTCTTTGTATTACCAAGTGAATTAAATATAACTGCCACAGTTGCATTCCAATGGACATCTTCAAAGATATATCACATTCATCAATTGTCAAACTGTTGCATGTCATCAGCTAAGTTCCTATCCCCTGAATAGCCTGCTAAAATTTTTCTGCCAGAGCTCTTCTGAACAGAAAGATGCCACGCAAATGAGAAAGTTGTGTGCATTACAGAGAGTTGTTCTCAGGTGGAGGACTAAGGGTTTGCCCTCCATGGCTACTTCCAGCCTCACCTCCACATAGAGTGTTATAAGGACCCAACAGAGATAAAAGGATTGGTACTGTTGTCTTAGTTTCAGACTTGAAGAGCATTTGCACTTTCAGGCTTATATTGTGAAGAATGGCCAGACTTGATGAATGAAATGTGTGTTGTATAGCACATACACTATTCACATGCATAATGGATCAAACACCTCAGCTAGATGTTAGTTTTTCAACTCAATTGAGTAAATGAGGCATCAGGAAATCCTGGCATAATAAAGTGAAATTCTGTATCATAATCAGCTAACAAAGACAAGTGTAATAGTTGATGGAAAGCAGAATATGAAAGCACAATTAAATCTGGCATGCATATCATCAAGTCAAATTATCACTTGGTTATGGAAAAATGTGGTAGAGCAGCATTCATGAAGGGCACTGCCTTAGTCTTCTTTTCAAGTGTTGTATAAAATTACAGCAAGATTGTGTTTTATTTAGACTGGCAGTGTTCCTAGAAAGCACTAGTTGTGATGCATGGAGCCTGAAATAGTGGCTTTTTATTTGTACTCAAAGCTCCAGAGTATTGTTCTGTTCAATCACTTATAGATCAGGCTGCTCAGTAGCTTTCATAAGCACTGGAACAGTGTGAATAAATTGTACTGACAATGCTGACAGCTCCATACCCTGCCTAAGAAAGACCTGAAAGGCTTTCAACTTTTGCTTTTTCATTCACTGAAGGGTGGTCCTTGTGTACGATACACTGGTCTCCCTACTTTACAAGATTCCCCTCTTCTTCCCACACATACAACATTTTTTTGGCAAAATGAAATAAGCTTCCTACCCTCAGGTTCTAAAGAAAGTATTCTAAATCAATCTGTCTCTAAACATAATTCAGAAGACTGAAGGAAAGCTGTGAGAGTACAATAAAATGTTGTTCTTTATAAATTCCCAGCTGGCAAGGGTCCTGTTTCTCTGATATTTCTAATCCTTTCCAAGTTTGTTCCAGACAGAAAAAAAACCACAACAGAATTTTCATAAATAATATCCAGCTTACCAATTCCAGTTCCAGCTAATCCTCATATTTAGACCTTTAATTTTTGTTGTAATTGTTGGGGGAGGAGGGGGAGGGTCTGCTTGTTTGTTTGGGGTTTTTTCCATAAAATTAATTTCTGAGTCCCTCTAAAATACTTCCCATCTCCCAAATAAAGATTTCCATAATTTCTGTGTAGTTAAAAATTCAAAGTATTAAAGAGGGAGTGAGAAACTTAAGCATAAAGCAATGGCAGTTGCAAGGTACTGTAATTAAGGAAATAAAAGCAAATGTGTTGATAGCTCTGAGGCAATTGCTCTTTTTCACAAAAATTTTAGCCACTGCTCATTTTGGAACTCCACATGCAGATCCAGATACTATAGAAACACACGTAATACATTTATCACCAGACTACCTACCTGCTTTCTTTCTTTTCTTACAGACAGGTTTTGGTTAGAAGCATGCATCTGCACATCTTTCAGTGTGAGACTGCAATAGTTTGAAGGCACGCAGTATTTTGAAGAGCCAGTATCACAGTGTGCAACTGTCACTCCCTCACATTTAATAGAGCAGGAGTTGCCAAATGTTGTGTACAGACGATTACACTCAGCTTCCTGGGGAGCAAACAGGTCAATATATTCTGCACACAAATTGAGACAATTTATTATACAGGAACCTCTACATTTTCAAAATAAGGACAGTTTTAGCAATGTAATTCTATCACAGGGAAAGTTCAGGAGCTAATGTCATCTTAGTTAATATTCCCTCCCTTTCTTTTACAGAAAAGGACAGTAGAAAGCTGTGTTGTGTGCTTGATACACCTGAGGGACAAGATGCCATCCAGAGGGATCTGGACAAACTCCACTGGTGGGTCACAGGAAGCTCATGAGATTCAACAAGGCCAAATGCAAGGTGCTGCACCTGGGTCAGGGCAACCCCTGGTATCACAAAAGGCTGGGGGAAGAACAGATCAAGATCAGCCCTGCCAAGAAGGACTTGGAGGTGCTGGTGGATGAGAGGCTGGACATGAGCAGCCCAGAAACTCATTCGAATCTTGGGCTGTATCCAAAGCAGCATGCCCACAGGGCAAGGGAGGTGATCCTGACACTGCTTTTGTGAGACCTCACCTGCAGTGCTGCATCCAGATATGGGATCCTCAGCATAGGAAGGAGGTAGACCTGTTTGAGTGAGCCCAGGGGAAGGCCACAAAAGGGGAGGGATAAGCATCTCTGCTATGAAGACAGGCTGACAGAGGAGCCTGGAGAAGAGAAGACTCTAGTGAGACGTTTTTATGCATTTTCAGTAACTGAAGGTAATTTATAAGACAGATGGAGTCAAACTTTTTAGCAGGACCTGTAGTGATAGCACAAGGAGTAATGTTTTAAAGTAAAAGAGAGTAGTTTTAGAATAGATATAATGAAGTAAGCTTTTACAAGGGTAGTGAAATGCTGGCTCATGCTGCCAGAGAGGTGGTAGATACCCCACTGCCCTGGAAACATTCAAGTTCAGGTTAGACAGGGCTCTGAGCAATAGGTCTTCTTGAAGACGTCTCTGCTCACTGCTGGGAAGCTGGACTGGGTGACCTCTAAATGGTCCTTCCAACCCAAACTATTCTATGGCATGATTCTAAGTTCATCTAACTGTCTACTCTATTAAACTTATTGCTCACATTGTGATCAGTCTGTTGATATTTCTGCCTGACCCTAAACGAGGCCTCTAGTATTTTGTGTGCAACTTCATAATGCCTGCCCCTGGATTCAGGGTTTACAAGCTTATGGTAATTAAGTTGGCTTCCTAATTTTTTCTGCAAATCAAATACATCACAGCTGCCTATACACAAAGCAGCTAGACCATTTCTTCCCTCCACTGGAGTGAAAAAGAAGGTCATAAATGTGTCACACTGCACTTTGTCCATCTCTTCACTGCAACCATCAGCTTTTTCAACTCATACTTTCATTGTGAAACCTTAGGTGCGTATGAAACCTTAGGTGCATATGTTTGGCTGCCTGCACTATTTATAACCTGACACATGTACATACATATGTGTATTTGCATGTAGCTCCTAGAACAGTAAGTCAGTGGTCACGGGCTGTCACCATTTTCATAGTAAGTAGGAGAGAGGAGAAATTAGGCAAAGCCACAGGATCATGAATGGCAGAATGCTTTATTACTGGTGGTCCTCAGACCAATATCTGAATAATTATGCTGTGCTAAGAATGAAATAGCAAATGTGCAAAGCCAGAGCTCCATATGATAATAAAGTGGAAGCAGAAAGAATTGTCAGAGCCCCAGTCTAAGGCCACAGTCTGTTGATTATTGTTCTATTGTGAAAACCAAACAAAAATGTAAGCTTGTACAGCATATGAAAACACACATCACATTGCTGGCAGCATTTCAGCTTCCAAATGCAGCAAATGTTGAAGCATATTTAAATTTCCTTCTGTTGGGGGTTGGCTTTTTCCTTCCTTTTCTTTCCTTGTTACTTGTGGAATTTTTTCCCATTGAGTTGCTAAGAAGCACTGATGACTGGGTGCTTGAGACAAAGACATGGGGAGGGGGAACTCCTCTGGGTTTTGGGAGTTTTTCTCAGGGGCACAGAGATACCAGAATAGAGGCAGGAAGAGGAGGGCTGGGGGATTGGTGACACTCTCTCTCTCTGGGCCTCGGAGGAGGATGGTCGGATCTGTGCCTTGTGGAAAGGAATCGCTGGCACCGCCATAACCCAGCCAGGACGCGCCTTTCTTCAGCTGCTGGGCCCGGCATCCCCTGCCCTGCTGGGACCTGCCGCAGCTTCCACCTATTGCAACGGAGTTTCCAATACATCTCGTCCACCGCCCTGGGATTTCTGCTCATCCCTGCCAGTCCAGCTTGCTGCTTCCGAGAGTCCTGCTGGGGCACCGGGACCGGCTGCCGCAGGGTTTGTGGAGCAAACATCCCATCTCCCCCGTCCCTTCCCGTCTGGGCCCAGCCGCCATTGCCGCGGGCGCCGCAGCGCCCCCTCAGCCGCGGGGGAGGCACCGCGCCTGCCCCGCCCGCCGGGAGCAGCAGCGCCCCTGCTGGCCGTGCCCGGAACTGCGCCGAGGGGAACGCGCCGCGGCCGAGAGGCCGGGCCGGGGCTCCGGGCTCCGTGCGGGGTCAGTGCCAGAGCTGTGGCTGTTTGTTTGCCTTGTTATACACACTAGTAAAGAACTGCTATTCCTACTCCCAGATCTTTGCCTGAGAGCCCCTTAATTTCAGAATTACAACAATTTGGAGGGAGGGGGTTTACATTCTCCATCCCAAGGGTCATTCCTGCCTTCAGATATCTATCTTTCAAACCAAGATGCCTTCTCAGTTTTTAAATCCTGCTTTATCTACTGCCACTTGTATGGCAGGGGCTGAAATTTTTGGCAGCTGAAATAGGTGCCAGTGCACTACACCCACAGTCTTATCCAACAGCAGCTGAATTCAAAGAGTGCCTTTTCCCCATCTGCAGTGGGAGCTGTTGACACCCAACATCAAATGAAAACCCAATTATTAGGGGATACACTCTGAGTAATTAGTTCATGACTGCATTTACCTCACATAATCTTCTAAACAACACTCCAACAGCCAAGAGAAGTAAATCAGAGCCAGGAAACTCAAATCCCACATCCTCCCAGCCCACTCATGAAAGGAAGCAAACATCACCATTGTTACAGCTTTCTGTCCACTGGTAATTTGTTCTGAACCTTTATGGCATTTGTTTTTGCATCAGTTCTTAGCAAAACTGCTCTTTAAGGGTAACAAATGAACTGACCACTCTCATACTGGCACAGGAGCACTCCATGAGCAAAGGGCCTGCACACATGCACGACTGTTCCAGTCACATTTCCCTTATAAACACATCCCCACCCCACTAAAACTGTCCAGACAGGATTTTAGCAGGCTAGGGTGGTGATTTTGCTCAGTATTTACCAGCTGCTTGTCAATATTTTGGGACTATTGTGCCTATATTTGTGAGGCAGAACATGTCATGTTAACAGGGAGGGAAAAAAGAGTCCCCACTCTATCCAAAAGATTTGATATTAGTATTTTTTGCTGATAGATTCATTATGAAAAAGGTGAAATGAGAGGTTTTGTGATTGGAAGACTTTTTTTGTAATACAGCGGAAAAGGTAAGACATTCTTTGATGCAGAAGTATTGTAGGTTTCTGGTTGGATTTCAATATTGAAACCCTGCCCCAGAGCAGCAGTCTCCTCACATGACAGTCTCTCAGAGTCGCCAGCACTGCACATGCACGGCTCAATGGCAGCCATGTGCGAGTTCTCCTTTTCAACCCAGCAATCCTCAACTTCAGTCAGTGCAGGCTTACCCTGAGAAAATTTTTTTTAAATATGCATTCAAAGATCAAAACATAGGAATTGGATACATAACAGAAATTTTAAAAATTAGAATTTGGGGAAATCCAAAACATGCTTGTGGTTGCCTGGGTGGTCCCTCGGCACCACAGCTGCTGAGGAGATGGAGAATTTTGGGCTGCTAAATCCTTGTTTCCAGATACTAACCCCTCTCAGAGATCTGACACAACTGGCACAATTTACCAAATTTTTTTCCCTCTACAGAGCTAATGTTGCCCAAGGGAAATATCATCAGAAATGTTTTGTTCAGTTTTACTCACACGTGATGAGGTGCTAGATGGAAAGGAAAAAAGTGCTTGCCAGAACTCTAGAGGCATTTGGAGGCAGGAGGTCAGTGCATGACTCCCTGATCCTTCCTCAGCACAACCATGTGGAGTATAAGCACAGTGATATTCTAAGACATTAGAAATCACCTAAAAAGAACTACTCCATAGTAATTTTAAAAGCCTGGTTGTTTTGCCAGTAGGGTCTTCATAAGAATGATTAGGTGTTTTTGTATCTCTATTCTCCACACTGTTTCAGTTATGTCAGTATGGACCAGATTATTCAATTCTAATGACACCATAAATTCCTTCACTTTTTTTAAGGTAAAAATTCCTATTTTATAATTTAATTAACTTTTAATTGCTCTATTTTCATGATCTCTTCTGATAAAAGAAAATAACTCTATACAATGTAGATGTTCTTTTTATGTTCTTTTTTCAAGAGAGAGCAGAGATCAAACACTTCAAGGCTTACCATAAATTATGCAAATGTTTTAAAAAAATTGATAAAGGAGAACCTAGTCAGCAAAAGAGATCCATATTCAATACACTTATATGTTGTCATGCAGGACCAAACTGAGAGAAGTGCTGAAAAAATAGTCTGTGTAAGATGTGGATGATAGTATTCTGGGTAGTTACCAGTTCAGGTAAGTAATTACAGTGGTGAAAGGACCTAATTATTGACAATATTCTCTTCTCAAACTGGTTGCTTTTGTGGTTTTAGGTGCCACAGTTAATTTTAACAGAATCCTCAATGAACAGCTCGTCACTGGCCTGTATGTATGGCTTGCACTATACAGTGATATGACATGGGATAATTAGCCACTACTGACATGACCAAATGACATGCATACTCTGCAGCCATCTAATTTCTATCCCTTCTTTCATCTTCGATATTCCACTTGTGTATGATAATGAAAAAGTTATGAAAATGTTGTGACAGTCTGATTGAAGAGACTGGGACAAGGAGACAGAAAGATGGAATATATAATAATGAGGCATGTCCCTTATTATCTTAATGAGGGTCTTTTAAAATACTTTTTTCTGAACACTTTCTGGAGGAATATTCTTTTAGCGCAGAAAACAAAGCATGCCATACAATTCACACTCGGATGTGTCAACCTTTTGTGTTACTCCTTGGTTTGTTTTATCATAACTTCTGTCAATTATCATGTGTCATCTTTGGGTAATTTCCAAGTTATGGTTTAGTTAAAAACACCAGTCTTCTTTTCTCTTTTGACCAGATCTTGTTCTGCATACTGTGAAGAAAAAATGTTTAGTATTCTGCTGATAGTAAACAGTTATATAGCTTATTTTAATTGTCATTAACAGAAGTAATGATTTTAATTACAAGTCAACTCACTGTGAAATGTACAAAAGTGCACACTCATTTCTAAATCAAAATAGACTGTATTGTATTTTCTGATATCTGATGAACTGTTCATAGAACAAAACAAAAACTGAGTGAGTCTGCAGTGTTTGTGCTCTCAACACTCTCTCCTAGTTGCACTTGTTATCCACTAATGTGTAATACACTGAGTATCTAATAGTGTGGAACTTAATTTGCCTATCTCTGTAATGCATTGCCTTCTCAGACCTATAGTCACTGTAGCTTTATTTGAAACTCTCACAGAGAAGTCCCCCAAACACCTTTGCTTTTATTGTCTGAGATGTCTGGTGCAGAAATAATGTGTTATATCTCTGCCAAATTAGTTATGTTTCACACAAAACAATATGATAAAATACTATGGAACAGCAGGCAGAGTAATATGCTTAAAATTTCCTTGGACTAACTTGGCCTGGAGCAAACTAATTTATTAAGGAAATGTGTATTTTCTGTGTGATGCAAGTGTGGGGTTTTTCATTTCTTCAATGAGAATTTTTGATCTGAACACCACATCTAAAAAATGTCATTATGCATGTGATCCATTGCCAGTGTCATTTTCAACAACTAAATCACTAAGGTTGTGGCATTAGTCCTTCCCATTAAAACTGGGCCCTTTTTCTCCCCAACTAACCCATATTAAGATAAATTATCTCCAATTCCCTATACTGTGAATAATACTGATCTGCGGTTTTCAATTTCATGAGTGAGATAGTAAAGTTACTATGCAATTACTTTCTATTTAAAACATATAATGAACACTTTTACTTTATTTTCAATATCTTTTTCTAGCACACTGAAACTGAACATTTTCATTTATGTCATAGTGAAAACCAAGGTGTATTCTAGAACAGTGATGCACCCAGATTCTCAGAGGGTCATTTTCTGCTGCATATACCAGAATGCAGAGTCTACCCTACAGAAAATGCAATAAAAGCACACTACTGTATTTTCACTTAATACCTCTGCATGTATTGGGTTTATAATAAGATCAGTTAATCTATAAAAGTCCAAAACAAGACCTTTTCCTAAGTGCATATATTACGACTATTGAAGAAATATTGAGTATTTTCTTGAGACTCTTTTGCAAATAGCAACTTTGCTTTCACTCAGTGGACTACTTTTTCATGAACTTTAATAAAATTGAAATCTGTAATTGCTTTCAGTTATGCCAAACTTGTGTCTATACCACACCACCTGTAATAAACTATTGCTGGAGGGATGATCTCTAGTTATGACATAAGGTGTTGAGTTCTTCTCAGTTGATATACACAGAGATAAAATATTCATTCAATCAGTTACATTTGAGCAGTAAGATGAAAAGTAGTTTCCATGACTAAATAATTCCAACACCCATGTCATAAAACAGTAAGGATTAAGGATGAAAGTCACTTCAATTAATAATTTAAAATTAGACCTTCAGGCTCAACTCCACCATCTACACATAGTTATTTAGTCCCACTTGAAAGGCCTAGATCTGACAGATATGACATATTATTAGCCATAGAAAACCCATGCCTTTCTGGTGAGATGGCTGGCAACCAGACAAGATACCTTTAGATATCTCAAATGGCACTGAATGCTAGTGGATGACCAACAGAATCAAGGCTTTAATTTGAGTGAGTCAGATAGCCCAAAATAGGGGACAACAGACTGATTATAATGAAAGAGTTCTGCAAGACTGGTTGTTCTCTGTTGACAGCAAAGAGTTTGGCTGAAAGCTTAGACTGCATCCAGAATGACATTCATTCTAGTCAACTGAGATTTAGTCTATACTTTCAGCTTGCTCTGAAACAGGAACTGACAGGTCAGCTGGTCATCCAAACTGCTCTCAAGTTTCCCTGGATTGTATTGGCTGCCTTGCTATTACCTCTAATGGAGGCCTTGACATCTCCCCCTCAAGGAGACATCTGAACATAGATACTTTAATGGGCAAGCTCAATGCCATTCTTCACCTTTACAGAGCAAAGTCTGTCCAACTTTTGTGACTCTTTTTCTACTAGGAAAGCGTTCCATTTTTTCACACTTTCTTTGCAAGACTATTCTACATTATGAACTTCAAATTACTATTCAGACACTTAAACTTGTGGTCACCTTCTTAGCCTTCTCCTGACACCGCTTGGTTTTATACCTTTCCCTTCCAGCCACTCAGCAATTCCATAATTCATGACCCACCCCAGTGCATTCTGCAGCATGTTCCTTCTACCAGCAGCCTTGTGCAGCTCTCCTCCAGCCATGAAGGGACATATCCTGTGCAGAGGAGCTGGAATTGTGTCTCCCTTTCCTTAGCCTCCACTATGAGGTAGAGTTCTGAAAAGCTAGGCAGAGAAAACATTTGCAAAACCCAATGAAGAGAAGACAAAAAAATGGAATTTTAGAAACAGTGCAACTCTGGAAAAATTGTGGATAGGAAGTAGTGACTTTGTAATTTAATGACATGAATAAAAGGACATAAAAAGTGGGAGGAAAATATTTTTTTTCTGGTGGTTTGTTTTGTGTCTTTGACTTTCACATGTTTAGGATACCAAGTACGTAGGTAGTGACAATACCCATGCAAGAGAAGAATAATTGGCCACACTAACTTGGAGCTGGGCCCAATATTTCAGAAAGGCCAAAACTTTTCCACAGAACTCAGTTTCTAAGAAAACTTACAGAACTTTACATGTAGTGGCAAGGTGAGTTCAGTTTGAGAACAGTTTGAGGCAGTTCAGGTAGACATAGTTTCTCCAATCTTACTCTTAGAGCTGACTTGCTCACCATGATTACTGAGATTCATTCTTGCATGAAGGAACAACCAAAAAGTGTAAACAACTCTCTCTGGGAACCAGAGAACATAACTGAAAGAAAGATATTATGAAGATTCTGAATCATTGATTTTTTTTCCTCCCCCAACAGGAAACTAAATTGACCTGCTAGTCCCTGGCATCTGCTGCTATTTGGTAGAGAAGTAACATCATGCTTTTTAATCCCTCTTTTCACTTTCTTCCACACATTACTGAATCTGTGTGTATGTGTAGGGTTCCAATAAAGATGCTTTTCTTCTGTAAATCAGACTTTTTCTGGAGTCTTAGGTAAATGTAATCAATATATACAAATACAGAGATAGGACAGACAAGCTGTTACCCATTCCTTGGCTTTACAAGACAGATGGCAACAAATATCTGACCCTACCTAATATCATGCCCAACAAGTTGGGGAAGGGGTGGGGAAGACATAAAAATCCTTGAATAAAGAATTATAGAGACATGGAAGAGAAGAGATAATTCTTTAGGTACCAGTGTGGTTTATTTTACCTCTAAATAGATCTGCAGCATTTTGCATGTTCAGCCACAGTTAAGCAGAACTAAATTTTGTCCCTTTTTGCTTCATATTTCTCTGCTGGGATAAAAATCAAAGCCAGACCAGAATGGGGAATGTAAAACATCACCTTCCTGGAGCTCTGCCTAAGGAACAATGTAGATGGAAACACCTTTGCAAAATCTTTCGCTCACAAAACAAATATTTTCAAAAGAAACACCAAATCTTTCCTTTCATTGAGAAATGTCACCAAAAAAATAAGACATATGGCCACAGCTGAGCTCACATGTAGCTTTCTGTATTAAATTCACAGACAAAGGAGGTGCCTTTTCAAACACTCACTGTTTGGCCTAGTTTAATTTTGTCATATCATATGATGTTGTCTAAACTGGATTTGTTGTGTAATCATTGGAGTTTACATCTACTGTGTACTTTCTGCTGCCCTACTTTTACTTTATCCTATTTCCCCAAATTAATCATATGTGAATCATGCACTGTCTCATACAGATAAAGGAAAGAGGTGCCACTTTTTTTCCAAGGATCATGCAGCCCGGAGTAGGATTCACAGAGGGAGCCAAGATCACTATTTCCTGTCCTAGTTAGATGAAGCACACAGCATCTACACCTAACTTGCTGATGTCAGCAATAGGTACGGAGCTGGGGTCAGGTATTTTTCTACAGAAAACAAAGAATACATGATGGAGAATTGGATTCAAGGGTCAAAAAATGCAGACCCCTGGCTTCTCTCTAGAGAACACACAAACTGTCCAGATTATCCAGTGGTCTATGAATTGTAGCTTGAGCCAATCAGTCTCCGGTACATTTTGTACCCTACAGTAGAGTCCACATAATTCAAATATTAACTGCTTACATCACTGGAAGATAATAAAACTTGTAGCCTACTCTTCCTTAAGAGGAGAAAATGTAGAAAACTGGAGTTGGAATAACATTCAGCCTGTACCACAATATGTCCTCAACAACTTTAGCAGTGATCTCATCAAAAAAACAGTCAAGCATTTTCTGGAAAGTAACCAAAGGTCTGCTGCAAATGAATCAAATATTTCATCTGCTCTTTGGTTGCAAGTGTTGAACACATGGTGCTCAAAAGCATTTTTCCTCCACTGGAATGCAATAAAAGGCTCAAACATTTTGATTAAATCATTGATCCAGTCCACTGTCCCATCTTCACACGTGACTGCATTGCAATCTGTCTAGGTCTCTTTCTGAAATTACTGTGCAGCAACAAATGAGATAGGCTCTTAAAAATTTATATGTGAATATATCTTTCTTGTTGCAGCTACAGTCTCTAAATTCAGACACATGTAAAGGTCAGAAAAATCACTTACTGTATGTGTTGGTTTTGACTAGGATAGATTTACTTTTCCTCATAGTAGCTAAGCATAGTGCTGTGTTCTGGATTTGTGCTGAAAACAAACATACGGTTATCACAGGGATGTTTTTGCTACTGCTGAGCAGAGCTTACCCACCAGCATAAAGGTCTTTTCTCCTTCTCACCCAACCCCTTCAGCAGGGAGGCTGTGGGTGGTGCACAAGGATTTGGGAGGGGAGAGCCAGGACAGCTGACCCCAGTTGATCCAAGGGATATTCTTTTCCATATGGTGTCATGCTCAGTACAAAGAGGTGGGGGAAGAAGAAAGAAGGAAGGACATCCAGAGTTACAGCATTTTGTGTGTCCACGTAACTGTCACACATGATGGCTGTTTTCCTGGGAATGGCTGAATACCTGCCTGCCCACAGGAAGTGGTGAATTTATTCCTTGTTTTGCTTTGCTTGCATGTGCATCTTTACCTTTTAAATTGTATTTAGCTCAACCCACAGGTGTTCTCACTTTTTGCCTTCTGGTTCTCTCCCCCATTCCACCAAGTGATGACAAATGGGGACACTTAGCAAGCAGCTGCATGGGGCTTAGCTGCCAGCTGGAGTTAAACCACAATAATTTACCTGATGGCACAGTTCTGCCAGAAGGGGAAAAGGTGCTGGGTGCAATGAGGCACAGCTTGCTCCCACAAGTGTGCCATTGCTCCTTACAACTGCATAAACACACTTGTCTAGTTTTGTAAATAGGGCTCTGCTTTTAGTACTGCAGTTCAGAGTCCGCTGCAGAAGTTAAAGACAATTTCTGTGCCCTGGCCCTCAGTGATGATGGCACCTCAGTTTCACACCCTTTTCTCTAGAGATGTAATTCCCATTCTCAAACTCTGAAAAAGACTGAGTTCGCACTGCAAAGTGCACGGCTCCAGTCCTTAGGTCCTTTCCTCTTGCATTGTTCCAGCTGTAGCATAAGGTCAATTAAGCCATCAGACTTCATAACCAGGCACACAAGAGGGGTAATGTCAATGACACACTTACTGCTTTCTTTTCTATTTTGTAGACAGTAAGCAGAGAACAGAAGCAATACACACATGTAAGTACCCAGGTAGTGCAGTTCCAGTTTTGCTTTACACCCAAAGGGCAAGAAAGAGGACAGGGTGTCCAGAGCCTGTTCCACCTTATTCTGGAATCCTGTGCTTGCTAAGGTGTGGAGAATCACAGGGTTACGCAGGGGTGAAGTTGGCGGCCAAGTTCTTCATTTTCATGTGATTACACTGCCCTGAAACAAGTTGTCTGAGCATGCTGAGAGTACCCCATAGAAGAAGGGAGTGTATTCATTTCAAGTCCTCTATGTTAATATTTGGCATTGAGTGCAGGGAAGAATGAGGTTTATTTAACGGTAGTAGCAGGGACCATGGGAAGACTTCAGCCTAAAATAATAGACCACATCAACTTACTGCTTCACATTTCAAAAGGTGTAATGGCTTGAAGGTGACTGAATTGAGCCTTTGACATAATATTCTCTTTGTCTGCTTAAATTCATGGAAAGTCTAATAGTTCAATTTTATAGTTCAGTAGTTTTAAATTAAAATATACTTCAGGCTTTTGTTCAATAACATTAACATAAAATCCTGGCAGAACTGCAAAATTAGCATCCACAGTAATTGGCAGCTTAAACCAGCTAGTCAGAACACCTCTACACAGCATTACTGCTTCCTCCACATAAGATTTTATTTTGAATATTCTTTGCATTAAAAAAAAGCATGGCAGTCCCACTATCATCTTTCTTAGGTAGCAATGTTATTTCAAATACGTTGTCAATACTTTCTTCTCAAGAGAGAACTGGAACTAATTGTAGTACTGAACCCAATCATAAATATCAAATGACCAAACCTGAAGAAATTTCTTTTGCATTTTGTAAGTACCTCTTTTTGAAACTAAATAAAACCCCCAAGTATTTGTGGTTAAAAATATCTGATTACTATTAAACTGTTGAAACATTTTCATATTCAGCTGGTAATTTCCATAAAAAGTTTTAATTACATTGGGCAACTTAATATTTCTAGCTGATTTTGTAAGTCAAATCAGTGAGAATAGGTTTTGCTAATGCTACATTAAAAAGTCCAGAATAAAGGCCACTTCCCCATTGCTTTTACTTTTTATATCCATAAATATTATCTGTCCAGAGGGAAGGGAGGTGTCACTGGGCCTGGGATTTGTGTCTGTAGCTCTTTTTCCTGAGGGCAATAGATAGGAAGAGGTTAACTTCAGCAAGTAATTATTGGAGTGCAAAGGATTGTGAGAGCTAAATTTTCATAATCTTATGACAAGGTCTATCTTTTCTCTCTTTAGACTGGAGTTCCACAAGGATTATGGAATTCATTAATTATCTGAGATGTTTTAAAGAAAGCATAAAAGATTCTTCTAAATTAAAATTCTTTGCAATTTTCACAAAAGAAGCTGTAGAAGCACACATGCACACATAAACAAACAGAGCACCTAGAGACTGTAAGATCTGCACCAAGATTCCTGAAGGTTTTTCAACCAAGATCTGCCATAAAGAACATTTTCTTGGTCATGCTAGGATAAACCATAGCTCAACTAGACAGCTGAGCTGTGGCTTTATAAGGCTTTAACTCAACTGAGGATGATCCAGACAGAAATAATTTCTGCTCATTAACAATTACATCCATAAATACTTAGCTAGGATATAACACTGGTAGAATCTAATTGTATGGTTGATATAGGCTCTTTCTGGCAAGATACTGACAGTAAATGAGAATAGGATTATTTGAGGTTGTGCAACAAAGTTTCATTGCTGTTCTGGGCACTCAAGAAGTTAATGATTCCATATGACATGGGTTCAGTTCCCAAGTAAAAAGATGTCATTCCACATCAGAAAGTTCACATCAGCTCCAGTCTTGTCATATCTCACATATTTTGTAACTCTTTCTCACTTTACATAAGATACAAAAATGACTGGTTTTACACATAATCCTGTCTCAGCTCTCTTGGTTTATTAGATGTCAGCCTTTGTGGTTAAAAGTGTACTGCAATTGTCCCAGAGTCAGCCCAGCATTTCTCAGAGCTGGATGGGAAACATTCATCCTTTCCAGCTCCCAGCTCTGTGTGGCAGAATGCCAATACAACAGGGTCAGGGAAAGTCAGATGTATAAATCTGTGAGAATGCTACCTGGTTCCCTGAAATAGTTATTTAAAAACTGAAAAAAGCTCTAGAATTTCAAAACTGATTGGCTGCAAGAAAATTCAGGGCTTGGCATGTCAGAATCAAGTCTTAAAACAATTCTTACATATGGATGTGTGTGAAAATATCAGTTTTACTTTCCAGGGAGAGCTGCTATATCTTGCTCAGTGCTATTGCACCTACCTGAGGTCAAGGAACTAACAAGCTGCTGTCTAGAAAAAATTGATAGTGTCATTGAGGCAATATGAGTAGAAGAGATATTGAAAAACTTATTGGATCATGCCAATCTGTTAGTATGTGGAAGAAAACCAAAGCTGGACTTACTCCCACATGGCAAACATACCTTCAAAATTCCCTACATTGGGGTCAGAAAAGCACATTGCATCTGCTGTGGACTGATTAGTCTGTGAATTAGAACTTCCAGTAGTGTGTTTGACGCACAAATGTTAGGCGTGAACAGGCAAATGAAACAAACTCCTATTTTATTTCAGTGAGGGCACAATTCTGCAGGAGACAGTTCATGTGAGAACACAATTGGAGAAAAAAACATGAGCTCAGTTTTCTGGTGGCAACCAAAAATTATTTCATTTCAGCCAAATTCAGTAGCATCCTTAAAGCACTGATTCCAGGAATGAATTATTGCTTTTCATAAAACTGTTGAGATACAATTTACCATGAATTTTAAGGATCGTGCCTGCATGCACAAGGAAAACTATCTCCCTTTGCAAATCTTAGATACTCTTTCTTTTCATGGACTGTTCACAAATTCATTAATTTTATCTTAGCATTTAATTATATTTTGCCATCACTGTGTACCTGTAAGTACAGGTTATTTATGAGGCGTCTTGGTTTGACATACTCCTGTGTGGCGACTCCACGCTTTTACATATTCCTCCAGCTGTTTAAAATGGAAAAGTGATTTTAACTCTTAGGAGTGAGGAATGCAATACTATGCCAGAAAGGGCCAGGTGGTAATCCATCACCAAAAAGCATAACACATCATTATGCTTTGCTCAAGTAAAGCAATGTATTATTCTGAAAATCAAAGGGAAGCTGGTTTCATTTAATATTTACATCAGCAGGGCTACAAAGGTAAAAAGAAATACACAGGTTTAAGGAATACATCTAAACTCAATGTAGAAAACACAGATATTAAATGTGTGTGCCCAAAAAGACAACATCAGAATGGTTTGGCTTTAAATATACACTGTATGATGTTCTTTGATTAGCCTAAACTTAACTTGAGGAAGGCTTTATATTTCTCATCATTTTCTTATATTAATGTTCCTAAGACAGTAACAGTATTTAATTGTAGGAATCTCAACATTAAAAAAACCCCAAACTATTTGCTGCCTGCCACATGTGTTAATGTTTACCTACCTCTGGAGCTTCTGTCTAAAATCTGTTCTGGGACTGGTTAGAAGTAAATATATTCTATGCTTGCATGAGTGGAGAAAATAGATACCCTGATCTCTGACTTCTGTGATTAATTGATTCCTTTAGGGAAAGTAAATATATTTATCACCTGTAGACTGCAAGACTCCTACAAGAAATTATAATAGATCAGAGAATGTACACTTAGTACTTTGTGCCCTGATGTCAAAAAACATCAGGACAAAGCAAGGGAGGGAAGATTAATCTAAGACTACCAGGTAAAGGAAGATGAACACCTAGAAGTACTGCACGCCTACCTGCTCACCTTAGTGGCACACTCTCACCATTCCCTTTTCCCAACAATTTTTAGGGGGGTGTACCCTCCACCATTTGAATACCAACAGTGCCAGGAAAAAAAACCTCTTATTTTCCAAAATATTTCAGGGAAAAAATTAAAATCTAACACAAAAACCTTGGTGTTTTAATAGGAGTCAAATTAATTAACTGACCAGTAGAAAATCTTTCTATATATAGCCTTAATTAATGCAGTTAGTTTATAAAAATTTCCAGCATTTGGAATTTTACCAACATGTAATATTCAAAAAACGCCAAAGAAGCTAAAGCCATACAGATTTTTCACATACTTATTTAATAAAAAAATAATTCCCTTACTTCAACATTGCTAAGCTAATGACCATGTCATGTGCTTGATGTGTGAATGTACCTATTGCACAAGTACTCCTCTGACCCTACTTAGATATCTGAGGAGTGAGTGTCTAAATGCATCACCTTATACCCTGCAATTTCCAGAAAAAAAATAAAAAGTCCCCCACCTCCCCATCAAAAATACTTATCTAGGACAAGTCAGGTGAATTGTCCTCCAAGGATATCCACATCTCTCCATTTGTTACAAGAGGAGTGTAGGATGACCCATTAAGGTTTTTCACAGAGCTTTCAACAGCTAAAGGTGACTGAGGTGAAATGCACTCTCAAAGCTTTGTACTGTAGACGTTTTCCTTACAGCACTGCAGATCTGAGAACAGGCATGCACTGGAATGCATCGACCACGTGCCTGGCAGCCACACTTCCAGAACTACTTTCCACGGTCCTGCTCAGCTTCACACAACCAAGCATTTTAACTGCTGAATGGAAAACAGTTCAACTGTTATTTAGTGGAACAGGCTGTGATATAATGTGATCATAAATGCTTTGCAGAAGGAAAATTCCTTATTTGTCTCTTGAATTTAAACAAATTAAAGAAACATGCAAAACTAATACTTTGAATTCCATTTGGTATAACGTCCCTATTTAAGAGAATATTTAAACAGATGTTTAATATTAGGTCTGTGCCTAAATCCCATTGAGATCAATGGGGTACAAATGCATGCTTAAATTTAGTCTTGTGCATACAGTCTTCCTGAATAGAAATTGATTCAGCATGTACTGAAGAGCTTCCCTGAACTGTAGCCTGAGAGATTAACTTAAATATGTTTTCAGTTGCCCATCTACAGGCACCCTACTGGGAAAATTTAGTCAGAAGCTTTATCTTGGTATAGCTTAATGCATGTTGTTTTTCACCTTACTGGTCTCTCACTGTTCTTCTGGAACTCTATTTTGGGAATCTGTTGGGGTGTATGTTTTCTTTCTAATAACTGTGGTCACTTTTTGCCTTCAGCCAAAGTATAAGAAGAATGACATTTATTCCAAGTGAGAGAAAACTCAGCCATTTCCCCAATCACCAGCTTTCCTATTTCACTCAGCTTTCCTATTCTGAACAGAAAAGCCTTTGCTTTTCTCATGCACACTCTGAGGAGGAGCGCTAACTTTCTCTAGGTAATCTAAGTTACTATTTTGACATGTAGGTTATTAATTTTTATTTTATTGTTATCTTATGCATATCAGTAGCATTCAATTATTAGGCAATCTGTTGCTATTACTTGCTTGCCCACTTTGCATTCGTCATCATGACAAACTCAAAAATTAAGTGTACCTCACCATTTGAGTGTTTTACACCCTGGATCAAGGACCCCAAATTGTGACATTATTAAAAGAGAGCAAAAGAATAGAAAATACAGAATTTTCCTATTAGACATATTCCTCCACTACAGAGCAATGCTCTGTGGTCTACAATAATTTTTTCTATTTCAGATACATACTCTAGGAATCCAGTGAGTTGGGGTTTTTGAATGTTCAATATTGAGAAATAGGCCAGCTTCCTAAATTTGCTGAAAAGAAGACATAAGTACTGTTAGTGTTGTTCTCATCTTAAAAAAAAATTATAAAACAAAAAAGTTAAACATAACATTCTCTATTAAATGAGGATCCTTGAGACTATTCTCATGTCCCATTTAACTACTTCAGTGACAAGTCTATTTTTTCATCCTAGTTATTCCCATAAGAGGCAGTGAAGTACAACCAAAATTATTCCCGAGCAGCATAACCACAACTGCTTACTAAACTTAGAAGACCAGTCAAATTAAAGCTATGCCAATTCTTCAAGAGCTTGAGGCTTTGGACATTAACCAAAGGTAGCAGAATCTAATTGCAAATATTCATTGAAGATGCCATAGAGTATCACTTGGGATAACTGTGAGTTATGGTTTAATTTTGGAAAATAAGTTCAGCAAGTGCTTGAGTCCAGTATAAATTCCTATGATCTGATATAAGCACCTTTTTAAGGATACATTTGAAATATTTTCATTTCTTTGTATCAGAACATTGGAATTGGAGTCAAAGCCAGTCAAGAGCCCTTCCATCCTGGTCACTGAAGTTTGAATCAGAAATTCAGACTGTGACTTCTAATGGCACTAAACTCTTTAGCACAGTGAAAATCCTGAAGAAACTGAATATTCAGGAAAGGCTTTACAGATATTTAAGCTAACTATTTAAGCTAAGTACAAGAGGTAGAATCACAGTCTTTATGGAATGTTTACAAATCTAGTGAAATAATATATCTAAAGTTTAAGCAGTTTTATTTATAGAGTAATTGTCATTTTCAAAGCATCTTGAACCCCCAGGTTGATGCTACACCTTTGAGCAGTCAGTTCATGGTATTTTGCTAGCCTTATTACAGCAGTATGTCCTCTTGTTGCCCTGCTAAAACCCTGGTGTTTAGCAGATCCTTTAAATTTTAATTAATATTATAAAAATACTCTATAATATAAGTCTTCTGAATTATTAACTGGAATACTGCAATATGCAGGGATCTTAAGTCTTTTAATTGCAATGAAAAAAGAAAGTAATATGAAAACACTACAAGTATATTTTCCCAGAATGTTTTTAGGGTAGGCGTAGATGAGGTTTTGTTGTACAATAATTTAATTAAATATTACAACTTAGATATGAAAATTAGTGATATTCCATGACAACATGACATAGATAAACTACTAACATATGACTGTCATTTTCATTGGAATGTGACTTCCATTGGAAAGTCCCTTTTATGAACAAAGATTACATCTCTTTTTCTAATCCTTTATGCTGAAAACCTTTACAGAAGTGAAAGGGTGACTGAATTCATGCAGAACATATAGTAGCGAGGTGAAGCATAAGATACGTGAGCCACATTTTCACTTGATGAATAGATAGGATTCATGTAATACAAAATTTAAACTGGTAAAAATCCAATAATGTAACCACTGAAGATGATGGAGTTGAAAGCCTGTTCCTTCAGTGACATTTAAACTAAAGCTAAGATGATATAATTCTGCATATTTATCAGGCTACCTTGTATACTTTAACCGTATATCATGTGGTGTATTTTTTAAAAAGCAGCTGTGAGGAAATCCAAACATAATCCTTTCCTACAAAAATCAAACCAGAACAAAAACAATATTGGAAAATAATTCTATATTTTAATTGCATTGTTTTCAGCAATCATCTTAAATTTTCTTCCTGCACAGTTAAAACAAATTAAAACATTATTACCCTCATGGCCTTCTGAGGCGCACTTCTGCCTTTAATTAAGTATGGACAGATAAAGTCTTTTGTTCTTTTTCTGATATGTTTGACACCTGCTGTCTTTGTAATCAGGGAAATTAGTCAGAAAGTTCCAATAGAGAGGCTTTTAGTCAGAAGCAACACCTGGGTCCCTAGCTATGCCTTCATGTCACGTAACATTGTCCTGCACCCACAGCACAAGAGACAAAAAGCTGAACAAGTGGTGAGCTTTCAGCTTCAGATAAAAAAACAGGCTCAATGGGCTTCTGCAGAAATCAATGGTAAAACAAAAGCCATATGCTAGCCCCTTCTTTTCCTAAAATGAAGGGAAAACTACCTTCTTTTTTTTTCCTCCTCCTCATTTATTTTAGTATGATTTATGAGAGTGCTTTTGCAATCCACTTCAAGCAAGAAGGTAGGGCCAAATCTACCTGTTTTTATAGCCAGGTCTGTCACAATTCCTTCCAGTGTGATCCCGGACAAAATCACATTTGCTGTGGACTGTTGTCACTTCAAAATTATCTTGTTTTCTCCACGCAGTAAATGCCTTAGCTTGGTGAGTTCAACACCAGCTCACTCTTCACTGAGGGTATGGGCTAAAACTCATGCAAACATGCCAGATCCTAAAGAGGTTATTTCTGCTTGGTTTGTTTTTAGTGAAACCCTACACCCACCACGCAAATTCAAGCTGGCAGTGCAAGCCAGTGCCACAGGGCATGAGGAAATAACCTGTACAGCAAAACAGCATATGGCATCTGAAAAAAAAAGCGGTGGGATTCACCCTGCAGGTCGCAGAGGCTACACATACTAGTGCCTGTAGTCCCACAATAAAGACTGCTGGTATTTCACACTGACACTGTTTTCACCCAGACTGATTTTATTTGAGAGAAATTATTCATTTGTATGCAAATTCAAGCTAGCTACAGCAAAGGCGCACCTCACAACTACACTGAATTCCTGCACAAATAAGCACAAGTGAAAGGCTGATGGTGAGGACATAGTCCTTTCCAGAATCAGTAACTTCAGTCAGAAGTCCATCATGCTTCATGAAAATTCTGCATTTGTTCACTTTTCCTTTTATTCCTGTCCACCTTGTCTGTACCATATAAGCAAGTAAGAACTGTCATCATCCTCTCTCACAGACTTAACTGAGACTGCAGATCTGATGCTGCAGTAGGCCCTACACTTGTGATAAGGTATCACAAGCTCAAATTAGCCCTCAACCTTTAGCCTCCATCTCAGTTATTCCCATCTTCAGTTCAATCCCACTTCTCCATGGTGGTCTTTCCCCAGCTTTCAGAGGCTGGCAACAAAGATTTCCTCATCTTCCAGTTAGCAGCTGGGCACTTTGTTAGGAGAGTAACAGTGGGCTGAGCTGCTCAGAACTGCTGGGCTCCTTCTAGCACTGCCTGACAACATGTTCCTTTTTTCTCTGCAATTACTACCTGGTTCTGGGCATCCCCAATCAGCTGCTCAACCACCAAGAAGCAGGCAGCAGATCAGAGGACAGGTAGGACTGGAGCTGAGCAGCAGAGATAAAGTTTCTTCACTTATCAAGACCCTGTACAAAATCCTACTATTCAGAAAATCTCTATGAGGTGGCAACCATGACTTCTTCACACAGGATGGCTAAGGTTTAATTACTGTTTAGAAGGCATTCAGCTAAAATTATCCTGGGAAAGACACCACTCTGCCCAAGTGGAGACAGCAGTGCCTAGCCCACAGGTTGTTGTGCTGCCTCCCTGGGTTTAGACCGTGACCAGTCTCAGACCTGAAAATACTGCACTCACTCAACAGTTTTGAGATTTGTGGTATGCTTTCATTCTCATCAGGGTAAAAGAACAATAAAAAGAAAGGCTGGTGGTGACGTTAAAGAGTCACAGGTCTGCAGTGAGCAGAATGGGGGCTGAGTGCTGCCCTCCAGGAATGTCACCAACCACGTACAAGTATCGAGACTCCAGAAAGCAGCTGGTTTGGAGAATGGGTTAACAGTGGTTCCCTTGTGACCCTATTTGTGAACAACATGATAAAATATTGTTAGCACGCAACACTTTCCAACACGTTTGGCAGATATTAACTAATCAGTACTTCCAGTGTTGAAAGCATTGCAGCACTTTACTTCAGAACTGGAGAGAATGAAACTGAGAAGGTTAATAACTTATAGGAAATGACAGTGAAATAAGCTGGTAGAATTGCATTTAGATTTTTTATGTTTCTGCTTCATGCTTCTGTGCCATAATCTACATATCTTGATTTTCCTGGTTAAAAAGAAAAAAAAAAAAAAAAAAATTAGTTAGGTGTGACCATGTTCGCAGGGGTCTTAGGATGAGGGAAGAGACGAGGATCTGACTCCATGTTTCAGAAGGCTTGATTTATTATTTTATGATATATTAAAACTATACTAAAAGAATAGAAGAAAGGATTTCATCAGAAGGCTAGCTAAGAATAGAATAAGAAGGAATGATAACCAAGGTTTGTGGCTCGGACTCTCTGCCTGAGCCAGCTGGGCTGTGATTGGCCATTAATTAGAAACAACCAACACAGGCCAATCACAGATCCACCTGTTGCATTCCACAACAGCAGATAATCAATGTTTACATTTTGTTCCTGAGGCCTCTCAGCTTCTCAGGAGGAAAAATCCTAAGGAAAGGATTTTTCATAAAAGATGTCTGCGAAAGTTAGGTAATTATATAATATTATAATTATATTATTTCTATAATTTTATCTTTTCAGATTTAATGCATTTTTAGACATATGCCAATGTAATTCCCTTTCTTTTTCCTAAAATTTCTCTCACAGCTAATATTGCATAAACTCTTCCAAAATACTAAGGATCTCCATTAAGAAATTACGTATTACTCCCTGTTTGGATTTTTCTACACATTGATTACTCTTTAAATATAACATTTTATTTATTATTATTAGTGAGCATTCTTTGAACTTAAATTTTATTCATTATTTTTAGTGATTAAAAGAACCCTTGGCTTATACACCCTCTTTCAGCTCTAGATGCACATGCATCATTTTTAGAGTGAATTCCACTTTAAAATACATTCTCTGCTTTTCATAGTTTTCTGGATTACCCTGACTGAAATTATGACAAATTTAGAAAACTGCTGTAATGCTACAATGCCACCATCTGGTTGCAGTCAAGGATCTGATCTTGCAGGTGCTAAAGACACTGAACCTCAATGAATTCAACAAGACACCACCGACAATATAGGCTGAGTATTGAACAGATGCATGCACAGAACTGGTCTTGTTTATTGCGGGATTTTGATTAGCCAGAGATGGAGAGAGTTTGAAGAGTGAGCAATGCATCTGCTCTTTCTGTCTTTCTCTTCATTTGCAGTTCTGCCTAAGAGGCTCTGAATCCTCAATAAATTGTATAGATGATATGTGTGATTATATGTGTGATTGCATGTAGCATGTGAAGAGCAGTTTGCATCCCTCTGATGCCCCAAAGTCTTCCTCTGGGAGCCCTGGGGAGTTGGACTGGAGAGGGCTGGGGGCTTTCACCCTCCATCCTCACTGCCCATCCCAAGGGCAGAACTGCGTCTGGACAGGGCAAGCAAAGCCAGCCAAAAGCTCCCAAAATACACACCAAAAGCTAAAAACCTTTACTGAGGAAATTCTAAATATTTTAGCGATTCTTTCTGAATTATATAATGGGAAGTAATGCCTCTCTTCTTGGAGCAAACTACAGTGCTTTCTTGCTTTTGAAACACCTGAAGAAGTGGGAAAGAGTAAAACTTGGCAGTGGAGCATAAAGTGAAAGAAAACCAATATAAACACAAAACCACATAATCTCTGAATATCAGTCACAGCCAAGAGAAGTGTCTTTTTCAGTGTCTAAACCTGACTAGACAGAATCTGATTTTACATATGTTGACTGTAAAGCAGCACCATAACATCTTGCTCCATTGTAAAGTGCTGCTTGGTGGGGAATGCCAAGAAGACACCTTTTACTTCTTGCAGCAGAGAAAAAAGGCATTCATCTGGTTTGGAAACATATATTATAGCTTGCTTCTGTGCTGATATTCTACATGCTGGCAAAACCATTTGTGGCTGCTGGACTGATTTCTGTTGAATGTAAGTAAAATATGAAATAAAATGGAATCAGCAGCACGAGCAAGTTAAAAGTCAAATGGCAACCTCTCTTATTGCAACCTGTTTTCATGGGCTAAATGAAACAGAACAGTAATATTAAGAATATAAATAGAAATTAAAGTTAACAGTGGTGTCTCAGAAAAATACATTTCTAAAAATAGATTTATATATTTTGGAAAATTAAGTCATGAAAATATCTGCTCTTCAGAACCATCAAAGCAGAATTGTTTTCCATGTTATTACTGGAGGCAGATTCAGTTTAAGGACATGAGTTTGCAGGGCCTGGCATACGGCATACAGGACCAGGAAATTACATCAAAGGCAAAGGTAAAAGCAGGAGATAAAGGGGGAAGGGGGAAAGAAAGCCTATTTTTCTGTTAAAGTTACCAAAGGACATGGAAGAAGCTTGTTCAGGCTCATCTCTTAAAAAAAAAATGCAATAACAAAACAAAACAAAAAAAAAAAAAACACAAAAAAAACACAACCATCACCACACCCCCCCCAAAAAAAACCCAAAACAAAACAAAGAACCCCCACACCACTTAATATTCCTGGGATGTCAGTGAACTTGCTATGATTTGGTGTATAATACAAAATCAGCAAAATGTAAATTCACACAGGAAATATTAAACAGCAGATGGCAAATTTGTCCCAGGACCCCTTGCTGTGTGCACTAGGATTGTAGCAATTGCTAAAATTCTGTACCTAACATAAAGATAGCAAGAAATCCAACAATAACCCAGCAGAAAGCATAAAACTGTAATAAGAATGTTCTTCAGCATGAATTTGAGCAGAACGAAAGGAATGTTCTAGGAGTGCAATAATATTGCTTTGGATCTTATGCAAACAGCTGGTTTGCACTCTGTAGATGACAGTACTTGGCCAATAAACTTGGCCATATCCAACTAGATGTGTTGGACTCCTATGTGATGCCTTTCCAATAAGTAATCTGTTCAGCTTTTTGACTGTGGCAGAGACCATGTTGCTCCCACTCCATCACAATGGGACGTACTGTGTGCGATCTGTAGACCCAGTGGTTTGCAAGACCACTGGGGAGGTGGTACATCAGCTCAACAGAAATATCTTTTGCTTTGGGAAGAAGTTCAGCTGGGAAAGAGGTCATCAATTAGCCCAGAAGTCTGTTCTCAATACCCCATTTCTTCTGGGCACTTTGAGAATGGACCCCAATGAAGTGCTCTGGCAAGAGCCCAACTTGGAGCTCCCTGTTGACGTTGTTTCACCGAATTACACGCATATATATACCTCCAGACCAACACAAGGAATTTATGTCTCCTGCAGGTCTTATATGTTAGTGTGTGCATTTTAACAGAGAGTAAAGAAGAATATGCATTAAGAAACATTTTAATTTTGTTTGAAGAAAAATTGTTGGTTTGATTGCTTCCAAATTCAGCATTTCTGACTTACAAATTAGTTTCCTGACGCAGACACACTGCACCATAGAAGATACTGCAACTGCCTTTTTAGAGGGCCACAAGTGTCCCATAGGTCTTAAAGGCACCCAGCCAGCTCCACGTGACTAAGTCATGGTATCTTAATTAGAAACCTATCTTTAGACAATTGAATAAAGCCCTGAATATTTCAGAACAAAAATCCCCAGTGTTCGACCATAGGCAGGTAATGTATTAGGAAGAGAGAATGGCCTAATTGCTGGGACTTGAATTTTAAAAATATATAAATAAATAAATAAATTCATCCCAACTAACATTTTTAAGCTGTATAAAGTTTGGGGAGGTTAATTCTTTTCATGCAGCTTTAATTGGGACAAGAAGCCAAACTGCTGGAGTAGAAGATTCCTTTCACACCCTTCTTGAACTAAATGCAAACGTAAAACAGAAAGAGACAACATCCAACTACTAGCAATAATTGCAAATGATTACTATTTACAGAATATTCATCAGCATACACTTCATCAAGACTGTTACCACAGCTTTCTCTTGGAATAAGAGATTGAATTGTGGTATTTCTTATGACACAAATCCAGTTAAGAGCCTTTTTTGTGCTGCAAACAAATGCCTTATTTCTGCCTTATTTTCTTTTTCTACATTCTGCTAAATATATGTTTTATAGGCTAGTTTCTCCTCACATTCATTCAGTCTCACACTATAGAGTTCTTCTATAATTCCAGTATCTTTTTCTGCAGATCTCTGCAGGTGTCTCTGTATTACCTAGATGACACTAGTGTTTGTAATACCTCTCTGGCTGTTACTTTAAGAGTTTTACTGTCAAAACATTTTTTATCCTGCTTTTATCATTAACATTTTTCTTAGAAAATAGCCTGGATGTGGAAATCCTTGCCAAAAAAATAATCCTTATGTGATGCCTACTATATGCCTACTAAAATCAGCTATATGATTAAAGACTCCATGGAGAAACTACATTCTCATAAGACAAAAATACTTACTGCTGACAGTATCATACCCACTAAACATTCTCCCATCATAATTCATTGCCATTAATCATTACACACTTTACTTTAAAATAGCTGGAAATAATAAGTAATGTGAAGATGTTCAAATCTCTCTTGATTTCTATTAATGTCGGAAGCAGTGTTTTGTGAGATCTTAAATGATTCACTGGAGCCTAAATAATTCAGTTATATTTTTAAATCTAATGAGCCTGGATACTTCCACAAATATTGTGGTACATGTGTTAATGTACTGGTAGTCCTGTCATCCTTCCCAAATAGGATAGGTAGGACTGAGGCGCCATTATAGGGTGTGTTTGCTGAACCAGGGAAAAAATAGCAAACCAGATTTTTCAGCAGAAAAAGCATGTGATTGAGTGTGAGATAGACTCTAGCTACAGGCTAGCAGTCTGTAATTAGGAAAAAGTAGTCTGAGGAACAATCATTGGAAAGGGAAGCAGGCAGCCAGTAGCTGAATGCAGAACTAAAGAATAAAAATGGGAGCTTAACAGCAAACTTTGGGAAGAACAAACAGAGGGAAGTGGCAAATAACACTTATTTGAGGGCCTTTCCAGGCAAAAGGATCTGGTAAGAGCAGGAGACCAGAAGGTTTGACACTGAGAAGCAGCTGAGTGGAACCTTGAAAATGCCTGTCCCTTTGAGCAGTGACCCTCTTCATGCCTTCCTGGAGCTGTTATGTGTGGAAGGGCTAAGACAAAAGAAACTGAGATCACAAGATATTCATCTAGCCAGCTCACCCATTAAAGGCTTTACAAAAGTGGTCCAAGAGCAGGAATGAGAAGCCACATGGTTATCGATACTCTTCCATGCTAATTCATAAGCTGTCCTCTGTTGTTGAGTTGCTCACTGATTTTTGACCCTCTTTTTACAAGTCAGCTCCCCAGTGAAGAGCCTTTCTATACTTCTTTATCTAAGGCAGTTTTTTCTCAATTTATAGTTTGCAAACTTAGTTTTCAGAGAGATAGAAGTCCACAAACAACTGAACGTACTCAGATACCAACATCATAGGCATGAAAAAATATAAGTGCACACAAACCAGATGGATATCAAATAAAGAAATTATATTTGAAGGCTTAGCCAACTCTTATTTGACAGCAAATGAAAACATCCATGGTAAGCAATTCTGCCTGGGCAATCGACATATCCTAAAAGTCAATAACTGAAAAATATTAATCCTTTATAGAAAAAATTAAAGAAAACAGTGCTTCCATGTTGGGTATTGCCACAAAAAAAGTTATCAATAATTTCTTCCTCCTTTTTTGAAAGGTTAACTTGTGAAATTGATGATATTTTTATTTTATAAAATGTAAAGATAGATTTATTCAAATGTTCTATCCCTGGACAGAGTTCTTATTTCTTTATTTATTCAGCTATTTTCACACTGAGCCCAAATTCTTTCTTTCATTTTGTCATATTAGGCCTTTGCATCACTGCTGAGTAGCATGAATTATTAGAGTCTTATTATGTGGAGCAAACCTCTCTTCTTCTGTAAAGTCAGAGCAATCTTTTTTTTTTAAAAAAAAAAAAAGGACTGTCTTGTGGAATAAAAAATCTTCCAATGCTGTTTAACTACAGCTACATTTTCCTATTCTGGGAGCACATACTGCTACAGTAGTTAATACAATTTCTGTCCACTACAATACAATAAAGATAGCAGATGTGGAGTCACAAGACCCAGAGACCTCTACCAATTAAAGGTCAAAATCTGTCTCACTTCACAGAATGCAGCATTTGAGCATGAGGGCTTGTGTATATTTGTCATCTTGTTCAGTCAGAAAGATATGACAACAAATAGCTGGTCAAAAGCTGTCAGGGTCAAACTAAGCTTGATAGAGTGCCCTAGGTCACCTCTGTGATTCCAACAGCAGGAATTGCCCTGCTGTCAGTTTGTATTTTAGTCAAATAGTACGTGGCACACAGTAGAACTGTATTCCACCATTAATTGCTTCTTTGACTTTCTTGTTAACCAAACATTTTGATTAGGAATATGTACCATGTCATCATGTTCCATAGCAATGTAACAGCTGCCTCTTAACAGATCTGTAGTATTGAATGTCCTCTCATCTCACACCCAGAGGATTCACAACTGAGGTAGTATTACAGCTTTTGTTTGAATGAGGTAAAAATGCAAGAAGATAATAAAGCATTTCATATAAAGGAGTGCACACTCCAAAGAACCTTCACATTCTGTGTCCTTTTGGTAAAACAGACACAGAATTATTTTTTGTTATAATTTTAAAGGTTGGTTGGTTTTGGTTTTTTTTTTTTTTTACACTGATTTGGCCTGATTTGAAAGCTAGGCAAGAAAAAAGAGAGATGATCTAGCAAAGGTTTCCAGCTAATGATTATTTCTCTTTTCTACAAAAAACTGAAATTCCCCTGCACAATTCTCAGCATGTGCATAGAAATGAATATTGAATAAAGAAGTCACTTGTTACTGCTTTGGAATTCTGAGATGCAATTTATTCATTATTACAGTCAACATGTTTGCAGGGAAAGCTTGGACTTGTAAAATGTTCTGAACTTGTCCAAACAGGCTCAGTAAGCCCAAAGAGGGACTAAAAAGCACTAAGTCCTGATCTCCAGCAGACTGGTTCCACAGCAAGTTAGAAACAATCAAAGCTTTCATGAAACTCTATTCCAAATTTTCTGTGTAACAGATCTTTCTTTGTCTCAATTTCTACACACACATCCCATTTTGTCTCTCTTTTTTTCCACTTAATATTTTCTTTTATTTTTTCTTTTTATATATTTTTATTTGAAGCAGAAGCAGACTTCTTTTCATACAATTTATAAGTTTCCATCAACCCATCTCATTGCTTTTCCATTCCCCAGAAAGCATTAGTCTACTTACAGTATAATAATTTTAAATTAATGACAATTCACTTCTACACTTTTTTTTTAAACAGGAAAATAAGCCTTTCTCTTTCTGTGCATGCAACAGCAGGCACATGTTGATGCAGAAAATTTTCTTTAAATTTTTTCTTTACTCACCCACTACAAGAAAAAAAGAAAAAAAAACCAAAAAACATACATTTTGCAATAATTTTATTAGAAGTTGTGTAAGATTTGCAATTTAAATCAGCCTCTAAATTTCTTCATTTATTAGAGACTGTACTAACAAGAAATAGATTTGAGCAATTGCAATTTGTCACATTCATGCTGTGAAAGCTTTGACAGCCACCAAGTAGAACTAAAGCTCTATTACCCTGAAACTTCTCATCTTTTTCACATATTTTTCTGTTATTGCACAGTTTCTCTTTAACATTTATTACCAGATACATTTGGTAGAGGCGGTCCTATTTTGCTGCATGGTGTGAATAGTTTCGAAAGCAACTGTTCAAGAGAATATTTCATTTTGTATGTAAAGGAATAATGGGAGAAAATATATTTACACAGGGAGTGACAGAAGTAAGAAGCCTGAAAGAGATTTTTTTCACCTTCAGCCTACATGCAAGTAATGCATTTGGCCTCAGAGACGTAAACCTCCAGCAGTGCATACCCTTGGAAGGATTCTCCAAGTTCCTGTGCGTATAACTGTGGCAGCACCCTCATGGGAAGGACTTGGGCCGAGGGCCAGTGGTTCTGCAGAGCACCCTGTCCCCAGGAAGATGGGCAAAAAGCTGGGAGATGCTGCTGGAAGCAGAACTATTGTGCCATTGTGGTCCAAACATGCAACTCTTTGTTTCTATGATGACCCCATTATCCCATGCACAGCAAGGGAAATATTTTAGCAACCTCAGAGCCACTGGGGAACATTTTATTAATTTCCTTTGTGCAAAATGTTTATCTCTGTGCTTTCACAAATTGCTTTCCTGGCCCCAGAAACTTTTGCAATTTTAATGAAGGAGATCTATCTATCTATCTATCTATCTATCTATCTATCTATCTATCTAATCTTGCATTGTCTTTTTGAAGATCCCAAAACAAAAAGATTAACAAACAGTATAAACAATCTGATTATTTCCCTTTGCAAAAATGCTTCTGCCATTGCAATGTTCTTTTGATTGTGGCTTTAAAAATTATAAATACCAAAAGTCCAGCTGTGGAAAATAGCCCTTGCTATGGGTCCCTGTATTTGGGCACGACCCTCACTTTCGTAATCCTTATGCTATGACAGGAAAAGATAAAAATTATTTAAATTAAAAAAAAAAAAAAACTCAGAGCGAGGCTTTGATTCTGAAAATAGACTTTCAGACATATTTAACTTTACATATCTAATTCATCCCAGAGAAAAATCACACTGAAAGCATTAATTTGGTATAAATAGAAATCTGATGTACCTCAATACCATCTCATTGTAGTAAAATAAGCACAAAATCAATCATCTACACTTTTTTTACTTGAGCCTTCTTATTGGATACAAATGATTTCAGCATTTCAGAAATGATGAGTGCAAATAAAAACACTTAGTGCTGTATAAAATTTGTATTGAGTGGGAAAAAAATATAGGTCAATTAGAAGGTAAATTGGCAAATTTACCTTAATTTAGAAGGGATTTTCCAGGCCTTCCTTCAGCACTAACATGATGAGGTGTGTCCATATACTAAGAATAAGTCTCCCTCCAGGGCACTTCTCAACTGCCACTCTGTGAATAAGAAATAGCAATGATTCTAGTGAAGGGAGCACAGGGCGAGAGGGAGCTGGAGGCTCAGAAATGCGTACAGGCAAGAGCCTCTGTGATTAATGAAGGTACACAGAAGTGCAGTTAAACTGTAGGCAACAAGCTCAGCATGGTTTACAGAGGGGAATGGTAATCTGAAGATTTCCTTTGGGTCTCCCTGTCTGCCTAAGCCTGATCCAGAGTAACCAGGCACACAGAGCTATGTTCTGCATGTGCTGCTTATTCAGCTGACACTGGAATGAATGTAAGGGAAGATGAAGCCATCTGGCCATATGGCAACACAACTAACTGGAAAGATCAATGGGAACTTGGAATATTTGTAGTGTGAAGGGTTACCCAGGATTAGAAGATTCTTCTATCAATTCAATAGAACCTGGAATCATTATACTGCAAGGTAGATAAGCTCTATGGGGCTTATTTTAACCCTTGTCCAGTAACTTTTAGTAACCTGTGATTACTCAAGATAAAATATTAGTACTAATGTGCCTAAAATTTAAACAGTCATAGCCATTTGTGCAAATTGCTGGTGAAATTTTACCAAGTTCCTTAACTGGTGCTTTTTTACTTCAAAGTTTATTTTCATTTTATTAAAGAAAAGTCACAGAACCTGTCTTGGCCAAAGGTCAAGCCTTCTTCATAGCATGCAAAATATATCAGATGTAAGAGAGTTCTTTCCTGATATTGAAATTTTATATTGTATTTCAATTAAATGATCAGGATAACTTATATTTTACAAGTTGCTTAACTTGAATAGTAAAGTCTATTTACAAAAGTAATGTCCTGGAGAAGTCACTGTATCTAAAATTACCACCATAGGAGAGGTAGAGTTATCTTGTTAATACTAAAATGCATTGTTTTGCGAATGATACACTGACAAGTCATTGTTTTAATAGCCTTTTATCCTGCCCATTTGTCAATATACTGAAATACTTAATGAAGTAATGTCTTTTTTTAAATATCATTCCAATACAAAATGAACATGCTATGCATAAAATGAAATTCACTCTTATGCAGATCAAAAATGGACATAACCTTGACATGCAGCTTGTTAAGAAATTACAACCATTGCCCAAAAAATGAAATCTCTGAGTTTGCACCATCTTGTTTAAGAAAGTGTGGTTTGTAAAAGAGAGAACAATAGAATAAGAAAGAATATCTACTACTCTACAACAGAGAAATCAAGGATTATCTACAAAAAGCCATTTTGCACATGATTTCTAAAGAATTGAAAAGTATCTTCCCTAGTACTTTTAAAACATAGAGATCAATTCTTGTCCTCTAAAACCAATGTGGTGGTTTGACCCGGAAATCCGGGTCAATGGGATTTCTGGGAATGAGTCATCTTCCAAGTCCACTTTAAAAGCAAGGTGTTTGCGCAGGCACGGTCTCTTGGGACATCGGAGGGACACAGGTCGGAGCTTCTCCCCTGCCCGGCGCTTGCTGGGCGGGGGAGGGGCGGCCACGCGGTAGGCCTGGGCCCCAGACCAAGATCGGGAGAGAGGGTACCCTAAAGGTGGAAGGGTGGAGAGATGGAGACCCCCAAAAGAGAGAGCGAGTGTTCTGGGACCTTTGTTTTGAAATTAGATACTAGTGTGCTGCTGCGGGCTGAGAAGAGAGAGAGGGAAGCCATGTGGCCCGGCCCGGGAGAGGTAGGCCTGCCCCCCCCCCCCCCCCCCCCCTGGAGATGGAGAGAGAGAGAGAGAGACCGAGGGAGAGAGGGACCGAGAGAGACCAAGCGGGACTGTTATCTTGAAACCTGATATGAGCTGCCTGCGTGCCTGTGTCTGTGGAGAAGAAGGGGGGGGAGAAGGCGCTGTGAAAGAGTCCTGCCGTTTTTAGAGCCTTTTGTTTTTTTTGTGGACAATGAAAGCTTACAAGACATTACCCTGTCCCGGAAAAGGAGATAGAGTGAGTGAGAGAAATGAAATGAGCAAGTGGAGCAAGTGAGGGAGAGTGTGAATGAAAAGAGAAGCACCCTGGTGGCAAGAGAGATGATTGGAGTGGCTGTTGCTGGACTCTTTTTGTACAGCCATGGACAGAGCCGTGTTTCCTTGTGAGACAGAGACTGCATCCAGGGGGGCGCAATGTCTCGGAGCCAAGAAGAAGATGTAAGGATGGAGTTTACCCCTCCGCCTCAAGGGGTATATAAATATGGGGGGGACAGATGTCCCAAAAGGTGTGATTGTGTTTCTTTTTGGAATGGGACAGAGCATCCTTAAAAAACAGACCCTGGAAACAGCCCTGATTTCATCCAGGCGGTGAGAGAGCCTGGAAATTGGAAAAGGCCACCATGGCCAAGCAAAAAGGACTCCTCTCCTCTTGATGAATGGAGAATTGATTGTGTACAGAGTAGTGATGGACTAATGGTTGTTGATTTGGGAAGTGTATTGTGTTGGGGAATTGAGGGGAGGAGGAGGGAGATGTTTTGTGGGGCTTTCATTTTTTCCTTGTGTGTTCTTTGTTTTTTTATGTATAGTTTAGTTATTGTCTGTATAGTTTAGTTAATAAATGTTTTTTTTTTTCTTTTGTTAAGTGGGAGCCTGCCTCTTTCTTATTCCTGGCCAAAAGTCTCACAGCAGACACCGGGGAGAGTGCTTTTTTTTCATGGG
Organism: Calcarius lapponicus; assembly: GCA_039654755.1. NCBI lineage: Eukaryota > Metazoa > Chordata > Aves > Passeriformes > Fringillidae > Calcarius > Calcarius lapponicus. The sequence goes on along the minus strand of JBBFKN010000028.1, from coordinate 1,036,647 downwards.
GCATTGGCTAGTGCCAGTGTCAAACCATGACAACCACCAAGAGTCTTTAACTTAATTTGGACGCAAATTGTCTTAGGTAAGATTCTGCATGACTTCAAAAAGATGACAATAACTTTGCTTGCACTTTTACAATTCAATAAATGGCTGTGGCAAAATAATAAATGCCAAAATAATAATTTCTGCTAAAAACAGAATAATTGTAACACTGAAGCTGCAATAGGAAACAGGAGGAAATAGTTTTTATTTGATAAAATATCTTCCTGTTGGCTTCCCTGTTCAGCTGTGATTCTCCATTTGCTCTTGTTTTCTAACATCAGTCACTATCCACTCTTTTGCTCCCCAAATAATTTATTCACCATAGTTCTACCATCTTTTCCTCACCTTTCTATATCAGTAGTTGTGCCTGACTACAGACCACAACCAAATTGATGCAGCCCCTAATACAATCCAGGCATTGATAGTCAATGTGTGTAACCACCTGATTGACTGTGTCCATCCACTGAAAGGAGATGTCTCTCTGGTCAGCTGATCCCAACTCAGAAATAAGATATTTATTTTGCATGAATCACATTACATCACTGGGGCATCTCAGTCAAGCCAGACAGTTACCTCAATCAAAATCAGACTTCAAAACAATTTTTTTGCAATTGCAAGCTTTTAGAATGTATTTTCATATAGAGGCCAGGTTGTGTATGTTTCCTTAGAACAGACATAAAATTTGCTTTTTAATACTTAAATAAAATATTTTTAATTTAAGTTTTTACAGAAGATGAAATTTCTTACCATTATTTTCTGCTTTTATTATTGTCCACAATAACCTATATGCAATGGATTTACTGCAGGTAAAACCACAACATAAAGTTCTTCTTCCTTGATAATCCGAGCAAACATGTTTTACAACAAAAGATGTTGCCCTTACTCCTCCTGAGCTGGAGTCTGATGAGGCAGAATGGAAACAATTTTTTTAAAGGCACACTCAAGCCTTCTCCTTCCACTGCTGCCATTTATCAGATTATCAAAGCTAGAGATAAATGAATTTGAAAAATGTTGAAGATTGAGAATTAAGAAATTATTCACAGTTTACTAGCAGACCACAGAAGCATCTTCTGATGTACTTTTTCATTAAGAACTATTAATAGTTCACTAAGCAGAGAAACACACCTTGTCAATAAATAGCTCCGTACTGCAGATAAGCAGAGCATTTACAAGATATTTATTGCAATAAAAATAGGCTCAAATAACATTTAATTAATTAGTTATTCCATCAGTTATGCTTATTTGTATTTATTGCACACACTAATAATCTGCAAATGTGTTCATTCTTTAACATAAGAAACAATTTGGCTTTAATTATAGTACAGAGCAGTTTGCTGCTTTACATAGTCTCATTTTACCCCTCTGATAAATGGATGTTAATTACTATATGAAAGTATAGGATACCATCATATGGACCTTTAATCCATTTTCAGAAATGAAGATTGGTTCAATGGCAAGATCAGCTGCAGTGAAATTCTTGTAAATCATCTAAACTTGTGAAAAATATCTGTTCATTAATCCTTCCTGACAGGTTAATTTCATTCCATTTCTAAGTTGTCAAGTTAGAACATGGAACAAATAATCAAAAGCCTTTAAATCAAATATACCAAATCAAGACTAATTGAATATGTTTCAAGTATGTCAATAATAGATTCATTTTTCAAAATTTAATAGGAAAGCTTGTTAAACTATAAAAATACATGCCCTGCTACGTCTGGAAGGGCAGGAAAAATGTTAGCACAGCAAGTTTATCTTTTTGTTAACTGCATTCCCTGAAAATGTGAAACAGTGTTCATAAAGGAAATTCATATACATTTTTATATGCACATGTTGTTTTGTGTATAAAATAGCTATGAAAAGTACTGAAGTAAAATGCAATTGTTTCATGAATTAAGAGCTAAATTTCCTATTCTGTATAATTACACAGTTTTACAGAATCATGCATTTCTGCCCTGACCATTATTTCATCTAGAATTTGGAATGTCTTTCTAAGGAAATGGGACTGACACTGAAGATTAACGGCTATTAGTAAATTGAATAGGGCATAAATTCCCAAGTATCTGATCTCCATTCTTAGATCTGGTATAAAAAAGTTTTTCATCTTTAGCACTGGTGGGAAGAGAAGTTTTAAAAAATTCACTTGAGGGCATGCTAAAGACATTTGCTAAATCTTCCTAGTATTGCTTAATACTATGCCATATTGAATGGTATTAGTGATTATCTCAGTGCTATTGTTGTACAGGAGTTGTTAACCACCACACTGGGTGGAGCAGTTTGAAATAAAGATTCCCAAAACAAAGAATCTCCACAAGCCACTGTCAGCAGCGATATGGAGCTTTATTCTGCTGCCCAAACATAGTCCTGTTTGGGACTATGAGCAATATAGGTAATTTATTAATAATTAATAAATTACAGTATTTATAAATTAAATACTGTAAATATAACAGTAAATATGGTACTCAGCCCATACAGTGCAAGTTGCCCTGATCCTTTTAATTCCAAAGCAATCAAGTTACTACAGTTTGGACTCTGTTGTCACCACTATAGCTCTGTTCACCCTGCTCATGGTCTTCAGGACAGCACACTTTAGTGAGGGCGTGGCCAGAGAAGGGCTCACCTGTGGCACCGTGACAGATCAGCTCTGCTTCTTTTGCTCCTCAATAAATAGAGGTATAGAGTAATATATCTTAATTTCATTATTAACTTCATCCCCATAATTTAAATTATTTGAATTGGTCAGTTTGTACTGTCAGCAGAAGTATAATTTAACTGGACCAGCACCTGCAGTGGTCCTATTTCACTTGGGCAGGCAAGAAATTCTTGCCTCCTTACAGATTGTGCTCCTTTTTTCACAAATCACATCACAAATTTGAATAGGCACTTAAGGTACCCCAAGACCTTGAGTAAGACCAGATCTCAGGGAATGGCAGATATATAAAAAGGTTTCTGGAGTAGCAAATGTAATCCAAGCAAGACACCCTAAGGGATCCCAACCCACTCTATATATCCAGTTTTGGCAGAAAGCAATGTAGTACTTAGTGTCAGCATGACCTAAATCTCTTTCTAGGCTCCCTTGGTTAGCTGTGCAAAGGCTACAGTGCTCAGATATCCAGTCCATGTAGATTTGCCATGAAGACTTCTACTACTTCATGCCTTCATTTGGAGAAGAGTCTTTGCATCTGTTATACTTGCATTAACACAAAGTGGGAAATCCTAAAGCCAAGACAGCAGCCATCAGTGACTTTTCCCACTTTGCTCCAGGGGACTAGGTGGACCTGAACTCTAGTCTGTGGAGGTGGAAACCTCTTCAGTTCCATTTGGCTCTGCTCTCAGTCTCCAGAGAGACAGTCACATGTGCCCACACAATAGCATTTTAATGAGTTTAAATGAAGCTGCAGACTTTTCTTGGGCTTGATATACAGAAGTCTGTTTTGTGGTAATTAAATAATTAATCAGTGCTACTCTGCAATTAATCAAATAAAATCAGATATTACAGTAAAATTAATGAGCTCATTTCAGATTGTGTTCTCTTTTGCAGCAAACTAGACAGTTGCATTTTTGTTTCTGTAAGTAATGTTTTTTAATCAAAATAAATTTTCTAAATTATCACTTGTCAAACTGAATTATTCCAGGAAGCTGATTAACTGACTTTTTTTGATATTACTGTTTTGTTCATTACAACTTTCTTTAATTTTTTACTTACCAAAATAATTTATTCAATGCATCCACTTTAGGTATCTACAAGAACTCTGAAATGCTTTAATGGCAAAAAAATTCTTAAAAATAGGGAAACAAATCTATTTCACATAATCCTAAAACAGTGCTACTGGTAGGATGCAGATTGCTTTGATCGCACTCCTGGACCTTAAACTACAGGAAAAATACTCCCTTCTAAATCCTGCTCAATAATTAATTAATTAAAAAATAGGTGGAGCTAATTACATCATAATCTACATTTTAGACCTGAAAAGATAATTCTGAGTTCACAGAAAAATTTAAATTTGAAATCTGAGAAAAAAAGTAAAGTTATCACTGGTTTTTTTCATCTCATTTCTCTGAAGGTTTCACAACTCTTTTGCAAATAATTTAGTGGAACTTAAAGCATTTATATTTTTTAGTTAAATAATAGTTATCAAAACAAATTGAATGTCCCAATTCAAACAAAAACTCAGCAATATAAGCTTAATCCAATTTATTATAAGTCTTTCAAACAGAACATTGCTATGAATAGTCAGCTGAAAAAGAAGTTCCATTTTTCCTTATGCATTCATGTTTCTACTACAAGACACCTCTTGGGGAAGTTGCTGCAGTTCTCACTTCCATTTAATTAATACTTTCAGCTATTATCTGGTACCAAAAATGTCTGCACATTAAAAGCTATTCTTAGTCCTTAATTCAACTCACATCTTCATAAAGTATAGTGATAAAATCTTTTTCCTGAACTGAAGAATTTGAGACTTTATGATCTCTAGTCTTTAGAGTATAACTACAGCTGAAAACAGAATCATAGAATATCTATATGTAATTTTTGTCTCAAAAAATAAAAATATAAATGATAGATAGCATTCCATATTTTGAGTACATAGTTAGACAAGTTTACATAACTATTTCTAGGAAAAGGAATAAACATAATCAAGTATGGTTTCAAGTCAAGCCATTCCCACAATCATAGAATGGGTGAAGTTGGGTGGATCATCTGGTTCTAGTGTTAATATAGAGAAGTTTAAGCGTCTAATAAATCTAGAATCAAAATCATTTTTAAAACTGAAGAACTCATTATGCAGTCTTAATAATGTATAAGGCTTCTAATCAGTGCTAGCTAAATGACTAGTATTTGAAAATAATTTTGTACCTTTGTCTTTTAGAAGCACGTTAATGTATTTGCATAGTTATGGAAATGGCAGTTGCAAATTGATTACTCATTTTAAGAAAATGAGCAAAACAATAGCACCATATTTGAATCCTAAATCCAGGAATGTATTAATCAAAAACAGGATGGCTTTTCAAGGACTTACATAAATTACATATGATATATCAGGTTTCAAAGTAATAAAGACATATTTGAGGCATGCAAGTGGCTCAAGTCCATAATGTCCACCTGTAGCCCTGTAAACTATATTGCTCAAACTTTGGTGATATTCCAATGGAAACTTGAAACAAGTTTAAAAACTTGGAAAAATTTCTAAAATAATCTCAGTTTAACTAAAATGCCTACCTCTACATAGAATATGTTACAGAGTTTGTATTTTCCCATGTGTACTCGTTCAGTGCTGACTAATGCTGGTGGGAATTCCCACACACTGTGGGCTGCTGGGTGGGTGCAGGGTATTTCCCAGGCCATGGTGGCTGACTGGGTGCTGTCCATCACACTGGACAAAGCAGGGAGCTAAGACTCAGGATGTGTCAGAGATTTATAAAGTTCTTGTAGGGATAGATCCTGCTCCCTCCAATGTCATAAATATGCCTTTTTCCACCTTTCAGATATTTAGATTCCTTGCACTGAATATCTCAATTGAATTTCTCTCAATAGTAAGATTTCCTTCTGAAATTATTACAGCTTTCTTAGAGTGTTTATATCCTAAAGTTTTCAACGTATTATTGTTTTGATGTATTATTGTATTATAGTTTTCAATGAAATATTTAAGACATCTGTATAAGTTGCATCTGGAAATACAATGCACAATGTATAAACAAAAAATCTACACAGAAGTGAGCATACAAATAAATGCTTAATAATGTTAGATTCTGGAAACTCCTTTTCTTCAAATGAGAGTTTATCTAACTGAACAGATTTAGGGTTAGTGGCAATTCATTTTCATGGCTTCACTTCAAGAGTATCAGGTGTATTACATTACATTCCTGATGGAGTGTGTTATCTTTTCAACTTCTTGCAATTTGCACAGCACAGGGTAGCTTTTGAGTGAAAACTCCATGAAGCCATTCAAGCAAAGAATTTGTCAAGCTGAATATCAAAAATAGCATTTTTTTTCTCCCAAAATGCATGAAGACATATCACCTGCAATCTGTTTCAGATTTCTGAAGGTAGTAATTCATACTGCAGTAAAATTAAGAAAGATATTCCCAATTGTGTTCATTCTAAATATATGTATGTATATTTATATTATAATCACCATAAGAGTCAAGGAAAAGAAATTCACAAAGTTTAGAATTTATAATTGCTAATTAAAAATCCTTTTGATGAAAAAATTGTAATGAACTCATAAAATAAACTTTTGAATACACATTTAATAGTTGTAAATATCAGGTTTTGCCTGAATAAAACTTCCATAATCTCTTTTGTGAGAAGTTGATGCTAAATGTGCTTGCATTTCACCTATATCATGTTAGAAAGATAAAGTTGTCATTTACAAGGAGACATTTTCTTAGTATTATGAATATTGATATTAATATTCATTCTCTAATTTAAGTTTTAAAATCCTTTTGTTTCTTCACCTCTGAAATTGTTAGCCTTGAAAGAAAATTAAACATTCTAGAACCTGTTAGCTGTTTTGTCACATTCTTTTAAAACACATTTATTGTCATAACACACTTGGACATAAATGTCTCACCATTTGCAGGACTTTAAGAAGATGTGAGGTACACCCAGTGCATCCTGCAGGCCAGAGGTCTTCAAAACCCATCTCCTAAAAATGAAAAAGTATCTTGGGAAAACAGCGGAGAAGAATGTCCTAAATAGGCTCAGCTTACCTTCACTTTAAAATGCATGTTCTTCAATTGTTGACAAACAAATCAGTCCAGAAAAACCAGTCCACTGCTTTTTTGTAGTTAACTTGTAGATTCTGTTATGAATAGCTGAGGGTTAATAGTGTGCATCTTTTACCATTTTAACCAGTGAAAAGAAAATAAGGACATTACTAGAAGATAAAATAGTAGGGAAATGTAATATCTTTTGTGCAAAGATTCCACTGACAACCATTAGCATTATTATCTGTGCCAACCAGGAAATGACTATCATTTTAGATACTGTTTGACAGCTCTGATTTATTCCTGGAGAACTCAACTTCATTCTCACCAATTAACATAGCAGATCCATAACCAGCCTTAGACATGCCACATCTATTCACAGGGGATTAGCTATAAGCCATTTATTCCACATGTCTGTCCATTCAAAGTATCTGTATTTTCTGAAAGATTACAGCTTCTCAACATTATTCTAAAACCAGTCACCAAATACTGAAGCCATTCTCCCCTGCTGAAAACCTTGTAGAAAAGAGAACTATATCATTTCTTTAGCAAATGTACCCTTCACCAGCTGCAAACATATTTTCTGTACAGGAAATAGTCTCAGATCTCTTAAGAAAAGATACTTCCCTTCTCTTTTTCTCCTTCCCTCTCTGCGTCTCTCTCTCCTTTCTCCATCTCTTTCTCTGTCCCCTCACTCCAGCCCCCAAAATACACACACAATACTGGCATCCACACACACCCCAGGAGCAGCACCTAAGTAATTTATGGACAGGAACAGAGAAATTTGAACCACTGCAATTAAAAATACTGATTTGTATCTACAGCATCTGTCACCCCAAAGAAGTCTATGTCACTATAAAAGTCTATGGTACTTTATATTAATGAATTATCTCACCTAACAAGACCTGCTGTGAGATGGTTCTTGGCAGGCACATAACAGAATTCAGTGATATTGGTCAACTTTTATCAGATTGAAAATGAAGAACATGATAGTCCATATCCTAACACTAGGTAGATAGATTTTACATAGTTTCACTGGCATCTGGGAAAGTAATTTTTTAGGATGAAAAGCTATTCAGTGCCCACAGTCCCTGGCTCTTGCATGATAACTCCTTCAACAATGGTTCTGTACATCCTTGCCCCAGATGATATCCTGCATTGTCCCCTGGATAGCAAACTTTTCCTAACAGTTCAGTTAGAAATGTTTCGCAAAATTTGACAATATTGTTCTTCCCCTGGGCCTCTGTAGTTCCTCATTGTGTTCATGGAGATGAGCCTTTCTGTTACAATCACATAATGTAACATACAGGAATGGGGTAATTCATCTTGGTGGATAAAAGGAGCTTTGTTAGAGCTAAAAGATTTCTTTAATTTTCAGTTACTGTTATTTCTAAGTAGACCCAAATGTCTGGTCCTCTGACATGGGAAACCTAAATGTAGTCAGGCTAATTTGCATATACTAAACCTTTGTGGATCCAGAGCTGAGTAAAAACTCTTCATAGAATCCAAGGCAGGGCTAGCAATGATCTCTCTACATGATTATGTGGATCATGAACCATTTGGTTCTTCTTACATACCAGACTATCACACTGGCAATACATGCACAATACAGCAACATTTCTGCCTTGCACATTATTATCACATTATAATCACTAACATGCACCTGTAGATGTTATATTTTGTTGCTTTATTTTGGTGCAAAGTAACCACATGACTCCCTCTATATTCAAATAACTCATATTCTTGCTCTGATACATTTCTAAATGTGTCCATCATGTGTGCAGGACCATCATGTGTTTACTGTTTTCACATATCAACAGAGAGTAAAAGGTTATTTACCTATCTGCATCTAATTATTTACAGTACATTATTATTCATGAGTACACTATTAGCGTGCCATTTTCAAAATCTGTAAAGGAAGGTGTGGAAAAGGATCACAGCCCTGAGTCCTTTCACATCTACAGAGATGATGATAGCACACATGACTACTGCAGAAAAAAGGGCAGAGGGTTGTTGAACCCATATAGACAGATGACCTCAAAAAGCTGTTTACAAAAAAAAAATCAAACTTCTCTTTGCTCTTCAAGCATTTGCTTTTATGTTTTGTTCTAGTTACTAAAAATGTACTTCTTAAAAGACTGCAGGCATGGGCTCACAGTCTGGTTGAGAAAGAAATGTATTTATTCCAAATCAAGCATACAAACAAGTCCTAAAACCTGCATCATATTTAATAAATGTCCCTATCACACAGGTGTCTGTTGTTTGGGCATTCTTTTGGACTTTCTTTTAGAGGTAGATAAAAAATGTATCTCTTTCAACTCCCATACTGTTTGGAAATATTAATTTAGGAGCCTATATACATCAATCTGTCGTGATTCCATGAGATAAGCAAGGTCTGGACACGTGTCTGTTTTGGACTTGATCTGTGTGCAACCACAACACCACTTATAAACCTATTTTAATTCACAAATGACAAAATCTGTAACCATTCACACTTTTTTCACCATCATACCTGACCACAAATCAATCAGTTCACTTTAAAATTTACCTTAAAATATAATAATATCCTGACTTCAATTGCATCAATAAAATCTGTATTAAAAGAGTTTGAGCACTTAAAAAAATTCAGCTTGCAGGGCAACACAGGCACTGCAGATACTACGGGAAGTTATAGTGTTCAAGATTGCATCTGAGTATACTAATTGAGCTCTACAGCTACTTTTGCCTAAATAAAATACATAATAAATCCATTAGAAAAATATTTTGTCTTCTTGAAAATATTTTAATCATCAATGATACAACACTATATTATAGAAATGGCAAAAGATTATTAAACAGAATTGTCCAGTGGAAAAAATTGAACCCTTTCTTATGATTCCCTCAAGTCACACTCTAGAGCAGACAAAATAATCACAAGTTTGTTTCTAGCAGTCTCAGTAAAGTGTCAAAGTGAAATAATCCTAGTAACCCTTTTAGAAGGAAAATCTAATACTTCGCAATAGTAAAAGCTAATATTCTCAAATCATCAAAGAAAATTGTTAATATAACCCATAGAAAGACTCCTGAGTACATCAAAATGCCACTCTAAAGAGGAAGGCACATCAGATTGTCATATGAGTATCTCTGTTGTCTTAAATGGGACTACCTAGACAGATGGTTCAGAATTACCTACTTACTGATAACATTAGATATGTTATATCCAAATTTTCAGTGACATTTTAAACAGAAATTAATAATACATCACAAAGATTTTACCAGAATTGAAGTTTGTTCCTTAAGAACATTGATTCTCTTAAGAGTCTTAAAACTACCTTCAGCCAGAGTATTCAGGTGATCCTAACAGGTATTGCTGAGAGGTGAATAACATTCAGCTGGCTAAAATAGATTTCCCACTGCATTCCCACTTCAGGTTTTTTAGTGAATAGTAAGGTACAGACCAACTTTTGGTTTGCTTACTTGCCTCTCCTGCTTTGAGTGGCTGGCAGAAAGGAAGATGTCTGTGCACCAGATATAGCCTGTGCTTGTTGTGGCTGTGTGATTAGAAATCATTGATAGGATCACTTCTGTACCAGGGAAGGGAACTGACACAACAATGGGCATGCTCTACCTATTCACAAGTAACCCTGGGTCACAGTGGAAACTGCACACACTGACAAGCCTTGGAGTGCTCTCATATATCCCTCTGTGTAGTCCAGGGCAGCATTCCTCAAAACAGACAGCTGCCTCAGTTCCTGCAGCCACAAGCAGGATTTCAAAGGCGACAGCAAAATGAGGAGCATATACAGCTATGTTCAGTGAGAATTGAAGAATCTAAGAATCTACATTTCTCTATTGTGTATCTGCACAAACCTCTACTCATAGTTATCTTTGGAGCAGTGATTTTATGAAGCAGCATGATCAGAGAGACCATGCAAAAAAAAAAAAAAAGAAAAACAAAATTAATTTTTTTTTTTTTAAACTATTTTACCAGTCAGAGCATCCAAACTTAAAGCTAAATCAAACATGTAATGGTCTGAAAAGTGTGAATGGAACAGCAGTTGGTGGCAGGTTTTCTGATTCCAGTTAGAGCATGTCCAAATCATGTAGGCAATGCCTTATGAAATCCACCAAAAAGTGAGGTTTCATACCTTCACTTGATGATGCCTTAAGTTTTAGCTTTCATATTTTCCAGATTCTGTACTGCATTAGTATATAGCTCTGAACTTCTTACAAAGTGTCTGCAAGTTCTCCTCACAGTTTAGTCAGACAAAACAATCCTTTTCCAGCCTGAGAACCAAGGACACCATTGCAGCTTCAGGCCCAAAAAGTATAAACAGCAGCAAATTGAGGAGAGCTAACTGGAAGGATGGGACTTCATAACCTGAAGCTGTAATTGGACAATTAACCCCAAAATGTAAATGGACCAAACCTTAAAATAGTGTGAAAACGTGTGACCCATCGTTCATCTTGGGTGGAGCCATGGCCGGGCTCTTGTACTGCCCAAGGCAAAGGCCTCTGAAGGCCTTTCCAATAAATACCTTCTTTATTCCTTTAACACTGTCTAGCCTTTCTTCAAGGTAGCCTTTCAAGGCATCAGTGATATGTAAGAGCCAGCATATATAATATATAACCCAATCATCCTGAGTAGACCGTAAAAATACAAACTCTGCTTTTCAGAAAAAGACTTTAGAAAGGCTTGTTTAAACTTCTGTCCAAGTTCTGACCCTGAGCTCCCTTAGCACTGACTCCATGGGTGTTAGATAAATATGTGGTTCAGTGAAAAACAAAACCTGTTATTACTTCTTGGACTAAGAGATGTGCAATAAAAATATATCATTTTTCACATGGAACAGTTACATTTTGTAACCCTTTGTCAGGGGATGGCTGAAAACACAAGGAGACTCCTCGTCATTGAAGAAAGTCCTGTGCAGACAGTGCTACCAACTCTTGCTAAGTTCAGTGTTTCAGAGTCTTGGAATGTGAGAGTCAGGGACCCTTAGCTACTTCTTATGTACTTCTACAGACATTGCTGAGTATGAAAACCTGTGAAATATTTGTACAGAAATCAAGGAGATTTTTTTTAAACTACTCTGGTGTCAGGTACATCTGTCTACAAAGGTTCTTTGGGAACTAAAGCTAGAAAAAATAGAAAATACACCAAAAATAGAAAATACTGTAAGACAAAAAGAAAAAAACAAAAGACAGGCAAAAGTTTCAATTTCCAAAGATTGGCATTATTAGGATTTGGTGTTCAAATGACAGAATTTGACAGAAGAGAAAGAATTTCTGATCATTTGAATTATTTTAATGAAAGAGTTCCTCCCTTAAAAAAATGCATTCATAAATGATAAAATTCCATAATGTTTAACATAATCTTTGAATATACAATAAAACATTAAGAATGCCTGAGCCAAGAAGTCTACAGCAGGCATATCATTGACTCACAGTATGGTTAAAATTACAGTTATAATACTGAGATAAATAGAAAATTAGAATTGAGAAATCCAGCAGTAGTTTAGTCCTTGACTTAGTGAGATTGCTTAAACACCCTGCCACGTCTCAAATGCAGAAGTGCTCCAAGAACTGTGACAGCTCAATTCACTTTTCCACTTCAATACTTCACAGAGCAGTGAGAAAATATGAGTAGTATGTGCATTTTTGTAAGCCAAGAATGGCAGAACAATTTAGTGCCTCACAGCAGTCTGGAAAGTCTTTCAGAAAAAATTTCCATGAAGTGCTTATTTGATCAAATTCTCTAGTTATTTTTACTCAATTCATTATCCACTGTGACATAATTATACACACCCAGACTACTTTGATATGACACTACTGACCACTGTGCTAATAAGATGTAGCAAACAATCTGTTTACTCTCAAACCCATTTTGAGCAAGTTACAGTAATTCAATGTTATAAATCACATTGTAGTGTTCTGAATGCATAAAGCCCATGCACTTCAGAAAGCAGCTTATACTTTATCCAAGTTACAGTTGATTGACCCAGTAATTATGAAATGGAAATGTACATCACACAGACTATAGGTGCATGGGTGCCTCTTTTTCTGAGAGAAATACTCCAAAACAAGATTGCAGAGATAAAGTAAATAGCCAGAACTTATAATACTCTTTGACAGGAAACAAGCCAGTTTAATTCTGGGTGAAGAATAAAGTACACCTGTGGTTGTCTCAGGTATGCACAGACCTGCTGTTTGGAAACATTCATCTGGCTGAACAGAAAGTTTTGACTGGAATGCAGGGAAAAAAAAGGAGAATTTATGACCTTTGGAAGAAGGGGCAGGCAACTCAGCCTAACTAACAGGATGTTGTGAGGTTACGCAGCGTGCAAATCAAAAAGGCCAAAATCCAGCTAGAACTTAAACTGGCCACTGCCATAAAAGACAATAAAATTATTTCTATAAATATACCAGCAACAAAAGGAGGGCTGAGGAGAATCTTCATCCTTTGCTGGACACAAGGGGAAACATAGTGACAAAGGATCAGGAAAAGGCTGAGGTACTTAATGCCTTCTTAGCCTCAGACTTAAAGACCAGTTGTTCTGGGGGCACACAGGCACCTGAGCTGGAAAACAGTGATGGAGAGCAGAATGAAGCCTCCATATTACAAGAGTACATGGCAAATGACCTGCTACACCACTCATACACAACAGGTCTCTGGGGCTGGAAGGGATCCATCCCAAGGCACTGAGTGAGCTGGGGAAGTGCTCACCAATCCCCTTTCTGTTATTTACCAGCAGTCCTGGCTAATTGGAGAGGTCCCAGTTGACTAGAGGTCAGAAAATGTGATAGCCATCTATAAGAAGGGTCTGAAGGTGGATCTGGGGAACTATAGGCCTGTCAGCCTGACCTCAGTGCTGGAGGTGATCTGCAGGGGCAGATCACCTTCAGTGTGGTGACACAGCACATGCAGGACACCAGATCATGTCCAGACAGCATGGTTTTAGGAAGGGAGGTCCTGCCCAACTACACCTGCTTAGTGCATGAGTGAAAGTCTGTAGATCTTGTCTGCCCGGGATTTGACAAAGCCTTTGACACCATTTCCCACAGAATTCTCCTGGGGAAACATGGCTGCACTTGGTTTAGATGGGAATACACTTCACTAGGTAAAAATTAATTCAGCACCCAGGCCTATAGAATGGTTGTGAATAGAGTTACATCCAGCTGGCAGATGGTCACTCATGATGTTCCCCAGGATCAGTACCAGGCCAGTCCCATTTAATAGATTAATGGATAGTTCAGATGAGATCTGGGACATCCTCAATCAGTTTGCAGACAACATCAAGCTGAGCAGGAGTGTTGATGTGCTAAATGGTAGGAAGGGATCTGAACAGGCTGGACTGATGGGCCAAGGTTCAACAAGCCCAAGTGATGGGTCCCTCACACCAATCACAATAACCTCGTTCAGAGCTACGGCCTGGGGGAAGCATGGCTGGAAACCTTCCCAGTGGAAAAGGACCTGGGGCTTGACAGTGCCTGAACATGAGCCAGTATGTGCCCAAATGGCCAAGAAGGCCAAGAGAATCCAGGCTTCTATCAAAAATAATGTGGCCAGCAGGATTAGGGCAGGGATCATCCCTTTGTACTCAGCACAAGAAACGCATTGAGGTGATGGAAGCATGACCAGAGAAGGACAATTGGGCTGCTGAACGGTCTGGAGCATGTCTTATGAGGAGCAGCTTCAGGTTTTTTAGCCTGAAGAAAAGGAAGCTGAGGGGAAACCTCATGACGTTCTACAGTTACCTGAAAGAAGGTTGTGGTACATCTCTTCTCCCAAGAAACAAGTAATAGCACAAGAGGAAATGTCCTGAAGTTGCACCAGGAGAGAATGGTATCAGAATGGATTTTAGAAAAAATTTCCTCAGGGAAAGGTAGTATTGGAACACACTGCCCAAGGAAATAGTAGAGCCACCATCCCTGAAAGTAGAAAAAAGATGCATGGATGTGGTGTTTAGGGACCTGGTTTAGTGGAGAACTTGGCAGTTCTGGGTTAATGGTTTGACTTGATGATCTTAAAGGTGTTCTGCAACCTAAATGGTGCTATGATTCTATAAGTCATCAAAAGCCATTCATCAAAAAATAAGACAGCCCAGCAGAACTATTATTTTAAACTATTTAAGCTAGCCTGGTTCATTTTTTCTGGGAAAAAATGAGAGTGGTTATATGAGCAGCATGCAGGCATATCTGAGGACAATAACCTTTGACAGAAAAACAAGGAGCTGAGGGCAGTAACCTTTACCACAACAAAGCCAGATGGTTTGTTCATGCCACAAGGCTACAGAAACCTCTAGTGCTCCAGGAATGCAGACCTTCAATGAGAAAAAAATTTGAGCATTCAAGAGGAAAAAAAAACAAGTACCACCATTGCTACTGACAAGAAGTAGACATAATTCATCCTAGCTTCAAAAAGGCAGATGGTTCATCTAACAAGAAAAATCAATGGTATTTGTCATACTTAATGATGACATTTTTTAAACTTCTCTGTATTTGCAGGGCAAAGGCCAGCCAAGCTATGCATATTTCATCTGCTGGAAGAAATGTTGACCTTAGTGTCTTGCCCTTTTTCAACTCTGACCTTTTAAGACTACAGTGAAGGGGTAATCATCATTAAAGTGGGAATAGATATTCATATGAAGGATAACATAGTTTTCAGTCCAATTTGTTACTTAATTCTTTTGTTTAGGGAGTAGTAAGATTTTTTGCTCCTGAAACAATACAGCTACACACATTTACGTTCCCCTTACCATATTTTGTTGTATTTGGGGAGTAGAAGAGATTAAAGTCTGCTGTAACAGTCCTGTACATATCACTTCGACAGGTAAGACAGTAACGAAGAACTAACTAGAGCAATCTACAGCTTGAATATAGACAACATTCTTTGCTATATGTTTTTGCTCTATCTTCAAGCATAGAAACATTTCCTTGCTGTTTGACACGAGTAAATTATCTTGTCTCAAGGGAGTAAAGCGGCCCATTCATGTGTATTTCATTTCTATCCTTCCTGTTTTAAATCATCCTAAGTTACTTTCTCTTCATTTCTTCATTTATTAAGAATTTCTTATCTGTCTAATCTCTGACTGGAATGTAGGTAGGCTAAATCAATTATATTCCTTTGTTAAGCAAGCTAGCTTGAAACAAGGAAAGCCATATCCCTGTTAAATTGCCTTAAGCAAAAATAAGCCATTCAAGCTGGAAATTTCCTCAAGAAAGCCCTAAAAAGGAGATGAAGACACTAATTATGTATATAGGAAGCTAAAAGTAACATGAAACCCCCAGAAATTAAAGTCAATAATTTCGTAGCATTAGTCTGAGAAAGGATAGAACTAAAGTATCATGATTCAGAACTGCATGTTTGAATCAGGATTTCTGACTAAAAATAATTGCTCTGTCTTTATTCCTACTATGTAGCAGAAAGAGGACTCCGTGAGCAGTCTTTGTTTGGCAGCATGATTTCACTAAGAAATGCTGGATCCAGAACGTGACCATTACCTTTAAGGGTGGTGCAAAGAGGGTATCCTTGGAAGTTGATTTGCTGCTATCCAGTTGTTCTAGGCCATGATGCCCACATTACATATTAAGTAGAAAACAAGTTTGCTCCAGTCCTCAGTCTTAACTGCATGGGCAGGGAGCTCAGCACTCTGTAGAGAACCTTACATCCACACTGGAAGTGGAGTGCTCCAGACAGTGCCTTAGTGCATGACTTCATCTCTAGAAGAGAAACTGATGGGTGCTTGACTATCTATCACACAAAGCTTAGTGTGTACACTAGTAATTACCAGATGCACATTTCACTGCCTTCATTTTCATGCTCACCCATTTCTACACTCAGATCTTATGTTGAATTGCTGCAGGTTAAATTGCTGGTAGGAGACCTCACTCTATCAACTTCAAGTGATCAAGTATTTTCCTGTTAAAAACTCAAAAATCTGGCAGACAACCCCAGGGACACTGTGAATCTATGATTCTATAAATATGCCTTCTTATGTAGCTGTGCCCTCACTTTCTTCCTGATTACCAGTGCACAGGTGCGCAGGTGCTGCTGGCAGCAGGTGCTGGGGCAGACATTCTGCTGCAGCTGTGGACAAGACCACGGTGGAGCACAGGGATCCACTCTGCAGCCCATGGAGGACCCCAAAGCCGAGAAGGCAGATGTTTGCTGGAGGACTGCAGCCTTTGGAGAGGACCCGTGATAAAATAAGGAAAAGTGTGAAAAGAAAGCAGCAGCCATGAGGAGCCACCCATTTTGTGACACTCAAGTGGAGAAACAAATTGAGGATTTGGAACAAAGGGGAGGACTTAATCCTGGGGGAAATATCAGAGAGGGGAGGGAAGGGTTTTATTTGTCACCATCCTAATTTATTTTAAATGGCAATATATTAAATTGGTTTTCTCCAAGTCATCTCTTTTGCTGTGAGACTGACTGGTAAATGATTTCCTTGTCTTCATTTTGACACACAAGCTTTTCCATCTGCTTTTCTTCCTCTGTCCTTTAGAAGAAGGGAAAAAAGAGGACAGGAAATGAGAGAGCAGAATCGAGGTGGGCACCTGGTAGCCTGCCAAGGTCCAACCACTACAACCAGGCATTTTCTTAAACTGAAAAAATACCTTGAGAAACCATCTATGCAATTCAAATTAATAATCAGTCTACACACTCCCTTATACATGAAATGACCATTTGATTTGATTAGAGGTTCCTGTTGCTTTAAGTACCTTTTTCCATAAAGAACATTAATAGATTTTTTAATTAGCTTAAAAGAAAAACAAAAGCACAAAAATATCTTTTTTAACAACTGTTTCTTTAAGAACTATTTTCTAAGGTGTGCACTGTAATACCTTGATCTTTCCCCTGCCTTTACATATAGCTTAAAACTACAATTTAGGCAGTAATTATTTCAAATGTCTTTTAGTAATTCTATAATGTATTTTTATAGTTCTAAAACCTTTTTTAGTAAGAGTTACTCTTATCCCATGCCTGACTTCAGAATAACAGAGTACACTTCTCACATCTTGGATACACTTGGTTTCTTAGAAAGCACTGCTTTCTCTCACAATGGACCTGCTGAAGCAGTGATGGTACTTCAGTTACAAGGAGCTGCCCTTGGAGCAAGACCTGTGACCTACTGCTCTTCACTCACACAAGACTTCACTGACAACCAAATTAAAAGCCAGGTGGTCTTTTACAGCAGCACCCACTTTATTCTCCTGCTTGTCTTCCTGTCCCTGGAATCTTACCTTCTTTTTTTTTTTTTAAATACTTTCTTAGCTCCAAGAAGAGATGTGGAGGCTGCAAAATTGAAGAACAGATTGCAGCATGATATTTTGAGTTAATTTCTGAAAGACAGAGGACACTGTCTTTTTGTGTGTTTTGAACAAGTGTTTCAAATGCTTTAGGGCAAAAAGATCAAATATGAGTTTCCTACTTTCTGCAAGGGTATTTTGAGGACAAAGTCACTGTATACAAAAGTTCTACCCCACAAGCCATTGGTGGCAAGGTTATGAACCTAAAAAGGCAGAGTTTTGAACTGTATGATTTTTGAAAGAAAATCCTGATCAGCCAAATAGCTATACTTTCTATATTTCCAGTTCTGATAAACTGCAATGGAGCAGCTCTTGGTTTTGCAAAAAAATGAGGAATTGAAAACATAGAAGGAATTCTCTCTCACAGGCTCCATTTTATGCAAGGCTTATATAAATGTGCTTGTAGACTTATGCCAACACAAAACTTTAGACTCTTTACAGATGTTTCCATGGACATTTCTCTACAGAATTACTGACATACCAAGATGCTGGACATATCAAGTAATACAAAAGCTGTTTTGATCTCTACTGATAGAATACTTACTGCTTTGTTTCACATGCCATGCCAAAGTGCAAAATCAGTAAAGCCACAGTAATGATACTTAAAACTATGATGCCAAGTGAATTTATAAAAGCCAGCAAACCACATAGCAATGCTGCTACTACAGACTGCTATGTATCCTCCTGGAAAAATACCATTGACATCATTTCACTTTTGAATGTTTTAATTTCATCATGGAATCAAGGAAGTTCCAAAATTAATCTGCCTCTTTTTAAAGATATCAATTTGATGTCTTTTCCAGATTCCATTTCAATAATGTGGACATTTCTAACCTCTGCATAAGTGAGCAGATGTGTACTGGGCTGGTGCTCAAATACCCTGCAAAGGGAGATCCAAATAAATATAGTTTTGAAAGTTAATTTATTACTCTTATGTTGTTTCTTTCTTGTGGCTTAGGAATGGTACTTCTCCCCCTTCTCCCCCTTTCCCTCCCCAGCAGCAGGATGGAGAGGAGAATTGGAGGCAGGCAACTACTCTGTCACTTCTGTCCAGTCCCACAGAGGACAATAAGTAGGGAACTCCTTCCTTGCATGCATACACCACACTTCTATGAATCCACATTCATCTTTCACCTAGAGTGCCACAGCAGGATATCCAAAGGAGCCTGTAAATGGCTTGTTATCCTTGAGAAAATCTAATCATTTCCACACAGCTCCAAGAGTTTTTCACAACCTAAATTTTACCCTCTCTGTCTCACCAGAAACTTGGTAATGGGGGTAAAGGCAACCAAAATATTAATTGTCTTCAGTGAGTTGCTGTTTTGATGCCCCAGGTTGAAACAATTTATGCCACTTTGCCGGAAACAATCAAAGGTTTTAGTCCAGTCCTCCTTTCTCTCCATTGGTCTTGACATAGTTTAACATTCTTGCCTCAAACAGTTATTCCAGCTGGAATCTATTCATCTGAGACTACTGGCATCAGAATTCCTTAATCCATAGAGCAGCTCCAAACAACTCAATTTCCAGTGGTTGTTCATATCTGCTCTCCAAAACAAGATCCAATCCTAGGCAGGCCCTATAACAACAGGGAATATTCAATATGCACCATGAAATCTAAAATAAAGGAAAATTATCAATCAACCGTAAGCCTCCACTGCAGTACACCACAAGCATTTGTTGAAGAAGAAATAAAAAAAAAATAATCAACCTCTTAAAAATAACATGGGGGGTGGGGGGGGGGGGGTAGAGGGTGGGTATGGGAGAGGGAGGTAGCAGGAGGTAGTTAATTTGCCAGGTACCTTTTCCCTTTTACATTTTTGTCTGTTCTGAATCCACTGTATTGAGGAGAACTCATAGGTATAGAAGAATCATACTGCTGGGTTCTCCTCCCCCCCCTTCCTTTTCATTTTGGTGATAAAATTCAAAAGCTAATAAAATCAGACAGATTATAGCAGCATTGATGAATGGCCATGTCTGGATTTCCTGTCTGGAGACCAGAGCAACCGCTGTCTGAGAAAGAAGACAAGACAGTCACTGCATAGAAAGAAAAGGAATATCCAGCAGATGGATTATGTCTGGCTGGTCCCATTATTAATACTGATCTGTATCAGGCAGTGATGAATACATAGAAGCACTCAGAAATACTAATAGTTTCATCCTTTAAGTACTAATTTCTATCCTTCTATCCTATTTAACATTAAAAATGCTCTGTGATCTTGTCATTGATGGAAATGGTTATAATGAAGAGGCAGGTCTCTTGGGAAGAAAGACTATACCAAATTTAATGAAAAATATTAAAATCAGCTTGAAAGGTAGAGAAGTCATAAACTATAATCAGAGAATATCAGAGAAAACTCTTTCCCCCTAAACAATTTATATTCCTATTTAAATGTAATTTTAAAATCCTAAATCTAAAGATATTTTCAATTATCAAGATTATGGACTTAATATATTCTGAGCTATTAAAAAAAGAAGGAAAACAGGACATATTAAGTAATGTGTCAACAGTAACAATCAATTACACAGCATTCATGCTGCACTGGAGTTAAGCTTAATGTCACAAAATCTCTAAATCATTTTTTTGTGTCTTTAACTCTTTCAGAAGCCTCTTCTGAGAAATTTAAGCATGCGAATGCAACCAGGTAAAAATACATCGAAGTCCTGAAAGTGCCTAAATATCCACTAAATCAAACTGGAAACAGCAGTGGGTCACCTGTCTGGAGGAGACAGCTAAAAAAAGACCAATCAGGCTGTTGCCTCCACTTATTCAGGATGAAGCAGGTGAGATCATTTGGATTGTGAGGGTTTGGATATTGACCCTCAGACTCATAGTTCCTGTTGACTATTTTGTTGGTTATCCTATTTGGAGTATTAATGTGACACAGGACAACAGGATAGGCTTTGGCCTAGCTGGGCGCACTTTCTTGTCAGTTGCTGCTGCTTCATGATACTCAAGCAATTTTCTCTTTTGACATGAAAAGAAGCAGGGTGACATTTCCTTCCGAAGCATGCCAGGACCTGTGCAATATGTATTTAAGTATCAGAACAGGCTTTTAAGATCTACTTGCTGAAAAAGTTTTGCTAAAAGTGACTGCAAGCTTGACGTGATGGCTAAGGAGAGTGGGGAAAATTTAAATAGCCACAAATGTAACATAGGTGGTAACTATCCAAAATAGTAACATGTATTAAATACCATAACTGCACAACATAACTGAGATTGACAATAAAACTCCTCCTAGTGGCATGATCTGAGGATTGTAGTCACCAAGGTGGCTAAAATCTGTGGGTCTGCATTGTTATTGCCACATCAATATCTGCACTAAAAAAAGAGACTTCTCCTGGGATAAACTTTCCTTATGAAATGACCCAGAGACAGATGCATAAGGGGGTAATGGGAAAAGAGAGGGCTTTCCTTTGCGCTTCCTCCTCTTCTTCCTAGAAACACAGGTAAGCATTGGTCTAGATCATGCAATAAAGAGGCAGAGCAGAGACTCCCATATCTGCTCAGGATCCTGCCTACATCACCAAGACAAGGTTCCCTGGCTCCTTTTTCTGAGCCTGAGATCCTATCCCTCACCTAAGGGATATAAACATAGCTGTGGGCTAAGAGAGGACACAAAACTGTGGAGGTAGATCACCAGCTTTATAAACACTGCCAGCTGAAACATTCCTTTCTTTCTAGCCAGCAGATAGTTCTGCTTTACCTTGACTCTTCTTGTTAAGAGAAGCAAGTATGGTCTTATAAATCTATATCTAAAATGCAGGATAATCTTCTAGGCCACTTTATTCACAAATAGTTGTATGGGCTTTTTTTATTCAGAGCAAATTTCAGCAACTCAAGGATTGCTTTCAACACCTTGTCACAAATCCAGTGTCCCAAGAAAGTCCTAAGAAAGACTACTTCAATCATAAAACATAATTTTTCATATACATTTTGCCTGAAGTGAGACTTCACTATCTTGAAATATAAACAACATTTATTTTTTCTTCATTCATTTGCCACATTTAACCTCACATTTCAATCACACTGGAGAAGCCAGGGTTTCATGCCTAAAAACAAAGTCAAGAAATTAATCTTTTTAGTTATTTCCATTACTCTGACAAAGATCTTGTGTGCAACCCCAGGAAAATCTGTGTCTGCTCTGCTATTCTCTCATTTTTCTGTAAAGTAGAGCTACTAATACACACTTGTTTTTTCAATGTTTAGTTGGCAGCTTATGTTATATGAGTGTTTGTAAAATGCTTTGACATTTCTGGGAAAAACATCAAAGTCTATAAATGCCATCTTCATAAATATAGATATTCAAATGAATAATTTTTCCCTTTATTCTCTTTTACCACTAAAAATAAAAGTTTTAGTCCTGTTTTGTTAGCAAAGCTTCATTTCTAGACTGAAGTCTTTATTATTACACACATGAACTTCCAAAAAAAAAAACATTTGAGAGTTTTAAGAAATATCAAGTCCTTTCCTACAATGCACTTAAAATCTTTTTTAATTTTCATTTATGAGATAAAAAGAAAGATTTTCAGTAGGCCTTCAGAATACCCAAAGCTCTTTTCTGTTTTCTGAAGGACAAACATTGCAAGCCTTTTTCTCATTTAACATTAGCCTTTTTCTCTTCAGTTATGTAAGATGTTCCATGCAATCACTGGAGAAAATTTTGATACTCTTTTTAATGCTGAGTAACACTTAGCTAACAGTTTTCTGCAGAAAATGTTAATCAAAATAAGATTCTGAACAAGATTACTACTGTCAGAACTTTTTATAAAGCCTTTCCAGGATAATTTATCTGAAAATGTTTTAAACCTAGACACACAAAAAAATCACAGCACGGCACATTATTAATTACAGAAAAAAAACCCCACAATAATTCTTGTGGTTACATCTCTGTTTTACTGTCTAGTGGACAGTATAATAATACCAGTGCATAGACAGATTTTACCTTCAGCATTTCATCCTGATTTTAAAAGCATTATAGTTTATGCATCAATAAATTTAGAAACACTGCATTAAAAAAATTGAGTATGAAATTTAGTTTTTTAAATAACTTGAATAATTTGAGAAAGGAGACCATATTTTTCAAAACATATAATAAGTCATTAGTTAACAAAAGTACTTTAAAAACAGCTCTGCCAATGTGGATGGAATTTGTTCTAATAGCCTTAAAAAGTCCGTGATTTATGATCTCTGTCAAAAGACATTATGCATTTTTACAGTTCCTATTCAGATCAGCATATTTCTAATTTCACAATGTAGAATGGAAATTAACCTCTTGGATTTCTCCATTTTGCATTTCTATTTGCAGACCAATACATTCCATTAGGAACACCAAGTTCCATATGTTTCTCTTTTTATGTCAATGTTAAAGCAAAGCATGTTTGTCTAAAGCCCCTTACAGTTGTCTTCTATTACCAGATGTTACTGTACATTATATAGTCTCTGAATTATGAGGGCTCTAAATAGTTATTTCAGGTGTGTATGCCATTAAAACAACACTTATATTAAATATTCAGAAAGGTCAAGGCAAAAGCTAAACGAGCTTCTGCAGAGTTTGTGAGACTCAATTACAAACCAAAATCAAATACTTAAAGGTACTTTTTTCTGCAATTTATCCTAGTAGCTCAATAACATCCTTCTTGTTGTAGCTGAAAGCTAGAGTTGAAGTTCCAATTTTTTTCAGGGTAATATCAAGCCTCCTGAAAGCTTTACACAGAACTGTAATTAGCAGAACCCACTAATTCCAACATCTGAGAGAGATCTGATATTTAAATATCCGTAGAGCTAGCTAACATAGAACAGTCACCCATACATACTTAGCAAGAAGTTTTATGAAGTAATTTTGTAGCTTCTACAAATATTTCAATTTTAGCGGATATTTGCCTGCACACAAATAGACTCACAGATAGTTTCTACAATATGGACCTGCTTATGACATTAATATTGGCTTAAAATTCATTGCATCCAAGGAAGATCTGGAGAGTGTGTTCTTTGTAAATTCTCTCTGCCCTGTCCAGTTCCTCTCAGCTGCCCATTACCATTTTACCTGCTCCATCAGATACAACTCCTGGGGTTTTTTCTGAGGACTCCAATGTTTGTATCACTGCTATTGCAGAGCTCACTGCATCTGCATAAGCTATGTGACCAGTGGCCATTCTCATGCTTCCTGAGAATGTTAAAAGCAAGGAAATAAAGCAAATATTTTTAAACCATAGTTCCCAAAAAATTCTTTTAAATTCTGTAAGCTGTAATTTAATTTCAGATCTCTCATCAAACAGGAATTTCTTGTCCAAGTCTAGAATGCCTCTGCAATACTTTTCTTTGAAAGGCAACTACCCAAGTGGTATGCGAGGAACTATGGTTTGTCTGTGACAAGGTGAAAGAGGGGAACAAATACAACTCAAATGGAAGCTGACATCAGAGTTGGTAGAACTGCCTGCTGTGAAAAATACCATGGATGAAGAAGGTCTATCTTCACAAAATGGTAATCACAACCCAACCTTAGATAAACACAATAGTTACACAGGGTGATAGTGCTGCTGCCATTCTAACAATGGCAAATCCAATTACTTCTACAGAGCTCTTTTTAGGACCTAGGATAATAGAAACAAATGCATGATTTCAGTATACTTTCACAGAGCAAAGAGTGTAGTTTAAGTCAGTTCATCAGCCTGAATAATTTGGATCCTCACTGTAGTAAGCATAGTACTTACCATTTTTCTACATGATCTTTTTCATTATGCCAGCCTTAAAGACATCTTTTTTCTTTTTTCCTTCTTGTCTAGTAAAGTATTCTGACCTTGTTTTTACACCAGTCACTCAATTTATAAAAAGATCTTTGAAAAACTAAATTCTTTTTCAGTCTCAAAAGTCAGTGAAACTTGAGGACATCCACTTAAATAAGGATGCTGACCTTGCCTGTGCCAAAAGTAACAGTGGTACCTAAAACAGCAGATAAGAATCAAGCTGAAAACAAGACCTCACAGCACCATTTCTACCTCAAACTGAGCTGTTCTGTGACCCATAGAAGACAACAGCCTTTGTCTACATGGCACTTCCAGCCCTTACCCACCAATGGAAGAGGTGCAGTAAACAGCTACACTGTTTTGCAGCTTAAGGTTTTAAAAGCAAGCTCACCGACGGGAACTGTGGTAAAATCAGAGAATCTATGTTAACATAACTTTCAAGAGACCCTCCTAAGTTTTCATAAGCCAGAAAAAGATAACAAAAGGCTTTCTGAAAATAGTCAAACAGGCAAGCTAAGAGTCTCAAAGGAAATGGTGGAGAAGAGTTGGATTTCTGCATCATTAGAAGCCCCTATCACCTCAGTAAAATACCAAATGCTGTCTCCAAATGGATCCAGCATTAAAAAAAAAAAAAACACAAGGGAAAGCACACTTATCAGAAGGTCAGTTCAGTCAGCATTAAAACTGCAAGATAAGGGGCCCCTGCCCTTCACACCCACAGTGGGAGAACCCTACTTCTGAAGTGTAATAGTCCTCTCCTCTCTCCATATTAAGTCATAGGGCTCTTCAGCTTTCTGTGGTCTGCTGCAAAGACAGTCTTGTCCCTAAAGATAAGGAAGATATTTTTAAAGTAATAAAAAACCATCTTTCATCCATGGATTGTCACCTAGACACATATGGAAAACTTCTGCTCTTCCAAGGAAACAGAAAAGAGGCAAAATGCAGAAGCAGTTCCACCTGGCTAAAGGAGGAGGAACCACAATGGGGCAAATAAACAAGACTTCAAAATAAATGCTGCTAATGAAGAAAAAAAAAAAAACATGTGTACCATTACATATAATGTAACCATTTCTAGAAAGGGAGCCACAGTAACAGATGTTTGGTGTTGGTTTTGGTCTGTTTTTTTTCAATCTAGGATTACTAGTTTTCAATTAGTCAACATACCTGAAGCTGTAAAAACTTAAGAATAATAATCATTATTACAAAATATTACCAACCCTTCCTCCCCCCTGTCTTGGACAGCTTTGGGGAAGTACAGTACACAGACATAAACACCTCTACCTGCAGGTTTTTATATTTAATTTTGTTACCTCTATACACTGGGCCCTTGCTTACAGGATATTTGGACAGGTTTATTCTGATATGATTTTATAGGCAACATAAAATTTTAAGTCTTGCCTGTACTATAAGCCTTGTCTTGAAAATGCAATCTGCATTAACAGCATTTTAGAGTAAAAAACATCTAAATAAATCAGGTGAACCCAAAAACAGGTTTTGGGTATTCACTTTTGGATAAGTAACTGGAGAGTATGTCAAAGCTTTTTTGCATGCCAGCCTCTTTTATCTTCAAACAGATACACAAATGGATTGTTTATAGATGCAACAGCAGCCCCTCTGAGTAAAGCATAAAGGGCAGAGATTACAAAAGATTGATTTCCAAAACTCAGTACTGCCATAAACCTATAGCCCAAGCAGATGCACAGGGCAGAATTCTCTTCCTAAGGTCAGCTGCTTATATCTGGCATGTGCTTGCAAATCCCTGGGGAGGATTTAAGAGACATTCATATAGTAGTTTTTAAAAGCCAGTAAAGAAGTCCTGTTCCTCTAGTTTCCTCTAGTGTTTGCCTCCATTTCATGAATCATGTGGTTAACCCAGAGAAGAGATCCATATCCAACTGTAGTGTAAGCCACATGCATTCTTGTCTGTGGCAACACCACCACAAGCCTTCTCTACTGAATTCACAAACTTTAGGCAAATCCGCAGAAGTGGGTTTCTTTTTACTGCCAATTCAGTTAGGTGAGCAAAACACAGACAGGAGTTTTTCGTGTCTCATTTCCACAAGCAGTGAAAATGTATAACATAAAACATACATAAATCTAAAATGTAATGGAACTGTATATGTAATGGAACCCCCCTTATGATTATATCCATTGAAGTCACCACTTTCATTTTGATGAATTTCTCATCTTTCCTATTTGAAACAGAGCTATAAATACACTTTTGACAAGACAAGTATTCACTCTATCAGTTTTAATTGATTCAATTTTTCAAACAAGTTCAATTCCTCCCTTAGCCTATTTGTTCCACAGAAGTCAAGAAAGTCAAGAGTAAACAATGGTAAACTAACCTCCCAGCTGTTCATAGGATAATTCTTCTACTGAATCTAAATTAATATCATTAAGAGTTCAGACACTTCTGTCAGCTGACAAAAGATATTTTCATTCTCTTTTTAAACTGAATCATTAACAGACTGGGTTTTTTTCTTGCATTCATTACAGTTCCTCCAGTCTGCTCAGTTCAGGCAGAGATCCCAGAATGCGTAAGGTACCATTTTCATTCATTGTATTCCAAACATAGGAATAAATCAATACATTCAGGTTTCCCCCTCTGAGCAAAACATGCAGTGTCTAAGTTGTACAAGCAGTCTTCTGCTCACTTCAAAACCATCACTCTGCAACACGACAAACACCTCAAACACAACCCACTCAGCAACTTAAGCAATTAAATTGAAAGATAGTATATATTCTTCCATCTCCAATTTGAATACAAATCACAGCTTCTAATTTATCAGCTATGCTCTTGAGACATAGACACAGAGGAAAAGAAAAGGGGGGAAAAAGGCCACAATGGCAGCTGCTTTCATTGCCAAAACTCTGCAGCTCCCATTCCTATGGAGAACATCAATCCACTATCAGCAGGGCTCTTCTACTTCACACAGAGGCCAGTTCTTAGTCATAAGTGGTTTCAGAGCAAAAACAGCCAGAGTGCTTTACTGAAAGTAATTATCTAAGCCCTATTGCATTTTGACCCATATTTCTTATGCTAAGACAGCTCCTCATTATAATTTCTCGTTTTGTTAATAAAAAGCTTTTAGATTCTGAGGGGTAGTAGAGACAGGAAAAAGAGCAAGAGTCTGTGATATTACTCCAGCATGTCCATATGTAACAGCTGGGAATTGATCTCTCCTCTTAAACTACAAGTAGGCATTCAGCAGATATGGAACTCAAACTCTCCTCACTTTATTAGCCTAAGATTTCATTACAGCTGCTACAATTAGGAAACATACTTTCAGTACTTAATATAGTGTCTAGATGGCTTTGATTAAAGATTTTTCTTTATTTATTTCATGTGAATAATTGTACTTGGTGTGGAGAGAAACATAACCATTTTAATTTCCATGTCCATGCACTAACGTACTAATACGTACCAACTAGGTGAAGTTTGCTCCTGGCTGTCCCTAAAATTTAACAGCCAGTTAGTACATAGTGACATATCAAATTGTGCTTATGGCCCAGATATTTGCAGGCTGTCTGATAGTCTTTCCCCCCTGTTGCTCTCTGCTCCTGCTGTGTCTTGAGACATAACTACTAAAGTCACCTTGAAAAGATAAAAGGAAAAAGGACACTCAAGGCAACGGGTGGCTGATCCATCCCTAAATAATAACTGAGTCTGGAAATTGAAGATATGTACATCAGGAAAGAGACATTATTTTATAAGAAAGTTTGGAGCGTCTCATACCAATAAATAGCAAGGCACTGTTCCCAAGTGCTACATCAGTACTTTCTTTTCTGATGATCCTTATAAAGGCAATATTTTAAAAACAGCATTCTTAGTGTAAGAATTCATTGGGATTAATTGAATTGAATTTAATTGATAAAAAACACCAGGGATTTTCTGTAAAAATACATTAGATTTCATTATTGCAGTTACATTTGGATTTCTTTTTTTTAAAAGGCAAAACTATTGTTAATTCTGGACATTCATTTCAATGGGAACTTTCCAAAGACTACTAAATGCATAATATGGTAAATGCAAATCCCTCAAATAATTTCTTCATGCCAGATTTCTTAAATAAGCTCTTGTACAAAGATATAATGTATTTTAATTGCATACAGAAAATATCTGAAATCTAACCACAGGTATAACATGCTATGCCAGCCTTCAGACTTGGATTTTTGTACCTTGCATATAATTTTGATCACCATTTTAAGAATAAGCTGATATGCACAAAGAGAATAATTTTTCTTTTAAATTGTTAATTAAAAGATTCATGCACACCTTCAGATCTCCCCTAAGAGCAATGTTCCAATATCTGTGCAGCTTTTAATGAGGTGAGCAAGAAAGGTCCAAAAACTACTCTTTTCAGTAGCCGTATTTTTAGTGTTCATAATTTAGCATCCAGTGCTTACCCTCAAAGCCTGCTGCAAAGTATCACAGAGGACTATGTTGAGATATGGAAATACCCTGTTCCAGAATTCCAGAGAAACAGCAAGAAATGGGGACTGGTCTGTTGGACATCTCAAGTCTCTCAGAGTAACTCCTTTACTGAATTCTCAAGTCAGGTACAAGATTGCTATATACTGCTGCCTCTCCACACCAGCCCCCTTTGTTTCAAGAGGCATTTGGAAAACCTTATAGACCAAGAATCCCAGCTCATTGTCTGTGTAATTTTCTATGTCCACCTTCAAAATGCCTAAGCAGCTCAGTGCTTCCAGACTGGGTATGCCAACTCAAAGAGCAATGCAAAACATGCATCTTTTTTTCTTTTTATTTGGGCTTCTCTTTTGAAATGTGTACTCATTTCACAACATCCCCAGGGCCATCTGGCTTCAGGTTGCCTTTTTAGGCATATCTGTCCATCCCTAAAGGATTCGTTGGCTTGAGCTCAGAGCTTAGGAAAGCTTACCAATAGAAAAAGGCAAATCAGATGTTAGCCAATAGAGAAAGACAAATAAGGTTTTAGATATATTATGTTACAGTTCTTACACTCTGGTCACAACTGATACCTTTTCTCTTCACTTGTCTAAGCGGATTTTTTTTATTATTTTAAAAGACAAATTTTAAACTACAGCAAAAACAAAGAAGTCATTGAACCTTTTTTTTTTTTTCTTTATGCATTGCAATTACAGGAAAAATATAATATCACTTTGGGTCAATCTTCTGTGCTAATTCACAGGGTATTGAATAGCCTTACTTCCCGCATACAGAATTTCAAATTGCGTAAGCAGCAGATGGGAACAAAGGGACATTTTAACCATGCTAGTGCATGTGGTTTTAAGTGGTTTATTTCTAGTTGTGGAACCTCTAAAATTGAGGCTTTATATAAGAAATTACATAAAATAGCAGATAGTTAAATTCACCACAGGAATTAAATTCAAGAAATAAATATGATAATAGGATGATTTAAAACAGCCTGATTTCTTGATTGCAGTCTAAATATTGCTTAGTGCATGGAGAGAGAAAAAAAGTCAGGATGACAGACTGCAGCAAGCACTCTTGTTGCCCAAGGTCTCAGACCACTATTAATGAGCTGTGGACAGCATCTGATTTGCCTATTCCTGCCATACACAAAGGAAGAGGACTTAATTTATGACAAATTATCACTTATCTGATAATGCATATAGCATCTTGCCATACTCTGAAAATTGCTTCTATAGTCTTAAACTGCTGTTACCGTTTTGAAAGGTGAGAAGTATATATTGACCAAAAACCCCACAACAAACCAAACAACAACAACAAAAAATCTTGGTTTTAACCTTATTCCATAGTAGACAACATAAAAAGAGCAACACGAACAAAAAAGCTGGTAAATTTTTGTCTGAAATCAGATTTTTTTTTTCATTTCAGCTACAGAGACTCCCTTCTTTATATTATGTTGTATCAAATTCTTATTCTGCTACTAAAGCAGTCTGGAGAACTACTAATTAGAGCTATTAGGCTTAAATGTCCTTTGAATTTTGTACATTCAGCCAGCACCTTTCCCAAACTGTGCTTTGATCTTTGATGCAAATGTAAGAGGCATCTTCACATTCTCCCTTGAGGAACGTAGTGCTGTCACTTTAACTTTATGGCTGATGCTGCCTGGGGTTAACACCGTATTGCTCTCAGATGCAATAAAGGAAGAGACCACATTTTGCTGAGAAAAGGAATCAGACTCACGGTCCTTCAATTTTAAATATCTTATGTGGTATTTCAAATATTTTATTTTGCACTGTATTATTAAAATAAAATACAAATATTTTTATTGTCCACAGGTACAATGCCATTCTGCCAGAGTCCCTTTTCCTTTAAAAACAGCTGTATGGATAACTTATTTTTAAAAGATTCCTCAGAGAACATTTTCTAAGACAACAATAGTAAATTAAAGCACAGTTATAATTTATATTGAGTCCTTCTAGTCTTTTAGGATTTGACTCTCTATTAGAGCTACTATTAGCAACTCCCTGCAGAGCCTCTTTTTGTAATCAAAATGACAACTCATATCATCACCAGTAAACATTGTCTGAAATGTAATACAACACTTCTTTGAAAGAGGCAGAGACAATTTCAAATTTACAGCCTAAGACTACACTGTAAATGTAAATGGAAAAGCTCATCAAATTCAGAGGGCTTCTGATTAGGACAAGAGTCATGTAAATGAGTAAGTAAACACTTCAAGTGGCATTGTTATACTAATAAAATCAGACCATTTCTTTGTGGATTTTCTGTGGTAGGGTGTGATCCTGTTTTCCAGTGCTGCTGATGTACACCTTCTGTAAGTCCTTAACACAGAATGCATAGGCAACACCAGCAGCATCCCTTCTCCTCACTCTCTAACATTCCCGCCAGTGTCCATACTTAGGTTTCAACTTGTTTCTCTTCACGGTCTCAGCTGATCATTCTTGCTGTACCCTTTGTCACAGGTGAAATTGTTCACCCTGCCAGCTTAGACTTGCTTGTACCCTGATACAGGCCATGGCATTCTTTTGGGAAGTGGGAGCTCAGGATTCATGTCTCCTTAACTAAAGTTATGATTTCAGTCCTAGATTTTCCCCTGCTGAAAAATACTCTAACCATTATGCTTCTCAGTGTTTCTTTACTATAAACTGAACTCATCATCTTTGCTTGATAAATCAAGCTCTTCCCAGGACTTATGCATAGTTTACTCACACCTGTCACTATCTCTGAGACACAACAGGCATTGATTAGGGACTTCATATTTCTGAACAGTGACCTGAGAGCAAGTGAACAGTTCACATGGCGGTTTTAGCCCTTAGTCACTTGTGGATGCCTGCTTCATCTCAGTCCCTAATATATTTTGGTGCAGTCTGTCTGCACAGATGCCTCTGTATATGTCACACAGGGGCAAAACTGATTAGTCCAAAGATATTGTACATTTGAATTTAATACAATGCATGCAGCTGGCAAGGCATTTTCAATTCTTTCTCTAAGTAGCTTGATCACAGGCATCTGCAAGAATGTCAATTCTTCTCCAATGATCTGAAGAAAGTAGTTTCATATCTCAGTAAAATATACTAGCGTGCATTCAAAGAGGAAACAATACATTTTTTTTTAATTAGAAAAAAAAGAAAAAAGAGAGAGTAACAAAGACCACTAGTAAGAAATCTGTGTTTCTGTGTTTCTTTTTCCTCCTTTTTTTTTCTCCTTTTAAAGGAGAAAAAAAAAGTTTCTTTTTTCTCCTTTTGAAAGTCACCCCTTACAGTTCACAATTCTCTTGTTCCTTACAAATAAGGACCTACAATGAATGTGATTTTCTTTTTCTAAAAGATAGTGCCTTCACTTCTAAGGATGATAATTTGATGTATTTACATTGGGAGAATGATTTTAATTTGGGGAACTATTTTTTTTAAACGCACATTTACTAGAAATTATAAATGGCAGTATTATATATGGTATTCAGAAAAGGAATTAACTGAAAAGCATTTATACATTTTGTCTCACAATTACATAATTCTTATACTAACCCTGTTGCCTACATCTTCACATTTTCAAGAGGTGTGAATCTGACAGATCAGATGTCGGTTCAGAAAAAGTACACAAGAACTTGCAAAAGGTTGGATGCCATTCTGGCTACACTGATTAAAAACTGACACATATTTGGAACATACTAGCTTAAGACTGAAGATGACAACAAAGGAAAGTAGGAATACATGGAGGTTGTGATTGATGGGTGGTACATTATTCTAAATTAATACTTAAACTGGGAACTGACATAGTGGAGCAAAACAAAAAATGTTGTATTTTGTCTGATATGCTGCCCTTCACAATAAAGTACACTAGAGGTTCACAGAAAAATACTATGCTGTTTATAGCAAACACGGAAAATATCATCCTAACTCTTTATAAATATCTCCTTTATAACACAAATGGAAATGCCATCTTGATTTTTATAGTTGATTTTGTGCTACCATCTACCCTGTCAGACCCAGCCTTATGAATCTCACCACTTTGGTATCTCTCTAGCCTCTGTACAGTTATCTACTACTCAGACACCCCTGCATTTCAAAGTGAAGGATGCCAAACAGCAAATAGTTCTTCTCTACCCTTACAGGCATACTCCTTTCATTTACCCCAGGCTCTCCAAATTCCCTACTAGCAACGTCTGCTCACCTTTATCTCCCAACATCCCTTGCCCATCCTCTTTCCTTCTGTATCACCTATTTTTAATTTTCTTTCTCCAGTGTGCTCAGACTTCAGCACCAGGCTGCCTGACCCATGTTTGTCAAGCAGCTTCTGATGCAGGGTTGGACTGAGATGGAAGGGCATCTGTGCTAGCAAGGGGACCTTTCCTCATCATCTACTTTTCCTTGCATCTGCAGATCCTTTCCTCATGGACAAGATTTGTTTGTAATTTGTCTACAATTGTGCAACCTTTCTTTTGGATATCTGCTATGTGCAAGTGCCTCATAGGAGACACCCACACCGAGTATCAGCAGTTGGTCATGTCTCATACGTAAGAATCAGTATGAATCTCATTATAAGCATCTTTGTAAGTCTTTAATTTCTCTCTTTCACATCCTCACTCACTCAGAGAAACTATAAACCCCTCCAGTCCCCTAGAACATTTCTATCTGCAACTTCCTGTGACATTTTAAGTTATGGACTATATTCAATGCCAGTGTTTTCTTTCTAAAACAGAATAGGTCTCCATAAAACAGTCTAAGGTCTCTTATTCAAGTCTTAAAAAGAAGAGCTCAAGGCTTTAACTTAGAGAATTTGCTAGGAATCATAATTCCAACATCCTCTTTCTGATCTGAGAAATGCATTCATTATATCATATTTTGAGACGCAAAATTAGTATTAGAAGTGGGAATCAGCTTTGAATATTAATACCCAAGTTATGGACTCCAAAATCAGTAGTTTTGAGTTTTAAAATTTTTATAGTCCTTTCTCTTGTTCAACAGCCTGTTTCATCATTTCATTATCAATCCTCTTTCCAGTTTAATATCCCTAAAACTTGCAAAGAAAGGAAATACATCTGCTTTAGCCTGCCTGTGTAAATGTTAATCAGAAGTAGTAAGTAATGTTTTTTATGTCTTTTTTTACTAGTACATCACAACAGGATCAGTGCTAATGCTACATATTTTCAATGGAAATACAGAATATTAAAATAACAGAACAGTACATTCCTATTGCAATGCAAAATTGTGAAAGACCCAAATACATACAGACAGAACAATTGATAGACAATTTACCTGTTTTGGTAAGATCTGTTTTAATATTTCACTACTATTATCATCCAGGGTCGGACTTTTATGAGGGGAATAAAAAAGCAACCATTAGGATTGGCACTTACACTTCAGTGAAGTGCAATGTAGATGCCTCCACTTTTACATGTGATTGTTTGAATATCATCTAAGTCCTACAACAGTTTTGGTAAGAATTAGGAAGCCAATTATTTCTCTGATGAGTACATGTCACAGAATTAAAGAAGTCTGCAAAGTTAAGCCACTAACAGAAATGTACTTCCACTCTTTGTCTTCCCTAACAGTAGATTTCCTCCTCTTCTTGCCCAAGTACTACTGTCCATGTGCCCACTGAGCCCCAATCCAGCTGTGAGCTAACTTCTTTTTTGTTTTGTGCTTTCATTAGTTTTGAGCTAGATTAGCAGTTTGGTTCAACTAATCATGGGCTGCCAAAAGGCAATTTCAGTACAAAGGTGGAGGTGAAGTGAAAATATGTTGTCAATGTTGCAGAGAAGGGTCCTGTCATCCCTTTGCCAGATTCATGACCTGAGTATTCAAACTAAACTCATGATACTGCAGGTTAACCACAGGCACACACACAGGGTGCTTCTGTGTCTGCATGCACTGGGTATTAACCCTTTCATACAAAAATGTGTATAATAGATACACTTTTTGAGAAACCACCAAGGGTAAGAGGTTTCAAAGCCACAAAGGAAATTCCTCAGAGCAGCATAAAAAATGGAGAGTTGAAACTCCAAGTGTAAGCTATATTTTAAGCACTGGAAAATGAAAGGATTTCCTCTGTTGCAAATTCTTTCTTCAAGAACGGGGCATCATCAAAGCAGCTCTTTAGCCCTATAACATACACTAGTATTGTGGTTCCTATCTATTCTCTACCAATCATTTCAGAATCACAGATTCACAGAATCAATTAGGTTGGAAAAGATATTTGAGATCATCAAGTCCTACCTGTGACCAAATACCACCTTGTCAACCAGACCATGGCACTGAATAGCAAATCAGTCTTTTCTTAAACCCTTCTAGGGACGGTGACTCCACCACCTACCTGGGCAGCCTATTCCAATGCCAAATAACCCTCTCTGTGAAGCACCTTTTCCTAATGTCCTCCCTAAACCTTCCTGTGTGGAGCTTAAGACTGTGTCCTCTTGTCCTGTCATTGGTTGCCTGGGAGAAGAGACTAATGCTCATCTGACTACCACTCAGGCAGTTGTAGAGAGCAATAAGGTCTCCCCTGAGCCTCCTTTTCTCCAGGCTAAAAAACCCCAGTTCTCTCAGCCAATCTTCATCAGACTTCTACTCCAGACTTGTCACCAGCGTTTTTACCTTTCTCTGGTGTGCTCCAGCATCTTAACATCCTTCCTGAACTGGGGGGCCCAGAACTGGACACAGTACTCCGGGTCCTGCCTAACAAGTGCTGAGTACTGAGGAAAAATCCCTTCTGTTGGCCACACTATTCCTGATACAGGCCAGGATGCCACTGGGCTTCTTGGCCTGGTGGGCACACACTGACTCATATTCAGCTGCTGTCAATCAGCACCCCCAGGTCCCTCTCTGGTCACCATCCAGTCACTCTGTCCCCAGCCCTGCAAGGGGTTGTTGTGGCCAAAGGGCACAACCCAGCACTTGGTCCTCTTAAACCTCCTATTGTTGGATTTGGCCCATCAATCCAGCCTGTCAAGATCCCTCTGCAGAGCCCTCCTACCCTCCAGCAGATCAACACCCCCCCAACCCCCCCCACCTTGGTGTTCTGCAAATTTGCTAGTGGTAGACTCAATCCCCTCATCCAGATCGTTGATAAAGATATTAAACAGGACTGGGCCCTACACAGATTCCTGGGGATCACCACTAGTGTCTGGTCACCAAATTGATGTAGCACCACCACTCTCTTCACCCAGCAGTCCAGCAAGTTCATAATTCAGTTGTTATAATTTAAGTAAAATCCCTGTATGTAAGACAAAGACTTTTGCAATACTTTTTTTAGTCATCTCTTCAATCTAAATCTTCCAAGATGTTTTTTTCATTCTGTAAGTGACATTTACTGCAATTTTTCATAAACCCCTGAGAACTGGATTCCTTGCTCCTAGAATCAAATAAAAAATGTACACAGCCTGTCAGCAGGTCACATGTATCCTGCCAACCTACATCTAATAGATTT
This sequence comes from Calcarius lapponicus, assembly GCA_039654755.1. Taxonomy (NCBI): domain Eukaryota; kingdom Metazoa; phylum Chordata; class Aves; order Passeriformes; family Fringillidae; genus Calcarius; species Calcarius lapponicus. The sequence continues at coordinate 1,000,010 of JBBFKN010000028.1, read as the reverse complement.
TTCACTTTTCATCAGTGGATTTCAAGACAGTATGTAGTCTGCCAAATTTACTAAAAAGCTTGCTACAGTATCGCACTTTCAAAATGTGCAATCTGTCAAAGCCATAGCTCAAAATGTCTGCTACGATGAGAGTCTTTGAAAAATCTGCTACGGTGTTGGCATTCATTCAGAAAATAATGAGTATATCAACAGAGAAGGAGGAGAAAGGAAAAAAGTTGTTGGGGGAGGGGAAAGAAGTGGAGAGAAAAGATTAATCCTAAATGTAATTTTCTGTATCCTGAAGAAACTACAGGAATTCTTTGTGCAAGTGTAATCCACTTTCACACAAATTCCTCCAAGATGACAGCATATTAATTGGCAAATAGTCAGAATGCTACATTTAATAACATTGATGAAAAGATAATTTACCATAAACTTGACCACAACTGTTCATAGCAAACCTCAATATTGATTCAAACACTGAATACATTTAGCAAACAGTGGAAGACAGACTTTTACTGAATATTACATATATGGAGAGTATCATAAGAGACAGGTTTGGGAGAGTAGGGATGCTTAATTTATTAACTGAAATATGAAGAAAACTGAAAAATTTCAGGAGACTTGTAAATAAAAGCAAACTTCTGTTTCAAAAGAGACAATAACACTAGCATCAAAATATTCAAGGACTGTGAAATATGATTCTGAGGACCTTTCTTGTCTGCTTTCCTTCAACCTGCATTTTAGAAAATTCACCTTTACATTCAAAGAACATAAAAAAGGGTAAAAATAGAATGTAAACAGTAAAATATTTCCCTATTAAAAAAACAAGTTCTTATGCACCTTCTCAAACAACTGACAAGACAGGCAAGTGTTCCTGAACATTATGCCAAGCTGGTGAAAGGACTGCAGCAGAATTTTGCATTCAAAGAGCTACAGAAGAGCTGTTTGACTCCATGCCATGTATCTCTGAAAACAGAAGGTTACAGAAAGTTCCCTGGATGTAGGAAGCCAATGCATCCTTAACACCACAGTCTGAATCTCATCACTTCTAGAAGCAAGCAAAGCGATTGGTAGTAAGAATACTCAGCAACAACAACAACAACAACACAACAACAAAACAAGCAAACAAAAAGAAAACACACACACACACAAAAAAAAAAAAAAAAAAACAATGAACAAACTTAAAATTGAAAAAAAGAAAAAATTAAAAAATCCACCACACAAGACTCCACCTTCTCTAGTGGGGGAAGAAAATAAACACTCCATGGTGAAAAAAGCTAGTGCAAAGCTTGCTAAAACCAAGAGAAGGCTACTGAGCTAATTAACATCAATCTCACAAGCTTTCAATGAGCAGGAGAAAACTGAAATAAACAGGGCTTGTGAAACACCTTAAATTGCCAATTTTAGTTTTCTCTATTAAAAATTTAAACATTAATTTTACAACAAAATATGGATTTGCTGTTAATTTTAAATTTTACTTGGGAATCTCATTGAACACCTCACCTGGGATATATCAAAACAGCTCTGGAAAGGATCTTTAATGAATTCATAATTACATTGGAACTGTACCTAATTTAGTGAATAAAACCACTTTAATCCCCTTTTCATGTAAAAAATTCCCAAATTATTGAATCTTGAGATTACGGTTTTACATCTCATTGTTACATCCCTAAAAGCACAACAAAGTGTCCCCACTAACTTTGGCAATGGCAAAATTCTTTGGTTGTCTTTAAGAGATAAAATTCAGACATATCTTACCATTTTATTTAAAAAAATATTTCATAGAATTTAAACAATATGAGTTTTAACATCTAATATTTTGAAGCATAATTGTTTAATCTCTATTTTTCCCCCTCTTGCTTCCATACAAATATCTTGGACAGAGAAGTCACAGCCGTAGCTTTTGTTTGCATTAGCAAACCACGTGTGGAAAAGTCCAGCACAAGCCAAGACTCTGTTCTATATGCCTCAAGATAGTGATTTCTTTCCAAATATAAGTATGGTAACCTAAAGTAGATCATAGATTATTCCGAGTTGGAAGGGACCCAGAAGCCTCACCAAGTCCAACTCTGAAGTCCAATAAGTGGATTGAACCCCCACCCTCAGTGTTATTAGCATCATGCTTTAAGGAGCAGAGCTAATCTCGGGGTCAAGTAAGTCAGCTAGAGAGTTTACTCTATAGACTCTTAAACAAATGCAGCCAGAATACGCTAAAGAAATGTATAATTTTAATGCTGTCAGTACCATGGAACAGCATCACAGCCATGCCTCTTAAGGGTTGTACACTTTTATTTTCCAGTTGAGATTTCTGTAAAGCCCATTTTCCCCACATTTCTCCTGCACAGAAGTTATAAAGTATGTGGTCTTCAGTTCTTTCACATACATTGCAGTTTTGTCCTGGCAAACTTAGAAATCACACTTGAATGTTTACTGGGTTTGCCCTGTGGGATCTTCCAAAGGCAGTTTAGAATTTTGTTAAACTGTGCTTTCAGCATATGGCAAAATTATTTAATAGAGAGATCACTCATCAGCTTAATGAGATTTAGAATTGCATTCCTCTTTCTCTACAGACCATCAAAAACAGTAGCTTTGATGATCAAACTGTCTTCTGCTCCCAGGTTTATACTTTGTTTTATGTCAAATTCTTTCATTGATTGCCTCCTGCGGCACAATGCAGGTGGAGACTCTGGATTGCAAGTAAAATACTATAGTCTCAAATGTTCTTCTTGCAAGTGTCAAAATGGTACAGTAGTTCACAAAGGAGTCTAAGATGCAAAGACTCAAGCACCTATTGCATGTGAAAAATTGTCAGCAGTTTTTGCTGACTTCATTAAGTTGTGAGTGTTCACAAGGCTACAAACAGGTTCAGCAGCTGGAACTTTATTTGTGCACATAACTGTTATAAGTTTGACCAGAACAGTGCTTTCAAAAGGAATTTCCTAATCATTTCCATTCATAAATCAAACCCCACTTTTAGTCATAGCACAGAGCAGTCTCAAGGTGTCTGGACTCAACCTCCACATAAAATATTTTGCCTGGAATGTGAGATCTCATAAGCTTCCATATTGATGTGATCAACTATGCTCCATCACAGCCTTACCCATTCTTAAATGGTTTGTTCTCACTCGAGTTTCGCTACCTGTCCAAAGAGAGACTTCTCAATACACTACAGGGTGGCCAAGATGCATGTAGATGTTCTTTGCAAAACAAGCTCTCCATGCTTTATCTGTGGAACTCTTGGAAAGGAGGAACAATCTGAGAATCAGCTCTTTTATATGGATGATGGGGAAAAAAAAAAAAAACATGGAAAGAGAAATAGAAACAATCAGAAACTGAGTAAAACAGGCTTAGGGCCTTGAGGCAACAAGCCTCAAGGAATTCTGGGCTTGCCAGAAGACTGCAGGCTAGATCTGCTCCTTTTCTTTATCCCTGGAGAATACCATTCAAATTAGCTTTTGATGATGTATAACATTATGGGAGAAAAATATACACTCAAGATTATAAAATCATTTCTCTAAAGTGCTCTTTTGTTTCACTGGCTAACTTTCTCCTACTTTTAGTAGAACTATTTGGTTGCATACTCTGGAAGCAGAGAAATGTAGCTGAGCTGGCCCAGTTCCATAATCAGGAGTCAACAGAAGTGGGATTGTTTCTGGGTCCAGATCTGGGAGGGACAGAAGTGCTTTTGTTTCCTTTCAGTGGGATCATGCAGCAAAGTTAAATAACAGAGAGAAGTGATAATTCTACATAGGCTATAAACTGTACAATGCACAAAGATATAGATAAATAACATGGGAATTATTAACACTCTCCAATTTTCAGCTGCTAATTTAATGAACTGCTCTCAGAGCCATCAGGAAGAGACAGCCCACACACACATACATGCACATTATGTTATGAAATTAATGTTATTGTATGCATTAGTCTCAATTGATAACTGCATCATTATTAATTAGATATTTCACTAGTGTATTTTGCTATATTTCCCAAGTGCAAGTACCCTGAAAGCATCTTTGAAACAGTTTCTGAAACTCATAGGGCAAGTAAAAAACCACATTTTCCCTAATTGACTGATGCCTACAAGCAGTGTTTGAAGTAAAATTTTATTTCAGTATAAACACTTTGTCAACTGCTTCCTTTCTCACTTATGTACACAGTCATGAAGTTCATGATGTATTGGCCCATATTGAAACACATATCTCACAAGCCACATGGCGTGTATATTCCCCTACATCTCTGCTCATGGTTCATTTCACTTATCACAGCTCTGACACAAGTGTCCATGCAGTGGTTCCATTGAGTACTCTTGCACCCCTGTTCACATCCAGGGCTCAGTGCCTGCAGTCACAGCAAATCCCCTCAGATGGCAGCTCCCAGCCCTACTTCTCTAGGGCCAATCCCACAGGCCAGGAAGCAGCACCTCTCCCCAGTTCCCAACAAACACTACAAGAAACAACCTCCTTCCCAACCTACAAACCTAACTTCTAGCACTACCAGCTGGATTCACAATATTTTCCCTTCAGGGGACTTTTAGCATTAGATGTGCCAAAAATTTCATTAAAACGCAACATTGACTTAACAGCTCAAGTCTCTGGCGGTTTTCCCCAGGAAAAACTGGCAGGATCAATTCCAGGCTTCTCGTCCCATTACACAACACCACAGTGCTTCCTACACACACCACTGAGTCACAAGGATTCCTTAAACTTGCATTACTCTTCCTACTCAAACAAGATGTTGGTTTTAATGTCTGGTAATAATACAGGAGTATTTTGATGATTCAGAGTGTGGTGGCTCACAAGTCATTTTTTGCTATTGAATTTAACATATATTGCCACAGAGGACAAAAGTCTTATGAATGTGAGCTTTGGCTTGGAAGAAAAGGTCTTCTGGGAAATGTCTCAGTTAAGAAAAAAATCTACTAGCTTTTTGGTTTTCATTTTTTTTTAATTAATATGTTTTTAATAAACATTCCCAATATCCAAGCACCACAAAGGCTGGTGAGTCCTACAGGGTGAGACACTGGGAGTGGTGAGAGCTCCCCAGGAGACCCATCTGGGCAGGGCCTGTCAGCCAGTGCATGTTCCACCCCAGGCAGCAGCTGGGCAGCAGGAGCAGCCCCAGCCCTGGGCATCAGGCAGCTCACTGGGAATGCAGAGCAGTGGGTGGGCCCTGCTCAGCAGGGCAAGGCTGTGGGGAGCTGGAGGCCAGCCCTGCTCCAGAGTCACCAGCATGGGAATGACGGCCCCAGGGGTCTGGAAGAGTGCCCTGGGCCATGGGCAGGGTGGTGCATGTCTGGAACTACTCACAGGAAGAAAAAGGCTGGAAATAGTCCTTCAAAACTACATAGCTTCTCAAACTCCTTTAAGAAATAACAGTCAAAAATTGCTGTCAGTCCCCCATACCTGACTGCCCAGAGTCTGCATTGTATAAATATCAGATAACAGATAACAGCTACTACAGACTTTCAAAATACAGTGCTACAACACATGATACATTGAACTTGGAAGCATTGTGCTGGAACCTGTATTTTGCATGCAAAAGCAATATATGCAGATTTGGAGTGATAGTACATGCGCACACAGAATTAATCCAGCCAGGGTGGGAGTGTTAGTGTTGGCTAGAGTGTTAGTACACTCAGCAACATTGTACCATACACATTTGAGGCAAGAGTGTCGCTGTTTCAAATCACTACAAATATTGAAGGGAGTTTCCTAATAATAGCTTTTTTCTAATACACCAGAAAGCCTGCTGTGGTGGAAGACAATGTTTTCTCAGCTAAGACACATGTTTTGCAGTCTCTCAGCTCTTAGTTTTTGCTGTCTGTCCTTGACAAAGCCCATGTGGTGACAGAAAAATTGAACTCTGCCATCAATTAACATTCAGAATGGATGAGCATATGCCCTGGTGTATAAATATGAAGAAAATATTAAAAACAATTACTTTTATTCAATGGGAAAATAGAAATATGAATTCAGACATTTAGAGTTTTAAAGGTTGTCTACATAAAAATCATTTTAAGAAAAAAGGGAGCGGTATGTTTCAGGAAGGGTCAATTTTAAATAAAAATACTTTCTCTTTGTTCAAAATTCAATATATATATATATCATATGTATATTCAAAGCTCAATATATATTAAATAATCCTTACTAGAATGTTTTCAAAAAATGTCATCAATACAAAGCATAAGGAATAAAAGACTAAGCACATCTCAATGCTGTATTAAAGGTGAAGGAAAAAGTGCACTTTCAAATATTTCAGCTTTGACATTCTGACCTGCAGGTCATTTAGCCGCTATAGAGTGGTTTTACCCTTTCACAGACTCTATTATTTCCTTCAAAAATCAACTGATTAATTATTATCATTAAAAAAAAAAAACTATGATCATTGGCTAGAAGTATCTTTCTTCATGGACACATCAACTTGAGGAAAAAAAATCCAGGCAAGCAGACCATGAAAATCCCAAAATCCATTATAAAAGTGTAACACCAATTTTAGTTGAATTACTGATGAGTTAATTGGTTCAGTTGTTCCTTGATCACAGTTGTAAACACTCTCTCATGAAATATTTGGTGGACTTATGCAAGCCAACAGATCTTGGAAACTTAGAAGTGGCATACCTTTGTGTTTGTACTTTAAATTTTCCTTGAAGGGAGTTTGAAAGGTCTATAACCAATAAAAGTAAAATATCTTTTAAACAATAAATAAATAAACCAAAATTATTTATATATCAGGTGGACTTCATCAATCAATACCATCTCTTTCAATTAGCAAATACTGTATCTTTAAGTCTGACCTGCTGTTTTATAATATACTCAGATATTGCAGGTGGGAAGTTACACATTTATGAAGGAAAACAGTTTTTCCACCTACTACTTGTTTTAGAAATCATTTTAGGAATCAGCTCTGGTTTTGACAACACTGGATGTACAGCAGCTGGAGGAGCAGTTGATCCCGGCCCTTTACATAAAATACCTAGAAACAGAGGTGATTCTTAAAGGGTTCCATGTAAATATTTTCAATTTCTAAGTTCAGGAAAGAAGATTTTAACTGTGATCAAAGTTGGACTTACTTTTAATGCTTGCTTCCTTATTAAACGGTAATTGTATTAAATAGCCACTATGCCAAAAGAATCCTTTCAGCAATTACATCTTCCTTTACTAGGAGCTGATATATAGGCAGAAGTCTCAGTTTGAAATAAGCACAACTGAGAACATATACAGGCAAAGAGAAATACATCAGAGCTGGTAATTAGCCTTTTGCAGGGAAATAAGAGAAGGTTTGTAGAACTGAACTGAAATGTATGCAGCACCCATACATTCAAGCAGTGTCCATATTATTAGTGACTCTCAGGACTGTGATTTCAACATTGGACTTTCATCTGATTTGTCTGTAAAAGCATCCACAGTAACACTAACTATTCTGTGCAATGAAGCAGACCTCTGTGATAAGAGAGATGCCACTATATCCTTCTCTAAATATAAATACCTGGTGTTTATAGCAGTTCAGATGATTGAGGGTTTTGGTGTGAGATATTATGAAAAATTTCTTTACCAAAAGGGTTGTCAAGCACTGGAACAGGCTGCCCAGGGAAGTGAACGAGTCACCAACCCTGGAGGTGTTTAAAACTTTTGAATGTGGAACATAGGGACACAGGTTAGCAGTGGACTTGGCAGTGCTGGGATAGCAACTGAGACCTGACGATCTCAGAGGTCTTTTACAACCTGAATGATTCTGTGAATTACAATAGGAAGTTAGGCCACAGAAGTCCCAGCATCTTCTAATATTGTTATGGAACACAAAGGCTGTGGACAGCAAGCTGTATCACAGGTCAGCTAGGGCAAGACTGTGCATTTAAAAGCATTTTCTTACTCAAACCTATTTCCTTGACACTTCAGAACAGAAGTTGCTCACATTCATTCTGGCTTCTTGACGGATGAGAGGTTTTCAGGATAGAAAACCTCTATATGAAGCTTTTTATAATGACCTTGTGCAGGTCAGACTATTAAAAGCTAGCGGAGTAATATTGCTTAGAGGGATTGCTCTGTGTGGATGTCATCCATTGAGGCTAACAAAAAAGCTAAACCATGATCAGCCTCCCAGAATGCTGAAAATAAAGAAGCTCCGGCAGGCTGCTTTTGCATTTTTATCCCCTAAACAAGGCTTTTTCTAAAGAATGGAGTATGATTTCTCAGACCTCTTGGTAGCCAAAGAAAAGATAAAAAAATAAGAAATAAGAATAAGCTAGAAAAGTAGATGAGTTTTCCAATGAACTGCAAAAATAATTTAATTTTTGGCATTTATAGAGAGGAGTGAACTTGCTTAAAAACATTCATATATTTAGGCTGCTTTGCACTAGACCAGTTCTTAAATCCTTTGTGTAACCATGCCAGTGAAATTCTCAGTTAGTTAGACTAAAGACTGAAAACTGTACCTCATTTAAAGACAGACTGTGCTTTGCATTGTAAACAGAACATTAGTATTTCCACTGGTTCCACAGGACTCTTCTCACACTGGAAGATGATCCTTCCTCTTGAGACCTGTAACACATAGGGTTAATGCAATTCCCATGAGAAAGAAATTATAAAATTAGACAAAAGCTAAATACAAACAAAATATATGCTTGGTTAAAATTTCCTTCACAATCTCCACCCTAACAGATAAAGGAAACACAGCAGCAGAAAGAGATTGTTTTTCTGGAGACAGTATCAATGAGACCAGTCCCTCACCCATTTGCTCAAGTCCTGAGAGGCACTGAAATAAAAAGAAAGCCCTGATATGCATTCAGCATCTTGCAAAGAATTTGGTTACTGGCCAAAACCTTTAAAACTTAAACAATAGCAACAAAAAGAAGACAGAAATCAGGCTTATTCTCCCTGTCAGTAAGAGTTACAGATTTTTCTGAATCAATCTCTCATTGATGATTCAGAAGTTAACTCCTTTTTGAATATGTTTGCTCAGTTGCCTTGCTTGATGGAGCATTCCTAAACAGCCACCTAGAGCTGCTTCCCCACATCTTTGTAGTCAGAGTAAGAACAGTCAGACTCCTCTACTTGCAAAGATGGGGCATACACTTGTCAAATGCTCACTGAATGCTGTTGCTCCTTCCCCATGACCAACCCAGTGTTCCATCTTCCCTTTCTCCTGGGATATTACAAGTCCCACGCCCTCTGCCTTGTTGAAGGAGCTGTTACTCCCCATGTAGATAGAAAACTCCATTTGATTTCAATGATTGTAATTCAATGTACATTGAATAGTTTCAGTCATTGCAAAACACAAACAGTGTTCTTTTCTTTGCTATAAATGTGATAGAGAATGACTGAAGTCATCAATACTTTACATGTTGAAGTTATATACTTTCAACAAAGCTGGCTGAGGATGGCAATGTCATATGAAAAAGTGACTGCATGGCTGTGTTTCCCTGGCAATTTAAAGACCAAAGCGAATCCACTTGTTACTTTCAACACCCCTCAAAATTCTACCAACTGTGCAAACAATATGTTTAATGGCACCAGACTAGCAGAGCTTGCTTGAAATTAGATATGTGCTCTGAATATCATTGGAATGCCTGTAACAAAAACTCCCCTGAAACTGCAGCACGACATGAAGTATGATACGTCCCCTGCTATCTTCAGTGGAATCAGAGCACCTATGAACCCAGGCCCACAACAGCATCAGCTCCCAGGAACCTGAGCCCAGTTAATATTTTGCAAGAAGTCACAACCTGTGAGTTAAATCATGACTTAATATCCAGGAAACCTCATTCTGGCCTTATGATATACTATTACCTGAGTGGTAATAGTTCATGTAATTAGAGTCTGAATGCTTAGATAAAGATGCCAGGCTGTAGAGAAACATTTATTTTCAGCACGATTGTGACTTGGATTACATTTCTCTATGGAAAAGAAGCATTGCACATTACTCCAAATGAACTATTTAGGGCATGAAAAGAGCACTCATTTACTCTGATAAAGCACAGATGGGGACACTCTTCATTCTTCAGAGCAGGAAAATAGTGGACTACTGGTAAGGGCAAGCTTCAGACAATATGTATCTTGCAGCACTACAGAACAATATGGAAGATAAATAATGAGCACAGTATCTATTTATATAGATACTGTGCTCATTATTTATCTTCCATATTGTGAGTAGGAAAAGCTCATGAATAGGATGCCACTTCTCCCAAAATTGGAGGGATCTTCCTTGAGCACAATGTGCATGGTGTGTGAAACTGTGTGGACAAGCCAATTTTCCTGGAATCTGTACCATTCCCACAAGCAAACAGAAAAGAGCAAGTCAGTTACCCAAAGAAATGGAGCATGACATTGCAACAGACTCAGGGTCAAAATTTTTCTCTATGCTGGAGAAGAGATGCTCACCTGAAGCTCAGCATCTCAAATTGTTTCTAATAAGATGGCATATGCTTGCCAACTATGGCTCGAAATCCACTTGATTGATAGACATATATTGCTGAGGGAGCTATGGTTTTTTCCATACATATCCCAAGTACAAAAATTGGATCCAAGGCATTTCTCAGATGCTTTGCTTTCCCAAGACTATCCTCAAAACCAAGCCTGGATCTACAACAAAGTGAGTAGCACCCTCCAACCCTTCTGTTTGAACAGTTTTTCCATAAAGAATAGAATGCATGATTGGCACAGACATCTTTTCATTAAAAATCCTTTCTTAAGATTTTTCTTCCTGAGAAGCTTCAAGAACAAAATGTAAACAATGGTCATTTGCTGCTGTAGAATGCAGCAGGTGCATCTGTGATTGGCCCATCTTAGATGTTTATAATTAATGGCCAATCCCAGCCCAGTTAGCTTGGACTCTCTGTCCGAGACACAAACCTTTATTATTCATTCCTTTCTATTCTTAGCTTAGCTAGCCTTCTGAAACCTTTTTCTTCTATTGTTTTTAGTATAGTTTTAATGTAATACATATCATAAAATAATAAATCAAGCCTTCTGATATATGGAGTCAACATCCTCATCTCTTGCCTCATCCTAAGACCCCTGTGACCACTGTCACACATGATTTGTAAGCCCAGAAGAGAACAAAGAGGGCCCTAACAATACAAACCTGTTGTTCACCTTCTGTAAAAGACCATGGCCATTCCTTCCCTGCAGAGCTGCTTTTACATGGAATGAGTGCTGGGTAAAGTTGCAGTATCAGCAGCTATCATCTATTGGCTCTGTGTTTTGGAAGGGAATAGCTTAATCATCTTTGAGCATCAGTGGGAATGTAACCGAATCACAAGCCATGAGAAACTGTACTAATAAAGCCAGTAAGGCCAGAGTAGTGCAGCACTAGAAAAGGAAAATAAGGTGCTCTGAAGTCATGGCTGGTGGCAGACATGCTAAGTAAGACATGTTTTCTAGACCAGTGACACAGATATCTCAGGGAAAGAAAAGACTGAAAAAAAAAAACCAAACTATATCATCGTCCCTTCTGTGCTTGGAGGCTCCAAGTCACTTAGCAAAAGTCCCAGGGTCACAGTTTGAATTAGTCTGTTAGGCTGATCACAAAGAGCCAATGCCAGGGAACACAGCACTCAGCCAGTATTGATATTGAGACACAGTGAAAGCTGTGTCTTATTTAAAGAAAGTCCAAGGAGATTTAAGAATCCCAGTAGCAGAGAAAGAAGTTTCAACACTTCTGAGAAAACTGGCATCCTTACACCTAGTTAGAGAACCAAAAAAGCCAGGATTCATGTTGCTCGGCATATACAGCTAGATGCTGTCATTGGAGAGCAAATTTGAAAGAACGTAGGTCCCCCTAGTTTTTCATAAAATAATCTGTATTCCTTACAAAGATGTGCATCTGAGAAGGTACACTCTTAAATCTGGCAATAAATCTGTCTTCTCAAAGTAAAACAAAAACCATGAGGTTTTACCCATCGTTTAAAATGCCACATAGTTCCAATGATATGCACCTAAAAGAAATGAAAACAGCCATGATCATCCATGGTAAAAAGTTTCAGAAGGTTAATTATACGCTCTCTTTCCAACAAGGAATATATTTGGTTATATTTGGGCTAAATTTTGAAATGCTTGTCATGCTTCTCCAAATATGAAATTCACATTTGTTCATGCTGTGCCTTGGATCTCTGTTTGAAAGAGGGAGGCAAGAAATGTTTACCATGTGCATGTTGTTCCAAAACCTGCAAGGAGAACAAATTACTCTGAAATTAGATGCACTGCCCTAATCAGTAGGCCACTTGAAAATAAGTCTGAGAATAACTTTTCAGTCTTCTCCTGCCTTTTCAGTTGCTTAAAAACAAGCATTATCTTTCATGATGTCTGCATTTTTAAACTAAAACTTAGTTTAAAAAATTTAAACAACAGCTAAATAACATCTATCTGAGCTGATGTGGAAGAATACTTGCATTTGGGAACTGCCATCATTGTGTCAATAATAATTGAAAACACTGAAGAAGTTGTTCTGCAAGACATAAATCTTTAAACAACCAATTAACAGTTTTTTATACATTAATTCATACTTAAAACAGCATTCCCATGGCAGAACCTCACAAATACAGGAGTACCACCACATGGAAACCATCTGCATATAATCCAAGTTTTTACCACTGTTTAGCAAAAGCCTGATGAGCTAGAGTCCACTTAAACATGTAAGGGCTGCTTCTTTTCATCACATTCTAGTTCTGTCAGACTGACTTTTTGACACTAAAAAAAAAGGAACAAGCCTATGCAGCATAGCTGGACAGCTCTTCCAGAATTTTAGACTGTGTAAAAGTTATTGTCAAACACACCTACCCATTCCATTTGCTTATGTCAGTGCACAGTAAGTCTTTACAGAGCTCCTATTTTGCAAAACACCTTCAGCACAAGGCTCTTTTCGACTGAAAGGCTCTGTTTTACATGAAGTTGATAAGATGATAAAAGTAAATCCATCTTTCCTTTAATGAAGGCTTGTAGCTACTAAAGCAATGAACAAAGACAGTACTTGGTCTGAATTTGCTCAAGATCACATACTGGGAGATAAGTAACTGCAAGTCATATTCATGTACAAATGCCCCCATTAGTCTTTGTAGTTTTGAGGCTTTTGCTTTTTCTTTTTTTTCTTTTCTCCATTATAATAACTTATCATTCAAAACAGTAAGTATCCCTGCCAAATTTACTTGATCTCTCATCAGTCCCTGATGTGGAGGTTCTTCTGACATGCCTGCAGTACCTGTTAAGGCTGAGTGAAATATTACTTTACAACAGCTTGTTCACTCCTGCTTGGCTGGTACCACAAGGTTGAGACAGGCACTTGTGTCTATTCTCTAAAGGCTTTAGTGAGTGCAATCTTACATCTTTCAAAATGTGGTTTTACTTCTTTCCCTCTGGGTCTCTCACAGGTGGACAACCTTGAGGGAAACAAGGAAAGTATTTGGGCTCTTGTACTTGCAGTACAAGAGGATGCAGACCCAAGGAAATAAATAATCACATCTTCCTTATATCACACATAATAACAGTTCAGCTTTAAAGTATTTGAAAGATACAGGATATCTGGACTTAAGCTTGTTTGGAAGGATGCAGGACCCCTCCACTTCCTAGAATCAGTTAGACTTGCATCCCACCTCCCAGAGAGAGCCTAAACCACTTTAGAGTATACTTGAGTGTTGTTCCTAATCACTTCTATAGCAATAGGTCCACTTTACATGAAATATCCACCAGGGTAAAGTCAGAAAAATAGGCAGGACAGCAAAGTCCCTATCCTTGCTGCACAAAATTTTAGTATTCTGTGGAATGCTGAACATTAGAAAGAGTACTTGAGAGAAATCCACTCTGGAGTAACACATCCAATACTGGCTGGTGATCTGTGTTGTGAGATAATGGGTTCAAAATCCCCCTGAATTGCAAAGAGAATTGAATCTGGGTTTCTCACATCTTCCAAAATTACAGTCCAGAATGACTGGGTAGGAAGAAGTAAGAAAAGAGTAATTTTTCTGTCTGGCTCTTTAGTGAACAATGTTTGTCACATCTCACTTTTACCGCAAATTTGCAAAAATACAGTTGTCAAAGCTTGTCTTTTTCTTTAAGACATAGTGTTTTAGAGAATTTAGCACTAAATTTGCTGAGAGTTTTGACAACTAAAATAAAACCCCAAACTATTTTTTCTGGTTTCATTTATAGCTTAAAAAACCCAGAGCATGCAAGGAGTAGAAAACACAAGTTTTACTTCTGTGAAAATATGTGTGAAGGAAACTGAAGCTTTGCATTTAAAAAGACTCTCAGCTTGACTTCCCCTCCAGTTCTCCTTGCATCTCTTAGTTTGTGCCTCATGGTTTGGGACCTATTGCACCAGTCATTTTTTTCAAATATCTCCTGCCACACCAGAGTATCCACATGAGTGCCCCAATCTCCTTCATCTCAATGACAAAGCTAAGAGTAATTTTCTAACCCATCACAAGGCAGAGACAGCCTCAGAATGAGTTTAAAATGCATAAAGCAGGCCCCAGAAATCCCATAATTTCTGTAAATAGTGTGCCCCACCTATCAAGCCCAAATCTAAATAGACTTCACAATAAACAACTGGGAGCCATGCAATATCTATCACTGAAGAAGAGATGTGAGAAGGAAGGCTTTCTTTCAGAATATTTTTTATTAACATGTGAAGATCTTCTCTTTCATCAATCAAACTATTACATTCTACAACTTGTTTTTACTTTGCAGAGTGCTCCCTGCAAGGCACCAAAGTAAAAATTTCTCATGGTGGGTTTAAATTCAACCTCAGTGTGGTGGGAGACAGTGTCTATCATCATGATGATCCAGATAAAATCCAGGTTACTTTCCAGAATTCCTTTGCCTTCACTGTCTGGGGATGGGACGGGCTGGTAGGGAAGGCTGTCACACCCAGATCCCCCCACCATGTGCTGGTATATCAGCCAGTTGGTGAGGAGTACACAAAAACTGACCAGGTACTGCTGCCTCTAAGCTCAGGGGGAAATCAATCAAAGAGGTTCAGAAACTCATTTGCTCTCTTACAGCTCCTTCTGCTGCATCAGTGGTGCAGGAACCATCCCCTCAGAGCTACAGAAAGTACTGCAGCCAAGAGATGCAGAGGTAGCCTATCTCTTTATCAGATACATAGGAACAGAGCAAAGACTGGCACTGAATTGAGAACAAAAAAGTTCATTTTTCTTATGCTTCTCTCTTAAGATTGATGGCAAGCATTTGAGGAGGGAATCACTAGAGTTAAATAACTTGCAAATTTGGCTATATATTTACTTATTTTTATGTTTAGTTTTCTAGCATTATTTACAAACACAATGAAAAGCTCCATTGTTTACCCCCATATTAAGCACCCATAACAGATCACAAAGTGGTTGTTCTATATGTTTTTTAAGTGTGCATCACTTCAAATCTAGTTGACTGTTAGCCATCTTTTTGTTCTGCATGCTAGCCAAAGATATCTTGAGCTTTTATACTCAGAAATGCAATATTATCTCTAAAATCTCTTCTTCCATCTTACATTTCTTTTTTTTCAAGGCAGTGAAAAAGAGACTACAGTAAGATTCAGTACTTACTGTGAGTACTAGGTACACTATATCAAAAAAACAGGTCTATCCTGGATTTGTGACTTTCATAATTTCATTTCATTGTTGCTGTCTTTGCCAAGTCCCCAAAACAACATAATTTGATTTCATATAATTCAAATTACTACAAGTGTTACATGGTTGGTACAAATGAACAGTGTCTGAGGAAAAAAAAAAGACCAGATTCATGTAAACATAAAGATGATTCATTCTTGGAGTAAGTTTATGTCAATGGAAAATACACCAGGTATAAATTTGGCCCCATGACGCAGAGCTTCCAGGAAACATGAAGCTATTGTAACTAGAGATCTCGGCTGACGTATGAATTGAAAAGCAAAATAGAAATGAGGCAAATTCTGAGCACGGACATAAAAGGAGTGACATCAGCCCTATTAATTACTGAACCGAAAGAAAATAAAAGGATGGATCAAAATAACCTTAAGTACAGAGAGAAAAGGATGAAAACATGAGGCAAGAGGAACAGCATGATGACAGATTTGAGATGCAGCATATAGCAAATACAGTGACTAAAATGGAAAGTGTTTTCCATGACATTCAGAACAGAAAACAAATCCTTGGCTTCTGAGAAACACAGTTCAGAGAGTGCTCAATGAACTATACACCTTGCGATAAACATCCTTTACACCCATTAATAACCAGAGTAATAGAGCTTCTGCTAATGCCACACTCATGCATAAAATTGTGAAGAGCTGGCTTTTGATCTGATGAAATTAGGGTAAAGGTAATCTGTTCCTACATAATTGGTATTGACATTTTCATCACTTCACAAAAGGCAAAAGTACTAGTTCCTTTCAGGAGATGCCCCACACTTTCAACATAAACTCTCACTAGTGTAAAACGTAGGTGGCAAAATAGGGTGCAAAAGAGAAAAGGTTAGTATGTATTTTATTACAAATAAACCTATTGGCACATATTTTTCCTAAATTTGAGAACATCAGAATCACCATTAACCCTGCTGTCCCAATCTTCTGTCTTGGGGAGCTATGGGAACATTACATCTGTTGCCATTATAGTGCAAGGGCTCTATATTACTAGAGTGTTGTGCCTCCTTGATGTTTCTTGCAGGCAGCACCTCTAGGCAATGACTCTTCCTTGTCCCCACAGCAGCCAACTGACTCCAGTTCCTCTCCACCAACCAATCCACTCTTTTATAACACTCTTCTTATTGGCTTCAGCTGTGGCCTGTTAAAACTAGGCCTGCTCCTAATCCTTAATAATTGGCTCAGCTGCAACTCTTTAGGGGGGTAAGATTATATTCTATACTACCTTTATTTACTTATATTCTACCCCCCTACATACATCCTCCTCTTTCCCTGCTTGGGTTTTCTGCCTATGGAAGATGAGAGAAGGGGGCCACCTACAACTTGCGCCAATGTGGTTAGACACGGTCGGGACACACACTTGGTGCCCAGGACTGCACGCAGCAATTATCAATTAATGTGCACAGATTCTACTGTGCAAAGAGATAAGTCAGGCCAGAGAAGAGTGGAGACATTTTTCTTGCAGTTCTTTTAAGGAAACTAGCATATTTTATCACACTATCTAAGGTTCCTCCTAAAGCAGGTAACTTACTAATGGTGTAACCAAATATACTATAAACCCTTACTTGTCACATGGAAGCTGTGACAAATCAAACTCTAGATTCCTTTTTTCTGATGGCTTACTAAATACAAGAAATTGATCATAAAAAACTCAGGTTGACAAGTTCTCCAAGAGCAGTGAGGAGAGGTTTAGGCTCACTTCCAGTCACCTTATTTTTTCATCTGAGAATGAACCAACAAAAAGGGATGGGAGAATGATGAAGAAAAACAAACCTCAATGGCCTCTCTCATCCTTGTGACATGGTAAATAATTATGGGTTGAGAATTTGCCTTTGTTAAAACATGAATGTATTCTTTTTGCTGAAAGCTGAGGGCATACAAATGATCTCACCAAGTTGTATCTGTACCATGTGATCATGAGTATAACCATCGTATGAACTTCATGACCACAAAGGAAATTTTCATGTACAGACAATCCTAAAAACACAACCTAGGTGCAATCTGGTTTCTCCACATTCTTCAACATGGGACTTAGACATCCCATTCTTGACAAATGAGCTTATTACAGTTGTGTTATTTAAAACAGTGTCATCAGAGGGAACTAGCTCTTTGTGACACCCCTGAATCCGACTTATCCTTACTAGATTGGAGGTCTGCAATCTGAAATCACTAACAGCCTATACTTGACTATTTTTTGGCCTGTAAAAATGACTCCAAATAGACATATTTGAGGGGATTTTGGCAATGGTAAACTTATTTTTTTTCCAAAGTACTAGAATTGCAATTACTGTGAGTTAGTTTATAGAGCTGACTTGCCAAATAAAAGACCTTCTAAAAGATAATGAAAACAGATATACAGAAATCTCTTACTGCAAGTTTCATCATGGAAATATTTCCATGATGAACAATTAATATTGTTCTTTCTTGGCTTTATTGTCATGAATTATTTATCTGTTATGATAGTCTGAACAACAAAAGAGATTTCTGTGTTTAAGAACTAATGTTTATCTTTTCATTATCCATTATCACATTAATATTACTTAGTCTTTAAAATACTACTAAGTAAGAAGAAGAATATATTATTCCTCTAAGTCAATCTAAAACCAAGACATTTTTGTTCAACAGGAAAACATGTCTATGTTATTATCTTGGTTGATTTGTTCTCTGTCATGTTTTTTAAGGAAGACTTGTAAACAGGCATGGATTTAGTAAAAGCCATTTTCTAAATAAATAAAGGTAAATTATTTCTCTCTGGCAATCACCCTGAAGATTACTAAGAGAATCCTACCTAGTTTGATGCTTCTTTTTACATGATAAATGATGACCAACTGTCCAGGCTACTGAGCACAGATTCTTTTACAAAGTAAGGCAAGGTCAGAAGTTTATGCATCTATCTTTACAAGTCTAAGTTAGCAAACAGCACTCTCAATGTTTACAAGTGCATCCCTGACACAAAGTGAAAAATTTGGTGCAGGTGATGCTACTTAGTACTTGAATAACATAAGCCAATTTCTATAACAATTACTTGATCCTGAAGTCTATCTTCAAAATTGCCAATGAGATACTTGTCAAGATCAAAACTATTAACTTCAACAGCAAAGAATTTACACACTGCCCTTCTGAGGATTTCTGTGATAGATATGACTAATTAACCTATCCAGGAACTGGACAGGAAAACAGAGTTGAATGACTGAATGACAGACATAAAGTGATAACTTCAGGACAAGAAGGAGCTAGAGAAGCAGTACAGGCACATGTTATCAGAACAGGAAGCAGAGAGAGGAAAGGAATTTCCCATCAACCTCCCTAATCTTACTTCCCTTGTTTGCTTTCCCATTATCATAGGAGAAAGAAGGAGAGGAAGGTTGGAAGAAAAGCTAAGCAGAAGAGAAAGGGGAAAGTGTGTTTTTAGTTCCTTCCTATCCATGACAGGCAATACCAAGGAAACAATAACTAAAACAGCAGATGCAAAGGATCAAAGTGGCCTAGAAGGACCAGGAGGGAGGTGTCATATAGATATGGGAATCATCACATCCCTTATTATTCATACACCTTAAGAAACTCCATAGCAACCCAGTCTGCATATGAACATAGGCTCATCCAGGGTAATAACACCAGCTTCCCCACTTCTCCTTACTCAGGAAATCCTAAAAGCACAGACATAATCTTTTTGTTGTTGGCTTGGGGTTGGAGTTTTTTACACATAACTTGGAGTAAAGTGAATTAAACTGTGCTTTTCTCAACTTGCTATGTGGCCATGATCAGAGAAACATGTCTTATATGATTTGGGTAAAATCCTCTACGGTGAAAAATAAAACCTGATTTTTTTCTTTTAATAGTTTTACCCACTTCTGTTATGGATGTCAATTAGCCCATTTTATCAATAAGGGCTTGAAGTAGTCAGAGCTGATTCAGAGTCCAGAGGTCTGATTTACTAAAGTAAATCTGCAGGGCCTCCTTATATACTCTCTTCCCCCCGAATCCTCACTCCAACTCACTGTTATATGTTGAAGGCATTTGCCATGCCCCATGCCCCATGCAGAGAAAATAATTCCTCCCACCATGTCTCACCCACATCTTAAACTCATTAATTTTAAATTACATAACTGGGCTATGCTGATCATAGCTGGATCAGAAGGAACCAAGAGGATCTGATGAACTACTGCTCTGATTCTAAACAACACTGTTTGTATAGCTCTGAACCCTCAGGCCTTTGGTCTGAGGTCTCCCTGCTTGGTTACCACATCAAATAACCAAGGACCTCTTGTCCTGGAGTAGAGCATACACCTACAACACAAGATTAAAAGGGAAACATCTGTCCCACACTATTTACATACCTGACACCTAACAAAGGTTTCATAGACCACTTGCTCTCTATTATCTAGCTACAACTGTTATGCTACTGTACAGGGGATGTGCTCTTAGAGGCAAAATGCAAAGTGAGCAAAAGATAATAGAATGGTTACATTGAATTAAATAACAGAAGCACCTCCTAATTATAAAGCAATAGGCCTTATCTTAAACACAACTTTATCTCTATTAAAAGTAACTATCAGTCTGTGTAATCAGTGTATTAGTAGTGCTGCAGATGAAGTTACACAAAGAGCTATTTTTTCTGTATCTTAACTAATTTATTTTGCCAACAACTAATATTTTTAGTGTATTATTCTGCCAACATCTGTGGTTTTGTCATCTAAAGAAATTCATGCTACACTAGTCATCTCACCATGGAAAACATAACACACAGAAATTGCGGGAGAAAAGTCAAGGAAAATGTGATGAGAAAGAGTAGGGGTATTGGTAAAAACCACAAACATTTAAGGATTATTTTCCTTAGAAACCAGGTGAATAAGAGACAATGGGAGTTAAAAATACAAAGAACAAGACTTATATTAATTTTGTCTGTGTCAAACCACAGAAGTAAAGATATTCAATCAAAATACGTTATCATCTCACACAATCTTTACTCAGACTCTGGAACTGCATTTCCAGATGTCATAAGCATCAGGGCAGCAGCATGCAAGAAAAGATTACAAATTCAGAGGCAGCAGCTGAAAATACAGAACAGAGCTAACAGCATTTCTGAGCACATTAATCTTCATATTTTAGGCTGTAGTGAAAAAGTATCTTAAACTTTTCTGAGGTTTCTGAGCTGACCACTTTCACAGTAAAACTGAATATCTGATAGGGCCACCTACTAAACTACTATGTTACATTACTTCTCAGACTAATCTTCACCTGCAGAGTGGAAATGTTGAGACTGAGCTAAATTGTCCTTTTTTCCTGTAAAAATCTAGGCATAACCTAAAATTGCATTTGTTTTTCCACCCCAGTGTAGTATCTGCCCACTATCCATACAGTGAAAATTGCTTTTGACAGATCAAAATCACATGTGTACACATACAGAAAGAAGACACCTACCATCACCTTCTGAAATTGGATTTATGTTGTATTCATAACTGCTGTAGGAATCCAAAAAGAGCTACATATGCAAGATATGGGACATAAAATGCAGTGCTGTTCATCTTAGATCCATTTTGCCTAAATCACCTATGTCTCACAAAGAGCTGGAGAGACATCTAGTGGACTAGTTGACAAGCAGGAAGGCCTTTGTGCTATCATCTCACTGCACTGCTGCTTCATGTGAGAGGTGCTAACGTTGGTCTTCCCGCTAAATAAGTATATGAAACACCAGAACAGTACTAAAATACTTGCCATGCCAAACAGACAGCTAGCTAGAAAACACTGTCATCAACTCTAAATCTAGCCTGATACTCATATCCAAACCAAAATACAATTCAAAGCAAATCTACACTTTGCTGATATTATAAGATCAGAACTTGTTCAAAATACAGACCTGAGGCATTTTAACTATAAATATGTAAAGGGCACATTGCACCGGCTTTCAAAAGGTGTATATGGCTTAACACCTACAAAAATTCCTTTACAGGCTGCAAGCAAGAGGTAATTCTATTTTTTTTTTTATCTTCTATAAAAGTTAAAGAAAATTATCTTCCAGCTTTACCCCAATCCTATTGGCTTCAAGAGGAATAATGCACTTTGGAAAGCAGAATGAAACATTCAGTAACATGTCTTTTATAGTAACTCTTCTTACCCAAGCTAGGAATTTTTACTTCCACTTGCCTTGTTCAATAACAAACCCGAATATTTCCAAGCTTCTTGGGAATGGAGTTACAAGGTACTTACACATTCAGAGAAGAGGGAAGAGCTGAGCTGTGGAATGCTCTGATTCTGGGGAATAATCCTATTAATTTCAAGTACTTTTGAAAAAATTCAAGAGATATTATATCAGAGAGTCTAAACATTTTTAGTGCCTGAGTCCAACCAATGCATTCCAAAGCAGCACACCAGCCTAAAATCTGTATGTTTAAGAATATCCTTGATTAGTTTTGTAATTCCCACAAATTTTAATTTGAGCTTCTCGACCTGCAAATGTTTTCAACTCTGTTTCAGACATGGGCAATCAACTTTATGCTTAAGCAAACTCTTGAGGTGCTTTAGTCAAGAACAAGCTTAGGGAGAATCAGGCAAAAGCCATTTCCATCCTCTTTTTACCCAAGGGAAAAGCTAAGTCTCAGCTTTTATCTTTTCAGTTTTTCCTCTATAGTTCTCTATAGATGAAAATACAGAAAAATCCTCCAAACAGTGATTTCAGTAACATTTTCAGCTTTTCAAATTTAAAAGTTATTTCATTATATGGTTTGTTTTAGTTAATGGGAAATGGGACAACTTCAGGTGGGTTTCCACTTTTCTCATTGATTTCCTACACACCAAGATAATGTCTTTGCTCCTTCAAGGTTTGGAGGAATAACCTGACCCACCTACTACTTGTTCTATGTTCCTTTATTACTTTTTTTAGTTAGGAGATCTCATCTATTTCTTCTTCTTCCTGTCTGTAGCAGACACCCACTCTAGCACGCATGTTGGCTGCCCACTAACACTAGCTCATAAGCAATCAGCTGGCTTATCATGCAAAGTTCATCTTCATGTACAAGAAGAAATCAAAACCTTTGGCAGGCTGACTTTATGAAACACAAGTGTGCACAGCCCAGAAAAGAAGCATATGCTTCCTGTTGCTTTGACACTGGAACTCCGCAACTTCTGCTGCCTCATATGGACCCCTATTTTACAGGCTGCAAGAGTATACAAAGTATGGTTTCATAAGCAGACAGTATTAGTCCACAGCAAGCTCTGAGACACAAAGACAGATTACTGAGCATGACACTTTCTTTCACTGACATTTTGATTAAGGAATGGGGATTAACACCAGGATGTGCCCAATACATTTCCTAATTAGATCATATTATAAATAGATCATATATACATGTTTCGGGATATCTCCTGAAAGACAAACATGATCAAAAGTCAGGCCTCTGTATTTACTAGCTACACAGTATTTACAGAAAAGCTACAAAGAGGATTAATAGTTACACAAAGCCTGAAGATGAGATTTGCCTTGAGGATCTTACACTGTGTAGTTTAAGAGAGGCTGATTGCTATGTTCCAGTTAACCTCAGAGAGCATCCAACTGCACCCTGGACTGCAGAAGCAAATGACTGCACCCTGTATTGCTAGATGTTCTAAATCCATGTTCAGACCTACAGTTTAAAACTTCATTTTCATTTCCGTGGCAGTCAAAACATATAGTTAAAATTAATTTTTAAAAGTTTACAGTGAACAAGTCCACACATACCACTTCAATGGTAAAAGTGGCTTATACCTGCCTGAAGATGACAAATAAACTTATTGCTAATCTCCTTGCTGAAAAAGGCAGCCAGACAAAACAAAAGGTTATTTCAAATGGATTTGCAGACCTGAAAAAAAAAAAAAGTCCACCTCTCGGGGGGGGGGGGGGGGGGGGGAGGAAAAGCTTGCAATCCTTTTGACTGAATAATAATTCAATAATAATTCAAGTATTCTGTTTACCAGTGCCCCTCCCATCCTTATTCATGTTTTCACCTAACTCAATTCAACAACAAAAGAGAAAAACAACCCTCTTATCTGTTTCAGTCTTTAGCATACAGAGAGCAAGGGAAATATTCTCCTCACCTACTGCCTTTTTCTTCTTTACATTTCTTTTAAAAGGAAGACAACATGACTGAGGTTGGCAGGGACCTTTGGAGATTATGTGGTCCAATCTCTCTGCTCAAAGCACAGTCACCTACAGCAGCTTCATGCACATGATGTTCAGCCACATTTCAAGCATCTACAAGGACAGAAACTTCACAGGGTCTCTCAGCAGCATGGGCCTGTGTTTTTGCATTCAAGTAGGATTTCTCATATTTCAGTTTGTGCCAATTCCCTCTTGTTCTTTCACTGGATCCACTTAGCAGGCTCTGTCCCATTTAGTGTCCCTGCTCAGATATTTGCACACATTGATAATAACCCCTAGAATTTTCTCTTCTGTAGTCTAAACAGTCCCATCTCTCTCAGCTTATCCTTACACACCAGGATTGGATCTAATCCCCTTATCATCTCAGTGATCCTTTTCAAGGTTCACTCCAGTATGTCAATGTCCTTCTTGTCCTGGAGAGCCCTGGCCAGGACAGAGCACTCTGACTGCAGTCTTGCTGGGGCTGAGCCAAGCTGGGAGAAGCAACATCTCCCTCCACCTGCTGCAGAAGTAACATCTCCCTCAATCTGCTGCAGTGGAGCCCAGGATGCTGCAGGACACCGTTGCAAAAGGATGCATTTCTGGATAATAACTTTTATTGTATCCCAGGTCCTGTTGGCAGTGCCGTCCCCCAGCCAGTCAGTCCCCAGCTGCCCAGGTGCAGAGGGACGCACCTGGCCCACAGCGCAGACGGTAATTCCACAACCACTGCAAGGCCACACTAGTGTTCACATTGCCCTCCACTGTCACCGAGGCAGACCAGTGTAGCTGGCAGACACTGGAAAGCCCAGCATGGAAACTATTTCTGGTTTTTCAGGAGTGATGCCCTGCTCTAACAGACCCCACGGGCCGGCCCTGAATACTACCGGTCTGTCCTGTAATGTCAGAACGCCAAGGGAACACTGCTACTGTTACACAGCTCAGCTTTATTCAACAGCCCATAGGAAAGCTCGCTCCATGATGAGCACCGGGAGGCTGGAGAGCAGTTTCTGTCTGAAACTGCTGATCCGTCGGATCGATGGTAAAACCCGCAGAGCGGCACACGCTCAGCCCAGCCCCGGCTCGCCTCAGGCCGGCCGCTCCCCCCGCGCGGCACGGCGGGCCCGGGGCGGTGCCGCCGGCAGGGGGAGCGCGCAGGCCGCGGCTCGGCGGGGCCTCGCTGCGAGCAGGGCCCTTCCCGGCTGGATCGGGCCCACGGCGGGAGACACTGCGGAAACGAGTCCGTCTGCTGAGCCAGAGCTACCTTCTTTCCACAGGCTGCTGCGGGGAGGCGGGCAGGGCAACGAGCCTCCCCGGTACCGGGACCTAAGAACAGCTGGATCCCTGCAGTGCCATTTCAGACCATTCCCAGATGGCACTGAGCGAGTGGTAACGGGTTGCAAGGGTCCAGGGTCGTCTCAGGGGCGAAACTCCGCTCGAATTTGTGCGTTTCGGCGCAGGGAGTTTCTGCGTTTGGAGGCGCGGGGGTGGGTCTGGGAAAGCAGCTGGCTCAGGAAGAGGGAATTCCACCCAAGGCTGATGATCTCCAGGAGCGTCCTGGATCCCAGAACTGTGCTAATCATTATTTGCGTAAGGGGTTGACTTTTTTTTTTTTTAATTCCTTGGTGTACAGGCAAGAAGTGAATAACAATTTGGTGTCATTTGTACACGCGGTAACAAGCGAAAGAATTGAGTGTCCCATTCTAAGTCATAAACTAAGTAACAGCCAGAATTCTGAATCTAGCCCACGTTCCTGTCCAACACCAAGCACTAGTACCGTACTTCAGCAGTGATTCACACCCTTTCACATCACACTGGTTGATGCTTCTCATTGTACTACTTCACCACAACTTTAATTTCATAGCAAGTCTGGCAAGATATCAGTCCTGAAATGTGCCTTGCACTGGGGGAAAAGAACTATTATCAGCTTGGGATACTAATTCTCGTGTGCAATCTCAACAAATTTCCACAAATAGAGCTAGAACCACAGTTCCATTAAAGCCAATTCCTGCCGTTTAGGCTGCTGCAGGACCATATTCTCAGTTTATGGACAAGTTACAAGAACACTGTCTTCCTAATCACAGGTGCAGTTTCTGCACTTCCACTTATAAAAGATGATCTCAGTGACATCATCTGAATGTGTCTTCACCTAGTTATTATCCTATTAAAATAATTATGCCACCATTTTGAGCAACAAGAATTTTTTTCTTATACCTTTGCATATATAAAGATTTCCTGCTTCCTAGATAGGACACAAATAAGCATTTATTTAATCAGGACCATGTCTTGGTTTTATTAACTGTCCTCTGTATTGCACTTATAATTTCCATATTCTTGGCAACGCAGGCTCCAATGTGTAAATTCTTCAGACGGGTTCTTGGAATAAACAACACAGCTTTCTGAAACAGCCAAAAAATAGCTGTTCTGAGTAGAGCCTTGGAATATGTGTGAGAGGCTGGGAGAAGTGGGGGAGACAGCTCAGACTGGCTCCTGATCAGGGATTTCCAAATCATATGAGCACCTTGTGGTGCCTAAGACATTTCAAAACCTCCCCTATGTAGGAAGATACAGAAAGAAGTTGACCCTGAATTGCAAAGGAGGAACTCACAAGTTTACATTCTTTCTGGGCTGGTTATGAAGTTGGCCAGGTAATTTCTAGTCACTATGTAAACTAAAAGCTTTAAAAGGCAGTTCCACTGCCACTTAAATTCCTGTACATGAGATAAAACTGTCATAGTTGAAGTTAATCCTCAGTTCCTGGGAGCCCAGTGAAGACAGTTCATTCTATATTGGTCTGACAACAGAGCAACACTACAAAGCCTTTACCATGGAAAAATTACTGGTCAATACCTCCTATGAAGTGGATTGTCTTTTGTCATTTGCAGTGGAAAAGTTGAATTGAGAAGCTGTTTCATGCATCAAATGTATCTTTTTGCTCTTCTTGTTTTCTTTCTTCTTCTTTTCTTTCAAACTCTTTGTTGTATAAAATACCAGCAATTTGATAAAGTGACTTGCCCTCCATTCAGGTGTTGTATCACAGGTGAGAATGGCTTTACTTATCCACTGGCAACTGGCTTAGAGAAAAATAATTTCAAAGAGTTATTCAAGAAAACATAGATCTTCATTTTCAGACATGAGCTGCAAAATATGCTTCAAGAGTACAACAGGCAAACAAGGTGGTAGCTGCTGTGGTTGTCTGAGGTGAGTCACTGTTCTGCTTCCACACTGACAGGGGAGAAACTTGGATTTATCCTGGCAGTGGTATGTTCTGGGGTGGTAATTTGCCTTTGGGTATATTCATGACGTATTTTGTTTCTCTCCTTCCATGTTCCCTTTTTTTACACCCATTTGTACTGTGCATTGCTTATGACTGAGTAAAAACCTTTTCTTCAAAGCCTGGAGACTTTGGTTTATTGTACTCAATTTAATTTAATTTTCTGACCATTCTGCATGGAAGTGCCAAACAGTGTGTACCTGTGCTTATTAGTGAGGGACCCCAGGGTCTGAGCTTGGGCCAGTGACTGAGTCATGCCTTTCTGCCAGTCAGTCCCTGGCAGAAAAGTTACATGAGTGATGATACCAGAGCTGCCATCACACTGGGCTGTAAGACAGCAACAAGATTGTAAGAGGAAAGCAGTTTTAGAAGTGAGAAATCATTTTAACTGTGTGTGGAACTGTGCAAGAACTCTTGGCATATGCATGGCACCCATACCTGGCCTCTTTGCTGTGTATACTCAAGAGACAACAGTGTGCCTGTGTAACTGTCTATGCCTGCCCATATCAGCTCACAGAAGTCATGCACTCTGGGAGGGCTCACACTGCATGATGGGGGCACAAAGGACACCCTGTGCCTGTAACATCTCAGTTCCTTTGCAGAGGAAAACAAGGCTTATGACAGTAGGCAGCACAGTCTGAAAAACTCCAGCTACTGTAAGAGAAGTTACCTTAAGAAAACATCTCAAAAGGGAAGCCCTTTGAGGAGTTTTCTGTTGTGGGCAGCACCAAACTCATAACATACAGAGGTGAAGCAGAACAGTAAGTATGGGAGTGCTTTGCCAATTATTAAATTCAGAGGCTTCTGTAATTAAAGTGTCATCAGAGATTTATATTTCTTTTTCAAATGTCTTTTTTTCACTGACGCTGCGATATCTCTGATGCCTTGTTGCATACAAAAATAAGCGTAAACATGGTAACATCAACAGAAAGTGGTCCATTAAAAATGAAAAAAATACTCTTAGATTCACAACTAAATCCATCTTGACCATCTTGTAAGAGCTCTTTATGCAACCTAAGGTCCTTTTGGAGAGTTTCTAAATAGTTGGAAATTAGCATTGGAGCTTGGCATACCCTCTGCCTCCATCATGGCCAATAACAGCACTCACAGAGAAAGCCAAAACATAGAATCCAAAAGTCAAAACAATGGATACACAAATTTGATGCCACGATTCCTATGTGGGAAGTATGGGAAAAATAGTTCTGCAGAAAAACATAACTGATTTTTTTAGGTTATCCAAGATTCTCCATTCTCTTTCAACAGAGTGGATTTTTAAGAAATATCTTGTCCAGTAAGTCAGGACTGCTATCATAGCATGATGCAATTAAGGAACAGGGTGCTTCAGTGCTTCTTACATCTCCAGGCAGTAGTCAAGAAGTTGCAGTATACAATGTTAGATAATGTCTTTCACACATAAAAAGCTCTTTATAAAGCTGGGTAGTTCTGCCTATCAAGGTTTTGCTGATGACAGTTAAGGTAGCAAAGATTAGTAGAGAAGGGATTTTCATTTATCACAGCAACCATCTAGCTTTAGGCTGATGGGTGATGGGCTGCTCTTCCTCCCACCTCCATTCTGGGACAACAGAATAGGGTACAGAAAGTTTGGGTTGGGTCCATTGATGGGCTTACCCTCTGATTTTCTAAAAAGCTATAGCCATCAGAAGCTGAGAGCAAGCTTACAGAGATTCCTCCATTGTTCATGAGACACTGGCAAGGCATTCTTAACTCTGAGGTCTTCAGAAATGAAAACAATAATTGCATTTCTTCTTGGTGAGTCCTGCAAATAAGTCAAACCTACAGCAAGTACAAAGAAAATCCTTGTTATTCAGAATCTATGACTGCTCACTTGTGGTGTTTAAAGATATGCCTGATTAAGTTATCCACCAGACTGTTCTAATAACTGCAGCACAAAGCGATATGATGCCACACGCATGGGTTCAAAAGCTTCATTACCTCCTGGCAGTCAGAAAAGCTCTTTCTGCCTTTCACTTCATTGTCATTGTCTATCATTACAGACACTGATTAACTGCAGAGATGCTACAGACATCATTCACAGGCTTTCTGGGCTGCTTCAAACTCCAGTGCTGAAGGAGTTTGCAAAGAATGTCTGTGTCTTGGGCAGCAAAATACCTGACAGAAATTTACCCAAGTATGGAAAAATATGAAATGCAAATCAAATATATTTTGTGCCTGCCTCTGGGGCCTATTCTGTCTCAGTCTTAAGGTAATATTGGCAAAAGATTTCACTCCAAAAGGCCTGTTTCTACTCATTAAAATTATCTAGAATTATATCATTAGCTCAGTCTGTGTGGTTAACTTACATTCAGAAACTGAATTTTGTTCACTTTCCAAACAGTGCCTGTTTCCTTCCAGTAACTCTAATAAGAGAGCAGACAACCAGCTCAGCAGTAGATGTCTACGCCTGATCAGATGGAACCCATCACCATCAAAATTGTTGCCCCAGTCCTAGATTAGAGGCTTCTCAATCCCTACATTTTTCATTGTGAATCCATGTTTTCTTTTGAGAACTCTGCATGGTCACACTACTTCATTATGCTGGGTGTATGATGGGAGTTGAAGACCTTAAAATGAATCATTTGGGCTCACTTCAATAAACCAAAGTGGATTTTTTTGATTGTGGTCTATGATAACATTTCATTTAGATTTTCAAAACAGCAGGAAAACGTTGAGATTTTTAATTAAAATTTGTGGGAACATCTTGTTTTCTGGAGAGCTACATGCTCACGTTTTTTTCTTCATGTGTAATAAAAACAATATTGAAATGTTGGAACTTTTCTCAGGATTGAAACTGGGCTCTGTTTAACAGCACTAAGATCATACTGAATTCAGCCAATTAGGTCACAAAGTTACAAAAGGACATTACAGCAAAGGAGAACCTACCATATTTAAACAGCTTTGTTGTGTTTTCCTTTCACATTTGTGCAGCAAACCATGATGTTGATTACAATGAAATACTGGCCACAGCTGGATGACTGGGGTGTGTTTTCTGACCATGCAAACGAATGGCATGGCCTGGCTTGCTCACAGCAGCACAGCTGGATCCTTTCCACAGCATGGTCTTCACTACGCCTTGTACTGCAGCCAGTCTCTGACCTCGTGTTTTCCCTCACAGCACTCCTGGCCACCTTCTGAAGCAGTGCTGGTTAAAAGGTCGTGCAGCAAAAGCAGGCCAGGTAGGGGGCTAGTAAACACCAGACAGGAGGCTGACAGATGCCACTTCTCAAGCCAACGCCTCGGCGCTGTTTAGCTTGTTTGCAGTTTGCCTTTTGTTCACTACAGCTGAGTGGAAGCCTCTAAGCAGCGTAGACTGGCTTGTGGCCGCACAGTAAAGGTTAACTCCCTTCAGAGCAGGTATCCTTGTGCCTCAGTCATACCTTGGTGCCTCTAAAGTGCTGCTGCTGCATGGTCTGCTGCTTTCAGCTGAAAGTGTTCGAAATACTGCATTTCGCAGTCCATCGGGGTGTTCTGATAGTGACATGTAGTGTGTGTATTGCATGCCAGGGATATACTGCAGCAATGAATAGAGGGCAAAATGTATTATGGAATGACTGTAGAGGGGAAGGGAGACAGGATAGTTCCATATATTTTGGGGAAAAGAGCCTGGAGTGAACTGTTCCCAGAGCTATGCCTGGGCTGTGTCCTTGCTAAAGCAGATAGGAGAGAGACAAACCAGAGCCATGCAGGGAAGCTACAGCTAAACAGACTTTATGATCAAAGTCTCTCTCCCTTGCCCTTGTGCATTTAGTAGGAGCCATGAGGTTGCAATAAAATGTGTCCATCATTGGCCTTGGGAACTCCTCATGGATTGGAGAACTGGAATCTAGTCAAACCATGCATAGCTCCTAAATTCTCTAAACCCAAAACCTTCCAATGTCAAAATTTTAATTTTAGGACAACTGGCCTTAAAGGGAATGTACAGTTTCCACATAAAGAATTACACAAACATTTTCCCATCCAAACTGGAGCATTTTTGTGTATGGTTTGTGGCTAGGCTTTGAAGCAGCACTCTGTTGCATGGTAAAAGTCAAAGTGACACCATCATCTGTTTTGCAGAGATACAGATTTATTACAGTGGTGCCCAGTGAAGAGTCCTCTTTAATAAAAGAGTCATAAATGTCTATTTTCAAAAGGTCTTATCTGAACCATAAAATTTATCTTCAGGCATAAGCTATAAAATAAGGCTGTAGCACTCAAGCATGATTTTCTCTTTTGGCAGAACTGTAGACAGTATGTTTAAATTTGAATTGGTTTGTCCTGATTCAGTCCTTCTTGGTAACTTAAGGGATGCCACAAATTATAACCCATTTTTATATTGCTAGATTTTTTTTATTAGATTTCATAAAAAGGCTGGTTTTATGCCTGTAATTTTATCTGTGAGGAGGAGTGGTTTTTCACAGCCAAATTCCAGCTCTGTGAAAGCACATCATTTTTATTGTGTTTGTAAAAATATTAATTACTAAAACTAAGATTCTGTTCAAAATCTTGTAGATACAAGTTTGTCATACTGGAAAACACCCTGAGGAATCATAGTGGGTTTTTTACATTTTTATGTTTAAAGACTGACTGGGGACTCCTCACAGAGGATAATGGTTCAGAGCAATAGCAATAAACAACGTAATAAATGTGAAATCACCTCAGATTTGTGTGATAGCATCTCATGCCAATTAAACCAACTCTGTGTCTAGAAAGCCAACTGTATCCTGGGCTACATCAAAAGCAGTGTGGACAGCAGGATGAGGGAAGGGATTCTACTCCTCTGGTTCACTCTGGTGAGGTGCCACGTGCAGTGCTGCGTCCAGCTCTGGACATCAGCCTGTTGTAGTGAGTCCAGAGGAGGATACCACGATGGTTAGATGGCTGGAGCACCTCTCCTGCGAGGAAAGCCTGGGAGAATTTGGGGTTGTTCAGCCTGAAAAAGAGAAGGCTTCAGAATGACCTAATTGTGTCCTTCCAGTAAGTGAAGGGAGCCTATAAAAAAGCTGGATAGGGACTTTTTACAAGACCTTGTAGTGACAGGACCAGGGGGAATGGCCTCAAACTGAAAGACAGCAGGGGGAGATTAGATACTGGGAAGAAATTCTGTACTGGGATGGTGGTGAGGCACTGGAACAGGCTGTGCAGGGAAGCTGTGGATACCCCATCCCTGAAAGTGTTCAAGACCAGATAGGATGGAGCTGTAAACAGCCTGGTCTAGTGAAATGTGTCCTGTCCATGGCAGTAGTGTCAGAACTAGATGACCCTTAGGGTCATCAACTCATACCATTTTATGATTCTATGAAGAGTTCTTTTTTTCATGCACAGCAGCACCTATCCCACTTTTCAGGGCTGGGAGGTGGTGGGGCAGGACCCTACCTGCCAGGCCAGGCACAGCAGATACTGACATCCAGGAGCAAGTCTCTGTTTCCTCAGATTGCGTGCCCAGACCCAAAGGCTGCACCAGCAGCCTACCTCTAAAATTGCCAATGTACCGATTCATCGCTTTCTCTTATGCATTACCCAAAACCCTTATCTAATCCTTGGCCCTCCTAACACCCACTCCACTCAGAACCTCAGGCCTCCCACCTGTCATGAGGTGTCTCAATGCCCAGTCCCATGTGTAGTTCCTCATTGCAAATCCATTATCTGCTGACAGATCTGTGGTGCTCATCTGCAAAGCCATGTGATTGCTAGCTACAGAGCCAAGGGCTTCAGAGCCAAGAGTAGTTGTGCAGCAAGGCCACCCCAGGAGATCCATTGTCCATGCATTGGCCATGGTCACTACACTCTGTAGGCTGAGGTTTCCTCTTCAGTTTGTTTGGCGGAGAGCAAGCACCAGAAATAAACCAAAATAAGCTTCAAAGGGGTGCAAGGACCTGATGATATAACCAAAAACCAGCTTGGGAAAGTTCATGCTAGGAAGTAGGTAACACAGAAGTGCTTTTGTTTTTAGGAAGAATTGCAAAAATATTGTGATTAAGATAAAATGAGGAGTCATCCAAATGGGCTTGTTAGTCAAATCATCTACACAACTGAAAAGGAATTGCATCTAAGCATTTTTTGTTGGTATTGCCAGATGGAAAAATTTACCATCTTCCATAGAATCATTAGGATTGGAAAAAACCTGTAAAA
Organism: Calcarius lapponicus; assembly: GCA_039654755.1. NCBI lineage: Eukaryota > Metazoa > Chordata > Aves > Passeriformes > Fringillidae > Calcarius > Calcarius lapponicus. The sequence goes on along the minus strand of JBBFKN010000028.1, from coordinate 966,909 downwards.
TCCCCACATCCAGCTGTTAACCCAGCACTGCCATATTAGCACCAAACCATGTCCGTGGAAAGGAAGAGAGTAGAAGAAAGCAAGTGGAGATATTAGCCTTCTGAGGGAGAAGGAAGAATTTCTATAAATAATCGTGTCATTTGGTGAGAAGATTCCAGCTGCAGGAGGCAGCTCCTTGCTGGAATTAGCTACAGAGAGAGAGGAACACAGCACATTCAGCATGCCAAAAAAGTGAGCACCTGCCTGAGGATATTCCTTAAAAAGCTTTTGGACAGTGCGTGTCTGTGTTGCCAGAAGGGAATGTTCATAGGGTGACAGACTGGTGATACCTACACTCCAATTCCCAGACCTGTTCCTGAAGTAAAACTCCACATGCTTCACTGTCAGCTTCTATCTGTACAAAACCAGCAGGTTGTACTTAGGTCTTAAAAATCCTGGTAATTTCTATGAATTTGCCTTACCCTCTGTTTTTATTTCACAGTCCCCTGAGGACTTTTAACTGCCTGCATCTGCACAGAAATTGTTAAGTTTCTTCTGCTGCTTAGCTGTATTTGCTCCTGCTTGAAAGAAGAAGCTCATAATAAACTTACTCTTTCCTGTTTAACTCTATGTAAGAAATTACATTAAGGGACACAGTCCTTTATGAAAGTACCTACTAGCAATCTTTTTGTCTCAGAGAGCTCTTGACCAGAACAACTGATCAAAAATGAGTTTTTACAGAGAGAAAAAATCCAATTTTCCCATTCTATACTGGATTTGAATTGCATGTTATAACGGTGATCAACACTATCACAACTCAAAAGCTGGAAAAATTTACTGTCATTTCCGGTTTAGCATAAATTTGTCACTGATATTTCAGATAGATCTAATCAGAATGATGTGTTCAGAGGTAATTATTTTTCCAAAAAGTCATTACACAGTACATTAGCCAAGGAACAGCATTTTAATACCTGGCACTGCATAATTAATTCAGCCTACACATGAAACCTGAGAAGTTCACCCAAAAGAGGAAGTAGACATTTCTTATCACCCTTGACTTGCTTACATTCCTGTGGCTTGCTGCATATCAGCAATAAATTCCTGCTAAATATTTCCATAATTTAGATTGGTGTGTCATCATCCAAAAATCTGGCAGGAGCTGGCCTGCAAAAGGGCAAGCACCTACAGCAAATGGAGCAGATCCGCCTGTAATCAATCACTCTCTCAACCTGCGTACTTGATACGCCTCTCTGAGTGAAAATGGTGCTGCATTCCCACAACACCCTGTGGAGAGGAGCGATTATAAACCACACAGCTTGAAGTGTGCTCATCGTGAGTGTCCTCAGATGCCCAGATCCCTGAGACAGCTGGAGCTCTGTGGAAAATGGAACTATTACAGCATCTTCTGACTGCTACAGCCTAAAAGCAAGAACTCCATGTGTGATCCACTAGCAAACCCCAAAAACCCATTTCAAATTCCCAGCAGTGTAAAATGTGAGTGGGTAACCATCAGCTGAACCACTGCAAAGCCTTCCATCTACCTTCTGCAGAAAGTACCCAGTTGGAAGGGGTAGTTTCCAGCAGCACAGTACAGGCTAGATGATGCTACACTCAAGCCTCCTCTTCTCCAAATACCCAGGGAGTTGGTATACCATATTGCTTTTCCTCCTCTGAAGGTTCCATGTCTTGCTTCCTTCATGGGACATCATTACGAAAAATAAAATCTGTAGAGGTCTTTAATGTTTGGGTGTTTTTTAATTTAATGCCATTAATCTTGCAATTTGAGTAGCTGGTAACTGGCTAAGAACATGATTGGTTAGCATGGCAAAAATATCCAGTGGCTCAGACCTTCCAGACTGACCTTTGCCCTCCACTGGACAAGTGACTTTTGTTCAGTTCTACAACAAACCAGTAAAGATCATTCAGATGAGCACACCCTGAGCAGTGCAGTCCATTGGGGAGCCCAGAAAGATCCCAGCCTGCAAAGGCCAGAATTTGGTGTTACCTATGCAAATTTCAAGGGGTTTTCCCAAATGAAATAGCCCATAACCCACAGAGAAGAGGAAGTCACACTTCCTCACACAGCCACATGAAAAATGATTGACCGTAATGGCATTTGCTGCACTGTGGTAGTTTCTCCCTTTGTCACTCTCTGTTGCTCTGTAGTTCTGTCAGTGGTTCCCAGCACTGCCTGGCTGGGTCTTATCATGACAGCCTTACTGGAAACTGTTGTTCCCACTGTTACTCTTCACAGAATTCATCTTTTTTTTTTTTTTTTTATTGTACCAAGAAGTGTTTGTCAAGCGGAAATTCCCAACTTTGAACAAATTTACACAGATTACAGTCTATATTATATTTGCCTAGTTTAATTATAGGAAACTGGGAACAGGTTGTGCTTTTAGAATTACCTGGTTTACTTTCCCTGAGTTACCATCCCCTGAAAATGAAAAGAAGCTGTGTTGCAACTGGAAAGGATAACCAGTTTTGTAACGGGTTGTATATCCACTGATAGCCTTGGTTATTGCCCTTTCTGTACTGAGGCTTAGCTCCCCAACACTGCAGGCAGCCATCAGAGCCAGGAAAGTCACATAATTACCTGGATGTTGCAATCAGCTCCCTGCAATGGCACAGCCACCATGGCACAGGCATTGATTCCACAGATTTCCCCTCTGGATTCTCTGGCATAATTCTCTTGTTCATATCATCTGCTTAAAAGAGTACCTAGAATTCACCTGAAAGCTTTCTCATCTACAATCAGCTAAAGCTAAAAAAAGAAATTCTGGAATGAGAAATAACATTGAAACGGTTGCCATTGATGGTGAAGATCCAGTTAAAAATCAGTCCGTGAGTTTAGCCTGAAGACAGAAAGGTTTAAGAACTCAAACAATTTTCATGGGGGTCTAGAAAAAAATAAATTATGAAAGAGATAATGAAAAAGATAAGAAAAAATTATTGATTACAGTTTTTAGGTTCTTACCTAAAAGGGAAGCAATGCTGGCAACAAGTCAATAAATTAAAATTCACCTGAAAGACAAATACTGATGCTATATACCTTTTCCTCCCCAATGACAGATTATGTCTTCCCACATAAACAGTTGGAGGATGCAAATTACAATAGTAAAGCAGATAGCAAATTACTAAAGTAAAATATCTGAGATGAGAAGAAAACACAAAACCTACATCTGAAGCCAGTTTTTCGGCAGAAGAAACACATAGGGCAAAATGAATATTTTAATATCACTGGGAAAACAGAGTAGGAAAGAGACTATATCATCACAATGCAATAAAACAATATTATCTCTATGAGCTTTTTTGTTGGTTTATTTTTTTTTCAAAATGAATACTAAGAGGAAAGAAGGGCTAGTGAGAATGCAGACCTAGAAGCAAATCTTCGATCTGCATGGCTGGATGCAAGGATGCTATAAACAAACAGAGATAATTCTTTAAGCAATAATGGGAGACACATTAATATAAACTAATAAGGAATACCTCTGTAACACAAGAAGCCAGGCTTCACAATCAAGCAATTTCCTCTCCTTAGAAACTATGTCTTATTGTGTGCTTGTGTGGTCCCTGATGATTTGGACCTGCAATTCATTCCTCAGTCATAACCTCATAACAAGGGATAATTTGACAGCAGATATATATCCTTTATCTGTTGTTTCAAAAGGTGCTACATTAGTCATACCTTGCACATTCCTCTCATATATATCCTTTCAACCTTCTTCTTTTTTCCCTTTGCAAAGTGAAATTGAGATTTTTATAGGAAAAAAAAATTGCAAACTCCCATTTGCTTCCCATGCATGCCCTTTCAAAGTAGAAGGACCTCCTGCAAGGTCTGATGTTGCCATATTGATAAATAAAGTTAGTCAGAAATCAAGAGTAAATCTGTGAGGTAAAAAAATGGCTTGCTGTTTTGACTGCGGTTAAGCATTCGGTTTGAAAAAATGTTCTTGGAGCCCTGAAGATGAAACAGAAACATCATGAAAAGGAAACTGCTGAGGATAGATAGAGGTGGGTGGGAAATGGGTGTCTGAAGATATGTGAGAAACAAAAGGGATGTGAGAAAGTTGCTTAGCTGCCTTGTCAAAAAAAAAATTAAAAATAGGGAACTGTGGATTTCAAGCTTTGCAAAAACTTCTGTGACAGTTCACAGCCTTGTGCCCATTTTTCCTCTGAAAGCTGTACATGGAGTAACCCTCAGGAAATCAAAAGACCCAAATCTATGGGAGATCCCATAAAGCCCCTCAGCCATCATGGTGGCAATGCCACCAGTGCTTTTCATAAAGAAAATCATCCTCAGAACAAATACCATGAAACAACAGAATATAACAGATTAATCTGTAACTGGCTTTCATTTCCTTTTATGAACCCAGGTTTCTTTTCCTGTGAAGCAGCAGGGAAGTCACCCCCAGAGTAATCCTTCCACCTCAGGATGAGCAACTCTCCTCTGGAATGAGCAGCAGCCAAAACAGAGGCACACCTGGGCCTGCCCTCTGTACCTCATCTGTTAACCAGCATTGCATGTGCATGTGTTTGTTTCATGAAATGCATGTTAGAACAGGAGGGCAGAGCATTTTATCTACCTATTATATATACTCTTTCCCAAATACATGCTTCAGAGATGTTTTCCTGGCACACAGTTGGTTTTCTCAACCTACAGTCTGGCTCAGACACCAGGTTTATAAGTCTATTTCCAGCACAGTGGTCCACAATGGTGCATTGCCCACTTGCCCCAGAGCTGCAGTGCTGCCTTTGCAAATACCCCAGCACAGCCGTGTGCTCCAGAGCCAGTTCTGGGGCTCTGACCAAGGAATCTGCTCCTTCCCGTGAGTTACTCACACACCAGGCAAAGGCAGCTCAAAGACACATCAGTGTTGAGGCGTTGATCATCACAAGTTTGCACTAAAATTCAGTCTCACCAGTCCCCAGAGGAAGATTCCAACCTTGTTTGTTCTCCTCACTGTACCTCAAGACCCCGCTTTGCATTTATTATTGCACAATTGGATGGGAGTCCGTCTTCCCTCTCCTCTTTTCTCTCAGATCCAATAGGTAATTTGTATACTTCCCAAATTGTGGAGACAGGGCAGTATAAAAAGTCAGTACCAGAACTAAGACACACAATGGCATTAGCAATCACCTGGCTTCACCTCCTACTGACTAAGCTTCTGGTAACTTCTAAACCATCACATCATAGCCTACAGTAATCCAGTGCACCAAGAGAGGGAAAGCCTCTGTTTCCTCCTCACTTTGCCACTTTTAAGAGAAAGAGAAGCTGAATTGCTGCTGAGGAATCTTGTTGGACTTTGAAAACACACAGAGCAAAGGCATCCAGAAGGTTTTCCAAATGGACTGACTGAAAAATCAGAGGTTTGTCAAGAATGCCAAGGAATGAACAAACAAATTAAAGGAAAAACAAAGCAGATAACCAAGTGTCCTGGATCTTGTGTGGAGAATTTTGTGATGCAGTTTCAGAGAAACTATGCAATTGTGGAAGTACTTTTCAACACAGGTTGAAATCTCCCCATCAGACTCCCAAATGCAGCAAGACTTGAGCTGAGCCCCAATGGGTAGTCTGTTCTTTCCTTACCAGTCATTATGGTTTAAACACTGCGTTCATTTTTTCACAATTAATCAAATAAATGCTAAACCTACACAGCTGTTGAGAAACACTTGATAAAAATCACAGCTGAGAAGGTGAAGAAGAAAGACTAATCCAAAGCAACCACTGCTTTGCATAAATTAAGAGATTAATACAGAGAGATGTGTCATTCACTGCAGCACACTTCCCTTTGGACCACTTCCCTTTGGAGCACTCCATGGCTAATTGCCACTCAGTGCAATGCTGTTCACCAGTTTTCCCTTTTGTCCCCAGCTGGGCTGTTAACAATCTGTCTGAAGACAATCATGTCTCTAGTGAGAAGAATATGAGGACAAGATAGAGGGTGTGGAGAAGGTATCCAGCAATTAAAGAAGAGATATTGATACACATTTTTACTGCTAAAGAGGAAGTACATTTTGATTTCTCAGCTGTTCAACATGCTTGTAAAATATCCAGCTAAGAGTATAAAACATTTGCCAATGAGTCTACAGTATTCAAGCTGAACATGAAAAATTACAAATGGGTTTTGCAGCAGTGAGCAGCTGATTATAAAATGGTAGGTGGTTCTCAATGCTGATAAATAAAGAGATGTGTGTGGGGAAAAAAAACAACCCTATCTCTGCAGCTACAGAAAACACCACTGACACCACCACGACCATCACTGCTCCTACCATGAACTTTAACTAATGCAGAGTGTGTCCTGTGCTGGCTCACAGGGCCTTGGTACACTCATGAAAGCAAACCTACCATAGCAAATAAGTTGCAAAATTTTCTAAAGCTGCCTGTCTTGCAGAAAAATATTATAGTCCATATCTGATGCTGTCAGATAGCCTGCTGCTCTAGCCAGAAGTGATTTGGACTCTTTTTCCCTTCAAATCCAGCTGTGACTGCATGGCCACACCATATATACCATATGTAGCAACCGACTTACTGTACAAGCATCCCAGTAAAAGTGAACATCCTGTGCCTGGGTCTTCCCTGCAGATTGGCTCAGGGCATATTAACATCATGGAAGTGCTACCAGAAACTAATGCAAGGGAAATGTGAGCAGTTGTCTATTTTTCCTTATGAACTTGCTTAGTTTAGGGGATATTAATGAAGCATCTGTCTCTTCTGTCCAGTCTACAAGAAGCAGGGCCTGAAGAAAGCATAAAGTTGCATTTTTTGTAATATACTCCTGTATTGTGTTTAGCCATAAGCACTAAGGATTGAGATCTTGGATTTCTAAGATTTCCATGTTGTCAACAGTTCATTATCTGCAATTACTTGTTCAAAACAGGCAGGTAGTTGTCAGCATTATTAGACAGGGAAGAGAAAATGGGACAGAACATCTCTGTGCTGCTGTATAAAATCAAACATTATCATATTTTAAATACTGTATACAGTTTGAGTGGTTCCCATATAAAGAATGACTAAATAGACATAAATTCTTCAAAGTGACAAAAATATCAAGAGAAGATAACATAGCAGTCAATAAAGAATAAAGAATGTGGGAAAATAAGCATCAAGAAACAGTTCATTGTTCTTTTTGACATAAACATTAAAGCTCAGTGAATGTCATAGTGACTGGTGACAGGCTTAAAGCAAGGACAGATACTTCACACATCACCTGCTTAAACTGTGGAGTTTAATGGAGTAATAGAAAATACAAGATTTACATGAGTCCAAAAAATACTTAGGTAGATTTCTATAAGAAAAACCCTTCCAGATATACTAAACATATAAGAATAATTCATTCATTAAGTTCTTAAGAAATGCAGATGAACCTGTCGAAGACAGAGTACAAACTAGACAATCATTTGATTTGACGCAGTACAAACTCTCATATCACCTTACACAAAGTTAGGGAAGCCCAAGGTGCCTGGATAGATCTGTGGAAAAGTTAATGAATGGTTCAGAGAAGCTCTGCTCCTGGCTAGGAGGACTCTGCAACAGATAGGGAAGGATGGGATTTACAGAGGAAAATATTTAACTCTCCTTGATTTCCCACTTTTCCCCAGACAGTACTTTTTGCTTCTTCCAGCTCCTTACTATCAGTTTTCCCAGATGTCAACCATCTGGGCTCCACTAACAGGAGAGAAAATGTATTGTTGTGTGGCAAATGGGAATGTGTGCCTCTAGCTCCAGCCTCACAATCCTCCCTCAGGGTGGACTTGATGGAATTAAGGGAAGCAGCTTGTTTCATCATGAGATGCAACATGGTTGAAGGAGGAGCATCTTTGTCACAGGACATGATGAAAAGGTGGGTGTAACCCCACAAAATATCCCAACAGCATCTTGCCCTGACTAGTATCAACAGGGACATGAATTTTAGCCTTTAGAGGAACTAGCAAGGATGACAGCAAAAGCACAGAGGCTTATAATGTTCTGATCCAAAGCTGATTAAAATTTGCCTAGTGAGAAATAGATTTGATTCCTCATGCATATGATTTGTTCTCTTTGAAATAAACCTATAATTACCCACATTTCAAAAGCTGTTCCGTATGCCTCATAGTGTAAAAACTTGGTTTCCATTTACCTGGAAATGAATCACTGGACTTCACAGAAGAATGAAGAGGTTTTGTGCTTCTGGGAAATGAAACTCAGTAGTGTGCACATATTGCCAAGCAAAAAGTAATACAAAAGAAAATTGGAATCCATCTTTGACTGGAATCTACTACTAATTACTTCAGATGGCTTACAGATCCAAGGCATACTTTCCTAGAGTAGGACAATATCTGTTTTCTTCATGACAATACTAAGTGAGCAGGGAACAATATAGTTTCTGGCAGGCATGGAAATTGTTGCTGTCAGACAGTGGTTCCCAGGGCAGATGATATGCAAGAGAAAGTTTCTTGCAATGTTCTTTTTCTGTCTCAAGCTTCACTCACATGAGCAGCACACACCCTTCACAAAAATTCACAGCTATCAGATTAGACATAGGGAGTTGTGGTTATGAATTATATTACAATGAACATTCTTTTAGTGACACTCCCACTTTGCTGTAGATTTTCAGAATTCCATAAAATTGCCTATTATGCTTAAAAGCCATTTCTTTACAGGCCTTAAGAAATAGATAAGAGAATGCTGCTACCCTGTATGCTGAGTCATACAAAAATTATCTCCATTAAAATCTTGATTCAATGGTTCTTCTTTTCTGTGAGCTAGAAAGAATATATTGGAGTATTTTCTGGAGAAAGAGAATGGAACCTTGTGAGAGTCCAAAATTAATTAACTTGCAGAGTTTGGGTCTTTTAAAATACTGGAAACACACATGGTGCATTCTTCAAACACAGTCTCTACTCTTGTCTTGGGAACAGAGCATTGGTAAGCTGGAGTACAGCAGAGCATCCATTCAGGAATCACAGAATCCTCTTTCATCTGGGGCAGTAACACAACAGCAGCAATTTTCATACAATTATTTCCTGTGATATCCAATGTCTCTGCACCAAGCAGTAACAAACAGCCCTCACAATTACATTTACATTATCTTTGTGGTCCTTTTCCTTGTGCAGCCTAAGTTGTATATATGCTGCAGCACAGCAACAACTGGTTATTTGGTGAATATTCCCCTGACTATAGAAGCAGACAGAAGTCTGGTCACCTTGGTGCTTACAAAACAATATCTGTAGCATAGCCTTGAAGAGCTAGAAATGGTCCTCTAGAAAGAAGCCAGACGGTCACAAAACACCACAGAACTGAGCTGCCTGGAAATGTGCCGAAGGATTTGAGTCAGGTTTGATATTTATGACAGTTTTCTGGTCATCATTAACTCACAGCCTCAGCCTGAGTTTCTGAAGGAGGAGACTGAGAAAGCTCATTTGGCTCAGCTCAGTCTCATACCTTAAGTAAGCCAAGACAAAAAGGGTGAATTTGGGAAACACATCTCAAATAACACTACAGACGATATTATCCAGAAAAAAGGCTGGCATTTTTTTATATAAAAGTGAGGACAGATACCAGATTGCTGTCTGTGCTCTTGCAGATCAAGTTATCCTCAGTCTGGAAACCACATTAGTGCTGATCAATTAATCTATCCTGACTTCCAGTAAACCTTTTCAGATTAGCCATTTTCACACACAAATACAGTTGACTTCCTACTCAGCTACACACTCAGCCATCTTAGCTCAAAGACAGAAAATGCTTGTACAGTCTAGAAATATTCTGACATTTTCAGACAGTCATGGTTCATTAGTGTAAACGGGCTAGGGTACAGGTAAGGAACTGCGTAGACAAAAGAACACATCAATGGAACAAGCAGAACATTCAAGTGTTATTATGATATTGGTATTTGCAGACAGACAGAGGACCATGCCTTTCCAGAATGAGCTGGCAACAGTCCAATGCAAAGCCTCTCAGCTGGCCAGGGTCTTGCAGAAAAATATCAGTGAGCAAAAACTACAGATGTAGAAAGACATTCTGGATTTCACAAGGAATGTGAACAGAGACCTAAAGAGGAAGAGCCACCTGAAAGGAAGCTGACTACCACAGAAGTCCAATGCTGTAAGATTCATTATAGTATTACATAACTAAAGTGAAAAATTGCTTCTTAAAAGTTAAGGGAAACTGATGTAATGCAAAAGAAAGAAAGAGAAAAAGCTCTGTAAAGTTTCACTAGTTTTAAGGGGGAAAATGGTCATGCAAGAACTATCAAGGGTGTGTAGCTGCTGTGCACCTTGGTATTTCTCCACTTGTTTGAAACACCTCTGCTTTCTCTCACCACTGATAGACAGTTATAATTGAAGAAAGGAATAAAAATGACAGGATTTCCACAGATCCAACAAACTATGAGGTCCCATAGGTAAGAAGCCCATAGACTCCCTGAAAAGGACTCCCTGTTATACAGAGAGGTTCTGGGTCAGTTTGCCTCCCACTCATCCTGGCACTGTGCCCCATGAAGAAGGCAACAAGATAACGTGTAACAGGCATGAAGGTGAGAAGCAAATAGGTACGGAAAATTTATATATTGGGTGCAGAGCAGTATATCTGTGGCTACTCTCCACTCATTTTCCCATTTTACCTGGAGGTTCTGAGTGAGGAGTAGCTGTGAGTCAGGAATGTGAATGACACCAGGGCTGCCCAACTTCACCTCCCCCTTCCCTCTCCCATCTCACAGTCTTTGTCCCCTCCAGCCCATCTCCCCTGCCCCACCTCCAGTCACCCTGATTTCTGCATGTCTGCATCATTCTTCTTCCTTTATGGGCTTCCTTCTGCAGGCTCCATATACAGCATTTCCTTCTGAGTACATCTCCCTGCCTGTGCCCATAGATGACTCAAAGTACATTCTCCCCACCTTTTATCTCTGGGATAAAAAAAAAAAAAAAGTACATTCCCCCATCTTTTATCTCATCCTATCTCTGGGAATTCTTTTTACTTTTCATCCTTTCTGCTTCTAAATACATACTGTCAGGAATCTCTCATGACAAAACTGTCCATCAAGCACAAATCCAGATTCAGAATGCATATAAGCAATGTAAGCAAAGCTTGGAAATCTCTGCAGTGTGTGATTAGACACTAGAACCTGCGAAATATATGAGAATAGTGGCTATCAACTCAAAGGCAAGAGTTGGTTTATTCTATTGGCTATGATATGAAAAGGTACAAAGCTTTAGACTACTCATGTGGAGATAGCACTGGAAAACACAATCCCATCCGCAGCTGATTCTGAGAACTGACTTTTAGAGGTTAGGTAGGAACTTATATAGCTTTAGAAGAGGATGATTTATATTTCATTCTTTAGAATTTAGTCAATGACAGAAAATATATCTGACAAATTTCACCTATTAAAAAAGTATTCTGGGAATTCTCCTCTGTTTCTCAATAGATAAAATGTCCTAGTTTTACTGTATCAGCTATATATTAAGTTATTTAGATCTATACTAGATAGAGAATTAATCTCTCTGATGGTTCCTAGAAAATAATAATTTCTAGAGTGCTTGTGAATCCAATACCAGAACTAACCCGTGTTCATTTAGACAAAGGTTTTCAAAAATGGCACTTAGTGCCACATGAAAGGGCCTATTCCTGCAAGGTATGAGTCAGCAGTACTGGCAGTGGCTTGATATGCTTGTCACAGTGGAGATGACCACTATACACAGAGAATCACCATTCAATTTCAGAAAGCTTTAAATATCCCCATACAGAGTCACACCATACCTCATCAAACGCTTTTAGCATCTTCCCTTCTTGCTCTTTAGCCCAGCCTTTTATACCCTTCATGTTCATGCATTGCACCTGTGTGCCCTCTGTTCCCTTTGGTGTTGGTCAGTGCCCCTGGGCACTCCATGGCTCATGGCTGTCAGTGCTGCTCATCTGCTTTGCACAGCTGTGCCCTCTGGGGATGAGGCTCAGCCCAGCCCCACTCCCAGTCACCACAATCTGTGTGCCTACAGCTTGAAGTGCTGGAAGACCAGCAGGGGAATGGGAGGAATAACTCTCATCATTGTTACTGGACTTGAAACAGCTTTACATGTTTACACAAAAGGGCTTTCTGGATAAGAGAGAGAAATTGTTTTCTTAATCCAGGAAAGATATTTCTGTGTACCATAAAGAAACTTACAGGGGATATGAGATATAAGATAAAGTCACCATTTTTTTAGGCCAGCTGTTACAGGATATGAGTAAGGGGAACTTTTCACATTAAATTGAAGCAAGTACACTTTCTTCTGTTTGTTAAGCACAGGTGTGTTAGACTTCAGGTTGAAGTCTATTGTCAGTTATGACAATTCAGTCAGTCTGCCACCTAAGGGCCTAACGAGCAGAACTGTTTGTGCTCCCCCAGAGCTGGGCTCCTTCCCTTCTGCTGGCTCACACAGGTCTGATTGTGCAGTCCAGGAAATGAAATCAGCAGTAAAATACAAAAGTAGTCATAATTTCTCTTCCCATTTATTTCCTTGAAGTAGTTTATCAGAAGTGCAAATGAGACAGGTCAGGAGCAGAGCCTGCAGAGCAGGACTGTGGCTGTTGTTGCAGCTTGGTGAATACACAGCTACTCTAATGAGGGATGTGGCAATCTAGGCACAGCACTCAACTGTAACTTGCTGATACCAAGGAAGTGTATGTATTACTGCAAATAAAGAATTCTGCAGCAGCACCAGGCTGGTTTCCCACACCAGACCACATGTCAGCATACCAAGAAAATAAGTCCCTAAGTGGAACAAAATTGTTTTAACTTATGTCTTAACTTTAAATGCTAGTTTCAGGTTTGTACAATGCACTCAAAAATAATGGAAAGTCTTAGAAACATTACTAAAAAGCCTCTTATCAGTCTTTTTGCTATAGCACAATGACATTCTGATACATGCTGAGATCTCCGAAGAGCTGGGGTATTAATACTCTGTGATAATAATGAGATATTAAATGAAAAACAAATACATGCAGGTTATCTCAAAATAGGGTCCACAATAAGTTTATTGTGGACTGGGCCCACAATAAGCAAGAAGGGAATTTCCTTTAACAAAGGAATGGAGGCTCTAGACAATTAGCCAACTCTATAAGCAACACATAGGGGATTTTTGCATTTGGCTATTGCTACAACACGTTTACTTGTACATTGGTCAATATTGCAAAATTATTGCATATTTGGGGTGAGAGAAAGAAAACATTTAAATGGTCAGCAGAGTGTAATGAATACTTATAGGGTTAGGAAAGATTTTATTACTATCTTCTTTCAGGACTGACCTACCAGTGTTTAAAATGTCTTGTGAAAAAATTTAAACAGCTTTACTTTTTCAGCTATGAAGTCACAAGAAGAGAAGAGGCTGTAACTTCTCTAGAAAATACGGTACCTGAGTAGAACTTCTTCCAAATGTGTTACATGTATGGGGTGGTCCAGTCACCACCTGGGAGAGCAGAAAAGCTGCTCCCAGAGGGAGCAGGAATTTTGTAATTAGAAGAGACAATGTTTGGCTGAAGCAGAAGTATTAGAAAAGGACTCATACAGATCTGCTCTGGAGTCAGAAAAGCTACCAGCAATTTCCTCACTACACAAATGCAAATAGGCAGACCTGAGTCAAAGTACAGAAATACTATTAAGGATTATTTGCAAACATTTGCCATCAGCAGGAATGTTGTAAGCATTTAGGTGGAGCTCTCTAGGGTCCCTTTAAAACAAGTACCAAGCAAAATGAAATATGCCTGGAAAGTACCTGTCTCTCCCCAGTGGCCATCGTGGGAGCCTAGACTACTATCTTTGGAGAAGCACTTGACTCTCAGGTTGAATGACATCTGTTATGTCCCCTGTCCAAATTTTTCTGTAAAACAGGGCCATGCTTGGTCCTATTTTCTTTGTTATTTTCAGCACTGCAGCCAAGAGATGATGTACTGCAAGAGAGTCAGCTTCTATGCAGCTGAAACAGGACTTTCTCATTGAAAGCATAGAGCTTAATACAGCTGTTGTTGCTTCAGCATCTCAGATGAGCTTGTCATTGGAGGTGGCGTTTTGCTTTAGCCTTAGATACACCTGTATCATTTTAATTCATTTTCAGTCTGAGGACATATTCATAAAGTTGATCTTAAGATATCATGGCAATAAAAATCACTCTGTACAAATCAACCTTTCCTGCAGAAAAGACTTTTTCACTGGAAGAAAGTGAAGAGAGTAGAGAGTTATGATGCTCTCTCAGCTGGATGGCCAAGTGTCTTGTTCCTGGCTGCAGCCTGAAAGGTATTAGAGGAAAAGCAGGGTAGGTCAGACCTTCAAGTTCACAAAGAAAATAACTCAGTGCTCTTAGGAATGCTGCCCTGCCACCTCTGCTTTTGGAGCAGTAGCACTGCTAGGAATGAGACTAGATCTAATAAATGTGCAGTCTAAACAATAAAGCTTTTATATTGACTCTTTTTATATCAAAAGAGTCAAGCAGAACTTGAGCTCTCCAGCGCACCTCAAAAATTCTTGTGTTTCAATGCAGTGGATATATCTCTTACACCATACTGTGTAAAATGAATGCCTTGAAACAAAACAAAACAAACAATTCTTAAAACCCCACAAGTTCAGATGGAAAATATTTTTTATTGATCAACTAACTTCTTGTTCCCTTACTCCTTACCCATATTCCTGATCTCACATGATCAATTCCACATGGTTTCAGGATATGCTATTAATCATCTTTTATTTTACTTTATTCCCATGTTACACAACAGGAAGCATGTTTGACAGGACTATTCAGTGAAATAAAGGCCAAATATTTGTTAATCAGTACAGTGTGTAATATTATCCTGAACAATTGAGTATAAATACTGATATAATGGGGAAAAATATTTCCATTAAACTGTTTCTTTCTAGACCAGATTTCCACAAGACAGTTTTAAATAGCTATCAAACCAAAGACATGTACCACCTCAGACAAATAGGAAAATTATCTCCAAGGCAAACACAAATGCAAACACAGAAAGCAGTTGTTAGATATACTTAAAGAACATGGTCTGTCATGGTGAGATCATCAGAATAGCATAGGAAAATCAAGACAGGAAATTGCAAAGAAGAATAATGTATCAAAGCTGAGAAAACTTCCTCCATTATTCATTTCTCAAAAACTTTTGCTTATGGTTTAAAAATGAAAGCTACCAACAAGAAAATCTGAACTACTTGTTCTATAGGTACACAAAGTACCATGAAAGTATTCACTCATAGCATGTTTTGTATAAAATACTACTTTAGATGGGAAATGTGGGCCTGATTTTCTAAGTGATCTAAGACCCTTTTTTTAAATACCGGGAAATAAGGAATCCTAATTTGAATTTGTCATATTAGAGTAGGCTCAACTTGCTAAATTCTTCACTCATGAGAATAATCTCACAGTAATTAGAAAGTACTGTCATGAGAGATGACCAGTTAGACCAGATTTGCAAGTTGCACCAAAATACAATGTTGAGGAGATACTGAGGACCTTGAAAACATGTTGTTAAATTCAATGCAAGGACTCCACACTCTTCATCCTAGGAGAAAAACAGAAGAGGAAAGAAGATTGTTGTGAGGTTATTTTCTCCAAAGTGTAAAAAAGTTCATTGCAATATAGTTGGTATAAAATAACAACTCCAACCATTTGTCTACAGCTTGTGTACTTGACTGTTGCAGTTCAAACAGTGTTTATATGAGCACGTCAACAAAACCAGATACTTTTTTCTGAGTGGTATCTTCTGATAAGGGAAAAGACTGCCTCAAGGCAAGGATGGTAGCCCCTTCTCAACCACATGATTTGCAGAGCTTTTGCAAGGCTGCATCTTTTCCCCATCTTTGAACCAGACTTTTTCAGACCATCTCTATTTTCTCTGGAGTTCTAGGTAGCTCCCACTCTTCAAGGCGGGCTCTGAAAGGTATCCTTAAAGGAAGAGAATTTTTAAGGGCTCAGGGTCTATCAAATTATACCTCCATGGGCTGCATTAATTACTGATTTGTCTATAGCCTAGGAGAGGTGTTTAGTAAAGGACTGTGGCAATAAGAAGCAGCACTGGAACAGCTGAGCAGACATGTCTGACCAGTGAGAGCTCAGAGGGATCTGACCTGCACGCAAACGTCAGTGAGAAAGCAGGGGACAGGGGCTAATAATGTGAATATCATGCACAGCACATCTGAGCTTGTTTCAGGGCTCCTGAAGGTGCTGCTGTTACTTCACAAACTTCTCACTTCCACTGGTTATTTGCCTCCCTTTCTCCTCACTTTGGCAGCAAGGCAGCTACCTCTGATTCCAGACTAAACTGCAAAGAGAGAAAGCAAGAGAAGAGAGAGCACAAAAGCAGGGAATGTCTTCAGTGAGAAAGGGAAAGTTAAGAACCTGATATTCCTCCTAGCTATATACAAAATTCATTCAGATATCCCTTCTGTGCCTGTTACAAGGCCAGTGATATGGTTTCAAGATTAAAGATTAAAAACCCCATCCATTTCCACAGATGTTTTAAACTGTAAATTAGATGGATACCTGTGTGTCATGGCTTTTGATGGGTTTCCATCACTGTATGACTGACCATGAAAACCTGAGGGAACAAGTTCAAATATAGGTTGCCATTTTGTTTTAATTATGTTTCACATATTTATTCTCAGAGTAACTGATATGGGTTATTGTTTCATAAAAAATACATAAATTTCTTATTTTATAGGGGAAATAATGTCTCAAAATGCTTGGCTTTATTAAATAGAATCCAGAAAAGTGGTCAAAAGAAAAAGAAATTTTGAAAGAACCACAAAGTATTGCCTCCAAGTCAATGCTATTAAATTCAAATTTAAAAAAACCCACCACATTATTTTCCCATTTCCATCCATTGTAGAGCAAACAAGACCAAGCCATTGTAATTCCCAAAGTACAGCTCTATAGAAAATATAGAAAAAATAAGTAGAGCTTTATAGGAAAATGCTATCCATTGTAGAATAATAAATTATACATGCCAGAAAGCTCTCATTAAAGCTTGGGTAAAGACCAAGCTTCCTGATGGTGAGACACAATGACTTTTTTGTAACAGATGTTGTTATAACTGGAATATTGTTTTTTAATAACATCATGAGTCTTCTGAACACACTGACAGTGCTTGTTATCTTTAACAGTAGCACTTAACATGCACATTTCTATTTTACAAAGAGGTACACAGTATATATTTTTACTGTGCCATTACAAGATTATTTGTCATTTGCTTTGACAGTTGCATAAACCCTATTGTCATGGATTACAGACAAATCTCAAGGTTAATATTGCCTTTGCTTTTACATGGATGGCTTTCCTCAATATCTTAGGCCCAAACACAATAGCATCCCAGTGTAACAATTATCACCCTTGGTGACTCTTAAGAAATTTTCATCATGTCCTGATTTTAAAAGGCTAGTGTTTAAAAAATACCTTTACTATAGAAAATATGCATTTAAGAATACAAGAGCCCTTAGTAGTTTTGCTGTCACTGATACATTAAAAACTTTACACCTGAGAAGCAGCTGGTGGCTTCCAAGGAGTTATTAAGAACATTGGAATTATTGCAGTGAGACAAATCAACTCAGTTCAGTGTCCTGCCTCTGACACTGACTTGTACCATCTTGCTTACAGGGAGATTTTGGGAACACTGGTCCACAGATAGAGATGGATTGATCTACCAGCTAATGTAGATCACATTATCCCAAAACTATAAATTATGTCAGGATCCATGAAGCATGAGGTTAATGTACAACAAACACAGTGATCACGTAATAAAGTTCTGACATTCTTGATAAGTGCACATTTTCTCCTTTTTTTCCTGAATCTCCACAAAGTCCTAATCGGAAGGAAAAAAATCCAAAAAACAACAACCAACAAAAAACCCAGACACAAACATACAAACAAAACAAACAAACAAGCTTCTGAAAAAAAGTTTACTATTTATATATTTAAATCAAATATTGTGCACAAAAAGCTCTTTAGTCAGCTTTTGATGTTCTGCTATTTTCATTTACTGCACAGACACGTTCTCTCCTACTATGAGGTGCAGGGAACTTCCAAGACTGCCATCTCTAGAGCTTTTAATTATTTTACATGCTTTTGTCATACTCTGCATTTTTAAATGGAAAATATGAAAACTGAAAATGCATCCACACTGTATGAACCACAACACTGATTATTTAATTTATTCATCTTGAGTGGGCTTGCCACAATTTTTTCAGTGGAGAAGAAACCTGAACTGGCATTATACGAACGATTACACAGGGAATTAATTCAGACCACAAATTCAAGTTCCCTTTGTTTTATTATCAAGCTTCCAAATCTGAAGCTGTAGTTAACTGACAGGTGTTTTTAGACAACAGGGAAAATCTTTCACAGGAATTACTGTATTTGCAGTGAACTAGAAGGAGATGTTGGTTGGTTGGTTGGTTGGTTGGTTGGTTGGTTGGTTGGTTGGTTGGTTGGTTAGTTCATTGGTTGTGTGAGTTTGGGGAAGTTTTTTTGGCAATGCTCAGATTAAGGCTCCTCTCAGTATGATTCCTTTTAGACTTTTTAGTTGTAAATTAGCCAATCCACTGCTGTACTGTTCACCATAAACCCCACAGCCATAGTTTGCTCTGAACTCACTAATTTCTACAACACCTAACTTTCAAGACTTGGAGGTTTTAGAATATTCTGGCTCTATAGTGTATCTGAGTGTACCTCAAATCATAGCAATAACAGCATCCAGAAGAAAACTTCTGTTTGCTGGGAAGTGGAGGGAAATGCTGCTGTCCCATTTGCAGGGGGGGGAAATGACAGCAGGGCTGTGCTGCAGTCACTGCAACAGCAGCAGTGTGGGCCTCTTGCCAAGGTGTGTTTTTAGCTAGTTAACTCATGTACTGACACCAATAAACACAGATGTGACACACAGAAACTGGCACAAAGTGAAAAATTCACCCAGGGATCTGAGGCAGCAGCCAGGCACACAAGTTGCCCTTGCAGAGCTAATTAAAGTAGCTCATGAGGTGTATGAGTCCACTTTCTATAAAGGACTGTGGGCATATCCAGCTCTCATGCACACATCCACATTCAGTCAGGTGAATCCCACCTCAGTTTCCCAGTGAAAACACTTCGCCTGAAATGTGCTCTTGTACAGAATCAAGACCCAAGCTTCTTTTGTTAACATTCTACTTACCACAGAAGGTATCACAGATCTGCAGTGGAACTGAATAATCTACATCCGTTCTCCAGCCCTTTCAAAAGAAAGAATTGAGGCTTATTCCCCTTTCAGCAGAGCTGTTACTAAGCATTTGTGTTGACAAAACGAGATTGCTTTATTAGTTTACTCAAGCGACTGCATTTTAAATTTGTTTCTAAATATAAACATATGGAGATTGCTGGTCTAGTGTATATTAAGTGAGTTGCAATCACTTTTAGATCTCTAAATGCTAGAGCTTATCATAATTTTTATTGTTATTGTTGTCTGACAGATAATGTCTTACTTACAAAATAAATAATTTATGCAGGAAATTATCAGTCTCCCCACCAAATTTCATTTCTCACTAGGGAAAGAACTACTACTCTCATTACTCAGAAGGCTTTTGCCAATCTCACTTTCATCTTCCCTCTTTCTTCCCAGCAGCAGAAAGTGAAGCTGTGAAGGCCTTCCAGGGCAGCTACTGGAGCCTCAGAGCTCCACTCTCACTTTTATTTCTTTCAGTGTCTGCTAAGAACATTAACTCCAGAGAGGCATAAACCTATCAGCTTCATGCTCATTTTCTATGAACAAAATTTCTTAATGAAGTTCAGCTACATAAATAGTGTGCAGAAATGTCAGAAATAATTTGTTCTACTTTCCTGAGTGCTAATTCTAGGACACTATGCACTTGCTGTGCTGTTTACCATATGCCTCACCTTTTCTAGTCAATGTCAATTTTTGAAAATTCATCTATTATTTACTTGGATCTTTTGATAGCTTTGGAACATTTTTTTTTTTTAAGAAGGAACACATAAAGACAGGATTAGCAATATCCTGATGATATCCTTTTATCTGCCACTGACAAAGGAGCAAGATCACGGAGAGCAACTTCTCAGTTAATTAATGTCATCTCAAAGAAAAGTGGTGGCAAGATACCAAGCTTTAAAAATGCTCTTTGCCAACTTGATTTGCACAGTAATCAGATTTAGCTGGGAAGAGAGAGCAGTGAGAGTACCTGCTGGTTTGCTTGGTGTTTTAATGATTTATTAGTTTATTTTGTACAGGGTACCTGGGAAAAAGCAAGACACATACCTGAATGCAAATTGTTGACCTACACATTTCCTGTGACATAGTGATTGAAACAGGATCTCCCTAATGAATAAAAACAAGAAGTTGAAAATCACTATTTTCCATACCTGGAAACAATTAAAACATACTGTGTCTCTCCAGTTCTTTGCTTTGGTTTCCAATAATGCTATTAGTGTTCTACTGTGTTAGAAAATCAATGGAAGGTTATTTATTTTCAGAACTAACCTCAGATCTCAATGACCATAAGCAGCTGGTGTAGTTTTGCCAAGCACAGTGTGGCAGCACAGGAAGAGGGCTGATGTTACTGCATTTTATGGAGCATCACAAGGAGGACACTCTCCCCCCACTATTTGCTTCCTCCCATCATCTTCACTTCTTTTCCCTGGTGTATGAGCTGAAGGAATGACCCTTTCTTTACAGTTCTTCTGGACTTCCCATCCCATTGTATGCAGAGAACAAGCTGAGCCTCAGGGCAAAATTGTCCTAAATGACTGGCTTGACATTTAATATTTGATTGATTATGGTTTGTCCTCAAAATAACGTTTGTTACTCCACCAATAGCTATGCATCCTCCACCACTCTCTTCAGGGTGGCAAAGTCCTAAAGTAGTTTGGGGGAAATTAGGTGAATATATTCAGGCATGACTGAAGAGGAATTCGTAGTTAGAGGATCAACATTGGTTTCTGGGAACACACAGTGAGGTCTTGAAGAAAACTTTGTGTAAACTGCTCGTGGTGTTGAGACAGGAACTCTATTTAATTTATTTGGGGTCCCATTCTGTCACAGTAGCAGAGGACATAACAGCTCTGTACCAAAGGGAAGAAAACAGCATTTCTAAATGCATCAGTGCCTTCATGAAACACACACTTCAATATCTATCTGTGATTTATTGGTCCTCCACCATTTCCCCTTTCACTTAGCTATTCACACAGAGGACCTTTAAAACCAAAAAATATAAACTCCACAGATTTTATGTGAAATAGACCAGCTGAAGGGAACCTTCCCTGAGTGTTGACAACTCTTTTACAAGATCTCCATCTCTGCCAGTATTACAGTATTTTCCAGACAGTCTTTCCCTTTAGGATAGACTCTTGATATTACCACCAATGCCCTCTGTGGTCTGTGTTAATTAGGATAGCTGTTTTTTCCCAAGCCTTTTGCCATGATTATTCAGCTCTGGGAACTCCTAGAGGAGCAAGTTATTATCTTCCATTTTTGCATGTCCTCAGATTGTGCTGAGTTGGAAAACTCTTTTTATCAGCTGTTCTGTTACATTCAGCACCAGAGGTGCACTAACAATCTAAACTGATTCATTAGAAAATAAATTCAGGATTGAGGGTCCAGCCCATTATGTTAAGAAACACTTGTTTATAACTGCCTGGTATGTGCGCTCTTCTCACTAGAAGAATCATAAGTACCTGAAAAATTGCATTGTGTCCCTGCATAGTGACAAACAATTACAGATGGAATACACCTTACAGAGAGGACAGATGGAGGAGCTGTATTTGTGCGTCCTAAAGCACATCCCCCTACAGCAGGCATAGCCAGGAGTAACAATTCAAATCACAGTATCTAGATTTTTCAAATTTCTCAAAATTCATCATGTGCCAGCTCATGTTCCTGGTCAGTGAAGCAGACAGCAGGAGCACATATTCAGCTGAGGATCTGAGAGTACTGAGGAGCTGGCTGCTGAACCAGATGGATGTCTTTCAGCATGGTGGTCCTAGTAGCTACTAGGATCTATCCTGCAAATATTCTCCTGTTTAAAAAATAATACTATGGCCTCTCTTGCTCTTTGACCTCACTTCCTAGATGTGTCTCTCAGCAGATCACTGTTTGGACCAACAAGGTAACTGATGGGCAGGGTTAAAGGGCAAACCACAGTGCTGCACTGAAAATGTATGGGACACAGACTCAGTTGCAAGAGAGGAATGAGGCTGTCATGACTAGCTGCTGCCTGAAACTGAAATCTGACACTCCCATAATCCTTCCCCACTCTGTCCCCATTTTGTTGGATGAAGCAGTTGTGTAGACACACAATCAGCTGGCTCAAAAAGATAATTTGGCTGAAAACAAACCTTTTTTGCGTGTTGAGTTTGTATTGGCAACTGTGATATTTACAGTTCATTGTGGATTGATGCCTCAAGTCTTACATTTCATGATGTGTGATTTGCCAGGTCAGCTGTATCACTGACCCATATATGAAATATTAACAGTAACCTTTGCTATATACATAATACATATACCACACTACAAAAATGACATTAAAAAACATTAAAGTTCCCGTCAATAGTCACATCATTTGATGTGACTCATTTGACTTCAGGATCTTTATTTATTTCTTGTTTCAGCGTGAGATCAAATTTAGAACTACATACTTTTAAAATATTCCAGTAATTGTTGCAATATGTACATGGTTTATTAATGGATTCAAGCTGCAGAACAATAACATATGGAATAATAAATGAATGAAGTTAGGTATGTTTAAAAGCCTTAAAATGTTTAAGAAATAATATATACAAACCACAGAGACTGAATGGTGCATCCCAAGAGATTCGCATGAAGCCATCTGCGTCCTGTTACACACAAGCACTGAGAACTGTGCCTTGGTTTGGGATGTGAAGAAAACTTGTACTTGTTCTGCAACTGCAGCAGTCCTCATTTTCCAGGCTGATATTAGGGGAAAATACTTACTTTTAGATGTACAAGGACCATACATTATATTCTAAAATTTATGCCTAAAATAAAAGCTTTTTGTTTTCTAAGTGTTATCAAATGATATGTAAGTAATTATTTTGATTCCCACAAGTTACTTTTTATACTGATGAACACTAGATGTACTGAGGATACAGAGAAGTAAAAAGCTGTAAAGTCTCTTTGACTTAGATTGCAATTTACAGTGTTGTTGAACGTTTCTCACTTCTCATATCTAGTGATTTAAATATTTTCTACAATATAAAGTTATTTACAATGTAATGTTTATTTAAAATTTTAAAAATATATATTTACCTGGAAATTCTCCATGAGCAAATGGACATTTAATCCAAGATCCTCGTTTGGTTGTAAACTGAAAGCAGAGAAATCTGTTATGAAAATCAGATTTTCCATTTCAATCTGTGGCAAAATATTCAACTAGTGATGATCAGGGCATTCCAGAAAGTTGCAGAAGATTAATTCACAGCTTTCCTCCTTTATTGTATCTTCCAACCTTGACTTAAATTAGATCCCCTAATTCTTCAGGTATTTATAATCAGGCACATTTTATAGAAATATCTGGTCCCACTGACTTAAAAGTAATCTAAAAGAAAACAAAAATATGTATTGGCCTTATTTGGATTTTTTTTCCTCAACTAGAATAGTAAGAGATTCTCCATTAAATGTACTGTGCTGCTCATTTTATTTTCAAATATTTACTATGAAAAACTTTATATGTTAAGTTCAGCACATTCTTCAGAGTTTGCATTGACCAAAAACATTTTTCCTGCTTTTCTTAAATGGACAAAAAGGAAGGGAACAATCGGACCTGCATCCTATCTATCATTGCTGTTGCACTTCAAAACTATCACCTTCTAATCTAATCCTTCACTTTTCCATCATTCTCAGTTCCCATTTATCAGAGCTATGAAACAAAATATTAATCATAAAGAACATCAGCAGCTCATTTATTTTAGAGACAGAAGGGCAGTTAATATGTGTTTTACAAAGAAATTCCATTACCTTCATGCAAAGTCTTGGGTGAGTGTCCACACGAGAATATTTAACCTGCTGGAAGACAGAGCACTCAGCCTTAGGTAGTTTTATTAACTAGTTTCACAAAATGAACTACTGAAATTTTCATGGCTTGATTACTGGAAAGGCAATTGGTCTGTTCAATTCATAAACATCCCAGAACTTAATCAGATAAAGTGGATAGAAACAACTGCTGCTTTGGATTACTGAATAGTTTGCTTCTTTTTATCTGCAATATGTAGCATTTTTATGGTCAGACTGACCCATTAGAGCTAAATTAATTGATTCTATGGTGACTTGTGCAAAAGTCTGATTACAAAGTCAACTTGTTTCAACCCCTTATTTGCCACTTATGAACAACTCATCAGAACACTTAAACACACATCCAAAAGTATTCCACCATCAGTTGAGAAATCTTTGAATTTTCCATACCCATATTTCAGAACAGTAGAACGTAGGCTGAATTTTAGAAATCCACTTAAACAATCCACAAAATGTTGTTTTCTTGATTAACAATTGTTTACCCACCAAGGTCTTCACCACAAAGAGCCTTGTCTTATATACACAATAGCTGCACACTTTGCTATACACATGATCCTTCTTAAATAAACCCTGCTGCTAAAAGTGACTGAGCACCCTACACAGCCAAACACTTCCTTCCTGTAACTTCTTTTGAGAGCATAACAAGTGTCCCAGGAGATAGTTCTGTAGGAGTCTGCTCAGACCTGGAGACAGCTCTGTCATTGACAGAGGAAGCCCCAGCCTCAGTTAGGAGGAGTGATGCAGCTTTTGTGCCTAAGTCAGTACATGTGCAGAGTATTAGAGTGTGGCCTTGTCTGGATTTACAGGGCAGCTGGCCCTGTCTGAGCAATCTGCAGTAGTTTCCAGCATACTACAGGGATGGTTTTCAGCGTTACAGTACAATAAAGGGACCAAATTCAATATCAAACTTGTTAGAATTAATGAGGAAAAAAAAGACAATCCATTCTATCCATGAATGTTGATGAACATTGTGGGTCCCTTTCAGCTCAGGATATTCTATGGTTCTATGATTAATATTAATGTTCAGTCATTAAATGCAATCAGTAAATACAGGAAAACACTCATACTCTGTAATAAATTTGGTTTCTGTTCTGGTGATAGATACAACCATTACCAGCCAGACCCTATTTTAGTCTTATTTTCTTTTTCTCCCTTTTTCTCTCCTGCAAGCAATGAATTGCACTTGTTGCCAGTAGATGAATAATCCCGGAGGGATCACTCACATCTAGAATTAAATTAATCTGTTTTTTCAAGATCAAAGCTTTGTTGGAACTCATAAATGATGAATCTGAACAATCACTAAAGGCTTGGCCAGGAGTTCCTAATCACAAAAGCATTCGACAGTCTTGAGTCAGCCCCACCCCCTCCCCAGTCATGTCATCACAATAATAATAATATTAATCCAAAAGTTTCAGAATTAATCTCTTGTGTTTGATTTTTTTTTTTTGCCTTTTCTGTTGTTAATTTAAGTTTTCTGCCTTCTCTCCACAATCAGGCAAGCCTGAAACTTACTTTTCATGAGAAAACAAATTCTAATGAACCTTAAAAAGCCAGAGCATTCAGTATCATCAGATTTCAGATTGAAGTGTTAAGCCATTCAAGACATATGCCTTTGAAAACCCTTCTCAACTTGAGAAAATAAGTGCTGGAAGAACTAAGGGACACAGTTATTCAGCACCCACAATTTCAAGACATTGGACCAGGCTGAGGAAGGCACTTCAGGAAGATCTTAATTACAAAAAACAGTTGTGCTCTACCAAAGTACTGTTATGTGTCCAGAAATATGTAAAGAGATTTAGCTTCATCTAATTTATATTTCTGGTGTCTAAATGTTAAATATCTACATCTAATCTAATCACAATAGACTCTTGTGACTGTAAAAAGAAGGTGGTACCATCAGAGAGAAGTCCCTCCAACCTACCATGCCTATCTAGAGATGAAATGAGTTGTCCTCACAATGTCTGTCTCCCTTACTTTAATGGGAACCTGACGTGAACTATAAATAAAAAGCAGATCCTGTTTACCCCAAAGAATTTAGCAAACATTACTAGCTGGCCAGTCATCTCCACTTGTTATTTCTTTATAATGAGTCAGTGACTATTTTGAATAAATCATGTGATTGGTGTGCAAGAACAGACTGTGATTATGAATAGTTTTAAGTATCAGAGAAGAAGAGAGGAATTTACAACTGCTCTTATTCCAAAGTCTAGCTCTTCACATTATGCCTTTGGTGATGCCTTTCAATTTCACAGTTTGAATTAATCCACACAGCTCTTACTTTCTCAGAAGAATTTTTGAAAGATTTTTCTATATCTTCACA
Source organism: Calcarius lapponicus (assembly GCA_039654755.1). Lineage (NCBI taxonomy): Eukaryota > Metazoa > Chordata > Aves > Passeriformes > Fringillidae > Calcarius > Calcarius lapponicus. Next base: position 940,594 of record JBBFKN010000028.1, on the reverse strand, counting down.
ATGGTCATTTGACTTGGTGAACCTGCATAGGTTAACCATGACAAGGACAGGACAGGCTGGCTCCCAGGCAAGGGTTTGTGTTGATGGGTTATAAACAATATTGTCCCATAGCACCTGTGTATCTGTGCACAAAGAGAGAGGGAAAACATTATTCAAAATGTCCAGACAGGAATCAACACAGTTAATAAGTCTGGTAATTCTACATGTGCTTTAAACCAAAATCTTGGACTTTAAACAATAAAACACTTTTTAGGCCACACTTCTTTCTATTTGTCTGGTAAAAAAATTATTTTCATATGTGTGCAAATAAGACAATTTCTTTTTCTGTTTTTCTGTTTCTTTCTGAGCTGTCATCTCAGACCAATTTCTGATATTGCTGAAATATTTGTGTGAATAATTTCCTGTTAAGCATAGAACTAATATATAGTTAATTGTCTCCTTTTTCAACTCCTTGCTTCCTCCTTTAAGTTGGGTACAGGACACCCTCAAATGTCTCCTGGGAGCCCTCTTCTCACACCATTTCTAAGCTGACCTTTTATTCCTTCTGCCCAGTTTGCGTGACACTTCAGAAAATGTGGAAAATGACCAAAAAGTTACTTAGTGTTTTTGTTGGCATAAACTTGGTGAATTACTTGGTCTGAAAGTAAGTTATTTCATCTACCCACAGTAAAACAAACCAATATGATTATTTCCTTGAAGTTTTGCAATACATGATTTTCAGTGTAAATTAATTTTAACTGTGACATACTAATGGAGCTGCTGAAAGTCACTCCTAAAAAGAGTAAGCACACAGTACTTGCCATTTTCAAAGGGGCAAAGTTGTATCCTCCTTGCATCTGGAAGTGCCAGCCAACCCTACAACCAAACAGTGGACATCAGTTAGAGGTTGTCAATGTTTTTTAACATTTTAACATTTTTAAAACATGTTTAACATAAATGTTTTTAACATTTCAGGTAGAATGTGACAGAAATTTTTCCTGCCAAAGATAAGGATGTTTGTTAGAAAGCTTTGGAAATATTTTTTTTAAAGTTTTGCACCATTTTTTTATTTTGTTGTCCATCATAGGGGCACTGAACTAAGGTGATCCCTTCTAACACTATATTCCTATTTCTAAGTTGTATATTTGGTCCAATTTCATTTGGAAAATCTTCCAGTGTGATTTTCATTAAGTTTCTTACAGTGTCATTACTTTCTAGAGGAATCAAAATATTCAATAGTGGTAATATAAGATCTCCTGACCTGGGCAATGGTAAAAGATGCATCCTTAATATCTGAAGACTAACACTTAGCCCAATCTTCAAGTATATGTGCATGGCTGCTGCTATGCCCTATTTATTTAGATGCATGTGCAAATGTTTCTGTTCCCATCTGTTTGCTCAGCAATCCTATTGCAGAATTTTCTGCGTGTACACTGAGAAAAACAAAATTTTTCTAGTGATCTCATATTTTCAGAGTGGAATGAAAAAATTTCCGAGGCTTCCACAAGACTTTGTGGTTCAGCTTGCCTATTTAGGTATGTGATTTTAGGTCCCACAATGTACACATCTAAGTGCCACTAGAGTGCCCAAATTACTGTCACAGTAGCCTTATTTAGACCTAGCCAGTGCAGCCAGTGGAATCTACAGTGCAGTCCAGCACATCCCAAAAAGATAGGCCATCTACCTTTGGTCAGTTGAGCAACTGACTGTATTAATTAGATCTCCACTGACTTTAAGAGTCTGTTCACCTAATTCAAATGTAGATATCTGTATTTGGATATCTATTTTTAGGTATGTTAATCTGCAAGTTAAATTCAACCTCAAAATTCAGTGAGAAAACTAGGTTCACATAGTATCTTTCTGTGTTATTAAGATAATTTTAAATTTGTTTGGAACCTTTTATTCCTTGTATAAAAGACATCCCAAAATCTCACTTCTCAGTTTATCATAAAAATCTGTAACTATCCCAAATATATTCATGGAATGAAGTTTATCCCCCTTCATTCTCATTGCAAGAATGGCTTTAGTTTAAAACATATCTTATTTTTCCTTTTAAGTGACCCTTCTGGTCTGTATTTGCACAGCAAACATAATTTCTCTTTGCAAATGTTTTACCAGGCTAATGGAAACATGGTATTTGAATCTCCTTTGTAAAACAGTCTCTTCATTTCCCAGTCACTACAGATTTCTGATGTGCATCTTCCTTTTGAATTAATATTTTGTAAATATGGATACAAGAATTCCTTACAGTATTTCAAAGACGACCTTGCCCATACTTTCCTGTTAGCTTGGAATAATCTAACTCACTAGACTTTTGTTCATGTTTACATGTTGACATTATAGGAGCAAGCTAGTTAATCACCCTGTGATCAACTATTTCACCCAGATGTTTTTTCTTCCACTGTTATTTCTAAATGAGGACAAACATCTTACAGCAAGAATTCTTTTTATCAGAGCAAGCGCATGAACTTCCACCTCATGCTTTACACTTCACCATCCTTCATTTATGTCACATATGAAGATCTCTAGTCTCCTCCAATCACCCTGACCCTCTTGCATTTTGATTATAGGGCCCAACTGTGTTCCAGCAAATCTCCATATCTTTGATGAAAACGTTTATATGAGAATGACTCTAAGTGTCATCCTTAAATAACCTCCCTACCAGCACAGACCCATCCAACAGGAGTTGCTGAGTTAGCCCTGCAGCCAGGTATTATCTACCACTCAAATCTTGCCATCACTCTCAGTTTCCTCAATTCCTGTTTTAGTTTCTCATGCAATACTATATCAAATGCTGCTGACATTCAGTCAGATTAAGTCTTCTGTCTTTTCACTGTTTATAAAAAATCAGTCAAAATAATATTACACAACACATTCCATAAATTATTATAAATTTCATCCCATTTTCGATTGTCATGTTTTAATTAGCATTTACTTAAAAAAAATCTTTTCCTTACATTTACATAATTCTAAGGTCAAAAAAAGCCTTAGTCAAAAACTTGGGTCTAGAGCCTTTTTCTTCAGGCTTTTCTTCTTTTTTTTTTTAGCACAAATGCCTGATAAAATTTCTTCAATCAGAAACACAAATATATACCAAATTCCAGACTGTATTACCTCAATGCAAAGACAAGGAAGTAGCTGAGAATATTTCAGAGAAACGGATTTAAAAGATTCCTTTCCTTTTATCTGAAATGAAAAAGATGGTCATAAATCCAGGACAGTAAATTTCTTTTAATAAAGCTAAATGATATAGTTATAGATATAGGTATAGATGATATAGAAATAGATAAATACGGACAGAGCTGATATAGATAGTTACAGATATAGATTATGTAGGTGATACAGATGATATAGCTATGGATATAGACACAGATGGCATTTCCTGTGACTGTGATCTTAATGAGCATTGCCCCCTGCAAGGCAACCCCCACAGTTCCCCAAAGCCACCAGGAGTTTAACTCACCACAGCAAATGCCCCAACATCTTCACAGGTGAACCATTTGTGGCACAGGCGGACATAATAATCTTGATCTCGAGGAAAGTTGGATACATTCACTGTTACAATTTTCCTTGCCCTGTCTAAATTATAATCTAACTTTCCAGCTGAAAAAAAAAAATAAAATTAAGCATGAAATTATTACATCTGCTTCTTTATAACTTTATTGTTTCTGTTGTATCTATTTATAAAAAGTACAAAATCTATTTCATAACTTGATGGAGATGAAAATCAACATCTATAGAATCGTACCTAGAATATTTGAAATTATTATTACTTTATACCCTAATAGTCGTCTTTTTCTTATGAGATATAATTTTCATTCAACATTACTTAGCTTAGTACTTGTAATACTGAGAGGCCAAGACACCTACCAATTTTACCTCAACCTTAGTACTTGGAATCTTATGTAGTTTACGTACAAATATTTGAAACATACACAATAATACTACTTTAAGGGCTGATTATCCCAAGATTGTAATTTTCTTACATAGAAAATATGTGCAACTATGATAGCCAAGTGTAATATGTGGAAGGAATATTTTTTATTACATATATTCACAGGTATGCCAAAAGCAGTACAGCAGTTTGGAAAATCAATTTCAATCTATTTATGAGGTCTGTCAATAGATAAAACATAAAACCAGCAATCCAAAATGCATTAAAAGAAGACAAATCTATCTCCAAAAGCTTATTTATAAATAGAATATCAAAACCTTTACCTCCCATGTAGCATTTTCAATAGAAATGTATTTCCAGAACATTACCATGTACCATTTAAATACACAGAAATACATTTCCAGAACATTACCTATCAACTGCATGGTAATTATAAGTAGTGGTAGTTGGAAGTCATAATTTTTTCTCCCTGCTCATTTAAGTATGAAAACATGTCATTGTGTAGATTACCAGAAATATCTCACAGCTCTAAGTTGTACAGGAGATCGGCTCACCTGAACAAGCTGGAATATATCTTCCCACATCACTGTTTCTGCAATCTGCAAGGTAGAAGGCAGAGTCTGTTTCAGTGCTGCTTTATTCACATAACTGTGTAAACAAACTGCCAAATTATCCAGTAGATTCCCAACAGGAAACCTCTCTCATCCCTCTTTTTAAGGGCAGACTTGCATACATTTTTAGATAAACAGCAAAAAAGAGATGTACTCTTCCCACACAGAGATTATATCACAATATGCCTTAAGGACCTATCTCCCCTGTCTGGGGAGGAGATACTGGGAAACTGCATCAGCAGTTAAGGCTGCAGTTGAGGATTTAGCACCACACTTCTTTACCTAGAACCTAACAAAAACTTGAGTAATAATATTAATTTTGGTTACTCTTTCCTCGAAAAACAGCTCCCGATATTTACCAGCCTCATTTCTCTGTTATCAATAATTCTGGTTTTTTGCTATTCTGACTCCAGCCTTTGAAAGAAACATGAAAGAAACACCCTACCTAGTTCCTAAGGAGCTTACCAGAATTAGAAGCCAGGCAACACTTTCAGAATATCTGGTATTTTTATCTCCAAAACTTAACTCTTAAGAATATTAAAACATCTTTTCATGTGTTGCTTTCACCCCTCCTTGCATAACACAGTATTGGTGCAGCACTTTAATTTCCCCACAGAGTCCTTTTCCGCCAAGAATTATTTCCTATTTTCATTTTTTCACTCACCCTGGTAATGTGTCTTAAAACTGGGCTTCACAAAACCTTGCTTCCTCCCTCTTTGTTTGCCAAGTACTCATATAATTCAGTAGTGAATCAGGACTGATAAGAAAACTAAAGGCTTTTGAAGCACAAAAGGGCCTTACTTGTACCCAAGTGCCAAACCATACAGCAGGGATGACCCTGTAGCAAGGGGCAAGGGCAAGAACCATCCACCCATGGGCTCTGGAGGTGGGAAGGCAGGACAATCCCAACCTGGGATTGAACAAGGGGTCTCATGTCATTTGTTGCTTTTTACTTCTCTGGCCACACTGTATCTTGGTTGGACCAAAGTGCTGAATCTATTTTTGTGTGCACATGGCATAATTTGTAAAAAGTTCATGGGCACTTCACCCCAAAAATATGGAAAAAATGCTACTTAATCTTTTCCAGCTATATGTAACAGGCTATAGAACATCTAGTTAATGAAAATAAAAACAGAATTCTATAGACTTTGTTGTTAAGCTTTCCTCAGCTTCTGAAGCCACCCCTGGGCTGCCTCTGCAGAGAAGCAGAAGCTCCATCTGAGGCACAGAGAGCAGGCAGGGCTGAACCTGCAGGCAGAGAAAGAGCAGGTGCCAATCAGAAGGAGGGAAACAGGGAAAAATGCATACTCTAAATTCAGTTTTCCACATACCTTTAGACATAAACTCTGGGTTTTATACCAAGTCGAGGCCTTTACTTGCTAACAAAAAAAAAGTCTCTGAAACATAAACTAAGACTGGTCCTGGCATACATGAGCTACCATCAGTCAGGTCAGGGAGTCAGGTCATATCCCAGAATGTGATTTGGATGTGCTTTTGCCTTGGAGGTTTTTGTCTGGTTGGTTGGTTGGTTTGGGTTTTTTTTATTTTACAAGATATTTCTTGAAAAGCATCTGATTTAAGATGTTTCCTACCTTCAACATAGTATTGCTGACTCAGCTTGACTTCACAGTAATGTGGTACAGTTTTCATGGTCACGTAGATGTGTTGTGCTACATTGACTTCAATGCAATTGAATTGTACCTGTACCTGTTTAAAACATTGATAAAACTGAGTTCACATATGACTTCCAGATACAGAAAAACCTTTGGTTAAGATATTCAAGAGAAAAATATTCTTTGTTCAGATATATTTACATTTAATATCAGCATTAAGCAGTCAATAAGGTAGCATTAGGAATGTAAAAGAAGCAGATACAACTTGATAAAAGGATTTCAAGGAGTATCATTATTTCTCGTTGCTATCACCTTCACTTTTAGAAATCCAAATATCTACAAGATAACAAATAATCCTAAAACCATAGAAATATCAAAAGCCCCACTCTATACACATTTTACAAGCACAAACATTTGCAGAATGAAAAAAAAAGTCTTAAGTCTTAAAAAAAAGTGTTTAAATATTTAATGGCAACTTCAGAAACTGTAATAATTCCAATAACAGTTCATGAAACAGAAAGTAATTTAAGAAACAAAAGTTGAGGTCCAGTGATAGCAGGTCATTTCCTCACTGCTATCAGTTAACTATTAAATTCCTTGTAGGTTTTAATGTTGGATAGTTTCCTATTTGGTGAAAGGCATTTGGAGGGTAAAAGATGTCTTATGTTACCATTTTAGTCACTGAACTGAAACTAGGAAAATTTCATGAAATATGTTTGTTGATTCTTGCCTATAAACTTGCCTTACTCTAAAAGCTACTGGCTGCTGACTGGTGGCCCTGCATTGCCCAGAGGGATGGATGTTCCACCATCAAGAAACACCAAGTGCAAATTGCAGCTGCAGTTTGGGAGAACTTTGTTCCACATGTGCAATCCGTGCAACATTGTACAAAGCACATGAAGCAACACTTTGTGTACAGGATTAGTAACCGCTGTCCACCAGTAACTGCAAAAATTCATGCCTTTCAAACTGTTGGTCAAGGGTGGCTCTTTTTTGCCTCAGTTGCAAATTTGAGCAAAAAATGCTTCCCCTTAACAGATACTGCCCCTTCCAAGGGCTTAGGACAGATGAGCACATGTGCTTAGGTGCCTGTCTGTCTTCTCGATGTGTAAACTCCAGTGATACGGTTTGACTGAACTAATATGCACTTAAAATCTCTGTAGCATTGCTCTTCCTAGACACTGGAGTCAGAAAAGCTTCCACACAATTTGGAGGGCACAAAAAGGAAGCTAGCAAGACTGATATGAAAATTGGGCTCTGCAGAGACAGGTTCACTTGTCAAAAGGTAAGCAGAAGAAGTACAAAGATGGTGGAAAATTGAATTTATATGTTGTAAAAAGGAATTTTGTTATGGAGTTTCATTTGGCTGTGCTGAAGCATATGTTTCATTGTAGTTTTCCACAAAGACAATAAGAAAAAAAAAATAAGAGAGATGCAAAAGTTTTTTTTTTTTTTTCCTAAGGCTAGTAAACATATAAGTGAAAAATTACTCCCCCCAAAAAAGGAGTTTACCTTCTTTCCATTAAGCATCTTGCTTTTTTTCCTAGTGAATCTCACATTTATGCATTGAGATTGCTGTGTGTCCAGTGAAAAAGAACATATTTCCAGCCCACGGACATTCTCTGAAATTAGTTAGGAACAGATTGCAAAAATATAATTTAAGCATCTTTAAGATCAAAAACATAAATTAAAATACACCATATCATAAGCTTTCCTTTTAAGTGAAAGGCACACGTATCTCTGATTAAAAAGAGACATTATATTTAACTCACGCATAGGAGTAGGAACAAGGATTTAATGCAGATTGCTATAAATTAAGCTTTAATTATGCAAGTTTAAAAATAAGCCTATTAACTCTGAGAGAAGCAACAAGGAAATATCTAAATGGCAACATATGAAGCACATGAATCGCAAGGTGTTAGTAAAAATAGACTATGCACAGGAACTTCATGTACTTCCATTTTCTTGCAGTGCAGAACTGTAACTTCAGATGAATAAACTAGTTTCTCCTGTAGGGGCAGTCACTCATGTTCAGATTTCAGAGCAGACAGAATTAGTGTGTGTGCCTGTGTGAATGCCAGAGCAAGAAAGGAAAGGGCAGCTGTGTGCTTGGGGCACTGGCAGAGGACAAGTTACATGTGTTATATTGGAAGCCAGAATTCATTATCTCAGTTCTCATTCACTTGAGAAGGGTCACAACTTCATCCTCTTTTGTAGTAAAATGCTTTCACAAAAATATTTTTCTGAGAACATTACGTGAAAACAGCTTGGTCCCAAACATTGCAATATGGAACAAATTTTGGCTGAACAGCCATAAACAGAAGGTGAACAGAAAGGGCTCAGTAGCAAAGTTGATTCCTACCATCCAGACTCAGTGTTCCTTTAATGTTTAAATGAAGAGAGCATGGGCTTCCTTGGACACATTTCATCACTGTTGAGATCTTCATGCTTTTCAGTACCATAGAAGATAAAGATGCAGGAGCATCATGGCAGAAGCTGTTAAAAATGCCACCTGCAAATGCAAACACAAGGGCACAGAAAACTCATTGCACACAGGATGTCTGGGGGAGAGCAAGGACTACAGGGGAAGTTCCAGCTCTCCTGAAACCAGTAAGAAAGTGACCAGCAAAGCCAGTACTTTACCTAAGACTTCCATACAGCAAACATGGCTATGTAGGGGGTTGGAATAAATTTGTAGGCTTAGGGAAATGTTAACCCACAAGAGGAAGCAGTCACACTTCTAAAAACGAAGGTTAGCAGAACACACCTAGACTAATACTGGTTCTAATTAGTTAGATCTGCAAGATCATTGCTAAACTAATAGCTTATGTAAACTTTTTTTTTCAAAACCAGTACCTGTATATTGTGAGCACTCTCATAATGGTACTTTAATTTTAGGACTTTCTGATGGTCTCCATTGCTGTTAAAATTTCACTTTCACACAAGAGGGCACCATTGCATTCCTAGTCATGGAAGAGCACCTTACACCTACAGGATTTCCTTCTGCTTTAGACCAGAACAAGAGTAGAATAAATATTATCCAGGCCTACTTCAAGGCACAGAACACAGCTAATATGTCTTCTTCTATTTCCCTGTGTAATTTATTCATTCCAAAGCGTTAGGAAATGGGTTTGCAGAGCTAAAACTGTAGGCTTGTATAAAAGGAAAAAATAGTCTTAAGGCCCCAAACCTCATCAGCTAGCATATTTCATCTATTTTTACTTCTCATACTGCCCTACACAGAAATCAGTTATTTATTTATGAATTTATATTTGTACAGTGGATTTAATCCCCAGTGTATTCCTTGGACTTCTCTACTTCACATCCATTGTTTGTAGTCCCAAAAACTAGTAACTCAAGAAACTATCAGAACAAATAACCAGGGAATTAGGTTTTGTCCCTTGGCTTTGTAGTATGCAATGCAGCACGGCTCTTTTTAGCTGTAACTATGTAAGTACTATTTCTTTGAAATATTTCTTAGCCTTCTCCATTTCATACACAGCATGAAAGTTAAAAACCGCCCAAGTAAATAAAAAAGGTATTTTATTGACCATTCTCCTTCCCCTGGTGAGCAGCTAGAAGAACAAAAACAAACAAAAAATTATTCATATAATTCAGATGTTTGAAAATGCTCCTAGAAGTAGTTCAATAAATATGGCAAAAGGTATGGAAGTATGAAACAGCAGTGCCACAACACTGTGCTTGCCATAAAATTCAGGATAGCGCTCTTAATAGAATCATCAGGAGAGGGCACGTCCCCCAGTGTCAAGCCAAGAACTGTTGTCATCATTGACTCGCACGGATTGACATCCACAGCTCTCGTGGAGGAAAGGTATGGTGAAGGAGGAAAGACAAAGCTTATCCTTACTTATCCTTCCAACCCTTCCAGTGAAGGGGGGCGCTCTAAATTCAAAGACTGAAAGTGTTTTAACCTGAACAGGACTTCTTCCTGTCCTATGAGATCCCCATTTTCCCAGTGTCCAGTTGCAGTGAGCCATTGTCAAAGATCAGATGCTGATACTGCAGGATGTGGAGACAGGCTGACATAAATGTGGCACCTTCACTTAAATCTGTCATACCTGTTAGGCCTTAAGCGCCCTCACACCTGGTATCAGGAGAAATAAGTCCTGTGTGATACATATCACATACAGTCAGAACAGACAAACCCTTCACACCCAAATCTCCCCACTGTTAGCCTGGTTTTGTGTCATTGACCATATTTTGGAGGCAACAGGACATGCTGATAAGAACCAAGTGGAAAAGCATGGGAAAACAAGGACAGTTTATCTCAACTGGCAGTAGGTCAACTCTGAATTATCCAAAGAAATACTGACAACTACCACAGACAATTTATGCAAACAAATGAAAAAACACAGATCACTCAAAATACACACATATATCTTTAAGAGCAGTTGGAATACCTTGACTTTTGAAGAATTTATAAACATTTCCACAGAGATGAGACAGCCCTCAGAAATACAGTGCACAGCAGCTGGATATGAAAACTGAATTCCATGTTCCAAGAATGGGTGGTGTAATAATCCTGAAGGTATCTCAGGATGGAAAGTTATTGCTCAACTCAATCCACCCACAACAAACTGGAAGTTTATCATATTGCAGAATTACTTGGTAATTATTACTAATAATGTGATAAGTGATGATTAGTTTGAGCTGTGTCTCTTTGCTCAAAAAATATATTTTCCTGACTGCATGGTATGAGATGGAGTTGTGGATACCCAATGGTATCTGGGAGTAACTGTTTCTGCTTAAGGTTTGGTTATTGGTGTAAATTTCTTGATCCAGGCTGATAACCACACCCATTGACATGTCTGTGTAGAAATTATTTAAGGGCAGGGCATTGTTTGTAGACATATGTAGATAGATAGAATATCTACCTACAGATGATAGATAGATAGATAGATAGATAGATAGATAGATAGATAGATAGATAGATAGATAGATAGATATTGAAAGTGGATAGGTCTTTACCTTTACAAAGCATTCTGTTTGGGTGTATCTGACCTTATTTTTTAGGGAGCAGGGGGAGGAAAGTGTCATGACTTAGCTGAATTTTCTCCCTAGCTGTTACAGCCTGAGGTATGATATCATCAGATGTCCCAGGGTTGGAACTATCTCATGAAAATTCCAAGTCAACCTGGGTGCATTACTGACATTGGATCAGCATCAGACACTCTGCACAAACACTCTGCTATGCCATCAGCAGAGACACTGTTCTCCTTGGTCAAGGTTTCTACTTTCAAACTGAGAACAAATATGTTATGCACTGAAAAGCATGAAATTATGCTTCCACTTTGGATTTTTTTTCATTAATGATAGATATTGAGAATTGCAAAACATGCTGCAAAACTGATTAGTAATAATCTAAATGGATCATATCATGCATGAGGATACTAGCATTGGATTACAGTAAATACATTATACAAGGATGACCTGACAGAAAATAATTTTCATTGTATAAATCATCACAGTATGAGACTCATTTCTGACTAATTCTTCAGCAAACTCCTACTTTATCATCTTTTAATCCCCCCTTAAGATATTTTCTTCTGGAACACACCCCATTTTCCTTTTCACACAAATAGTTTTATCTATACCACAGAAGACATAAAGATATATCTTGCTAAACAAACCATCTGTTGGGTAAATCTTACCTAAATTTTCTGTTTATGAATAATAGCTGTAATTAGCCCTACATGAGAGAGGGATTGTTGCTTTAATAAAGGTTCCTGAATTATGGGCACATATAAACCCAGGCATAAAGAAACTAAGGCTTATTATTCAGCATGTAGACATTTCCTTGTACTTTTGCCATCAGCTCAACCACAGCAGATAATTTTTTTTAATCTGATGATGCAGCAATCAACCCAGAACTGTCAGAACAGCAAATCACGCCTCATGTAGAGTTGGATAATAGAAGCCAGAGCTGAGCAATGGATATGAAAAAGAAATGAATAGATGGATAATTTGAAGCCTCAGGTAAGAAGATGAAATTGGAGAAGAGCATGAAAAAAAAAAAAAAGGCAGAGAAAACCTATTAATAACAAGTCTGAGACAACACCCAATAGAAAATCCTAACTGGTTTTTTATCTGATATATCTTCCCTAAAGTATTGTAAGAATTTGAGCTACTTAAGGATACTGACAGTGCTAAATCTGGGAGCATCTCTAAAGCCTACTAGAATTGCTTCACTGGCACATCAATCCATGAGTATAAATTACAGTAGTATTTCAAACCTATTTGCATATGATTTACCACAGTATCTGTTGCATCTGTTCATTAGGATGATTCAACAAAATTCGTCAGCAAAGTAGATATGCTGTCCTACAATAACCACATGGTGCACTTCAGTTAATAAGTACCAAAATTCACTACTTGTAAGTACTTATAGCAATTATGAAATTGATTAAATTTTAGACTGACAGCCTCTCTTTCACAAGAGATTGCAATGCATAGTAAATTGAAAGGGTTTCATGGTTATGTGTTCAGAAAACATTTCAAACTTTTAGAGATATTGAACAACACTGTGATATACTGTGCCAAATACATTTTCTGAAAATGTAATTTTCTTTTAATCATTGACACTTTAATATCCATGTATGGATATATTACAGTGAATTTCAAATACTACAGTAGTTCCTATGTGCTGCCTAACAGTCTAGAAGAGCAGGAAGAAGAAGATAGAGTCAAAGTCACACTGCCAAATACTACTGAGGTGATGGTTGCAAATTTTGGGAAATATCTTTTAGTTGCTGCTAAAAGAAATTACTACTGCAAAAGTCCTCTACTAGACCTAGTTAAGGTCTTTTAAGGTAATTTTATCTCAAATAACAAATAATTTAAAAAAATAATATAGAAAAAGAAGTATGCAAAGGAGTGTACACCCACTGTTGCACAAGTAAATTAGGATGAAGACAGAAAATGCTTTTTCATCACCCCTCTAAGGCTGAGTCACTCTACATGTTACTTGTGTTGAAGATAGCTGATAAGTTTTTTTCAGACAGCACTGAAAAACCTACAACCAGCTTCATGTATATCATCCTCAAAGATATGGATCTTTAGTTTACAAACCCTTCAGTGCCCTTCCAGTTGAGTGAAACATCTAGCTTATCTGAGGTGCATCATCTGCATGTCCCTGCATCAGGGCTTGGGCCAGATGACTCCCAGAAGCCCCTTTTGACTTCAGCCAGGCTTTGCTCTGAGCAACTCTGGCAGTCAACAGAGAGTGACAACCCCTCTTGCCTCTCTCCCAGCATAGAAATCCCCTTGTCCTAAAATGGATGGAATGAATCACCACCTCGTGGTTCCTGTGAGTCTCCACTATCTAGATCTGCATTTGTGTAACAGCTAGCAGAGATTTTAACTCATAACCAAGAGAATTACGGGTGTTCTTCCCTTTCAGAATGGGCTGAAGGGCTTGATTCTCTCAGCCTGTACTGCTCAAGGATGTAAAGGCATGCTTCAGCTAGCAGAGCAAGGGTCAACACCCCTGTTTCTTCTTCTACCTTCCACAGAGTTTGTGCAACTACCAGCTCAGCTGCCCAATCCTAACAAGATTCATTTACACCCCCTGAACCAGCCACCAAAGGCTCACTCTGCTGACAACTAGAGATTTTTTCTGGTGGGACTTTTAACTGCATCCCTTCCACACACATATTCTTTCTCTCCATCTCAGCTCAATCCCATAAATGCCATCCATTCTGAGTAAGGATTTGTGCCAGCTGGCATTCAGCTCATGCCCCATCAGCATCTCACATGCTTGAGTTCAGCACTGGATCTTCCCCCAGTCTATGCACTCACTGCCATGTGGATTCAGGAAAGGCTCTGCGGACACCAGCAGTGCTCAGAGCTGAGCCTCCAGCTAGGACAGTCCTCTCAGGGGACTAGGACTGTCCTCTGAGTGGGGATTATGATTGTCCTCCCAGGCAGGACTGTGACTGTCCTCTCAGGGGGGACTCCTTGTGAGGCAGCTGCCTCGTACTTCCCTGCAACTGAGTGTATGCACTGGAGGAGTGACTGATGGAGGCTCCAGAGGTCAGGTGATTCAAGCCCCTGTGTTGTTACTGAGGGCAATATCAATAATGAGTAGAAGCAAGAAAAACGTGTAAAATGACTTAGCAAACTCTCTTTCCTTCACTATGGTAAGGAAAACTATAAAGCAATTGTCATTATTAAACTAGTATTTATCAAAACCTACCAATTTCCAATGTTCTTTATTAAAGAACTGGTAGCAAATACCCTGTCATGACAATGATCTCATGTCACTAGGATAATGGATTTAATATCTTTAATAAATTATCTTTAAAAATAAACATAGTAAAAATGTAAATTATGTATACTCACCAGAAGGTTTGCTTTTACAGTGAATCCCCTGCAAACAGAAAAAAATATTTTAAAATCTGTGTTAATAATAAAAATAAATATCACTCAATCATTGTACACAAGTAAACATAGCTTAAACAGATAAACATATTCATAGTCCACAACAGAAATAATTTTCAAAGTTAAACAAATTATTTTCCAATACAGTGAAAAAGCACATCAGCACTGCCTATGACAGCCTGATACATATGGGGGCACAAGATCAGCATTATCCTCATTTTCATGTATTTCCACTGAGGTGTGTAATTGCTTTAACAAGTATAAGAGTTCCATCAAATAAAGACATTATTTTATCAGGTACTACCATTCCCACTGACCAAGAGTTCATGCATTATTTCATTAAACTCCACAATGGATTTGTTCATACCAGGGCAAAGAAACACAACGATTTTGTAATGGAAGATATCTAGAACATTATTGAATATATACTATTTTTAGAAGATCCTAAGAGAAAGGAAGCATTATGGCAATTGCAAATGAAGTCTAGAAATAAGACTTTTTATTTCAGACAGCTGGCTTAGAAGACTGAAAATTAAATAACTCAACCACAGTACTTATTGCGTTCAAGGGAAAGTATCTTTGTAAGAGGCAAAGCGAACCTGGCATTGAGATTTTAACAAACTTCCAGCTATCTTTCAGACAAACTACATCCATTTTCCCAGTAAAATAAACATTTAACCACACAGTAAAATCTTGTAGAGTACAAAAATAACAAATCTTACATTGACTGCTATGCGTGACATTCTAAAGAAAGGCTCTTCCTTAGCCAGCAAACACTGGTTGCTGCTGTTCTGGCATAGCCTTTATGCCAGTATTCTTTTGCATACAGAAAACATGTTCCCACGTTCTTCCCTTCAAAAGCAGTGTCCTGTTGACAGAGACACTTTTATCACACCCACAAAAGTAGCAGGCAGCGCCTTGTCTCCTCTGCTCTCAAACAGGATGCTCTCAGTCCTTTTAAAACGTTTTAGGATCTTGTCAACAAACCAACAATCTGTGAGCTTCAGAGCCAGCAAAAGTCTTCTGGTGGACATTTAGAAGTTCTTTAATTGAAACACAGAGGCTAAAGCCCGGGCAAGCATTAGCACATCATAAAATAACTATTACTTGGTTTTCCAGGAGGCTTTCATCCACAAGGAATCCTGTGCTCCTCAGAAATAAAGCTGTGGAGCAAAACCATGTTATTGCAGCAGGTGAGAAATGGCAGCATATTCACTCACAGCTGCCTGGGGTACCTGAGAAGTGTCCTGTCCTTCATGTCAGCTTTTTATTTGAGCTAAATAAGCTCCTTCTTAAATAAGGCCTTCAGAAAACCAGTGACCACTGTCTAACCTGTATCAGTTCCCACTCTTCTGTCCTTTTGGCAGTTCTATTTTTTAACAATCACTTTAGGACATAAGTTGTCTTTTACTATTGGCAGTTTGGTACTATGACTCAAAAAAGTGCAAGTGCATAAAAGGTGGTATTTTAAACCACATTTTATAATAAGACAGACATGGTCATATACTGTCGTAGACTAAAGATTAGAAAAATTATTTATGATATTGTTGAAGATATTGGTTTGGCTGCTTCTACAGCATAATACGTTGACACTCAAATTAGGACTTGTTGCAACAGACAAGGAGTAATGGTTTTAAATTAAAAGAGAGTAGATTTAGATCAGATGTAAATAAGAAAATGTTTTACAGTGAGGGTGGTGGAAACATTCAAGCCAGGTTGGATGGGGGTCTGAGCATCCTGATCCAGTTGGAGCTATCCCTGATTACCACAGGGGCCTACATGACCTTTAATGTTCCCTTCCAGCCCAAACCATTTTATGATTCTATAAAGTATACCAAACTTCTCCACATAAATGTTCTAAAACTGGGTTGCTTCTGTTTCAAAGGTTTTATAATTTCCTCAAATCCCCATGAAAACTGAAAATGGTAACTGATAAGACCTAATTTCTGCTGTAGAAATACTAGTTATTTATTAATTATTTCAGAAAGGAACTGCTGATCAACTAATTTCTCAGTCATTACTTACTGGAAGAAAGTAATCTTTCATGAGGCTTATCATTCAGCAAATTACTTCCATATTTTTTACTTCCCATTTTGCAGCCAGACTGTTGAAAATATTTTGGTTAGGTGGCTTGACAGAGTTCCCAATTGCCAGTCAAAATTTCTTAGAACAGCATCTTTAACTTCTCTAAGCATTCTTTCTGGTTACAACCTTAGTGCAAAAAATATATTTAAAAAAATCAAGAACACTCTGAATTAAAGAACAAAAAAAACTCAGAAATATCAAAGGATTCAGCCTTTTGATTAGAGAAGGTCATCCCTCTGTTATGACACCTGAAAATTGAAAACTGAATGTAAAATAATTAAATTACATATATTTCAAGGGAAAAACCAAAACGTCCACTTTTGTGGGCTATGGCATGATAAAGAAATTCTCTTATACCTTATTCTCTTATATACCTTTTAGTCTATCCTCATTAATTATTGGTTTTCACTATTGCATAGAGGAATCCTATTATCTGAACTCTTACTTTATTTTCTTGTCCTTTCCACAGGAAAGAAAGAAACATCCTTCTGTGACTTTTGATCTGGTAGGGAGATGTTTTGTCATTCCTGAGCGCTTGGTTGTGTTCTGGGTGAGGAGTTGTTGGGAAGGTTTACATAAATAATCAAATATTTGCATGAATGCTTGCCAGTCACAGCAATATTTGTTCACAGCCCAATTTCTTATTTTTTTAAGAAGTGTTTTTTTTTTATTGTACAATACCAAGTGGGTGGGGGTGGTATTTTCTTTTACAATCACTTTGCAAAACAGTCCAAAGAGACCAATTGTATGAAAGAATAACTCAAATTAATTAACCAAGTTCCTCTCCCACTTTCTATATCTTTTGTTTTCAGGAATTTTCAGTGATGAGTGCAATAAAAAAACATAACACACTAAAACAGGAATGGAAATTTTCTGCCCCTTTTACAAATGCCTAGGGCATCTTTTATGCAAAAATAAGATCCTGAACATGATAGCACATTTTACTCCTATACAGGGAAAATCTTTGATTCATGTCTTTTTTGGCAAAGAGCCTAAGTAAAATATACTTACACAATGCACAAACAGTTAGGGATTTTCCTATTTCTCTGGGGTTTTCCCCATTTGTGGTATTACTCAACTGTAGCTAGAGGTTATCTGAACAGACACCACCAGCATGCAGCATTCTGAATAGAAGATGTGGTGCCAACTTTTTAGCTAGCACAGCAACTTCTCCTCATTCTAAGACAATTGGAATATCCCATTGTTCTAACAACTGTAGAGAAGAGAGTGAGATCAGCAGAGGAAGACTTGGATTAGGGGCACAGAGAGTGTTTGCATGAATTAAAATTGCCAAGAAAAAGAAACAAAGATCAAATCTCCTTCCCATTTCCTCTCATATCTTCAGGCACTAAATCAAGTGCAGAATTGTGGAAATTCTTCCCTGGATGTTCTGTCATGCAGGAAAGAGACTGAGGAAAATTTGGATTCATGGTCTACCTGTTAGTTCTGTTGTACTCGTTCACAGAAGAGCTGGTGGCAGCTCTTCCACAACTCTATAAGGAACGTAAGAAGCCTGAAAATTCCTTAAAACGTATTCTTAGCTTGAGACCAGGTTGTCAGACACTTAACATTCATTCATTAAGATACCTACATTAGTCAGTGAATGTAGGATCCTCCCTTTTGAGCGATGCTCACTGGCAAAGCTATTAGCTACATTTCTGCTTCAGGTTCAGTTGTCAGAGAAGACAGTGACAAAGGAACATGACCATACTCTGATGTTTCCCTCTATTCCAAAAATCTATATTCTTTAACCATCATTAAAAGCAAGCATGGGATTCTGTGTATTTTTACAACACAGGGGAAGGGTGGTTTGCAATAATTGATGTTCAGATTGTAGCCAAAAGGCCAATAAAGATGGTTAATCTGAACATGTTATTTTTTTATTTCCAGTTGAGAGGAGATGTTCTGCAAAAATCCATTTTATTCTGCAAACAAATACAAAGGATGTCCCAGATCACTGGGTATAGTCCCTGATAACCACAGGTACCATATAATCTAATCCTTTTCAAAAACTGATGAAGCACCATTTTAAAACCAGTCAGGCTTTCACGTGCACTGCTGTGAGAGCCAAGGCTATTGCAGAAGACCTGTTGTCTTTTGACCTTTTAACTGACCTTTTAATTTCTTACATGACCACAATAATGGTTAGCTTCTACTGACTTCTGATTGCACTCATTATCTTTTCACTTAAATAGATGCTTTCCACCCTGGAATTTACTTTTCCACCCTGGAATTTACTATATTACTGCAACCAGTAATACACCTTTTCTCAGCTTTTTTGTGAGACTGTAAAAGCCAAGCTCTTTTACTCCTCTCCTCTAATAAACCAGATTTTCCTTCTTACCATCACCCTTCTCAGCAGCTTCTTCCACTTTGATGTATCTGTCCAAATGGAGTGACCAGAACTATCCATAGCTGTGAAAACACTGGGGTTCATTTTGTGCCTTGTAAAGTCTTATTGAACTTTGTCTCAGCTGGGAACACCACAACCATGCCGTATCCTCCACCACAGAGGGGGAGCTGCTTTACCCCTGCTGTGTAAACAATCCAGCAGCAGCTTTCCTTCCCTCAGCTGCTCACCCATTCAGCTCACAGAGGGAGAAGCCTCCAGAGCCTGGCCCATTGGAGTCCTCAGGGATTTCTCATGGCCCCTGGTAAAAAACCTGGCATGCCAGTGAGATCTCAATCACCTCCATAAGAAAAAGTTCTTTGAGCAGAGGACAGCCACAAAGTTATATGCATCTCCACCATTCAAGAACATTGGATGGAAACAGAGAAGATTCAGAGTTCTAGCTGTATCAAGAGCTCCACAGACCATCAACAAATCGCTGTAATTCCTTTCAGAGACACTCAGCCCCAGGAGAGAAATAACTGAGTTTGTTTTAGCTTTTTCCAGAGGTATTTTCATAGATAAAGGCCATAATGCCTTTGCAATTTACACATCATTGATGATGATGGGGACTGGAACCTCACAGAACTTTTCTCATTGTGTTCTTAGAAAGCTCACTGCTGTATTTATCTTACCAAGTGAATGGAAACAGAATTCTTTACAGTAAAAGAAAGCACAGTGATAACATAATGATTCCTGTCCCACTGAAAGAAGACTTAACTATATCATGGTCAAGTATTTATACAGAAAATTGGGAGTGGGTGAAAAGGAAAAATAATAGACCTCCAAAAGACACTTGGCAAGTGAATTAAATTGTGGTTAAATTTACCAAGAACAAGAGGAATTGCAATGATTAATATTCTTAATATGAAAATTTAGAACTATTAAAAATTCGTAGTTAGTACTGCTGTTACAGTGCCCTCAAAAGACCTTCTCTCTAAAGGAGCATCTGTATTTATTTTGACATCAAGTGTAATTATTCTCATTGCCAAGGTAAAACCATGTTACTAATGACAGTTTTCAATTTTTGGCAAACCACGAGGTTGTTCTTCAGCTTTTACTGACAATGTGGTGATCTGATACATGTGAGCAGCGTGCCGGGGGATTAGCTAAGCAGGCATAGATGGAAACATTTGGACTGTTATCCATGCAGAAAAGAAATAGGCACCCAAACTTATGGCAAAGCATTATTTTGGACTATTTTAAACTACAAAAACACCTGGATGCTGCTGGATTGTTTTACAGAATGCTTAAAACAAAACATCTGAGTCACATCTGCATGTTATCCAGCTCCAGGTCTTTTCTCTGTGCGTTCCAAGTGGAATGGAAAACATCCCATCACATTAGTGCAGTGCTGAATCTGAAATAATTGCTACTGAGAAGTGGGATATCAAGCTCAGGCTCAGTGCAGTGCTAACGAGGTCATGCCCTTTTTGGATGAGAGCTGGCCTGAGTGTGGCAGAGCAAGGCAACATCGGGCTGTGTCACCGCTCTGTTGAGGGGCTCTGAGCTCCTCAGTGAAACAGCCATGAACAGGCAAGACATGATCGTGTTTACTGAAGATTATTGGACACTCTCCAGTAAGACTTCACAGGGATCTCAAGCAGAGACTGTTACCAATTGTCATTGTACCACCTTCCATTTCACCTGTAAATGCAAAGGTACAGACCCTGACTTCCATAAGCTGCTCCTTTGTCACAAGGCCAACACGTCCCTCACAGCTCAGCAGCACTTCAGGAGTGCAGGAGCACCCACGTGACTTAGACCTTCAGCCCCCTTAGATTTTCGTCCTTCTGTTTACCTGCCATTAGTCAGGTATAACAGAGATTTCTGTTTTCCAGGCAATATGCATTTCCTCCTGCACTGGCTGATGCAGAGGAATCCTGTTCCTATATTTTTAACTGCACTGTTCCATTTGTTATCAGTACTGGCATATAAAATCTTCTGACCCTCACAGTGGCCACATGACTGAATCCTTTTCACAGAGCAGAACAACTGGAAGACGTAGAAGCAGTTAGAACTCTTGGCAGTGACATGCATTTATCCTATAAGTGAATAGCCAGACAAAACAATATTGCTTCGAGTCTCTCAACTGGGAAGAATATTCCCTGCTTCTAATTTTTTTAAATGAATTTTATTTAAAAGTAATGTTGAGATACAAAAAAGGACCTACATAGAAACCACTGGCTTTTAAATTTATTGGACCAAAGGGAGCTATGACTGTCTGAAATAAAAGCTGCCTGTTCTATTGTATGCTTCAGCTCCAGGACTAGTAGCAGAATTTGCTTGAAGCAACAGTATGCATTAACTTCTTTCTTTTAGAAATTAGAAGAACCAACCAACCAAACAAAAAAACTAAAATAAAAATTTGACAATCATTTTGATGTCACGTTTCCTACACTATTAACACAAGTTGTTAACAAAACAGAATAGCGTACAATAGACACAGTAAAATTAAAATGTACTCTGACTGCCATACCGTCAGCTGGCATAAATCAGCACCATCCCATACACAGACTGTCAAAAATTTCAGACCACTCAACTACATGAAAGGAGAACTAATCTACCAAATCAGCACTTCTACTATAACAATGAGACAGGGATACTCTGACACAGCATTAATTATTTCAATTACTTTCTGGAGATCTCATATAGGGATGAGATCAATGGAATCAAACAAATGTAGGGTGGAAGGGGTTTCTGAAGGTCACCAAGTCCAGCCTCCTGCTAGAAGCAGTACTGTCACCACCACCAGATCAAGTCAGCAGTTATTTTGGTCATTTCTTGAAAAACTAGAGGACACAGATTCCACAAGCCCTCCAGACAACCTTGAGGGTTACTTTGAGGTTGGATGTCATAATGATCTTTGCAGCACAAAACAGGCTACAAGAAAAAAGCTCCCTCAGCAACACTGACAGAACTGAGATTAGCAGTGTCAGAGGTGACTGGAATCAGTGGACTGTAAGATTGCCACAGAAAAGAACAGAGAAGGAAGAAAAAAAAATTGCAAGAATTCAAGTGAAGGTTATGAGAAGATACTCTCCAGTACAGAATTGCTCCTCCTGCTGATGGAGACAGTAATTGTTTCATTTGGAAATATGTATTTTTATTTTTGCCTGAAGATACTTTTCTATTCCAGTTACTGTCTTCTCATCTATCCCAACACTATTGCTCAGCAAAAAGAGGAGACATACTGCAGGCCTTGTTTTCCAGTGTTCTGGCATACACAGCAAAGCCCTCACTGTTTTGCTCTAGGCAACTATTCTTTTAATATATGTCCAGAGTCAGTCCCAGGAGCAGCACTCAGTGCTCAGCTGTACACTGTGAAATTTATAAATGAAAAATGCCACACTTCTCACATCCAGAAATTGTGGAAGACTTTGGTTGGGTGAGACACATTCCGCTGATTTGAATAAACTTTGAATCTGATGCAAGTGGGGACACATTATTTTGCCTATTGTGGTGGGTTGCCCACCATAGTGACAGTGCCTCTGTGACGCCCTTCCACCACTGGACAGGGAATAAAGAATGTAACAAAAGGCTCCTGGTTTGAGATAAAGACAAGGAGAGATCACCCAGCAGTTGCCATCACAGGCAAAATACATTCAGCTTGGGGAAATTAGTTTAATTTATTCCAAATTAAAATCAGAATAAGTTAATGAGAAAATAAGGAACAAACCTTAAAGCACCTTCCTCCCATCCCTCCCTTCTTCACAGACTCAACTTCACTCCTGATTTGTCCACCTCCTCTCCCTCAGCAGTTCAGGGGAACAAGGAAAGGGGGGCTGCAGTCAGTTCATCACACATCACATCATCATTGTCTCTGCCACTCTTTCCTCCTATTCCTCCTTCCCCTGCTCCAGCAAGGGGTCCCTCCCACAGGAGACAGACCTTCACAAACTTCTCCAAAATGAGTCCTTCCCATGGGCTGCTGTTCTTTATGAACTTTTCCAGAGTGGATCCCTTCCACAAGGTGCAGTCCTTCAGGAACAGACTGCTCCAGTGCAGGTCCCCACAGGGTGACAAGTCCTGCCAGCAAACCTGCTGCAGTGGGGCTCCTCTACCCACAGGACACAGGTCCTGCCAGGAGGCTGCTCCAGTATGAGCTTCCCACAGGGTCACAATCTCCTTAAGGCATCCACCTGCTCCATTAGGGGATAAAGAATGCTGATATCCCAGAGGATACCATCTGATGGTCGAGACCAGTGGTGGTCTGTCTTGGAGCTGGCTGGCAGCTTCTTACAGAAGCCACCCCAGCCCAGCTACCAAAACTTCACAAAGCCAACACACCTATGCAAACATCAGCTTTGCCCATGAGAAAAGGGTCACATAACTCCCAAGTCAGGCAATTTCTCCTTGAGGATTTTGCATTAGTGGGTAGTGAAATAAAGCGAAAGTTTGCAGCCATTTTCAAAAAGATTAAGTCAGCCAAACCTAAAAGAGGGCTTATTTACCTGAAATATAATTTAAGCAAACTGTGGTAATCTCAGCTCAGGACCACGATCTATAATGCCCAATGAATTGCCACACAACACTGAAGGCTCCTTTTCTGATCTGAAATAGCCCTGGCTGCATGCAATTTGGTGTTTAGTTTGTGACCAGAACACTGGAATAACCTCTAGCTCATGTCAGGGATAGCAGACACTCATAGTGAGACATATCCACATCACCCAGCATGGCACATGGCTGGAGATTCAATAGTAACCGGGTAAAACTAACAAAGCTCAAGCCTCCTTCAAACCGTAAATATTAGAAGAGGAAAGCAGAATATGGGCATTTTCCACATTTTATACTCCATCTTTCAAGCCCTTATCTCAAGGGACCAGCAGGTTCAACATCCTCCTTAAAATGAAGCTGTTCTGAGCTGCCTGTTTGCCACACAGCCTGGTAAATGAGAGGGTTTCCCAGGCCTCCTGTCAAAGCAGTCAGAGTGTACAGAGGGGAAATAGAAGAATGCTGGTCTGAGAGAAGGACAGGGAAGACACAGTGAAAATTTTAAGCTGAGTTTTTTGAGTGTGTTCAACATTGACATGGGAGATCTGTTTCCTACTTACCTTTTATCCTAAGCAGCGACCAGAAAACAAACCAGACGCTGAAACTTTGAAAGAGTAGCTCTCAGCAGCTGGTCCACAAGAGAACATCTTCATTGTGGAAGAGAACTTCCACAAAGAAAATTTTGCTCATAACTCAGGTTTGTGGGTTCTAGAGAGTGGAGATCAGACTACCTGGGTGCTTAACTCTTTCCCTTGCCTTTCCTGATGCAGCACCATGCTGAGTATGCAGGTTTCTCATACTGCCCTGACAAGACTCTAATGCTTTCTCATGATCTCCTCTGAATTTGTATTTAATAACCTAAAACCACAGGAACACAGCAGCATCACAAAATGGGTGAATGTTGGAGACACTACCCTGAAATGTGCAGGAACTTAAAAATAAAAAAGAATTTTCTAGCCCTGCCATCATGGATCACAAACTCATAGTAAAATTTAGAATAACATAGCACACTTGGCAAAAATTTCCTATAACAATTCCAAGACTTTGGAGGCCACATTTCAGGGTTGAGACTCCCTTGAAAGCAGGAGCACATGTTTCTGGGTTTTGCAGTTCTGATTAAAATGATGATTCTCCCTCTTCTCCTTAAACAGAAGAAAATTTCAAGTTTAAATAATCATGGAACTATCCCTGATTATATCTCTTCCAGATGAGAAGTCATTTTTAATGCTGACTTTGGTTTTATTCTAGCCTTAGCTTGTTATGTTGTGTAAGGATGTAAGGCCATACAAATGATCCCACAGGACATGGTGAAGCCATGGTAGTCTCAGATGACTGTCCTGGGAGGTTTCTGCATTCCTGCCTGTGCCACAGCATCAGTTAAGGAACTGTTTCTATTAAAGACAATGCTAAACAAGCCTGGTTGGCTCTAAAAGTGCTTGCTTGAGTTACAGAAACATTCTAGCCACAACAAAATGAGGGAATCTTAGTACATGAAATTTTTTTCAGCTGTATTCTTGAAAATTTTTGAGAGAAAACTTTTTCCTGGCTATTCATATTTGTATTATTATGATATCTGAAAGTCTGAATCCTGCACAAGAAACCCTATACCAGAATCCCTAAATGCACGGCTTTGCTCTCCTATCAAGAGCAAGAAAAACCAAAAACACCTTTCCCTGAAAGAATTAGCTGTGGGAGTACATGAGAAATTAAACATTCAAGATTTACTGTGTAAAGAAACCCTACTGAAAATATCTAGTGTGTATTTTAGCTGAAACATTTGCGGTTTGAGATAATTGATAGAGAAGCTAGTTATATATCATTTTGGAAAATTTAAAGAAAAATAAATCATATCAACACAAATTAATTATTTGAAATGTCATTACATATGCTTATTTCTCGAAATTTTTACTAATCATAATTTAATGGGGTTAATCATAATTTTGTGGGGGTATGTGAAAGGGGGAAAAAAACTCCATAATAATCACATAATTTGCCTTTTTATAATGTATCCTTCTTGTTCTGTAGTTGCTAAACTTAGCACATGGCAATTAAAGGAGGCAGAGATCCAAGAGAAGGGCTTCAAAAGAAGCAGAATCCTACTAATTTTGCAAAAACTAAAAAAACCCATCAGTGTTCTCTGCTTTCATATGCTGCTTTACACTATGCCTCATTTTTAATGATAGCACTTACTGAAAACCACCTATGCCATACATTTGCTTGAAAATTGTATGTGATTTTTAACCTCTAAGTGGAAGAGAAAATAAGCTACAAAGGCAGACTGAATGGTAACACAGACTATGCTCTAAAAATTATTCTGTTGTATCACATATAAATATAATATGCTGAAAATGAGGGGGGGAAACCCCAAAGAACAGATATTACTTATCAAAACTGTGCACGAAGCGTCACCCTATAATGGTAACTGCAATTATGAAAAATTGTCACAAAGACATCAAAATGCAAAAAGCCACGGAGAAAAATCACTACAGTCATAGAAAAAAGAACAGCATGTAAGGGAGATGAGGAAGTGGGAAAAAGATTAAAGAAGTTTGCATATGTTGGCATAAAAGGGAAAAATAAAACTGGATACAGTGAAAAATCTTAACTGCAATAAATTCTATTTCCTCCAAGTTTTTCCAAGAAAAGACAATGAATGTACATCTAGTACTGTACAGTGTTGTTTATGTGATTCATACTCTCTGAAAATATGCAGACAAGTAGAGGCAATAGCAAGACAAACAGTTTTTCAGAAATTATTGAAATTTACCACACTTATTCAAAGCAACTATGTTGAAACATTTCCTTGCAAGAGAAAGACCCACAGGTAATTTGCAAATGAAAACTAAAGCTCTCTTCATTTTTGCTTAGACACTTCCTGAATGAGATTGCATATCCCATACAGTTTTCATGGTGAGTCCTATATTTTGCATGCTGGAAGAACAAGACATGCCATAGAGCAAAACAGGTCTTTGGCTCTGCTGACTGTTCCAAAGGATTAAGTCAAATATTGTTTGAAGGACCATCTGTAGATCCCACAAAAGAGAAGAGGATGGATGAATGAAAGCAGAGATGCTTGTCTTAGAAAAACACTCAATATGTCATCTACTCTACATTTCTGCCTTAGGAAGAAAGACCTGTATCTGAGACATATGTGAGCTACATTAGACATATCTCAGCTATATTTTCTTAGTGTGTGTAGACTGGACAGACAATCTATCCCAGTGTTCAGCATCACTGGTTACTGTGATTTTCCAGTCTGTTCATGACCTTAGAAAATTCTGACTCATTGAATTCCTATGGTTGTGAATGCAGGGGTAGTGCTGTGATGTGTCTATCACTACTGAGTATACATTAATTTATTGGTTTTGTGATCATTTCTAGACAAGTAGTTCAGAGTTGGTCTGAAATTTCCTCAGCAAGACACTGCAGTTTGGGGCATACTTTCTAATTTGTATGTTTAAGAGGAAAAATAATTTCCTGGTTTTCAAAAAATAGCCAATAAATCAGGAAAACATTATAAGGAAAATAAAAAAAAATTATAAGGAAATCTATTTTTCTGACAGTATGAATACTATGAAAACATCTGAAACAGGTTGGTATATAAAACCTAGGGACCTCTCTTGGGGATAATGGTAACAAAACTCATAGAACTTCAAATGTGGCATCCTGGTTTGAACAACCACCAAGCCACAGCACAGCACAGGGAAACTTATGGCTCTCGGAAATCAAATTACTTTTAGGCAGAGATAGGAGGAAACTCCTTTCTTAGGTCCAAATTTATCCATCCATCCATCCCTCCATCCATCAGCAAAGCCTAGCATTTCAATGCTGAGCCAAAAAGCCTGGATAGCATCCAAACCTATCCTTAGAAAGAAGTCTTTTCAACCTCTTTTGGTCCTTCTCATTTTTCATCATCCCTGGTTCTCTCCTATGCACAGGCATCCTGGCAGGAGAGGAAGAATTGAGTAGTGTAAATAGACATGACAATGTAATAGGTACAGCACTGCCAGCTCCACAAAAGTACAAATTAAACTATTCCTAGACCTTACTGCAAGAATTCCAGCTAGGTCACACCATGTGGTCTCGTTAAAGTTATTACCACGCCTAGAAGACCTGTCCCACCCAGATTTGATCAAATTACAGGTAGTTTTCCAACTGCAAAGCAGTCAGATGGCTGTGAAAAGCACCTACTTCCAAGACTCAATACCCTCACTACTTAGTTTTGTGTCCAAATGGAGCTGAAGGACAGACCAGATCCCTAAGATTAGGGATGAGAAAAATTTGTAAGCTAAAATTCACTGCCAGCTGCTCCCATCTTCTGCTTAGCTTGCTTATATATCCCTTTTTGGGTTTATCAAATATGTGTCTCCTGCTATTTGCAGGAGATTATATATTGATTGCACATAAGTGATGCTGATGTGTCATGGTGAAGCTTCTAGCACTGCCTGGTGTTTCAGTTCCAAGACACTTTGTCAGGTCCAGTTCCAACACCTTCTAAGTCTATGCCCTCAACTTCATGACTTCTTGTATTCTGTGCTGGCTATTCCAGGGGCTAGTCTCTTTCCAGACCTTGCAACCTTCTTCTGGAGTTCCTGAGGAAGAGAGAAGGGAAAAAGTCCAAAAGCTACCATTGCATTTTTTTGCAAGTTCTGAATTGCAGAGCTTCCTCCATCTCCACCTCTCTTACAGGAGCTGGTGGTACATGCTGTAACACTGAGGAACACTGCAGTGAGGCCCTGTTTGTACCTGCCACTGGCTGTTTCCTTCTCAAGGGGAAGGGAAACGTGACAGCACCTAACCAATGGCAAAGGACACAACATAAAACTATCTTATATCATTGCCAAGATATTTTTGACCCAAAGAGCAAATGTGAAACACAGTCCAAGAGATAAGCCACCGAAACGTGCTAAATTGCAGCTCTTCTAAGCATCACCAGAGAAGACAAGCCAAGGTACCTAAACAAATAGGTTAATATCACTCTAATACAATGACTCAATATGATTGAGCCCCTGAAGTTTTAACTAATGAGTACTTAACTCATAATTATAGTATTCAAAGCAGTTAATGAAAACATATAATTAAGACACACCACACAGGAAGGTCAGAACTCTTTTGTACTTGTGAAAACCAGAGAAATGAAATAACTTGAAGAGAGTCACACAAGTGATTCGATGACAGGCAGAGAAGTAGACCCCAGGCTCTCTGCCTAGGGCATGCTCTCGTGGATTGTTCTGTAGCTCAGCAAATATTAGCAAAGGATATATTTTTATGCATCTCCTTCAGTCATCGGATATATCAGTGCATACCCAAAAAAGTCTGTGTTGAATTGTATTCCTATGGTGAGATTTCATGAAGTATCTCTCTCACTCACCCTGAGGAAGTCAGGTCTCTGATCAGTCTCTAGACATTTGCCATGTCTAAAATTATGTTTTCAATCAGATTTTAGAGGACAACTGAATTATGTCACTCACATTGTGATGTCCATTTTCTAGAGGCTTGGGATCACTTTTAAAATATTAATTGCTTAATAATGAACAAAGAATAGCAATTTATCAGCTAACTTTGTGGACTAAGGGTTATACTCTATCACTGTTGTTGCAGTGTGTAGTATTGAGCAAAAATGGACTGATCCATAGTATAAATATCCAGTAAAGAAACACCACATATTTTGATTTTGAATAGCAGGAACAAACAGCAGTTATATATCAAGGATTCGCTGCCAATAACCTTTATAATTAGAGGGAAATCCCAGATTCAGTTTAGTGTTTCCTTCTTTATCCATAGCCTTTGGAAACATTACTGCATTAAATGGCAGACAATACAAATAATATTTCATAGTGTTCTGGGGAGTGTTTTTTAAATGTAGTGCTCTTGATCTTTACCAGCTGTTGAATCAAATTTGGCATAAGCCCATTTCTTTGTGTACAGCCTGCAAACAATGTGGATTGTAAAATGAGTAGGGTGCAAACTCAATTTCAATTGCAGGCTGGGATTCCCCTATGCTTTTACAGGGAAACTTGGTTGATAACTGTGTTTCCTATTGGGTGGGGCATGGAGACCATGTCCATAGCACTTAATCTTTGAATACTAGAATATCATGTGAGCTGTAAAGCCAAGGTATTAAAATAAAAGAGAAGAAATAAATCATAACATGTAATAAAAGTTGAGTTGTTCATTTGCCATCATTCAACCCAGAGCTGTATATTTTTCATTCACTGTTTAAAATTTTACGTAATACTGGCATAAACATCCAATGTTCTTTTTTTTCCCTTTCCTGTACTGAACAGATTCACAGTTTGTGTTACAGTAATGAAACCCAATATTGCCTTACACAAGGAAATGCAAGGATATCTTGCTGGATACCCATGGTAAACTAAGAATAATTCATAAAGTTGTGATAACAGTTCAATGCAGATGTTTTGCAAGTCATATGCCTCAAAATAGTTATGTCACTATTTGCCTCCTAAGTACAACCAGTGCTTTACTCTGATAAGAAGTACCCTCTGCTCACAAATATCTAGTGGACACAGCCACACTAAAATCTAGTCTACTGGTCAGATTCAACAGTGTCAGTTATTAAACCTGCTAAAAAACTTCTGACAATACCCATAGTTTGAAAAAAGCAGAAAAATGCAACTTATTGCTTTTCATATTCCTTGCCTTATAAAGAATGACACAGCTTTGAGTTTGAATGCAAAAGAGAAATTCAGTGTACAAACTTCTTGGAAAACTTCATAAGAAAAAATAAAAAATTCTATAATATTCACTTGTAACAACAGCAGCTGCAGAAATCTCTGATAGTTTTAAAATGACAATATCTCATCATCACATTAAGGAAATTGCTAGAAGTAAGTCATTGATTCTCTACTTTTTGATCTGATGTGCTATAGCAGAAGGGAGCACACATATTTCACATAGACAAAGGCAAACTGTAACCCCTGACTAGTGCCCTTATGAAGAATACATCATGGGGAAGGCTGACTGCTCCCTTTTAGAATACATCATGAGGTGGATTGAGCCTACAAATCATGGTCAGTTATGCTGAGAAATTGAAATTAATTTCAAAGGAAAAGGAGGAAGAAGTTTCCTCTAATAAGCTAGTCATGAGATTCTAAAGTTCATGTAGCTAAAGTGCTTTGCACTAGGTTGAAAATGCTATGCTGGTTGTAATTTATCCTGTTGAGATCATTGTTGTTCCCTCAGAGAAAACATTTTTGTCTTAAAAAGTCATTAATGCATTCAAGATTCTACTTAATACAGCTAGCAGAAACATCACATACAGAACATGAACTGAATCCTCTCCCTAATAGCACCAATTATTGATTAATTGATTCTGCTATACTGGAAACAATGTATGTCCCCTGTAAATAACAAAAATAAGACACACCTTTCTCAGTTAATCAATCTTCAGTATTGGAAAAGTGTAAGACACACCCTTGAAGGTAGAGAAAGGGATCCAGTTTGCCAAACCTTAGGGTTGTGTCTAGAGGCAATTAGTGAATCAGTCTTCATAACATACATACCTAAGGTTTGACAAAGATACCCTTTAGGGTCCCCAGAGGTAAATCCTATCCCCTAGACTGAAACCCATCAAAAAAGGTTGATACTGATTTTTACGTGCTGAGTCTGATAGTCCTGCACTCTTTGGAGGAATAAATTACAATGACAAATAATTCCTATTTTAAACTCTCATTGCAGCAGACCAAGGAGCATAAATTATTTAAAATACATGTGTATTTGCATTCATGAATATAAGTTCATAAAAATTCTTGAAAAGTATTTGGGTACATCTAGAGATTAATCTCTTATGGCTATATTTTATTATTCTAAAAACATCTAAGTAGATGGAGACTACAGAACTTGAATACAGGAACATTAACTATAGTACATGAATATTTAAATATAGAGAGGGCTTTTTTTGCTCAATCTAGTATTTTATAAGGATCTTTATTCCTATTGTTTTTCTAGGATACAGATATTAAATATAAAATAAATTACTTTAACATGAACTAACTTAATATCTGGGGAGTACCACCACATTTAAACAATCATTAGAATATCTCACTGGTTGTCCTAAGTACTGACATCTTCAAGCAGAAGTTTATACAGACAGCCAAATTCTTTCATAATATCAATTTCACTTCTCTGTAGCCAGTACACAGTTATCATCCTCCACTAAGATGGAAAGTCAGATTGCTTATTATTTAATCCCCTTTTTTTTTTAATTAATCTTTCAATGTACTCTAAGTTTACAATTTTAGAATCCAAGAGCAGAGTATCTCCATACTGCCCCTTTGTGGGGATATTTGGAATCGTACAAACCCAAAGCTATTAAAGACAGTATGGTTCACACCCCTTCATGCACATACAGAAGTCATTAAATTTAATACTGGTTACATTCAAACCACAAAATGAAGAACATGTTTTACTCTTTCTCATGCTTAATTCATTTATTCACAGCAAATTCAGTGTTTCATATGTTCCTAACATAATTAGCAATTTCTGAAACCTCTCATTCCTCCCTCTCACATCTCTTTGGCACCACTGCTGTTGTAAAAACTGACTCTGGAAAAGTAATGAATATTAACAAAATAATTTTTTTCAAATACAAAAGACAGATTTTAAACTAACACCAGCAGTTGCAAACAGGGTAAAGATGCATTTTCCTATCCCCTTTCAGAGTAATTTTTGCCACTTTGGATACTTAATCCAGAATGACAAGAATATAAAGTGAATGTTCAGGACAGCTGAAATATTTTCCTCTTTTTGCTTTCTTGCTTTTCCTACAATTATTTTGGTAGCATATAACTACTATATTAATAGACAGCAAATTGGAACAAGTAAGAGATTACCTGAGAACAAGAAAGTCCACATTCTTCAATCCTGGGAATAATCTGACAATCAGCATTCCAAAACAGAATTATTAGAAGAACCTGAACATAAGTACTTATCATCCTAAATTGAAAAAAAAAATACAAAAAGCAAAACCTCAGAAGAAGCTTTCAACTCTGACAATTCTCCCTCTCATGCCAAAACTTATTATGAATTTTAGTCCCTCCCACACCACCTCTGAGCTCCTCCCTCTAAAACTTTCCAAAGACAGAAAATTGCTAGTTCTGGGAAATATAAAGCATGCTCAACTCATTTCGTATGTTCCAAACTGAAAAATAGGAAACAGTGATTTCTGACAATCACAGTAAAAGCCTCTTCCTTCTGGATTTCATCACATTAGCATTCAATCAGCTTCAACAGATTTCTTTTCTGTAAATTCCATATATAAATGGGAATTTTGTTTCTAGAGTGATGTACCAGACAAGTTCATGGGTATTCAAATGCAGTCTTATTTTTCTGGTTTTCTAGTGCTTTCAATGAGAAGAAAGCCAGCTTTGCCAAGGTGGGTGGTCTTGGAAGATTAGTTTCCTTTTTCATCAGCAGGAATACCAGATTCTTTCACCCGAGAAATCTAAGCCTTGAAATTTTTTCCACTATTATCTAATTGTATCAATAGAAGCACCTTGTCCTATAGCCTATCTCCAGTTTTGGAAATAGGCATGTTTTTTTCAAAGCTCAACACCACCAACTCTGAGAGCAGGGCAGGAGTGAGTCACAATACCTCAATACCTGTTAGCATAACAGAATGCCCAGGACTGCCTCTCTGGGTGCCATATTTCACACAGTCCCACTACCCTCTGTAAGGAACAAGTTTGTCAACAACACACTCTCTGGTTGGTACGGAGACTACATGTGACATGCCTAAGGGGAATAGGGAGTTTTCTGCCGCAGAGAGGGCTTGCTCACCACTGAGAGACATCTTTCAGCAGGACAGTGCCAGGGCCCAAGTACTCAGTGTTCTTACAAAACCTTTTACATCAGTTACAGTGGGGAATATACAACTAACAGCATCTGCTAGGATCTGGCTTTGCACAAAAAATACAATGTATACTCAGCCAGTGTATCTATTGTACTTGTATTTAGGTACCTCATGTGTGTCCAGTTTGCCAGTTTTCCAAGAAGACTTTATTTTTTAGATAAGCAGCATCAATCACCATACTGAACAAAATTTAATTTAAAAGTTTTGGTTAAAAAACAATAATTAAATTTTGTCATCTTATAGAAACTTGGACATTACGGAGTGTTGCAGTGTGATGCCTTCCACCTGGAAATATTGGGATTTTATTTCAATAAAGGAGTTAATGTGTTGCTATGCCTCAAACACTGATGGCCACTCAAGCAGGCAAGTTAGAACAGGTGGTGGCTGGAAAGGGGGGCCCTGTGGAGGTAGGGCAGCACCTTTCTGGGGCCCACTTCCCTGTTCTGATCCGTGGCCACCACATAAAGCACAGAGGGGATGACAAGAAGGAGTCAGGAGCTACTGAGAAAGGGTCAGTCCAGAAGAGGTGGATTGACATCACCACAATACCCTCAAAGCCCCCTGGCCCGTTACCAAATAGGTCCAGAAAAACTTTGACCATGGACATCAATGAATCCTGATTACTCACAGGAGTGGGATGTGACATCTATGCACAAAAATACTCAAGATCAAAAATCTGCCCAGTCCACTCTCCTGTGCCTAAGAGGATCAGAGGATGCTTAGAAGAAATAAGAAGTTAAATATCCTACTTCCATGGATTATTTTAACATGTATGCTGACAAGTTCCAATGACCTGCATCTTACAGTTTTACTGAACCAAGAGCCACGTGCACACCACTGATTTTAACAGCTGCTTCTGGAACTTTCTTAAACATATTTGTAAAACAACTCTTTGCATCTGTTTATCCTTTTGGTTTTCAAATCTTCTTGGAGCCATGAATTGTACAATTAACCTATGTTTATTTTCTTTGTTTGGATTTTAAAACTGCTTCCAAATAGTTCTGCTGGGTTCCCCCTTGTTGCTTTAAAAAATACAGAATATCCATTATTATCTCACCTTTGCAAAATAGTCACAGCTGTATTGTTTTCCAGCATACTTCCCCTATATTTTCTATAGTAAATAATATACCTTTTCATTTTTACTATACCCTTCCGTAAAATGAGGGTCCTGCAGACAATATTCAGGAGTGAGCTGTTCAAGGATGTTTTACTCTCTAGCAGATGCCATCTTGACTCTCCTTAGGGTATCATTTACCTCCAGTTTCCACAGAAATTAATGGTGTGATTCACCTCAAGAAATTTTATTCTCTCACTGTTTCTGGTATTTCTTAGGGCACCTCTGTCACATTCTGAATAAAGCTGATCATAGCACAGATCTAACAATGTACTCTTTCTGTGCAGGAACTGTGTTTCAGTCAAGACAGTTTCTGTGTGGACTGAAGCTGTTAAGTTCAACAGGCAACAACTTTATTGTTATTTGCTTCATTTGAAACTTTTTTTTTTAATCATGTCCAAACTAGCTACTTTACTGTTCCTGCATGATTTGTGTCCTGGAATGACTGTGTTCATCCACTGTTTATATTACATCAGGTTTCAGAGCCCCCATTAAGATTCTCACTAAAAGCTGGGCAGTATAATTGATCCATGCCACATTTTTTGAGAACTATTAGTTATGTAGAAGCATTGATACATTTGAAATTTACAGGGACAATATCTCTTGGGCTCTCTGCTCAAATACGACTCTAATTTTTGATCATAATTTTGAAAATAATTTCTTTCTAACAGATGTCTTTTAGTCCTTGTTAGTTACCATACCTTACCTATATTTTAATTCACATTTGTCTTTAGCTTGATGCTTTCATTATTTTATCCCTGCAGAATGGATGATAGCAAAACATACTGTTCTGTTTCTACCAATGCTCCCTCCATCTTCAGAAAAAAGACTCTTTACAAATCCTGAATAGGAAGGGCCTTGTTTTGTACTTTGATAATACAGATATTTTACACCCTAAATCTTTATTAGAGCACTGATCAAGAACACAGAAAAGCCAGAATCTAAACATTTCACAGTCCAAGAAGGTTTAAGTCCAAATCTTGCACATTTCAGGATGGTGGCTTGGTGCTTCAGGGTGTTTTTTAATAAAATACAGAGGTCAGCCTTAGAGTACAGAGCGAAATCCAGTATTTTGCATTCCCCATTTTCTCTTGGGTGAAGTTTGATCTCTGGACCATCAGCTCAGGTACCTTTTTCTTAAGTTAGTCAAGTATGCTTGGATACATACTTGGCCCCTTTCAAAAGAGAAAATCATTCCACCACTGGTCGAGTTTGTACGGGAAACATTTGAAAATGAAAGTTAGGACAGATGTATCACCAGACACACCTAAGGAACCAGAAATGGATTTTATGACCTGATGTGTTGGAGTTTTGAGCACAGACCTCCAAAGAGATTTCTGCTTTGGCTACATTACTTTTTGACTCTGTTAAATTAACATCAGTGTCTACGCTGGAAGGCATGTCCCTGTCACATCCATGTTGGAGAAGTCCCAGCCTTCTGTGCAGCACAATAGCCACATTCACACTACATTTTGCAAGAGGATCCTGTGACATATCACTATGTTCTTCCCAGTTTCATCAACACAGGCACACATACAATACTATAACAGTCCCCTGGCTATTATTTTAACTCTGTGTGCAGTTGTATTGCCTGCTCCAAGCAACAGACATTGTACCTCTGGACCACTTACATCAACCACAGGGCATGGTAACTTAACAGCTTTTTGTCATGCTCTGGAGCGGAGTGGTGTGAGGTGCTACAGTCATCACAACAAAATATTCGCAAGGGATTCAGAGCTGCTTGGGAACTGCACTTTTCTGGGATTGTGTCTGTATCTGCTGTCCAGAGTGAGCCTGTGCAGCCAGGGCAGGTGCACAGCAGAGGTACCAGCAGGGTACCTGTACCCCAGAGAGACACAAGACAGGCTGGTAAAACACAAGCTGCCCAGTGCTTCTGGACTCAACAAGTTACTGATTCACAGTCCAAAGACAACCACTACTCATTTCATCTGTGTGATTCAAGGGGACCCTCACTCTCCTCACCCACCATCCCTTTACTTCAAAAGTCATGAGCATTCAGCAATGACAGCAAACATCATCACAGGCGGCACCTTAGGTGCACTGCTTACAACCCAGGCACAACCCACAGATGCTGAAGACTTTCTTTTCCTAAGATTAGAATCATATAATCATAAAGTGGTTTGGGCTAGAAGGGAATTTTAAAGTTAATATAGTTCTAAATTAGGTTGTTGAAAGTCCCGTGCATTATTAAAGAAATAGAATAAAGAAAATGTATTTTTAAATTATTAAAGAAAATCATTTTAGATCCCTCTGAAATTGTTAATAATTTTATTAAAGAAGAAAACTAAAAACTTGAATGTTAAAAAAATCTACTTAGAAAAAAAGTAAAAGAATAATAATAAAAAAAGCATATTTACAATTCTCCAAAATTTTTGTAGACAATCTATACTTGTATGAACTTAAAGCTCAGAGAAACTGGAATTATTAGCACATGTGGAGGGGTTGCAACTAAAAGTAAATCATTCATGCACCATGTGCATACAATTTATTTTTTTCAGGAGATGCTTCAGTCTGCTTTTTTTCGTTTCACCCAGATAAATTTTTTCTTAATTTTATTTATCTATTTTTTTTAAGCTAGCAACCTAACTCCTTGTATAAGCTAAGCAGTTGGCCATGGCATTAATTCTAGTGATAGCCAGCAAGGCAGGAAATGGCACATTTCCAAGCAGAAATCCTTCTAACATGGCACATAGACGTCTACCTCACCCAGCAGACCCTAATTCAAGCTTCAAGCTATCAAGATTTACTGTGTCAAACATCAATACAAAAAGTCCTTTAGTAAAGAAGGGTGGGGGTGTTGGTTTGAGTTACAAAACCATTGACACACAGAGGGAAATTTACAGTGAAACTTTCTCTGCCTGAGAGATGCTTTTCATGTCAGCAGCCAACCCTACATTAATTATGATTTTAAAAGCCTGCCTCTTACCTCCATGATTTTTATTCTTGCAGGGTATGAGAAAATTCAGCCTCCAGAGAAGTATCCATGGTGGGGCTCCTAGTTTACCAGGCATGCAGGGAGAAGTCCTGCACCTGGCAGATTGTCCAGTCTCTGCTGTGCTGAACACAGCAGGAAGGGAGCCATGGCCAGGCAGGGAGCCCTGGGACGTTCGTCTTCATTGGAAAGCAGAATCTAGGGTTGGCAGCTCTATTACAACCTCTTTTTTTATTCCCATCTATTCCTCACCCTTGTTAATCTAAGATGACTAAAAAACCTCAGATATACTCATATATCTTAACTATATCCTATTTCAGGGTCAATTCAAATTTTAACTCAATCATTCTGTTTAGGCTATTTAGTTTTTCTCTCTTTTTTTGATTAATGCTATTTTCTTCACTTCTTATTAAAACACTTTACTTCCCCAAGAGAAATGCAAACATCTCCTATTATATATTCATTGTTTCTTCATAGTCACTCCTGACAGAAACACAAAACCAAAAAAAAAAAAAAAGCCAAAAAAAAAAACCAAAACAGGAGCTGTTTAAAATTCTCTCACTCTTTAGAAGGGAGCACCTCAAGCCATTTGACTCAAAAGGAAGTTAAAGTGCCCTTGTCTGCTTTGTTGGTATAAGCATTTTGTGGAAAGGAAATTCCATCAGCTGTGCAACTTCCCTTATTTCTTTTCCCACGTAAATCATTAACAAAAGCAGTATCTACTCATATCTAACCTGGATAACCAATGCCAATCTTCACTTGACAGAAAACATAGAGATAATATCTTAAAGATACAGATTCAGTTAAACAAAGTGTTTTACCATATAAAGTAAAACAAACCATCAAGGAAATGTTTATGTTCACACTATTCTTATTAAAATTAATCTCTTTTTATTTTAAATGATTCATGAAGAACTTCTACACTCTCTACAGTCTTTTTCCAGTTTCATGCATGAGATTTAGGAAGTTAGATGTTTATTTTTAAGTAGAACTGTAACTATTTCTTTGCAACTTTCAAAAAAATAGTGTACCATCAACCAGATTTTTGCTACTTGTAAAATTGGAAGGATTGTAGCAGATATACAATTAATTATCTGTTACATTGAAAGAATGTTCACACAAGTACCACCAGTACAGGCATGAAATTTTGCAATATTTAAGAAACAGCAGCTGCAGCCTGTGGTTGTTGATGTAGTAGTCTGGACCAAAAGCCCACCCTATTAGTTTTAGGTGGACAGGGCGGTTACTGTATACATGCTCTTATAAAGCACTGCTCTAAACTTGAAAGAGTAGCCTCTATGTACTTAAATCCAGAATAACTGTCTTCTCCCAGAATGAAAAGAAACATGCTCATGTGCCTGAAAGGCACCACACACTACACACCCTTCTCTCTTTCTTTCCCCTTCTCAAATGCAAAGAGCGAAGCTTTGCAGCATGCTCTGAACAACCTGAGTTATTTCAGATTAAAAAAGAATTAACTTCAAAGTCTATAGCCTCTCAAAACCCAACAATAAAACAACAAAACCAGGAACAAAATAACCACACCACCTTATCAGCAGCTATCACCCTGGTTACCCCAGAATTCCTATTAACTTGGAAATTCTAATAGAGTTTGAAATCTACCTGATCGTACCCATAGTTCAGCTACAAGAAAAGGTCATGTGTATGGGGGATGTCCCTTGTTTCAGGGCAGATAAGTTGGATAGGTTTTTAAGATAGTTAGGAAAAGAAGTAAATGAGAAGTAATACATCTAAAAATAAAAAATAAAAAACTCTTTCAGTATCAGTAGTATCTCCTGTTATTTGGCCAGTTGCTTCTGTTTTTGGTTGTTTTAGTTCTGGCTAGCGGCTTATGTGTTCCAGCACTCAGAAAAAGCCTCTCCCCCCCTTTTAATAGTCCAGAAATTGAAGTTTAATGGGAAAGACTATTCTGTTGTCACCTCTCAGATTAGAATGTCAATCCACATTCTCGAGTTTCCACATAATAAAGACTTTTATTTATATAAAAGCAATAAGATGCAGAACACTTTACAACTCCTACAAAAGTGAAGTATAAGCAAAAACATCAATTATGACTTGTACTCATAACTTTACAAAAGCATTTATCAGTCACACTGACTGCATAACTGCAGTTACAACAATCTCTTGCAAATATATGAAGCCTACTACATATTGCAATATTTTACTTTGCCATCAGCATAAATCCATGTGACTCATTACCTTTTTCTAAAGGTATCTTCTAAACACTAGACTACAGATACCAACAGAAAAGAAAGATGTGTTAAAATTTTATCAACAAATTTTAAAATTATTAGAAAGATACATCATTTACTGTGTTATTCCATGGTTCCTACTGCTGCAACTATATTGCTGTTTTAAAATGGAAGTTTTTAAACCTTCATTCAAACAGGTGATTTATTGGATTGGATTGTGCTGTGTTGGCTGCATTTGAAGAATCCAAACTACTGAGCCATCTGCACCACAACTGCTTTCCAAGCTTTATCTTTGTCAAAATCCTTTAAGGTGTTATTGGAAACCTAAAAGTAAACAAATTTCAGACAAATGTCAACATGAAAAAATGTTTTGATTAAAAACTGAAGTTCAAGCAAATAAATACCTGAGAAAATCTAGGAGAATGCAAATGTGAATAGGTACAGCCAGAGCTATTAAAATATTCTATACATTTGTAAATTGTAGAGTTTTGTATATTATAGAGTTTCTATTTAGGATATAACAGTGTAAATTGTATAATACTTGAAATACTTGGGTCTAAGAAACTTGGCCAAATTCCCATTTTAAACATGTTACTTAAGACATTTTTTTCGAGACTTTTTCTAAAATATGACTGAAAGCCTTCGCACGTGAACCTTTAACCCCAAAACCAGAAGCAGCCTCCGTGGTGCAGCTGAAGCAAGATTTACTTAGATACATGCAAGCATAGGTCTTGCCTAAGAACAGTCTTCTGAGAAGCCAAAGGGACTTGCAAACTATTACATTATTCATGCATTTAAATACTAAAAGGTAAGCAAAAAAGCATTGCTTTTGCAGAGAAAGTGCTCCTTTTAGCATTTAACTTACGCCTAATTTCTCAGTGACTCACAAACCAGGAATATTTTTGTCAATAATCTCCAGCAGAGATCTGTTTAGCCATGCCATGACCCATGCTCCAAAACACGACTTGCAGCAGTGGAAGTGCTGCTGTGCTACATCTTTTATACAGAACCTAAGTCCCAGGACACAGATCCAGCAAATAAGCAATCTACACCAAATATCCTCAGCAGCCTGAAGGGACATAATTCCAAAGCTTCCACTTTCCATTAGCAGCAGTTTACTGACTTGACTGATTTCAGTCTCTGCTTCCAGTGCTTTCTATCCAGTGCTAGACTGAATGCAGCACTCTCCTTCTAGTGCAATAAGCATGAGTTACTCTCTGAGAGTCTTTAAGGATACAGGGTCTAGCTCTGTACAGCAAAGGAAAGCCTAAGGGGTACAGTTCTGTGCCCTAAGTCATGCCCAGTTATCATCTAACCAGGAAACTATTATCTCTTGATTACAAAATTAAGTTTCATATAACAGCTTTTGATTGTGGTCTGAATTAAGATCAGAATTTAAGACCACAAAACATTACAAAAAAAAAAGTATTTTAAAATAGGTATTTTCAAATTTTCTAATGGGTATAAATACAAACCTCTGTTGTTCTGTATTCCTGTTTTTTAACCTGTGATGGTGTCCACGCTGAATCTTGTAGTTTCATTTTTGTCTTGTAATTCACACACTGTATTACAGTTCCAATAGTAAGGCATGCCTGAATTAGCAGCATCAACATCAGAAGCAACAGGAGTACATCATAAGATTGCTGAAAATAGACATATGTTGTTAAATACCTGAATAAAATATTTGATAGTGTTCCCATTTCTATACTTTAAAAAGTTCTATCTAGTCTTTTTAAATCAAATTATAATTTATGGTTTATTTCAGCATAAAGTTTCAACCCAAACTTTAGTGCCTGAGTTTGCTGAAAGTAGAAGACATCTATAGCTTCTAAGAAAATGTTAAATTGCCAAATTATCTTTTCCTCTGGAAACAGAACAGAATCGAGGAAACTATCCTCTAAAATAGTGTCTTACTGCTGGTTCTGACCTAAGCAATGTCACAGCTATGCTTGGGCCTGGCCCTGTGCCTTGCTGGCTCTGACCTTGCCCTGCTGACCTGAGTTCCTGGATGACCTTGGATCTGCCTCAGTACTGTGGACTTACCTGGCAATCACTGAACTGGGCTACTACGGCTGGACCTGCCTTCCTTTACTATTTTTTGGGGTGCTGTAGGACTGCTCTGCTTGCCAAGGAAGTTACCATTCTTTCTCTGTCTTGCTGTTTCCTCCTGCTCCATAGTTCATCACCCTGTGCAGAGCAGTCCACTCTTACTGTAACCACACACAAAGCAGAGTGAGAATGTAAGAAAGGCTCTGCAGGGCCACGCCAACTGTCTAGACAGTGTGGTCATCTGTCTCCCAACATGTGTGACAGGAGAAGGTACTTAAAGAGGGTATGTAAGCTGTCACCATTCCTGAGGTTCAACAACACAGTACACTCCTCCAGAATAACAACAGGATCACATACTCAGAAGTTGATTTTCCAGTCCCTGAGATATCAATTTAATAAACATCTTCCCTTTTTTCTTCTAAAGTTACAAGACTACTTAATGACTAGTGGAGACTCATAATGACATTGGTCTAATGCCCCTAAGTGGTTCTTTGAACATCAGGGATTGGCAAACACTTTGCCAGTAGAGCACAAGAAAGCTCTTCAGCAATGCACAGGTAACACTTCATACTGAAATGCTTTAAATTTTGCAAACTTTTTCTTCTCTGTCCGAATCCAGACTTTGAATAAATCCAGGTGTAAGCTGGCAATCCCAATGATTGGTAAACATTCTAAGAAACAGAAAAATGTACTCTTCAAGGACACCTCGAATCTTTAATTTAAATACTACAAATTATAAAAGTCTCAAGGACTCTAGCATCCTGTCTATTATTTTTACTGTGTCTTTAGAATAAAATACTATCTTTTTAAAACTACAGTTTCAGGGTGCCAATAGTAGTAACATACTTTCAATTATATAATAAGTCAAACAAGAGTTTTTAAATAATTTCCATAACATTTCATTCAATCTTTATAATGCAGTACCTTGTCTTCATATATTCCCTAATTCGCTACTGCCTTGCTACTGTAACACATAAAAGTTCATTTTTCAATTGCATAAAAATACATACTTTAACAGCAGGTGGATAACTTTTAAAGATGTCAACAACTTGCATGATACTGAAGGATAAGTATGCAGAAGCAGTGAACAACAAAGGAGAGGTAACACTGCTAATGGCAATCAGGACCTCAACCTAAAAAATAAGATAATAAATGTTAAATAATAATCTAAAAAATTAACTCTGGTTTGTGAGCTATTTCTCCTTGAAGCAAGCAAGATAACAGAAGTGTGTAAAACTGTGTAAGATTATACATAAAAGACAAATACTAAGAGCCACCCACATTTGATGAAGATACAGAAGCAAGCTTTGTATAACCTAAGTTTCCTAGCCAAAACACTGCTAGCTTGTAATTCATATTTCATTCAATACAGATGATGACATTTTTGTTTTATTTTACAAGTGCCTTCCATACACACATAGAGGAAGTAATACCCAATCTGGAGAGCCAGTATAGAAGCCACAATTTATTCTTGAATTTATATGAAGTAATGAGAATTAAAAACAGATATTG
This sequence comes from Calcarius lapponicus, assembly GCA_039654755.1. NCBI lineage: Eukaryota > Metazoa > Chordata > Aves > Passeriformes > Fringillidae > Calcarius > Calcarius lapponicus. The sequence goes on along the minus strand of JBBFKN010000028.1, from coordinate 897,416 downwards.
CAGACTTGCAACCTAAAATATCTTATGCAAATAAATCTGAGTGTCCTGAGGCAAATTTACTGCCATACAACAGCAGCAGAGTTTCACTCAAATATCACCCCTACAGGATTATATTCTGACTTCAGTTGTGGTTATGCCTCATTACTCACTTGAATATGGTCACATGACTATTAATTAGAACAGATACTTTAAGGACCCTTAACTACACATCTAGAACATTCAAGGAATAAATGCACTCTACTGAATATTATTAGTTCTCGTTGCTAATCACAAAGATGAAGAATTTGTTTAAAATAGGTTCTAGATCCAGCACAGCCTGCACACCTAATTTTCTTCTTTCAGAAACCACAACTGATAATGAAAGATAAAGGGAACTTCATCTCAGGAGCTTGAAAGCAGTTCTTTGCATACCATGTGAGGCATGTCATTTTTCTATAGTAGTATCCTTGCAAAGGAATCCCTGCAAAATATCCAAAAAACAAAACAGAACAAAACAAACAAACAAAAAAAAAAAAAAAAAAAAAAAAAAAAAAAAAAAAAAAACAACCAACGAAATTCTTCAAATTCTTTTCTAGAACTGATGAAATGAGGCCTCCAAAGGACCTATCAGAGTTCTTTTAAGGGATACCAGCTAACACTCCCACTACATATTTGTCACATTTTGTAGAAGCAGCTAAAAACAAGTCAGCAAACTTGATTAGTGTCCACTATCAGGCAGAGTTTCTTAGCATTATTCCACTCTAATTAAAAAGTCCAAGTATTTTACACACTTACCAGACATTTACTTGGATATTCAGCAGCTACATGACTTGCAATAGCACTTGGAAAGCACTAAACAAAGGAATGTAACAAAGTAAGTATTTATTAACTTGAAAATTACAAAAATTATAATTGAGTTACAGTAATTCCCACTATTCACAGCTTTTTTCTTTTGTGAATTTTGAATGCTGAAAAGCTTGTTTATGAACTTTTTCCACTTCATGCAAAAGGATTTTACAGACACATATATAAACCTAGTGGTCACTGTCTTTTTTCCCAATCAGTTCCTTCATGGCAAGCAGGGTGGCAGTACATCCTTTATGAATCCACTGCTCCTGGGTACAGGCTGTTATTAGGGATAAGGGTTACCAATCACAGTCTCAGACTTTTAAAACAGGTAAAACTAAGAGGTTAAATAAGATATTCTAAGGATTCTACCATGCTAAAACTAAACTAAGCTTTTTCTGTTGCAGCCCGAAATACTCTAAAACCTATAACTTTTTTTGACAGAACACCTCACTTCAAATACCCTTGTTTTAATACTCAGTTCTGTTTTACTGAATTGAGGACTGAGAACATATCAGAACAATTTACTGAAGTCTTGCAAACCAAAACAGATCAAAAATATTGCATAAATATATTAAGTATATTGAAGTTTTAATAATTTGCTAAGTAGCAATTCCCAAACAGTATTAGAGCAAAAAAAAAAATACTCCAGTGGGGAGGAGAAAAGTGAAAAAAAAAATTGAATAAAATACATTGTTTTAAAAGAGTAGCTTCTATTTGCACTACTTACAGCAACTAAGATCCAAAAGAATGTTACTGAGAGGTATGGACCTGAGACTAGAACATCCATATTCAAAGCAATTATTCCACCAAATACTGATGAAATTCCAATAATCACCTCAATTACCTAAAACAAATAAGAGCACACAAATTATTAATAACATATTTGAACACAAAATTTCCTACTTGCGTATAGAAAGGACCTCAGTGGAAAGAATAAAATGCATTTACTTTATGCCTACTAGCTAGGCATAAAGTCCATGTTTTCCATATCTAAAACATGACAAAACACTAGCTAGCTCAAGTGAAAACAAGATCAGCTTCATTATACATATTTATGCTTTCATTTATGAGCTCCCCCGACCAATAGTTCAGTTTACACTATTTATCCTTAAGTCATTATGTAGTCTCCTTCCATAATAAAGAGCAGTTGTGATTTATCTTGCAATCTTCTAAAAGGAAATATTTTACTATATATCTTTCATTTTTGTCTTTATTCTTTTGATTCTTAGCTGCAGTGATCTCTTCCTGGCTTTAAAGAACCTTAGCATTGACAAAGGTGAAAAAATAAATTGATTCAATGAAACAATGCTTTTCTTACTGAGTATGACTTAAGAATTCGAGCAGGAAAGCTGACATTGCTCAAAACAATGGCACTGTCGTGTGCAGCATTCTAGAGGGGAATAAAAAAATCATTATAAAAAATATACAAAACAATATATTTCTTTCTAGTTACTAATACAACCTCTTACAGGTCCTAACAGTGGTATGTAATATCTGGTTGGCCCAGAACAGGTGACAGTGACAGATCATGGTGTTTTCCAGGGTCAGACAACAGCAATTACATTAAAACCAAATTATTTAGTACCAGATTAGCTGTTCTACAGCCACCATTCAATAATGAAATATTTTCATCTTGTCTCCCTTTTCCACCTTCAAAGAATATACTTTTTTCCTGAGCCTTCAGATTTTACAGATGTGGATCAGCAGGAGACAAAGGAGGACAGGGCACTACACAACTTTATCAACCGGTATTTCCAGTGTCACATCATGTTTGCTTCATTCTAAAATAAATACTATTGTAGAAAAATGAGGGTGGGGTTTGGGAAAGCACTAGTGAATAAAGAAAATTTTATCAATAGCCCCAAATCCTGAAGCCAAGAGTCATTGTGCAGATACCACCAAACTGGCATACAAGACAAATACTTTCTCTACATCAGGCCTCAAAAAGGTATTGTTTGCATACATACAAGTTATAGTACCCTAATGTTTCAAATATTATTCTACAAAACAGAAATAAAACATTTGTCATGCCCATTTATGAGATATTCAAAGAACTCTGTGCTGCATAATTTTCAACAGGTAATTTTGCAGAGGGGTCATTGCACTTTTAACAGATAAAAGAAGAAATAAGTGTTTAGTATGGTACTTTTATTTGTGGTTCAAATATAGCTTTAGCATGCAAAGCTATATACTGGTGTTGCCAATAAATTTTTGGCATATGTAATACAGGAAAATGGGGAATTTTTTAATGCGCAGAATCCTTAAGGGTACCTACTTTCTTTCTTGTACAGCAGTCTTCAGTAGACCTAGCTGAAATGATCACAGTAGTTGCCATGAAGATTTCCAGTAGAATAAGTAGAATCAAGTTGAAATTTATCTGTCAGTAAAATCCCAGACATAAATGAGTTATGTCTTCCATATTAAAAATAAAGGAAGGGGCTGAGTCTAGCATGATTAGGCAGGTTGTCTAGTTTCTGTCAGATTTAGACACATCTACTGATTACATACTTTGTTATCTATTTTCAAGCCTCTTGACAAACTTCAAGAACAACATAATACTCAGAATGCCTAACCTAAGAAAGAAACATTTAGTTCATTTGTGGAAATATGCTGCCTGAAGATTCTATCACTGTCTTCCAGAAGAAGAGCTTATGATAAGGGTGTGTTTGCTGGATACGTTTGCTTTTTGCAGGTCCTTCTATGTGAACCCAGAACCCTGCAGCAACTAATGGAAGATTCTCAGGGGAAGGAGGGCCACAGGTCACAACTCCTGGGCTGTAATCCCAAACTGTGTGCTACCATATTGGACACTGAATGAAAACACAAACCAAAGAACTTCACCAAGGATCCCAGTTCTGTGCCCTGCTCAGTGCTGGTAAAGCATTCAAAAACACGGGGTCACGATTCAAATTCATGGGTTCATGATGCTTGCAGACTACATAGCAAAAACATGATGCTGCCATTGCTCATATTCAAGAGACAAATAAGTGAATGCAATACTTAATGTTGCTTTTTTGTCCTTATTATTCTCATGAAAAGAGGTAGATACCTACACTACATGGACTGAATCATTTCCAGGCACACAAGTTAGGAAGAGTGGATCTCCCTATCTTGTCTTCAAAAGCATCATGTTTTTCTATCAGCAACCCAAAAACATCTGGTAGTCAGTCAGGCCATTGGGACAAAGTACCAAAAGTCTAGGAAGAACTGACACCATTCCAAACCTATATAATTACAGCAAACCATTGTTCAACAACTTAGAATAGAATTATGTTGTTTCCTCATGTCAGATCTGCTTTGTTGATGATGAAATCTCTGTCTTTCTCTGACATGCATCTTGCAGCACTTTTTTTTTTTTTAAGTAGTAAATGGCAGATTTAGGAGGCTTTTTTTGATGCTGACATTCACTTTTGCTTAGGAAATGATAATTGAAACTATGTGCTTTGCTCTACCCAACAGACTGTACAGCTGCACTAACTCTGCAAACAGTGATAAATGTCATTGAGAAACTTCTAGAAAATGTGCTGCAATGAAGAATACAGGACTTGTTAGGCAAAAGAAGTTGTTCAAATGTGTGGCCTGCAGAAAAATTTAATCCAGATTAAAAATTCCTGTGATTTAGACATGTTTTGACACGGCACTAATTCTGATATGAGCTGGCAAGGCCACATGTCACACTTGGCAGTGCAGTGCCAAGTAGATGCACAAGTTTGAGTCCAGAAGCACTGTAACTAAACTGATGGACTATCTCAATTAGTCCTAGGTACATGAAGTAAATAACAAAAATTGAAAAAGTAAGAGTAAATAAATTAGATTCTTGTGATTATTGCAGGTAACTAACATTGGGCAAAGAGAAATATAAAGCTACTGCTGTATGATCTCTCCTCACAGATCAAGCAGGAATACTGGGATATTGGCAGCAAAGTAATGACATGTGATCTCCAGCCACCTAATGTCTTCCCCACCTTGTTTTTTAACAAAGATAAATATATCACAATTAATAATTGCTTTAGTAACTTACATTTATAGCTGATGGGTTGAGGACAAGTTTGCATCCAAACCAAACTAAACACGTTGTTGTAACAGCAAATGTGGAGACAAAGAGAATCTGAAAATTTGGTATCTGAAAAACAGTTTCAGAATGGGTTTTTTCTCTAATTTTAAACACAGGGGGAATATGAACACACATACAGATATATAGAGATAGATTATATAGATAGATATAGATATATAGAAAGATACATAAAATTGACAATAAAGTTCAAGTTTCATACTTACCACATTAATTTTATTCCTTGCTATAGCAAAGCTCACAACTGCTGAAGGAATACACTGGGAAAATTAAAAGAAAAGACTAGTGGGATCTTCTGCACAATGAATTTTATATATACTTCTACAGATGTATTTTATGTGTCTGAATTCATATTCAGTACACTTAGACAAACAGAAGATCAGAAACTCTGAAGAAAAAGTTTCACTTGTCTGAACTCATTAATCACAGTCAGTGTCTGAGAATTACAAGAAGTTTAAGTATACCTTCCATATCCCTCAGTTTTGACTAACTAGCCAGCATAATGTGATGAGTAAAAGAAAGAAAGTCTTTCATGAGGTATTTCATGCCTTCATTAGTTTAAATTAACTCTAAAAGGCCTAAGATCCTTGAGCAGGAGAAAACAGTGCTACTCTCAAACTGGACCTGCACATTCTTTAGACAGACATCCTCCTCGCTGAGTACGCTAAAATTTGCCCAATCTCAAAACAGTTCTGAAGAACCTTGTGAAAATCTGCTGAGTCAAGACACACTTGGAGAATTGTGCCTCGGATGTCCTTTTGGCTCACTGGGAACTATGTTTTCCTACTTGAGGACAAAGGTAAATGGAAAAGTCACACACAAATAAAAAGTCTCACAAAGTAATTTCTCTATCCCTTAGCTGTTCCCCACCACAACAGGCATGGTTCCATTACAGATCCAACTCTATTTTACACAAATGCCTATTAAAATTATAATAAAAGTGTTCTTATGTTAAATAATGGATCATGCAATAAATGCCACATTTCTCATTCTCTTCCCATGCACCTGAACACTAATGGCTTAACAATGGAACACTATAAAGAGATTAATACTGATATGAAAAATTCTTGGCAGCACTTCCTCAACACTGAAATGAACTTTACTTAACATAATTATAACATTCTTCTATGTCCTGGACACACAGGAGTTCCTAGAACACTAAAGGACTATGTTAAGGCAACTGAATGCAAGTACTAGTCCAGATGGGTGACAGTCTAGAGAGCAACTCAGCTTCAGGCTAAACAAGACACTTGGTGGCCAGCTGGCCCCACATCTCTCTAGGCTCTTCTGACTGCACCAACGTCACCATCTGCAGCAGGAGCTCCAACACCTTCCTCACATACAGACACCAAACACACACACCTTCAAATCCAATGTGATAACCTGCTGCAGCCTAAGATCTACTAGGTCTTTGGACATTTTCAAATATTAAGTTCAAAGAGTCAAGATCAGGGCAGAGAAAGAGACATCTCAGTAACTAAATCAACATTGCAGAGAATAAAGTATCTGTGAGGATACTGACTTAAACTCCTCCAACTTTAACACCCTTAGTGGAAGCCCAAGTGATAACTCATTCACAGAGCAACTCCTGGGACTTGCTCTGTGAATGAGAAGGACTTCAAGTAACCTTGCACCTAACTTAAAAACAAATATATAAGCCAAGCTGAGAAAATAACAACAGAATACTGCCATAAACAAAGCAAGTAAATGAGACTTACTAATATCTAAAGCTCAAACTAAGTACATATAATGCAGTAAACATGTATATGTGCCCCTCAAAGTAAAGAAAAAATACTGGGCTCTGGAAATATCAGCCATCTTTAATGCATATTATTTTATTTTAGTGCATTATTTTACTAACAAAATAATAATATTCAAGAGAACTTTAGTCTGTTTCAGTACTTGAATATTATGGCAAAATAAACTGAAAAATTAACACTTTGAGATACAATGTGAAATACATTTCGATAGCATATAGCCAGAAAACTTTCCAAATACACAGCAACAAAATTTTTTATAAAATCAAGCACAGAAAAACTGCTCAGCAGATTAATCTTGCATGCCACTGGTGAGCTGATTAACAAAAATGGTAACACAAACCCAGTTGTCTTTATGACAACAGTGATTCCTTTAACCATGCAACGAAAATCCATTTAATGAACTGTTAAATATAATTAAATCTTCCATGAAAAAAGCAGTAGAAAAAGACAGAATAAAAGACATAAACCCACAAAAATTATTTACTATTGTGTTTGCTGTCAAACAGCCACAGCAAATAATTAAGAATGCTTACTGAACCTGCTGCACAACGTAAATAATCCATTTCAGATGGAAAAATATTTCCCAGATATAGTGAAAATCCAGAAGTAATAAGGAGGCAAGTCTGCAAAGCAACAAATAAATTTATATGAATAAAAATGTTAAAAAAAAAAAAAACTAGTCAGACATAATGAGCAATGGATCCCTTTCAAATTGAGCTACTTTTGTGAATACAGTTTTTGTGTTAATAAATTTGAAGAAAAATATCAAAATTTGGTGACTTCTGAAGATATTTTGCTGGTTACCAAGACCTAATAATAAACAATGTTCATGTTTAAATCAAGAATTTTGTCCTGACCTGGCAAATACTTCAATATAAGTCAAAAGGTAACTGCAGTGTTTAGTGGTAAAAATGTTTCAGAAACCTCAGCTATGTCTCTACTTTGCATTCCCTGCTTGAGTCCACCAACATTCATTATGCATATGAGCAGCTGGGCAATTGCCAACTAGAGCACAGCAGTAAAAATAGTATTGGGATACATTAATGAAGTTTCTTCCAATATATTCTTACATCCCTCCAAATTCTCTTCCTGCTTTCGTTCAGCGGCACGTCCAAAAACGTTCAACTGCTCCTCACCTTTAAAAGTTTATTTCATAATTACCACAGTTACACACTCTGCAATAAGCCATTAGTGTTTTCTACTAACATTATTTTGGTTTTTCTTGTCATTCCTCTGAGTAGGCATTTCTTTGAAGGGACTGGGAAAGAGACAGAATGGCTCTTTTTTTTTATTTGGTTATTTTTTTCATGCTAGAAAATTATTGGGGTTCTTTAAAGAGTCTTTTTGTCAAAAAAAACAGACAATAAGGAAAGCGTATGTGCATGTATAAACACACAGAGAATTTTGGCAGACTGGAAGAACTGTCTATGGAATCATGAGTTGAAATTGTGCTTGATGCTCATCAAATTGTTTCTGCACCAAACCAGCCCATCGGCCACTTTGATGTCACTGTACAGTTGGCAACTGCTCCCTGAAGTAGATGGTTCTGTTCACTGTGACTTACATTGCTCAGCACAGACTTTCTCTTCTGGACACTGTCTTTCAGAAGGGTTGATAGTGACTAAACACTTGGAAGAAAAATCGAATTGGAACCTTATCTAATAGTTTATTAATAAAATTGCATTTTCATTTTTCCATGAAATTCATTCTTCTTGATAATATGACTTCAGTAAATGATCATTAAACATTATTATCTCCAAAAATTTACAACTACTCAGTAAATTATAGACAGTTGTTCTTTTGGACAATTAAGTGTGAGAAAATTTAATGCAAATAAAGCCAGCACATCTTTTGCTCTCTTTTCATGTGACAGTACATCTGAAAGGAAATCCAAGCCTTGCAGTTTGTTAGAAAAGAAAAATGCTCAGCTGTTTCCACAAAAATAAGGCAATACTTTTATTCACTGTGCATAAACAAGCAATTACCATATTAACAGTGAGACAATCTTAGTTCTTAATAAAAAGTACGCTTCAAAACACACAAGCTGACAGAAAAAGAAAAGATCAAATTCTAATTGCTATAATGAAGTTTAATTAACTTGGCTCAGAACATGGAGAAGCATATGATGTACATGCAAGATGAGTATCCTGTCATTCTAGCAATGAACACAAAAATTCAAATCACTGTGTTGTTTGTGTAAGAAGCACAAGTATATACCTCACCACATTAATGATTATACCAAATAATTATGTGGCTATTGAACCCTGAGAGATGAATGTGGCAATCAAGTACCACATATCTTTTTAATGCCAAAATGCTATCATGGCAGCCAGAGTACATTTAACAGTTAGAAGCATTTTTAAAAGAATGCATATGGTCCGCATACTTTATGTACTCTGCCAAAAGGCACTGCCTATACATACACATGGGCTGATATTTACCACTACCACACTTATTCTCTGCTTATATGATTAATATTAATGATAAAAATAAGCCTTCATATACCACCTCTGATTAGTAAAAAAATAGTCCAATACCAGCAGTCTACATTCCAAATTTGCTAAATATGTTTCTATTTTTACAAAGATTTCTTTTCAATACTATCAGTGATTAAATTCTTAGTCTTCAAATGATGTCAAACAGAAAAGATTGCTGAGCACTAAGGCCTCACCTGTATTTTTAAATTTTCTATAATTTAAAGTACTTACTCCCATCAGCAAAGAAAATATCCATGTTTTGTAACTAAAGCAAGGATGCAGCCTCTTTGACAGCTGAAGGTCACTGGATTTGATATCTGGTATATAATTTCCATTCTCTTGTTTTCCCCGCTCCAAAGTTGGCATCCTGTCATAGCTAAATTCTTCTCTGTAACCTTCTTCCCTGGTCATAACACTTCACAAAGGCAATTAAATAATAATAAAGCAAGTTACAAAGAAAGAGAAAAAATATAATTTAGAACCTTCACATACCAAAATCAGTGCTCAACTAAGTTTTTTTGTATTCAAGACGAAATTAATAAACACAATATTTAGTTACTGGATGCATTTACGCTTCAAAATATGCAAACTTTCTAACAACTTACTTGCACACCTTAACTAAATTTCATCCTACAGCCACAGTTCATAATTACATAGTAAAAGTACCAACATATTTAAAGTTTGTGTATCTATGATACCTCAGTAAGTTTCTATTTCAAGATCTAAGAACCAGTTTTAGAGGTGTTTAGTTAGTGCATACCTCTATATGCAAAGCTTTTTTCTTTTTCAACTCTAGGACAGCAAAGAAAATCAAACAGGTTTCAATTTTGATTTCAACACTTTATCAGCTATCTAAAATGACGGACTTTCCTATGAGTCCCATGAACACACACACCCACAATAACTCAGCTACAGCAAACTGTCTCTAATTTACCCAGTATCAACCATTTCCCTTGTTCACTTCATCCTTTTTTGTTCACCTCACTGCTTGCCAATCTCTTAAAATACCACGAGGTGCATCTTATATTAGAATTAAGTTACTGTAGATTTTTCAACAGTTAAAAACCTTGGTGCTTACCTTCCACTGAAAAGTGAACTGTCAGTTTAAAACAGCCCTGTGAACACAGCTGCCTGTACACTTTGTGATATTCTCACCGTTCAGTGAGTCATGCCGGCTTTGAAAAGTTCTCCCTTACACTTTGGCTTTCAACAACATCTATTCAGATATGGAACAAAAGCACAGCAAGAACTTCAGTTAAGCCAGGGAACAGGAAAATGCTTCCTGAATTTTAATTAAGAGAACACACTAGAAAATGACTGTACTACATCTCATAGGGCTGCCTCCAAATCAGACCAACAAATTAAAAGTTTCATGTCCCTTTTTTATTTGAGTACTACCCCTTACTTAGCATCTTAAATAAAAGTTTCCTCACTTTTCCACTTTTGGCTATCATAATACCCAGTGAACACAATATCTAACTATCGAGCTCTTGTTTCAAAAGAGCAAAATGCACTTACAATGCAATATTCTCCTAGGAAAAAACTACAGATAAAAGTTCAAGTATTACACTATCTCAACAACATTGGTAGCTCAAAACTTAGGGGTTATAAATCTATTAAGATTATTATTTTCACTGCAGGACACTTCTCTGTCTTTTTCCACTAACCCCAGCCTTCTGGAGTGCTCAGACAGACCTGGCACATTTCAATCGTGCCGTCATTCGCACTTACAGAGCACCAGATGACTAAACAACATATTTTCAGCCTAGCAGGCAGCAGTGACATGCAACGGCCAGCGTACCTTGGACCCAGTCCTGCTGCTTATTAAGCAATGAAAAGGGGGAAAAAAAGGACGTTTTTATCTTGAAGATGTTGGCACCTTGACAGCTACAGCAATGACAGGGTCTTTTGTCTAAACTTTAAACACTCTTGTAACCAAGACACAATTAAATCTTCAGTATTCTGAAGGGCATCACCTTCAAAGTATGCTAGAAAAACTTCTGAACAGCACTTCTCAGTTTGTACAGACTGTAGATTTTCCTTTTTTCATAATGTCAGCCAATACTGAAAGAATATTAAAATGTTACAGTTGTTTTAATAGATTTAAACAGGGGAATTAGTACACTATACACAGCAATAGACACATCTGTAAACTGTGCTAGAAAAGAGGGGAAAAAAAGATTGCACAGTCAAGCAGAACTTTCTGAAGTAATTAAGCCCTACTGTTCCTCTGCTCATGGAAGAAACACTGCACAACTATTTCCATTATCTGTAACTTTCCAAAGACCACGGTTTAATGGAAAATGGGTACTGCTTATCTGACAGCTTTTTCAGTGAGTACTAGGAACTGATTGACACAAATTACCATAGACACAAAATACAATTATATTTTAACCCTTTTGAACAGTTTAGGGAGAAGGTTTGTGGGGGGATTCTTTTGGGTTTGTTTTGTTTTGTTTTTTTATGGGGTTTTTTTTGTTTATTTTTTACACAAAATTGGTGAGATAGTTAGGTATTTACTTGATCTAATCTCTTTGAATAAAAAGAATTCATAAAGTCCTGCACCACTGACCAGAGCAGGGTTCAAACCCTAGAACAACTTGTTCACAGTTCCAAGTGTTTCTGCCAGTATTGTACCTGAAAGTTCCCTCTCTCAAGCATGGTTATACAGTGTTTTCTCAGGTTATAGTGAAATTCCTCCTACCCCCTTTCCTGCGTACTTCTCAGTATTGCCCATTTCCCTTTTGCAGAGAGGTTCATTGCATAATTAATGCATCCTCTGCACTTGGCATCAGTGTGAACAAAAAACACTTAAACTTCAAAGTTCAGTTTCTACTCTAAAAATTTTCTGGGGCCCTTATTTTAGGTTCCCTTCATCTCATGTTCCTGATTGCAGAAAAAGTCTCTTTTTTGCGCAAGACCAGAACTGAAATATTTGACTAAGACCTTCTAATACTAGATAAGGTACAAATGTGATGTACAAAGATTCCTCCTAATTCTAAAGAATGAATAGGAATTTTACACAAAGACTGCAGACAAGTATAACAATTTGAACAAACATGAGAAGCTTCTGAAAAGGATTTACAAATTAAGCGTTTTAATTTTAAGTTCGGCCAGAAGATGTCAAGGGATGACAATTAAATCAAATCATGAGCAGCTATGAATAACTACATACTTCCCCCACAGGACTGACCACTGAACAAATGCAGCTGCCTGAAGCAGCTATAGCAGATACTTGGTCATTTGCCACAGGCTGTGTGCAATGCGAGCATCCCATACAGTAATGACAAAAGACAAAAAGCAGATTACCAGTTATAACTCAAGTGCCAAGGGATAGTGTGACAAAAAGGTACATAAACTTGTCAGAGTCCTACTTTTGCTATCAAGGACTGAGGAGAAAGCATTCTGTCCCGGGCCATGTTCCCTAGCCCTGAACGAAGGTTCACACACACATTCCAAAATCTAAATGAACACCACACCTGAAGCTCTGGTGAAGTTTACATTTAGCATCCTGACCAACTCTGCCATTTTCTGATGAGTTAATAGCTGCACTGCACTTATGTTTTTTCACACAATATCTAACTGTGCTACTTTAGTTCATTCCCTGTATTCCTTGTTGAGTATTTTCACCTCTTTTAAAACCAGCTCTTTGGCCTATTTTGTTTCTCTGAAGTTGTTTCCTCAGTCCATGTTTCCTAGCTCACGTCTTGGGGCGTACTGAACCAAGATCAAAATGTAGATCAAATAGCTTCAAACTGATGCCTTGCTCCCCTAGAATAACATTTGCTCTCCCAGTATAATACTTTGGATTTAGTCCTTCATGTAAACCATCATCTTTTCCAGAAACACAGTCTCTTCATCCACCACATTTTTGCCAACTAACACTGCCCTGCTGGTACTCCCACTGGAAACTCAGTGAAAGAAAACAGTAGTTAAAATTCTTTAAATCAATGTATCCAAAAGAGGCTAACACTATCTCAGCACTTTTCTAAAACCAGCACTGACTACAGACACTCACATTTCTCCTGCTAGTGGCATCATCTCAATTACTTCAGAATGAGACACTGGAACCTGTGTGCAGTTACTGGCAACCAGAATTTATTCTGCTCTAGGAACTGTACAGATATCTATAACAGTGTAAAACCATCTGAAATGCATTCCTAGCCCTTCTTTTCCTAAATAATGCTGAGTGAATCATACAGCCAGAAACTAAAGTTTCCAAAGGCAACTGCTGCCTTAGTCACACAACTTAGGCAGTGTATTTTGTGATTTCTACAAAAAATTACACACTGCTCTGCTCGACCTCCTGAAAGCACCTCCTCTAACAGCTTTATATGGCAGCTCCTATTTAAACTACCGGGATGCTGAGCTCATCAACTCAAAAAACTTTGCTTTGTGAAACATCATTTGTTGAACAAAATGCAAAGAGGTCTTATACAAGATATCTGGAGTGCACTGCATGAAGAGAACTGGTAAAAAATACAGAGATAATAACTACACAGATAGTAAGCACAGATGGATAGCAAGCACAGAACTACAGAGACAGTAACTCTCTAGAACTACTGAGATAGTTCTCTAGAACTACAGAGATAGTAAACAAGTCAGTAAAATTGTATTTCCTCAGGTATTACAGCAGCTCCCTTTATTAATGATATTAAGTCAAAAACACCTATTTTTTGTTTTGTTTTGTTTTGGTTTTTTTCCTGTTAGGCAAGTTTACCATGTTCTAGAGTTTATTCTATCATTTTGAAACTGGCTGCTACTGAGAGCATCACAATCCACCACTGTGCCACGTGCATACTCCTCCAAACCCACTTTTTCAGCACACTGGAGGGACTCCGTGCCCGGCGCATTCCCAGAGCCTCGGAGAGCTCTCAGCTCAGGGGAGGTCACAGCCTGTCCGTGGATTCTCCCTGGTTCGGGCGACGACGACCACAATTTCAGATAGCACCACCAACGAGCTGCACACACCCTCTTCCTTTAAGCTCTTCCGCGGTAGCCTCGTACGACTCCACCTTTCCCGCGCCGCCAAGCGCCGCCAGCGGATCCCCTGCAGAGGGGAGCTCCGCACCCGCCGCTGCCGGAGGCGGCCCTGAGGGCCCTTCCCGGCGCCGGGGCCGCCCCTGCGCGGGCCCGCGGGCGCCCCCGAGGCGCGTGGCGCTGCCGCGTGACCCGGAGCGAGCATTGCCATTGGCCGCGGCAGCAGCGCGGGCTCGAGGCGGCCGCAGGGAGACGTCGCGCCCCGGCCGGGCCCGCCGTGCGGGTTCTGGGGCTGTCCTGGGGTCCGGCTCTTCGCCAAGGCGCTCCGGGATGCTCTCCCTCCTTTCTAAGGCGGTCTCCTACTTCTGGAGACGCGCAGATGGTGAAGATGAGAGATGGGGGACCTCTGGTAGGAATTCCGGGCCTGTTGCGGGTTTGTGGTGCAGCTTCTGAGCCGTGAGGCGTGCTCGTCCCCCACATGCCTGGAGCTAAGCGCAGCCCTGTTTCCTTAGGAAAGGATGTAAGGAGGAGATTGAGATGATAAGGCATCATTTTGACTCCAGAGCGTGTGGAAGTTTTCCCGGAAGTACTTTTTTGCCTTTTCCTGGGTAGGACAGGTTCCTATTGCTGCTGAGAGTATGAAGTGAGGAATAGGAGCAGTGCCCTGGCAGCCAGGAGGGCCGGCCATGTCCTGCTGGGGTGCATCAGGCACAGACAGCATCGCTGGTGGGTGAGGGGGGGATTGTCCTGCTCGGCTCTGCACTGGGACAGCCTCACAATCCTCTGTGCAGTTTCAGAGGCCTCAATACAAGACCTCCATCAAACCATTACAGTGAGTCTAGTGGAGGCTGGGCAAGACGGTGAAAGGTCTCGGGGGTGTGACTTAGGAGGAGCAGCTGAGGTCACTTGGCTTTTTCGGCTTGGAGAAAAGAAAGCTGAGGTATGACCTCATCACAGCCCACACCTTCGGGCAGGATGCTGGTCTCTTCTCGGAGTACCAGTGACAGGACACAAGGACATGGAAAGAAACTGTTTAAAAGTTTAAATTGGACAGTGGGAAAAGGCTCCTCACTGGGATGGTGGTAGTCACTGAAACAGGCTTCCCAGGGAAGGCACCAAGTCTCTCAGAGCTCGAGGGGTATCTGGATGATGAGCTGAGTCATATTGTTTAGTTTTAGGTAGTCCTGTGAGGAGTAGAGAGTTAGACCCTTGTGATCCTTACGGGTCTCTTTCAGTGTGAGATATTCTATTAATTTATTTTTTTTAAAGGAGCTTAAAGCATGTTGGTTTTAAAATGTTTGTATTTAACCATCTTTCTTAATTGGTTGAAACCATAAATTGCCAGAAGATTAAGACTTAATTGTGAAAATTATGAGTTGGCAGTTGTTGCCATTTCCATTTGGCCTTTTGATAGAATGGATGTCCCTTTTAGTAGCCTTCATAACTTTTTGCATAGTTCTATAAACAAGTGATTTGGGTTTACGTCAACACTTTTCCTTCGGATGCAGGTGAAAAAGCATTGAAAAGGGTACAAGGAGTAGTGACAAGACTTTGCCATGATTATGGGATGATAGATGACACAGTAGTCTTCACAAAGGATGTTGTTACAAAAAACATGTTGCTGGCTGTTGGACAAGAAGTTATTGCCACTGTGGAAGAGGATAAAACATCAGGTGGCCTGAAGGCTGTCAGGGTAAGAGGTGAAGATAAATAGTAGTCTCACTTTCTCCATAAGTACCTTGAGGCTTTGTTTTGGAAGTTACTATAGTTTTAGCCTCACAAATTCTACAAAATAGGAGACATTGCAAGCTGTTCACCTAGAGGGGATAAGCTGGGGTTTGTGGGTCATTTTACTGTTTCATTCCATTGCCTTTCAAATTATGTTTAATACTGATTCTCTGAATACGGGTGTAGTGAATAAGAAGGTAACATTTGAGATAATTGCATCAGAAATTTAGTCATAGCTGCTCCAGATCTGTATAACTTTTCTGAGTTTCAGTCAATTTTACATTATTGTTATATGAATGAATAAGAAGATCAAAGCAGTTTGATCTTGTTCAAAGTTTGCTCTTTTTGCACAGGAGTAATTTATGTCTTGTGAATAAGAACAGAAATTTTAAAACTTCTTGTATAAATTGGTAACTCAATGTTATAGACAATTACAAAAATGGAGATCTTGCTACGTTTTTTGCTTAACACTTCATCTGCAAACCTGTTTCAAGCTTGATTATACCTTGTCACAAATTTTGAGGGGAGTTTTTCATAGCAAATCATGTTGAAACCAAATGTAGTTTATTCATGTTCTATCCATATGAAGCCTTAAAAAGCACTTTGGAGAAAGTTTGATATTCTCAGATTTTCCTAGTGAATGGGAAGATATGTCTGTCAGACTGGAACAAAGTATAGATTTTTCTTTATTTTTTTTAAAGTGACTTTTCATGTTGTCAAAGAAATAGTATGTAATAGTAACTCTTTTAACGCAATAAAACAGTATTGGCTAAAAAATAAATAGCTATTTATAGTCAACTAGTGTTTGCAAACCTCTGAAGTATAGGTTGACTTACACTATTCATTACTGTTGTAAATGGTAAGCATTATGTTCAACAAAATACTATTATATTAAATTTTATATGATTTATGCTTCAGATTGGATCAGACTTCAGTAAACTTACATGTGAGGTGGTGATATGAAGAGTCTCTTAGAAGCAGCTCTAGGGGTTTTCTTAATCAAATTACTAAAAAGTGATAGGGTCAGTCTGAAATACATGTAGTGTTTATAAATACCATCTTGAAAACATATTTTTTGCTTTCTGAAATAGTCATTTTCTACTTCCAGACAGATTGCTGGATGTGGTGTTCCTGTCAGTTGATAAAAATCTTAAGTAGACCTAGGGCAAGGGATGTATGAGAAAGCTTTGAAAAATCAGCATGTAATTATAGCAGTTGTCAGCACTGCAGTGTACGGGACTCTTTAAAAGAGAAGTTTTAAAGTTTCTCTTTAAAAGAGAAGTTACTTTTTGTCCAAAAGGTAACAGCTATAGTAAGTAATTGTTTAATAAGAAGCTTTGTCTCCATAAGCAATTGAAATTTTGTATCTTTATTGTAGGATTATGTATTTAATTCTAAGTGTCAACTGTTTAAATGCTTGGGTTATTTTTGTATTAATAGGTAGACCCCATCCAGAATACCCAAGAAGAGTCCAGTCCTACTTGTGATGCCTCTGAACTAAATAAGAAAACATTAATTGGCAATATTACCTCTCTCTCTGTGGATGGTGGCTATATTAATCAGAACACATACTTTGCAATGCAAGACGTCTGGGAAGGTGTGTAAGGACTTCTTGTTTCCTCTTTCTTAATATTTTTATGTATACAATAGAAATATCTTCTGACAAACTTGCAGTTGTCATCCCAAATAAATTCTAATGGAATATGTGTTGAAACAGCCAAACATGGATGGAGCAAGCTGATTGTTCATTCTCACTGAGCACAAACTGCATTTAAGCATAAGTTACATGTAAGCAGGTGTATTTTTCAACTAGCATCTCCTATGTAGTTTGCCATAACCTGCAAAGCAAAGGACTGCAAAGAAAACTTTCGACTCAGTGGGTCTGAATAGTGCTTTGTTCTGGCTTTTATTTAACATACACTAATTCTGTAGGGGAGTAATGTAAATGGTGTCAATAGTAATTAACCTTGAGAAATGTTCTGTTTTGTATAGGATTCAAACCTTGTGAAGGTGACTGGGTGCAAGCAAAATATTATATTAACTCAACAACATGGAAGACTGAAGCAGTTGCTGTTAGGCCTTTGAGGTATAAACAAGTAAACAAGGTAAATGTTCTGCACATTGTTTTTGGCAATAGGAATCCTGGATGAAGTGGGCTTTCAAATTGGTTTCAGTTACAAATATTGGTAGATCTTCTGTAACACATCTTTAATTAAAAGATAAAACTTATTAATTCATCCATTTAGGTTATGTTTGTAAAATAATAAGGCATTTTGAAAATGCATACATATTTTGGGTTGAACACAAAGAGTAACTAACTTACCTATTATGAATTGCTGATGTGAATTCTTGCTATTAGTTATAATAAGGATGTGTCATGATTAGGAAATTTATTAAGTTTAATTTATTCATGTGTTTCAGCTTAGAAACAACCACAGTCCCTTCTTTTAGTGAAAACATTTGTTTGCTCTAGTAATGCATATGCTATGCTAGGTTTATGGTTTATTGTCTTTGTCTTAACCTTATATATTGAATATTTGCATGTCAAGCATAGGAAAAAAGTTTGTCTCATTAGTGCTAGTATGGAAGTATAAATCAGGTAAGTTGACATGTCACAAGAAAGGTATCATGGTTAAGCCTAGTGTCATATTGTAGTATGCACGTCAGTGGAACTTAATGCTTATGTGAAGTACTTGTGTTTCTTTACTCTTTTAAATCTGAAGACAGGCACAGTGATTCTGGGTTAGGACTCTGTGTTTACCTCCTGTGAATAACTGAAATTTCAGAATGCATTTTTATTAATGCTAGAAGGGCTGCTTCAGGTAAAAAACGAAAAAAAGTATGTCTGTTAGTTTAAAAAGATAATATCAAGTAACAGTGAATACAAACTATTACAGGTTCGCATTTCCAGCGTCTGTGGAAGAACTGGGACAATAGATGACAGTATATTTTTCACTTTGGATTCACTGAGACTTCCTGATGGTTACCTACCTCGTAGATATGATCTAGTGAACACGATTGTGGTGGAGAGCAGTCAGTCCTGTTACATTTGGAGAGCTCTCTGCTTGGTGCCAGTCAGCCAGGATGGGTAACATTACTTTGTTCTCTTTATAGCAGTTAGAGACCTGGTGTAGTTATGCACCTGACATTTTATTGCATCTGTTAAGCAAGAAATACTGTGAATATTTCCCTAGTTGACTAGAAGGCATAATAGACCATTGTCAAAATCAGAGCATCATATGATTTGGCCCTTGCTTGGGTTTTTTCTCCTTCCAGAAGGTGGGAACATGAGTGCTACTAGAGAAGCAAAACTATTAGCAGCTGCTGTCAGGGATATTGCTAGGCAGGGAAGCGGTTTTGCATGCATGTTAGTAAAATGCCAAATTCATTGTGCTTCTCTAGTAGGGGCTTCACTGTTTGAAAACAAATCACAGCAAAATTCGTATAAAATACATGTTTCTTTAATCCATTTGTCTTAAGTTACAGTGATTGTTCAGATATCTGTCCTAAAAGGAAAAGTTTCATGGTCTAAATAATAGATTCATTCGGCCTGCAAGTATTGAACTGAGAGGTTCTGCAGGGACTTTATATGTTAATTGTGGTATGAGAAGGATCTGGATACACTGCAGAAGAGGTTGAAAAAGGTAGATGGTCTTCAGTATGGAGAAGAAGCAAAACTGAAGGGAAATAACTACACAAAAGTAAAATGGGCAACAGGTCAATAACAGACCTCAGCAAAGATCTGGAGTTTGACTTTTGAGTTTAAGTGTCTGTACTGTGAAATACACAATTACCACCTGAATAAATAGATCTTTTAAGTGTAAAATCTATCACTTTCCATGCTGAGGTCTTGGCAGGATTACGTAGTCTAACTCTGCAGGCCAAAAATAGTCAATTGGAAAGTCCAAGGGGAGAGCAAAAAGCCATTCTATCTTTCAGATATCATCTTTGAGTGATCTCTAGGAAATTTAGCCAAGGCCATATATATGTCTTCAAAGGATCTACAAAGAATGATATAAGCTGTTTTGTTTTCTCTAGACATAACAGATATAACAAGTTGTACCAAATGAAATTTGAAGTGTTCACATAATTTTGCAAAACAGTACAAATCATTCACAATTTGTTTTTTTCAGTTGCGCCTATTTTTAAT
The DNA here is from genome assembly GCA_039654755.1 of Calcarius lapponicus. Taxonomy (NCBI): domain Eukaryota; kingdom Metazoa; phylum Chordata; class Aves; order Passeriformes; family Fringillidae; genus Calcarius; species Calcarius lapponicus. The sequence continues at coordinate 877,421 of JBBFKN010000028.1, read as the reverse complement.
GATGGATTTTATATAGAAAATTATTACTGAAGCCAAATTATTACTGAAGCCAAATTACAAAAGTACACTTTAGGGTTGATTTCTCAAGTTTAGTGTACATCTACTGTATTAAAAACTGCAGCTTAGGCTGCAGTGGGAGACATCTAGTGGGCTTGGATAGTAAATTGATATAACTAATGAAAAGCAGCTGCACTAATTTTCTGCTTCAGTATGTCAGCTAACTCTGGATTAATGAGGGTGTGTACATATTAGTGAGATTATTAAAATATTTCTAAATTATTTCCATGCCACTTTATCTAAATGAATAATTTCTTAATTACAGAATAGAAACTATGTGAAAATTTGTTTTACAGGTGGAAGACACCAGGAGTTTAGACCTGTGCTCAGTGTTTCAGACAGGAAAGACCACATGTCTGGTTTCATAGGCATTTTTCATTAGTCGTGTGTAGTAAAAATTTTCAAGGGTAATTTTTGTTTTTCAACTGTTTTTTAATTTTGTCCTCAGCTTGCTGATTTCAGATAGGAACAGTAAGAGAAGACACAAGTGCATAGGTTGAAACACTTCCGGTCTAGTAATTTTATCTCTTAGCTGCAGTGCTAATCATGACTCTTGCTAAGGAGCTGCTCTTTGTTGTGTCTTTGCTCAGGTCCCAAAGAGAGCCATAATGACTTCAGTTACCATTTGATTTAGCTTTTCAGCAGGGATTCGTTAACTCCTCCAATCATCTTAGTCTTGTATCCAAACTTTTATGCTCGTTTATTGTGCTGCTGACAAAAGACTTGTTGCTGCTTAAATTAGTATTGTCTTGGAAGTATAAATGGCTGAGAAAAAAAATGAACTGTCTTGCCTGCTTGTTTCTAAATATTGTGACTGTGCCTTGGTATAGTGTTTCTTAAATTTGTGCTGAATCAAAGATACTTGCTGAGCCTATTAGTATTTAAAAACTGCTACCTAAAATTATTTTTGCAGACAATCTCATTCTAATGAAGGTAATGTGGATGAACCTTATGAAGACATAATGAGAGACAAAGGAGAGTTGAAAGTATCAAGAATGACTGACTTTGGAACTCTGAAGCAGGGGGAATCTAAAAGAATGATGATCTGGATAGAGTAAGTCTTTCTGATTGTTTGAAGATTTCTTTATTTCTATCACTCTATCTATTAACCTGTTTTACATTCAGAAGTCTCTTCTAGTTGAGCCTTGTGGTTTGTGATATTTAAGTAACCTCCAGATACTATGGAATTAAATTCACACTGAATTTAATATCTGTAGGATAGCCTTTTTGATATTGAGCATTTATCTTGCAGATAGTGCTTTGAGACTCCCCAGTCCTGCATCTCTTTTTCAATCCTAGTAAAATCCTTCCTAGAACAAGGATTGAAGCAAAAGCTTTTACTTTTGTGTTTAACTTGAGCTGCAGATACTCTGCCATCTTCAAAATCTTAGAACAAGAGGACTGTTGCATATTTGTGTATTAAAAGCAGAACAGATTTTTTTTCTGGTTTTTTTTTTCTTTTTTTGAACTTGGATGCTGAAGAACTATGTTGTTGTATCCTTAGGAGAGTTTTGTTTTGGTGGTGAGGTTTTTTTGGGGGTTGGTTGGAGTTGTTTGTGTGTTTTCTTTTTCACATCTGGACATCAAGGCTTAAATGAAGACAAACCTGTGAATCCATTCTTTGTTATTCTGTTTTCTTTCCTAAGAGTTGGTTACCAATGATGAACTTTAAGCTCCTATTGTTTATATTATGCATGTTATTTTTATATGCTTTATATGGTAGTTAATGCGACCTAGAAGTATTAACATAAAGCAGAGGTTCCTGTCCTCATTAGTTAGAAGCAGCAGTGCAATTTCTTTCCGATAGCAATTATGAAATAAGGGGAACTAACCTGCTGCAGACAATTGTATTTGACTTCAGGTAGAAATAAACCTCAAGAACATTCACTATGCACTTAATTATGTAACTAATCACATAACTACTTCTAGGAATAAAGGGAGTGTACCACAGTCCTTAATCTGCTGCAGATTAGCTGGATGGGTGAAAGACAAGCAATTCAGTGTTGAGATTCCTCAAAACTGTGGGAACAGTCCATCTTTTCCAATAAATCAAGAAAACCTCTCAAAAGCTACAATTAATTCATTTAACAACAGTGAAGGAACAACATGTGAGTCATTGAACCATACATCCATTATGAAGAATGGAGACATTCCAGGTACAGTGAAATGAGTGTTTGAATGCTGAATGTTAGTTCCTCTGAAGACCAGTAGGTTTGTCTGAGAAGACTTGCGTATGTTAGCAATAGAATTTGTGATAACAAAGTTAATTGTTATACATTTACTCCAGAAGGAATTAATTTTCAAGACACAAATTTATCAAGGACAAACGAAAATAATTCCTTGGTGAAAGATGAAGATATGCAAAATGGAGAAAGTGAGCAAAAAGACCATGTGGAACAACCAACTAAGCAGAGCAATATTACTCCAGAAATTGTGATACCACCAGGTGAAAAAATATCCATAGTGATTATATGCACAGCTGTGTAAGTATTTCTTTCCATTATTTCTAACCAATACAGTGGCAAGAAGTAATGAAAATAGACTTAACAGTTCTGTTTCTGAGCACAGTTCTCTTCTTGGCATGTTGTGCTTTAACCCCAGCTGGCAGCTGATCCCCATTCAGCCACTCGCTCACTCCTTCCAGTGGGACAGTGGGGACAATGGGAAGAGTAAAAGTGAGAAAACTCATAGGTTGATATAAAGACACTTGAAAAGGTAAAACAAAAGTCACTATCAGAAGCAAAGTAAAACAAGGAATACATTCACTTCCCATAGGCAGACAGGTTTTCAGCCATCCCCAGGACAGCGGGGCTCCATCACACATGGTGGTGACTTGGGATGACAAATGCCGTCACTCAGAATTATGTCCTCCCTTCTTCCTTCCCCAGCTTTATGTACTGAGTGTGATGCCCTGTGATGTGGAATATCCCTTGGGGCAGTTGGTGTCCTGGCTGTGTCCCCTTCCAACTCCTTGTGCACCCCTGGACTCCTCACTGGTGGGACAATATGAGGAAGAGAACAGGCCTTGACTCTGTGCAAGCCTTCTTCAACACTGTAGAAAGATCTCTATGCTATCAACACTTTTCAGCACAGATCCAAACCAGAGCCCTATACTAGCTACTATGAAGAAAATTAACTCTACCACAGTCAAAACATGGTGTAAAGTAAGCCAATACATATTAGCAAATCATCTGGAAATCTATGTGACTTTGAGAGTAGTTACCATTTCACTGCTTGATTCTGAATTTTTATTGAAAGAAAATTGTAGTAGCTAATGAAACAATATGAGAGGGAGTAGGTTACATCTCTAAAATGACACAGTGAGGTGAAGATAATGCCTGAAGATGGATGTATTTTTAGTAGTAAATCCATTGCTCCATGAGCACTAGAGCTAATGCAAATTTCCCCTGTTATGTCTGATGTGTTTCTTCTAGTCTTTAGTATCTTGTATTGCTACATGCCCTGATCTCAAGTTTTCTTGTTCTGTGATGGGAAATTCAAGTTATGTATGATGAAATAGAAAAGGAAAAGCTTTCTTCACTGAAGGTGTAATTCACAGAGGAAGTGGTTTGCAAATCTTAGAAAACCCCTGAAAAACAAAAAATGCTCAGCTATACAAAATAATTTATTCATTTAGTTAAGAATGGAAAGTGGCTTTGTGGGAGCTCCTGCATTCAAGTAGGAGTATTACATTTGTGTAACTTTCACTCGCTTCCAGCTGTAGCTCTACAGACTTTGTGTTCCACAGCCATTGATTCCTAGGATGGTAAAGGAAAAGTTGGACAGAGGAAAACAAGGTTTCATTCACTGAAGTAATGCTGCAATAATATTCACACTACTTCTCATTTTAAATAGTGAAGTAAGGGGTAAAAAATTTCTTAGGAGGATTATTTAGCTCTAGTTTAAAAGACAGAGCTGCAGGCATGGCTTGCCTTTATGGAGATAGACTTGTAGAAAGAATGATTTATATTTTGCTGTAAATCCATAAAAGCCACAAAGTCTTAGAGTATTCTAATAATAAAGAATAAACCACACAAAGCTTCATGGGAGGCTGCAGCATGAAGTTAAACAAGGGTTTGCTGGCCACTTAAGAGGCCATAGAGATTGCAAATGTAGACCATAAATTTGGACAGTTTGGTCTCTGTTTTGAGTTTTTATATCAGAGAAAACCAGGATATAGTTTTAACCTGAGCAGATAGTCTTAGTTGGCAAAAGTGGTTTTCCTGCCAAAGAGAAGGTAAGCTGGAATTCTTCTGGGATGCATTTGTTTCTGGCACTTGATAGGAGTGTTGGACCATGTAGTTAGAGAATTGCACTGTAGTAGTGCTTGAGTTTTGTAGAAACCAATCTGAACAAACCTCCTGTTTTTTTCCCATGTGTCACTGCCCAAGCAACACTTGCGCATATAAAGTATATTTTCCAGAATCAGAGGATTTTTCCTGCTTTCTCCATTCATGTGTTTACAGTTAGGAATCAGTTCTGAGTAACCTTTCACAAGGTGCTGCAGAGCAGTTATACAGACAGTGAAGGGATTTGCTTCAGGTTCCTCTGATGGACCTGTTAGGCTCTTCTTTTGCAGTAGCAGTGATTCCAAGATGTTCCTTGTAACAGAAGTATTAATTCTATGCCCTAGTAAGTTGGGTGGAGGGATTTTGCATTTTACCCAAGATTTTGATGAAATTGTGGGGTTGAGATTTTCCTGGGGTTTTGAGTTGGTATTTTTTTGGTTGGGTGTGTTGGGTAGATTTTTTTAATTATCTGGGATACCTGGATTTGAACTTGAGGTGGGGAGCACTGAGGAATTACCCTAAATTAGCAATTCTTATATGTAACTGAAATGAGAATGTATCTCATGGCTGGGGAAAATTAGGCCTGACCATGTTGGTTTTAAGATAACTTCTGTTTACTTGAAGGATTCATGGACACAGTAAAGAGCTCCTGTTGCTTGGCTTTTCTGATTTTACTGTTGGCCGCTATATTGAAGCCACTGTAACAAATGAAGAAGAATTACTTATAGCACCTGTACAACCTTATTCTCCAGGAAAGCCTAAATATATTCCAGATTCTCAGCTAAGGAAGACAACAGTGGCTGCCCCTAAACAAAAAAGGTACTGTCACTTTGAACATAAAATAATACTTACCTAACACTGCTCTGTTTGGTATTGTTATATCTGTTCTGTAATGCTGAGAAAAAAAATGTGAAACTGGGAGAATCTCTGCATGTTTTTACATATGCACATATATGTTGTAAACAAGATGGTTGTGGACATTTCTGATAGAAGAGGTTGTTTTAGTAATTAACTGCTTGATTTCTTTGTAGGTTTTTCAAACAGAATCTCTAATGTGTAGTGCTGTAATAAGATAAAACACTGTTTCTTTAGTTATCTACTTAGTAACAATTGTGTTATCATGGAAAAAAATGGGAAACTGAGAATAGTTTTCTGAGATAATAAGCTTCTTAATTCTTTACACAACGTTAATGTCTACATCTGACTAATGTCTCCCATCTTTCATTCAAAACTTTTGTTGGTGGTCATCCATCTTTCTTACTGATATAGGTCTCTCTTCAGCACCGCTCTGCATCTGAGGGAGTCCTCAGCTCCTCCCTATTTAGTATCATTGGCAGACTTACTCAGTATACCTTCAAATGCAGCTTCCAAGTCATCTGAGAGGATGTTGAAGAAAACTTAGCCCTAAGATGGAGCCCTGTGAAACCCTGCTAGGGACAGGTCACCAGTCAGATGTCACCCCCTTCACTGTAACCCTTTGTGCCCAACCTGTGAGCCAGTTGCTCATCATCACATGATGTATTTATCTAGCTGTGGGCTGGATATTTGGTCCAGAAGGATCCTCTGAGAGACAGTATCAAAAACTTTACTGTCTTGTGATGACATCAGCCAGGTCTTTGAGTATTCAGATGAATACCATTAGGTCCCATAGACTTACAGGAATCCAGCGGGAGCAGCAACTCCTGCAGAAGTTCAGGTTCAGCTTGGTGTTTATTGTTCTCAGTCATGACTCTCCTGCTAAGGGCAGTGGCACTCCCTTAGCCCCTCAATGATGTTGAAGACAGAGGCAAAGAAAGCAATAAACGTCTCTGCCTTGTCTGTGTTCCAGTGTGGAGGTGACCATCCTTGTTCTGTAGTGGGCCAATAGTGTTTTTTGCTATTGCATATTTTTGAAACCTTTTTGTTGTTTCCCACAGTACTGGACAGCTTCACCTTCAATTAGCTTTGGCTACATGATTTTTTTTCCCTACAGTGTCAAGGAGTATCTTCATAAGATCTCTTACCTTTCTTCCCAGTATAACAAACTTTTCAGTTGTCGTTTGAAGGAGTCATTAGTCTGTTGTGTGTGTGTATGTGTTTTGAGTTTATAATCTTGGTGATGTGGCATGTTAATCAGCTGGTTTTTTACATACATTACTTAAGCAAGCTAAATGTTGTACGTTTTCATTTTAGAAATAAGAGGAGGTGGTGTTCAAACTTTCTCCCACATTTTACCATACCAGATGAGTTAAGAAAATGTGTGGAACAGCAATTAGATATACTTACCTTTCAGCCCCTCCTAGCAGAGGTATGTAAGTGTAGGTTTTATATAAGAAATATTTTTTGATATGGTGTTTTTGTTCAAGCACATTTAACTTAAGAAGAATGTGTAGTCCTTAGTGCAAGAGAAGATGACATAACACTTTTCAGGTGGACTTAAACTTCAGTTTGGATCCCATAACTTCCATGGGTTTCAGTATGTTACAGAATTCAAGCTTACAAAACCACAAAAGCATAAATGGGAAAATCTGAAAAGAGAGTTGAAGAGTATTGGGGGTGGACATCACAGAAGCTGAACAAAGATTTCTCTCTGTATTCTCACTCTTTAGGCGTCACTGGAAGGGGTTTTTTGAGATGTCAGGAAAGTTGTTATTTCATAGAAAATTGCAGTCTCTTAAATTATTGCAATAACAGAGGATTCTTTTCTGATTGTTCAAAATTGTTTTTGTAAACATCTTCAGATGTAATTAACTAAATCTTGTTCAGATTCTTCCCACAAGTATAGCAGTTTCAGAAGACATATAAAACACCCCCCAAAAAGCTATAAAGTCATAACAAGAATACTACAATGATTGCTTTGTAGTATTTGCTTTGATTTCTGGTAGAATATGGCTGCAACTCGCTTGTATTTATAAATATTAAGAACTTATAAACTGGAGCTGACACTTTTTTAAAATGTAAGAGGCTATACTGTCTGCTGACTAAACATCTCACATTAAACTTGAGATCACAGCATTAAGTTAATAGGTTAGACATCCTCTCTCAAAAAGGAAGATAAAGCTCTGTAGTATTTATAATAATTTTACACTGAAGACCTGCCATTAATGGTTACTTTTTTTAACCACACCCTAACTTTAGATAGAAGTTGGTACTGTTGGAGAATACCTCTGCAGTAAGATTCGTTAAGCTCTGAGGGAGAAAATTCAGGTTCTTTCAGCTCGCCGTAAGTTGCATGATCATCAGCCAGGGCTGAGACTAACATGACTCTCTCTTTTCAGCTGTCTCTGTCCATGTATTTTGATTTTTTGTTTGCTGGGCATAAACTGAGCATAGAACTCAGTCTGTAGACTGCCCCTGAATTCAGATGGTGAAACTGCTGCTGTAATAGAAAGAAACTTGGTTGACTCTTTAGCTGAGGGGCTATTGTATTTGAGCTCAAGGACTATACTAATCTCTTTGGCTATTATGGAGGTTTAAAATATTATCTAGTGTATGGATGCATGTATTTAGGTATCTTATTTGGCAACCCGGTTGCTGTGTAGTCTGTCTCAAGAAGTGTTTTGTTTAATGTTAGCAATAGTGGGTTCTATATCTTAGTGTACAACAATAATGTGTACTGGGTTTTTTTTTTTCAGCGTCTTAATCTAGATAATTATAAAGCAAACTTTTCTACTCTTTTATGGCTTGAAGAGATCCAAGCAGAAATGGATTTAAAAGATTACTACATGAGTGGGGTCACTTTAAAAAGGAATGGGAACTTGTTAGTGCTGGAAGTGCCAGGAGTAGAAGAGGGCAGACCTCGCCTGATTCCAGGTAGAAATGAGATTAAGTCAAATGGCATGTTGATCTGTATTTTCACAATGCAAACTATATTGTTTATTCATTTTAAAGAAGTTTTTTCAGATATTTGAGCACAAAATTATTCATTTAGGCTACTGGACAGGAGACACAAGGACCCTGTTAGTGTCTCAGTCTTACAGTGGTTGCTATCTGAAGCAGCATTGCATGTGTCTGTTCTTTAGGATTTTTCTTTTACAATAATCAGTGGGGCTTTTCAGCAAAATATGCAAAAATAAACTGTGCAATGTAGTAATAGCTTAAAAAGCATGAAGTGTAGCAAAAAGACTGGGAAATCAGCTAAAATTAAATTCAGAATTTCAAGTAATATAATATACAAGATAGTGTTTTCAAGAGGTATTGTCTGATGGCATCAATACTAGATGCCTTTTATAATATACAACTACATATGGCATTTCAAAACAGTGCTGATGGATGCAGCATCTTTGCCTAAGTTAGCCTCTTCCAAAGTCCTAGTTTAAACAGGCAGAAGGAGAAATTACATGCTGCAGTGAAAATGTTACTATTCCTTGTAACAGTATTTTGCCTTTTAACTTTGTTTTCATTAGGTGATAAGGTGATACTGAAGAGTCAGGTCTATTCAGATCATATAATAGAGTACATTGCCTATGTTGCTGAGGTAAGCAAAGCGTTTCTCCTCTTGAAAATACTGTGGTCCACAGGTTTTATAAGGGAAGCTTGCAATTCCTGCAGTTACAGTCTATTTTTAGCAGACTTCTGAGACAATAGATAAAATAAACCTATATTTTGAATGCGATTTTGTATTTTTGTTGTATTTTTGATGACTCTGGCTTCCCTATTCTTTTGAGGTTATAATCTTTGCCTGCTCTGAAAGCACTTTTAACATAATCTAGATATGTAATGTGTTGTTAGTAGGTAAATCTAGATTTACATTTTGGAGTTGGTGGAGGGTTAAGTGCTTTCAGAGGCGCTTCTTTATGTTTAAAGTACTAAATCTTTATCAGTATCCTGACTTTTTTTTTATCTTTGTAACAGATATGTGAGGAAGATGTTACTCTTAAGGTTAATGCCGACTTTGAATGTGCTTACAACTTGGAGCCCATGGATGTGGAATTTGTTCATTGCAGGTGTTTTTATAAGCTTCCAGAAAGCTGTGTTTAATGATTCCTCTAGTAGAATGACTTTTAAAATATGACCATCAGCTGTTTATTTTGGTGGACACAAAGAAAGACATAATTAAGATCTTGCCAATTTTTTCACTCCTTTTCCTCAACACACCTTTGCCACCATATTCATGGTTAAAAGACTGTAACTGTACAGGTGTCCAAAGAGTTGCTGTCGTAATCATTTCTAGATAGCCACACTGATGCCAGACAGAAAAATGGGGAGAAATAAGGTGGGGTGTTTGGGGGTATTTTTCTTAGGTTTGTTGGTGGTTTTGTTTAGGGTTTTTTTAATGTACTAATATGGCTGCAAGACTGTGCAGGAAGTAAAAGTAACTGGTGATAATCTCCCATTCTTTTATACTTTTGTTTTATTCATGGGATGTTGTTACCTGTTTGGAGTTACATAGTCTTCTCTGTAAATTCAGCCTCGCAAAGAAGTTCCCTGAAAATGTTGAACACCAGGCCATCTTTGTATCATTGAAAAGCTAGAGACTATGTGTGTCAATATTATTCATAGCTAAGCTGTTTATACCTCTGCAGCATATTTCTGACTAGATTCTTTTTTTAAAAAATACACATTTTTATATAAAACCTTTTTTTTATGCACAGTAAAAAATACCAGGTAACTCATAGGAGTGTGCTGCCATAGTATATGGAAGTGTAAGTTTTTACTTTAATTACAAATCTTTATTCTGGTTCCAGTATTCCTAGCAGGCGATGCCAGTTGGCCATTCAGCAAGCTGTGTACCTGGGTGAAAAAGGTACATTTCATTTGACTATTAAGCTGTCTAGAGGAGTTTCTTTGTGCAGAGTCTTGTGGGTTTTATTGCTTTCACATCAGGGCATACTGGGAAGAATGCATTGTAATTTGTTCTTACAGGAGTTTTCCATGCCTTAGGGGCTTTTTGGTTTGGTTTTTATGAAGAAAAAACAATGCTGAATGTATAGAAGTTTTTGTCAAAATTATTTCATCTGTTGGCCATCACAGGCAGGAGGATAGGAAGCAAACTTTATGAACTGTTAGAGCCAACAAGAAATGTAGGAATCATGCATACTGCTATAATAATAGCCAGTGAAATGGCCATGCTTTGTGTTACCTCAGAATTTATTAAAAACCACTGATTTCCTGTTCCGTGGTTAAGTTGAACAATGCATGTGAACTTCACATATTACCACCTTAGTTCTGATAAACCAATTTTGGCAGCTCAGACTAAGCTGGCGCAGATCAACAGTAAAGTTAATCAGTGAAACATGCAAAGTGTTTGTGTGACTTGGAAATTTCTCTACTTTCTCTTTCTCTGCTAAATTTAGTGTTATTTCCAGAAAGGCTTGTGTTACAATCACCACAAGCTATCAAGACCCAGAATACTACAGAGTATTGTGCTGTTGATGATGGCCTTAAACAACCTTCTCAGCAGGAAAGTAAGGTAACTACTCTGTAAATATTCCTTTAAATGTTCCTTCATTCAGATGGGTGGGTACCAGATACTCACTGTACGGCTATTGCCAGAAGGGAATTGAATAATGGAGTAACAAAGAATCACAATTGTATTCTGCTTCATTCTAATGACAGAAGTTTTTGTTTGCTGCCTGGAGATGGGAGATTTTATGACAGCTGATACTATAAAGCTTACAAAATGGAAAGTGCATATTTAAAAAGTGTGTGATTTTGGTGGAAATTGTCAGATTTGCCTTAGACTAGTTTTCATAGCTACTGTTGAGTAGATGTGTAAGTCCAGTCAATGTGGCAGGAAATAATTTTGTAATAGGAGATAATCAACCTGTTCTGAGTAGATTTACCCAGGTTTAACTGCCACTTATATTATATTAGTAAAATGTAGAAAGGATTTTTGGAAGCTGCCTAATTCTCTTTCCTTTTTGAAGCAAGACTGTCACCAACACTAAATCAAGTCAGCTTGGGGGCATGTGGCAGCATTTCTTTATTTTTGTTTAGAGTTTTCACAGTGTCTGCATAACCTGTGCTTCACCACCTTTACACTCGAGATTTTTTCATAATTCCCTAATTATTTCACCTGCAGTTTGCTTTACAACGAAGAGTAATCAATCAATCTGGTTTGGAATCAGTATTTTTAAGATGATTGAGGCATGATGTCCAGAACCTTGCCAACACCACATTCCCTACAAGCAGTTTTCTCCTGTGCTGCCATCTAAAGGGACATGTTCACCGAGGAAGATGCATGTATCTTTCAGAGTGGTCTGGAGTTTGACTGTTTGCTTTTGTGGAAGCAAACAAGTTATGTAATCATGGCCTCAAAATCCTCATCTGAGCCTGCAGAGTATTTGTGAAATGAATGTCCAATGTTAACAGAGCCAAAGTATTAGAAATCTTAAACTTAACATGGAAATAAATTCCTGGCACCTTCTCCTACTGCTCTTACCTTTCTGTCTTAACGGTAGATATTCTATTTAATGGGAAAAAATAAAAGCTTAGCAACTTCAAAGGTATCAGGGAAGATAGTTGCCTGTCTTCTTAAGATTATAAATGCGTTTATCTTCACTTTCTCTTTTCAGGTCAAAAAAAAGCAGAACAAACAGACAAAAGGTAAGACATCAAGGGAGGTGAACATAACAGAGGTGATGAGAGTAACTCTGCAAACGAGCCAACTTGGTATATTTTCTGTGCTTAAATAATAAGTATCACATCAGTAAATCAGGGCTAAGTAAAGATAGCTTTAAGATGTCCTCGTGCTCTGCCATTAAAGACAAATTCTAGAAATACTAGCAGGAAGTTTCTTTGGAGGCTTTTGGTGCATTACTTAAACATCTCTAATTTGCAGAACCTAGAATGATTTGGGTTGGAAAAGACCTTAAAGATCATCTAGTTCCAACCCCTCTACCATGGTCAGGACCAGGTTGCCCAGAGTTCATCCAAGCTGACTTTGAACACTTTACTTTGGGGAAAAGGGGAGCAAGCATCTGATGATATGTTTTGTAAGGAATAAATAGTTATTTCCCAGTCATTTACTCAAAACTTTTTGATCATGTTCAGAATTTTCAATTTGTCATTGGAAAGCTGTCTCTCAACTTTGGGAAAGCTTTGCTAAAGATGCTAAAACTTTTTCAAGTATCCCAGATTATTCCTATGCTTTTTTTTTTTTGGAAAGTATGATTTTAACTATCATTGTAGCAAAATGCCTAAGAGGAGAGTGATCATGCCATTTTTTTATCAAAAGTATGCTGAAGAAGTATTTACCTAGAATGCACTTCTGTCCAAAGACTAATAAGATTCTACTGTGGAAAGCTAAAGCTAAACTAATTCAGACAGAATTAAGAAAAAAGTTCAGCAGTTGTAGCAGAGGGCTGATCATGTAGTACTGGTACCATTCCCAAAGTGCCAGTTTACTGGAAGTTTCTCAAGTTTTGCTGTTCTAGGACAAGAAAGTGAACTTGATTCTAAAATTACTGAATAGAGTTTTTATTGATTGTTTGGTTATGTAATCATCGTCCTTTTCTGCCTTTCAATAAAGAGCCAGTACACTTTGGAAATATTAATGGCTTATTTTCTACTTGGTATTCAATGAAAATGGAATTTTAGAGAAATTCATTGGTTGTTACCACAAAAGGAAAACAAAAAATGTCCAGAAGGATATTGTGAATTGGAATTGCTTTAATCTACATACATTAAAAATATATGTGGGATTCTGAGATATGCTTGTCTTGATTGTAGCTGGTGAAACTGTGGCTCTTAAACAGAGAGATGGTGAATTTTTCAATCCTGTGCTGAATGTGCAACAGAAACTGGCAGTGAAAAGGATACTGAGTGGTGAATGTCGCCCAACACCTTATCTTCTCTTTGGACCACCAGGAACTGGAAAAACAGTAACAGTAATTGAAGCTATTTTACAGGTAGAAGTAAAAAACAAATCAGTCATCTCTAGTCTTTTCCATGTTGGAACATTTATAGTATTTCTGTAAGTGCCATTTTTTTCCAAAGGAGTTTTCAAAATACTCTTTAAATTATTTTCTACAGCTCCATAAAAAAAGGGAAATCCATCTTCATATGGATTTAACAGAATTCTGAATGGCTTGTTTTCAAGCCTTTTTGTCTTTAAAACTTCAGTGAGCGGTGTCTACCTTGTGATTCCAGTAGTACATAATGTCTTCATGAAGCAGAGGTATACATTAATATGATAATCATTAATTAGTTCTGTTATGGGTACACTCAGTTTGAGACTACTTAGTCATGGCTGTTGGCAGGAGCGTTACTGAACTGCAAAAGAATGAATGGAAATCACACATGGGCAGAACTCTTCTAGGTTCTGTATTTGGTGAAATAAAATGGGAACGTTTCCACTCCTGCTGCTTCTTAAATAACCTTTTTTTTTTTATTATCTGTCTTCTTTAATGTAGATACACTTTACTCTGCCAGACAGTCGGATTTTGGTATGTGCACCATCAAATGCTGCAACAGATCTGATTTGCTTGAGGCTGCATCAAAGCAATCTCTTAAAACCAGGAACTATGGTTCGAGTTAATGCTGCCTTCAGGTCAGCAGAGGTAAATATTACAGATACCTGCCACTTAAAGTTTCCATTTTAATATTTTTACCTTAAAATACTGATTTAGTATTTTAACTCTGAGTGGCTATGAGGCTGCTTAGGTTTGCTTGGCATCCAGAGTATTATAACTGCTTCAGGTTTTCCAGAAGATTAACTAGAAAGTTGATCATAATCCTTAATTTGATTGTATGAGCATAGGATCCTCACTTTTTTTCTTGCTGTGCACAACTCTACAAACAGCAAATAGGCATTGGTGGGGATTTTTGATTTCATTTATTTTTTTTTATCAGTCCAGGTTAAGACTGCTTACACAGAAAGTAAGCAAGTGGAATTGTCATCTCTATGCAGGACACACACCTTGTGGGTTCTTTTCATATATACATATGTATTTAAACATAAGTGTGTGTATATAGATATATATATATTTGTATATATATACACGTGTGTGTGTACATGTATATATGCACATATATATATGTGTGTGTGTATATATCAATGAGTATATAAAATAGCCAAATGTTCCATTTTGATCCTTACAATAAATCACAGATGTCTTGCATATGTACTATTTTCTTAGGAAAATTAATTAATTCATTTTGGTGTATGAATGGGTGTTAGTCTGTGTTTTGCTCAGCTTTTAAAATACTTTTCAGACAGCTTTTCTATTCAAATTGAAAAGTTCTGTTTTAGGTTGGCACGTTGTTTTATCTTTTTTTTTTCTGCAGCAAATTGATGACATGGTGAAACCTTACTGCAAAGATGGTGATGATATTCAGAAGGCATTGTGGTCCAGGATTGTAATTACAACATGCAGCAGTGCAGGATTGTTTTATCAAACAGATACACGGTACAGTACCATAGATCAGAGTATCACTGGAAGTGGCTGGATGACACAAAGCCCAGAACTTTTACAGACTGTCTGAAGTGTAACTTGGGCTGTTTTAATAGTTTGTTGCATTAACCTGTATTGTGTAAGAGACAAAAGCACTTGGTTTTAGTAATGTTTAAGCAGAAACTTTCCCTGTGGTAAATTTAAGAATTATGTTGAGAAATGTTTAAGATTTTTGAAACAATAATGTCTCCTCTGCCACCGGTGGTAATTACATTGCTCTTGACAATCACTTTGGCTCAAAATGATTGCCACACTAAAAATTACAATGTATTTGGTTTTTATCAAGTCATCTTTACTAACTTTAAACAGCTATCATATCAAGTTCTTTTAACCAAGGTGGTCTCTAACTTGAATTATAATTTTGGAAAAGGACAGTCTAAAGCCTTAGTATCTCAAGTTGTTTGGCAGAAACAAAGTTTGAGGATCGTCTTTGCTACACCAAGTGCATTGTTTTAATGCAATATCTTAAGTAAACTGAGAATAAGGGAAGCTTTTCTAACTATCTTAACATTGGTAAGATGCTTGTGTATGTCAGAGTATGTAAGTGAAATCAAAGATGAAAAATGAAAGTTAGGAGGTTGTTTTTTCTATATTTCCTTCTGGAAATACCCATCTTTGCTCTGCCTCTTTGGGGTTGCCTGGGACACTTGACAAGGATGTTAACACAGTTGCTGAGGTCAACCACAGGGTGGCAGAATAAACTAATGTGAAAACAGCCCTGTTTCAGGTTAATGTTACTTAATTATAGGCTTGGACATTTCACTCATGTGATTCTGGATGAGGCAGGTCAAGCAAGTGAACCAGAGAGTCTCATTCCTATTGGATTGATTTCAGAAGCTGATGGACAGGTAGTTTTATTAACATCATTTACTGAAAGGGAAAAAGCTGGTTTATTATTTTCATACTTTGTGGGTTATGTAGAGTGCAAGCAGCCATTTTCTGGGAATGAGTTTTTTAATAGAGATTATTCATGCATAATATTAATTCTCAACACTTAAACAAGTTTCTTTATATCTAGAACAAGTCTATGTTGGGAGGACTGGGTCTGTGTGGGAGATATCAAAATAAAGGATGTGTTGTGTTTAAGACAACAACATGCTTTTGTCCTTTGCAAACAAATGTTTGAGGGAAAGCAGCGTATTTGATATGAATTGATCGCTGAATTCTGAAACATGTATGTCATTATAAAATGAAGGTTCAGTAACAATTGTTTTAATCTAAAATGGATGTTTTTAAATTTCATATACAGATAATTCTCGTTGGAGATCCAAAGCAGTTAGGGCCAGTAATAAAATCTAAACTTGCAAAGTCTTTTGGATTAAGTATGTCCTTGCTAGAAAGACTGTCATCAAGAGAGCTATACCTGAGAGATGAGGATGCTTTTGGTGCCTGTGGAGCATACAATCCTTTGTTGGTGAGTTAAGCTTTCCATCAACCTTGTTCAGCTCAATCAAAAAAGGAGAACTTGTGGTTTCTTACCACCATTTTGCTCCCTGATGCTTAATGATAAGTCTACCTTGAGCATGAATTCTGTAGAAAAGCTTGATTAGTTTGCATGTGTAGTCTGAATAGTAAAGATGCTGAGTCCTCCAGCATGGTAAAACTTTTCTTTGAAGGGATCCTCTATTCTTAAGTATCATAAGTCAAATATGGTGCACAAAGCACAGTTGTAAATAATAGTTTAAAATTCTCTTTCGCATTCGTAGTCCAGGTGTAACATAACTCCATTTTCCACAGATGAAAAAGTACAATTTCTGCTTTTAATATAAAAAGACAGACAGAGTCTCTTCTTTGAAGATTAATTTTGCAAACATCATGTTTCACAAAGGGAAGAAGAGAAAATTGTTCTTATTTCTGTATAGTGTCTTACTTTGAAGGATAGCTTCCCCACATTTCTGTATGGGCAAGTACCTAAAATCTATGTTAAGTGGCAGAGGTAGCATTGTATTTAAACAAGTACAGATATTTGAGCTGCTTTAATTACTGTCTGAATCCCAAACATAGGGCTGATGTTAAGCTTCCTAAGATGCCTTCCTATTCTCATGGTAACATACTTCAAAGGACTAAACTGAGAGCAAAAGATGACCAGATGACCACGGAAGTAGAGAAGGGAAGAAATCTGATGGCAGATTTAAGGGTGAAAGTGAGGGTGTTTGGACCTAGGCTTTAGGTCAGGTTCAGCCTGCTGAAAAACCTGTCACACTTCCTCCTAAAAGCTGTTAGCAGAAACTCTGGTTGTGTTCCTTACACAGTGCTTGAGGAGAATTGGCATAGTGAGAGATCAGGAAATGGGAGGGCTTTAAGGATAGGTTTTGACTGGAACATCCTGTTATCCCTTTTACAGGACTGGCTTTTTTTGAGCTGGTTATTACTTTCTGGAATGCTTCCTTAAGATTATTATTTCATTTAAAGACAAATACCTTTTAGATGTTTTAAGGCCAGCTTCTGTTAGATATTCCAATGCTCCCTGTTTGCCTGTCAAGACTATTTCAAAAAAAGACATTGCGTCCATTGAAACTCCATGGAAATAATCTAACTCTTAAAAACAGGAAAAAGTGTCTATACATCAAATTTTTTAAGAAACTGGAGCATGACCCATTTGTATATCATGTGCATTCAGTTCTCTTTGTTTCTCCTTTGGAAGGGAAGGAGATGGACCTTCAAAAAACTGCTTTGGTGTACTTCTTACTTACAGAAGACCACAGCTGCAGTTTTTGCCTTGAATATAATTCTTTGGCAGCCTTAGAAATGCTAAATGCGAGCAGATGATAAGGTAGTAGCTCTGATCTGAAAAGTCTGATGAATAATTACCTGTGTCAGTTACAGATTTTGGATTTTGTCTTTGCAGATCACTAAACTCACAAAGAACTACAGGTCGCATTCTGCGTTGCTTGCCTTGCCATCTAAACTGTTTTATCATAAGGAGCTAGAAGTTTGTGCAGATACCTCTGTAGTGACTTCTTTCTTGAATTGGGAGAAATTGCCCAGGAAGGGATTTCCATTAATTTTTCATGGAATAAGGGTATGTAAAATGTTCATACGGTGAACTAAACGTATAGGCTTGCTAGCAGCTTGCTGATTTATTTAGAATAAATTCTAGAAATGATATGAAAAAAGCTTAATATGCCTTTCACAGGTAATGTGACTTCCTGACCATCTGGTTTTAAAAACAAATACTTAAGCCACATATTTGGTAGGAACTTGAACAGCTGCCTCTTGAAGTGCACTGTGGAGACATTTTCATAGAAGTTTAAATCCATAGCAGATGATTAGACTGGAGTTACCATCAGCTGCTTTAGATTGCTTTTGATGAGAGTTTCCTACATTCAGATGGATAAAAGCCACTAAAACTAAAGGATCATTAGAGCTTAACTTGGCAGGAGAAAAAGCAGTACCTTGGGGAAAAAAAATTCTTTAATCTTCCAAGAAGTTAGTAAGAAGTGGTAATACCTGCTGCTTGGAGAGACTTGGTTTAGAACTCTTCCACCCTGAAAAAAGCAAGATGCCAGCTTATTAACATGTTACTCTGAGTTGAGATATAACTCCTTTGTTAAAATACATTTGTTATATCACTTATATTTATAAATGTATAAAAAGTATATATAAAATGTGAGGTGATACTTGTTCTCTAGAAAAGGTGTATAGAGAGGAAGAGAAATTATATCTAATATTTCATCACTTTTTTGCATTCAGGAAGTATAAGAATAATGTGTTAATAAGTACATAGTCATTTCTGCATCTGATCTCCATCATCTCATTTCCTTTCCCCCAATACAGGGCAGTGAAACACGTGAGGGTCGCAGTCCTTCATGGTTTAATCCAGCTGAGGCAGTTCAAGTAATGATGTACTGTTGCCAACTGGCTAGAAGTGAATACTCTGCAGTCCCAGTGACAGATATTGGAGTGATTGCACCATACCGTAAACAGGTACAATGTTCAACAGGTCTGTTGTCTTCAGAGCCTCAGAGTTGCTGTATTTCATCTCATGTATTTATATGGTGGCTGTGTTTGTTAAAGCAAGGGGCGAATCTTAAAATTCCACCGTGGTGTATCCTGATACATAGTGTATTATCAATCATTGCAATACTGCCATTGAAATCTACAATAATGACAGCAATGGTGGCATTCTACTGGTTGTTCAGTTCTCAAAATCTACCAATTAAGGAGACCAATTTGGAAACAAAAGCAGATTTTTCAGTTGTTGGAAATAATGAGTGCAAGTTAAGAATTCATTATCTGACAGCTGGAACAGCAGTCTTCTTCTGTCACTCTCTGCACTGAAGACTGGATCAAAAGGGAATTATTATGAAGTAGATGGCATGACACCTTGTTGGGGTCTTGAGGAGACTAGAGGAAACAATTACTGTGACTTCTTAGCTGTCCTGTAGTCAGACTTGAAGTTTGTAATGCTATTTAAACCTCTCGAGAATGTTATGTATGAATTTCAAATGCTGTGTTTTATTTTTAAATGTATTTTTTTCCAGGTGTGTTAAGTATGTGATGTTTACTTTCATTTTAAAAATAAACTTTCACTTCCAGAGGAGATTTTGGACAGTGCACATAATTCTTTTTGGTTTTCAATCTCAGTATTCATAACCTTGCACAGGTGGCTTGGGGAAGACACTGCGGTGTATGGAAAAGACCAAGCCCTTGTGAAGAAATCTCACTTGCAAATAAAAGCTTTGCTTTTATTGATCCAGCTGGTCAGGTGCAGGCACCTACCTGTGTTTACAGTTATTTGTTTTTTCAAATATTCATAAGTATTCATACTGTTGCTGTGACTGAATTTCTTACACTCCATGAAGAGTGATTTCATATGAGTTAATGTGATTTTGTCCTTCAGCTGCCTATAATACAAGGCATATGATAGTAATGGGCGCATTAAAAAAGTCACTTTGTATTGCAGGAACACTGATTAGAAAGTAGTCTCTTACTGTAATCTTCAGCTAAGTCAGGCAGGATTTCTGCTTAAATCTTTTGGTGCACTTCAGTTATAATCTCTGAACAACTTTTAGCAGATGGCAGTACAGTAATCCCATATGTACCAGGATCCCAGTGCCTGAGACTCCTTGTTCTCTTTCTCTTTTGGTGGGTACTTAACATCATACCTCACTTCTGCCTTTCACTCTGCATGATGCACCTGGCAAGCAAAGGTGGAATCTTTGTGGTCTTCTTCTTTGAGGGCTAATGGAAGCTGCTTGTCCTTGGATCTGTCATATGCATGGTTTTGGATATGATGCACATTGGAAAAAGAGGGTTTAAAGATCTGAGTTATCTTTAAAATCTGGACTACTAAAAATCTCTCGCCTTCTGTTCAGTTTATGGTAGAGAGTACTCTTTTGCCTAAGTTGTGTATTAGCTGTGATACTTTCCTGTAGGAAAAGTTACTATTTTATTTGAAAATCTTATTAGTGAATGATTGCTAAGCTTGGTGTATGTGGTATGATTTTGGTTTTAAAGCAGTCCACTCTCAAATGTAACACTAAATTCTCTCAACCACCTTTTTTTTTTGATAGGTGGAAAAAATTAGATTTCTTCTCAGAAGTATTGATTTGGAAGACATAAAGGTTGGCACAGTAGAAGAGTTTCAAGGGCAGGAGTACATGGTTATCATCTTATCATCAGTGAGTAAATTTACTGTGGTGCTATTGAGAACTTTTATGTGTCTAATTCTCTGTGTTTCATTTTTGATATAGGCCTTTAAAAAATTTAGAGGGTATGTTTTTGTCTGTCACAGTCTGTCACAGAATTTGAAAGCAGAGCTTATTAAGTGCATGCTTGCAGAGTTACTCTTCAAAATCTGGATTATTAAAAATCTGTTGCTTTCTGTTTAAATTATGGTAGTAGTACTTCATATTTGCAGCTTGGAGGAAGAGTCTGGGATTTTCTCACTTTTTTTTTTACCTGAGGGCTGTGATACTGTGCTTACTTTCACTGTTCCACATCATACCATAGCTTTTCAATCTACTATTAGATCTCCCTTAAAGAAGTTCTAGGTATTTACTACACTATTATTTATAAGAACTCATTACTTAGGTCATGAAAGTTTTCTTTTTTCAAAGATAGGTTCAAATATAGATGAAGTGTGGGTGAAAAACTAATGAGTCACAGTTTTAGCATGCTACTTG
Source organism: Calcarius lapponicus (assembly GCA_039654755.1). Classification (NCBI taxonomy): domain Eukaryota; kingdom Metazoa; phylum Chordata; class Aves; order Passeriformes; family Fringillidae; genus Calcarius; species Calcarius lapponicus. The sequence goes on along the minus strand of JBBFKN010000028.1, from coordinate 856,571 downwards.
CTTTGGCTGTTTTTCCTATGCTAAGAGAAAGCACACTGAAGAAGGCATATTGAAAGACACATTGTGAATTGTCATTCAGCTGAGGGGTTTTTTGCAGTAAGGAAATACTATGTTAAAGTTACACTGTGGTATGTTTTGTTCTTGGCATTTTATTTCTTAAACCCTCCTTAATTCATTTTAGGTACGATCTCAGAAAGTGGTAATTGATGATGAAAAACACACTTTGGGCTTTCTCTGTAACCCAAAGAGATTTAACGTAGCAATTACTAGAGCAAAAGCTTTGCTGATTGTCGTGGGAAATCCTCACATTCTTGTGAAAGTAAGTTTTGGGTTTATATCTTTGAATCGCATATGTTATTTTCTACGGCAATTGAATGATTTTGTGGTTAACCTGATGTGAGGAAGCATCAGAACATGTTAGGAACTTGTACATTGTCCTCAGTCTGCATTTGGGAATATCCGTGGGTTCCGTACGAACAGACAGTTCAGACACACACACAGAGTAGATTTCCAAGCACAAGGTAAAACGTGCTCTGTGCATACAGACTCCTAGCTCTTTTTTGTCTCCAGCATGGAGGCTCTGACCTCCTCTCAAGCTCTCCAGCAGCATGCAAGTCCAGTAAGCATGTTCTGAATGACCTCACAGTTAGGTTCCTCAAAGAGTGTAGTTGCATCACTTTAAGTGGAGGGTGGCAGAAGTGATTGTTCCCAATTAATGCAACGAGTGCCAGGGAGGAGGACTCCTTTTGGGTTCATGCATGGTCCTTCCACAGGAATAAGTTGAGCTTGTCTTAATATCTCATTTTATGTCTGACTTCATGAACAACAAGGAAAACAGTATTCCAGAAATGGTCTGAATGAAAATTTAGTTCCCCCACACCTAACATGTAACTATGTAAGTGAGAGCAGCTGTGGGTACCTTCCTCACCATACTCGCACCATTTATGGAGTTCTGTTTCTGGAAGAGGTCCTATTAAATCTCTTACATTCATGTACCATGTTAATTTGTTTGAAAATTCACTTCACAGAGCACTGTAGGAGGCAGGGGGATTCGCACGGTTGGGACGGACGGAGATGAGATCTCTTTGAAGCTAAGCTGTATAACTTGCAGTTTATTGCACAGGGCGTGGGTTACCGGGCCAGCTACTTGCTGCACGCTGCAGCCAGGAGCTAGCCCAATAGAAAGAAAGGAGAGAGATAGAGAGCAAGAGAGCAAAAGCAAGGAAAAGAGAGTGCAAAAGAGTGAAAAGAGCCTGGACAAAAGAGCAAAAAGAGGCCGAAGTTCCCGTTACAATACAATAAAAAATCTTCTGTGTTGAATATGCGAATTCTAATTAACCAATCTATAACATCATGCATATCTTATAACATTTCCATACAACCTATAGGAATCAATACATTAGCATACTATGTTTACATTTTAAACCCTAAATCTTACTCTTGGGCTTCTTCGGCCAGGGTCTGCTCTGACCTTTGGACCTGCATACTTTCAGAGCCTCTTGTTTCATCCAGAGGGGATTGCATTCTGCTGGCCACACTATTGTTTTCTTGTTGTTCAGTAACTAAGGGATCTCAAAGGTTGCTTTCATTTCAATCTCGCTTATAGTTTCTATATTTTCAAAGTTTGTTCCAGGCAGTCATATTTATAGGGTTTTCCTGATTCATCCTTCCCAACAGAGCACCATGATTACAGTTATATATTAATTTTCTCTTGTAGGATCCCTGTTTTTGTGCACTGTTAGAATACAGTTTAATGAACAGAGTTTATATAGGTTGTGACCTGCCTGCAGAGCTGGAACACCTGCAGAAGTAAGTGTCTGGTCTTCACTTTAACCTTGACAGATATTGATCAGTTTACAGTATTTTTAGAGCTGAAGTCATTTGGAAGATTGATCAGTACAACAATCTAGGTTACCATAGTAGGATTGGATTTTGCATTCCTAAGTAAACATTATGTAAACATAATGGTGTAATGTAACCCTGTTTTCTCCCACCCCATAAAAGAGTCTGACCATTAATTATTAAATAAAAGCTGTTGTTGACTGTGCTATCTTATGTATCCTCAAATGATAATGGCATATTTGATGATCATTAAGGTGGAGGGTACAGCAGAAGTATTTAAGGTGATTTCACTGTAGTTAAAAACAAAGTGCTTGTAATTTTAAATATGTTCCTTAATATGTTCCTTTAAATATGTAACATGTAATAAATACAGTGTTCAATGGGTATTATATACTCGATTATACTATCTTTTTAATCAAAACTGTTGTTTATGGGAAAGGTAAGCAAGATTTTTATGTTACTCTCTTTGACAGGTGTGACTAGTTTTTTGGTATTCAAGATGCTTTCAAGAGTTTGGTATTCATCTGTTTTGAAACTAAAAACACAAGAAATTCAGTCCTGAGCAGATCAAGCGCTTTTTGTCCTCAGGGAGAGGCACATGTTCTGAAATGGATAGAAGTTTCTGCAAACAAGATTTTTTTTTTCTTTTAAGAAGCGAAAAAGTTGAAATTAATAGTGTAAAGTAGTAGTGGCACCTTATTAGCTTTTCTGTTTAAAATATGTATTACTGTGCCTCTGCAAAGAACAGTATGCCTGAATCCTCCAGGCTTCAGGAGAAAAGTATTGAAGGACTCCTAGCTATATCAGCTTTTCCATATTCTATAGTTGTTTCAGCTTCTTAGTTTTCTCAGACTTGTGTAGTGCCACCTAAAACTGGACTGTTCCAAGAATATAAATGTGTGTCATTGTTGTGGAAGCGTTACAGTAATATATGTATGATGTGAACTGGAATGATACATTAAATATCTCCCCTCAACTGATACTGAGTACCTTAAGCCAAAACCCTACCTCCAGTTTTTAAGGCCTTTGTATATACAGCTGAGATCACACAGGATGTTCTTGGTTTCCACTGTAGTTTAGCCATCTGCTGTGGTGCATGTTAGAGCAATGCCTTAAGTGGTGGGTTAAAGAAAAAAAGAAAATTAAAACTGTTTTGCCTTCCTGTAAATGTGCTATAGAATGAATATTGTGTTTTATTTTGGCAAAATTAAAACAAAACTATAGGTTAGCAGTATTTCTGCTCTTGACTTAATTTGGCACTGTGCTTTCCCATTAAACAGTATTTTTCTCTCTTCCTTGTCCTTTCCTTGGTGATTAAGTCTTGCCACACAGCACTTCAGGAGTATCTCAACAATTAGACACTGTGTTTAAAAATTGCCAGTACAGCAAATGGCTTTCTGTATCAAACAGAAGTGTGTTAGATAGGAGAAACAAATGTAGCAATGGGAAAAGATAGGTAGCTTCTGTTTGCCTTGTTTACAGTCCTTTCATGTCACTTCCATTCCTGTGCTTCTTTCCCTTGCAATGCACAATATGCAGCTACTGTAACTTTTGTGCCCTCTTCTTAAGGAAAGGTGGTAGTATTGAATCTGCACATGAGTGCATAAAGGTGCTGCTCTAGCTGGTGGCTGAGGGAGCTGGGTCGTGCTTTGTGGCTTCTCAGTTCTTTCATAAAACCACACAGGTGGTAATGCAGAAGGGAGGTCCATGAAACATACCCTGTGTATCAGGTCCTAACATGCTTGGGCTTGTCTTTATTAGCACACAGTAAAGCTAGAGCCCCCAGAATGATTTTGCTTCAATAAAAGTTGGGTATTTGGTGGTTTTTTGTGAACAGAGAGAGCTCTCTGTTAATGTGCCTTTTAATGCAACGATGCTTAGTGGAAGTGTGTGTTTTCAGAAGAGATCCATGGATTCCTAACAATATAGCACTTCCCCATCTCTGGAAGTGTCCAGGGCCAGGCTGGATGGAACTCTGAGCAAGCTGGTCTAGTGGAAGGTGTTCCTCTCCACAGAAGGGGGCATAGAGCTAGATGATCTTTAAGGTCCCTTCCAACCCAGGCTATCCAATAATTCTGTGATTGCTCTGTCAAACAACAAAACATGTCCCTGTATGAGTGTGGGAAATGAAATCCGTATTGTCTCACCCTTCACATGAGACTGAAAATAGAATAAAAGTTTTGTAAACACATCTCATTTGCCCCATCTCTGGATCAGAAAAGGGCTTAATCTGACATATGAGTACCAGAGAGATGATGCTGTCACTGGCAGCTTGGAAGGTGATGGCTATCACAATATATGTGGGTGTTTAGCAGCCAAAAGAGCAGTGAGGCTACTGTAAGGGGAAAGGGGACACAGTGTTGTGCCTCATAGTGAGACTTTTTAAAGCAGCAGCATACCATGTTGACACAAAGACAAAATTGTGCTCCAAAGGACAAGTGCTAATGGTGCAAATCTGTTATTTCAATTGGTCCTTGACAGCAGAGAGGCCCTGGGGCAAGGGAGGGTGGCAGGGCCTGCAGCATGACCTGGCAGAGCAGCCCAGCTGGAGCAAGGTGCAGGTCCTGCTGCACTGGAATGCCTGCCCTTGGCACAGAGCAGGTGGCCAGGCCAGCTGGGACAGAGAGCTGAGCCAAACCCATACACAGCCCTGGCAGCAGGGAGCAGGGAGGGCAGAAGCATGAAAATATGCATATTGTCAGCTCTTGGCAGTTTGCTGAAAACAGCTTTTGGGGAGTCAAGGGCCTTTGGTGGTTTCTGTTCTGTTTTTAAGAGCTGTGCCCTGGGGCAGTGAAGAGGATGAGGTAGTGAGAGCAGAATGGTAGTGAAAATCTTCCCTTTGGTTCCTTTAAATTAATGAGCAGACTGCCCAGATGGCTTAAGTGAGGCAGAAGAAGAAATCCAACATAAACAATTTATTTTGACTGCCTAAAATGAAGACATCCTTTGTGTGGAACAGAATAGTGACCAAAAGGCATTTTCGCCTTGCGTCATTCTGTTTTGGGAAGAGCTCTCTCTGCAGAGTGTTCAGGTCTTGCTGTGGAAAAGAACTGTGCCTGTAGCACTCCAGATGTGTATTTCCATCCTTGAAATAGCATGCTGGTTTTCTTAGGCTCCCTATCTCTGCCACCAGTCCAGCAGCCTGTGCAGAAAGGGCAGGTGCTGGCATGGTCAGAGCCAGTCAAGTTCGGTATGTGCTGTACTGTCATTCTTCTGTCCAAATTTCTGTAGTCTTGAGGTTGTGCTAGAGTTGTCTCTTGGAAGATTTGACATTTATCAGATGTGGTTATTTTTAACTTAAGAGCCAAGGTAATAGGGTAGAAAATAGCTGCAGTTAACTTTCTCAGGATGGTCATTTATTTTACTTAAGCCATCACCCATTTTTAAAAACAATTTGTTTGCCAGTCTTCTGTCAGATTTCTTCATCTGAATAATACAATCAAGGGGTTTTTTAATTGTGTTATACTAGGTACTGCTTGTCAGGCAATAAGTCATTCCATATACATTCTGTCCTGTTTGCACTGAAAATGGCAACAGTAATATTATCCCTTTTTACTTTATTATATCCAGAATTTAAGTCTTAAAAATGATTGTGTGTTGCAAGCATGTTTGGCCTCTCTGGTAGTGCCCTGTACATGAACCTCATTTGTGTATGGAGACATTGCGACCACAGAAGAGTCTAGCAAGAGAAAACTTCAAAAACAGATTTTTTTTTTTAAAGTGACTCACAGCAGATACACATGGAAAGAAACATGTAACAACAACAAAAAAAAGGACACAATTTTTCCTAAATTTATTAATAGTAGGAATAAAAATAAATTCATTGCAAGCAAATTAATGTTATGTTTTATATTGCTGTGTAATCCTTATCCAGATTAAACTGCACATCTGCCTGGGATTGAAGTTAACAAGATTTGGTCTGGGTTTAAAAGCCAATCTGTATTGTCCTGCTGCCTGCTTGTAGAGATACTCTAAAATAAGTTACCATTGTTTCCTCACCATGAGAAGTGTGAACAGTTCAGCAGTTTTCCCTCTGTTTCTCATGCCCTAGTGTTTGTTTCACTCTTTGTACATCCAGGCAAGAGCAGAGTGCTGCCTTTAGTCACAGGCTGCTGAGGAGTAACTCTTGATAAGAATCAGCCTTGCGTGTCCCATACCTGAAGAAACAGTAGTGCAAGTCTAGTGACAGTGGTTTGAACTGCATGTTAATGTGGTCCCAAACATGTTCCTTCTGTAAATGATGTTTCAGAGAGTTTTAAGAGTAAATTTTCCAGTGAACCATGTGGAAAATTCAACTCTTACCTCATAACACTGTAGGTACATTTTTTTTTAATCTCTTGAATATGGTAAAGTGCTAAAGTGCTTTAAAATTGCATTCTCTCTCTTTACTTCTGTTTGTCCCCAGTGCATCAAACTCCTCATTATTTCCTACAATATAAAATTATGTTTGCAATCCAGGAGCAACCTGTGTTCCAAAAATATCTATTTTAGTAATTCTTTGTGCTCTTACTGTAAAATGAATTTGCCATTTCTTTCTTTTTTTTTTATACTGGTAGTTTTTGCACTGTGCTTGTGGCTGGAAACCCATAGCACATCAGACCACAAGCAGTTCACAAGCCTGAGGTTGCAGAAATCTGTATTGAATAAACACAGATAAAATTTGTATCAGCAAGCCTTCTGCTGAATGATAAATCCACTCTTCAGGAACTTACCTCATGCAGTCTGAAGATAGGGCCTAGATACAAAGAAGTAAATTCACTCTTCTCAGCAATGTCATTGAAATTCAGATGTTTTCCTAGACAGGGCTGAGTACTCCATGCCCAAAGAGGAATATAATTTAAATTTTTGTCCACCTTGTGGACTTTACAGAGTTTTTGAGGCTGTAGATCTGTTTAAGTGTTTCAACTCTTTTTCCCTGTCTCCTTTTTGTGCAATAGGTAGGTATGTATGCAGAAGTCCCACAATGTGTGAGGAGGAGATTAATGCAGTACCCTGAGTGCCTGTATGTAGACACAGGCAACTAATGTATGTTAAAAGTGTGAATAAACCCACCATTTCCATGCAGCCGGGCCTGTGGAGCTGTGGATTTACTTACCTTATGTTAAACACTAGGAAATGCAAAAATGTTTAAGAACACGAGGAATGAAACCATCCCAGTTTCTCTTTAAAGGTTATCCCAAACATTAGCTTCTAAAAAATATCTGTGTACTGTTTGCCCCGAGAAAATTAACTTCTTTCTTCTTGAGTATTCCTGATACTTTGAAATGCAGCTGCTTTATGCAGTGCAGATACAGGCTCTGTGTGAGGACATTCTCCACTCTCCACTGACTGCAAAGCTAAAAAACCCATTAAGAGCCCAGGAGGTAATGATTTTTTTTTTTCATGTTTACAAAGTGCACTGTCTCTACATCAGTGTGTATTTGCATGCATGGGCCTGAAAACCTTTAAATTATGACTTTCAGTCAGGTACACATTGAATCTCTTTCTCCCCTTTTACCACTATATTACAGTTTCAGTGTGAATTTTTGAGCAGCTGCTGCCTATTTTGTGGTACATGTATGCAGTGTCTGGATCCATTAATACCTCAGTGGTTCCATTAGCACAGATAGAATGAGACAGGTACCTCAGCAATTATTCCACCTCACTGACATCTTCTGCATCAGCAGTGCCTGGGGAGGCACATACCTTCCTGTCCCTGGCAGAGCAGGGAATTACTGCACAGCCTCTGCAGAGCCACAGAAGCGTTGTGTTTAAAGAAACCATGTAGCCTGATCCAGCTCCTGCTGCCAGCAGTTCCATGCTGTGTATTTCAGATTTTAGTAGAGTCACTCCTGCTCTCCACTGTGTGATACAGAGCAAGTTTTATACAGCACTTTGTTTCTTTCATCAGAAAATAGGCTTTTACAGGTTTTACTAGTTGACATTCCTTTAACACTATTTTCTAGTTTTATTTCTTTTACTAATCAAAAATATGTATTTGTCTTACATTCACATAAGAAAATACACTGGGATCTAATATCATAAAAACTAATTTTCCTTTTGTGGCTTTAGAATCTTGATGAACAGCTACAGCCCACAAACAGCTGAATGCCCAGGGGCAGCATTATATTTTCTGCAGATATTACCTGTGTTGCTTGACTTGACTGTTATTTTTTTACTTTAATTTTTCTTATGTGAAAATGTTATTATATCCAAATTTAAATCTGCTCCAGCAGAAGCTTTATTTAATAATTTATTTAATAATATATGTGTCTAACCTTTCTTCATCAGATATCTTTGCCGTTATTGACATATATCTAGCAGCTTGTGAATAAGCATGAAAGTTATTCATATGCTGTAATTTTCTGTATCAAAAAACTAAAAAATACATATTTAATATCTTAGAAAAGCCTTCAAAATAATCTAGTACATCAAATAATTTTTTCTGAGTATATCAACCAAATTTGTCATTTTGTCCAAGTGTATTTGATACAGTTTGCTTCAGATGTGGCTTTCTGGCTTCCTGGTATAAGTCCTGCTCTTCTCTCTGATTTCTACCAAAATAGATCAGTTACAAGAAGCTTTCCAGCATGGTGAAGAGCTGGAAAGCTTTTGGTTCTTGCCAGCAGAAAACATGACATGATCTGACCCTAGCAGGGTTAGGAGGAAGGCGCATCCATTCCCCAGCCTTCATCCCAGGGGGCGTCTGCCACTGCCTTGTTGGTTGGCATTAGCTGTGACGCTTAGCATGATCTCTGCAGGGTCTCTTCAGGGCAGACTACACGGCCCATAGTTCCCCATGTAAAATGGAGGAGAGGGGTGTGTTCCATTTTTAATAGAACTTCAGGGTTCAAGCAGTTAAGTTGAAAATAGTTCCAATTACTTTTTAATTAACTACTTAATAAACAGTTTGCAGACAGTTTAATTTGGTGGGGGTTTTCATGTGACTTTTTTTTTAATAAGTTCTAGTAGATAATGATGGCATATAAAGTATCTCACCTTAATCCAATACATTGATCTTCTTGCTACTTTTCCAAAGAAAATTCTAATTTTCTAATTCTAATTTTCTAATTAAATTTCTAATTAAATTCTAATTTAGTGTAACTTTATTTTCTACATCATGACTGACAACTTTACCATCCCTGCCCACTGTCTACCCTGTTCAGCTCTCAGGGTTTCATCTGTTCCAAGTTTGTATAAGGAGCTTTGCCTCTTGTCTCTGTCTGGACAAACAAAATGGATTTGATCCATAACTTCAGCTTCTAGCCTTAGGCATGCTCTAGCAATAGGGGCTTGTGTCCAAATTAGTATTTCGTAATATAAATTCTGAATAGTGAGAAATGATGCAACCACTGATATTTACTAGTCAGAGGTAAGTAGTTCACCCAGGATACTCTTGGAGATCTCTACATTACTACACCTAGATTACAGAGCATCCAGCAAGAGCCCACTTGCTAAGCCATGCACAAGTGCAGACCATTTACACACACATGTGCAGTGCTTTAGATTTACTAATGAGAGTATTTCCACTTCTGTGAGTGTGGCTGGCTGTGTAGAGCAATAAAATTAAGAAAGTGTGTTGGGTTATAGAAGCAAGGAGGTAACCATCAGCACCTGCAGGTTTGCCAAAAATAACAAAACACTATATGAATTCAAAAAGTTTTGCCCAAGGCTTCACTCATAGGATTACAAGAAAAACCTGTTATATTGATAGATGAGAATCCAGCTCTTCATTACATGTGTTGCATGTAATCTCACCCTAATAGCTCTTAGGGGGAACATCCCTTACAAAGCTCAGTGTTTGCAGCCAGGAACGGAGGGGCATGATTTGCAGCTACTGTACAGTACTTAACCACCTACATCCCCAAAGTATATTTTCTTTCTGGGTTTGGGCATCTTTCCAGATGTAAGACAGACATGACATGCTACCTGTGTAGCATAAAGCCATAGAAGAGATTTAGTGTGGAAGAGACATCTGGAGATCACCTAGTCCGTCCCCCCTGCTCTGAGCCTGTCCAACAGGGTCTGGTTGCTCAGGGCCATGTACAGTTGAATTTTTAGTAGTTCTGATATTGCTCATTGCTTTTAAGAATTTACTCTTTCTCACATATATTTGAGTTCTATTTTTTTTGAGAAATGCTGCAAGATTTTTTCCTTTCTCAGTTCTTTACTTCAGTCACTTCTAAATCTCTGAGCTGAAACTAAGCCAAAATATTCTTGTGTAAGCAATAGTCAAAGGGGAAAAGATGATTATGAGTTCTTGAATAGTAAAACCAGATATTTTAACTCTTTCTCATTGTTGCTGTATTATTATTCAAAACTGCTGTATTATAAACTTGCCAAAGCACTGGTTTTATTGGGAGTTTTTGTCCAATCTTGTTGGACACATGTATTTTGGCATCTGTGAGAAAATAGGCCAACATCTGGAAATTAATTCCAGGAAATCTCCATTTGTACCTGCCCATTTGCAAACATTAGACAGCAGAAGCCACGGAATACTGTATTTTGTTTCTGCATTACCTTTTCTGGGATATAAAATGAGGAATGTCACCAGCTGAAGTTCCTGGACACTAAGTCCTTCCAATATCATGGAACATGCCTTGTGGGTAGGCCAATGCCTAAATTAATATGCTGGCAGCTTCTGCAAAAAGATGTGACAAAGGCTACCTGTCCCCCACAACTCAATATACAAGAAATAATTGACCTTACAAGGTAGGTAGATGTTGGCAAGTATCCACACATCTGCACATGTGGATGCCAGGCTTTAGACAAGTATGGCGCCAAGCATGCTGTCATGCCTGACAGGCTCCAGGCAGCAGCTCTCAGTGCTCATGCTATGCCTGTGACAGTCTTGTGGGAGTTGCAAGGAGCAAATCCAGCCTCCTCCATGGGAATGCAGAACTGCTCCCAGGAGGACACGTCCCTGTGGTGCATTGTGAGACTTGGTTTTTTGTAGCAGGCTCAAGGGCAGAAGTTTGTTGGGCTGCCAAGGCATATGGCTTTGCAGGGCCTGCACGCTGGTTGTGTTTACTGGCAGCTGTGGTTGGGACAGTGGATCAGAGGGACAGTTCATCATTATGTGAATTCACTGAGTATGGAGACTGAACACAGAGCATACAATAAATCTGGCAAACAAGGCAAATGCTGCATTCTCATCCATCAACACTTCAGGAACAGTGGAACAAGACACAGCCTAGTAGGTGGGATGGTACTGCCTTGCTGACATGGGATGACCAGTAAAGGCTCCACAGTGTCTGGAGGATGGTGTGGCTGCAAGGGAGGTACTCCAGCCTTTCAGGGCCATGGAACATGACTGACAAAGTCCATTCAAGTACTGAAACAGGCTCTCAGCTATTGTACTTCTCAATCCAGTACATTTAGAAGATTCAGGGTGGGGCTGGCCTGTGCATGTGGAACACAAAAGCAAAATGGTACTGGCTTGAAAATCACCTGGATGTTAAGACTATACATACAGCTATGACTTGGTTTTGTCACAGTCTGTAACTGCAAAACTAGACATGTTTTACTGATAACTTAAGAGATTTTTCATGTTCTCCTGCCTTTTGGAATTTTTTTATTTGAGCACTCCTGGGATGAGGGCACTGTTAATCTTTATGGAGTATTTTGTGCTTAATTAATTGTAAGGACTTAGGTAGCTGAGGACTTTTATTTTTCTTTACAGAGTAAGATATCAATTAAAATGTAAATCTTTACAGTTGCTTTCTTTGGGACATGGGGATCCCTATAATTGAGCTGTGTAGATTATTATTCCCTGTTTTCAAGTACATTACTAATAATGTGTTGGCACAGCTGCTCCTTCTTAATTCCTTACAATTAAATGAACAATGCTAAGTGTTAAAACCAAGTATGTAATGACTTGTATGCATTTTTTCAGTTTATGCAAAGGGGGTTAAAATACTTGTGTAGTTAGATCAGCTGATTGATAATAACATTTAACAGTCCCTATCAAAAAGACTGAAGCCTGTATGAACAAAAAGTGATGACAAATGGAGGAGCTTCACTTACTTTCTCATCCCTTCTCATTTCCTTTCCATTTTACATCTTTACTTGAATATGTGATGCAGGGATAGCTAGAGGCTGCCTGGATGAGACTTTTTCTCCCCTTCATTTGCTTGAGCTGTCCTCCCTGGAATTGCCTTCATGCTGCAGTAGCAAAAATGTGAAGGCCAGATTAACTCCCTGTTAAGCATCTGCACAGGAATGTTTGCAGTGAAAAGCATCTGCCGGTCACCAGAATGAGGTAGAGAGGTCAGACCCCCACTGCAGGGAGAGGGAACCTGTGTATTCATAACCCTGCTTATGAGATCCTCATAGTAGGATCACAGACCCACAAGAAAACTCTCCTGACTCCACAAACCTGTGTTAAGTTCTGTTCTGTTTGTCCTGCTTTTCTCTCTTTCCTGGAACACAGCCTCTCTCTTAGCCTCTGCGGCAGAATGTTCCACAGCTCTCCTAAGCCCACACAGGGTAGCAGCAGGATGCTCAGCCTTCTGGCAGCACAGCTCTTCGTGCAGATCTGAGAGCTCCCTCCAGAAGCCACCATGCTAGAATTCCTTAATAAACATGCAAGAGAAGGAATCCTTCCAGTAATACTTCTGTATGTCAAGAAGTAGAGTTAAAACCTTCCTTCCTCTTAATATACCATTTATTTGAATGTCAAAGAACAGAAATAGCAGGGTAATAATTGATCATAACAGAACACTCTGAGCAACTATAAAATTACATTAGCATTTTCCTTTATTTTTCACTGAAAAATCTGAAATCCAGTAGCAGAGGAGACACTGTGATATCCTAGGGATTTTTCACTTATCCTTGGAAGTGAAAAATCTGAGCCTTCTTCAGCCTGAAGAATTTGAATATGTAGTTCTCAATAAAATGCCTTATCATGCTATGAAATAGGCTACAGCGATGTTCTCCGTCTGCCTTGCTGAAGCAGAGCCAGAGTGCAGCACAGTGCAAGAATAATGGGACCAGGGAGAGGGGACAAGCTATAGGGGATCTATGTATAGTACAGCAAGATGAGGACTCCCAGCAGTTTATGAGTTCTGGAGAGTTTTGTTCCTTGGCTCCAAATTACATGTCTGTATTTTAGCTTGTGATGCTCAAACAAGCAGGACTTAGAGCAGATATGAGGGCTCTTATCCCTTCACTTAAAGCTTAACAAAAAGAACCATCATCATCTCATCTGTGCTTCCTTCTTCATTTGCATTACAAGTTTAGTTCAACTTTAAACACTCCTTGCTACAGTGAACTGGAATTATGACTGCCTTCCATGTGATACTTAATACCACCGTCTGGCAGAATGAAGTCTTTCCTTTGCAAGCTTCAGAGTGGAATTTGAAAGAATGTTGCTGATTGCAGTCTGTACTGAGTGCAAAGCGTTCAGTGTGTGCTTTGCTTTCTTTTGTCAGAATTTAAAATTTTGAAGCAAGAGACTAAAACAAGCAACAGGTTCTTCTCTGTCAGCAAAAAGATACAAGTATAAAGACCACCCTTAAGTCAATATTGTCATGGTGTTACCCCAGGTGGCAACTAATCCCGCCACAGCCACTCACTCACTCCCCCAGTGGGATGAGGGGAACAGTTGGAAGACTCACAGTGAGAAAACTCATGGATTGAGATAAAGACGGTTTAAAAGGTAAAGCAAAAGCCGTGCACGCAAGGAAAGCAAAGCAAGGAATTAATTCAGCACTTCCCATGGGCAGGCAGGTGTTCAGGCATCCCCAGGAGGGCAGGCGCTCATCAGGTATAGCAGTGCCTTGGGAAGAGAAACACAAATGACCTCCCCTTCCTCCTCCTTCCCCCAGCTCTATATACTGAGCACGATGCTATATCCTTTGGGTCAGTTGGGGTCAGCTGCCCCAGCTGTGTCCCTTCCCAACTCCTTGTGCACCCCCAGCCTCCTTTCTGGTGGGGCAGTGTTAGAAGGGGAAAAGGCCTTGTCTGTGTAAGCACTGCTTAGCAACAGCTAAAATATCCCAGTGTTAACAACATTGTTTTCAGCACAGATCCAAGTCAGAGAACCATACTAGCTACTGTGAAGATAGTTCACTCTCTCTGAGCCAAAACCAGCACAAATACACAATATATTATGTCTTTAGTCTCCTTTGAAATAATACAAATTGCCAAAATTAAATTCAAATAAATTTTTAAGACACTGTTTTCTTGGTGTTTTTTTTCCCTTGGTATTTATTAGTTTCTGTACTTTCAGTGGGCTCTGTCTCAATGTCTCTTCAGTCTCCCATTGGTGATTCCATCTCCAGGTCCTATGCACTACCATGCCAACCTTTCTAACACTGCACATTTCTGGCCACAAGCAGTCTGTATGGAGCTGCAGTCTCTGCTGCTGAAGTGTTTCAGCCCTGTGTCTTCAGCTGCAGTATTGAGCCCACTCAAAACTTTGGGCTTGCACCACTGCAAACTGTCTTAGTTCCACAATGATCAATGTTATAATGACACTAGGAAAAAAGCATTAAGGCAATGCTTAAAAAGCCCCACATCACAGGACAAAAAGTACTGCCCATTTAATCTTCTTCATTGTTCTGGATAATCAGAAAGTCTTGGGGAAGTGAAATGGTTTTAGATTTTTGCATATAAAATAGCTTTTAAAATCATGATTGTGGTATCTTATGTGTCTGACTCTGCTCCTTTAGACTGGAGACCTGATAAAATAACTAATACTAAAAATGTCTACTGATTAGTGTACACACCTGTAAGAGATTGATATCACCTTAACTGGCTAGTGAACAAATGTCTGATATGAGCAGGACTCACTCACAACTGTATCACTACAAGACAACAATTCTGAGTTACAATTCTGTGGCCTGTTACTAGTACTGCTAATTCACAACTGCTATGCAAGCTCCATCATGCCACAATTCCCTTCCCTTTTCCACTTACTATTGGGCACAAGCCTGTCCCTTCTCACCCCACCCTTGCACACCATGTCTTTTGGACACAGACCTGATGAGAATTCAGGAGGTTGTTGTCTTAGGGGTGTTGTCTGCCATCCTGGGAGACCTGGAGTCACAGAACAGCTTTACCACTGGAGGTGTTCACGCTTCTAGAACCAGAATATCTCATCCCTCTTTATTCTCCACAGGAATATTCCTAATGCCTATTTTTAAAAATTATTTCCTGATTTTTTTTCCTATTTAATTAATTCCTAGTGGCTATTTTCCTGAACCTACCTTGTCACCAACCCTGCACCTCTTTTTCTCTGCCTAGGGTCCTCCTAGACAAATAGGACCTATTTAATGACATGCTTCTATTTCTGTTTTCCTTACTGGTCCCAATTCTGCTATATCCACACCCAAATTTGGTGTTTCTAACACCGTTATCCAGGCACTTTTGATATAATATGGTATTGCTCATACTGCTACCTAGATAGTCCCAAGACTCCCTTTAGACCCTTTCGTTCAAGCTGGTTACATTTCCTCTATACCATATGCTTTTTGAACAGAAATATGTTATCTTCAGCCTTGACTTCCCTACTAGCTATTTAAGCCAAGCAGCTTCTTGATTTATGCAGAGACAGCTTGCACACCAGAGCAACAGAATAACCCATTTTGTGCTTATACAATCTCTGCCCTTGAGCAGGTTCAGTTACCCTCCAGGTTCCCATGGTGTCATTAGCTGGTTTTGAAGTCCAATGTTTGAGTCTCTGGCTCAGAGTAAGGATGTAAGGAATGTCCTTTGAGGAGCAGTTGAGTACTTCAGTCCTCTGTAGTTTGGAGAAAAGACTGAAAGGTGACCTCATTGCTACTGAGGAGGACAGGTGGAGGAGGAGACTCTGATCCCTTCTCCATGGTATCTAGTGATAAGGTCCCATGGAAATGGTTCAGAGCTGCCCCAGGGGAGGTTTTGAATGAACATTAGGAAGCATTTCTTTACTGAGAGGGTGAGAAAACACTGGCACAGGCTTCCTAGAGAGGTGATGGATGCCCCCAGCCTGTCAGTGTTTTAGGGGTGTTTTGACAATGCCTTTAACGATCTGCTTTAACTTTTGGCCAGCCCTAAAATGGTCAGGCAGTTGGACTAGATGTTCACTGATCTGAAAAGGTCTATTCTACTCTAAACAACCCCAGAAGAGACCCACTAGCAAGGAGATGTGCATTGCAGCAAAAAATACTTCATTGATGTCAGCAACCATATCACATCTTGTTAAGAGTCACTTTTTCTTACCAGGGAACACAGAGCCTCCTGCTACTGCCAAAATGCCAGGCTGCATTGCCAGTTGCTCCTTTTCACTGTCATCTGGCATCTCACTTCACTTTACCACCAAAACCATCACCTCTGAGCTAAGACCCCGTCACCGCTCCCTGCCATCTGCCAGCTGCCACTTCCAACCCTACACAGTCTTGTCTCACTGGGAGCATTCTGCAGAGGCAAGGCTGCACTCACCAAAGCTGTGCCTGCTGCTCACACAGACAGCACCTGCCCAGCCGTGGCAGCACTGACTGCAGGCCTGCGCTGGGGAGAGCATCCCTGCCAGCGCGGGAGCAGCTGGGCTGTGCAGGGCCATACCACCCCCAGGGTGGCCTGGTGGGGTAAAGACCACATGGGTTTGAGTCACAGCCCTGGCTGAAGGTAAGAAAAGCTGCACAAGTGCTTCCTAGTCCTTCTGCTCCTTGACAGTGTTAACAGGGAAACTGCATCCTTTCCATAAATTCGGCGTGAGGAACTGCATGAAAGATTCATGGTAGCATGACCAATTTTAAAACCTCTAGATTAAAAGGCAGCAATTCTCATGTTACTGGGAACTGAAAAGGACAAGGACAGCACACAGGCACCCTTGGGGAAATGGCTCAGCTAAGACAAGCTGCAATATAAGAGACAGTCAGTGGGATTCATGTGTAAACTCTGGACACCTACAATGTGTAAATGATTCATCTCATTTGGAAGAGAACATCTACGTTTGGTCACATGAACTGCACTGTAACATTTAGCTACTTCTCCTCCTACATGGTTCAGGAATAGTGCTCTGCAATACCTCGCTCAGGCACCTTCATATCTGGATAGATAAATTTCACACCACATCTAGAGGTAGTATCCCTCTGCTTAGGAGGTAAATTGTAGGTGCTAGCACTGTCCCTGTCAGAATTTGAAATCAATCTCAGTTTTTCTCGTTTTGAATTTATGAACCCTCAGAACTGCAGAAAATAAGACTTAAAAAAGACCCACACTTTACCTTCAATAATCAGTATTTTCTTTGTGATTTTATTCAAACTTAAAAAATAATACTTCTTTTTTATCTTTTGTTAGAACTAATTAGAATTCCTTCACATGACTTTCCACTTTGATCTGTAAATCAATTTCTGACCCTACCAGCAACTTGTGAAATATTTATTAGCACAAGAATATTATCACAGCCTGATTATTGTCTAGATCACCCAGCAGCATACATGCCAGGATGTTATTACTGAGAAACTTGGTGTTTATCTGTAAATTGTGACAGTAATTTTCCATGTCCCATACTCTGCCTTTCTACAGGTTTTTGTTTACCCATGCTCTGGTCTGACATACCATTCCATCTTGCCTGTCTCTTTGTCTTGCTGTACAGACATCATCTTGCAAAGCAGGATTACAAAATCAATATGATTAAATCAAATAATGGCATTATAATGAAGCAAGCTTCATAAGAGAAATTTTAATCACTCGTGGATGTCACATTTATGTTAAAAGCAGAGTGTCTGATTTATGGTTAGTCTTGTATGCCTTGTATATTAATTGTGGAACTAGATATAATTTAAGGGGAAGCTATAGTAGATGTCTACAGAAGTTTATGCGTCATGGAAAAGATGGGCAGGGATGGATCCAGATACGCTCCCATAGGAGCCTGTCTAATTTGATGATTTGATTACATTTGAAGCAAACAGAACAAAGTAGGTTGGATACAACAGGTTGTAGGCCGTTGGAATTCCTTAATAAAGAGGCTGTGGATGCCAGAAGTTTACACAGTCCCAACAGGAGACCAGAAAAAGTACCCTGAGATATTTTGGGGGTTATCAAACCATCACAAGCTCAGGAAATTCCCTCAACATTGTTGGAAGCTGGGACAGTTAGGCAAAGGCATCAGCACAGGCTACCAGCTACCTCATTTTAACACTTCCTTAACTGACCAGTTGCAGCCACATTTGGAGATGTAGGGGACTAGATGGCTGCTCCTAAGTTTGAAAAGTTTGTAGATGTTTAGACCAAGGTTCCTCAGAAATGGTTAGTAGAGCTGGCATTATTTCTTCATGGAAAAACATGAGCAAGCATCTAGAGTGAGCATCTAGATAGCAGATGAGTGCTAAGGGCTGAGGGAGGGGAAGAGAGGAGAAATACCACAGGCAGTTTCTGACAACGAAAAGCAAGCTGATTGTTTTGAATTAAGTAAGCGGATGGGTGAAAGAGGATTCAAAAAGAAGATGACATAGTGAGAATTAGAAAAGTGGTCTTTCAGCTGCAGTCTCAAGGAGCAGGACGAGATTGTCAACAGCAGATAAATCATGGGAAGACGATTACAGTGTTGAAAGTCTGAGCAGAAGTTTTGCACAGCAGCTGTGCTGCCTCAGGCTGTCAGTGCCATGCTCAGCATCATCCCTCTGGCAGCAGCAGTAATAAGTGCATAAGGTATTTTGGTTCTTTTTTGTTGGAATGGAATATTCTTTATTAGAGGCTGATAAAATACAAATCTACTCCAAATGCAGCTAGAGCAAGAGAAATTGATGCATCTATCCCTTACCATAGATAGCTAGGATTATTGAGGCTTGCAGCCTGAGCCAGAAACTGTCCCCACTTTTCCTCAGCTGTGGGAACAACACAGGCTGTACTCTGTTCCCAAGTTCACCACAGCAGGATCCTCACTGCTCTGCCTCCTACCTTGCCCTGCCCACGGTACAGCTGGTGACCAAGAACTCTCTGCTGCACCACATCACAAGTACCCGCTGTACCAGGACAAAGGGGTGAGAAAAGGGGACCTCTCCTCCCTGCCTTCTGCCTGTGAGCAGGTACTGCATGTCAGTCCTTACAGAAAGCCAAGAGGCAGAGCCCATGGAGGATTAGATGCAGGGAAAATGAAACAAGTAATGGTTACAGGTTCAGGTTTAGGCTTTATTGCCTTCTGATCTTCAGTACTCTCCAGGAGCATGGGGCACTGACAGCTTTGTGTCTGCTGCCTGGGATCCTTGCTCAGTCACCATCAGGACATCCCTCTTGCCTTGCTCATTAACTCCCTGCCCGGATGGAAGGACCCCTGCCAAGAAGTATTATTTAAAGCTTGCACCTAATATTTAAACTTGAATAATAAACACAACCATCATACTATTCACAGTGACCAGGGAAATGAAAATTTCAGTGCGAAGATAAAAATCCCTGCCTTACTTATGTGAGTTGCAGATGACAACTGCAAATCTTTGAGAGAAATGTCAGCAATATCTGTTTATCTCTGTTTTTTTATCTAAGTACTGCTAAATATAAAATCCCTAAACAAGAAGCAGGTTCTGTGACCTGAAGCTTTTTACACCACAGCTGCAGGCTATGATGCAGCACATATGGCCTCCTTTGATGCTGTGTGGCGTAGCTCTTTCCCAGAGTGTTAATGCGTGCTCCGTTCCCAGCCTGTTCCACAGCAGGACAGCAAGGTGTGGCCATCTGTGAATACACGGGTCCGGACAACATCAGAGGCTGCGGGTGAAAGCTGCCCTCTGCTCCTAGGCTGTTTTACCAGGTGTGGCCGACCCCAGATGTGCTTTAAAAATACAGCATCTGGAAGGGCTTTCTATTGGCAGCACTTAAATCCTGACGTGCCCGCGGATCCAAGACCTTCAGGGCCCGCTTGGCTGAGGGTTTCCCTTTCCCTCATCACCACCCTCTCTGTCCCTCAGCCGCGGGAGCTCCCGCGTACCCGGGCCTGAGCTGCCCTGTGCGGGCTCCGGGCAGGAGAAGGGAGGGATCCCGCGGCCCGTCCTGCCGGGACCACCGCTCCCGCTGCCTCCCGTGTCCCCCCGAGCCGTGCCCGGGACCCTCCCGGGGCCGCCGCTGCCCGCCGCGCTCCCGGGCCGCCCGGCGCATGCGCGGTGGCGCCGCCGCGCGGTGGCTCCTGCGGGGACGCGGGCGCCGGGGCCGCCGCCGCGACGTGTTGCGCTCGGAGCCCGCATGGGCTGTGCCGCACCGGCTGCTGCGGCCGCGCCGCTCCCGGCCGCCCTGCTGCGGCCGCGCCCGGCTCCGCAGGCTCCAGCTGTTCGCTGGGATGCCTTAAAGGACCTCTGCGCTCCTGCGGTTCATTCCGGGCCGCTCTTGCCTCCTCCTCCTCCCCCCCACGGCTGCGAGCCCCTTCTTGAACTGCTCCGCACGCTATCGCTGCTCGGTGCCGGCGGGCATTTCCATGCGAGCGCCAGCCGCCCGCTGCTGTAACGTGCATCAGCACATCAGCCAGCTCCCGCTCCGAGCCCGGAGCGATTTCATTACTTGTGGTGGTGCGGGGACCATTTTTCGGCAGGAAGGTCCAGTGTAAGTTTATTTTCGGCTTCCGCTCTTCTGTACCGGCCATCGGTTTTGTTCACCATCCCCCGGGAGCCGAGGGAACCGAAGTTGCCAGGTAAATGCCCCCTTCCTTGTCTGCAGCACTTCGGGAGGCGGCTCCGGTCTGCCTGCTTGCATGGCTGCTGCGCCGCTGTTGTACGGCACGGGTTGCGAAGCAGAGGCAGCGCTTAATGGCACAGCTGTCACCGGGCATCTCGTGTCGCCGCCCGCCTCCCGTGATTTGGCTCCGCACGGCTGCGGGGAGCGGGCACAGCCGCCGCTGCCGCCGCTGCCGCCGGGGTCGGGGCCGCCCGCCCCGCCCGCCCCGCGCTGCCCGGGCCGGCGGGGGCTGCGCGCCGGGCCCGCGGGGCCGGGGGAGCGCACGGGGCCGCTGCGGCAGCGCGGCCCGGCCGCGGCCCCGCCGTCACCGCTGTCGGTGTTGTCCCCGCAGGCCGGGCGGCGCCGCCCGTCCCCGGGGAAGCCCGGCGGCGTGAGGCCGCCCGCCGCCGCTGCTTATGCAACACATCATCGATAACCACCCCGACATGGCCACGGCGCTGCTGGCGGGCGAGAAGCTGAAGGAGCTCATCCTGCCGGGGCAGCAGGATGACAAGGCGGGCGCGCTGGCGGCTCTGCTGCTCCAGCTGAAGCTGGAGCTGCCCTTCGACCGCGTGGTCACCATCGGGACCGTCCTCATCCCCATCCTCCTCGTCACCCTCGTCTTCACCAAGAACTTTGCCGGTAAGGGCGGCAGGACGGGCAGGGTCGCGTCCCAGTGCATGCTGAACGAGACCGCTGGTGCTGGGAGATGTCAGCCAGCCCTCGCCGTGGCGGTGGGGACAGCGGCAGGGCGGCAGTGCCACTGCCCCAGAGCCGCTTGCGCTCGGGAAGCGCCGCTGCCCCTCGCCGAGGCGGGCAGGACAGCGGCGTTGCCTGGCTGGCAGGGTCGTGGTGTCGCCGTCCGGGCCGGTCCCCAGCGGGGACAGCTGCTGCCTCTTGCCTCGGCCGGCGAGCGAGGGGTGGGGAGGTGCTGGTGCTGCCCAGCAGCAGGTGAGAGCTGGCGTGGGTGACAGAGCAGGTTAATGCTTGAGGTAGATCCTGGACAGGTGCTGAGCTGGACCCTGACTGATGTCAGGCATTGTCCTGATGCTACTTCTACAGCGTGAGTGTTAACACAGCCTACCAGGGAGAGGCTGATGCTTTCATGGAGACTGATACTATATATGGAGCCCCATGCCGGGTGCTTTGCTGGATTGTGACAGTGGAAATCACTGGTGTCTGTTTCTGCTGAGGGTCATCTTGCATAAACTGGTAACAGTTTAAAAGGTCTGGTTTGAATGCCCATCATCACCAGTCTCAGAAGGTCAAGTTTTGGTGAGCCTTGAAAATTACTGTTCCAGTGAACTATTATGGCACCTTTTGGGCCACTAGCGCATGTGTAAACATTGTTTTGCTGTGTGGGTTGTAGGCTTGATGAGTGTAGCTGCCAGTGCATGATGGCTTTTAGCGTCCCTTGAAGCTCCATACTGAAAATCCATGGGAAATTATTAGTGCTTTAATATGCAGGACTGACCTGGCAGTCTGTAGCTTGTGAGATTGGTGAGAATTGGCTGTACTTAACCAGTTTAAACATACCAGAATCAGGCTCTTGCTTTGCATGCTGCTTTGGGATTGACTGGAAGTCAATCCCTTAATACTTGTTTTCATTATGAGGTGAATTAAATCACCTAGAAGTATAACTGCTTACAAATGGAGTCTGGAGATTTTTCTTAATTATAGTTAAAACTTCTTCAATCTACCTCAGTTTTCTAAAAAATAGTTTTATAGCTCAAGATCTGCAGCCATAGTTAGTAAGAACCTCATCTTTTGGATGCTCTTCTGGAGGTATGTTGGAGAAACCATGTTTACGGGTACATGAAAACTGGGTCTTCATAGCAACTGAAAGACAGGTTTCAAGGTCATCTGTGGGATGCAAAAGTTCTGTGATCGCTTCCTCTGCAGAGAACTAAGCTAATGAAAAGGCAATCCTACAGCAGCTCATGGGAGTGCATGCTTACATGTATGCTTTCATACTGTTAGAGATGCGCAGATTGGAGCCTTGGTAGGCCCAAAGACAACCTTGGATGCAGGCAAGGTCATGCCCCCTTCATGTGTGTTCCTTGACTAGGACAAGATTCTAGCAGCAGCCCCTTGGTGCCTCACTGCTTGGTCAGACAGCAGCAGCTTGCTCCATGTGAAGAAGCCATCTGAGGCTGCAGATTGTAGAGAAGTGTCAAGTCTGAGACTCAGATTTATACAGTGGATGTCCTGATGTAAACTGTAGTCCACACACATCGAGAAGAAAGAGGGCCTGTTGAATTTGCTCACATCTGCCTGTACTTCTGCTGTTGAGTTTATGTTGTGCTGTGGAAGACTATTATCTAGGCTCACAGTTGTGTTTCAGATTTGTTTTTCAGAAGGACTAAAAGCAGTGGCACTTATGTCTACTTATGGGCTGTGTATGCTGATTTGACCCAGTAAGATAGACAGATTATCTATCTATCTAGATAGGTAGATAATAAGCAGAAGCCTATTGTGTCCTGACAGGACAAAACTTATAAGGTAACACAGAAAACACCTTTACATCTCTGGAAAAACGTGGAATAACATTCTTCTCTCATATGATGTCATGTTTGTTCAGATGGTCTGCAGTTAGAAAAATAATATGGGAAAAGGAAAAAATTATGCAAGAGAATGTAATAGAAAAGGTCTAAGGATCTAATAAAACTAAATAGATACTTTTTTAAGCTTAAGTCTAAGAGTTCCAGGTTAGTGAATTCAGTTCTGCTTCCACAGAGTTCAAGAGCAAAACTGACATTAATTTTAATGTGATCTTAATCAGATGTTGCTCTTTTAATGAAACAGTATTTACTCAGACTCTTTGCTAAGTCATGCATGTCCAGAGATACTGACCCTGGTAAAAACAATAGTTTATCTAGAGTCATGCTTACTACTGATTCTACAGTTTGTGTTATTTCACCCATACACTGTCACCAATCTTGAAAAAAATCTAACTTTGTTTGCTTTGAATACTGCTCCTTCTGTGCAATTTAAATAGTAGCTATGCAAGTACAAACTTTGCTGATGGAATTGAGTAAGGTACCTACTGCCTTTTGGTTGTGAATAGTTTTCCAAACTTTGCTTTGGGCCCTTGTGTGCTTATCTTATACTTGCTATTATTTCTCATTCTGTTAATGATATCCAGTGCAAGCTATGTGAAGATACCATCATGCCACTAAACTGAAAACAACCCTCTTTTCTGGGATCTATACCGTCTTAATCAGTATTGGTAAAGCTTTTGGAACAATGGTGTGTGCACTCAAGACATGAAAATGTAGTTGTCTAAAAGCAGTGGTTCTCAAAACTTTTTCACTGAGGATTGGAAGAACCCTCATGATCAGTGGGTAGAGGAGATCTGAGCCTCTTATCTAGTTTATGTGTGTGCAAAGTGTGGCTGAAAGTCAAGAGCAGCTGTAGAGCCTGTCCAGCAGGGCTGGTGTGATTGGTCAGGCAGGGAGGGTGTCCTGCCCTGGGGTGTGCAGAAGGTGCCCCATCTTCGTGGGAAGCTGGGAGTCCCCAGGCAGCAGTAAGTCTGCTGGGGCCAAAGGCTGCAAGGAAGCATGAACAAAAGCAAAGTTCAGCCCTACATCAGAGGACAAAGAAAGAGCATAGTGTTTATTTAAAAGATTGTAATGGACAACCTTAAAAATCATTATGTGTGTAGTATAATATGTTGTAAACTCTATTTTGCCTGTGGCCACCTAGTTAATTATGTTTTTTAGTGCCATGGGCAAAGTCACTGTTTAGGTAAACGTGCTCTTCATGTAAGTGATTTGTTTGCCCTTGAGTTGGAGTGTTTTGATCTTTCCATTTCTTTTGAGAAATTTAATGACAAATTACTGTTTTGGTAGCATAAGAGGCAAGATCTAATTGTTTAGCAGATACTATGCCAGTATTGTGAAAAAATTACAGTTCATCTGAACTTAATGTGTTACAAAAGACTTTAAATTAGATATTGTGCTTTTCTTCTATCATAAAGTCATAGAACAGTTTGGGTCAGAAGGTACTTTAAAGATCATATAGTCCAACTCCCTGCCATGGACATAGATGCCTTCCATTAGACCAGGCTACTCAAAGCCCTGTCCAGCCTGGCCTTGAACAGTTCCTTGAAGAGATGGGACATCCACAACTTCTCTGGACAATCTGTTCCAGTGCCTCACCACCCTCACAGTAAAGAATTTCTTCCTTGTGTTCAATCTAAAGCTACCCTTTTCCAATTTAAAACCACTGTCCTGAGAAACAGGCCTGCTAAAAGTCTGTCCCTGTCATTCTCAAAAGCCTCCTTGAAGTACTGAAAGGCCTCAGTAGGATCTTCTTGGAATCTTCTCTTTTCCAGGCCAGACAGCCCCAGTTCTCTCAGCCTGTCATAGAAGTTCTCCGTCCCTCTGATGATTTTCAGGGTCCCTCTGGTCTCACTCTGGGAGATGTTTCCTGTGCAGACGGGTCCAGTCCTGCTCATGGAGTCTCATGAGGACAGAGTGGAGGGCTCTCGACCTGCTCTGTGTTGTGCAGCCCTGGGTGCTTGGTGTCCTTACAGTGTGCTCAAGGTGGAAAGAGGGGTTGTCATCCTTGGCTCTATAAATGAATCTGTAATGTAGCTAAAATGTATTGGGAGATAAGGTTTTGTTTGCATACTTTGCTACTAGATTGCCATCTAGTAGTGAAGTATTTGGGGTGCATTTGGGGGGAAATTGAGCTCTCTGCAGGAGGAAGGCAAAGGGCAGACACACTGCTAGGATGTGCTCCTGAAAGTTGAATTCAGGCTGCAAAGGAGGCAGTAAGAGCTTGACCATTGATTTCAATGGGGACAAGAGTTCACTCTGATGGCTGAAGTAAGATATGATTCTTGCATTGGCCCCCACTTCCTAAAGTTTTTTCACAGGAGGAAATAAAGTCATGCAGCTAACCTCCTACAGTGTAATTTCTGAGTCCCCTAATTCTCATTTGGTTTTCAAGCAAACCAGTGTGATTCCAGAAAGGACACCCCTAGAAAGTTAATTAAAATAAATCTATGAATCTATAAATCTTTTCCATTTTTACTGAGCATAAGATCATCATAAAGTCATCTAGGAGCAATATTCAGCTACCCAACACAAAGAAAGCCCACATGAGCTCTCACAAAAGAAGAATGAATATTATTTCCCTTTCTAAAACTCAACCATGAATGAAACTAGCATATCCTCTATTTAGAGGCCAATGTATGATGACCTTGAGGATAATAAAGAAAGTTTTTGAGGCATTTTTCTCTCACCTAGTGGATGGAATCTGTATTTAACTATGAGTTTTCTGGTTTCATGGAGTCAGAGGGCTCTCAGGAGCCAGCACAGGCTGAAGGATATCTCTCCAATAGTAGTGCCCTTGATGAGGTAACAATGCATGCAGTGGGTGGTCCCAAGGGAACTTTGGTTTGCTGTGTTTTTGTTTGAAAATTACTACTTTAAAGATAACAACTAATTTTTTAATTTAAATATGAGAGCAAATGTATTTGAAAGAACACATGACATAACCCCCATCAGAACAGTGACATAACCTCCATCACACACTATATAGTCTTAGGCATCTTCTGGAGCATTCATGCAGATGTGTATGCAGTGCTTTGCAGAGATGCATGCTTGTATTTGACTCTCTGGAGCTTTGATTTCTCATACCAAGCTTTTTATTTCCTAGCAGTTAGTTATTCCTGTGCAAACTAGAAGTAAAATACAACCAGTATGAACAGAGAGTTCAGATTTGATAGTACTGCACTGTCCCAGTGTATGAATAGGTGACTATACCAGGTGCTGCCTGGTGGTAAAGCAAATTTTATGTCTGTTAGTATAGGTTGTCACTTTTGTATTTCCATTTTAGCTGCATTGAGGCCTCCTGGATTGTTCCCTTTCATATGATAAAGGTTTTGGGATTCTTTTTATTGGAAGTGTTTCTTTGTTAACCTAAGTCAGACTTAGGTTAATATTTAGTGAAAGAAATGGTAATACACCAAATTTAATTAAATTTTAGAAAGTAAGGATTTAGGGTACAGAGTCTTAGTCCAGTTGTAGTCTGTGTTGGTTTTCACAACTGGTTTTAAGTTAATAAGTTTCAGTATCTCTTGTCAAGGCATGGTCAGTCTGGAATTATACGGATATAGATAAACAAGATCAGTCTATCAGCCTTTCCATTTTCACTTCCTTTCCAAAAGGCACAGAATGTGGAGTATTAGACTGCCAGTTTGAGGTGGGTTTGTTTGATGTTCCATATGTTTTTTGTCCTTCACTCTCCCTGGTTTTGCCATGGCACCAGTACACACAAGCTGCAGCCACAGGTGGGATGCTGCTGGGCCAGCGCGTGCTGTGTCCTTTCCTTCATGGGTGGCAATGGTGCTACAGCAGCAGGTGGCAGCCTTTGGTGTTGAGTGTCTCATGGCATTTGCAGAACCTCCAGGACACTGTTCTATAATCCAGTAGATTGAGAGACACTTGGCTTTCATGATGTGCTGCTTAGTTCTTTTGTATCACTCAATGTTTTTAGTGAGTGGTTTAAATATTCCAGTGTTGTGCTGGGTTGAGAAGCAGCTCCATCAATAATGTATGTGGGAAGTTCTCTCTCTAAGGGACCAGAGAGTGGTGGGTTCCAAAGGAGATTACATTGCTGGGTTTGTTGTGTTATCTTCACAATATTGAAGTATTTTGGTTTCCAAACTGATGTTGGAATGGTATTGCTAAGTCATATCCCTCTTGTACAGTGCCTCACACTTTCTATTCACAGGGAGTTATTCTTTCCATATTGCAGTCATGTTTGCTCTTCCCACCCAAGCTGTTAAATGCTGGTACTTCATTAAAATAAAGCAAAGCATTCATCTAGTTGATTTTTATACTTTAGTCAAAAGCCAAGCTTTGGCAATTGTTTTCATGCTAGGATCTTAAAACAGTGCCTACAAAATACAAAAGAGGTTGCTCAAAAATACTGTATTTCTGTGTCTCTTAGCGGTTGTATAGCTCAACCCTCTACCATCCTTCTGCTAGAAAACTTTCATAAGAAAGCAATGGAAGGAAACAGTGTTTAATGACTGAAGTATCAATTCAAGGTTTTATGTTATATTTTCTGATTTGTAATCATTTGCATAAGCAATGCTTACATAACTGTGTAATACAGTATATGCATGAGTTCAATGTCTTTTTCACTTTTCACCCTCCAGTATGTTTGATATAGTACTTGTCATATTTTTATATTACGAGATGGAGTCTTATTTTGTATTTCTGGTCACTTTTCTATTTGTATTTGTTTTGAATTGTGTCAGGATAATTACATATGCTTATTTAGGTGACTTACCTAATAGATGGCTTTTGATCTTTCCATTTTTTCTCTCCAACTGCACTTGAAGAAAGTGAAGATGGCATTTTCCCAAATGACTTTGTCAGTGCTAAGAGTACAGAGCCGGATTGTTTAGTGTATGACAAAGTGATGACACCACTGCAGAAATTGTTCTGAGGTGATATTAGCAGAGAAAAGAGAATTTAGGGAGTGTAGCAGTACCACTTAAGTGCTTTCTTAGCACATATTTTTTAAAAGGGCTAAAATGGATGCAAGCACCCACAGCTTGGCTGCAGTTTGGCTGCTGGCTGTTCACACTGCTGATGGAATTTTTCCCAAAGGAAAAATTCCATCAACCCTTTACACACACAAACTCAAGGTGTGCAGAGGATACACTAGCTGGGACTCTGTGAGTTTTGATCATTCAAAGATTTGCAGTTACACAGGTGAATAGAAATGTAT
Source organism: Calcarius lapponicus (assembly GCA_039654755.1). Lineage (NCBI taxonomy): Eukaryota > Metazoa > Chordata > Aves > Passeriformes > Fringillidae > Calcarius > Calcarius lapponicus. The sequence goes on along the minus strand of JBBFKN010000028.1, from coordinate 828,371 downwards.
TCTTGAAGAAATGCATGAGCCATACATCACTCCACTGCAGTTCCTAGGGACTGCAGATATTTTCTCTGTCATAAATTCCATTTCTCAGACCTCATCAACACACATACATCATCATTTTTTAATCATGTCTTTAATGACCTGTTTGCCTTATTAACCCCTTCATTTTTTCAAGTGTCATATGTGGGAAGAGGTCCAAAATACAGATGAATTTTAGCTTACTGCATGCTTTCAGATAACCAACAGATTTGAACAGATGGCCAAAAATATTTCTGTTTAAGAGCTACTTAATTTATTCGCCTTTGACAAAAGGAAACCTTGTGAATAAATAAAGAGTAAGGTCAAGATTGTTTTTCAAAGCTACCCTGAAGTACTTGAGGCTCTTTGTTGTCTCTAAACTAGATAGAAATCATGCATCCATGATGCAGAGGAAATTTCAGCTTGTGGGGTTTCTTACATCTATAACAGTCTTCAGGAAGAATCTGCATCATCACTGAGTTCCTTGAGTCCTCTCAGTATTAAAAATAGCTGCAGTGGACACCCTCAGTACATGTATATGTTTAATTACAAAAGCTGAATAATTTCACAGCAGACCAGCATAATTCTTGTAGATTCCTTCTTTTTCACATGATACAGGATTTATCCTAAGAAAAACATTGAAATCAGGACGCGCATTTCCATCACTGGGGGTTTTGTCCCAGGCTTATAATATACTCTTGCATTTGAATGGGGATGCAGCTGTTACTGTGATAGCAGGCATAGTTAGCAAGCTTTGGGGATTTGTTTGCTTTTCTTTAGTGGCACCAAGCCTATCATGCAGGCTCAGAGTTCATGGAGCAGTGCTGCAGCCGGGTGCTGAGATGAGTAGGGTTTTTGCAGATCACAGCTCAGTGACTATTTCTGGAGTTTTAGTTTAATTTTAGATTCATGATGAAGTAATTATTGCACATTTTGAGGCTGAGGTACCTTATCTTCTGTGAGATTGACGTTTTCCACAGGAAGTCAGGAGCCCTCCACACTGGAAGTGTCAGAGCCCTTGGGAGCCTCAGGTGGTGGATTGTTCTGTCTCTTCTGTGATGAATCAAAGCAGTTTTGATACTTCACAAAACACAATTTCTCTACACATGGAGGAACCAGTTTTCCAAAAGCAGAAGACCAGACATCTCTGCCCTCTAAATACTATGTCATTAACATAATGTTATTACCTAATGAGCTAACTGTTGGTCCTTTTCTTCTTTTTCAATATGAACTTTTCTGGGTGCTGTGTGTGTGCCAAGAGGTACTTAATACAAGCCATCTTTTTAATTTCTAGTCATTAAATAATAATAATACTATAGAACAAACATGCTGTTTCCTCTTGCTTTCTGTGGTTGTATTTTGTACTCGACCCTTGATTTAAGAAGCCACCATGGTTCATATTTCATCAGTTTCACTGGAATTTCATGATTCATTTCATTTCAGCATTTATTCTTGCCGTTTCCTTCAGGTGTTACTGCAGTCCACATTATCATACTGTCTGAGTGCATGTAGTTGCTTTGGGGTTCCATCTCCAGCGGGCAATTTTTGACCTCTGCAAAACGTTAAAATATTCTTTTCACACCTTACTACTTCTCCTATGCAGAGATCTGTACATCACTGAAATTCCCTTCACCTCTTCATGCAAGCACTAAATTTAGAAGTAAACGTTATTCAGATCTCTTTTGTAGGACTGACTGCGTGGCTGAATTTCGTTAATTATATTTAGATTAATACATTCCTTTAAATTCAGATCTAACCTTCCCTCAAATCTTGGCACCAATAGTCAGTCACTATAAATAAGCTCTCTTTTCAGTGACTTTACCACCATGCTGCATGACCACTACATGGTAGAGGGCAGCTCATGACTGAGGACATTCCTCTATAGGAGCAGCCTAAGGGATTTCATCTAAGTGTTTCTGCACCTTCCTCATAACAGCTGCTATTTCCAATACATACCAAGACAAGCAGGAGTAGGTGTCTGTTTTTCCTGGCTAACCTGGGCAGGTGTACAAAGCCTGAAGCCCCAGATTTCCAGTAAGGGTGAGCACACCAGAGTCTATTACATACAGGGAATATGGTTCTGTAAATTTATATATACACTAGGAAAGTGCATTGTTAATTCATTGATTCTACAGATCCAAAATATATGCAGTTCAAGCAGCAGTTCTGCAAGGCAAAAAGACCCAAATTGGAAATACAGGGAGACCTGCTGCTGCCCTTGCACTTCAGTTACCCTTGTGGGTGAGCCATTGCCAATCAATCTTTGAAATTGCTTATCTGCATCTCACTCTTTATGACTAATCCTTACAGAGTATAGGCAAATAAAACCCAATAGCAGCAGTGGTTTCCTGTCTCATTTTTTTAGGGACTTTCTTTTCAAGATTTTTTTCTTAAACAGGACAAGTGGTTTCAGAGATTGGGCAAAAAAGGCTTTGCTGATCATGGAGAAATTTGTACCTTAGGAAGACTTCATGGGCATGGAACCTGTATTCAGACTGGAAACAATATTTCCTAAGAAAGGTAAAGGTATTGTCTCTTTATTTCAGTAAAACTAGTAATTCTTTATAATTAGCTTGCTAAGTTGAGGCTTAGTTTGATGGATGCTTTCTCATTCATATGAGTAAACTCAGTGAGTTCAATAGGACTGTATGACATCCAAAATTAATTTCAGGGATCCATCCTTACCCTGTACTAATTTCTAACCTCTAAATATCCTTTAAATAAAGTAGCTGAAATAAACTAGTTAAATTGAGTTTTTCCTTTTGCTGACAGTTAATTTGGGTATTAGCTAGCACTTGTTAGAATCATTTGAAGCAGAATTGCGTATTCCTTGAGGACCATGTGACTGGGATGGAAGACATGTATACTGTTTAGATAATATTTTACTTCCTTAGACTACATTTTCAACCTCAGTAACATAAATGTTCTTTATTCATTTTTTCCAGAGAGAAGAGGATCCAGGACATTTCTTCTTTTCCTTTTGAAAATTGCTGAAAAAGTACTAAATAAATTATTTCTGTTTCTAAAAATAAACAGTTTGCTACCTGCTTTCTCGTGCAATCCTTTTAGTACTCAAAATGAATGAGGCATGTATGCAGATTGCTCCCATGTATGTGCTACAGAGCAGTATGATAAGAAATACTCTTGTTAAATACTGGCATTTATTGCTGAATTGAGGGAGTTTCTAACTTATTTTGTCTATTAGAAATGCGGGTACTGGTAAGTGATGGGCAGGGAGATTCAGAGATTCTACCTAAATGTTGGATTTCTCCTTGGAGACAAGTGGAGAGCACTGCACAAGGAGTGCTTCAGAGATCCTGACTGGATTGCCAGCTTATCTTCAGAGGCAGGTTGGGCACAGGGATGAGGATGATTCAGAGCTCTCTTCAAGAGGGCAGAGTGCCAGTTGCTAGGAAGCACTCGGCTAGTGTGAGTGTGCAGTATATTTAACTCAGTAAGTATAGTTATCAATATCCTTACCTGATACTTAGCTGGGGTCTCCAGGTAGAGTGTTTAGGCCCTTGTCCAGAGGCTGGGAGATGCAGCCTGTTCAGCAGCACCTAATCACCAGCTCTGCTGCCTACACCCTGTGTGGGGTACTGGCTGTCATGCTGAATGTTAACTCCATCCTTGAAGAAATCTTCACACAAGAGGCATACTTACCTTGCCTTGAATTGAATTCTTGCTTTGCAAGTATTTTCTTTTCTTTTTACATTTTTGTATTATATTTTCTCAAAACTGTTTCGTTTTTCTGTCTGCTGTTGGAAATTTTTACTGTTTCTTTTGCTTTACTCAGTTATTGCATTGGAATGCTAAATAATGTATTTCAGTGGGAAGATTAATGAAGAGTGATTTCTTTTTCTAGAGTATATTCTAAAAGCTGGAGGTCACAGGAGGCATATACAATTTGTTAGCATGGTTTATATTTTGGCAAATATACTTTATTCCACTGGGAACGCATTAGGTATAAAAATCATTTGCCCCGTTATGTAGGAGCATATACTGTTTAATATTAATTATTTTTTAATGCCTACCAAAGCACTCTAAATGTGTATTTTGCAGCCTGAAAAAATGGTGTTTAATTCAGGGCCCCTCAAAGAGGACAGTTGAATTATATTAAAGGATATGGAGGTTTGGGGACCACTGAAAGGAGGTGGCTGACCTTGGACTGGGAGCAGTAGGAGTGGGAGTGTGTGCCTGCGGGAAGCCCACAAGCGTTTCTCCAAGCCTTTTCTAAAAGCAGCAGACTTGACAGCTCCTAGCTTCAGTACTCTGACTTCACTCCTTTCCATACTATCTGGATTCTTTCTAAAGAGTTTTTTTTTAGCACAACACCTTCCATTATCCCTCTCCCTACCCTGAGTGTCTTCTGCAGCCATGCACTTTCATTCCCCTGAGATAAGGCTTCTGTACCACAGTACCTCCCTCAAGTCACTTCTCTCCCTTTCAGAAATGTTGAATATGATGGGATGGGGTGAGATGTTGCAGAATGAACCATGTGAAAAAACTTATCTGCCAAGGGATTTTAATTTCTCAAGTGGCATAACACAATCAGTTGTATTATACAACTAAGTAATTCTGTGTTGTTTATTTCATCTTGGTTGCATGTCTGAAAAATGCATTCAGATCTCTCTCATACCTTATCCTAGAGGACAGTTCTGCAGATTTCTAGAAGCTACTTTGGTGCATAGTGAGCAGGATAAAATGTATTTATGTACAATTGTTGAAAATATCTGACACATTGAAAAAAGGGAAATGAAGCTTCTTAGTGTGCATGTTTAGGCTTAAGTTAGTATGAAAAAACCATCACATCATCACATATTACCATCAAAGCCTTTCTTTTTTCAACATAGTAATTATTAGAAATATATCTTTCAAGGAGCAGAGAGACAGTTTATTTTTATGGGCTTTAGACTAGACAACCTTGAGAGGATGACCAATCCACTCAGCCATAATAATGCTCCCTAAGCTTTTAAAAAATTTTCTTTATAACACTTTATATGCAATTAAACTGTGGTGTCTCAGGAAAAAGCTGTGTTTCGTGGTGGCTGGAATGGCTATATGAAAAAGGACCTTCATAAACTGCATAAGAATTTTCAGCATGAAAGAAGTGTCAGTAGAAATTTCTATATTTATGAATATAAAGTTAAAAGAAAATGCATTTTGTATATTGCATTATCCAACATCAGAGCTGTGATTTTAGCACCATTGCAAACCTTTTTTTAATGCTCCTTACCTATCAGGAGGACACTGTAAAACAATCAAACAAAAAAAAATCTGCTCTGTCTTCTTCAAAGTGCATTAAGCAGAGGTCTCACAGCTAAGTGTGTTAAATGTGAAGTGAGTTATATGTGTGAGAACAACGTGTTCCTTTGCTGTCCTCATCAGATCTGTATGTCAATATCCAGCTATACATCATTGCCATCTTTCAACAGGATTAGTTGTTGACGTGGTGCTTTTCTTTTCCATTAATTAATGGTGGACACAGGCTGCAGTAGGGGAGAAACAATCCCATACCCTGCTATACCTGGATCAAACACCTTCAGGGTGTTTGCTAAATGCCAGGTTAAATGGTGCCACTAAGAAGTAACATTCACAAAGGCTAACTCAAAACCTGGTGTGGATCCCACTTGGCAGCCTTTGCAGAGAGACAGATTCTTTGTCCAGGCAACAGCTAAATGAGTCTTTTGCTTTGAGTCACTTCAGAAGGGAATTCATCTCTTCTCAGTTTTCTGGACCATTTTCTAGGGGAATGAGCTTCCAGGGTTGATGCAATGCTTTGTGAGTCAAGTCCTGCGATGAGAGGGTTAAGCTAAATATCCCTGTGGAATAACTTTGCCAAAATTCATGACATTCTCTGACAGTAAATATAGCTCAAAGATAATGCTGAGAGATTGTGGCAGCCCCATCCCTGGAAGTGTTCAAGGCAAGGCTGGATGGGGTTTTGAGTAGCCTGGTCTAGTGGAAGGTGTCCCTGCCCATGGCAGGGGGGTTGGGACTAGATAATCTCTAAGATCCCTTCCAGCCCAAACCAGTCTGTGATTTTACGATTCTATATTAGAAAGTACCATTTGAATAAAATAGTGTTGGAACCCCACTGCTCTCACTTCAGTAAATTATCAGAAGTTCCAGTGGCTCCACAGAGGATTTATTTTTGTCTGAAGAGTCTTGGGATTTACATTTTATACAGTGAAAATCATGCCAATTTTGCAAATATGCAAAGAAAATACTAGACAAGTAGCAACAAGGTACAAAACATTGAGTAAGAGTGGGACACCATGCTCAGCTGGCCAGATAAATTAGGGATCTTTTACAAGCTCACAGACAATTGGGTCAGATAAAAACAAGTTTAACAGAGGAAGAGAGAACAAATTCCTCTCAACTGAGGTTTGCTTTTCCTACTGTTTGGGACAGCCTCACTCTGTAGCCTGTAATGCAGCTGGTCTGTCCAAACTCAAGTTCTGAAGCTCTTTAGACTTTTTTCACCAAAGCAGTGGCAATGCATGGAGTGCAGTTAGTCTCTCAGTGATCTGTCCAATGTAAATGTAAAATGTTAAGACATTTTCATTTGTTTCTTTTTTTTTAATTTATAAAGGAAAAACATATTGGATTGTTGTTGTATATATATACAGTTTTGGCAAAAGTCACCCTAGCTTTTGGGTCTCGGTGAAGAGAACTGAAAGAACTAATCAGTTTATTTGATAGTAGTAACTGATGCAGGAATCAAAAAATAATCCTTAAGGCTGATTTAGGAATGCTTGCTGCTGTTTTCCCAAGTATTTGTGATGTTGAGACCTAGGAGAAATGAACTCATGTATGCCACAGAAAACTTGGTTTCGTATTGGAAATTTCTACTGGGCTTAGGGATACCCAATTACAAAAATTCTGCTTATGAGAAACATAGCATTCTGCCTTGCCTTTTTTTACCCCATGGAAACATTTTTACACAGGAATCTGTTTGGTCTCCTGGGGAATTCTACAATAAGTCTTTGATAGTAGGAGATTAAACTTTTTGTATGCATCCCTTCATGGGTTGGGAGGCTGCGTAATTACAAAACCAAGGGAGTCAATGAGCATTTTTCTTGTTACATATTTTTGTGTCTGTAAGTACACAAAAATAGTCTAAATGGAAATGCTTTAAGTTATTCTCTGAGGCTGAAGTTAGATCATTTTCAAATAGTCTTCAAAAATGATATTAAAGTATTTGCAGGGCATGCTCACCGTACATACTGTCTTGTGTAGCAGCATTTATTCTGTCAACTCTGTTTAAGTTGGTAGTATTAATTCTCTCTAGGTCACAGAAGAGGTTTATACCTCCACACCAAAGAACTAACTTTTACTTTGCTCACATTTAAAAGTAACTGGTCAAGTAGGAGTCATTTGTTAAGCCAGAAAGATTAGTGGGAGTTGCCTGTCTATTAATTTTTAATATTCAATTTATTGTTATCAATATGGGGTTTTTTTCATTTTTATTATAAAGAGAACAGTGCCACCGTGCTCTTCCAGGGAGCTGTTCTTGATCTGAATTGTAGACTACTTTCAGAGCCAGAGCAGGCTTGGTGTTCTTGAGCGATTCTCAAGTCAAGAGGGCATGCCTCCTCCTATGGGTCTCATTCTGGGAGGTTTTTTAAAGGTGTACCAGAACACTGTAAAATATATTCTCTTTGTTCTACCTGTCAAAACATGGAAACATGGTCTTCTTCTTTGAATAGGATGTCTTCATAATGGTCATTGTTCTTTGGGGAATTAATGCTGCTTTGGCTTTCACAAGTTTTTCTCTCTTTCATGTATTGCTAGAAAAAAAAAAAAGATCATGTAAGAGCATAATTTATCTACTGGGTCAGAACTTTTATCTCAGCATTCTGATGATGATGGTAAAATACAAATGTTTAGAAGGGGTGTTGAAATAGACAAGTATGTGGTGTAATTTCCTTTGACAAACTCTTTCTGTCCTCCAGCAGAATATGATTGAAACATTTCCTGAGAGAAAAATTGCATCACTGTGAACTTACTAATCCCTGTTACTTTCTCTCCTATTACTTTGTCTGATTTCTTTCTTGATCCACAGTATTTGTTTCTTTCGTAATACTGTCTGAGGGCGAGTTGCATTTAATTACACATTGTGTAAAAATCCCAAAGTTACAATTTCAAATGTAGACTTGAATTTTCATACCGATGAATAGTGAACACACCAGATTCTGTTCTGGTCAGTCACACTTTTATTCAAGAATATTAGCTGAGAGGGTTGACTAAATCCTTGTATGTCTTGAGTTTCATTTTTTTCTATGATATCAAATTAGTTGACTTTGTTAATAATTATTAAAAACATTGCCTTAAGCTACATCTAACTCATTTCAATATAGAAGAATGCTTAGCTGGGATGAACCTTAAATTTCATATAATTTTCAGCATTTGCATGGAACATCCTCAGCTACTGGCTTTGTAGTAAATATCAGGTCTTTTAGCTTTACAGAGTTCACATCGCAGTTGCTCAGGATATTGTTTTCAGAGAGGTCATTAAACCAAAAATGTATTTCTTACTGACATTTCTAACTCAGGCTTGTTCTAAAACTTTCAGGTAAACAGTTTTGCCGTAGGGTTTGTGAGGATGTGTGCAGCCTGAGCTGGCTAATAGATGTGGAAGGCTTAATGGTCATGTGAAGATACAGTAAAATAAAATTGATATAATTTGAAATGTTTATTTTCCAGAGCCCCTTTTGTAGGTTAAATGCACAGCAGTGACTTTTCTCTCTGTTATACAGAGGAGCCAATATACTGTTACACACCACACAACTTCACCCGCGATCAAGCCTTGTATGCCAGAGGATATTGTTGGACAGAATTAAAGGATGCCTTGCCAGGAGTTGATGCCAGCCACTGGCCCTCCTTGTTTGAGCATAAGTTCCTACCTTATGCACTGCTGGCTTTTGCTGGGATAATGTACATTCCAGCTCTGGGCTGGGAATTTCTGGCCTCCACTCGACTGACTTCGGAGCTTAATTTTTTGCTTCAGGAGATCGATAACTGCTACCACCGTGCAGCTGAAGGGCGGGCACCAAAAATAGAGAAACAAATTCAGTCCAAAGGTCCAGGGATAACCGAGAGAGAGAAAAGAGAAATCATTGAGAATGCAGAAAAGGAAAAAAGCCCTGAGCAGAACTTGTTTGAGAAATATCTGGAAAGAAGAGGACGAAGTAATTTTTTAGCTAAGCTTTATCTTGCAAGACATCTGTTCATCATCTTTTTAAGCATCATTCCAATCACATACTTGTCCACCTACTATGCTACACAGAAGCAAAATGAATTTACGTGTGCACTAGGTGAGCCTCCAGACAAAACGAGCAGCTCCAAATTGCACATCAGAGTGAACTGTAAACTGCCATCTGTCCAGCTCCAGCGGATTATTGCTGGTGTAGATATCGTTCTGCTCTGCTTCATGAACTTGATAATCCTCATCAACTTGATTCACCTCTTCATATTCCGCAAGTCTAACTTCATATTTGATAAACTGAACAAAGTCGGAATAAAGACCAAGAAACAGTGGCAGAAGTCCCAGTTTTGTGATATTAATATTTTGGCCATGTTTTGTAATGAAAATAGAGACCACATAAAATCATTGAACCGTCTGGATTTCATTACAAATGAGAGCGATCTGATGTACGACAACGTGGTGCGCCAGCTGCTCGCGGCGCTGGCCCAGTCCAACCACGACGCCACTCCAACCATGCGGGATTCAGGGATCCAGACCATAGACCCAAGCGTTGATCCGGCAGACATTGATGCAAATGAACAGCTCATCATTAAGAGGCCAAGGAAGAAGATGAAATGGATCCCGACCACCAATCCCCTTCCCCAGCCATTCAAGGAGCAGTTAGCCATTATGAAGGTTGAGAACCACAAGCCTGATAAGCCGAAGCCCGTGCGGAGAAAAACAGCGACAGACAGCCTTATAGCTCCTTTGTTGGAGTCTGCTGCAAAGACCTCACAGCAATCATCCGCTCACAAGAGCGAGCCAAACGCCATCCCAAGCACAAGCAGTGAAAAAAAGCACACACGGCACTTTTCCTTGGATGTTCATCCATATATACTCAGTAGCAAAAAACCCAAGCCAGAGGTTCAAGCCATGCCCTCGATGCCTACGTCAAAAAGCCAAGAGGGTGGATTTTTAAACCAGGAAGAGAATGTTGTAGTGCATGTTACCTCCTCTCTCAAAGGTACAGTATGCCATAATGCCCATACCACCTCCACAGGCCATAATTTATATAGCAATCTTAAGGAACTCAAAGTTTATTGAAACTGTTTGACCTACCTTGCTAGATTTGCAGATAGCTAGTAAACTCAAGGTTTGCAGGTGTCAGAAATAGAGGTTCTCTCTCTTAAACAACTGTATGGAGGGTAAGGATTATTACAAGTAGAGCTGTACAAAACAGGCTGTAGGCTGAGGCTGTTGGTGTGTGTAACGTTTCAAATGTAAGCAGGTTTCCACAACTACAAATGTGGTCATGCTTTGCCAAGGAAATGAGGAGCGTTTGACTTCCATGATACCCTTCCTGCTCCACCAGCACCTGGCACGTTTCAAACCTGCCTTATTTTCAAGTCATACGGAAACTGCCATGGTAGATGACCAGTACCCTGAGCAGTAATAGCCCCTTAGGGGTGTGTGGAAGACTACTAATGTCTGTTAAAGCGGCCTGTGGAAAAAAGATCTCTTAGACTACCAACTCTCAGGGACTGTCATATGTTTGTCACCTAGAAAATCAAAACTCAACTTGTTGACATTGTTCTTCACGCACACTTTAAATTGCCCTGTGTCTTATGTGGACCAGAGGATGGATGTTCTGAAGTGTGGGTGCTGGTCAGGGATTAAGGATTTCTGCCATTCCCTTCCTGTGTGGCCTCACAGGAGATGCTCTTTCTGTGCCTTGGTTCCCTGTGGGTCCTGTAAACCCTGTCACTTTCTTAACTCAAGGGAGTGTTTCAAATATATCAGTAATTGCTATGAGCTAGGATGATGAGGAAAGCCATTTGAACATTACAAAAAGTGATAGATCAGTAAATAAACTGATAGAGAGATATCTTCTTGTTTATTTTTGTAAGCTACTGACATAAGAAAGAAGCACAATGCAGTTGAAGTTACAGAAAAATCTGTACGTACTTAAAGCAATGGCTCTCATCTCATTACAAGCTAAGACCTCCCTCTGGGCTTCGACAGACTGACCTCTACCGTCACCCCACTGCCCAGCAAAGAAGTGATTTGAGGTATAAAAGTTTCTGTCACTTCCAAATCCCTATGCTCCTTAGAGTCCTCCAACTCCCCACTGTGCATGTGAGCTGTTCTACAGCATTCTTTATCCAGTCACCTGCTCTGATTTCAACTCCTCAGAACTGCTGGGGTTTTCTGGTTCAATTACCTTAATCTAAATTAGTGCTTGAATATTTTAAGGGCAAAAAATAATTACTGGAGTTTTGAGGCTCTGTGACTCCCTATTCACATTAAAAATTTTCAACTTTGTTTTTGAGTAGACCTACATTGCAGTCCATCAGGTAAGACAGACTTATAAATTCTGGAAAGAGACTTCATTTTATGACAAATTGCTGAGTTCTTTCTAAAGACAAGTGGCTTACAATGTGTAACCACTGGTTTTTCCCATTGAAAATATCAATGCCTTTTGTATTGCATCCTGTGGATTTCAATAGTCATTGCATTTGTCAAAACATTAAATCATACTGTTTAAAAAACACTGGCCAGGCTAGGAGGGGAATAAATATACTTTTCAGCTGTTTTTTTTTTTTCCTTCATTTTACAAAAATGCCATTTACATAAGGAAGCATGAGCATGCATAAAAAAGAGTGAGATTTAGAAACCCCACTACTTGTTTGTCCTGTTTCCCTGAGCTTAAAACCCTGTTGTTTTCAAACAGTCCTGTTTGGATTTCTCAAAGGGTCCCAAGAAAATTCCTTTTGGGATCCTCTTCTGATCTCACTGAAATCAATGGCGAGACTGCCACTGACTTTTATTGGTTCAGGACACTCCTCGCTGATGGACTGGAATGGTGAGAGACTACCTGTCCTTCATCTGTCTGTCTTGTTCTCTTGTAGACACCCCTCATCCTGCAAAAGAGATCCTGTACTCATCCGAGGCATGCAGAACTGTGCCCGTGGCTGCGGCTTTTGTCACGTGTAACCACAACCACATAGCCACCACTGCTGCTGCCACTAGTGTGGCTCTGAACCAGGTCAAGCCAGAGCCCACACCTGCTCTGAGCTGCAACCCAGCCCACCCTTTGCTGCACATCAACACGCTGTACGAGGACCACGAGGAGGAGGTGTCCAGCATGATGGACAATGGGATTCACTCGCCGGCGGAGCCCGGGGAGATGCTCTCCATCCCCACGCCCAAGCAGATCAGGCTGGCGACGTTTGACGAGCCCATGGCCATGGTGAGCTCGGTGGAGTACTGAGGGTGGGCCCAGGAGCACTGGCCATGGTCCCTCCCCCAGCAATGCAACTCACTGCATGAGCATGGAGAGTTTTCTCACGGACTATCGCTTCTGGTAATGACACCAAACGGTTTTTCAGGATCACATCATAAGCACTGTCAGTCATTTGCAAAATAGAATAAAGAAAATCTGGTGGAAATAGACCTTTAACACTAAGACAACCATTAGCTCTAACTCTAAACTATAGCTTCCTGATTGAAATGGGAATTAGCACAATTTATGAACATTAAGAGTCTAATGGCATGCCACAGCAATTTTAGTGAGTGTTTAAATCCTTTGCATTCAGAATAACTGATTAAACTTAACATGGAAGTGAGGTATACTTTTTAATGGCAGCAGTTAAATAAGAGTTCTTTTCTAAGCAGGGAGGATTTTTTTTTTAATTCAGGATTATGAAAATGTTATATGCAAGCAAAATTTGTGTTTGTTTGTTTATTTAGCTCACTGATGTTGGGCTTGATGAAGACTTAGCTGAAAGGGCCTTACTACCACCAGCATTTAAGTGCAAAAGATTGAGACACTCAATCTCTTGCATTTATAAATGAAAATACCTGAATTATGCCCCGCCCTTTAACATGCTTATATGTTTGATGGAAGATGATTAAATTAAGAGTTTATTTTTTTAAATATATTTTACCATGGAAAAAATTACTTTAATAACTTTTCAAACCAGGTGTTACTTTTAACAAAATGTGTAGAAGAGAGTCATAGTAGCTGCTTATTTTTTCATAGTGTATTTATGAACCAGGTTAGAAACTTTCATGGGTGCTTCACTGATATGAACAATCTCACAGAGGTCATTACAAAATATCTTACAAAATATGAAACCAGCAAACCTGTTTTCAAATAACACACAGTTAAAGAAGTCTATTAATTCAGTTCTACAGATTTGGCTAGTCCTTGATTCAGCAAAAATTAAGGCCATGGATGACACTGAAATGACTCATGTCTAAAACTAAGCACACACTGAAATGGCTTTGCTGGATCTGGGCTCTAGTGAAGGCAGACAATAATGCTGCAGTATGTGCTATCACTGATTCAGTATTTGCCATCCTTGGCTCAAAGCACATCTTCATGCCCATCTTCCTATAATTACGATATGTGTGATCTAATAGAAAACTCTAGTATAACTAAAACGTCTATTAAAAGTGTATCATGCAATAACCATTCTCAGCAAAATTATAGTGAAACAAAAAGTGACTGTGTAAAACAATATTCCTAGCTGCATTCAGAATTACAGACTGTGTGTGTTTGCTTCAAAATTATGTATAATGGTAGAAAAAATATGCAGCACAAATATGGGACTGAAATCTTGAGTTTATTTTTAATTTATTACCTCAGACATGGATATATTATGCCAATATTTAATGAAAATAGTACTGAAAATAAATGCCTATTATTCTGAATATTTTATTGTGTACTACTTCCTAGCTTAGTGTTATAACCAACCCCTTAAGCAGGGTTCTGAAGTTCTTGTCAGTAGATCCCTTGGGGTGGATTAGAGTAAGATGACACTGAATTACCAGTGTACATTTTTGAGGCAAGTTTATTTTAAAACAAATTGGTTGCACTGGAAAGGAGCCATTTTGTTTCTTCTCTATACAATTATAAAAATATGACAAAGAAAATATATGAGGAGAAGAAAGAAAGAGACGGAAAGGACAAGAGTAGATAGTTGGGAGGAAAGATGTCACTGCCCATGGATCTGCAAAAATACTTGACTGTTGCAATTTTGATGTCATGGTTGGAGTCATCATGGCAGTCTTGATCTGTTGGGGCCAGCACCCACCCAACAAAGAGTTTGACAGCTTATATACATTCAGGCTTATGTGGGAATGCCCCAGTACTTCCCCTGGGGAGGGGCTTTCTTTGGGGGTCTTTTGATGGTTTGTGGCCCCTTCCAATGACATGATTGCTTCTTTGGCCCTGCTCCTGGCTGTGCCAGCTGTGCCTCCTTAGGGAGGCCTCCTTAGCTTCAGGCCTCTGTGTCAGTGCCCAGCACCTGCCCTGGGAGGGAGTTTTATGCTGTCAGCATTGCTGGGGGAGAGGAAATTGGTATGATGAAAAGCATTACCTCATCTCTGCAGGACAGGCTTCTTTGCAGCCTTTTACCTTATCTGGCATAAAAATGCTTTGTTGAAGACATCAGTCCCACATTATGAGGGAAACAACAGCCAAGCTCAACCAGACCATCCAAGCAAAGTTCAGCCCATCCCACATCATTACATACAAGGGGGATTTTATGATAAACACTATGCAGGACCTGTAATTTACATAATGGGAAGCCACCATTCCCCCTTACATTAATTACCTCAGTTGTGCCCAGCTGCCTGGCGTCTTTGGCCTGAGCAGCCCAATCCCATCATGGCAGCAGGGCACAGGACAGGTGCTGCCAGCAGGACACAGGGCTGGGGACTGCTGGAGGAGCTGGCTGGAACACCCCAAGCTCTCGGAGCTGAGGGGGACATGGAGCCTGGTCCTGGGCTGCTGGGAGATGGGACTGCAATGGCTCCTGCTGCCTTGTGCCCTTCCAGCCCTGGGGAGAGGCACTGGAGTGACTTCAGATAACAAATCTGCGTAGCCTGGGTCTCGTCCCACTCAAGGTACAGGAGTGGAGCATCACCTGTGACAGGATTGCAGGCAAGGTCAGTGCCTGGCCTGATGGGTTACTGCCAGTCACTCAGAGCCACCTGAAAGCAATGGCACGTAGATTCTGGAGAGGAGTGAAATGCTCCACTGCAATTTTTTAGATTAATTAAAACTATTATAGTTCAGAACTTGTTAGACACCAATAAATAATTGGGGGGGGGGGGGGGGGGGAACAAACCAGAAAATTGCCATAAGACTTGTTACTAAAAGCGAGGTGAAAGAATAGGACCCTGAGGCCAGTTTTAAAGTGATGTAACTTCCTTATGCCACTGTACTTTCAATTGTCAGTAGGCACTGTGGTGAATTTCTTGCTGGCTGCAGCAGCTCAGCTGACAATTTCACAGCTGAAATTGTGGGGGAATCTTTGAGGCTGCCCATTCACTCTCCACTTGGCACAGTTACATAGGTCAGTACTGGTCTAGAGTGATATATACCAATATATGGAAGTACCGGTGTCAGGCAAAGCAGATTTTCTCAAAACTAAGGATCTGACCTTTTGAAGTGTTTTGAAAGCAGCAAAATTCAATAATTGGAGAGAATTTCATTTTGCAGAAAATGCAGGGCCAGATTCTCAGGCATGTACCCTTACTCATCTGACGAGGGTGGTGTTTTCTAGGAAGAGTTGCCTGCAAAGGTTCACATGTTGCTTTTTCATTCAAGAGCAGGAGTCAAGTCTGTGTGGACAAAGTCCTTCTCTGTGATACTGCTGGTTCCTATTGATTTAGCAGCTGTTGCTGCACTCGTAGAAATCAATATCAGACTTGACTGGACCTATTTAAAGAAAGAAAGGAAACCATAGACCTTCCCTCATCCCTGGGATAAGCTGAACTCAGAGAACACCCACTTTACTCATCTCTGTATGTTGTGTTCCAGCACCAATGCCTTTCACAAGCTGCTGATGTCGGGCGCCCAGCTCAGAGCGTTAACCCAGCAGCTGCTTGCTGAGGGCAGGGTGTGGCCCACACCTGTGTTTCACTGACCAAACCAGCAGACAGCAAGTGCATCTTGGCTGATGTTGGGGTAGATGATTGATGCAGGCACATAGCAAGCACTGCTCTGCTCAACTGAAAGGAAAATTTTAGTGTCCTGCCCACCAAAGGGGACTTATTTAAACTGAATGACCAAAGAGGAGAAAGATGAGATAATGCTGCATTTTTAAAATGTCTGTTCAGCCTGGATTGCCTTTACATCTCCATCTGCCTTGCCTCTGCCTAGTGGTTTCAGCTTGACAGATCTGATGACTCACATTCTTCAAGGCTGCTTTCCCTTTTACTTCACAGGAAATAGGACTGCATGTTGAGAACACAGAAACCCCTTTCTCCAGGGTACTCTTACTCAGAGTACATTTGACAACCAAAAAGAGAGACAAGTGTGTCAGAAACATCTTTTGAGCTATATTTAGGCTGTATAAACCCAGCAGGAGATCAACCATTTCTGTCTCACAGCATCTAGAGAAGTGCTTCTGTGGGGACTTTTTTAATGCAATAATGATTTTAGTATTGATGTTACTAATATTTAGCCATACTGAGTAAATGTACACATACACAAATATACATTTATCTATATCAACTGTACACCTACAAATTCTATATATACATGCAGATATGCATCTTGCATAGGAATGTTCATCTTCTGTACTTCACTTTGTAAATAAGCTATATTTAGTAATTTCCCTTCATTTCCCATTATCACATATTAGGCCAACCCATCTGGTTGCATCTTGCTGACTCCACTGGCATTTTCCAGCCCTCAGCCTGCTGGTGAGGATGCTCTGGTCCTGCTGGGCTGACACTGTCAGTGAGTCAGGCCCTGGTGGTGGGAGCTGCATTGTACTTGCTATGACTCCTTGGCACTAAAACCCAGGGTGGAATTTGTCTCTGTGCTGCTGGGGGCACAGTCAGTACAGCTGGTGGTCACTTTGCACATCCTTTGTATCTCCAGAGCTGGCTCCCAAAGCCAGCATTGGACAAGAGGAAAGCCAAGCAGAGGTGAAGCTCTGTCACTTTGTCCCAGCCCAGGTTATCTGCTGCGTGAAGTGCAGCAAGGGTGGAGCTGGCAGGCTGTGGGAGATGCTGCACTGAGGGAATGGCAACTCCAGCTTGAAGCAAGCTTGGCACTGCCCTCTCAGGCTTACATCAAAAGGAGCACTAATGAAAAGCTAAGCCTGAGAGCATGAGCCCAGGCTCCTAAAGCCACTGACTGAAGGAGAACTAAAGATAGCCTCAAACACACTTGACCTAGCACTGCATAGGGGAAAATTCTCGCGTTTATATCACCATCATAGAAGAGTATTAATAGGAATAGTGAAAACCCATCTTTAGCCTTTCAGTCAGAGGGTTCAAGAAGCTCCAGAAGAGCTCATCCTTATTATCCCTGGCTTACAGTTACAGACACTGAAGCACAAGAAAGTAAAACAATTTTCCCAAAGCTACTCCATCTGTGCCTAAACTATCTAATCTAAAGCTGACAATATGCCATAGGTAGAGCACTACCTGCCCACAAAACCAGGTCAGGATGGTTTTTGGTTCTGCAGAAAAGCTTTCTGAACTCTCCTCCTACTAGAAATATCTTTTTTTTTTAATTCTGACAGAATCATTGTGGAATATTGATCAAGAAATGTTTCATTTTAAAGACTCAACATCTTTTCTCATTAAAATCATTCTGCTAAAATACATGCCACAGAGCACATTGGCAGTTTTTAACAATAATTTTTGAGACATCTTCCAATGTTTTCTGGCTTTTAATGATGAATATTTCACTCTGTCTGTAAACAGCCCGTAACTAATAGCAAAACATTCTGTGTACTTTATTTACAATAAACAAATCTTCAGCTTTTGCTATTCCCCCAGATGTTAGCATTTTTAAGTGGTTCACAACACAGTGCAAGCAAAAATAATTATTAATTACTTCCATGCCATTGAGGATCTCAGGGTTCTGCAGGTCAGAGTCAAGGAAATGCTGGCCTCCCAGTCCTGCTGTCCTCAGTGGTTTTGGATGCTTTTGTCTTCTGATGCTTCACTGATTTGCTGTTTGTTCACAGAATGGATTTGCCTGGTGTCAGTGCCAGCTTCAGCTGAAAGAAGTTGTTGGGCCTCCTGCTGCTCTCGAGAGCAAAGAAGTTTACTGACTCTTGCTTAACTCATTTTGCTTTATAATCACAGGGCTCATAGCAGTCACCAGGCTAGCTTTCTACAAACACATCCAGGGACAGCAAAGACTACAATAAATCCCTGAAAAAGGAATGATGATTCACCAGCAAAATCTGACATCTTGCAAGAAATGAGACAGAAAACCACCCCACTGCAGATGGGTGCCTGTAAAGAAAAATTACACATTTAGAAGATTATACCAGTTTTTTGCTCTTAGAGCTTTTATAGCATGGCAATAACCCCATGGCAGTTTACCAGCTCCTGCTCTGGAATAACAAGCCTGTGCCCAGACCCTGAGGCGCACAGCGGAGGAGACAGATGGGTACATTTTGTTGCTGAGGAAAAGAGTTTCTGAGAGCAGTTCAGGAACTTCTTTTGCAAAGTGATGGATGTATTCATCCATGCAAACTTGGAAAAACGATGTGCCACAATGGGGGCTAAGAAAACTCTGTACTATTTGTCCTCTATGTACAGTCCTGGGGACTTCACATTGACAGATTTATCCTGTTATTGGAAAGGCTTGAACAATATAAAGGAGTGACTAGATGTCCAGAATAAATTAATAGTCAGGAGAAGGGAGGGCTCCAGGGAGATCTTATTGTGGCCTTTCAATACTTAAAGGGGATTATAAGAAAGATGGAGACACTTTTTAATAGGGTCTGTAGCAATATGACAAGGCATAATGGTTTTAAACTAGAAGAGTGTTTAAAAGAGAGTGTAGACTAGAAGAGCATATATCTAGATTCAGACTAGCTATAAAGAATAAATGGTCCAGAATAACAAGGCTGAGAGTCTAAGAAACCTGGTATCCCAGGTTTCTTCATAGGTTGCTTCACATGATGACAGAAGTGGCAGAAGAGTCGAAGGAGCTTCTCTGAGAAGCTTAGGTATCATGAGAGTTGCCCCAAAGCAATGACAGAGAATATTTTAGTGCTTGGGAAGAAGGCATGAAGGGTCACAAAGGTGATGGAGGTACTGGAGTATCTCTCCTATTAGGAACAGCTGAGAGAGCTGGGACAATGAATACAACCTTTCAGCTACACGGGCAGTGGCTGTAAAAGAAATGGCATTGAACGTACCTAATGCCTCTGTCCCCATGCATTCCCCTGGCACCAAGCTCCCTCAAAACCTCTCCATGTGACCATGTGAAATCAAGGAATTCCCTGTTATGGAAAGAGAACGTCAGCCAGCAACACAGTATATATACAGAGAGGTAACTCTCCCTCTATGTTTAAGATCTTTTCAAAAGTCAATTTAACTCTTTTTACCATGGGTTTGTCAGGATGTCCCCCAGCAGCAGTCAAAGTGTTTCTCTGCAAGCCTGTCTTCATTTATAAGGGTTCCTGACTTGCCTTAATTTGCTCTAAATCCTCAGTTTCTACTCAGCTGCTGGGGAGGCCTGGTCTCCTGCCATAAGTCTTTGTTTAAACAGAATTTCATCAGCTGCCCATTAAAGTAATGGCAAGATGGGGCCCAAGGGCAGATCCAGGAGTAAAGTCTTGGAAAGAGACAATCGGAACTAAAGCTAGAGCTATTTCTTTTCATATTTCCCTTTTACCATCTAGATGTGGTTTATGTTACACTGAATTTCTGGGTAACAACAGAAGAAATGTGGGCTGACAAATGAAATTTCCCCTGCAGGCATGCTCCTCTTTCTTCCTAGCAGACCAAGTGTCTCCTTTGGAGGTTCTGGCCCTGGACTTTTAACAATTATAATCAAAACTTTATGGTCTTCTGTTGTACTGCTTCTTTGGCAAATACATGTTAAAATAGGGATGTCATTTTCACTACAAATGGGAATTGGATTTTTGATTTTTATCCTAAGCATTGAAACAAATCCATAAAATTTTATCTAATTTCTTCAAGTTTAAGTAGTGTAATTAAGTTTTGTGAGTTATGTAGTGAATTAAAATCTGCAACTCTCTAAGGCCTTTATAAATGCTTCATGTTTGGGCTAATAGTAAATTGCAAGATACTTGGTGACAGATTTCATGTGCAAAATCAAAGCAGAAGTCTTCTGATGAGATAACTTGCTAATTGAGCACATGTTGGATAGCAGTGTTTGGATAGCAGCAGTGCTGGGAGCTGCTGTCACAGAGCTGCTCCAACCCAGCAGCCAGTGAGCCCAGAGCCTTTGCGCTGCCCCTGCCCAGCTGCCTGCCTGCCTGGGCTTACAGCTGCCCTCCTTGGAGGGCTCCTGGGCAAGCACTCATTGTTTTGGTCATCTGAACACACTCTCCATTCAGGAGGGCTGCCCACTGCCTTGTTTCTGCAGCCAAAATGTTACCCAGTGAGAAATGAGAGCCCATGGACCTGCAGCCTTGGCTGTACAAAGCATGGGGACACAGGAGGGATCACTTGGCTTGCTCATTTCTCAGGAGAGCTGGCAAGGAGCAGAACACGGATGGGTCAGAGCCCAGGGCTACCAAAGGCAACAGGCATCCTCAGGAAGCCAAACACAGCCAAAGGCCATGTAGACAATGCTTGTCCTCAGCTGGACCGGTATCTGACTTGTCTCTGCTCCCCTCCCCTTCACCCAAAGTCTGCAACATCCCTGCCTGCTGAGCCCTCCTCTGACATTCCACTCTGTTTCTCTACTATGTATCTCTTTGCACATAAAAACTGTTCTTCTCAAGGCAATCCTTACAGTTACCGTGCCGAGGTTTCACTGCCTGCTTCTTCATTAACCAGTAACACAGTACCATAGGAGCAGATCAGTAAATAGAAGCAGTTGGTGCTGATTTCCTCACTGCTCCAGCATCTGTGGTCTGGAAGTTTAAATTCAGATTACATTTAATGTGTTGTCCTGGACCAAAAATTCCTGCCAGGTATGTATGTGAGACTTGTCATGTGTCTGAAGCCTTATTTCTCTACCAGGGGCTGGTTTGTACCTATGGTAGAATCTCCAGGGTGGTTCTAGGCTGGAGAAGCTGCAATCACAACAGACTCACTCTGCAAAATTAACCAATGTGCAGCTGGCAGGTGTGACAGGCAATTTTGTCCAGAATCACACTACTCCTTGAAGCCAAACTGCCAGAGATGATGCTGTTACACTCTCTTCTCTTCCTCAGCCATCCTCATAACACCTCACTCCCAGAGCTACTGATCCTGTTCTGGTGGGAAGCTGTGGTACTTGCTGGGTCCCCAGGATGAAGGAGGAATTGATGAATCTGATTCCATGTTCTTAGAAGGCTAATTTATTATTTTATGGTATTATATTATATTAAAGAATACTATACTAAAGAATAGAGAAACTTACAGAAAGTTTAACAAGATACTAATGAAAAAGACTCGTAACTCATAACTTCTTCCAGAGTCCCAACACAGCTGTCTGTGATTGGTCATTAAGTAAAAACAATTCACATGAAGCCAATCAAACAACCATCTGTTGGATAAACAATCTCCAACCACATTCCAAAGCAGCAAAACACAGAAGAAGCAATCAGATAATGATTGTTTTCATTTTTCTCTGAGGCTTCTCAGCTTCCCAGGAGAAGAAATCCTGGCAAAGGGATTTTTCAGAAAATATGATGGTGACAGGAAGCACCTTGCTCTGCCTCACCAAAGCATCTGCCTGGCTGCAGCTCATCCCCACAGCTGCCATAGAAGAGGCTGCAGAACCCTCCCAGCAGTGAGGAAAACAGGGAGAGCCAGCAGGTGCCAGTACTGTTCACCAGCTCTGGAGAGCCAAACTGAGTGGAGTTTACCAGCTTTGTTCACTGAATGTGAAGCAGCTTCAGCCTTTGCCCACTGAATGTGCTAACATTCAGTTCCTGTGAGATAAAATTAGGCTAAAATTTACAGTGTATTTACTACCTCTGTGTGAAAATTATGTGGTGTGCTTAGTCTTGCTCCATGCTAAAATAAATCTCTCATTTTCACTGAAGAGCAAGCTTTGCTTTTTCATGGGATGGGCACAAATACAAGACTGCCTGCCCCAGAGAACCTAACACCTCCCAAATCCACTTTCTTAACCTCCCCCACCAGTTTCTTGTATTCTCTGGAGCTGACTCCATTAGGAAACTCCTTAGAGACAGGAATACTAATGTCTTCATTGTAATGTTGAAGTTTTAAATGTTCATTTGTTGTTTGTGCTTAGGAAACCAGAGACCATGTGATAAGTGATACCAAATGTGTCCAAATAAGCTATGATTGTGCTGAGCAATCTATCAGGTTAGAGTAATAAATGGCTACACAAACAGCTAGCTTTAATGATGTTTCCTCTGCAGATTTATAGCAGAAATAAATCCCCAAAGCATTTGGCTCCCAAGCAGCACAGACAAGACCTGTTTAGCATGGATGTCTGATACACACAGACTTTATGGCATAGAAGTTGGTACCCCTGAATAAAAACAGAGGATTTTATGGTATCATTTCCATTTTCTTCCTGCTGCATGTTAATAAAAGCAGCAAATGTATGAATAAGATAACACTGTTTCTGTTAGCAATCAGCTAACCAACTTTCTATGTGCACAAATTGCATACAAAGGCAATTCGTATGTGCTGGTCCAATTATGTCTTACTCCTGGAGAATAATGCCTAGTATTTAGTAGAACTGTTATTCCAATGACACATTACCTCCAAATGTTTCTGTTAAAATATCTTCTTGATAGCTCCCTTAATCACCTTCTGAAACGTTAATATGTATCTGCCCTTGTGTCAATATATTAAATACTTTCTTTTAATTAGAGAGTTCAAAGGCAAAAGCTTTACAGATGAAATGGAGTCAACTCTCCTCTGCATTAGCCTGGGCCATTTATTTTGCTATCACTTGGGCTGGACAAGGAGCTGCTCCTGCTGGCAGGAGTCCTGCTGGGCTGTCAGGATGGGCCCACTTGTCTTCAGCAAGGCAGAGGCAGCAAATTGGCCCTTGTCCTCAGAAAGGCTGTGACTGAAGGGCCACCTTCCTGCTGAGTGTCCTCCATCACAGCAAACTTGGCGCGCTGAAGCCTCTACTTCTGAGGCATAACCAAACCACCAATCACAGGCCATAGAAGTTCAGGGGGAATTTAATATGGACTGCTTTATTCAGGCAGAGGACTTTTTTTTTATAATCTGAATTCTTTTCATTATTTAGTTATTAAGGTTAGCCAGAGAGTTCTGAGAGCTCCTTACTTTAGTACATGTGAGGAAAAAAAATATAGAGTTGTAAAATATTTTCTGAAGTATTGCTTTTTCTGTCTCCTGCAAAAATGTTGGGATGAAAATACCTGACACATATACAAGAAAAGGGATGTACAAGAATGAAATAGAGATGACAGCAGATACATATATGAAATTAGTAAATGAAAGTTCAGAGATAATATAGTAAAAACAGCTTTGCAATTTTGTACAGGCAAGCAGCCTGCACAAAGTTGTATGTTTACCCAAGATTGTACAGGTAAAATAAAGGTGTTCTATGTGCTATGCCTAAGCTAAATGTCAGGGTCAAATGCCATGGTGCAATGCTCCTCCCTGAAATGAGTTTTCACTGACCTTCCTGCACCACCTCTTACCATGCTGCTTTTAGCACAGTGATAAACACTGTGGATAACAGATGCTGCTTTGGGGGTAGAAGCCCCAGTGTCTTTTGTTGGGATATTAAGATTGTAACTTGTCTGATTTTATTATTAATGTGTCTGTTGCCTCTGAGTTACCATGCACAAAGAAATTCATTTGGGCAAGCATAACCTCTCCTTCTCTGAGGGGTTTCACACTTTTTAATGCAAAAGTAGCAATACAGGCTGATCATATCTACACTCTCTATCCTGATACTTGAGGTTTCTTCTTCATCTAACAGCTCATCCAAGCCTGCCAGTTTACAAGACATCAGGCTCCAGCCAGGCTGCTTCAGGATGCCACACCTGTCTCAGCTGCAGGAACCATTCCAGCACTATCTGAGGCCACGCTAAAAATCCCACAGTTCGCCACCTCTGACACTTTCAAGGTGGACATTACGAGTACAGGTGGGTACACCAATTTATTCACCAGTTGCAGCAATTCCACTGCCTTTCCATGGTGGTATGAAGTGAGGAATTCAGCTCAGTTCTTACATTTCCTAGAAAAATATCCAATTAAAATCTATTTAGCAATTTTGGATCAGTGGGTAAGAACTTTGAACCAGACATATTTTCTCCCCTTTTCCTAAGGTTCAGTGTTCTGAAGTGGGATGCAGTTCTTTCTCTCAGCACCGGCACTCCTTTACCGTTAAAACTGTCCTGCTCATTAAGAATCTCGCAGTAAGAAAGATTCTTTCTAGCCAGTGAGTTTGACACAGTGAGACTACACGAGAGACCAGGCAGAGGACCTGCCTGCGTGTGAGCTGTGTTGAGCTGCGAGGTGCTGCTCAGTGTTCATCTGTTGCCTGCTGGGAGCTGACAGCGCTGAGTGCCCAGCGCTCCGAGCAGGTGGTGAGTGCAGGAAACAGCCTTGCCACACACAGCACAAAGCCAGCATTTCTGAACAGCTTACGGCAGCTGCTCCTGCTCCTCTCCCCGTCCCACCAGGAGAGAGACCTTAACAGTGCTCGTTGGCGGGAGCTGCCTTTGGCACACACATGGAAATGTTTCCATTAACTTCAGCAGGCATTGATCACAATCATTGCATGCGGAAACGAAAAGTTCAAAAGGAACCTTCTATTTCTATGTTTTTATTCCTTCTGATAAATTAATCCAAAAGGTGACATTTTGTATGTCATTAAGCCAGTTCTGTATAGACTCACTGAATGTCCAGTTTTTCTGGTTAATATTCACACATATCCATTATTAACAACATTCAAAGAGATGAAATGTTTTAATTTGTTGCCATTATGTGTCATTCAATCATTTGGAATGATTTAGTGTGATAAGTATTTGTAACAATCTCAGCCCTTATCCTGGTAACTAGGTTTAATAACAGGCTTCCTAAATGACCAATAAGAGAAATTAATCCTGCATATTGCATTAATTATGCATTCACCCAGTGGCAACAATGAAAGTTCAAGCCTTGCCTGAAGCTAGACTTAAGAATTAGCAATTTTTTAATAGTTTAAAGCTAAAATCACCTTTTATGTAATTTCTTATTGAGAAATAATCATAGCATTGCTGTTGCATGTAACTTGCAGACACAGGCATTTATCTGATTTTTTCATACATTTTTTTCTTACCATTTGTTATCAACCAAGGTAACTACACATCTTTGCATGTGTTGTACAGTCTTCTCTATCAAGAGTTTCATAATCAGTTTTTGGAAGAAACTAAAATTTTTATAGAGCAACATGAAATCTAAAACTATCGCAAGTGTAGGTGACAGAAATAGAGAAAATATGTTTCCCAAAACCTTATGTAATATGTTCTGAATTAATCTCAATGATAGACAGGGAATAGAAATTCTTTTTTACTAAGTTGTCTGGAAAGAACGCCCTCCTAACAGTAAGCAGCAATGTTTGTTCTTTCACTATCACAAATCATATGCAGCTAAAAACATTAATCCCTCACTTCACTCACAGCTTTGATGAATAACATATTAATATTGCACAGAAAGAACTTGGAACATTTTCTCATATACCTGTCATGTGTGCTTTGTGTTTATGCTAATTTATTTTATGGAATTAGAGTGCTCCCAGTGGTACTGCAATGAAATCGGTAATTTGATGTACCTTGCCAGAGGAAAGGTCAGCTTTCAAAGAAGAAGGAATAATTTCACCTTTCTCTTCATAAGCCAGACTCCTTTCTGATGTGTACATATAAAGCCTAAATTTCCATCTCTTTTGTTGGCTGACAAATTTACTGAATTCTTTCTGGAAAAAAATAAAGAACCCAGAGTAACCCTTAGCTGAAAGCATTTTCAGGCTGCATTTAGAAATCACTTTACTCATTTCTGAAGTGCGGTCACCCCAAGTGAAGTAAAATGGCTTTTCTAAGAGGAAGCAGTGTCAGACAATTTCAAAGCAAAATTTCAGGGGCAATGGAGAGAAGTCAGGCTGTAATTACACCTGGTGAAAATTACCCAGGACTGAAGGCTAATAGAACACTTCTTTTTAAGTCTCATGGGATTGCTTCAGGGACAGAAGGCAGCTGAGAATTCTCATCACGGGATAGGAGCAGATGAAGCAGAACAGAGAGATAAGAGCCAATCTGCTGAAGAGGCAGAGATTATGTAAAGGGTTTGGGCAGTCACCACACAGAGAGTGGGGCTGGCTCTGGGTGAGCTACCTCCAAACTGCTGAGCAGGGTAACTGCCCACTGAGCCATGATCCTGCAGATTTGGGTCGGGCTGTTTGGAGATCCAAGCCCGTCTCTGTGAAGCCCCACCGGTCCCTGCTTGTCCACATCAGCCCAAGCAAGCACTTACTCAGGAGCTTCCACATCTCTGTACACAATCTGTCACATCCTCATGCTCTAAATTATCTGAACAAGTACATTCATAAATATCCAGGGATCTCAAAAGTCCCCAGGGAAATGAAACAGCTCTTTGTAGGCAGGCTTTGTGGAAAATAAAGTTAAACTCCTTTTTGGAAAATACTGGTTTGGCATAAGCAGAATTTATACCGTTGTGCTGGGAGGACAGTTCCACAGCTGGCATTCCGTGGCTCCAGGTAGGATAATGGAGCACAGCTGGCAGCCCAGCCCATGTGCAGAATGCAGCCACAGTGTGCAGCAGCCACACTGCTGCTGGAGCCAGCTCTCCCTCAGAGCCCTGTCTCTCTGTCTGCAACAAGGATTAAACACATTTTATTTGTACATTTTCTGACGGGCAAGGTCAGTCTCTGCAAAGATGGGCCCTGGATCACGTCAGGCCGCATCCGAGCATCAGTGAGCCGTGAAATTAAAGGACATGTTTTGGTATTCACTCGGGACAGCCCAGGCTTCCCATAGGAAGATCTGCTCAGAAAATCCTAACTAGACTGAAGAAATTGTTGGTAGGTGGAATAAACACCTGAACTAAAAATATGGAAAAATTACAAGTGGAACTTGAGTCCAGTGAAACAGAAAAGTGGTGGTGGTTTCAGCCTCTTTTGTTGTTTTGGTTTTTTTTTTTTTTTTTTAACATCAGAGAACAAGATACAAAACAAGGAAACAAAAATAATCCTAGAGATGTGCTGTATCTTAAAATTTTTGAGGAACTCTAACTATAACACAGTGATTAGGGCAGCTTATAGGGCGCATCAAAAACAGCACTGTGGTATCTGCAAGGATCTGTCTGTTGCCAGGTTTTGGCAAGAATTTGAGTCCTCTGAGACATTGTGAGGCGGAAAAAGCCTGTGAGGAATTGTCTCTTTCCACAACTGTGGTCACAGATGTTCTCCTCTAATCATGCCCCTCAGTATATAGTCTGAGACTGTTTACTGTGAGGTTTTGGTGACATATAAGTCTGCTGCCACCCAAATCTGAAACCATCTAGATTTGGGGATGCAGTGAGTGAGAGTCCACATGACTGAGTTGCAGTCTGCCTCTGTTATACATGACTTTGGAAGGGATTCCAAAAAATCCCACATAATGTGACATGGTATCCAGTTGCCTGATCTGTCCCCTGCTAGCTTGATAGACACTGGCTTTTGGATACGTCCATTGTACTGTTAAAAGCTTTCTGGAGTTTCTCCAGCTGTATATGCATTACTATCTTTTTAATAACATTAATACATTCTCAGAAAATCAATATAACAACATCAGTTATATTGATATCAATAATCAATATAACAACAATCAGTATAACAGCGTCAGAATTTACCAGCCTAAACTTGCTCATGTGATGAATAGGAAAGAGACTAAAAATTTCTCAGCCTGATAGTCTCTAAAAAGGAAGACAAGAATTATTTTTTGAACACAAAAACTGCAGATGACTGATGTTAGCATCAAGGAAAAAAATTCCTGTCAGCTTTCCAATGTCTAATACAATTATGTCAAGCACTGACTTTTTATCACATGTAAAGGGCCCTCTAGGAAAATGTGTCCATGCACCATTTTAATCTGAATGACAAGCAGCATTGCAAGCAGTGATTTCTCCAACCTACCACACCTGCTTGGTACTTGGGGTCAAAGTCTTGCTATCAGCCCAGGGTACAAAGCAGAGATTTGCAGGAGAAAGAAAAAGAAACTTAACATGAAACTGTACAGTACAGTCCTTTTTGCCAGAAATTGTGTTAATACCTGCTCTGCTGAAGTGCAAACATTTTCTTATATCAAATTTTATAAAACACTTGAAATAATCTGTCTGGAAATGAGATGCCTGGCAGCAAGGTGAACAACTGGCTTCTTGTCTGTTCTTTACATAAGGCACTTTATGTGCTCTACTTATTAAAAAAGTAAAATTAAGGGATTTTGAAGCTAGAAATTGCATGCTTTAATTGCAGGTGCTTGTTTAAAATACAATCAGCAAACCAAGAAATCCTTACATAAAGGCATTATGAAAAGGTTTCTGGCAATGGTAAGATAAACTTAAGTTACATGACATTGATATTGATGTTTTCTTGAGTGTTCTATAACAGTGTTTTCAGAGAGATGTTTCATTTACCTATTGAATTACTCTATTTGATCTAAATTTAAAATAGTCAGCTTAAGCATTTATCTTCTCCTGTCTCTTATTTTATACCCCAAAAAAGTGCTGCCTGCATTCCACAATTCAGATTTACTCATGCCCAGTGAATGCAGGGCACTGTCAGACAGTAAAGGAATTGGGAATATGGTGGCTTGTTCTTTGATCTGGAGCATCCCCAGTTTTGGAGCATCCCCAATTTTCAGGCCCTGTGTCAGGTGACAGAAACAAGTATCAGAACAACTCTGAATTCCAGTAATCTCTTCCACTCTCCCAAGGAGATCTGTAGCCCAGAACAGCCAAACCATTCCCTCTTGCATTCTCAGCACCTTCTCTATAGTCCAGAACAGTTGAAGTCTACATTTTCAACACTGTGACTCCCTGAATTCGCTTGCAACCTGCACTGGCACAAAGGATTTCACTGAAAGGAAAACTTCCTGCTGTGCCTGTACAACTCCTGATTCCCAAAAAGCATTGTCCCAGCAGGCAGTGTGTACAGAGTGCCTAAGAGTACCTCCTGAGATGATGCCTTTGGTCTTCTGCTTTCTAAAATGTGTCCACATGAAGAAAAGTACCAGCTATAAGCTCAAGGCATATTGTTTGGTAAGTACAGGACCATTAAAGTAACATCCACTCATTCTACAGAAGCTTTTTGTGAACAAAATGTAGTTGAAATGTTCCAAAAGGCATTGTAGCACACTTTTAAGATCAAGATTTTCTTAGCAGGTTTAAATTTATAATACATTTACAATCAGCTTTTATTCTGGCCTCTTCAGAGTGTATAACACATTCCCATTATACAGAAAATAAAAATGCAGGATTGTGTTTAGCCATATTCTATTACAAAAGCTGCTGCATGCCAAGGCAAGGCTTCAAGAACACTTGACTGGCCTGTCACATCTGTTAGTACTCAGTAGATACTGTTTAACATCTGGTTATATTTTTCAAGAGTTTTCATTCAATCCTTCCATGAACCAGCAGTTTGACTGGTGTTCACAATGGGTACAGGCTCTCCCAAGCTGGTAACAGCAGTGAGTGAACCCCAGAAGTGACACACAGAGATGCTTCAGTCAGCTCTGTGGGAGCCATCACTGCAACCAGGGTTAGCTATGCCAGCATGTGCCCCAGCTGGGCAGATTTATATGGCACCCACCAACTGAGATGTCTGTCCTCTGTCTGGGTTTCTGCTCCTGGCTATGCCATGGTTCTTCAGCCCTTCTAAGCTGAAAACATCCTCAAGAATGGGTGAGGGAAGGACGACTGCACAATAGGAACTCATACCACTTCAAACCCAGTGCCTGCACTCAGCACAGCATCAAATCAGTCAGTCCAGCCTGAGAATAGGAATAGCAGATGAATGATGTACAAAATCTCTGGACACAAATATTAACTGACTTGTCCTGAAATTTCTGGACAAGATAGTGAAAAAAAATCACTGCTTCTTGTCTCTGGCATGGTGGGACTGAAATTAAGCATTTGCCTTCCCTGCAAGTAAAGAAAGATATATTACAATGCACTGCTACCCAGTGGCAATATCCTACACACTGTTTGTTCATGTAATGATTGTTCTTTCCCCATCAGTTTTGACTCAAATCTAAAGTGTGACTTACATGCATGTCACCTACAAGTGACCACTGTGTGATTAAACACAAGAATGCAGCATCTACAAATGTAGGCAACTCTGATACCCAGAGAACTGCATGTCTTGGGCATACTAAATCATGCCAGGAGAAACATGAAGACAGCTATTTGATGACCCCCCCCCAAGCCTTTCTGTCTCCAGGCTGAACAAACCCAGCTCCCACAGCCTCTCCTCATATATCATTTTGCCTAGCTTCCCAACAGGCTTATTGGCCCTGGGCCAGATAAGTCACAGTTTATCAACTGTATCTTGTCCAAAACTGGACACATTGATCCCAACACAACCTCATGAGTGCCAGAGAAAAAGAATTAATATTTTCTTTTATCCTGCTGGCTACAGTTCTGTTAACACAGCCCGGGATGTTGTTGGCTACCTTTGTCACAAGAGCACCCTGCTAACTCTTTTTCAACCCAGCCTCCACAGCTGCCAGGTCTTTTTCTGCAAACCTGAGAACAGAATAAACTTCCAGAGCCTTCAAAAGTAATCCCAAGGAGAACGATCTAATGTTTCCTTCTTATCTCTAGAATCTACGCTTTGATGAATTGATACCCTCAGGTAACATTCCCAATTCACATTAGCTCCTTACTCCTGAGCGTGTGCTCACTATGTGAGCAAACAGCCCCTGCAGCACAGGGCCAGCACAGCACAGATAACATTGCACTGATAACACAGTTGCACCGATCCGTCCTGCGGGAAACTGCATGGACTATAGAAACAGAGCACCACAGGCTGGCCACAGTACTTCCACAGCCCCTGAATAAATCAGCAGGGATCTGGGAGCTGTGATGAGATGGACTGTGAGGTCGGCCTGCTCCCATTGCTAGCCAGCAGATGGGACAGCCTTCTTTAGGATCATTGTGTCCAACCATTAACCCAGCACTGCCAATGCCACCATGTCCCTAAATGCCACATCAACCTGTCTATTAAACACCTGCAAGGACAGTGACTCAACCACTTCCCTGGTAAGCCTGTTCCTAAGCTTGACCACCCTTTTAGTGTATAAATCTTTCCTAATATCCAATCTAACACTCCCCTGCTGCAACCTGAGGCCATTTCCTCTCATCCTTGTGTGGGAAAAGAGGGTGTCAAATACTTTTTGAATCTCATTTGAAGCAGAATAGCATACCTTGAAAACATGTAAATATAGGATAGAAATCATATGATAAAAGCCAAGAGGAAAGAACAAAAAAAAAAAAAAAATGAAGTTCCCAAAATGTACCAACTAAGGATCTGACCATTGTACTACAATGTCATAATTAAAAGCTGGAGAGGAAGCAGCAGCCGGGGAATTACTTTAATGAAGCTTAGATGGTACAATTGAGTAAACTCTGAAAAACAAACGGCTTAAAGGGAAACTTTTTTTTATTATAATCTCTGTGGACAAGCTGATTAATCTATGTTTTGTATTATAAATTAGAAGCAAACAAGACACTGAACAGTGCAGGCTCAGAGAAAAATAGTGATGTCCTTTTTTAGGGGAGAAATATGTAGGAAGCACAGGAGAAATCATATTGGATCCACCAGCAGGGACAGAATGGTTCTTCAACATCACTGCTAAGCCCTCTGCTAAAGGAAAGTAGCATGATGAGTGTCTTAAGGCAAAAATTGAGTAAGAGATAAATGTGAATGTCATAAGCACACAAGGAACATCAGATAGAATGGAAATAAAGGATAGCATGCCTGACCCACTAGAAACATGACATATACAACACATTCTAGAAAGCTGGCTTTGAAACAGCACTCACATAATCTCTTCATTTCTACTTGTCAGCTATATGAACCATGCGTATGTCTCAATGCCCTCTACCAGGAGACTTAAAATTATCTGTATTCTGCTTTTAAGCCATGAGACTTGTTTTCTGGGACCTTCATTTTTTCTCTACTAAGTATCTCATAACACATTTATTTTCTGATGAGTTTACTCAATGGTACCTTCTAAACATTATTAATTAAATTATTAATGTGATCACTAGAGCTGATCAAAACCCACTTATTTCCATGTAAAATAGCTAGTTTATCTTCTGCCTAAGTTTCCCAGAATATTATCATTTTAACAAAACAACAGCAACAACACCATCAAGCCAACAAAGATGATATATGCAAGGGGAGCAGAGAGTGAGTGAGGGAATGTTGCAAGGAGAGCAGAGAGGCAGTGTTGCTTTGCTAAGAAACAAATACTTAATAGAAAAATAGCTATCTGAATTTATTGTTTAATTGTGACTTTCTGTCAAATTTTTCATATAATTATAAACTACTGGTGCTAGAAAATGCTGTTACTAAAACAGGCCAATCAAAAGGCTTCTTTTCAAAAACCTCTCCAGCAAGGAGCTCAGACATTGAAGGACTGCCCGACCTTGGGGTGGGAAGCTAGAAAAGAAAGGAATTTGTTCAAGGGAGCCCATAAGGTAGCAGAAAACTAATAACTGAGATTACAGATAATTGCACTCCAGGAATAAGAAGTGGAATTAGAGAGGTAGATGGAAGGGCAAAATGGATAAGAAAGTGTGAACATGCCACACTGGTGGGAAATTTTGTAATATTAATGAGTTTCCAATTCTGCTTATACCTCAGTTATTCTGATGCTTTCTTAATCTGTTTCAGTGAACAACCTTTTCCAAATTATGAGATAAATATATTTAGCTGTTGGATTTGTGCTTTACCTACATGATTATTTTGCCTGAACTCTGCAGTGAAACTCAAGGTGCTACTGCATTTGATAAACCTCCACCTCTACCTCTTCTGAGAGTTTCTAGGCAAGAATGGTAGTCCCTGGGATTACTGGGACACCAGTACTCTATGACAAGGAACAAGGAATAACACTCCAGCACAACTACTGAGAAGAGTATCTTGTCCTAGAGGTGGCTTTGGCACACTACACAGTGCTGTCTGCTAAGACAAGGAACCAAGAGCAGAGAAACAGCCCGGGAAGATGCTCTCAGAACAGCAGTAATGCAGCAGAACTACTGTTACTGATGCTGACATTTTAACCAAGATATTCTCAACCCCAACCCTCCAGTCAGTCCTAGAAGTGACCAGAGATACTCTCAGCACCCCATCTCTGTGACCTGGAAGAAGTGAAGCTATCTGAAATTATTAACAATAAGCATGAAATATTCATTTTCTTAGGTTTTCAGACCACACCACTTCTCTAAAGTGTTGATACCTCAGGATGATGCATCTCAACTAAGACAGAGCAAAGCTGTAGAACCATTATTTTGGGAAAACTAGAAACATGAATTACCAAGCAGTATTTGATCTATTTGTTGTAGTGTTAGAATGGAATATGATAGTCTTTGAACAATTGTCAGTCCCAAGGAGTTGTCTGTCTTGATCAATATGAGCATTGCACCTCACTTTATTTTGTTGTGGCCTTGCCTAAGACTCAAGATACTGATCAAAACCAACAAATACAAATCTTATAATGTATCAGCCTGAGTACCCTAATATAACAAATCAGGGATAACATCTACAAAATGGGAATAGTCTAAGATTGAAGCTTCAAACACTAACTCAAAATTTAGCCAACCTTAGAGTGACTCTAGACATAAGGAGAATGAGTGCACAGGAGAAGCAAAGCTGCACAGAAACCACTTCAGGTAGATTAGAGAGATCTTTATAGAATTAGAGCATTTTAAATAATGTTTAATTTGATAATTTTAATTCTGTAGCCCAGATAAGATGCTCTAATAAATTCTAATTTTTAGATTTAAAATCATTAACAAAATATTTCCTCCTTACAACAGAGTAGTGTGTGTTAATTGCAAATCAAAGGTAATGTGAAGGACAGAATAGGTTCCTCAGTTTGCTTCTTTTTTTCTGTCTCATTCACAAGCAAATACATATATTTGACCAATATGCTTCTGAAGAATGTGTATGTGTGATGGTGTTCTCTTTGATAACACGGGACACTAAATCATTTGAAATTTGCATTTTACTGGTCCAGAAAGTAGATGGCAAC
Organism: Calcarius lapponicus; assembly: GCA_039654755.1. Classification (NCBI taxonomy): domain Eukaryota; kingdom Metazoa; phylum Chordata; class Aves; order Passeriformes; family Fringillidae; genus Calcarius; species Calcarius lapponicus. The sequence continues at coordinate 793,967 of JBBFKN010000028.1, read as the reverse complement.
AGTAGAGGGCACAACAAAGCAGGATTAAATGGTGATATTTTAAGCAATTTCTCAGCAAACTAAAATGGCATATTGAACAAAGTGAAATCTGTGGGTTTGAATCACATAGAGTTGAGTAGAAATAAGTATTTTTAACATTTTGAAGCACAATGGGTGCACGACCAATGAAATATTCACTACTGCTGTCAAAAGGCTTACCCTACAAAGACTGAAACAGAAGGAAAAAGAAGATTCACAGGAGATCCTATCACTAGGTTGTTTTGCACTCTAGTTTGCTTTGAATGTCTTTCCATAGTATCATCCTGAAAAGCTTAAAATTCAAGGAGACAATGTGACTGCCATTAACTTTTCAAGTTGCACAAAGTAAACAGTGGCATTTAAAAGTAAACTCTGCACACATTGGAAGGCCAATTGTTTAAATTTTCTAACCCCAGAATAGCCATCTCTTATTTAAAAATTCACCTGTTCTAATTTAAAAATTCATCTGTTATAAAGGCATTTTTAGTTCTGGTTTTCTGTAACACAAAGTTTAGCTACAGCAAATAATTCATATTGGATGAAATATCAAAGCACTTTTGAAGTTTGAGAGATTTATATTCTTGGCATTCTAGATCAGCATTATAAAATAGTCCTTGTTTCGTAACAAGGGTCTAATCTTAGCACGCTGTTAATACTAAATCTCACTTTGTCCAAACAACAGAGCTGTTGTTTCTACAACTGCAACACAGCTTGCTCCTTGATTTGAATAGCAGTAATGTTGGAATTTATATTAGCCGTTTGTAAAAAATGGTATGATCTTTTATTAAAATATACCATTTTATCGAGTGACTTTAAAGTTGAAGCAGATGACTGAAGACAAACACATATTCCAGCAAGGGATAGATGGTGCTTTCCAGAGTAACATTTTCCAGTTACAGCCTTTTTGTAATGGAAAATCCAGATAAATTGAATCGATAAATTTTAAAACTTAAAGTAAGATTTGTTTACCGAGCACAAAGAATTCCAGACAATTTAAACAGATACTGGGAATCTCTTAATCTGGAAATTAATTAGAGAAGAATGACATTTCTTTCTTAAAATTACAAAAGTTAATGTTGTTCATTCTAGGAACTGGCAATAAATATTTAACTAACATTCACAGCCAATTCATTAAATCCTCGGTGATATAAATACATTTAGCACTTACATGGTCATTGCCAAGGTTTATCCTATTTTAGTGAGGGCAAGAATGCAGAGTGATGATTTACATTTTTATTATTCATTACATTCAGCTGATGTCCTCAGATCAGACCCAATCACCATACAAACATACACTAGTATGTTTCAAACTTGCTCTTATTCTTATTTTGATATTAACAACTTAAAAGCAGAGCAAATTCACTGAAGTGCACATTTACACTATGTTTGAATGTGTTTTAACAGAGTACTTCATTTTGACTGACTGTTATGTGTCACATAAAGCAACAAGGCTCAAAATCAAAGAAGAAATCAAAGAAGGGTCAAAATCAAAGAAGAAATAATTCTAGTCATCAATGAAGTAAAAATAGAGCAATGTCATATTCTTGTAAATTTTCAGAGCCTATTAACTCAAATAAAGAAGATCTTTTTATAAACCCAGTGCAATTCCATGTCCCTTTCCCACACTCTCTACAAATGCCTGTTTTATTGCACCTATAATGGATCTTTTGAATAATATTTTTTTAAACCCACAACATGCTTCTTTCTCTGCATTTAGTTGCACCTTGTGTAGAAATTCAGCAATGCAAATACTCTGAGTTAACACAGTGACCTGTTTTGCTCTTAGCAGCTGCTAAACTTTATTTCTCAAGTAACATTTACCATACAAACTATACTTTTTGCCCATTGTTAAAATTGTACAACATCATCTTGACTTCCAGAAAATAACAGGAACTCCACTATTGCATAACTCAAAAAATATACACAGACATTTACAAGCAAAAATAAAAAATATATTTTGTAAAATAATAAACATCAGCCCTCAAAAATAAAGCACTGTTTTACCTATAGAGATTCCTAACACATTTCCAGGGTCCACCCATGCAGATGAAGACCCAAATGACTGCAAAGACTGTTCACACTACACTGTTAACCTGGAACATGATTATCATAGCTAAATAGCTGCCTAATACATGAAAAAAAGCCTTGCCCCCAAGGTTGTTCCACTCCTCCCATGAAGCTACCAGTCATGTTCTTTACTCATTTGACCATTCTCAACAGCTTTGCAAGTCACATTCCTAAGAGCCGCCATGTTCTGGAGTTCCTTTGTGGTTCTTTGATTCTTTTCTGAAATCATTCCTCCCCTGTTTGCTGGTTAAGGTGGGCATGTTTTTGTGCTGCAAGGTAGAGAAATACGTAAAATAGAGTTCACAGGTTTTAAGGAAGTGGAAAGAAGCCGGAGTTAAGCTATGAAAGTTCAGGACTCTCTGAAGTGCATGGCTTGCTTTTCCTCCAACTCCAAATGCAAACCCAGACCTGTTGCAAAAAAACCAAATTCTTGTAGATTTATATTGCTGTCTGACCTGAATACACCCAGGGCTACACAGCAAGTCTTGGGGATTCTCCCTTTTATTCTCAGGTTGTATACAGGTCTGGCTTCAAAAATGTAGGTGGAGGCACACTTCAGAGACAGATTCTTTGAGAGAGGAAAAATGTCTGAGTCTGAGGGCTGTCTTCTAGAAACCCTTCTATAAAACAGCCAGCCTGTTCCATTCATCCTGATGTTAAAAGTCCAAAGCAAACTTCTGAAGGGCAATGAACCCTTCCCTCCTCTTGCCACCCCTCGTCAGATCTGATCGTACAGCTTTTGCCATCTTCTTGTACGACAGGGACCAAGGTTTTAGGTCTTTTCAGCCCTGCAAAGATATCTATAAGCGGCCACACACTGGCTACGAGGACAGGCATATCCTGAAGGAGGGAGGAACACTTAGAGCTGCAGCTCCACCTTTAGATAGAAATCGGCATTGGAAACACCAACAGCGGGAAAAGCACCCGTAGCAGCTGGACAGCTTGAATACACTCACACCGAAGGAAGAAGGATATCTGCGGCAATGGGATGCACGGCGCTGGACAGTCCCTCAAGCAGCTCCCAGTGCCAGCTGCTGGCATGGCTGTCTGGGCACCCCTGGACCAGGCCTGCCCCTCGTGCACTCCAGCAGCTTTCCAGTAACATAATTTTCCAGTCTCAGAAGAAAACTCACACAGTGTAATGTCAAGAGACACCTATCTAGCTCTTCTAGACCCTCTACTCTTTCCTGGTCCGTATTTAGGTGCCTTGGTGTGTACATCACCCAGAGAACCGGGCAGCCTTGCCTCAGATGTCCCTGCTGCCTCAGAGAGTGATGTCTGTCCAGGCTGCCACCACTCCCTGCAGAAGTTGTCCAGAGGCTCCAGTGGGGACCTGCTGCCCCGCAGGACACATGGCCAGGCCAGCAGGCACCTTCCCAGCACCTTTCCCTCTGAAGGACTTGAGATGCTCATAGCATGCCCAACACAGGCTCCAGAAGAATGGAGCCTGGAGGAGGATGCTCAAGTGGAAATGGTGAATCTGAAGGAAGGATATTCCCAGTGGGATGTATTCTGTTATGTGCGAAAGAAGAAAGCTGGAGGGGGCTAGGGGCAGGAGTGGGGGGATTCAGCGAGGGGTGGCGATGCCCAGCAGGCGCGCAGGGACGCGGGCAGCCAGCAGGCAGGCCAGCACGATGCCGACGAGCTGCAGCAGTGCCAGCCCCAGGGCAGCGGTGGCGACGTAGAACATGTTGCTGCCGACGAAGGCGGACACCCTGCCGAAGCAGCCGTCGCGGTGCAGCCAGCGCACGTCGGGTGGGCCGCGCTGGCAGCCGCGGCGGGCCCGGCAGCAGCTGAGGGGCACCGAGGCGTTCTGCTGCAGCGCCCAGGGCGAGCGCAGCCAGTCGCGGTAGCTCTCCACACCGCAGCAGGACAAGGCGCGCTGCAGCTCGTCCAGGGCGTCCGCCACGCCGTCGTCCTCCCCGTAGGCCAGCAGCGCCCGGCGCAGCCCCTCCCGGAAGCCCTGCGCCAGGGTCTGGCGGTACAGGAGCGCCGAGAGCCCGGCCGCCAGCCCGGCCACCAGCACGGCGGCCAGGAAGGCGCTGTAGGCGCGCAGGAGTCCCCGGTGCTCCGTAGCGGCGCCGAAGCATCCCAGGAAGCCCCAGATGATGACAGCTACGCCGGTGGCCAAGAGGATGGCGGGGGCGCTGGGGTAGCCGCTGGCCGACAGCGCCAAGTAACTGCCCAGAGACACCTTGGCCCAGAGGCCGATGATGAGCATGGTCAGCCCCGCTGCCCAGAAGACGAAGCTGAAGGCCATGAGGGACAGCTTGAGCAGGGTCATGGTGCCCTCGGGGCCCGATGTCCTGGGGAGGGCGGTGGCGGTCACGGCGAGGCCTCCCGCGGCCGTCGGTGCCGCCGGGCGCTGCGCAGCACGGGCGCCTCGGCGCTGTCCGAGGTGCGGCCCCGCCGGCTCCCCGAGCAGCCGTCGGTCGGTGCAGCCCGGTGCCAGTGCCACCGTTCCTCCGCCCCGGCCCCTTTTGAGGGCGCGGCCCGGTGCCAGTGCCGCCGCTCCTCCGCCCCGGCCCCTTTTGAGGGCGCGGCCCGGGGCGGGCCGGGGCGCTCGGCCGCGCTGCGGGGCTCGGCGCGGGCGGTCGAGCCGGTCAGGGCGAGCAGCTGCCCGGCCGCCGGCCCCGGGCTCCGCTCTCGCCTCCCCGAGCGAAGTAAACGGGTGCGACTGGGATCTGCCCCTGCCCGCAGCACTGCGGACCTGTGGTGGTGTTCGCAGGAGTCCCATGATGAGCGAAGAGACGAGAATGTTGACTCCATGTTTCAGAAGGCTTGATTTATTATATATATTATATTAAAACTATACTAAAAGAATAGAAGAAAGGATTTCATCAGAAGGCTAACTAAGAATAGAAAAGGAATGATAGCAAAGGCTTGTGACTGACCCAGACGGTCCGGACAGCTGGACCGTGATTGGCCATTAATTAGAAACAACCACATGAGACCAATCACAGATCCACCTGTTGCATTCCACAGCAGCAGATAATTATTGTTTAAGTTTTGTTTCTGATGCCTCGCGGCTTCTCAGGAGAAAAAATCCTAAGGATTTTTCATAAAACATGTCTGTGACATGGACCCTCAGCCGAAAACATTCTGAAACAGGAAAGCTCAGTGTTAAATTTTAATGGCATAAGCTGCAGCCCAGGTTTACCCTGAGCAAGGGACTAAACTTTTATAAGCACTAGGAGTAATACTTAAAACAACACACAGATAACCCACAGGAAGCATAACAAGAGGTTTTGGTTTTATTTCTTTTACTGCATCAAGCTGTACTATTAGGACCCTTTGTAAAAATGAACATAAATCTGTACCTGAATATTAACTAACTACACAGTCAGTCATTCAGTTTAGATTTTCCCATCTGGAAACTATTTTCAGTGTGGCCTGGCCCCGTTAAATATTCATTTGATTTAGCCCATGATAACACTGAGCCACTGAGAAGACATTAAACCACAGCAAGGTACTGTTATGTAACTAGTGGCCCAGCAAGCTACAGGAAGAAATTCCATCATCAATGTAGTCTCATTGCAAAAGAGCAAAAGATAAGCTACTCCTACAAGTAAGGTTAAAAAAAATATTAGGAAACTGTAAATGGGACAGTGTCTCAGTTAGATGTAGAATTAGTGTCTCCATGGGTTAATTTGTATATGCAATGGTCACACCAAAAAAGTGGGTTGTGGTGGCTCACATCTTTATCAAACCTTTTTGGGACTGAATTCTGAGGTTTATTTGTATTTCAGTGGTAACATTTTCTTGATTTCTTTCTGATACAGATTTAGGGAGAGAAAGGAGGTGCTTTATGTGTGACATCTTAATGCACAGGTTTAATGGGCAACCAGAAAATCATAGTTGTCAAACCATTAATTTAGCATAATCCTAACTGAAACATTACTTGTTCTTTATTAGAGGCGTTGAATTCTGTCCATTCTCATAATCCATGCTCCTGGAACTGTTTGGGTAAGTAAAGGAGGTAGGATTGGACTCCCTGAGTGTATGTGAAATCATAAATGATGAAGCAGCTTCAGTGTCTGAAAAATAAATTTACTAGAATAGCTTGATTTTTCAGACATTGGCCAAATCATAAATTATGTTTACATCTTAGTAAGAAAACAGTTAAAGAATCTCATGAAATCATACAAATGAATAAATTTTTATTATATTACATGTGGTATGTGGACTGACAATCTGATGAAAGAGAAGTGATGTTTCATTCCATGTTGTTTTGGAAAGCAAAGTGTTGTGGAAATACCATAAGAAGGGAGGATTCAGATGTGCCTAACCCACTAAGTCAGAGCAGGGATACTGATTATCAAAGAGGGGTTACAAACTTGGGTAGGAAGTACACTGAGATTGACCCCAGAAAATGCAAACTAATATATCCTAGAGAAAACTGGTGCTTAGTGACAGCAAGAATCTGTCTGCCAAACTGCATCTGAAGGACATGTGGCTGATGGGAGATACCTAATTAGGCAGCACTCTGCAATACTATTTGGGAAGGAAAAGCTGTCTGCTTGAAGCGTGAATTTTCCTGTTTCCTTACTCTTTTGGTTTGGTAATATCTTAAGTGTTACATCCTCTTCCTGGCAGATGCATGGTAATTTTGATTTAAAGTGATCATCTTGACTTCCTGTGATTTCTTTTTTTTTTTTTTTTTGCTGGAGTTTACACTTGAAATTCTGAAGTGACTATTTCCCATCACTCTGTAACAGAGGGGAAGAACAATGCAGGGATTCTTCATGGCTTTTCAAGGAAACTGAGCCTTTTTGTAGTTCTTAGTTCATGACTATTTAAGGCACCTCTGGCTAGAATAATGAGTGGCAATACTGGCACAGAGAGCAAGATCAGGTAGTTAGGACATCCACCACAAAAATATGGGTAGCAAGAGTAACTTTAAAAAGTATTGGTTTAATGTTTTCAAGTGTATTTTCCTTAGACACCTGAATGAGACTTTGGTGTCACAATTTACAGGGAGACAGTAGAGCTGCTAAAGTACCTGCATATCTACCTTGGGGAAAACTAAAAGTCCTATGACTCCAGCATAGGTTCTGCTGGTGTTATACTAGTGTACCATTGATCTTGTAACTATTTATTATTGGTAGTTTATTGTCTGGCAATATGCTTAAGAGCTCCTCCCATGGACAAGATGCCTACTGGATGGGATCCCTGTAAGTACAAAAGTGTCTCCTATAGTAAAGTCTGATATAGCAATGCTTTGTCATGTTGAGTGATTTCCTACACCATAAATTCAAGTCCATTTGAGTTCAATAGAAGTGTTAATAGAAAAAGCAGTGTTTCAGTGTAAACACTGATTCCTACTGAAATTATTTTTATCTAAAACTTAAACTTATCTTTATTTTAAATTTAATCAGGTGAAACAGAAGTCATAGTTTTACAGACTCCCAGGGCTGTACAGCATGGATGCGGTGCAAGTCCAGGTTGAGTGGGAAAAGATAAACTTGGGGAAAGAGAATTTCCCCTTAATCTTACTATTCATTCTGGGAAGGAAATGTGTCAACATTTCATAACAGAACTCACTTCCAGTTGCAGGTCTCATCAGGGAAAATTAATAGATTATGAAACACCACATATTACTTGCCCCATCACAAACCCTTGGTCCAAGAGGAAATATTGGATAAACTGCTTCTTCCCATTAGCAGACTCAGAGATGCAGCCTGGACAGAGCAGAGAGGCATCTGGGTGGGGCTCCTACCAGCTTGCATAGCTGAGCAGATGTCTTCACCTGCAGCAGCTCTGATGGTGAGGAAGAACTCAACCTACTGATCCTTGGAATGTACTAATGTACTTCACCAACTGCACTGGCACGAGTGCTATTTTTTTTTTTCACAGCAAGTTTATTTTAGGAACTCAGGTGTGTAATCTCTGCTATATATCAGTTACTTTGCTATTAATAGCAATGATCAGAGATTCTTTGAATTAATTATTTACTTTTAATGTGTTTTTTAACCTTAAAATAAAGCACAAAATTTAATTTTAGCTGTACCTTCCCTGTAACTAGAGGAAAATATGATCCATGCCTTGAGCAAATCTCTCAAGGCAAACTTCATTGCACTTTCCACTGACCCCACCGAAAGTTATTATCTGCTGGACATCATACACATTTCAACACTAGTATATCCAAATAGCATGCAGGCTAGGTTGGTGGTAACGTGTCAAAATGCCATGTCAAAGGAATAAAAAAGAAGTATATCTTTGAACTTTTCAGGGAGCAATGGGAGAACAAGTTAAGATTAAACATTGGCAAATTTTACACTTAATTTTAAAATATTTGAACATATTTCTACTAATTCTGTTTCCACTTGTTGTATTAGGAGCTGAGGGTATTGAGCATTTCACATATGAGATCTGTGTCATGTGCATAGTGACAGCAGTTCAGTGTACTTGGCAAGTCATCATTCATATAACACTTATCAATATAGATTTCCATACTTGAGATTTACAAGATCTGCAGCAAGAAAGATTTCTTCCACTTCTCACTTGGTTGGTATAATTTTGTATCACCTTTGCTGAGTTTGAAAGTTAATGACCCTATTAGCCCCTTTTTCTGTCTTATCTTAAACAAATGCCATGATACTAATTGTGGAGTAGCCAATCCAAAACAGAGTAAATTTGGGTAAATTAGGGAGTCACATTGCATAGCACTACCACTTCTCTGTTTAATTTTACCACAACAGTGGAGGCTTCTAGTTCACAAAGGCTGAGGCAAGGAAGACTGTTCCTCTCTGGATGCATAAAACAGACCGCAATACACCATGTATTTTGTTTTGTTATGTAATCAATGGACAGTAGACTTTCTAGTGATATTGTACATGTAGCTTTATGGAATGAACAGCTATCATTGCTGATTATATTAAAAAGATATTGCACACAACCTGATGTATAGAGGTGATCTGTATGTTGCCTGTAACGTGCTTTTATCAAAAATACCTATCAGCAGTCCCTTGCTTCCTGCTGGTGCTTGGCACGAGGTTAGTGGGGAAAAGGAATATTTGGTTACAAGCAAGGTTCATGCTTTCTGTGTCCTTGGGTGAAGGACTGGGAAATCTCATGGATAATTGCACAGCTGAAACATTTAGCAGAAAACAGAGGTACAGTGCAAAGACAGGCGTTCCACAGGTACCAGCTGATTCCTACCTGCACACGTATCCTCTTTGTCTCTGCTGTGCTTCTGTGTTTTGGCAGATCTTGCCGTCACAGGAGAGGACAAGGTGACCTCACATACACTGAAAGAGCAGCACTCTTATCCTGGGGTCACTCAAACCCATGTCCTTGCTGAGGTGAATGGTTATGGCTTTTCTCTAACACAACAGCAGTACAACAGCAGAGGTTTTTCCAAGCCTTGGGGCCTGGATCCATGTTCTTTTACAGCTTCCTTGAATTACTCACATGAAGTGTGCTGTCCTCAAGCAAGCATTGCTCTTGCCTACCGTAAAGGTCAGGAAAGGCTTATTCAAAGGAAACAGCCTGTGTGCAAACAATACCCCACACTGGCATAATTGCTTTAATCAGGACAGTCATTTGTCAGTCTGCAGTCCTCTCTGATACTCAGTTATGAAGGATCTTGTTTTGTTCTCTTATGATGATAAAATTTTAAGTATTCTTACTATAATTTTGTATTAAAAATGCCTGTTACATTATTCATTCTGTAACTTGTTTGTAGACGGTAAAGCATTAATCAGCATGGTAGAAACATGAGAACTACAAGAAGTTTTCTTACAATTTCCCATAGGAAGAATTGCTGAAAACTTTCTTCTTTTATTTTTGTGAGACATTTTTCATGTACTTTTAAAGTTACTCATCTTCATGGGATCATGAGGGGAAAGTCCTGCTTAACTAACTTAATTATCTTTTATAACAAAGTCACCCATCTAGCTGACCAAGGGAAGGCAGCAGATGTGGGATTCTTTTTATTTTGGGAAAGCTTTCAACACAGTCTCTCACAGTATCCTTCTGAACAAAATGCCCAGCACACACAGCTGGATGTGTCCATAATACATAAACAGTATGATTTTATACTGTTGTAGTTTGGGTTTCTTTTCTCAAGAAAAGCAGCCAATTTAAGCAGTAACCTGTCTGGGGACTATTCAGGTTTTCAGATGGATAAATTTTGTTGCAGGGCACAGGTACCCCTTAAGCAAGTGGCTTGGGAAGTTATTGCTGTTAATTCCTATATTCTCACCAGAGATGGAGGGACAGATTACAAGAGCGCTTCTAGGCAACTGTCATGCCAGGTAGGATAGATTTGCATAAACCCTCTCAAATTCATTAGATGCACTAAACTCTGATTGAAGGGTGATAACTCTTTAAACCGCTCTACCAGGGCCACAAGGGCAGGTGAGTGGAAGCTGTTCACTGTGACCGTGTGTCACAGCAAGTGCCACAGTCAAGACAGCCACAACACACCATGCAATTCCAGAGGGCTTTAAGCATTCACCCATACAGAGTAACACCATACCTCATCAGAAAGCTTCAAGCATCTGCCCATAGAGAGTAACATCATATCACGTCAGAAGGCTTCAAGTGTTTGCTGTCCTTGTTCTTTAGCCCAACCTTTTATGTTCCCGCATTGCACCTTTGTGTCCTTTGGTGATGGGTCAGTGCACCTGGGCACTCCATGTCTCATGACCTTCAATGCTGTTCCCCTACCTTTCACAGTTGTAGCCCATTGGGGGTGAGGCTCTGCCACAGCCATGCTCCCAATTACCACAAACTGTGTACCTCCAACCATGAGGTAATTTTATTCTTTATTTTTCTTCCTAATAGAGTCCTTTTCACACTTGTCTGCATTTAATGAGTAAGTTCTCCACCTTCTTAGAAATCTTGAGGATGTCTCCTTCCTTCTCTTCACTCTTATCTTTAGGTGTATGCCCCAGGATTTTTTGCAGAAAATTTGAACACATTTAATTTCTTGGAAATTCCATCTCTTTGTTTCAAGGACCATTAGAGGACACAGGCATGGGAATTGACACTTTGACTCACATCCATGGGAGGCAATTGAATATTCTGATACTTAGTAGGTATACTTTTGGATTTTAGGTTCTGATTCTGCATTGCACAACTACTACCTACTACTGAAACATGTACACAAACACAATGTAACATTAGGATGCCCTAATGATTTTATTAGCAACTTAATTCTTTATTCAGGAGAAAGGCATTGTGAAGGGACCTTTCATGTGTTAAGCACTTTTCCATCTAATCTATGAAGGTAAAAGCAGTTGGGATTTGTGAATCAGAGTATTTCTAGATATTAGTAAGAAAGGGATTGTAATCATGTGACAGCATTGATTTTTCTTTTAATTGAATTACATAATTGAACTAATACAATACTAATGGTATTGAGGGTCTCCATCTTTAGCCCACTCACAGCAAGCTCCTGAAGTCAGGTCCTGTAGCCACTGAAGTGAGAGAGGACTTTGCCAGAGACTTCAGTTGTGCAAGCTATGTCCTCAAATGAATGCAAGTACACACAAAGGAGTCTTACAGCTCATGCAAATAGGGGAGCTGATGAGTGGGCAAGTCGATTGCAGCACTTTCACTGATTCCACATATGGACATAGTATGTGGGAAAATGTTTGCACCACCTGCTTAAATTAACTTACTGTTCTTTGCTTTGAATGATCCCCTGGGGAACCAGTGGAGAGCAGAAAGCACACAGCTCTTTCAACCCCTAGCTCAATTTGTTGTAGGAAAAGCTGTTACTGTATGTGTAGTGCCCCAAGGCTTTTGAGAACAGAGGAATTTAAGAGAAAAAAATCCCATTGCCAAACCAGGGTTTTCAGTACAACTTTGAACCAAGTATCTGGGCCCCTCATTCTATTTATTGTGACCACATCTCACATTGACATCAGCAGTGATTTTTCAGTGCTTCATTAACTGGTCTTTATCTTCAACTCATTTGTTTACTTATTTGCAGGGATTACAACCAAAGCCTCCCTTAATGCCATACAGCTTCCAAATCTCAGGCAGACAAGTGAGCATTATGGATTGCAAACTGGCATTAGCCCAGATTTTCTGGTCTGTAGCTCTAATCCAGTCTGTTATTAGTCGAAGACAGCACTGTGCAATTTAATTGTTCATGTGTAGGAGCAAGATCACATATAATAGCTCTGTTGTCTCTCCTTGTCTTCCAAAGCTTATGGGGGTTAGGCTTTGTTGTGAGACTTGTATTTACCTCTGGTGAACAGAAAGATTAATTTGTGCAATCCTCAGCTTCCTCACAGAGGTACATCTGTGTACAATCTGTTTTGCCTTCTTTTCCAGCCTTTCCTGTAGGGAAGCAGTGGCTAATTTGCCTCCTGGACAAGGAAAGCCCAGAGCCAGTGTCTCACACCCATCTTGCTGTCACAGCAATGCCACGTTGCTTGCTCCACACGTCTCCCACACAAACGATCTCACAAAGAGCCCTGTGCCGACGCAGCTTCTGTACCCAAGCTGCGTTACCCACAAGCACTAGGAATGCCTCTGCAATGCACTGTGCTCTGCAGGTCTGATACAAACTTAAGGGAAAGGGGGAGAGCAGAGGGTGGGGATGATGCAGAGGAAGAACAAAGGAGCTGGAGCCTTTCCACCCCCTCTGCCATCAGCACCATCCTCCTCTTCATGCACGCTGTGGACTGCACACCTGCCTGTGCCCATGCTGCAGTCGCCAGCACAGCAGCTAGGGCTGGACCTGAGCTATTGAAGCCTTGCTCACAGTCATCAGCTTCCCTTCACAGCAACCACTCATGATGAACTGTCCCCACGTCTCACGCAAATTTTAAGGGAAAATTGTAAAGTCTAGGGACAATTGAAGTGGTCCTGTGTGTGGTTTGGTTCTTCTGATTTACCAAATCAGCTTTGTTGGAGCCACACACAGCAGCTCTGTTGTAGAAGCTGTGTAGAAGGAGCATCTCCTAGACCTTCCCAGCCTCAGGAGCAGATACACCAGTGCACGGAGGGCACTGGGTCTGGAATGCACTCCTGACATGGTCGGCTGCCATCTCTGCGCTTCCCGAGTGACACAACAGCCGTATCCCTCCTGGGCGCAGCAGAATCGCTCTCTAACTTCCCTCTTAGCATTTTAGATGACGCTGTTTAGGAGCAACATGAATTCAGACCATACTCCCGATCCGAGGGAGTGAAGCACACTGGAGGTGGCCCCCTTTTCTGAGAGGCAACATGCAGCGAGTGAGCTCGAAATGACAGAAACCCGCATCTCCTCCAGGGAGGACGGTCAAAGAAATTCCGCGAAGCTGCTAGTCACTCTGCCTTTCTTCTGCTTCGCAGTCTGAGATGGATGGCGTCTCCCAGAAAAGAAGACTGAGGGAGGAGTGCGGGGCTGGGGCGGCTCCGGGGGCCGCAGCATCCCCGAGGGGCACTGACGGAGCGCGGCCGCCAGGGGGCGGCGCAGCCCCGCGGGACCGGCCCGGGACCGGCCCAGCCCCGCCGTGTCCCCGCCCTCTGCTCCCTTCCCTCTGCTCTCTTCCCTGCCTTCTGCTCCCTTCCCTCTGCTCCCTTCCCTCTGTTCCCTGCCCTCTGCTCCCCGCCGCTGTCCCAGCGCGCCCGTGACACGCTCCCGTCGGTATCCCGACGAGCCATGGTCACGGCACCCCCGCCTTTTTCCCGGGCTGGAAACGCCGGAGGTGGTGGGAAAGGATCCTGCTGATCTGGGGAGTGCTCAGCAGTGATGGGTCCAGGTGAGTTTTTCAGGCAATGTGCAGTACCGACCCCAGCCAAGCATCCATGAGGATGGGACTCACGGAGAAAATCTTAAGGCTGACTAATCTAGAGAAGGCAAGAGAAGACGTGACAATGGTTAAACAGGTGAAGGCTGATACAAAGGGAAAGTTCTCCCCCAGTCCCACAGAGCACCAGCTACTGGGCTGGGAAACAAGCAAACACACTTTAGGTCAGATGCTTGAATAACGTTTCTAATGCTCAAGGTTTTTTGTTTTGGGTGGAAGTGGTGATTTTTTTTTTTTTTATTAGAAGTTCTTAAAAACCTGTCGTGACCTGGACAGACATATGGCCATCCAGGAAGCAGCCTGATACCTTCCCTGGAAATCTGCTCAGGCGCCGATTCAAAATGTTGCACTGGGTCTCTATTTGCTACAAACTAGAGATCAGTGAAGACAATCGAGCTCTTCTGGCTGATTCACCATTACTCCTCTCAGTTCTTAAGAAACTTTACGTAAAAATAACTGTTAAGAAAGACAAAGAAGAGGGCAGAGTGGATGGAAGATGAAGGCAGAAGGGAGGGAAGAAAAGAAGGAAAGAAAGGAAGGAAGGGCAAGTAGAAGTGCACTTAACTTCCCCTCCTCATTCCTAGTCCTGGAAATCCCAAAAATCCCTGGAAATTCCTATGCATTAGAACAGTGGCATGTTCATAAGGAGCCTTTCTGGCTCATTACACAACAAACCTACTTCAGATATATTGTGCTGTGGCTAGTAACCATTCCATGAGGATCAGTTTCAGTATAAAAAAGAAGTGCATTTTAAGTAGAATTAAAAGAATGAAGAAATCCGGGAATCTCTAACATGCCCTCTCTTCACCATTGATCTCAAAATAATCCCACATAAACAGCAACATTTAAAGAAGATATTCAATGTGTTAAAAGTTAAGAACACGATTTACATGTCACATTAGGCTTCTCAGAAGAGACCAGTGACTCATCTTGCAATTGCTAATTAATGGAGTATTCAATTACCACAACTCTCTCATTCACTACTCGCAACAGAGCAGAACACAATTTGCAGTCAGGCAGGCTCTTGCAGAGACACCGCAGTTGTCCCTGGCACAGTCCTGGCACTAGGGAACCTCCAGGAAAGACCTCCTGCTGGCAGAGGTCCTCGCTTTTGATAAACTTCCTCCCATTTCAGTCCTCCCTCTCCACTTTCAGAAGTGTTGTGCACCATAAACGAAACTGAAACAGCACAGGCAGAATCTCCAGCCACATTGTTACATGTCCGTAGAGACCTGCATCTCACTTTAGCCCTTGTAAAGGCATGTTCAGCCAGCACAGCTCTTGCTGAGCCAGCAAAAGAAACACTGCCTGAAGTAAGTATACACTAAAGTACCGACACTGTTGACATAATCAGGGTGCAGCATCACAAGCTAAAATAAAATCAGGCCTGCAAAGGTTCACAGTATTCCCAAAAGCACAGGGCTTGTCAATCAGATCAGATCAGGTGAGGTATTTCCTGCAGGCTAAGGCAGTGCTCCCATGTTCTCACCAAAAAATCATTGAGCTTTTGCATCTGGGAAGCTCGGGGAGAGATCTGTAGTCTGTCAAGGGGCCCACAGAGTTTGAACAAAACACTATTGGTGGTGTAGTAGGAGGAGCTGCAGCCACAAAAATACTGAACTGTCACTCTGTATCAGTATCAGCTTGAACCAAACACATGACACTGCAAATAGCTGGGGCTTGAGTCTAAGCCTGGAACACACTGATAGCTGAGCAAATCTGAGGATAAAATCTGTGATCAGCTGTGTAAGGGACGCTACTGCAACTTGATATTCAGGCTGCTGAGCATAAGGGCCTCTCGTGCTGCTTAGCCAACGTTCACGGGGCTTTACCTGCTACAAGACAGCCCTGTGGAGGATCTGGCACCACAGAAAGCTTCTGGCTGGGCAAGGCTGATGGTTGGAAAAGGTGGGATTAGAAGCAGACTCAGAAGCAAGCAGCTGTGGTCAGGGGGAGCAGCTGCATCTAGGGCTAATGTCCTTGGATGCCAATAAAGCCATCGAGCACGCTCCTCAAAAGCATGAATCAACTTGTTCTAATCTAGTAGAGTGTCCCATCTTTCCTGGTGGCCTTCACTCACCAGTTGTGGGGAAAAAAAGAAAAAAAAAGTCTTTGGAATCAGTGTACAGCACTGGATTAAAATGCCCGAAGTGAATATTTTTTTCCTTTTATGTCAGACATTGGATGGCTCTTCCTCAGAATTGAAGGTCTGTGTAGCTTGCACCTTATTTGATTCATTCACACATGAAATGCCTGCTCTGTGCTTTTATAGCAAGTTGAAACGGGAAGTAAAACTCCCAACTGTCTCAACATGTCTGGACTTGATTTCCTCATACCACATAGTTGCAAAGCTCGGCCTAATCCTAAACTAACCCAGGACCTGAAGTAAAAAAAAATAAGAAAACAAACTTTCACATCTGCCCAAATGAAACTGTATTTAGACAACAAATGTATGCTCAGATTAAATGGGTGTTTAAGCCATACTGTCACTGAACTGTGACTTATCAGAAACAGAACAGAGAAACAGGAAAAGGGTAGAGACAATTCCAGGACACAACCAGTTGTTATAATCAACTCTTGACACATCTTTCTGAAAACAAATATTTTCTTGACCGGTAAAATATTTGTGTCAGCCTAGTAATTTGGAGTATCACCAAATGCCCCTTGTACTTAGAGAGGTGGTGTAACACAGATTTTCCATGTTTTGTGGGTGAAACATTTAACTCTTTTGCAGCAGGAGAGGCTCCCTGCAAGAGAGAAAGCGAAGGGCCAGAACAGCAGTGGCAAGCAGGGCTGCACATTGAGGAAGTAATGGATAAATTCAGAGATAACGTCGTTTGGAGTGTGGTATCCTTGCGATTTCAGTCTTCGTTAGACCCACGGTGTGTTTACACATGGACACCCCACGCAGTCCCACCCCTAAGGGCTCTCCCTCACTCCTTACACCCGGACACATTTCCAGCGGGCTCCAAGGATGGCCACAGCAGGCACGGGCACCTGGGCAGCGCCGCGGGCTCCCAGGCCAGGGCTTGAAGGTCGCTGCCAAGCCGGACCTGCTGCACCGAGCCGGGCCGGGCTGGGCTGGGCTGGGCCGAGAGCGGCCGCCGTGGCCGCAGGGTTGCTTCACCAGTACCGAGAGAAGCAGCCTCAGAGACGTGGCTCAATTCCCTGCCAGAAGGGCCCCCGCCCCCCACGGAAGCTGAAGGCACCGGCTGATGGTACCCCGCCCGCTCCGCCCCGGGCTCCCACAGGAATCCCCACGGGCCCTGGCGGCCTTCCGCTGGCACGGATCCGAGCGGCCGCTGGGCCCGGCCCGGACACGGGGCCGCGCGGCTCCGGCCCGCAGCGGAGCGGCCGCCGACATAGGAGCCACGCGGGGACGGAGGAGAGGTAGGAGGGGCCGGCGGCGGGCGGGCCGGGCGGGCTGGGAGCTGTAGTTCGCCGCCGCCCGCCGCCGCGCAGCCGGGAGCGGAGGAGGACTACAGCGGCCAGGGTGCTCCGCGACGGCCGCGCCCCGCGCTGACTCGTGCAGCACGTTGTCCGGCTAACGCGCCCCGCGCCCGCTCCGCCCGCAGCGCCCCGGCCAGCGGCGGCTCCGCCGCTCCCATCGCCCAGCACGGCAGGTCAGCGGGGACGGGGGGGCGGCCGCGCTGCCGCGTCCCTCCGGGCCGGGGGGCGGCGAGGCCGTGCCGGGGCCGACCCCGGTCGTGGCGGCGCGTGCAGGGGGAAGCGGATGGGGGGGTGTCGAGGCTCTCCCGGTGCCCCGCGGGAGGGGAGGGGGCTGCGAGCGGCGCGGCCGTGTCCCGTCTCTGCTCGCCCTTGGCACGCACCCGGCCCTGCCCCGCCAGGTGCCGGCTCGGAGGTGCTGCCGGGCAGCGGCCGCTCGGGCAGGGAGGTGGCCGGGGCGCGGCGGCCCTACTCGCTCTCGTTGCTGGAAGCGCTCGCCGGGCCTGGCGAGAGAGTTGCAGCCGGGGCTGCTCCGGCGCTGCCCCGCCGATGACCCCGCGGGCGGCGGGGCCGAGGGGCCTCTCCTCGCGAGCTCCGCCTCGCAGCGGGCGGGCTGAGGCCGTCGGCCCCGCTCGAGGGGCGAGAGGAGGCCGGTGCCCGGTGCCCGCCGCCTCCCGGGGCGGCCCGCGCTGCCCTGCCCCCGGGAACTGCAGCCGGGCAGGAAACGCGGGGGGAAATGCGGCTCCGGGGGCCGGCTGTAAGGTCCCGGGCCCGCGTGTCTTCAGCTCCTTCGTTATGGCTGTTCACTGGTTTGGGGGTTCACGGACGTGGCACAACGCTCCTGGTCCAGGTGTTTGGTGATAAGAGCGTGGGATTTGTTTGGTTCTGGCGGGGAGCTGCGGAAAAGCCGAGACTCACAGTTTTTCTTCTTTTTTTTGGTCCCTAAACAGTTGTGGCGCTTAATGAATTCGCCTCTGAAAATAGTTCCGATTAACCCAGCGCTTGAACATAACTCGTATCACAGGCATAGCCTGGGCTCTTCTCTTGAGGAAAATACATGTATTGATGCAGATGTCCATATAACAGAGGTGTTTATTTTTGCTAGCTTGCAGGAAGAAAGAGAGTATTTTTCTTTGGTAAAACTTTGGAGAAAGTTGCAACTGCTGGGTTGGAAAAGTCAGAGAACGGGATAGTCTTTTACAAGTTAGATGCTGTTTCACAAATGTGGTGGTGACAATACTAGTCGAAAAAAATACCCAGGGTGTCTGGAATGACACTTCTCCATTTTGTAGAGTTGTGTATCTGTGCAACTACTGTCCACCTCATTAATGGAGGTATTCCTTCTTAGAAAGCTAACGAAGCAAAAAAAAACTTTTTGAAAACCCAAACCAAACAGATTCCAGGGATTTCTCGTCTGTATTTTAATAGGGGATAGACTTTACACAGTAGGGGAAAAACGTATCCATTTAATTATTCTAAGCTAAATGAGTTTATCAATTGAAAAATCTGGGTTGTGGCTGTGGCACTGTTTTGTGCCCTGCTGTCGGTGGCAGTAGACTTTCGGGATTCAGTAACTTGAATTGACTTTTGTAAATTTCAATTTTAGGTTGCCAGAGTACAACCTAAAATTGAAATTTTATTGTAACGTGAAATTTTATTGTAAGATTGAATCTTTATTGTAAGATGCCAGAGTGCCTCACAGTGTCTGGCACTCTGGCATCTTAACTGTACACCGCTTGGATATTGTGTAGCTTGAAGAGTTAGATTGATTTTTCAGTATATTCTTTCTTCCATATGGTAAAAATGATGAAACACTGCTGCTGCTGCCACCACAACTGTGAATGAACCACGTGGTATTGCCATCTATTTGTGGGAGAGTCATACAAGTGCTTTTTTTAAAAGAATACTTTTTGGAAAGCATCTTCTTGTTCCTTATTTGCTATTCAGGAAAAGTGCAGAGAGAGATTTGGGGCAGTCTTTGAAAATGTAGAAATGAGAGCAGGCCAGAGATAAGTGTGCTCCAGATTTAATGGGAGTGGTGTGCAACTGTGTCTGTCTGAAGTGATATCACAGCGTGTGCTTTGCCAGCCAGTGCCAGTAGGAAAGAAGGATTCTGTAGCTCTCCTCGTCCTGTCAGGAGACAGGACACTGGCTGTCTTTCGCAGATGATTTAGTACAAAATCTGACCAGTATATTCTCTTGGTGATAGTTGTTACTAGATTAGAAACATATTTGCAAATACCTATGTGACTTGAATCTGAGATCAGACCTTCAGTTATTGAATGCTTTTTTAAAGGCCCATTCAAATTTCAGGTGGTTTGAACATGTTAGTTAATACTGCAGTTCTGTATTTGAACTTGAACCTTTTGTAGTGAAAACTCTTTTTTGCCCTTTCTAATAAAGGACTAGGGGAACATAACTTTAATATTAACCACAGTTTATAGATTTGTATGAAAACGTGCATGCACTCAGTGACAAGTTCTCTTCCTGTACACTTCTTTTTTTCATAATAAAAAAAAACTAGAGGAGCTCTTTTCTACTCCTGCCTCCTTCCTTCCCTTGCCTTTAGTTGACCTGCCTTGCAGTTTTGATTGAAATCACTGAGGGATGCAAGATCTTAGCATGTCCACATGCAAGAATTTAAATGTCCTGATGACCCTGCATATCAAGCACTGCGCTGGAGCTCCGGGAGAGTCTTCCAGTGGGTAAGCCCTTCAGGCTGTCTGCTGAATAACTCTGTCTGTTGATAGTGCAACGTCCTGGTCTTATGTTGAGAGTCTGTCTATCTCAGGAAGGCTGTGCACGCTTTTGAGAGAGAGCAAGAGCCTGCACCACAGCTGAACAACACCATGACTGCTGGTGAAATTGAAGAAAGTGTCCAGTCACCTGCATGCTGCATCTGGAGATCCTGGTCTTGCCTTGCTAGGATGCATATCTTGCATGTTGCAGTGGTAGCTGTCCTTCAGAAGGACAGCAAGACAGCTGGTTACAGTGTAGCCCCTAAAGAAGGCCGGTGTGTGAGGAGCTGGGACCAGGAGTTGCTGAGGGGTTTTCTCGTTTCTTGGGGGGACAGCAGATAATCATGGAAATAGAGGTGGTTTTTGTTGGGGTTTTTTTTATATATATATCAGTATCAGGAATAGTGTGGCCAGCAGGAGCAGAGATGTCATCCTTCCCCTGTACTCAGCACTGGTGAGGCCTCACCTTGAGTGCTGTGTCCAGTTGTGGCCCCTCAGTTTGGGAAGGCCCTTGAGAGGCTTGAGTGTGTCCAGAGGAGGCAACGAGGCTGGAGAGGGGCTGGGAACACAAACCCTGTGAGGAACAACTGAGGGAGCTGGGGGTGTTTAGCCTGGAGAAAAGGAGACTCAGGGGTGACCTTGTCACTCTCTACAACCCCCTGAAAGGTGGCTGTAGCCAGGTGGGGTCGGTCTCTTTCACCAGGCAGCAACTGACAGAACGAGAGGACACAGTCTCAAGCTGTGTCCAGGGAAATATAGGTTGGATATTAGGAAAACGTTTTTCATGGAAAGAGTGATTAAGTTCTGGAATGACCTGCCTGGGGAGGTGGTGGAGTCACTGTCCCTGAATGTGTTTAAAAAAAGACTGGATGTGGCACTCAGTGCCATGGTTTAGTTGAGATGTTAGGGCATGGGTTGGACTCAATGATCTTTAAGGTCTCTTCCAACCTAGTCATTCTGTGAATTCTGTGAATATACTGAATTGGTTAGGTGCAGAGTCCTTTACAGGCTAAATGAGTGGTGCAACAGCTGGATGGACTTGGAAGTAGAACACTTTCCTGTGAGTGTGTCGATAGGACTGAGTTGTTGGTGTTATCATGGGGCTTCTGTGACTGCAGGCTGGAATTTGCTACTCTGGAGCTTTCTCTCTGAGGAGTTTTTCTTCAGTTCTCTGCCAAAATAGAGCTGTATTTCTTTACTTGTTGCCAGAAGATGGGCTCATGTCATGTAACTGTTTTCAGCTTTGTGTTCACATGATGGCTTTGAAGGAATAGGTCAGCTTGTTCACAGATAGTGTTTCGAGAGTAGGATGAAAGGGACAGGCAGAAGAACACTACTGATAAGTAATGTGCTTGGCAGTTGAGCAAAATTATTTGTCCTCTGAAATCCCAATTTTAGCATCATAAGGATTGTGTTTCAAAATGTTTATAACAAAAGTAAATGTGTCTGCTGGTACTTTTGAGATGCACCTTCTGCATATTTCAGCAGACAGCCATTGATGCCACAGAACTTCTTCACTTGTTTCCTTTGCTTGCTGCTTGTAGGTAATGAACAGAGTGGAGGAGCTGCTTCTTGTAGAACTCCATACACATGCAGCAGCTGTGCTATTTCCCTCCTGTTCTGCTTGTGAGTGTTTTGCAGAGGATTTTCCAAAACCAGAATTATCGCTTTGTTCATAGCTTTACGTGGCCTGGAGGGAGATGTACTGATAACTTACCCCAAGCTGCTGGATACAGGAAAGTCTGATAAAATTATTTTGGTTCTATATCTTTGCTGAATTCACATAATTCATATTGGAATGCAACAGGAAAGTGACTTGAATAGATGTGTAGGTTCTAAAAAACTGTCAGTTGCTGAGTGTCTGTCCAGACTTGAGCCACATCACTGTGGTCTTTCTGTCCCATGTTTCTAAATTTAGCAGTATATTTATAACCTCTGCAACCTCTTAAAAGAGTAAAGATTTGGGCTAATGTTTGTTCATAAATCTGCAATGCAGTGCATTAGCATCCTGATTCACCTCATACTCATTTCATCAAGTAGCCTCAGTCAGTGTAATTAGCAGTAACTTGTTAAACCACAGAGCATATGAGAATGCCTTCCTGTCTTTCACCCATAAACGTGTTTTTAGTGTCCCAGGCCACATATTCTCATGTTTCAACACCTCCTCTCAAGCAAAATGAATGTAGTTGTCTTTGACTTTTATGTTTTAACTATCAAAATCTGCAAATGGACATTGACTCTAGTGTGCAGGTACCTGAGTTTAGGCTGCATATGTCTGCACAGTTCATTTTGCAGGAAAACCTCATTGATGCTCAGAGGATAAAAATATGCCTTTTGAAATTTTTGAACTTCTGAGTCGTGAGAAACCAGAGCCATGCTCTACAACCATCTGTGATTACAGAACCAGTTGCTCAGTTGACTTTCAAATGCGTGGGTTTGTGTCAGAGGTAACATGCAATATGTGGAGTAGGTCACCTTGGTGATAATTTTGAAATACATTTCAATTTCTGAATTTGTGGCTGTTACATTAATAAGTAGACAGGTCTCCACAGATGCATCCTTCTGAGTATGAACAGGCTATCAACAGAGTAGACACCATTTGGAGCTGATGATTGTTTGTAAACATTTGTGAGATTTCTGTGCATAAGTATGGAAAAAGCCTCTTCAATCTTAAATACTCTGTTTATGTTGCAGAGTATGAGACTTCAGAGGTAATCTGTTATTTTGGTTTTGCCTTCTTAGTAGGTCAGATGTTAAGCATGGAAGGTGCTTTGTTAGGTATTTCAGACAGTAAGTAAAGAGTGCAACAGTTTATCAGTGGGAGAAAAATTTGGTGTGTATCTTCTGAAGTACTGATATGCCTCTTCTGTTTACATAAAATAAGTGATCCTGTTAAAAGGTAGCAGTATGCAAATAAGATGTGCTTATGCAGTGCGTAATATGAATGTAAAGTGTACAGGCTATAACAGCTAAATCATATATCCATTGCTAGTGAAACTGCAAGTTTAGAGGATGATAGGAACACAGCACTCTTAATGCACATAAGTGCAGGTAAGTTTTATTGCTGCATCTCATGCCAAGCTGTGTTGGAAGCTGTGTTCTGGCCAGGGATACTGGTGTTAGAGGGCTCGCACACGAGTCTGTTCGTGAGATAGTCTTTTGTGTGTGTCTGTGGCTTATGTCCAGTGCAGGGCAGTTTTGTAGCATGACGTATGTGAGGTGTGCTATATTCTCACTGGAGGACTCCCACCTTATTGTTCAACACCTTGCTCTAAAATTCAGTCCTCTGCCGATCTCTTGTCTTTCCCACAGCAACTTTAGAGGAACAAGGATGGGTGGTGGTGCCTTGTTACTAGGAGGAAGTGCTGTCCTGTGGGGTGTATGGGGATCCTAGAAGAACCAATGATTAAAAAGAAAGGAAAATTCAGATTGCAAAATTGAAATGCTTTGAAAGTTCCATAAGCCTTCTAACTACTTGTTTAGCTACCAGAGGTCAGATTTGTAGACATATTTAAGCATTCATATACCTCAGTTACTTATTTGTAAACAGGAACATACATATAATACTATCTCAGAGGCTACAGGATTAACACTTTGATATTAACACTTTGATTAACACAAGAGATGTGGGTACTTACTGCAATGTTAGTGAATACTGTAGCTATCCAAAGCACTAATAGATACATTTGGATTTGTTTGTTAAGGAGATCAAACACAGAAATTTTTGCCCGGTCCTTTCAATAAAAGGTGGAACAAGCTGCAGTTTGGTGACTCCTTTCCTAGTTTCTTTACTAGCTATTCTGATGTGTGTGCAGCGCAGAACAATTCTAAGACTATGGACAACTTTTATTTCCCTCTTGCAGTGTCAACATATTGAGGAAACAAAGTGCTGCCTCTGAATTTCTGTATAGCTCAGAAGGAGGAAAGCATCCAATAAAAATCTTGTTTAAAAGTAGCTGACTATGTTGTTTTATGGGTAGGAGCATGAGAGTTTTTTTGAGAGCTTTTTTATCGATTCCGTTGAATCACTGTCTGAAGGAAGCAAATTTAGACAAGACATTAAAGGAGCAAGTTTAGCCCTACTGTAGGAGGATACTGTAATGAATTGTCTGTGTGGTGTTTGAATTTTCTCACTGAAATTAAACAGGAAAGGGCCTTTTGTTCTTTGACTTGCCTTGCTAGAAGCTGATTTGTGAGTGCACGTACCTCTTGTGTTCTCGAGACTGCAAGCTAGGAGAGTTTCGGATGCCTAAATATGAAGCTGGAACCGAAACACTTTGGTTGACTAAGGCTATCAAGTATGAAAAATGAGTTCATGAAAAGATTTTGTGCAAAGAAGTGCTGCTGAAGCTGGTTTATATTAGGAAAACTGGAGGGCTGATGTGAAATAGCATGGCAGGGAGTTCTTTCTGCCTCGCTTTGCCAGCGTCTGTGCAGGGTAAGTAAGCATTGCTAGAAGATGTTGAACTTTTTTGTGTGTTCCTTTCTGAACTTGCTATTTTGGGGGAAAGAGAATAATGCCCATGTGCATGGGAAAAGTACAGCCCCTCTTTGGCAGTACTTTTCTCAGTAGCAATGGCTGTCCTGTGTGTGCTGTAGGAACAAGAAGAGCTTGAGAGGAAATAGGTGCCTACCAATAGAGATGAGTAATGGCTAAATTCTAGGTTTGCAGTTTATTTGGTGGTCTCAAAAATTCCTGTTTGGTTGCCTAGGTATTTTAAGAGTTGGAAAAAGGGCCTCATTTTTTCACATATATATGTATAAAGAACAATTTTTAATGGCCCAGTGAATGGCCGGTCCCCTCAGACTAACAAAGATGCAATAAGCACAAGAATTCCATTTGCCTGGGAAGAAGGTGTTTGAGGTGGAGATTCAATCATCAATCACCCCTCCTTGTTTCTTCTAGCTCCAGGAATTTTCTTGGTAGTACTCCAACCAGGAGAATGAATCCCTGATTAAGACAGTCTCCTGGTAGATAAGAGAACAGAAGTACTTCCTAATCTCTGATCTTTATAAATGCCTAAAAGCTGAGTCTCCCAGTGCATCTGAAAGAAGTGCACTGTCATGTCTGATATTTTCAGTGTATGATATATCTCACAAGGGGCCCTTCCAGGCCTTTGAAGTAGCTGGAGGAGGGGAATTTGATTGGTTTCACATGTTCATGCCAAATCTCATGATAAGCAGAACTGAAGGTTATGAGATATTGCAGTATACATATTATGGAACACTGTAAATAATTGTCTGAACGTTTTTTTTGCCTGTGGCTTTTCAGCTGGGGGTTGAATTTCCTTCTGTTCCCTGGCAAGTTCTGCGGACCGCCTCTTTTTCACAAGCACCTCATCTAATCTTAGTGATCTTTTTCTCCTGGAGGAGCAGTGCTGTGTGTTGCACCTCTAAGTGACACTTAGAGTCACTTAGAGTCAGACTCTTCCCTGCTTGCCAAAATAGTTTAAAATTCACCTATGTGTGAACAAGCACAAACAATAAGATGCCTTGTTACTGTGTGTCATTTCTTTCAGAAAGTAAACTTAAAAAAAAAAACCCAGAACACAGGTTTGAAAATTAAACTCCAAGAAATTTTTAAATGCATGGATGTAAATTGCTCAAATGATGCCAGAATTTGATCTGAATTGGCCCCTTTTCTTACTATTGGACATGGTGAAAGGAAGTGCATACAGATTTGCAGATTTGGTTATCTATGTAACGGCAAGGTACATTTGGTGTTCTCTCAGAGGCTTCAAATTATATTTCAAATATCATAGCACTCACATACCTTCTGTGAATTCATAGAAGTACAAGGATAGTGTTTTTCACGTGGATGAACTAGATCAGCCTTCAGTCCAAGGTATTTGACTAATTCCTAAATACATGGACTTTTGCCAGTGCTGCTGAGGAGGATGCTGCTAGCTGAGTACCCAGCCTTGCCTGTACTCTAGTGAGTCTAGAACAAAGTCTTCTGCATGGAAAATTTCAGCTCCATTGTAACTTGAGCAGATCTAAGCACCTGAAAACAAGGGCATAAAATCCTGGATTGGAAGGGATTTTCAAGATTATCTAGTTCCAACCTTCCTGCAGTTGACAGAAGCACCTGTAACTAGACCAGATTGCTCCAAGCTCCATTCAGACTGGCTTTGAACCCTCACAGGGGTAGGGCATCCACAGCCTCTTTGGGCAACCTCTTGCAGTGCCTCACCACCCTCACAGTAAAAAATTTCTTCCTGATGTCTAATTTGAATCTACTCTCTTTCAGTTTGAAGCCATTCCCCTTTGTTCTGTTACTACAGTTCTTGTAAAATATCCCTTTCCATGGTTTCTGTAGGCTCCCTTCCGGTACTGGAAGCCTTCTCTTTTCCAGGCTGAACATCCACAATTGTCTCAGCCTTTCCTTGCAGGAGAGGTGCTCTGGCCATCTAACCATCATGGTGGCTTCCTCTGGACTCAGTCCAACAGGTCAGTGTCCTTCCCTTGCTGGGGCCCCCAGAGCTGGATGCAGCACTGCAGCTGGGGTGTCACCAGAGCAGAGGGACAGAATCACTTCCCTCTCCCTGCTGGCCACGCTACTTTGGATGCAGCCCAGGACACAGCTGGCTTTCTGTGCTGCGAGTGCCCATGGCCAGGTTGTGTCCAGCCTCTCATCCATCAGCACCCCCAGGTTCTTCTCAGCCGGGCCACTCTCAGTCCCTTCACCCCCAGCCTGTATTGATAATGGGGGGTTGCCCCAAATCAGGTGTAGTACCTTGTACTTATTAAACCTCATGAGATTCCCACGGGCCCGCTTGTCCTAGATGGAAATGGTAGCAGAAAATGTCTGTCAGTGTGGCTGCCCATTCTCTCATCTGGCCATGGAAGTATTGTTCCATGGATTCCCTGGAGCTGAAAACTGCAGTGAAACAGTGAGCTGGAAACAGCTTGTTTTCTCCAAAGGTAAAGGTCAGTTAAAAACCGGTGCTAGTTTAGCTTGAGTAAACTTCAAAGATCTCTCCCCCACCCCCAGCAGTATCAGACATATAATTAAGTTAGTAGCGAGAATGGGATGATGTTTTCTAAAATGTCACTTGGTGGGAAAAAATACCATGTAGTGCTTCTGTAGAGGAGTCTATTTTTAAAACAAAACTTGCACTTCATTAGTTTGAAGAGTAGTCTGTAGATAAGAGACATATTTTCAAATGCCAGCAGACCTTAATCAAGTGTAGAACTTTAGGTTGTATTTAGGGCCAACTGATTCACTGACAGAAAGACACTGGTATTTTGCACACAAACCAATTGATGACCAAGCCTAGAGCTGAGCATCAGAGTATTGGTACACTGACTGATGCTGTAGTTGAACAAGTATTTTCTTAAAGGGCAGTTGGTTTCAGCATCTCTGCTTCATGCTGTTCCTCAAGTTTTGGTGCTGCAGTTCTTCCTGCTGCTGTTTAATCATCTGAACTAAAAATGCCTTGGTAGAGTGGGGGGGGAAAAGTGGTGTTTATTTAAACTGAGCCTGCTTTCCAGTGTGGTTTACTGCCTAAGTCAACAAGTAGTTAAGCCAGTTTCTCAGAGACAGGGCAGGATAAAAAGAGGCACTGAGTTTACTTAACCCTGCAACACTGAGAGAGAGAGTGTCTGAAATGAGGTGTCTGTGGGCTGGTATGTCCCAGTCAGGTTGCAGGTGTCAAGGCAAGGGTTTCCTTCTGCTGTACTGCTTTAGATCTATCCACACTCATAAATTGTGGAAATACTGAAGCAGAAGAGCAGTTCAGCTTCACCTGCCATTTCAGTTTGCTCTGAGATCCAGATTTCCTTGACTTGACTCCTTGGAAGGTAGGAAGGTCCTGGTTTTAAAATTGTGCCTTGTAGCACAACCACTGGAGTGCTTATGTTGCCTGTGCAGACTTCTTGCATGTTTTTGAATCATTTGTTTTAATAAACCTCTTGGACTGTGTGCAGTGTGTATTTTTTGTTTTAATGAGGTATTTGCCTCGCAGCTCAGGAGTTGTGTCTGTAGCTGTTGCCTGCTCAAGCTGTGGGAACCTATTGGGTTTCATGGGAATTTTGCTCTAGAGACCATGCAGAAGCCAGGATTTTGGCCACTCTGCTTTTTTCTTGCCCAGTCTGCAGCTGTGATCTCGGGTTTGCTGGCTGACCATGAGCAGTGGACAGCGAGAAGGCACAAAATCCTGAAATCCCTCTGCTGCTTGGTGGGAGATGTGCCAGTGGACAGAATTACACTCACTTGCTATACTGCCCAGGCAAATGCTCTTTTAAAGAAACATATTTTAAGCAAAGCTAGAAAGTAAAATTGCTTTCTAGAAACCAGAATGCAGAGCACTGATCTGACTGCAGGAGACACTTGTATTTGGGGAAGGGGGAGGCTCGCCATCACATTTGTGTGCCGAAGTATGCTGTCACCCCAATGCCAGCCAGCTTTTCTTCAGCCTCATCTGACCACAGGGCCGGAGCCAGACTTGTCTGTCCACTCCTCGGAGCAGGACTGCAAGTGTGTTCCATGAATAAATTGTTCAGGATTGCTCTCTATTTAATAAAATAAAGCACTGATCCCATGTAATGTGAAATAGCTCAAATGGAGGTAGCACAAAATGCTGTAGTAAAGAAGCAACACTTTCTTTGAGTGCTTCAATATTAGTGGATGGCAGTGAGAATAAGCAGGATGAGCACAAGTCATGTATCCAGTGTCTTGTGTAATCACCTCAGACTACCACCCAAGTCCAATCACAGCACTCTGCTGGCAACAGGGAGAACTTTGGACTTTTAAGATTCCTTCATCCCTATTGTTAAACTAAAACATGGAAACCATTCAGTAAGGGTTTGAAAACCCAGTTTCACGGGTTTGTCACACAGATACTAGCTGATTGATCTTCTAACCCTGGCATATTTATAAATATATGTGGTCACAGGATGCAGATAAAACAACATGTATGACTGTAGTTGAATATTAAGATTGTGACTGCTGTCATAATATTCTGTGCAGCAGTAAAATACTAGAAATATAGATGATTCTTAGAATCTGCCTAAAAACTGTCTTGATGTAGTTCATATGAACTAAACAGAACTACTGACTAAGTTGAGCAAGATTTTTGCTGTTGAAGAAACTGTTCTCTGGCTTGTGCTACCTCAAGAACCATACTGAAACAGGCTGGTTTTACCTGGGGAAGTTGCTGTTGATTTGTTCTGGTTCTCTTAATGGCAGTAGAGTTGAAGAGGTGACATTTGTGCCTCTTCACTTTGCTGCTTCTATTACTTCAACCTTTATTAGAGACTGTAGAGACACATTTTTTTTCCCTGGACAGTTCTTGAGCAAATATTCTGGGTTATGCCAATAATTTTTAATTTTCTCTCATTTATTTTTACTTCTTGCAGTTCTTGTGTGGTTGGTGAAAATAAGCCTACGCTGCAGGAATGCAAGAGGAGCAACAGCCTGAGGTAGGGCTTGGAGATGAAGTTTGTATCTCAGTACAGTTGCAGGGAAGGTCAAGAGTGAATCAGCCAGGTTCTTCCACTTATTTTTGGGCAAGTTCTGCAAAGTCTTAGGACTGAGAATGCCTGTGTGAGACCCCTTTTAAAATGGGGATGGAGAGCTGAGTGCTATTTTTCTTGATACGTTTAGGTTCTTTTCAGGTTCTCTTTCGCTCCAGTTGCAAAAGCTAAAATGGGTCTTTTCTATTATTCTATTTGCAAGTGAGGAATTGCAAATAGAATAATAGAAAAACAGAATAATAGAAAATAATAAAAATCACTTAACCTATGAGATTAAACCTTTAGGAGGAAAAAGGTTTTGTGAGTAAATTACAGAAATTGATTATATACAAATAATCTCATTGTACTGGCTGACGTTCCTTGCCAAATTAAACTGAGATTCTTTTTCTATCCTTTCTGTTCCTTTCCTTCTTCTTTCATATCCATGTATCTCAAAACCTTTTTCTGGTATAATAGGTGAAACTCAGGAAATTTTTATCCTATGAAGTATAAGAATGTCAGTTCTTTTGTCCTGTTAATAAAAAAAAAAGGACAACAGATTCCTAACATGGTGGCTTAGTGCTGTGCTCATTGCAGTGTTGTGATGTTGTGATGACAAAGTCAGCATAAGTGATAGGATTAATTCCATATGTTACAGATGGATAAATTTTTCCAAAATATTGTTGTGACTAGACTTAACGTATGCAAGCAGTAGTCAAGCCATATGTTGTGATCAAAAGCTGAGCTGGTGTTAAATTAGATTTGTGAATGTAATTGCAATTTGCAGTGTAATTGCAGTTTGCAGTTGTCAATGAACAGACTTCTGCTTTGTAGTGAAAGGATGATGTGTTGCTGTGACTGTTTTAAACTTTGCACTGTAAAGCTGTTGTACGTTTTGAGTTTAGTCTATGAAATGTATCATAAATTTTTCCTTGCCTTCAGTGGGGCCATGGTAAGACTCAGGATTTATTTTCTCAAAATTCCTGTTTGGCATTATGGAATGCAAGAAAGAAATAATTACTCTTATAGAAAGCTCTTAACATTTGGGTGTGCTTTGTACAGCCTTGCTTTAAACCTTACCAGGTTAAGTGCAAAGTACATAAACCAGTCATTTTAGCTAAAAAGCTGACATGCATCAGGAGAGGTTGGCTGCCTGCTTGCTGACTCATTAATATTTTCTTTCCTTTGGAAAGTACTTAAATGATGATGGGTTCTCATCCCATCTCTAACTTTTTGACTTAATGTTGTTCAGAAATTCCAAATTCTTCCAATAATCATCCTGATTAAACTTTGAATTAAGGTAGTTGCCTGAAGGTAGTTTATAATTTAGTTTTCCCTTACTCCTGAGTCTTTTCTGCACTAAGTCTGCCTCTCTGGCTTGAATGACATTGGCTCAATGACTGGAATTATTTAAATTCTATGCATGGGTTTTAAAACTTGCTATTTAATTAAAAATAAGAAAGGTTTTTGTTAGCCAAAGACCTGTATCACATACTTCTAGGGATAATATCAAAGAGTCAGTCTTTGTGAATCTTTTCAATTGCCTTCTGTTCCTTTAGAGAGCAAAACTCTGCAGCTGCCTTGTATCTTTGATTTCGGATATGTATAAAGTCAACATGCACATGAACTTTGTAAGATTTGATGTGCATATTGTGCAATTGCCTTATTCCAATAAATACTTGGCCCGACTCTTCTAGAATTGGATGTGTTTAGTCTTGTGAGTACTGATTAACTTTGTCAGACTCCTGACAGACTAATGCTGACTGGTAGTTGAGTCAAATGGTATAAAATAATCAGTGCACATTTTAGTTTTCAACACAAAGTGCTGTAGTAGCTGTAGTACTGTAGTAGTGTTAGAGAAAAATTTGCTCTTTTTATCCAGAATCCCATTTATTTTAAAACTTCATGTCAGATATAAATACTGTCTCCTAAAACAGGCAAGAAGTAGTCCATTTTTAAGATACTCTATCTCATACTCAGGCAGCTAGGAAAAAATAGTTGTAAAATCACAGATGTTTTGAACTGTGACGCTGCTTAAATTGTTTACTTGCTTGAATATTATTGGTAGGTTCAAATTGAGTAAAGTCACAAAGGGAAAGATGTATTGAAACATTTCATTATAATTCCCAGCCTACTTTTGAATTTGTTTCATACAGGCTGCTGCAGATCCAATGTCGTCCTCTGATGCACCAGAAGATGGCCCAAAGGGAGCGTCAAGTATATCACAGAATATCTGTATGTTTCTGGTTGGACTGGGGAGGGTGATCTTACTGGAAGGGGTATTCAACTAAATGTCCTTGCCTTTTCCTTACCTAAAAAGGACAGGGCTGTTGGCAAAAAAAAAAAAAAAAAGGGAGATGCTAATAAAGTCATAGCTGATTTAATCTGTTCTTGATTTGTTTCAAGGCCCGGTTGTGTAAATCAAATTTAGAAAGAGCAATGACATGCAGATTGTCAGTTTGCTGATCCCATACTTTCAAAAGTAAATATTTTTAGATGTAATAGATACACTCAGCTATTGTTTTAAGCTTAGCTATTGCTTTCTAAGCCAGTGATGCATGAGTATATGTTTGCTTTGACAGTCTGGCATCTAGTGATACGATGGTGATGAGTTGTCCCAAATGGAAAGCTTTGCCCATTCCCGCATGATAATGTTTTGGCAAGCCTGCAGGATGTGGCAATAGAAGTATTGCAACCAAAACTGTCTTGTGAAGCCCAGGAAGAGTATCTTTTCTTACCTGTTATTGGCAAGATCAGATAATGACAGGCATTTCTTTCTCAAGAGTAAAAAACAAAGGCTTCTTAGGATTTGCTTTATCTGTATTGGCACACTGTTATGGTATTAGTGTATCCGGTGCTCATTTCTAACAATAGGAGCATTCAGATTGTGCTTTCTGGCAAATAATAGGCTCTGAACCACCTTAGGAAAAATTAGTGTGTAACAATAACACTGCTGAATAATTCCTAGGGATCTCAGCTTTCATGGGAGCAAACAGAGCCTTGACTAAAACTATGCAGACCTAAAGAAGCAGATTAATTTTTTATGTGGCTTTTTTTTCCAGATATAGAAGTTGGTTCAATAAAAACCATGGCTGCTCCTGAGAATGTTTTTCTTAATTGTGTCCTTAAATTATAACATCTGGTGCTGTACCACTATGACTTTTCTTCATGTGAAACATTATTCAGTCCAGTACTGGGTATATGTGTGAGGGGAAAGCTTGAAAAGTAAATAGAAATTACACCCTTTAAGGGTTACCAAATATGTAGAAACCACTTTCAGTTGGGGGAATCGGAATCATAAATGGCTTTAGGCTAGGAAAGTATTTGAGACAGGTATTACACACACTTCCCCATGAGTTATGCTCTCCATTAGGCATCCATTTATGACCATAGTGGGAGGTGGGATATTTGCTTGGGTGGGTTTTTGTTCATCTGCTATGGCTGCTTTTATAATTATGTGACTGAGAGGGCTACAGATGCAACAGACTTACCTCTACTTCCTTTTTCAGTCATGTTTTTCTTACCTCCTCCTCAGCATCACCATCTGTTTTGGCAGCAACATTGCCATAGCTCAGACAGTACTGATTGCAGCACACCATGTTCTTGGGTATTGACCATGAAATAGCAGGTTGCTCAAATGCTAAGAAGGATGTTGAAGGGTTGCTTTTGGTTTTTTGGTTTGGGTTTTCTCTTTTGTTTGGTTGGCTTTCTTCTAATTTGGTGGGATTTTTTTGTTTGGTTGGTTTGGGGTTGTTTTTTTTTATTTTACATAAAGTCTGCCAAGATTAGTATTTGTGGGACACAGCTGGGGCCAGAGCCACACAGCTAAACCAGATTCATAAAATGAATGTGGTAGGAGGCTGTAATTTATCTGCATCTTTGACATCCTGCCTACAAACTGTTCACTAATCTTTTTTTTTTTTTTTATTCCCCTGGGCTTATGATCCTATTCCAGGCTTCTGGACACCACTTGAGACTTCTGCTAACTTGTGCAGCAGCTTGCCAGAGAAAGAGAGTTGGTTGGAAACAAAACTCTGCTTTCCTGCTTGATACTTTTTTTTCCTAAGATGCATTACAGCTTTAAGATGACTCATTCAAAACAACTTTAATTTCTCATTGATAAAGAGTTAAAGCTTCTCTGTCTCAGTCAATGAGGCTACCTGGCAATGAGCATCTGTGACAAAGCTGATAGATCCTCCTGTTTTCCATACAGGAAGCTTGGCATAGAGGAGCTAAACTCACTTTGTACCATTTTGATCTTAAATAGTTGTTGAATCTGGGGAAGAATGATTGGATTCCTGACCTAAATACCTCTTGAGGTTTAATTTTCCTTTGTGTACTGATCCCTGGTGTGTTAATCCCAGAAAAGGCTAAGGTTGGTACTGTAGGTATCCTATATGTGCCAATATGTGGAGGTGACTTTGCCATCATATTCACACCAGTGTCCATGTGTTGCTATCATTTATATAGATAAGAATCCCAAAATGGAACACTTTGGGTTTAGAATTTTAAAAATGCTTTTTTTTTTTTCTTTTTCTCTAATTTAGTGTATACCTTTTCTAAGTATTCTTTGCTTCTCTGTCCACCTCACCTGCCACACAGCTTCTCTCTTTCCCTTACTGAACTGCGTGGACAACCTGTCCCAGTGTCCACAGGGTAGGAAACCTGGACTGAGACCCATGCTTGGAGGCAGCCTCTCCAGTGATGGCACTCTCAATGATGTAGCTTCAGAATTGAATGTAAGATTACAGTGGTAAATCAATGGCCTTTTAGCTCTGCTCTGCTGTTTAGTGGCGACATTTTTATTTTCTGTCTCTACTTACCTGCGCTTTATATCATGTGTACTTTTCTTTTCTATTTTTCTTTACATTTATAGCTGATGCTGATGCATTTAAAATTCTCCTGGAGATGAAGCTGAAGAAGAGGCAGAAAAGGCCTGCTTTACCAAACACTGTGACTGAGCTTAATACTGAGGATGGTTCTAAAGTATATGTGGTTGGAACAGCCCACTTCAGTGACAGCAGCAAAAAGGATGTAGTAAAGGTAAATACTCAGTGTGAGCCCTTCAGCAACATCTTTATAATGTTTCAGTTTAGCACTAAGTAGAATGAAGTCCAGCTCTCTGACTTGGTTCTGTGCTGTACCCTTCAGGCTCTGTTTTTTCTAATTGGCTGTTGGAGGGCTAACAGCACTATGGGAGGAGAAGCAGACGTGTTACAGTCATAATTTTTGGTGCAATACAGTGGTCTCCCAGCTCAAATATTTTTATTTGCCCTTCAATAAAAAAGGCAGATACAGCGTCAGTGTTGAAAGTAGAAATCTCACTAGTGAAGCTTACCTTGCCTGGATAGTATTTGGCTGTAAAGCCTTCCTGCACAACACTTGGATTCCATTCTCAAGCTGCAAATAGGTCTGAAGCCCTAGTGCAAGTATGGTACCTTCTGCAGACTCTGCAGTTTAGACTGCCTTTATTCAGGAGGTAGAGGGGGAGGAATCTTGTAAGAACCAGGGTTGCAGGGTTGACAGTTCTGGCACAAAGTGTATTCTATCTCAGATGGAAAAATACCACAGAGAATAGTCAAATTAATTTTGTGAATGTGAAAAGTTTAACATGAAGTGTTTCTTCCCTGCTCCCCTCCCCAGCACAGTATGTTCACCATTGTCCTGTCCCAAAGCATCCAGTAACTAAGACATTTTGCTGTCACCTTCTTTAATATTTTTGTCAATGCATAGTTATTTGGACAACTCTTATTTGCTATTCTACTGTTTTTAAATTGAAAATTATTATTGGAATGTGATTTTGAGGTCCTTTCTTTCTTTAAAATGTTGATATTGGCTGCATTTCTGTTTATTCTTCTAAAGCAGTATAAATAAATTCATCTTTTTCAGACCATACAAGAAGTGCAGCCTGATGTAGTTGTGGTGGAACTGTGCCAGTACAGAGTTTCTATGTTAAAGATGGATGAAAAGACATTACTAAAAGAAGCCAAAGAAATAAATCTGGAAAAACTTCAACAAGCTATAAAACAGGTAGGATTCCTACAGTGAGAATTAAAGGTTTGTGTTAAGAACAGTTTGTCAGATTGCAATCAAAACCAGTGTTCCCACCAGCTGGGAACCTAATACTGTTGATGTAGGTGAGAGTACAGTGGCAAAGCTAGGTTTGGGTGTTATTTCTGTTTTCAGATGGAGCATTGAGGACTTTGTTTTCACAATGGGATTGGTTGGACAAATTGTTGACCTTGACAGGAATCCTCCTGCATTTAACAGCTGCTCCGTTTGCCGGCCACAAGTCCAACTTTGCAATTGTAATGCTCTGCTAATATATTTAAATGTGATTATTATTCCTGCAATCTGCGTCTGTATCACAACTATTAAAGAGCACTTAATTTTGGTATTTTCTGTTTAGCTGCATTCCTTCTTCAGCCTAGTGTGTTGCTCTTTAATTCCTACCTATCCACTTGTCTTTGGAATAGTTTCTAATTGACAATAGGCCCTAGAGAGGAATTCTGAAAAACTTGGGCTAAAAAGTGTGGGATTCTCTTCAAATTATAACTACTTTGGCAGTTTGATGTGGACATGTGTGTGCAAAAAAAAAATCCTGTATTTTTTCAGTTCCACTTAGCTAGCTTGCATTGGAGTGATTTTAAGCTAGGCACAATGCAACAACACAAAGTTGCCTTAAAAATGACAGGACACTTGATTAGAATGGCAGTGATTGGTCAATAGTAAAGAGTTACCGTGTCCAGTTGGATGAAAAAGTTTGTAGATTGTTATTTTGATTGTGTGGTAACTGTATATTGGAATTGTTTTATTGATGTAGTTTGGGGATTTCCAGGAGTGTACCCTCCCCCCAGAGGAATATAATCTGCATGCATGCAGAAGCCCTTGCAGTGACTCAGGACTATGCAGTGTGTATGCTCACACACAAGGTCTCAGAGCAGGCTTTCTGACTCACTGAGGGAGCAATAATGTGTCTTTCCTGTTTTCTTTGTTTATGCCCTACCAAAGGAAAAGACACTGCCAAACACTTGCATGTTGCATGAATTGTTGCATTTATCTGTTTATCTTAGGTAAGGTGGGTTATTCTGATGGATGTAGCCAAAATGCATGTTCACAACAACTGGCACAGCATAACTGGGGGTCTTCTGACCTTGTGAACAGGCACAGAAACTTTTTTTCTTTATATCAAAGCTAAATGCAACAGTTTATGTTGTGTTAAGAGGAAAAAGACAATGAAAACAAAATAGCAGACTTTTTTTTCTCTGTGATGTAAAGCCAGGTTGGCAACTTTGCAGTTACCACTTCCTACCAGGGCTTGAAGTGATCTTGCATGCAGACAGTAAGAAACACAGACTCTATTGGCTCCAAAGCCACAGAATACTGCAAAGGTCCCTTCTATTCTTATAGCTCAGTATTAGTCTCCTTTACTTTATTTGCAGGAATAATGCAAATAATAAAATTTGAACATTGGGCCTTTCAAAGAACGTATTTCTCTATCTATGGTCTCAACCAAAAAATTCCCCAACCTTTCCTCTTTGAATCACTAACAGTATGGATTATATAGGGAAAACCAGGAAGAACAGTCCAACTGTCTCATGCCAAATTATAGAGTCTTTGTTTTTCTCAGATAAAAATCAGACCAGTTGGTAAGTTGCTCAGTTATGCCCTAGTTGCCTCCTCTTATTGAAATGAGACAGGCCCAAAAGCTACATTAACAAAGCTGCTTTCAACTTTCATCCTAAAGTTTGGAAATGAGGTAAAAAAGCCCAAATGGTGTCTTTTTATAATCACATTAAATATTAAGCACTAAAATTGGATTTCATTGCTCTTAATTGAAACTGGAAATTGAGCAGAATATTGACATGAAACATACGTATTTGCAATGGATCACTGGCATCCACAGCTTATCAAGTAACTGCTGCAGGTTAAAACCAGACTTCCTTTAGCTCCTCCTTGAATTTCAAAACCCTTACAATTGCTTGCAGAGGAAGTACCCGTTTGCTTTCCATTAAGCAAAGCAACATGGTGCAGACTGGTATCTGGCTCAAATGTGGATAATCAGGAGATGTGCAGTACCAGTTGGCTCAAACCAAATTGATAAGACAGGTTTTTTCTGACCTTCTCCCTGGCTTCCTGCTTCCACTATCCCTTCTGTGTCCATACCACAGAACTGTTTAACCATTAAGTTATTCAGACACTTGCTTCAAGCACACAGAGTAAATACAGACTGAAATAAATCTGGCTATCCTTCTTTATTTTCTTAACCTGTTGTACAGTTTTGTTGAAAGGCAGAATACTTTGGCCACACAGTGAGGTAAACTGATAAAAACTGACATATGGGGTGTATTGATCAGTGAATTGGCTCCAGAACGTAGATTCAGTGCTGTTTCTTCATTAAAATAATTAATTTTTTTTTTCATTTCTGTGAACAGTGCATTCTTCAGCCTGTTTTTTGAACATGTTTTTCTCCCTCTTCTGCCAGAATGGAGTCATGTCTGGATTGATGCAAATGCTGCTTCTGAAGGTTTCTGCTCACATCACAGAGCAGCTGGGAATGGCCCCAGGAGGAGAATTCAGGGAGGCTTTCAAAGAGGTGAGAACTTGAAATGGCTTTTCTGAGGTCAGATTACTGGCCTTTTGCTTCCAGAGTTGAACTCAATAAAACCATTTTGCTATTGCCTAGAAAAGGGCACTCTGGTCATACCTCTGCTGAAGCCAATGAAGTAGTAAAAATATTTTTTTACTTCAAACTTTACTTTAAGGTACAAAGATTTGTAGACATAAGTGGTAGGAAAGCAGTTCAGAGAAGGGTTCAAATAAGGCTTTTTCCTGATGATATTTCTGAAGACATTTGTTTTCATTAATGATTTCGTTTCTTTTAAATAATTATTTTTGAATTCTCAATATTGATCTTGATCCCATTGTTTGGTGGTGTCAGGCTTTCAGGCTGTGAAAACCAGCTCTAAAGGATTAATGAGATCTGATATGTTCCATTCATCTACAAAGATTGGGGAAGTCAAAATATCTGACTAATCTGTTCGTCCTATATGGTCTTTTAATGTCACCTTTTGTACTACTGCCAGCAGTGACGCCGGAATTAAATAGTAGCTGTGTTTTTACACTACTCTTATTTTTTTGTCTGGAATACTGTGACACTTTTCTGTGTATGCATCCATCTTGCAGAATTTATCTTGCTATTTTTATGTAAGTTATGCACTAGTAAGGAAATCTGAGAGACATTGCTGTTAAATAATCCGGAATAATTTGGTATATTTATCCTTAATAAAAAGAAAACTTCTTCAAGGTCTATTTTCTTGAGCATTCTAGACCAGAATGAAACATTTTAAGTGTTTCCCATTTTAAGCAGGAAAGAAAAAAATTAGCTCTGTCCTATTCTAAAGCGATTGCTGGAAATTTTTAAACAACTATCCATAGAAAAGAATTTTCTAGAAATTCCATACTGTGCTAAAATGTGTCAGGGTGATCTACAGCTAAGTCGGACATTATCCTGTGGTATCTGGCATCAGTTATTGTCTCATAAGCTCTTTCTTTAATATCTTTAACCATGACCAACTGTAAGGTTGATGATCCTGACAAATGAGGACACCAATGATGGTTCACCTCAGACTTTATTCAGGCCAAGATAGATATTGAGCCATATTGTCACCTTATATAGTAATATTCAGAAGCTTTGTGCTTCAGTACAAGTAACCTCAAGGGTGTGGCATTACAATTTAATGGAATACCAACTGCATTTTGTAGTGGATTTATTCCTTTATGAAGTAATGCAGTAGTATTTTGTAAATTTTACTTATTGCAAAGCCAAAATATTTTTCTATGTTGAAGTGTGAAATATCTTGCTCTTTAAGATACCTTGTATAACACAGTAAATCCTTACTGTTCATTTATAAGAATGTGCTGTGCTGCAGTATGAAATGTTGACTAGTTATTTGTATCTTCCCTTTCAGGCCAGTAAAGTACCTTTCTGTAAATTCCACCTTGGTGACCGGCCCATCCCTGTTACATTTAAGAGAGCAATTGCTGCACTTTCCTTCTGGCAAAAAGTCAAGCTTGCCTGGGGCCTTTGCTTCTTATCTGACCCCATCAGGTATGAATAAGCACCCATATGTTTTGTGTTTGGGGTGGATTATTCAGTTCTTCAGTTTGACTTTAGTAT
Organism: Calcarius lapponicus; assembly: GCA_039654755.1. NCBI lineage: Eukaryota > Metazoa > Chordata > Aves > Passeriformes > Fringillidae > Calcarius > Calcarius lapponicus. Next base: position 754,308 of record JBBFKN010000028.1, on the reverse strand, counting down.
GAGGGTACCCAGCCTGATGCAATGAAATTTGAAGTTAGTGAGAAGGATGAATATACAAACTATCCTGCAATAATGTGTATTTTTGACGTGAAAGCTGTCTTTCTGATCTTGTCAGGTCTTCCTTTGTCTTCCAATGCATTACTTCCAGGTGAAGTGTAAGATTAGATGCTGAAGAATTTCTAGTATACTTTAAAAATTTCTTTACATTATTATTTTATTATGCAGAATATGAAATCTTTCTCACTACTGTGTGGGCATATTGTAAATAAGAGAGTAAAGGCTTCAGTACAATAATTTGTATATTCTTAAGAGTTCCACATCCAGCCATCAACATGAGATTCCATGGAAAATGAAGTAATAATTCAACATCAAAATTGTCAGTCTGTTGATGTTTCTGGGTCTGTTGAAAGCCAGCATTTCTCCTTTAGCTTAACCTGCTGACATTTGTAGTGTCTTTTCCATCTTGGAAACTAAAGGAAGCCTGTTTGATGTCATTCTTTGGTAGACAGTGATGCTAAACCAGATAATGTCATTGCCCCAAGCTGTGACCCACAGCTAGGGATGCTAACAGAAGGGTTCATAGCATCTATGAAAAGAATAAAAGCTCCTTACATTTTCCTGCAGTTCCTTTTTTGCATTTCCTGCCCGTTTGCTATTTTTCTGTTCTGCATATTGGTTTATAACTTTGACGTCCCTGCTAAAGACTTGTGATTGACACTGGGAACCTGCAGATCCCCTCAGACTGTGCATTACAGTGTGCCTTTTTTGTTCCTTAAGTAGAGTCTCTGTGTGTTCAGTGATCAGATCTGCTTCCTCAGAAGAGCTGTGTAGGCTCTTCTAAGCTTATTAATGCACACTGAAAATGGGGCACCATGGTAACTCCTGCCTTTAAGCCCTGGTGGTTTTGCTGACTTGAGTTGCCAGCTTTTAAAGTAGGAAAGGAGAAAATCCAGTTGAACTGGCTAAAGGCAAGTGACCTCTTTTCTTTCCCTTTCCTTCACTGCAGAGGCATTGTTAGGTATCAAGTTCTACAGGTTTATGGAGATTATTTTCCTTCTGGAGGGGAAAACTGGGGGAAGAGAACTGTAGACTGTGTAACACCCAATTGTTTTTATTCAGTAGTTTGTCTGTGTTGACCTTTAAAAGCGTAACAGATACTGAGAAAACTTACCTTTCTTTCAGTAAAGATGACGTGGAGAAATGCAAACAGAAGGATTTACTGGAACAGATGATGGCAGAAATGATTGGAGAATTCCCTGATCTTCATCGAACGATTGTCTCTGAACGAGATATTTACTTGACCTACATGCTGAAGCAAGCAGCAAAGCAGATAGAACTACCTCGAGCTTCAGAAAGTAATTGTTTTAAAGCAGAGATTATAATCAGCAAGGTGTACTGGCCCAAAGTTCAGTTCTCAGGAAATCTGGGATGTTCAGTTCATGAATGCCACATGTCACATAAGATACAATGCTTAAAAAATTTTAAAAAGGGTATTACTCCTCTGTTGAAACCACCTAGAGCAGTAGATTCTAAATTATGTTTCCTTTCTCATTGTGCTATTTAAAACTGGTAAGTACTAATTAGCCAACCATTTCAAAAGGGGGATCTGGTATGACAGCACAGTATGGGGCTGTCATCTATCTTGCTTGTCCCATTTTCTCACCAAATTCATTGTTGTCACTGGCTGCTGAGGGACTCATTTCTTGATAAGTTAATTCTCTAATTTCAGTACTCTTCATAGGTTTTTTTAATAATTGTAAATTGGGCTCCTATTAGGAGACTTTGGACGATCTGGCAGTAATAATCATATGTGACTGCTATTTCAGCAGGTATAGGCATATAGAAAAATAGTGTTTGTCTAATCTTTGCTAGTATTCTGCTGCCATATGTAATTGACATGCCCTTCCTACAGATAAGCATACTGAAGTGTGTTACCTCTTATTTAATATCTTAAGAAGATAGTGTTTCTCATCACTTTAGTGCAGAACTGTTGTTGTTGCAGTTCTGCTTTAGAGCAACTCTAGAATAGACTGCAAAAAAGAAAATTTAGAAAAACCAATTTGGTAAATATGTATAATAGTTCTAGTGTTTTCAATACAGATTTGTTCCATTTTGAAGTGGGTTGCTCTTCACATGTTTACTTTTTTTCTGAAAAATGAAGGGTGAGTATTTAAAGCAAAACAGTGGAACTTGTATTTTATATTTATGTATTATGTAGAGTTTTCCCCATAGGAAAGCAGCCTGATCATTATTCTTTATGAAGTTTTTTGTGAGTTATTTTTATTGTGGCATGGTGCTGTATTTTTCATTGGGGAAAACTTCCAGAAACCACATTTTGAGTGCTGCGAAGTATGGATGGTAGATGGGAGGCGAGGGTGAGAGCTGGCACATGTTACATTGGTCTAATGGTTGCTGGCTAACTGCTGGATGTCTCTGGCCTGGGTTTGCTGTTGCTGAGGCCAGGTCTCTAACAGAGAGCTTCAGAGGACCAGGTGTGGTCTCAAGCATTGTTCTCAGATTGTGAGCCCAAATCTTGTTCCACTTTGTGTGCCAGGTGCCACTGTCCAAAGTGGTGGAGAAAGTTCTCTGTTCAGGAGACAGCAAAGACCAGGGGTGTTCCTCTTAAGCAGCACAGAAACATGACCTATACAGAGAAGCAAAGAAGTTAATTTAGCTTGCATCTCCTGAGCCTATCAACCTGAGGCTGAAGTGTGAGCACTGGCCAGGTCTATTTATTAAATAAATGATTCCTGAAAATCCAGAAACTGTGCTGACTTTTTCAGACTTTCAGTGAAAGAGGCAGTAGGTGAGATCAGTATGCAACAACAGGGTTTCAATATGTGGTAGTAAAAGCCCCTATATTTTGAAAAAAATCAATTTTGCAGTCTCACACATTGGCTACTTCTTTATAGCTTGAAATTAGTTCTTTTACAGATACGTTCCTTTCTCTTCATCTTTCTTTTCTCAGATGAACCTAGAAAATATATCCCAGCTGTTGTAGTTGGTGTTGTTGGCATGGGTCACGTACCTGGGATTGAAAAGAACTGGAATTCTGACTTAAAGATCCAAGAAATAATGAGGTAACAGTTGTGCTTTCCTACATGTTGATGTAACAGCTTCTTTTGCTAAAAAACAGCAGTTTCTTTGAAGTTTTTTGGTTGATTGTCACAGCTTGAAGAAGCAGCTCTACTGTCATCCCTGCCCTGTCAGCTTGCTGACTTGCTGTGCAGTGCTTGCAGATTGTGCTGACAGCAAAGAAAAAGAAAATATCAAAATTAAAAAAAGATAGTTGAATATGGAGGGAAGTAGAGATGAGAATATGCCTTTGCCTTGACAGAAAATTAATTGATCCTCATTTAAGTCTTCTAAACTGAAAATTCAATATGGGCTGTTGAAGATGGTGAAAACAGAACAAGACTTTTAGTCTAACTTAGGTAAATGTAAATCATTGGATTTAAAGCTTTTGTTTTGTCAGGACTCTGCTGGCTCTGGCAAGCTTAGTGTTGCAGTTGCTTGTACCCTATTTTAAGTGTATATCTAAGTAATGACTTGTTATAATGTGTATACCTAACTAATTATGAGCTGGTTTAAGCCATGTACCTTGTGAACTCTTGCTTCAAAGTACCTATTAAAATAGATGTATATGCTTTATAAAAGACTGAATTGAAGAACCAAAGCATTCAGACTATGTGTATCCTATAAAGCCACAAAGGTCAGGACTTCAGAAATACAGGAGAGATTATAGTACAACCTAGTAGTATTGGTCTGTGGGGCTTAGGATTATGGAGTCTTTCATAAATTCACACGTATCACATCTGTTTATTGTGTTAATGTAACCACCTCACCCATCTCTTCAGAGGCTGTGAAAACCAGAAAAGACTGACATTCACATAAATGTTATATTTAGACATCTAAAATATGATTTAGAGAGACTTTTGTTGTCTGGATTCAATAATGCAAAGTATAGAAGCTCTGCCTAGCCATTTATAACTCTCTTTCAAGGCTCAGCCTCACCTGGAGTCTCAAACTAGATGTCCATTTTCCTCTGCACCCTCACAAATAAGCTGTGTAGTTGTGTTGTGGCTGTTGGTTTCATCATTGACAGCACAGAACTGAACAGCCCAAAGACCAAGTGCATGTCTCCAAGCCTGCATAGAAGGTCTTTCTCATCAAAGGTTAGGCTCTGACTTGATTGTCTTTACCATGCCAGTACCATAACTGAGCTGAAGAGTTACTAGTATCTTCCACAAGGCATTAATATTGCATTAACTTCATTTTCTGGAATAATTTGAAGCAAATTACATTCATAAGAGTGCTATATAGTGCTATATTTGCAAATTATTTTAATTTCAACTTTTTTGCCCTTCCTGCTGTTACACTGCAGTTGCAGAGCAGAGTTAGGGCTTTCTTTTGCGTGTTTAGTGTTCATCACCACTCTAAGATGGCATGTTTTTAAGACTTTCTCAGGTATTTAGTTAAGTTTTAGAAGTTGGAATGTGAACTTGAAAATCTTCTGGATAAAAACATACATATATTTCTAATTTTTAAGTTCATGCATTGAACCTGACTCAGAATATTGCCACAGAATATTTTGAGTTGGAAGGAATGTACAAGGATCATTGAGTCCTTGTGAATGGCCCATACAGGGATTGAAGCCATGACCTGGGCATTATTAACACCGTGCTCTGATCAGCTGTTATTAATTGTTTTTTTTTTTAATTGTGGTGAGGTATTAGAATCGAGAAAGAGTATGGAGAGAAGTATAAGAACATATAAAGAGATGCCTTTACACCATTCTTGCATCAATACATGCACTCTTTTTTAACTCTCCTGTATATTGCTGTAATGTGCAAAGTCTTACCAATGATAACTTTTCCCTAGTTTGAACACATGGATCTAAACTCAGTCTAGTTGTATCCTAATCTCAGCACATTTAACCTGGTTTGAGAGCACCCAGTGTTTTTGCACTATTGTAACTGATTACTTCTGAATACATTAGAAACTTTTTCTGGATATGAATAAATGATAACTTGAGGCTCCTTTGAAACAGTATATGGAAACCTCTAAGTTGTCTGTGAGAGGATTATGAGTTGCTTTGGGCGCAGAGCCTGTTAGTGAGGGTACAGAGCTGCAGGTGCATGTGGCTGTGCTCTCAATGTCATCTTTATTGGGAAGGTAATATTAACTGTTTGCTTCATATGCCCACAGTGAGACTGCTTGAATGCTGGGGGGTAGACCCGGTGAGCCTATTGTCCTCTGCCCTCCTGGTTCAGGTGGCCAGTGCAGAGACTTCCAAGTGGCTTTGTGAAAATCTCAATATTCTCTTTTAGTATTCTTCAAAAAGTCTGAATATTGACTTAATTATTTTGGCAGGGCGATGGACAAGTAAAGGTTCCTAGCAATTAAGAGTGGCATAAGTAGAAAGGGCTTTGTTAGTGTTTATTAACTTTTATTGTTATTTAATTGTATGTAGCCCTTGAACATGAAAGAATACATTGTTCATTCATGATGCATCTGTTATGTGAAAATTTCCTGTGCTATGGGGAGGAAGGGGAGAAAAATCCTTTTTTTTAAATTGGAAAATGCCTACTGTTTTCAGCTATGCAAATATTAATATTGTTTTCTGTCTTTTGTTTCAGTGTGCCTCCTCCGTCAGCTTCAAGTAAGATTTTCAAATTTATTTTAAAAGCATCAGTTTTTGGACTGCTGGGATACAGCTGCTACCGAATAGGTCACAGGACAGTTCAGTTTGTTCTCTCAATGCCAGCAACACAGAGCTATCTTCAGAGGCTGACAGAGGTGCCTCAGCAGTGAACAACCAGTAGAGGCTCTGTGTGAAGAAGGTGGCTGAGGAAAGGGTGATGGAGGCAATGCATGAACTGGACTGAAGGATGAGGATTCTAGTCAGACCTGATTGATGCTGAGCAACACTCAATCACTATATAATAAAAGATTTGGTACTAAAGTTACACCAGCTATGATCTAATTAATAGTTTTGATTCTTGATAGGTGTGTTGCATGAAACCGGATGATTCCAGATTGAGGTAAAAGAAATGTGTATGCAAATATATATATATTATATATGCATACTATATACATGTGCTCTATATATGTGCATTATATATAATATATATATATATAAAACTGATGATGTAGTGCAGGCAGCTTGTGTTCATGGCTTCTTTTCCAGAGGAAAGAACAACACAAAGTATCCTAATCAGCTGCATCTCCTCTGAAGTTCAGGGACACTTGAGTGATTCTTTGCTTTTTTCTTAGGTATAATAATACCAAGTGTTCATTTCTGGTGCCAGACACTTTTACACATAATTTAAAAGGACATCTTCTCAATGTGTGTTTTATACCTAAAACATTTAGGCTTTTTTTAAACTTAAGAGCTTTCCAGAAATTTCAGAATTGTACAGGCTGTCATGCGTACATGGCTCAAATTTTTTACAAGCCTTACTGAAGAACAGGAATGTTGCCTTTAGATTGCATCCCTTGTTACCACCACCAGTTGAATTGTCTTTCTCCTGCATAGAGAAGGTATAGCCACCCCATCAGAATGCAATGTGGTTTGTGTCAGATGTTTACAGGACGCTCTGTTCCTTTAGATTAGCTTATTTAAACTGTATTATTTAGCCAAATCCTGCTGGTTCCAGTATTGTAAATTTAAGAGACTAGAACTACTGTACAATTTACTTTTGTTTCTCAGACCTTTCATATTTGGCATAAAAAGCCTGGAATTAACTTGCCCCTTGTTTTTGCTACGTGAAAATACTTTATTTATCAATGTAATTTCTTGGTGGATGAATATTTTAATCTATTTAATAGGAAAGCAGTGTTCAATTTAGTTTTTCAACCAAATGTAGCATTTTATTTGGATTACCTACTATTTATACACAGAATTATGGGTACTACAGACTGCTGTTACTTTCTTTTTTAATTATCTGGAACACTCATCCATCATCAATCTTTCTTTCTTTCTTTTCTTTTAATCCTAGCTTCATATTTCATTGGAATTTTTTGGTACCTTCCCTTTTTATAGGATTGTCAGTGATTGTAAAATGCCCTTGGCAATCAGCTAGTCCTAATTCAACAACACAGATAACATTGTCATATCAAAGTTAACCCAATATATTTGAGTGGAAAAGTCCCATTTGCTCTTCAGGCTCATACAGAGTTGCTCATTGCTTAAAGTGAGGTTTTTCTATCTGTATTAATTTCTTTTGGGAATGAAAGATGGGAACCAATATGTGAGGCAGGAGGAGGAAAAGGTGATGTTGTGTTTTGTGTTTCATTGTGGTTTTTCAGTTGGTTCAATAAAATCCAGAAACCACTTTTAATAGGGTGTATTTCCAAAGGCTTGTGTTGGAAATAGTTCCATACAGTCTTTGTTTGCAAAAGTATGTCCATCTATCTTCTGTACAGTGTAGTCTTTTTTGAGCTTTTAAATTTAAGGGCCTGATGCTCCTCTCTGATGGCATTGACTTTGCTGGGAGCTGGTCTGTCCATGCAACCTGATGCTTTTCTGCCTTGCTCTTTGAGAATTGTACGAGTTCCAGTGCAGCAAATGATTAAACTGCATGTTTATCTTAAACCTTACTGGATCTAACCCGATTCTGCAGAGCTCTTAAGATGATGCTAGGTGCTCTTCTGGGTCTGGGCCTTACAGGTGTCCAGGAAGTAAACCTTAGCAAATGAGAATGACAGCAATTCATGCTTCTAGGACACAAAGTATAAATGATAATACAGAAAACAGTGGGGGCAGGTCCTTTTATTTTCTATTTATTAGTGCTTAAGAAACCACCAGCCATGTCTAGTAAGAGGAGAAGCAGCATTTGTAAACAATTTATAGAAGAGTGACTGCTTAAATTTTGATTCCTGTTTTTTAAAAACATTTAATGTATTGTTTACAATTAAGCAGTACTATTTGAATAATTCTATTACATTTTATGTACATTTTTAAAAGATGAAAGCAAAAGCTTAAGCTCACTCTTCTCCTGTCTTTACTGACGTACCAAAATGTAGTTCTGTTGGTTATTTTGGTTATTTTCTTGAGAATATTTAGCTGGTAGAATTAAATATATGGATATTTTGCTTTAAGTTATCTACAGATTTTTAAAGTATCTGCAGCTATTTTAAAAGCTCTGTAGATCTTTGATATCTGTCCTCAGGTAATTTTACACAAAGGAAAACAAATCTAAGGTAAATTTTAGATAGGAGCCTTAATCTTGGGTGGGACTAATGCTAAATGATTGTCACGGAGCATTCTTGTAGACTTTATGTTTTATGCTTTTTAGCCAAAAGTGATTACCATCTAAGTTGTCCATTTGTTATTCAGTTATACTCTCCAGTCAGTACCTTAAGTCTATTGTTTCAATCGTTCAATTGTTTGGTTTTTTTTCTTTTTTTTTTTTTAACAAAGCATATCAGCAGATTCTTCAGAGAACCTCTTGAAGAATTTGCGGTTTATCTTCCCACTGTTGCAAATTGGCAGATCATATGCATGCACTGTTTATTCAGTGGCACTGGAAAGTGATGAATTTGCAGAACTAACAATTCTATGAATACATACAGAGATTCTTGATGTTGTGTATTCAATGTGTTGTATTGTTTATATAACATAATCCATGGTTTAGGTCCATTCTTTTCTGTTCTAGTCAGTCCTTTCAGTGTTAGCAGCATCCTGTAAAATTTATGTTGAATTGTCCCAGCCCCGCCTCAACCTTATGAAGCCATATTGTATTTTTTTGGTGACATGTACATCTGTTTTATGCATTTGTACATGTGATGTAAATTTGAAGTATTTTTAACAATGTGTGCCTTTAAAGTGATTTAAAGTAAACAGCAGTATGTTCTATTATATAAAAAATAAAATATTTTAACCACCATTTCTGTTGAAGGTATTTATTTTCTTAATTACCCAGTATTTTTATTAAGAGCAAACACTGGTTAGCTAGATCTAGTACAAGATAATTCCACCATCTAACACATTTTTCTGGAGAACATTAGTTGAACTAATTACCTTCTGCTGAGGGGCATCTGAGTGTAGTGCTGGAGCAGGGGAACTAGTTTCTCTACCTACCACATGTAACTGGTTAAGAGGAAAAGGATGAGTTTCCCTATCCTACTGAACACGCAGAGAGACTGCCTGCTCAATGTGAGAACCTAAATTCAGAGTTAGGTGCTGTGAGTTGATTTTGTTCTTTTTGCTGCTTTTCATGTCTCCAGTGCTCAGTCTTGCAAGGAGCTGACAGCTGTAGTCCCAGTCCAGCAGAGCACTCCAACATTGGCTTTACATCAGGCACAGTCATTTGTACTTAAAGTGCTGTCCTCCATGTGGGAAATAAAGATCCTTTAAGTGCAAAAGATGTTGAATCGTGGCAAAGAGCTTTATCTTTCAAATTGACACAGGTAAATCAATATGACCATTACTTAAAATATATATATATTAATACAAAGATCATGTATTCATATATATTATAAGCTGTATTCCATACAGATAATGTATCATCTGTGTGTACCCTTTGTCAGTCAGTGGTCCATCTTTTTTGATTGTGTGTAAAGCAAAATGCAGCCCTTTTTTCCTTGATCAGGCAAAGTTCCCTCCAGTTGCAATTGGAGCTGTGGCTGCAAAAAATTGCTGGCAAAACCATTTAGGTGGAAGAAAAAACATAGAATACTGTAGTGCTGTGCTGTCCCTGGGGGTGGCAGAGGACACTGCAAGCAGCTCTGCTCTGGAGCAGTGCTGAGTCAGGCTCAGGCAGCTGCCTGCTTTTGGGAGTGCATTGTTCACCAGCATGACATTGCACACTGCTGCCCACGTCACGTTTGAGGTGTCTTTTCTATACCAAATACTGAACAAAATTTAAAAATTTACTTTTTGAAGTGGATTAAAATGTCGGTGTTTCCACTGGAAGCTATATTTCTGTGCGTATTGTAAAACATCTAAAAAAGTGAGAAACATATCAAGTTACCTCAAAGTGCCAGGCAGTGGGAGCTACACATGGAAAAGAAACATCACGGTATCACTTGTGTAACTCTTAAGATACTCATGTATGTATTTCCCTGTTTCTTTTTAAAACTGAAATAAACTTTAATTTTAGACTTGAGTGTTTTAAGACTGACATTTTTGTAAGATGTGGGAGCTTTTTAAGTTTGGCATGTGGGTCTGACTGATGGACCAACTTCAGTGGGGGTCGAGCCCATGCTGTAGAAAGAAGACACGTGGAAGACATCAAGCAAGGACAAAAGTAGCTCCAAAGATGCGTGCCTGAAATCAGTCTACTGACTCTTTGGGTGAAAAAATGCACCAGCAGTGTCTGTCCTCACAGCGGCAGGTCTCCTGTGCCTGTGTGTATGGGAGGACCCCAGGAACAGCTGAAACAGCTCTCCTGTTCAGCTGCTCCCAGCTGAAGAAGCTGGCTGGGGGTTGTGTAGTTATCCCCTCCTTCGTTGCTTGCCTTGTGCCTGCTGCAGAATGGAGCTTTCTGTATTCCAGGGAGGCAACATCTGCAAAGATGGGACTACCCTTACCCTCACTCCCAGTAGAGAAAAGGCTGGGAGCTGGGGGAGTGTGTGCTCTTTTTCATCAAAGCCCTTGTCCTTTGAGTCCTGATGCCTGACCTGGCTCTGGCTCCTCCTTGGTAGCTCCCTGCTGGGGGTGACTGTACTGCAAAGTGAGCAAACACTTGGCTTTTGCTTGTTGGATGTTTTGTCTGTCGGTTTGTGTAGTATGACATGGAAAAGCTCTAGTGATGATAGGGGCAGGGAGAAGGATGCACACAGCTACTTTCACACTTGCCTTATCCAAGATACTTGGTACTTGTGTATCACAGCTAACGCGTGAGGGAAAGTGGAAAAAAATTATTCCAGTGAGGTGATATTCTTTCAGTGGTAAGATGTTCCTGATTCTGGCTACAGAGATGATTTACAAACTGGACAAAGTAATGAAAAGTGATATTTTATTAGAGTGGGCTGGTTATTACTGTGATGTGTCTCTGCAGCAGCTAAGCCGCACATCTGCTTTCTCCAGAGCCAGCAGGAGAGCTGTGTGGGCAAGCCTGGCAAGGCTGCTCAGGTTTGTACAAGTGCAACAGGGTTCTGGGTGTGCATCACCTGCCACTGGGCAGCTCCTCTCCCTCTCCCCGCTGCCATCACCATGGTGTCTCTCTGTTATGGTTACACCCCAGTTCTTTGGAGCTGAGACTCACGATTGAGTTTAGCTGGAAAGTACAAATAATAGTAATAATTTAGTGCCGTCTACTGTCTGCAGACGGTTTACCTGCTATGTCCGGCTTTGAGTGGAGGCATCCACTGGACCCTTCAGAGAAAGTAAATGGGTGCGCCTTGGAGGGGTTTGGTCTTGATCCACCACTGAGGTGGCTGCTATTAATAGAAATAACACAAAACAGGAGCATTCTGAACAAGTTCTGACTTGTGGCATACATTCGTTTATCTTTTTCCTTCTTGTGGGTTCAGCACCCCCGCGACCTTCTTAGCTGCGCTGCTCCGCCCGGGGAGCAATTTTACCCGCCGGGCCCGGGGCTCTCGGCTCTCCGGGCGGGCCGTGCCCATGGGCGGGCTGTGCCCAGGCCGGGCTGTCCCATGGGCGGGCTGTGCCCACGGCCGGGCTGTCCCATGGGCGGGTCGTGCCCATGGCCGGGCTGTGCCCATGGCCGGGCTGTGCCCATGGGCGGGACTGGCCGCGGCGCCGCCCCCGGCCCGGCCGCATGGCCTCGGTGCTGCGCAGCGCCCGCCGCTTCGGCCCGCGGCTGCTGCGGGCGGCGTCGGGCCCGGCCATGCAGCGGCCCGAGGGCGGCGGGGGCTGGCTGGGCGCGCTGCGCTTCGATAACCTGGCCCTGCGCTCGCTGCCCGTGGACGCCTCGGAGGAGAGCGGCCCGCGGGCCGTGCCCGGCGCCTGCTTCGCTCGGGTGCGGCCCAGCCCGCTGCAGAACCCGCGGCTCGTGGCCATGTCGCTGCCGGCGCTGGCGCTGCTGGGGCTGGAGGCGCCCGCGGCCGACCCGGCGGCGGCCGAGGCCGAGGCCGCGCTGTTCTTCAGCGGGAACCGGGTGCCGGCGGGCGCGGAGCCTGCAGCGCACTGCTACTGCGGGCACCAGTTCGGCAGCTTCGCGGGGCAGCTGGGCGACGGCGCCGCCATGTACCTGGGAGAGGTGCTGGGCCCGCGGGGCGAGCGCTGGGAGATCCAGCTCAAGGGCGCCGGCATCACCCCCTTTTCCCGGTAAGGCCCGGGCGGGACGGGGCCGGAGCAGCCGGCGGGGCGCGGCCCGGCCGCTGTGCGGGGAGGACGGGGACGGACTTGGTGGCCCGCAGATGGCATTAGTGAGGGGCTGGAGCCGTGCTGGGGTCATTCCCTGAGGCAAAGGTCATCTCTTAAGCCCTCGTGGTTATTTGTTTTTTGTTTAACTTTGGCAGCAGCGAGTGTAATGCTTAAATGCCAGATCAGGAGGTGGCAAAATTTTCCACTGGAAAACAAGAGTGTAACTGCGTCGTTCAGGTGGCACATTACTTCTGTCCCTGGTTATCCTCCTGTGCGGGTTTCCCCCTCTGGGAGCATGTTGACCGTGATGACAGTGCGGAGAGCAGTGTGTAATTGCTGCCCACACAGATGGTATTTGAATTTGGGCGTTTTGATCCTGCTGGTCCTTCTTTCCACTCTTCCCAGCTGTGGGAAGCAATAGTGGAAAAGTCCCCAGAATGGCATACTGACCAAATCCCTGCAAGGAATGGGTATCTGCATTAGTCACATTAGCCTTTAAACACTTTAAATATTTCAGGTAAATTTCCCACTTGCATTTGCTGTATTTTCTGTTCCAGCCCTACAGTCTCGGTAACCCCTTAGTTTCGTGTATGTGGTCCTCTGAAGGCCTTCTTCAGGTCTGTGAGGGTTAAGGAAATCTCAGTGAAAATCCCAGATCCGGTGGTCGCTTTGTAGGTCTGTCCTGGGCAGCTCTCCTGCTTGCCTGTGGCTTTGGAAGTGCTGGGAGTGTGGGCTGAGAACCACCTGTGTCTGTTCCACTGGCTTAGTATCTGTTAAATAAGCTAGTTTGTCTGTCTGGTTTTTTTTTTTTTTTTTTTTAGTGCAGCTGTTGTGCATGCTCATATTTAGGACCCCATTTTTAGATTGCTTACCCAGAAAGATTCAAAATAATATTCTTCATTATATTTCATTTAATGAAGAGGAAACCGTTGAGTTGATATACAGTAAAATAGCTATAACTGTCTAAATTAAAAAAAAATTTTGAAATACTGTTGCACCAATAAAACAAACATAGTTAATGATTAGAAAGGATATGTGTGCCTGGCAGGTTTATTCTGTTATCTCTGCTGTTCATTGCAAGTTGCTGTGTCCATCTAATTGAACTTTAACAGAATTTTGAAGGTCCAGCATTTCACATCTGCCGCTACTTTTTAATGGGACCATGGACAGAGTGTGTTACTCCTAGGCTTTTATTTCTGTGCTGCTGCAGAGGAGACAGGAGTTCCTGCCTTTCGAGGCTGAACCCGTCCGTGTCTCCTTGCTGCAGGCAGGCGGATGGGCGGAAGGTGCTGCGCTCCAGCATCCGGGAGTTCCTGTGCAGCGAGGCCATGTTCCACCTGGGAATACCGACAACTCGGGCTGGCACCTGCGTGACATCCGACTCCAGAGTCCTTCGGGACATCTTTTATGATGGGAATCCAAAAAATGAAAGGTGTACAGTCGTTCTGAGAATAGCCTCTACATTCATAAGGTAGAAGTCTATTTTGTTGATCAGTTTTGTTTTGTTTTGTTTTGTTTTGTTTTTCTTTAAAACTAAGCAGTCTTCTAAAGTGTATTTCCCTAACAGCACCATTTGTGTTTGTTGTTCTGGAGGCTTGGAACTTCTTTTGCTGGGCTGTAGGAAGCTGCTTTTCTTGCTCAGCAGATGGGATAGGCTGCTGTCTTTGTACTCAGACAGATAAATACTAGGGATGTTGGCCTGGTAGAAAGAACTAAGTTCTGCAGGCTTAGGAGAAGAGATTTTTCATGTTTATTCCTGTAGAGAATACATTATTTATTTTTTTAAATAGTAGTAGTAGTAGTGGTGGATTATACCTCGATCCTTAATTCCAGTTCTAATGTAAAGTTCTGTGAAAGTGAAGTTCTGTAAAGTTCTGTGAAAATTCTACCAAGTTCTATGGAAGTTTGGGGTTATTTTCCCTGCCTGAGAATTTCCTGCTCCAGCAGAAGCTATTAGGCATTTCAGGAAGTTGCATTGCTTCCTCTAAGGTTACAGAAAATTAGAGGAAGGTGAGGTATGAGGAATATGTGCATTCATATGTATGTGTATATTTGTGTGCATTCCTATGTGTTTACATATTTGGAAAATATATCTGGTATGCTTGATGTACAGTCTAGTATTTAAAATAAGTCCAACTTCTACATACCTGCAGGATAGAAATTTTTCAGTGGGAGGAGTTATAAGAAACTTTAATGTGCTGGTGTTCAGTACTGACAGGGCTGGTCATTTTAGGTACATGAGGATGTAGGAACTTCCTTTCACCAAGTCACTGAGCCACACCGTGTTCAGTGTAGGAATCTTGCAGATCTTTTCTCTCAGTCACCTGAAGAATTGATGTTAAGAGATGATGTGCTGTTACTGCAACAACAGTAAATGTTTTTATTACATGCAGTATCAAATTATGTTCATAGTATCAGAGAATTCTCAAACATGTTTTTATTTTGAAACAGATTTGGCTCTTTTGAAATTTTTAAGCCCCCTGATGAATACACAGGACGGAAGGGTCCCAGCGTGAACCGAAATGACATTCGAATACAGATGCTTGATTATGTGATCAGCACTTTCTACCCAGAAATCCAGCAGGCTTATTCAGACAACACTGTTCAGAGGAATGCTGCTTTCTTCAAAGAGGTAAGGAAGATTCTCTTCATAAATCCATACCAGTTGTCTTTAGGAAGTCCATCTGCAGGCACAGATGACTGGAGTCAGTTAATACTTTGTATCACTCAATTGTCTGTACTCTTCTTTGAAGAAAGCACTCGTAGTAGACCCACTTATTGATGAAAGCAGGGTTGATATTGATCTAACCAGTGAAAACAGTGTAACCTTCCTAATGGTAAATCATGATTTCCCTGCTTTGGGGCAGCTTCCAAAGGCTTGTCTCCATTTTCTGGGACTGTCTTAGACTGGGAGAGGGAGTTCTGGCTCTGACTGTCAGATGATGAGTTGATGTTGCTGAGACATTACTTGCAAGGCATCATTTTGTAAAATACTGAGATGCTGAGTCTCATTTCCCAAATTATAAACAGGAATGTTGCCTGCAAATCAGTTTAAATTCAGACTTTTGAACTGAAATGTTTAAAGGCAGTTGAGCACTTTTATAACTAGCCAGTAAACAGAGTAATTAAAGAATACCAGTGTCTAATACTTGATTATCTATCTGAAGGCTGTTGTGGTGCTTTGAAACCTGAAATTATCTAGTATGGAGTGAGGGAATGGCTACAGCATGATGCACTTTCATAACAGACTGATAAGAGGTCAAAAGCCAGACTTGACAGCTGACATTCTACAGTTTGGTTTCTTGCCCTTTTTTTTTTTTACCACAACCTGTGCATTCTTACATTAATTCTTCAAAGCAAGTTGTGGCTTGGTTCACCACTATGTTCCAAAGGATTGAATTCTGCTGGACAAGTCCTTTGTGTGTGAACAATTTGGGTTGATGAGGAGAGTTGTAGCTTGTCACTCACTCTGTTGTGTCCAGCTCTGGAGCTGATGGCATGTTTGCTTCCTGATGGCAGAAAAGTCATGGGACTTGGGGATCATTGTTGGATGTGTGTGTGTTTGTGCCCAGTCCCGCCTCTTCCTGCTTTTGGCTGCTTTTCCTGGCCCAGTTACTACTGGTTTCCTTCTCCTTCCCCCCACCTGTATTCCTAGCATCCTTTGCTTGTTTCCCCAGATCCATTTTTTGTTTGTTGTGCTCCTCGTGCCACTGCCTGTCCACGCTCCATGTCTGTGCTATCATTGCCTCCTCATGTTTTCTCTCATCCTTAGCGGAGAATTTCCACACTTGGCTCCACCTGAAAATCACCCCAGTCCTTTTGTAATTGAACAAACACATCCATTTGCAGGGAACTGCTGTCACTTCAACTCTATCTTGTTTTGTCATTCTTTCTGCGCTGTGGAGGAAATGGTGAAAAAAGTACAAGTGACTGCATTTCACAGCACTGTCTAGAAAGCAGATATCATTATCTGTAATTCTCAAATAATTTGTAACTGTTTTTTAAATTTAAATGAGCATGTCCTTCAGCTGACAGTCTCATATATACACACACCATACTTGCCTTATAGTTTGGCTAGCTGTAGAAAAATGTTGATCAAAAGTAATAAAGGTCAAAGAGGATACAGAGCTGTCTCTTCATTATCAATATACCCATCTTTGAGTGGCACCCAAGCTTTAGTTGCTTTTGGGCACTCTCACCAGGGGGATTTCTTTTCACCAGAACCCTGGGGGAGTGCAGTGCATCCATACAAGGACTGTCTTACCACTGGAGTGCTTTCATCCCAACCCTGGTGGCTGGGATTTTTTATTTTTAAATTCTACATTTTCCTGGCACAGAGCCATTGTGCAGGGTGTGCCTCTCTTACTGGGTCATGGCCTAGGTAATCAGTTTTGGACACATGTAGCTGGCTGCTGGCTTCCAGCTGCCCCATGAATCAGCGTTCAGGAAAGATGTGTAAAGTACCTACCATGAGAATATTGGAAAAATTAGAAGTGTGGAATCTCAAGGTAGACCAAAAGGTTGTATTTCATGCATCATTTGTGGTTTTCACTGCCTGTCAGGGCAAGATTTGTCTAATTTTTCTTCTTTACTTGACTTAATGTGTTTTTTTAGAAAAAGGTAGAAAAATTCTGGATTTGAACACAAAGGCATAGAAACATCTAATTAAACAATTAGTAGATTGTTTTTTGAACCTTAATGAAATACACTGCAGCATGGGGCAAAGAGTTGTTTTGAATTTCTGTGCATTGTTGGCTACTTGGAAAGAATTATTTTATCTATGAAAATGATTTGATTTAAATGTTTTAGTGAATGGCTATGCAAAATTTTTTCTTACAACAATTTAGTAAAGTATTTGCAACTAGTTTTATTTAAAAACCATGTTAGCTTCCTTACTTGTAGATTTTTAGTGTTGTAGTTGCCAGGTGGGTTAATATATTTAAATAACTAGGACTGCTTTAAAATATTACACTATTTATTTGAAGGATGGGGCACATGCAGTGATTTTAGTCAATTCCATACAAATAGTTCTCAGTTCAGCAGTGGAGAATTACTGATGAAACATGCATTCAGTGAAGAATTGCATTTAAATAAAATCATCATTCTTGCAATACTTTCATTTTTTCTTGTAGCCTTATTTCCATTCTCAGAACATGGAGAGAAATGTTTATCAGTGCTAAAACCTGTTTGCACTGAATAGGTTTTTTGTGTCAGCCCTTTAACCTCCCTGCAAATAACCCCTACATACGAGGTAAACCAAAAGACTACACTTGCTTATGTGGTTTTTAATTTAAAATTAATAATAGGCAAAATAATATATTAATGTAATGACTACACTAATATGCATGTCTGATGTCAAACAGTTTACTTTATTTCAGTGTCCTGTCCCCAGAGCATTTGAAAGCTGTTCAGTTGACTGGCAAGTCAGGAGAGAAGTGGATGCAAATGGAAATGGGAGGCAGGGGAACAGGAGGAGAGAGGCAAACTGTCCTTAAGATGCTGTGTGCATGGCATACTGCCAGAATCTGCTTCCACTGGAGCTGCAGAAACATCAGTTCAGACTAGGAAATACATGGATGTGTTGGAAATACGTTGTTGTGGTGAGAAATGAACACAAGGTATTTCTTTCAGATCACCAAGCGCACAGCGAGGCTGGTTGCGGAGTGGCAGTGTGTGGGGTTTTGCCATGGCGTGCTGAATACAGATAACATGAGCATTGTTGGACTGACCATTGACTACGGCCCTTTTGGCTTCATGGACAGGTTAGTGGGGCATCACTGTTTGCAATGTACATATCTTGTTCTTGCTATGTAGGACAGTCCTGGTGTTCAAGGTTGCTTTAATATTTTAACTCTAAAGTAGATGTTTGAATTATCTTCATGTTAAAGGAGATCAAGGTAGTTTTAGTTCTCTTGTAATTCTTTGTGTCAATGTACTTGAAACTGTGTTCACAGCTTCTCTGGCTGTTAGACTGTTCTTTCTTAGCCTGTGGCTTTGGGAAAAGAATCAAGGAGTGTTTCCTTTCAATTTTTTAATTCCTAGAGCAGACTAAAATAATAAAAGTACTACTTCTCCGAGTATCGGTGTCCCGGTGAGTAGAAGAATGCTGAGAATTTCTTCTCTTGTAGGTATGACCCTGAGCATGTGTGCAATGGTTCTGATAATACAGGGCGCTATGCTTACAACAAACAGCCAGAGATTTGCAAGTGGAACCTGGGGAAACTTGCTGAAGCTTTAGTTCCAGAGCTGCCCTTGGAAATAAGCCAACTCATCCTGGAAGAGGAATATGATGCAGAATTTGAGAAGCACTATTTGCAGAAGATGAGAAAAAAACTAGGCCTAATCCAGCTGGAATTAGAAGAAGATAGTAAGCTGGTATCTGAACTGCTCGAAACCATGCATCTCACAGGTTGGTGAACAGCACAGAAGGTGCTTATTTAATAGCCTATCAGAATCTGTTATCAAATCAAAATACAATTTGTATCTTGACCTTAAAAGAAAGTAGCCTTGTGCAACTGCATTGTTATCTGGGAGAAGAACAAAAGGCTGAAAATAATTACCTTATTGTGAACTGTTGCCTTATGCAGGGCCCCTGTCTCACATTTGCACCCTCACTGAGAAAACAGTTTATTTGCCTCTTTAGAATGGTGACCTGTACTGCTGTGGGAGGAGGTAGGAAGGAGGTATGGGAACTGCTTTCCTGCTGATTTATTATTAGTTGCATTACTAATACAATTAATTTTTTCAGCTGGAGACTTCACAAATATTTTTTACTTGCTGAGTTCATTCTCAGTAGACATTGATCCTTCAAAATTTGAAGATTTCTTAGAAGACCTTACAAGTCAGTGTGCTTCTGTGGAAGAGCTGAAAGTTGTTTTTAAACCACAGATGGATCCAAGGTATTACTCTGCTTAAATGCTTTTGGTTTTTGCTTTTAGTTTCATTATAACCATAATGAACTCCGCATGGTATATAATATTTCACTGATTTTAAGATTGGAAATGTCACTGTTAAGTAGATGCACCATGATACACACAGTGACTTTCAGCAGTTGGCTCTTGAGTTAAAGTTGTCTGAGCTTTTGCTTGGTCTTTTTTTTTTAATTTCCTTCCCTGTCTCTGCTTACTTGAGGCAATGAAAATGCCAAATAATGAAGTGATATGGAAGTATTTTACAGAAGAAATGGGTTTGAGCTACAGTGCTACTGTGTCCTGCTAGTGTACTGACAGCAAAAAGTCACTTTCAACTGCCAGAGTTCTGGCCTAAGGATAACCTTTAGGTGGTGTAGTCTATGCCCCATTTCTTCTGCAGTCCAGCTACTCTGAGCATGGAAAAATAATGACTCATGTTCAGCTGCTGCTTAAAACAGTGACTGCAGCAGGTTTTCACTTTCTGGAGATGGGGGGAAAAAACATTAAAGGTATTTTGGGTATACTTCTCTCCCTCCCCCCTGCCTTGTTTAGTAAGTGCTCCATGACGGTAATGAACCCACCAAATTTTTCAGCTTTTGCTGTGTGTTGATAGCACAGTACAGAGATAGCTTGTGTGGTAGAGATGGGACAGTATTCTTTCAACACTGCATTCAGGATTAGAGAAACATGAAAAGTACCTATAGGTCAACATGATAGGGATTTGACATTTTGGAGGGGAATAGTACTGTATTAAAGTGAGTGCATGACTGATTTCTTTTTTAATCCTAGCACTTGGATGTCACAGATCTAGGCATATCAGATGTGTACATCAGATCTGGATAGTACTTTCTATAAACTCAGAAATCAAAGCACCTGGCTTATCTCTGCTGGCTAAAAGTAGGAAAATGTAGCTTGATATAATGAGTTGTCTGTTTAGAAGCCAGGAGAAATGTTTATTTTGTCCTTTGCTTAAAACTGCATTCCCAGAGGAAGTAAAAACACTTTGTATTTTGATATGCTGTGACTCCTTGGGTTTTTATTTTACTTTATGCTGTGCTGCAGTTATTAGTTCAGGAAAAATAAAAAGCTAGCATAGTATTGCAAAATAAGGTGAAGCTATTGTACAGCAAGTGAAATATTAAAAGATGCAATCCTAGTCAAACCTGCAGCAATGTAGTCTTGATACTCTTTGAAATTTATTACTAGAAAGCAGTTCTCATCTGTGATTTAGACTGGCTAACTAAAAAAATCAAACACAGTGTTGGTCTCATGCAACTTAACTGAAGTATTTTTCTCCATATCATTTAGGTTTTTATTAGTACTGTCAAAAATATGCGTTAAAGAAATAAAAAAAAAAAAACCCCAAACAACAAAACCTGTGAATTCTGTATTATCTTGATATCTAAATAAGATCAAAAATTTTAAAGCAAATTCCTTTTGAAGTTCAAAGGGTATTTTGATGAGAATTGTGCAACTAAACCAGTCATTTTGAAAATCTACTGTCTGCACTTTATATACCACAGGAATATGAAGTAAACACACTGAAGAAGGGAGAAGAAACAGTGAAATTAGGATCATTTATAATCAAAGTTGTTTTGCTAATTACAAATTTCTGTTACTTAACCTCTCTAGTGAAATCCCAGTTTGTTGTGAATGTTTTTGTTTCTACTTTGATTGCAAAGAGATGGTTCTTGATGAGCAGCTCAACTTTAGTATCTAACTTTGTTTGTTCTTTTCGTTCCCAGACAGCTGTCAATGATGCTGATGTTGGCTCAGTCTAACCCTCAGCTGTTAGCATTAATTGGAACAAAAGCTAATATAAATAAAGAGCTGGAACGCATTGAACAGTTCTCTAAACTGCAGCAGTTAACAGCAGATGATTTACTTAGCAGGAATAAAAGACACTGGAAGGAATGGTTGGAGAAATACAGGTAAGGTTTCTCAGTATTGATAGCACTATTATATTTCTGCATTTTCAGAACAATGTGCACGTCTCACAAAAGACACCCAGTCTCAAATACAGATTAGGAGGGTGAGGAGGGCATGCAACTGGAGAATATTATCTACTGCTATGATCAGTGTCTTTGTTGCTGTGAAAGTTCAAGGGCATCTTTTTACTTAGTTTACTAAATTTTGAAGTAGTGTGAGGATGTAGAAATCACCTAGCATCAACTCTAGTATGAAAAGTGCTTCAGCAATGTTGATGTTGATTCTGACATAGACTAATTCCAGTTGTGAACTTTTAAGTGCTCAGTAACTACAACTGACTGACCTCTAAGCATTCTATCCTTTGAAATTTGTGTTAATATAGAAAGCAAGTATTCTTAATCAAAGAGTAAAAACAGAAATCATGGCCAGGAAAAACAAATGTCCAGACTGTTCTAAAGCCTAAAATCCTAAGTGTTAGCAGGAGATTTTTTTTTTAAGAAACCCCCTGAATAGAGCTTTAATTTTTTGTGATTAGGGCAGATCTTTCCTCATCTTGCTCTCCAGCAGGGCTGAGAGTTTTAGCAAATATTACTGATAGAAAGTACCTCAAACTGCTTCTGATGTATTGCATCTTTGTGCTTTTACCAGAAGAGCAAATGCTTTAACCAATAAACAGTATAGAAATACTTGAAAGACAAGACCTGAATGTGTCTGTCATTGCAGAGCAGTGCAGAACAGACCATATCCTGTGTCTTCATCTGACTTTAGGGAACAGAAAAGCTGTGCTGTGCCACTTCCTCAAACCATGTCAGGACCTGCTGACTGTCCCTAGTACTGTTTTTAAACTAAGTGGTGTTTTCTATTCTGTTGTCATGCTGCATTTTATGAACTGAGAGGATTATAGATGATGTAGTATTTTTTAAGAAGTGCAAATGAAGTATCTCAAAACAAGAAAATGGGTCAACTTCTCCATGTTGTTCTTGGTAAAACCAGTAGTTGTCACCTGCTTAATTTCAGAGTCCGTTTGCAGAAGGAAGTAGAAAGTATTGATAATGCTGATGCCTGGAACACTGAGCGTGTCAAGGTCATGAATTCAAACAATCCAAAATATATCTTGAGGAATTATATTGCCCAGAATGCCATAGAAGCAGCTGAAAATGGAGATTTCTCAGAGGTATGCTATTATTGCTCTCTCTCTCTAGGCTTGGTAGTGGTGCTGTCAATGACTGACATTATACCAGGCAAAATTTAGTCTGGAATCTTGGGCAGTAAGGGGATTGGGAATTCACTGTTCAGCAGGTCTCTATTGTTTTTATTGTAATTGCAGTTTTAAGGACTGCAGTACAAATAATGGAATCAAAACTCTGGATCTGAACTTCACCAGCTCTTGTAGGCTGACCTCAGGACAAAGCATGTCACTGCTTTTACTGTCCTGAGAGTGGCTTGGAAGGCAGTTGAGGATTAATTTACACTTGTTCCTTTCTGGAAAATGTTATCTTTTAAAATTTACGGCTTTCACCTGTGGACTTCAGCATGTGGAACATTACATGCAGAATCTGGGAAAATTGTTTAGAGGAATTATATAAGAATTTGTATTTAATATTTGCATTTCAAGTTATTTGAGCCTGAGTCCCATACACATACAAACTCAGCCAGTACAATTTTACAGTTTGCATCTTATGTATATTGTTCCTCTGTTTAACATTTGGCTTGTCTGGAGTTCATGTATTAAATACAATACACTTGCTCATTATTAGCAAGAGGTTCTTCTCCATATCATTTTGCCTTCACTTCCTAAATTCTTAACAACCATGCTATGTTTTCTCTCTAGGTAAGAAATGTACTGAAACTTTTAGAACATCCATTCCAAGAAGCAGAAGGTTTCCATGAGGTAAAGGAGGATGTAGAAGAGGAGGGAGCAACTGCTACAGCAGCTGCTTGTTCTCAAGAGACCAGAAGCAAACAATCCTATTGCAGCAAACCTCCACTGTGGGCTTCAGAGCTCTGTGTTACGTGATCTTCATAACTGCCTTGCTTTGTTTTTTGCTGTGAACTGAAGACTCCGATCCTCCTTCAGCAGTGAAGAATTCAGCAAGGCAAACATGAAAGTGCTATTAAGTTATTGAAACAACACTACGTTTGGATGCATCTGCAGCAGTCTTCAGCTGTGCTTAAATTGAAGCAATTGTGGATCATTGGAACAAACCAGTGACAATCAACAGCCCATACACATCAGGAATCTAAATGTTTGAAGACCCAAAGGCTTTCCTTTATCCTCACTACATTGCAAGGAAAAAGCAGTATTTTATCTTGAGGCAGGCTGAACTTCAATCATCCAAATGGAGTTGTTGTTATGTGAAGACAAAAACAGCAAGTCAGGAATCTGATCTGTTTTTGTCTGATGTCTTAACTAATAGTACTTCTAATATTTATTTGCTGCTTTCTCTATGCAGAAACTTTTAGTCCTCTTTAATGGAGGAACAGATTCAGTGTTGCTTGTTTGAAGCTGTTTCATTTAATTAAGTAGTTCATTTCTTGTGAACCTTCAGATTGGTATTTAATAATTATCTATTTTCTGAGAATGCGTCAAGGCTAGAATTTGGGGGGAGCAATTGAGTTTTTTTAAGAGCAGAATTAAGGGAGATTACATACATCTGCACTTGAAAACTTGGTGGTGAAGTTTATTCAGGTTCAGTATGTTTGCACACAACACCCATAAATATCTACTAAACTCAGGAGTGCAGTTTGCCCAATTGCCTTGGGCAGGATCCATAAGCCAAATTAGCTTGAGCCTTAAACTACCCCAGCACTCAAATCCAGGTTTGTTGTGTATTTATTTCTGTGCTCCTGACAGAGTCTGCCTGTGAGAAGTGAGGTACCTGCTCATCACATAGGTCAGTGGGGTTCTTCCATTCCTTCTCTACTCTTGCACAATTTAGTTTGTTTCCATGGTCCTTGAAAATCTTCAAGCTGGAAGTTGGCCATTTAGGAACGTGCTAAAAGCTTGGGTAAAAGATGATGGAGGATGTGGGACAAGAAGAGGAGCTGACTTGCTCACAAGTTACTTAAAATGCTTCAGTTGAGGTTTCAGGGGAAGGTTGGTTGCCAATATTGTCACATCATCAAAGTTGCTCTGTAGTTAGTTGTTACTTAGCTTTCTGAGTTTCTGTTTGAAGGACTGTTACAAGTTTAGACACCTGAAAGGTTTGGTTTAATGCAAAGGCTTCTTTTTCCAAAGAGACCACTGTCTCACACTGTGATTTATGTGTCCTCAAGGAAAGTCTGCTGCTGCTCCCATGCAAACTTGTTACTAGCTTGGGTTGAATTGTGGTTTAAGTCTTCCTTCCAGTATGAGCTGTCAGCAGACAGAGAGAACAGCTGGACTGTTGCTTTTCCATCTGTACTAATAGTCAGTTTGTCCTCCTCATTGTCACAGGACATAGGGCATGCTTTGAATGTAAGCATTTACTCTGTCTTGGAGGTGGAGGAACTGATTTGTGATAAACTATGATCTCTGACAAGCACAGCACTTCCTGTGGGATTTTGGAGTCCTTAAAGGGACAAATAAGGTGTATTACCTAGCCCATTGAAGAATGGTGTAGTTGAAAGAGGCCTGCTGGGAATAAACCATTTTTGTGGGAATTTGAATCCTTCATTGAGGATTATCCTTCCTTTAAATTTGGGTTACTGAAACCAAACCATTTAATAGAAACTTTAAGAGAAAGTCAGTGCTGGGTAAACAGGATTGCATCAGGGAGGAAAAGTGTGCTGGCAATTTGCAATACACTTGAGACATCCCCTTGCAGAACCTGTGGTCTCTTACAGTGTGCCTGGTCCACAAGGGAGTAACAGAGGGGGGAGAAGTTGCTCCAAACTGATCAACATACCTGTGCTGATTCTGTTTCTCAGTTTATATCTTTTCTTTTGGGACACAGAGGGGAACAGAGTTTTAGAGGAGCACTGTCCAAGCTTTTTCTTTACCAAAATGATGTAAAAAGTAATGATTCTTAACCATGCCTAAAGTATCAAGTCTTTTTAACAGCATTCTAATAATAATTTGGGGGGGTTGAGTAGGTCTCTATTAATAGGGGTACAGAGAAGAAGAATAATGTTATAACTGTATAAATCACAGAAGGAGATACTTTGGAATAATTTACAAGCAATTATCTCATTTTTAAAAGGGAAAATGAATCTTACAGTGAGAACTGTAAATGCAGTGGTATTTGCTGCTAAAATACTTTTTGCTCACATGTCAATCAAGTGCAGGAGGTCTTGCAGTGAATTTCCACAGTTGGAATGATTAATGCAGCCCCTTGGTGTGCCACTCAGTAAAGCTGTATGTCTAACAGATGTTCACCAGCAGCACAAACTCAGAAGGTTTCCACATGTTCCAGCTGCACTGACATCCGACTGCTCGGTTCCCCAGGGCATGCAGTAACATCAGTGCTTTGTGTTTGAAGAAACACGATGGTGCAGAGCCAAGTGGAATGCTTGTGCTCTTCCAGCACTCTCATTTCAGCAGGTGGGTCGTAGTTTGATCTCTGATGATAGTGAGTTTCTTCTGTTCTTGTTCCTGGAGCAGTGAGCAGTGTGGAAGCAGGAGGTTGAGCAGCAGCACAATTATTATCACTAGAATGTTATCACTTTGCTCAGCTCTTAAGAGAGAAGGGAGTGCAGCTTACAGCATTTGGGAATCTAAATACTTAAATCATAATTTGCTTCTTCATTTTTACTGCTTGTATTTGCAGTAGGTTCTGAAAATAGTATTTATTACTGGCCAAATATTCTGTTAATATAAAAGCTATGGAGTTGTGCTCAAAATGAAGTGGTGACTCTTCCTATCAAAAGATTTTTGTGGAAATACTTCATTAGACTTAGCCTATGGCTATACCATATATCCTGAAGGACCCTCACATAAAATCAAGTGGTACCCAGATTACAAAACTGAAATGAGAACCTATTGGAGATGAGTCTCAGGGTAGTCTGACATGATACTGGTATTCCTTTCATGACTTGCTAAGATCTCACCATAACTCTGCTTCATCAGCTTGTAAATCTACAGTTGCAGCATGTTTTAATGTCAGCTCTTATTTTGGAATCTTGTGTGGGTTTGGAGGGTTTTTTTGTTTGTTTCTGGGTTGGGTTTATTGGTTTTTGTTTTGTTTTTTTCCAAATAAGTGCTACAGATTTGATTCTTTTATTAAAATTAATTGAAATTGCAATTTTAATATTTTTGTTAATGCCTATTTCCTCAAAGTTTTACTGTTAACGATACTGATCGCAGATGTGAACCCAACAAGAGGATTTCACAATGGTGTCGCGTCACATCCAGTGTATGATCACACAGCCTGAATTCTAAATAATGCTGCCACTACCTTGGTTACAGGGTTACATCTTGTCATTTGTGCTTCCTGTGTTGACAGTGGGAAGTTTTTAGTGTGCAGTGCAGTTCTCAGTTCCTCTCACCTGTACACAAATGTTGTATTTGGTCCTGCCACTTCCCCCTAACGCCTCTATTTTCCCTCACCCTGACATCAGCTGTGGAGCTGAAGGTTGCAGCCACCCTGTGTGTGCAGCACAAGGTACCATGCCATGTAAATCAAAGGACATGAGGGGCTGGGATAAAGCTCCAGACAGACATGAGTGCAGACTGCACCATTTTTGTTCGTGCAATTCTTGCCGCAGATGCCTAATTAACAGGGGAGCAGAAAATCAGGGGGAGACTTCAGGTTTTCTGAGCTAAGTGTGCAAAATCTCTTTCTACTGCCTAGATAAAAAAAAAAAAACAAAAACAAAAAAAACCCACACCCAAGGCTTGATATAAGGTAAACTTTGATTCTATGTTTAATACTGCCTGTATAGCCAGAAAACAAACTGTTATTCCATTGTCTAAACTTCAAGGGATTTCTTTTCATGGCATGTTGCAGAAGTGATAGAATTGCAGCTCTATGAATCATCAAAATCATGAATGAAGACTCACTTGAAGCAAAAAAAACCCCTTTTTTAAAATGTGATTGTAAGTTTAAATGTTGCCAGACCCACCCTCAGGGTGCAGGGAGAGCATTTTTGATGTGGCTTTAAATGTTTAGGGGAATTTTTGAGAATTCCCCTAAAACCACGACTCCCATACAGTGTCCACACAGGCAGCAGATATTACCCAACCAAGCACTTGGCCTGAAGTTATTCTCTGAGTGGATATGTAAGTTCCCAAGGTTGATGTTGGGTACATTATGGTGTCACTGTGTGCCCAGATCCATCAGAATATGTGTGAGCATGCCCTGTTAGCCAATTCCTCTTGAAACTGTTCTGTAAGAATCATGTAAATACATTTTTGGGTTCTCAGAGGTGACTTTTCTTGGGCAAAACACACAGGTCTTCAGGAGAGATTCCCAAACATCTAAGATGTAAACTCCTGTATTTAAAACATTCCTCTAGGCTCCCTGTGTAAAAGAAAAAAATATGGAAATGGAAAGAAATAGCTCCTTTCCAGGCAGTGAGTCACCTGATATTAGCATAGACATCTAAATAAAACATGTAAATCACGGCTCAGAAGTGCCCTTTTCTCCACATGAACTATAAAAAGAGTCTAAACAACTGACTCAGATGTAAATGTCTGCAGTGTAGATGATCAAAGCCAGGTGAGGGATATCCACCACTGGAGCATGGGGAGGTGCAGACAGACAGAAAGACAACAGCTCAGGCTCTGAGAGCACACACCACCAGCTCATGACTAGTTTCTCATGGTGCCTGTTCTGGTGGTAGCTAATGCTCCAGCATTAATGAGTCCTGCCCCTACCCTTCCCACAGTGAGCGGCTGACAAAGAGTCAAAATGGTCTTAAGAAATCAATCAACTCTGTGCCAAGTACTTAAAAATGTAAAATACATAGAAAAAATTTGCATTTATTAAGAAGTTATATATCTAGAAAGAAACAATTCTGCAATTTTTTTCCTAAAATTTCCTAGTTGGAATGTCCATAGTCTAAATATTATTTGGCAGACCAACTTAAAAACACTTTAACATTTGAAGGAAGATGAAATAAGCAATGAATGACAAACATCAAATAAATAATTTAGAATCAGATAAAAATATTTCTTCTTTTTTTAACCTTTAAATGCTATTATGTTGCTTTGCTATTGATTTTGTTGGTTTGGGTTGTTTTTTTGTTTTGTTTTTAAATTTGTATTCAACACTTGAAAAAATAAGGAAATTTGCAAATAATTGCAAATAAATGTCTGGAGTTATGTAAGAGGAGAAACTGATGGGAGCTCCAACCCTGTAGCCGTGCTGTTCATTTGCCGTGACAGAAGCACATGAAGGCATCCTTTTCCTGACTCCTTGCACCCAAAGATTGAAACCAGCACTCCCTGAAATCAAGAAACTGCCCTAATGTCAAACATCCTCCAGGATGGCTTTCACTGCACATGTCTGTGTTTGCATCTTAGCTTAGGACTGATACTTTGATGCAAACCTCTTTTGCACTGCTGTTCACCACTGGGATTGGAGCACAGAGCTGCCTTGGACCAAACCAACAGCATCAGCCCCTCGATGGAGCCAGAACAGAAGCTGTGCTCCAGCTCTACTGGGCAGCCAGACCTCACCCCCAGACCAGACCTAGTCCCAGGAGACACCCCTGGAGCAAGGACAGTGTGGACACAGCGCCCATCAACTGTAAAATCACAGTGAGAATCCACAGTGTTCAGGTGAGCACTCGAGGATTCACGTGCTGCCGATATCTGCCCATACCCACTGCCCACAGAACTGCAATCATCTCAAGTACCTTCAAAGCTTTGCTTCTACTAGCTAATGAACACAGTCTGTGTTACTTCCTAATCTTCTACAGCGGCCTCTCCCATCCCTCCACGGATTCCCTAGAGCAGGGTTCTAAGCACTGACACTGCTGCTCCGACCCTTTTGGTGACTTTGGATGCTCTTTGCAGTCACTCATTGGCTTCTCCGTGGAAACATGAATTAAAAAGTTCGTCTTTCTGAAGTGACTTCACAATTCCCTCTCAAGGATCAGATTTTAAATTATTTTTTCCTTTTAGAACTCTCAGGCCTCCATACTTCAGTTCTTGGAAAAACACTGTGAAATGCAATCCCTAACTCAAAAAGTAGCTTACAATTCCTTTGCATGAAAACCGTTTAAGGATGGCAAATTGTAGCAGAGCCAGAGAAGGGAGGGAAATGCAGAATAACTTACAAAAGCGTTCAGACGGGCACGGCACGGAACGGCTCAGCGCGGCAGGGCACGGCTCGGCTCGGCTCAGCGGGGCGGGCGCGTAGCCACACTTGTAGCTGTTCTTGGTGCTGAAGGAGGCGACGCTCCGCGGCAGGACAGGGCACGGTTCGGCTCGGCTCGGCTCGGCACGGACCGGCTCCACGTGAATCCCCAGCCGGTCGCGGGCTGCGGCTCCGGGCCCGCCCGCCCGCGCTCGGCACCGCCCTCCCCGGCACAGCCGCTCCGCCCGGGGCGCGGTGCCGGCAGAGCGGGCCGCGGGATTTCCGAGCAGAGGAAGCCGGTGAAGGCTGAAGCTGTGGCACCGGGGGAGCGGGAGCGAGGACAGGGACACAGAGGGGAACACCGGCGCGGGCCGGGTCTGTTTAATGCGGTCTCGCCCAGGGAGCGGAGCCTCCATCCCCATCCCGCCTTCCGCCCGCCCGGGAGCCCCGCTCAGCCTCGGCCAGACGGCGCCACCTCGAGGGCGCTGCCCGCAACTGCACCCGCGGCGCCGGCTCGGCTGCGGGACGGGGCTCGGAGCGGGCGCAGCGCGGCCGCGCGTCCGGCTCCGGACAGCGAGCGGACCTTCTCCATCCTCCGTTTCACGCTAGTCTGAACTGCTTTCCTTAGAAGGAACAACATCTTTCTTTGCTTTGCCCAGGGCTCTCACTTAGAACATCATTGCTGGAAGGAGGAATTCCAAGAGTGCTTAAATATGTCCAACCAGTGCTTCCCTGATCATCTTTGTTGTGTGTTACTGCTCGTGTTTATGTTAAAGGTCTGCCCCAGGCAAACCACAGGACTCGGACAATGTTCAATGGATCTTTCTACAGTAACAGTGTAGGGCCGAGCAATAAGGTCCCAAACATCAGATACTGACTGCTCCCAAAGACGCTGGGTGGGAAGTCCAGTGGCTTCAGGACAAGACATCAGTCTGCACCTGAAGCCAAGCCTGCACATACACACCCAGTCCTGTAAATTCCTGAAGAACAAGTCAGGTAAACAAACAGGTCTCTGCCTCCCTGGGCAACAAAACGGCTCAGCCTGCAAGCCACTTGCTCTTGCAATCCCCTTTTCTGCAGAACAAAAGGCAGAGAGTTAATAAAACACAGCACAGATAAAGAAACAGCATATAAGATGTATGTTACAACTGTGCATTACCATGTTTTGACACTGACTTTGGAATCAGAGCAGAAACATTCAGGTCAGCTTCACAGCTGGTATATCCTGTCTCTAATACTTATTTCTCGTTCAGAAAAAAAATCATAAAACTTTATAAATCTTAAAATAATCTTATTCAATAGTCCATAGTCCTGATAACATGCTAGTCAGGCCTGTAGCTTTATCTCCTAATCAGACAACGAGCTCCTCGTGAATACATCCACCTTTTAACCAACCATGACTTCAGGATCTCAAAACCAAAGTATTTCAATGCTGACTGCCTCTCTATAACATTCTCATATTATGACGCTGAAAGTTCAATTGTCTCTTCTCACAATATAAGGGAAAAAACAAAGTGGGAAAAGGAATATTATGCAAATATGATCCTTTAGTTGAAAGCAGTAGTTGGATATATTGGGAATTACAGCTTTATTTTGCCTTAGTGATGCTGGATTTCTGTTCTAGGTGTTTTAAATAATCTCCACAAAATAAGAGATGCATAGTTTAAATTAAGGATAAAGAAACTAAGTTTGGCACAAGTGTTTCAACAATCACCAAGTGCTTGAATAGTCAAATACCGTATCTCCTAACAGACCATCTTGGCACATCATGTCCTCTTCCACTGTGACTACAAGTCTTAAAGAAATTAGTTATATTCAGGTTAAGAATTAATATACATTTGAAAATAAACTACATCAAATAACAGGTACTAATATCTGTGGGAACATTTGTACCTCATACCCATCTCTCAGCAGTTTTAAAAAGTATCTGTTAATTTATTTCACATACATGTATTTACATTGAAGGAAATTCACACCACTGAAAATATAACATTTACACATTCACAGATATACAGTTTTCCACTCTCTCCTGTGTTAAGAGCAGGCACACAGCTCTGCTATCTCTGCAATAATGACAATATCAATTTTTAACAGATCAAACAGCTGGCAGGTTTAGTGGATTTTAAGCATCATCATGCTCTGTGTAAGGTGGTTATACTCTTCAAGCTTTTAGATAGCAGATTATTTCACTGAAGAAAAATGCCTCCTGCATGGCATTTGCATAAGCTTCTATAAATTGTAAGCATATACATATAGATTCTGTTTTACTGTGTTATCAGTGATCCTTACTCTATAGAGTTCAGTTATCCTTGTAGTAGTTATTAAAGTTAATTCGCAGCAGAAAGTCCTCCAAATGTGGTTGGTATCCTCTATTTACAAGCTTTGTTACCACTGGAAAAAAATAAAAGAAAGAAAGTAAGCTTCACTAAGATTAATATTGTAAATTCATCCTTGACAGCATCTGTGCCTTTTAATTAAAAAAAGCATAATGCAAGAATCTGAGAGCAAATGTGTATTTTAACATAAGAAGAAACCCGTATTTCTTTCTGGAATTATAAAATATTTTAAATAAATCCAAAAGAAAGACTATGTGTCAGTTCTAAGTGAAAGCGCATTATTCTAACAAAGCATTTCCTCATTATATTGCTTTCATAGAAACAAAGAAATCACAGAATCTTTCACAATAAAGATGGTGTGTTCCTATCACAATTTCAACTGACCAGGAAGCATGTTTAGGTCCTCAGGAGACCTCTGTGAAAGAAGCAGCTCTGCTGAAGTTTTCTTGAGTGTAGTCCATTGTGAGAGAGAAAAGCAAAGAGAAATTCCTAGGACAAAGCCCTCACACTCTATGAACAAACACACCAACTGCTCTAAACATCCTCAATTACAAAGGACAAAAGCCAATAGAAGCTCCCTAAGCTCACAAACATCCCATGCACCAATATCAAGGAAATAAGCAAGCAGCAGCAGCATGCAAGGAAGAAGGGGAGGTGTATTTCTAGAAGTTACGGCTCAAGCCAAAGCCATTGAAGTCCAGACAACTTTGTATTGGCTTTCAATGGATTCTGGATCAACCCCTTGTGGAGAGAGAGTATTTTACAATACATGGTGACTGAAGGTGAAAGTGGAGATGAACAAGCACGTATTTGTTTTGTAGTGCTTAACAAAAAGGGTGTAAAAAACTGGGTCACTCATCAGATTTCCTTACAGAATGGTCTATTAATCTCTGTCCATGAAGCAACCATAGATCTCGTAGTATGGGCTTAGGTGGCTCCCACAGGTGTTCTGACTTCCTGTAGAATTTGGAAGCAGCCATTCTAACTCATCCTGAAATATCTGTTTTTGGTCCTTTGATACCATTTTTGGACACCCTTAAAGAATAAAAAGGGCAGCTCATTTCCTGAAGAATATAGTCTGAACTAGAAAATATTTTAGAAGAATAGATCTAAGAAAAGCAGATGCACCTCCTTCAGGAATTCAAGATTTTCTAAAAAAAGGAACCCAGATCCCACAAACAACCTTTATAACAGATGAAGGATAAGTAATGTACTAAAACACAAGCAAGATCTGAAAGACAAATGGAAGGTAACCATTTCAGCACATTATAGCCTAAGCTGACAGTGAGATGAAATTTTATAATGGTAAAGGAAAGAACATTTGGCAATGGTTGAACATAGTGGAAAACTTGCCTGGAGCATGTGCTGGAAGGCTCTCTGAGCTTTAGTCCAACATGGGAATCAGAACTTCCAAATCTCATACCAGTGGCAAAACCCAACTATCGCATATATATCTAAAATCACTTCTGAGTGATATCTAACTATCTCTCACTGCTGCCAATAAAAAGTTTCAGAACTCAATTCCAGGAAAAGAAAAACTGGCTAAATACCAAACACTTATTTTGTAAATCAGCAAAAACTTACAGTCAGTTTTGAAATATCTGTCAGATTTCTTGTGTGTACATCTTAACTGATGTACATGCAGATCTTGGCAAACCACAGCAATGCAGTTTTCATTTGGGAACTATATTTCCAACACTCCCTAAGCATACAAATCCTTCCTACTTTTACATTATATTACCAAAATATTCCAGTAGCCAGATGACCTTTTCTTCTATCTAGAATTTATGCAATTTCTTACCTTTGAATAAGAAATGGGAGTAATACTTGAAGGTATTGTAGGACTGCTGCATCAGACCAAAGTTGGGATGAACAGCCATTTGCTTCCCTGCATCGAAGCTCCACGACTGAGAGATGAGCTGGCTACGGAACTTCAAGATGAGGCTGAAGATGCTGTGTATGATGTTCATCACAGGGGCTGCCTTCTCTGTCAACAGACCCCTGACAGAACAAAAACAACTGCACAAATTAGTTGATGTAATTTATTGGTTGTAGGACTACAAATACAAAGGAGTGACAAGGTTAAAGATAATAGCTTTAAAGATCCCCAAGACTGCAGCCAACAAATTTTAAACAAGGTACGTAAATCTAACACAGTTTACTTGCACTTCCCAGAAACTTCTATCTGCCCTAGAGAATCTGATTTCTAGAATGACATCTGCCTTTGCAAAAGAGATGACATTTAACAACATGCTCTGAGTTTCCTTAAACTTTAATCTCCTCTCATCCTACCACCTGCTATCCAAAGAGCAGCTCTAGGCAAGTCTTTTCTGATTAAAACTTGAAAAGAGAGACATGAAAGGAGAAATTTCTTTTCTTGCTTATAATTTCTGTTCCTTATCATCTCCCTCCATCTCACCACTTCATCATTTCAGTGTACACTCTTCAAGAAGAAACCAGATAAACTCTAGCTCCTTCCTTTTAGTCACACCACCCCTCTGCCTCACATACAGTAAGTAAGAGGCTAAAAGCTTGTGATTCCTAAAAGACAGGTGTCTCTTGCACTGCTTATAAATCTAGGCAGTTTAGATTTATGAGCTAAACTCATAAATCTATTTTTTGTCCTTTCCAAGTCCAGCCCTAGTCACTGCACATTTATTAAAAGCACATAAATTGCACAGGAGATGCATTTTACATTTTTTAGCAAGGCTTACTGTGCATGCCACTCATGATGAATGAAACAGTAATAATTAACAAAGGATGGAGTGAAAGAAAAAGAACTGTGGCATGTGTGCCCTTAGTTTAGAGCTGTCCTGAGCAGCTGGAAGCTTGCAGAGGCATGGTGACCAGGAGCAGGAGGTAACTCAAGAAGTCCAGGGAAAAGAAAAGGATGGATAGCTGAGAAAAAGTATCAAAGTACAGAGCCATGAAGTCTGTTTCTTACATAGAACACTTTCATATGTAAAGAATACTTAATGTGTCTGGTAAAAGTCAGTTTTGCACAAATACATTAGGCTAGAACTGGCCACTCCCTTAACATGCATTTGAAGTAAAAGTACGGTAGCTTGCCTGAAGATTGCTTTGTTGAGGTATTCAGCATGTGTTCTGTGAATTTCTTCCAGGTTGCCCACAGAAGACAGTTTGTTTCCAAATTCACACCATGTAACATGAAGGATCTGATTAGCAATGTAACCTTGAATTACTTTCACAAAATGCTGCATCTCATGTTTATACAGCTGGAGCTGTCGAAACTGGACAGAATTTGATGCATGACTCACTAAAGCTGAAAATAAAAGCAGAAATATATTATCAACCACAGAGACCATCTAAAATCAGAATTTTAAAAGGAATTAAGATTTTTATTAGTGGAGTCTAATCCTGTTTAAAATGCCTTCAGCACCCTCTGCTAGACAATTGCTTATATACACTCATGTCAAACTTCAAAAGCCACAATTTTCTTTAAAAATCTTCCTTTGCATTTTGAACAGGATGCTCTCTTTCACTAGTCACACTTACCAGTGCGCTTTAAGTGAAACCAAACATCCTTGAGAGTCCACACCATGTGCTTCAGCTGAAGCAAAAAGGAGAAAATCTTGTTGTATTTATTCATGCAGCTCTCAGTAATGACAATGTTCAGAGGCCAGTCAACCTACAAGAAACAACAGTGCTGATCATACTACATTTTTCATTAGAAATTATAACATTATTTAAAATACAAGTATTTCAACAATTACTATGTATTTTAATAATGTAATGCAATAGTCAGGCTAAGTAAATCCTGTAGTTTCCATTACACATTTTACTCTGTTCTCAGATACTGCATTCTAATTAGCATATTCACTTTATCATTGTACATAAGAACCATGGCATAACTGCAGTATTTTACCTTGCTCCATGACCCCTCACCTTGTACCTGAGCTCTAAGCAACTCAGAGCATCTGGTGCATTGGGCGTGAACATTTCTGGGAGATACTTGAGGGCAAAAGAAAGATTGGAAGCAAGCTGGGTGTCACCATGAAGACTGTACTGTAGTGCTTTATTTAGGATAGAATTAAGAACCAGTGGATTCAGCAATTCACCAGGTGTTTGTCCTGATCCAAGCTGGGGATAAAAGAAAAAAAAACAAACCAAACTAATTACACCATATTAATAAAAAGTCTTGGCTCTTGAACACAGGTGAATCTAAGCACAATGATAAAAGTGGTGACTACCCTGCCCTACCCTGCCTTGATTGGAAATTTTTACTTCTGCCATAGGGATGCATGAACAGCATAAAAAGCAACTTCTGACTATTTTCTGTTCACAGCCTGAAGGGTAATCTCATACCTACACTGATTTATTTTCATATGTCTGCAGTGGTTCAGTTCCTCCTGCAGGGAATAGAGTCTTTAGAAAGCCAGGGACCCAAGGAATTTATCTGACTTGAATCTGCCTGTCTCATCACCTCAGCACTCTCAGAGGTTTACAAATAAAGCTATTCATCAAGTCTAAATCCCCAAGTGCTTTCCCTAGTTGGGTCTAATGCATTTTCAGGACTCAGAGAAGTGCATTAACACTCTTACAGCTGCCTATCTCCATGGGCAACAATCTGTATGAACCCAGGCTATCTGTCCTACCTTGCTGTCTTCCCCATGAACACAGCAGTAAGTCATGAAAACACTGCCTCATCAGAGGGCCCAACACTCTCTTCACATGGCCTCCCCTCTGCTCTCTATTTAAGGTAAGAGTAGGTAGCTTGCAACACAGTAGGTAGCTTTCCACTGGATTTTAGCAAATGGCAACAGGTTCTTCCAGCCTTGCTGCCAGCAGACAGGAGGGGACAGCAACAGTGCAGCAGTTTTCACAGGAAAGAGTGAAGTACCCTTCCAGGAGTGCTTAACTGTCCAAGACCTTTTTTCTCCATCCTTACAACATTAACAGAGTTCCTTGCTACAGACTTCTTAACACATTACAAAAGAGGAAAACACCACAAGCCAGGATTCCAATTCACACCATTCTCTCATTCCCATCCAGATCAATTCAGAGGCATGAAGGCAAAGCAGACAACCCAAACACTGGGGTTAAGACAACAAAGCAAATACCTTCTCAAACAACAGGTCACTGAGTGACTGAGCAAATTCCCCATCTTCCATTAACAAAAAGTGTCTCAATGCTTCAAAATGCTTCTCTACATTTAGCTCCACAAAGTAGTAATCAACTATTGCTTTGTTCACAAGAGAAACACTAAGAATAAAAACAGAAAAGGTATTACATTTACATGCAACTCCTACCTTACTGTTAACATTCAGCTGTGGCTACATCAGATTAATGCTCCAGTACTTAACTCTGCTATCTAAGATGTTAATCATATAGGCAAAAAACATGAGACAAAAAATCTTCATCCATTATATATCACAATTAAAATCTACCACTTCAGGTAATTGGATTCTGAAAAATACTGGGGAAGTATTTTAAGACTCGCTACATAGAGTGATGATTAGAATATGCTGCTGGACCTGGATCAACATTTTATCAACAGCATTCTGATCTCTGTCACCTACACAAATTAAAAGACTATTAAATCTCCAGTAAGAATATACTAATTGAAAAAACTCTGACACCAGATATTCAGATCTATACTACAGTCTAGTATCTAGACCTATACACAGTCTACAGTACTGTGCAGGTATTCAGCCTAGCTCTAAATAATTTAACTTGCCTATCAGGGATAGGGTAATTCTGGCAGCACAAAAACTCAGGCTCAGTTTGCTAAATGTGTGAATCTGTACACAGATCGTTCTGGTAGCCAACCAGATGTTTAAAATTAAGTTAGACAATAACATCTTTCTACATTGCACCAAACTTTGTGTATAAGTATAGCACACTCAGAGCTAGCAGATGGAAACTTAGAGGAAAGCAGATTCTAAAAAAAGTGTCTGTGAGTAATTGTTTTCATGACAAAAGCTAATCTTGCACAAAGTAACAAAAACTTTTATTTAAAATATTATTAGATATACTAATTAAACCATCCACCATGTATGTGGTTTCTTTATATATCCCAATAGTAACAAGAACAGCTTTTATTATACTTCAAAACAGCCTTGAAGTTGGAGTTCCCACAGAAGCATGAAATATAACCTGATCAATATGAGATTTCAAGAATCAATAGGTTTTTTTTACTCCCTTAGCTTTCATCTTTCAAATATAAATTAGCACATATATTATAAAGAAAACACCTTCATTTTAAAAGAACAATGAAACTAATGGTGTAAAAATCACTGCTGCATAATCTACAAGACTTCCCTCTGAGCACTTATATTCCAAACAGACATTCAGATTTTAAATTTCCACATAAATGTCTAAGTTTATGGTATTATTTATCATGCAGATCTGAACTTTTTAATTACTAATGGACTAGTTACTGAATTACTTCTAGGACCTAAGAACAAATTTAAGACATCTATGTGCAACTCCTGTCTCAAAACAGAATACAACAT
The DNA here is from genome assembly GCA_039654755.1 of Calcarius lapponicus. Classification (NCBI taxonomy): domain Eukaryota; kingdom Metazoa; phylum Chordata; class Aves; order Passeriformes; family Fringillidae; genus Calcarius; species Calcarius lapponicus. The sequence goes on along the minus strand of JBBFKN010000028.1, from coordinate 716,154 downwards.
TAATTGCAAAATTAATTGCAACATTCCTAACAAATACTCACTGAGATACAAGTGGAGCAGTAATAGAACGTTTCATCAGCACTGGCAGAGACAAGAGCTCACTCAGCTGTACAGCAGTTTCATCTGTTGCAGACTGCACTGTAGGATCCACAGGAAACGTGTATGATCTTGGTATCACGTGATGCAAGAGATGAGAAACTGGTGGTTCTGCTACATTTAAAATACATAAACAATGTAAGTTATTATATTTAAGAAGCCTAATAATATATTCCTATTAAACTCTACAAACACCTCTAGGCTAGAAAATCGTAACATATCAAAATGGATTTCTCATCTTTGTGCCTTGGAGCAAATTGTTTGGCTACTGCAGTTCCTAACATTGGTAATTTACTGTAAGTCATAGCATTCAGCTTTCTAGCTCAAATTCACCACATCTTCTATTGATCTACTGTTCCAACAGTTCTACTCACACATCAAATCATAACTATCTTGATACTTTTCAATACAATACTGATCAGATAAGGCTTTCAAATAAGCTTGTTCTTTCTTCCATGCATCTTCCTCTTCCCCTTCTCTCTCCTTAGTTGTGGCAGCATTAGCTTCAGAAGATAATGTTTCTTGAGGCACAGTATCTTGAGAAATGGCCTTTTCAGGTTCTTCTCCCTAAAATTTATGAATGGACAAATTTTATGAGAGATGCTGGCTTTGTCTGTTCAGGCTTAATGTGTTCCTACAGGTAACTGCCTAGCTGTTCCAAATGAAAAGAGCCTACTCACCTGTGTGTTTCAGATGTAAAAACAACATGATTTTACAGTGACTACTAGATTAAGAGAGAAATTTACTACCTTAACTATCAGTTCAATTTTTCAAAAGAAAAATAAGTTCTCTCAACAACCACTTTTGTTTCTTACCTGTGTGCTCTGTGAGGAATCTGGAGAAGGGTCCTTGTTTACAACATCTGCAATTATTGTAAATACAATTAAAGTCAGCATTTACTTAGACCTGCTTATAATACTTGGTTCATACCTCAGATCTGCTCCTAAAGGTGTTCAAAATTCCTGTATAAACTATCACAGAAACACCCACATCAATAACAGTACCTCCCCATAGCCCCACCCAGGTAGTTTTATGCATGTTCTCTACTTAAGGACCCTAAAGGTCCTCTTTCACAATATTTCAGGCTAAAAGTTTCATTTTTTAATGCTCTGCTTCTTGCATATAGGAGACAAGTCTAAGCTCAAATTCTTTCCTCTGAATTCTAGCACTATATGAAAAGTAATGCAAGGAATTAAGTGGAATAATTAAGGAAGGACCCATTTAGAAAATAAACATTCAGAGTTACTTTCACAAGCCCTTAAACAAATGCTGACTGAATAAACCTAATTTTATTTTACCTTCTTGTTTCTTTTCTATTGTATTTTCCTTTTTATAATCTTTAATATTAGCATCAGGAAAGTCTGTAACACTGTCAGATATCTGTGACTGTGGCAAAGTCTCTTCCTTAACTTGCGTTGGTTTTGCTTCCTTTCTGCCCCCTTCAGCAGGAGAGAACTCTTCACTGTACAGAAGTGTCTGAACTGTGGAGTCGGATGAAGAACCCGAAATGGCTTTACGATGAGGTATGGGATCACTTTCTGTAGAGGGGGCCCACTTCCCTATTTGGATGCTTGACTGGGATGCATGTCCAAAGGGGCTCCAACGGGATTTCAAAGGCTCTGTATCCGACACCAGCTCTCCAATTTTGATGTGTGACTGTGAGGCATGTCCATGGATGTTCCAACGAGGCCTGGCTGAGGCCACCTCTGACACGTTTTCACCAATCTTGATATTGGCATCAGATGCATGACCGTGGCTGCTCCATCGAGGCCTTGTAGGAGCTACATTTGACACATACTCTCCAATCTTAATATTGGCTTCTGAAGCATGTCCATGGATGTTCCACCTGGGCCTTGAGGTCTCTATCTCTGAAGCATATTCCCCAATTTTAATATGAGCTTCAGAAACATGCCCATGAATATTCCATCGAGGTCGCCTAGACTCAACTTCAGAAGTATAGCTGCTGCTTTTTATATGGGAATCTGAAGAATGCCCATAAGGACTTGAATGTGGCTGGTAAGTGTCCACTTGAGGTACATATTCTCCTACTCTTATGTTGGCATCAGATGCATGTCCATGAATATTCCAGCGAGGCCTTCTGTCGTCCACATCAAACACATTTTCCCCAGCTCTAACATGTCCCTGCCAAGCTGCAGATGGTCTGAGAACTGTATTGAAATCATACTCGCTCTGCTGATGCAATGGTGCATTGTCTTCTTCTGGTGCTCCTCTCACGACAGGCTGACTTTCATTCACTTGCAAAGTCTCAGAAAGATCTGAGTTAATATTTTGGAATGCTTCATCTAGCAAAGATCCTTGCATCCTGACAGCAACAGACTGTTCATCTTGTGACTTTGATAAGAAATCTTCTATATTCACATTGGACTCAGGCAAGGACTCAGCACTGTATAGAGAACTGCCTGCTTTCTCTGAATTTTGGAGATTGCTTTCAGATCCTGTTGCTTTAGGCTGAAAATGCTCATCAGCATTATTATTTGCTGGCTCTGGCAAAGGCAGTGCTTTGTCAGCAGAAGCAGCATATCCCTGTTCAGTCTCAGATTCTTCTCTGCCAACTGTCTCATTAGAAGGCAGAGGTTTCACAAAAGACTCCTAAAAAAGAAATAATTATTACATTGTATGGCTGGTCACATATCAACCTAACAATTAAGGTATTACTTTATTACAGGATTTAAAATTTTCCAATTTTTCTGATGAGTACATAAATGATAACTACTCACCTTGCTGTTGCAGTGAACTTTGTGTTTACTGAACTGAAATGAACCATGAAATTAAGTCCCTTTAGGGAGACCTGCAACAGCAACTTGAAGTTTACGTAAGAAAATAAACTCACTTGTGAAGGTGGCTCTTTCTCAACAGGGGTTTTATCCAAAGCCAACTGGCATTGTTTATAAGGAATAATATCTAATTTTCTCCTGTAGCTTCCATCTGGAAGTTTTTCAAGCATTTCCTACAAATTAAAAAAAAAAGAAAAAAGTATTTAAGTACCAAGTATCAAATTTTCTAAATTTGACTTCTTAAAACTTTTTAGGAGGTACCTCAATGCGTTTTTGATCTTCTAACAGAAACTTAAGACGGGCTGTTTCCAACTTGTGGCGCTGGATTTTCCATAATTTCCTTTGTTCCCTACGGGCCGCATCATCAGAAAGTTTGCTATAATGGTCAATTAATTCCTGCCTAAATGAAGGTAAAAAGAAAGCTAAGTTACAGATTTTTGCACGCTGATTTTCATCTTCCCATCTAAAGAATAAGACTTTTTAGCACTTCAGAACTGAGAATTGGTTCTTAAAATGGCTTCCGTCACAGAGAATAAACAGGTGGAAAACAGAGGACTGCATTTTGAGTAAACATGTATTTCTGTAACTATTTTAGTAGGTCATTCATTTGGCTTTAGTAATCTTAGATTAAACAGAAGAAAGTGAAATATCAATCCAACTCCAACTGTATTTTACTTCTGCTTTGACATACATGTGACCATTTTTGCTGTGGGCTCTGCTTTTAAATTTTAAGATGCAGTCTTTTTTTTTTCCTGAAATTTTTATTACAGCAAAACTCAGACTGCATAGGGTTGGCACAAATGAGTGGGTCCCAGACTTCATGGCCACTAACCATTTGTAACAAAATTGTTCATAGATTGTCAAAAATCCTTACATCCATCTTCTAACTGCAAATATTACCCTCATAGAACAATGTCTGTGAACTACTGTGAATTTTAACATACAATTATTTTTCCTGAGATCTTTATGATAGTTTTGAAGACAACTCAGATACATTTACCTTGCCTTTTTTTCCAGTTCTTCTTCTAAAGCTTTCAGTCTTTTTTCTCTCTCTCTGAGCTCTCGAGCATAGCTGAAATCATCATCAATCTCCTCCTGCTTTATCGCAAGACGACGCTGCATAAATATTTAACACTTTTAAAAGCTGTTCCCAATACCAGCTGTAACACACACATCTACAAGAAGTTCTTATTTGTACACCATGAGCTACTAATTCAACTTCAGTACAACATATCCATTCATTTATTTGCCTAAGATATATAGTCTGCCTCTAGAATGGCAGAGAGATACCTCTTGGTCCCTTGCAAACTGTTCTTTCAGCCTCTGAAACTGTTCCCGTTTCTTTGCATCCAAAGCCATTCGTTCTGATATTTGCTTGTCTGTATTAAAATAAAAATACTGTTAGTTTACATTACAAACCCACTAGAAAACACATAAAATGCCACTATAACTTACCACTAATGGCTTTCAGTACTTTGCTAGCAGTTTCCCGAGCATGAACAATTAATTCTTGTTTAGCTATTTCCATGCGCAAATCCTAAAAAAAAAAAATCCAAGTTGGAATCTTTTCTATTATTTTAAACTTGAAATACACTGATACACAGTTGCAAAGACAGCTGCACATTTTATAATGGTTATTAATCAATTAATACAACAAAAACATGAATAAAACAAGTAAGTAAATGCAAAATCTACAAACTAGTATTTAAAGTTAATACTCCAGATTTTAAAACAAACCAAATCCACCTGATATATAAACTAAATTGATGGAATCTGAAGGCCAGAAATATCTTTGTAGTTAAAATGTTCTGAAAAAACAATTAGCCATGGAAATCACAAACAGTCTTATCTGGTTATTAATTAGCTTATCTCATTTGTTAAATCAGAATCTAACAGTCTTTTCAGTGAGAGGACAAACCTCCTAATGTAAAGAACTAAGATCAAAGTCTAATACTCATTTAATATATGAAAAGGCCAAAAAATGTCAACACACCACCTATACTTTTAAAAGCTATATTAAATAATTCTAATACTTAATAATTTTTATTTGCTACAATTAAAACTGTAATCTGACTGGAAATACAAATTCTTTAGAGGTTATAACAAAAATGAAAATTGACTATTTTAAAAAAATCATAATGAGGTATTTGTTCCTTTATTCATTTACCTTTTCCTCCTTACTTATGGAACTGTATCGAGCAATTCTTTCCATTCGACCTACGTACACTGCACAATCTCTCTCTATTTCTTTCAGTTCTTCAAGTGAAAAAATAACTGAAATCCGGGGAACAGGTATATCTGACCAACATATATAATGCTGAAAAATGAGAAATTTCCTTTTACATACATTTCAAAGAGTGTAAAATTTTATATTATGAATTCACATTATACATTTTTTAACTTAGTCCTGCTTCAAGACACTGACACAAACCTTCATACAGGATCTATTTCACTTGAGGTATTAGGCTTACACCTGACACTACATAGCTGATAATGAGCTGCTCTGCTCTGCTGAGACTGAGCAGCTCTGATGTTAAGGAGAATACTTGCTACCTGGGAATGTCTGCAGACTTTAGACACCTCTCTGGTTGTTTTATTTCTGGACATATAGAGAGAAGAGGGAAGATACAAAGTAGTTGAACATGTTTTTCTTAAAAAGGACAAGAATAATTCCGCAAAATACCAATAAACAGAACTATTTAAGCACTTTTTGAAAATGTAGTGATACAGCTGAAAGAGCTGTGCAAAACTGAGCGATGACCTGGTAAAAGTGAGGCAGTTTTAAACCAAAAAGGAGTAGTGCAAGAAGAGAAAGGCACTTGTTTGAATGCCACAAACATTTCTGCTTTCAATACAAAGAAAAAAAACCACATCATGTACATTGTATACAATAAATTTGATGGTGTTAAAATATATATTTCTGCAGTGAGGTGGTAGCAAGTAGAATGGATAATCAGCTCACAAGTATCTGAGAGCAAGTAATTGCCCTTCATCATCCTACTTACATAATATCAAGTTTTGATAAAGGACTGAACTTGCTAAAAACCTAGACTCTTGCTCTAGAGAGTAATGTAATAGGAAGGAAGCAACCCAAAACTTACCCTAGGACAGCACAATTTCAGCAAGTTTATAGTTTTCCCACATATGTATACATCATTTGCAATATGCTTAAGAAATACAGGGACACAGTCTTCTACTTCTTTTGAAATCAAAACATAACCATGAGTCCAGTAATGTTTATCTGTGTAACAAAAAGATAGAAATAGATATTTTAGTTATTTAATTAACAGCACAAATTATACTAATTAGAAATGCTCCGTATATATATACTGTACCTCTGAAACAAAGATAATCCTCATTCACCTGAATCATAAATTCTCCATAGACATCTCTGAATACACCACTATATACCCAATCATAGATAAATCTGAAAAAAAAAATTGTACAGTGTTGAAAATCAATCCTCTTGCCTTCTCTTCTTTATTATAACCAAGGAGTTAATATGCAAAATCCCAAAAGACACAAGACATAGACAGGATAAAAACACCATCAGTTAAGTGCTGTGACGCTGACATTTAAATATACAGGAAATTGTGGCTCTACACTTTGCTTCAACTATTTTTAGTAGAATATTTTAGTGATAATTAGTTTAGATAAGAGAACAGTGCCTCAATGATTTTACTCCTGCATATCAATTTACTAAATTTATCAAATTTACTAAATATATATAAAAATGTATAGAACACTTTGCAGCACATCAAGGGCACAGCAAGAGAAGAGCATAAAGGATTTGTTTTAAGCAGGGGTAATTTCAGCAGGGAGAAACTTAAAGGGTATAAAACAAAGATGCAATACCAAGCACTTTTTGCCCAGACCCAGAGGCATTTTTAATATACATGCAATGATGAGAACTACTATTTTGACCTATTTATTAATACATTTTTATATTTTCTCTGTGTGAGCCAAACTTTTGAAGAAATAAAAAACCCACTACTTTTATACAATCTGAGGCTATAGATAAAAAGGCTCAGAGGTCCTTGAAGATTTTTTTTTATTCTTACTTAATACTGTGCAACAAAGAGGAAGCATTTAACACTGCAACCACTGCTCATCTTCAAGGTTGTAAGTAAAAAGTTAAGCACTTTTAAATTATTAAATCAGATGCTTCTGTGATTTATTTGAGCAACAACTTGTATTATTTAATTTCCTTCAGGTTAATAAATGAGGGAGTAACACTCATTTTTGCAGATAATAGACCCTTCCTTCCAGGGTAGTCCTGATCATGTGTAATTGATGCTTCAATAGATATCTGCAGCAAATTTAGGAATCAATGCAGCAATCCAGATTCTTTTAAGTTCCATGTGATGCTCTTGGTATTTCAGAAATCTGACTTCCTTCTATAAATAGCAGGGTAAGAGCTGTGAAGATATTTCAGTGAGGCTTCTGGTAAATTTGAAATGGGATTTCTCTGAAGATGATTTCATGTAGAAGGAAGAAAACACAAGAAGGGTGGCCACAGGAGGAATCTTAAATTTAGAGCATTTTGACAGACTTTTGTTTTCTCTTCTAGGTATTTTTACATCTATTATGTAACACTGCAAACTGATGATGGACTACAGCTATAATTCCTGTAAATAGCTATTAAAAAATTGACCATCTCTTCAGATGTCTGTAAACTAATAATTTTTAAATTGATAAGCACTCACTGCTTAACAAAACTGCTGCAATCCAAGGAACTCTACTTTTAGTTACTCCTACTATCAGTTAGTTACATGTGCTTAATGAGCAACAGATATTTTATTCATTTTCACTTACAGTGAAAGCCCACAACAAAAAGACAGTGGAAAAAACATGAACTTCCCCAGTTTGTACAATAAAAGAAACTTGTCAGTTTCCAGTTTCAGGATTTTAATTGAGGTATGAGAAGCAAAGAAGAAGAAAAAAAAAAGTTTATCCACATCTTATATTCTAGTATGAATTTCCATGACCAGCAGCAAGAATTAAGTCTTATTTACACATATTTATTTACTAATCTAGCCACACACAACTCCTTACATTGTTATTGAGCTAAGCGGGTCAGAACAGCAAAATTAACTGATTTTAATATATACTGCATATACAGACATGTATTTTTTTCTGAAAATATTAAAAGGCACTGTTAAACACACAGAGTTACTCACCAGATTACCAATTCATAATTCTTAAACTCAATTATGCAGAGAACAGTATGGACACACCTTGTGTATGGTTCACAGCTTGTCTTCAACAAAGACAGAAGAACTGGATAATGCTCATTGCTACAATTGTTGAGAGCCTCTTTGTACAGATATGAAAGCAATTTAACACCCTAAAAAATGAAAAATATTTTAACATTAGGCAACACACTTCACAACAACTTTAATAACAAAAATACGTGGCTTGACATATTTCACTAGACACAGAAGGCAGATTCATCTCATTTCCTCCATCTATTTGCAGTTAGGATCACTTTACCCGAGCAATTACCTCAAGCCCACTTTATCATCTCTAGAATGAGACAGGTATGTTTAGAGTTGGATCCACATGACTAGAAGGCTTATTTTGAGCCCTTTGTTTATTTTAGGAACTGAAAACCCTGGACAAACTTCCAAATGTTTAAGTATCTGGAGAAAGGACTACAGTGTTTTAACTGGAGGTCCAGGATCATAGATTTGCTACTAGAGACACCAGCACTAAGTATTTAATGTAAAATCCAACATATTTGAAGAATATTAACATTGCAACCCAAAACAAACATAAAAATATCAAACAAAAAATCACCGTAGGAAATGAAGCACCAGCTCCACCACTGATCCCCAGAGCTGTCGTTCCTATGCCACACAGTTCAGCTAAATACCTAAAAAACAGTATTAAAACATACATAAAAATTTCAACCAGGAGTCTCCAAGATCAGTGATGAACTTTGCTGAATTTCAATATTGTACAACAATCACACTGTATCTGCTGAATGATAACAGGCATAACAAAGAAACTGAGTATAAAGACCTTGTATGTTTTCCCTCAAATAGTCTGTATATAAAAAAATAATACTGTAAAACAGAAGAAAAATACTGATAGACCAAATAAGAATGCCCATGTAATATGGCCTTTTCAGTGTATATGAAGAGACTGCATTTTTTCTGCAAGGAAAATCTTAAACATTTAATACCATTCTCTTACCTCAGCTGACGACCTAATTTCCTGAATAGAAAGCTGATTGTTAGAAGACTTAAAGTCGGAGGTGTTGACAAAACACAGGCTCGGTAATATTGAAGATACTTCCTCAGTCCACTTGTGAATGCCTGGTATGAACAGAAAATATTTAATGTCTTACTGTGAAAGTTGTTAACAGTCCATCAATGTCTCTCATCGATTCCATCAGCATGAAAAACAAACCTTTTAGTAAAATAAATGGCATATGCAGGTAAGGGAGACTTGAACACCAAAGTAAGGGGCACGTGAGGGTCCATGCAACTTCAGACATTGCAATGAGCCAGATGACCCCTCTATACTCTTCACACATGCAGTGCATAGAGTCTGTAGCCATGCACAGTGAATTAAAGCATCTTGGTTCAGATTCTTTGATTTGTCCTTTGAGGAGCTCCTCATTCTCTATAATACCAACCCAGAGAAACCTGCTTCCTTACTTTCGTGCCTAAACTGGATACTGCAAAACACTTATCTAGAACTTTATCTAACAGAGAGACCTTCTTAACAGAAATTGAATAACATTGCTGTAAATCAAATATTCAGAATGAATAGATTTTCATAACTAATCCTAACTTAATTCTATGCATTAGGAAGAGATTAAATCATCAGATATTACAGAGTGCACATACAGGTCAACGTAATATACAGAGGACTGACATGGAAAATTTGCACTTAATTTTGAATGAAGGAAAAGTAATTAAAGCTATTCAATACCATATTTTTCTATCTAGTTTTTATTTTTGAAAAATATTTAATTTATATATATATATACACACACACACACAGAGTGTACTAAGAAAGCTCTTGTATTTTAATTTTATACATGTTTCTGTATAAATAAGTAACGTTTTTAAAGCATTTAAAAATTATAATTCTTTAGTCCACAACAGAAAAATATGACTAAACAAAGGGTAACTAAGACATTTTACTGCATGTTTCAGTGCAAGCAAGCCCTCAGCACAGAGAGCTGTAATTTAAATACATCAGCACTGTTCCTTGCTGACCTGGGATGGAGCATTACACTAAAAATACTCTGCAGTTTTGCAGAATGCAGAAATTCCAGCTTTACATTGAATCAGTCACCTTCTCTACCTCAGATAATTGGCTCATTAAATCCAGTTGATTTAATGCAATTGTTTTACCTGAAACACAAGTCCTTTGCTGTATGAGGAATCCAAAACTGGCTGAAGAGAAAAGCGACTTAGGCGGGTGTAATAGGTTCCATACTCTGCAACTTCTGAGAGCAGGTTATGCATTGTCTCTGGTGATGTTCCAGACACATACACCCCCTCCTTTATCACAAATGACTGAGCAGCCTAAGAGGATACAGGGAGAAAAAAAAAAAAAGAAAAGGCAGGCAGATTGAACGACTTCAGAGTTGTATTGTAATTTAAAATAGCAAACACACACAAAAAAATAGCAGACATATTCTCAGTTTAGATACTCAGGTGACTGAGACTATATAGCTAGGACAGTGAGACAAACATTGAATTGTAGCAAAATTGTAGGAGTAGGGATGATGCCTTAAAACATACAGAATAAGATTCTTTACTTAATTCCTTAAAGAAAATTCAATTTTACAAAATTATTTACACATCTATTTCCAAGTACTCATAAAACTATTTTCCCTTTAGACAACTACAAATACACTTAGCCTATTCCAGTAACATAATTACTGCAATATATAAATACTGCCCTGTTGACATTAGGCAACATTCAACTTCTTAATACTAGTCACAACTGCAAGATCTCAGCAGAAATAAATGTATTGAAGAGGAAACCTCTATGAAGGTAAACCAAAAAGATTTGACTAGGAAATGTAGATAAAAATCTTCCCTACCTGATTGAGTGAAAATGTAGTGGATACCACACCAATGAGGACATTCAAGACATCCTTAACCAGTTCAGGTTCTTTCACCAGCACAAGCTGAGGGAGCTGAAGTACAGTATTAGTAAACAGTTGCAATTCCCCTTCTCGAAGTTTGTAAAATTTGTCAAAAGCTTCTCTCCCAGCTTCAGTAAGATATGGTTCCTCTTTTTTACCAGGTGGGCTGTGTCAAGAGTAAACACAACATTACAAGGTGATTATGTGAAAAGAAGGAAATACATCTCATACAGGAAGAAAAAAGCATTTCAGAGTTTTACACAGACAGAATTCCTCACAGAAAAGTTACTTGTAATGTACATTTGTGAGGGAATGTGCATTCAGTCAATGAAACCATAGCTCAAACTCTGTGCAGAGAACAAATACATAAATACATAGATAATTTGAACATCAGTTCAGAGACAGAATCCTTGGCACAGAACTACCACCTGCTTTTATGGCCCTCCTTGATGCAGTTTTCACTCTAGGAAAACAAGGAAAATATATGCCATATTTCCATGGCTCATTTAATGCTAATATTCAAGTAAGTTGAAGAGAAATATGCTCCAACTGCTAGAATGAACTTCTATTAACACACTTTACTTCTTTGCAGTGAAGATTACTATCCCCTCCAAAACAATTTCAATTTCCAATTCTTCCAAAAACTCTGAATTCTAGTAGCAGGCATTACACAAAATCAGTCAGGCATATGGTCTATATATGACTCTTAGACTCTTAACAGTCTCAATAGCAGCAAGAAAAACTGTCTTGTCCTAGGAAAAAAGCTCAAGTGGGCTACAGTAGCTTTGAAAAGTCAGAACAGTGAACTTCTGAGTTTCTGAGCTTCTAAGTCTCAGAGATTAAAAAAACACTGTTTAACAAAGCAACAACACACCACTAGATTATTATTTAAAATTAAAGAAAACATACAGAGCAAAGCTTCTCCAAGAATCAGACACACCACTGTCCATGTGAAATCTCAGAATACCTGCCATACCTACTTTTTCTTTTACCTTCCATTTTAGGGGAGCCAGGAACCCTTAACAGGACTGCAGAGAGCTTTCTCACAGGAGATGCATCTTCTACTCAAAAGCCAAAAGAACTACAAGCCTAACTAGACCACCAAGAAATCTGTTATAATTTTTTAATTTGTCTACAGGATGGGGAAAGGAATACAATACTCTACAATACAGGGAGATATTTGTTTAAATCTTCTACTGCTCTACAATTACCACTTTCTCTTTTGAAACTGAAATTATGGAATAATTTTATGCTGAGACAAATTGCACAGCATGTAAGAAGTCAAAATAGTTAGGAAAATGCTGCATTTCACACAAACAGTGTTTTCCTAATCCCTTCATTTTTTGACAAAGGTGATTTTATCTCTTCCTGTGAAACTGCTGCGCTCTAAGAACCAGTCTGTTGAAATCACACAACTTTTATTCCTTTATCCCTATTAATGCAGTGTATTGAAATCTGTGAATGAGACATGCTCATTTCACTCAGGCCATGAGGAATTAAGATGCAATACACCTTCACACATTTGCATATTGTTCATAGTAAGTTTACCAGTAAGATCAGACACATACTACCCAATTCTTTCCCAACATCTTCGTTTGCTGGGTCCATATGTAAGCACTGCATCCCACAAGTCTATGTCTGGAGTCATGCTTGGCTCTGACTGAGAATCAGGAGTCAGATTGGATGCTGACTGGAATCCCTCATCTTCTGACTGGTCTATACTTTGGGGAACCTGTCAGAAAGAGTTCAAATGTCAGACACGAAAACATTTTACTGGAGACACATTTGTTAATGAAAAAGATGTCTTGCTATCATTGGTGACCAAATGACTCAACATGACCCACCCTCTCTCACCTACCCTCCCTTTATATCAATTTTAAGTTTTTATCATAGGCACTCTTTTAATTTTATGAGTCTCTATAGGTATTAATGCCCATACATAAAAAACAAATCACCTTCAAAATAATATACTACACTTCTTGGTGTTAAATTTTATACTTTCTTGTTTGGCAAACATACAGTTCTACAATTGGAGAATCTCTGGTATGGACATTCAACAATGTGTAGCATTAATAAAATCATACTGCTCTACCATTTGTTTCAGGCAAATGATCCAGGCCACAAATCTTCAAATTTGTAAGGATTTTGTTAACTATGACTAACATAGTTTGTTCTCTAATTCATATGCAGAAAATCTGTAAGTGTCCAAACAGGGTATATGCCACATCCTCAACTCCCACTCAACAGGACCCATATGTGCAGAATTGTCCTCAATTTTAGTAAAAGACGATCACACCCATGTAAAAAGCAGCATATTCCTCAAGAAATTGCAAATTTTCCAGTCTGATGGAAAGAGTTCAGCACTAACTCAAAAAGCTTCTGCCTCCTCTAGGTTAAAATTTACATCCACATATGAGCACTGAATGACACAGGGTTTTTCTATTTAATGTATTTGCCTTCAAGTTTCAATTCAGACCCTGAATTAAAGGAATTGCAAGATTTAGCCATATGTTAAGTAAAGGGAACACGATGAGGATCTAAGGGTAGGCTATAAATAAGCCTACCTACACACAGTAAAAATGGAAAGAAAGAAGAAAAACTCTGAAACTGTATCTAGTACTTCTACAAGAACAAGCCAGCAAAAATAAACAGAATGGACAGGAAAAGGGGAAAAAAGATACAGTAGAAACTGTACACACTGAAAAGATTATAGGACAATATGAACAAGGCCATGCAATGGAAAAAAAACCCCAGAGAAATGCTTTAAGATATAACAAGCCAAGACAACAATACAGCAAGTTAGGTAATGCAATCTGAACAGCAAAGCACATACATTCAGACAGGGATGCTTAGGCAGTCAGTCTGAGCACTGACAAGCAAGCAACAATGCAGAGGAGCTCAACAGACGAAGGAGGCAAAAATGCAAGCGAAAGGTTGCTAGGGTGGGGAAGGCATGGATACAGCTCATGGCTTAAATTCGTAAAAGCCTATGGCCACATGACGGGTTTTGACACAGCTACAGTGCTGTGTTGTTATCATACATCTCCAAAAAGCTTATCTGGTTCTCTGCAAAGGAAAGGATCCCTGCTCCATCTTAAATTCCAGCGCTGTATGCTTCTATCACCAACTGAACTACTACCTACGTTTTTAACTACAGTTTCAAAGGGACACATGAAAGCATGCATACACTCCTTAGTCCAAAACAAAAGATACCATACTTTAATGGCAAGTCCAGACAAATCTGCATTGTCAGGCACTGGTGGTAAATCCAGCTTGATGTCCATATCATAGGTGCGGCTGTGGACAAGAGCACCGAAGAGCGAGACACGCGTTTCCTTCTCAAACTTGTCCCCAGCAGGACAGCTCTGGGAGAACAGCCCTATGGCAGGGAGCCCAGTGCCAGGGGCAGCCTCCATGATCTGAAGTGTCTGCTGAATCGTGTCGTGGAACTGACATTCTTCGTTTGTTATCAGAGACTGTATGTCAGCTTCAAACACACTCACATCATAATAATCATAACCCTGGTATTTGACATTCCTCCCAACATATTTGTTGTTCAGAAAATAGTCCTTTTTTTGTGGTACCAGCTGAGGGGGACCTGTTCCAGCGAGCTGTACTAAGAGATCTAAGACAGAATTAACTTCAGTAAATGGTAAACATTCAGCTGTTTCCAGTTCCTCCACAAGATTCTCCAGTCTATCCGCTTGAGCACCTAGGCCAGCGACTCTCAAGTTGAAAGACAGCATCAAAATTTTGTTCTTCACTGGGAGTCTGGAAACGTTTGATTGCAGCTTACGAGCCTCATCTTGAAAAAGGTTCATGAACAGGGCATTATAAGCAACCCTTTTCAAATTCTGCTTAGCCCTTCTCTTGCTGATCTTCTGCCTGCCTAAGTGAACCTTCCATGGCAGAACTGTCAGGTGTGCTTCACACAAGTCATTGAACAACTGTGTAATGCTCTCCATTTCAAATGAAACTGTCAGGTTTTGGCAGGTGCAGTCTGGATCTCTGGGAATTTCATGGGAAGGAAGACCTGAAAAAATATCAGAAGGACAAAATTCATCAGGTGCATAAGAAATTGGTGAGTATGCTTTAACTTGAACTGAGACGGCCCAAAAGAAAAGAGAACTGGCCTCCCACACATTTAGGACATGAGCTATAAAAAAAAACCCACTTTAACTTTTATCATCAGTGAAATGATGGTGCAGGAAGCTTAATTCCAGATGTCAAATTTTTTTCTCGGCAGACTGAAATAAAAGAGGGAAGATTGTCCTGATCCAATCCCGGATTCCTGCGGGAGCACCTCTACCTTTCTCCCGGAGGCATCCACCGCCTCCCTCCCCTCACGGTGCCTGCAGCCGCGGCCGAGAGGACGTGGGCAAGAGGCGGGCGGCGATGGTGACCGGAGATGGCCGCACGGCTGGGCCGTAGGGCACCCGCCATCCCCGGGGCACTCCGGAGCACCCCCCGGGAGCGGCGGGCTGTCGGGGTGTCCTCCTCCCTGGAGGTGCTGCCGGCGGCGGGACTTACCCTGAGCATGCAGCCAGCCCCCCCCGAGCCCCTCGCCGCCAGCAGCGCCCCGCGGGGCTGCCCCCGCCCTTCCCGCCCCTCGGCCGCCGCCCGGGCCGTACCTGCGGCGCTCCGCGGGCAGCGGGAGCGGGACGGAGCCGCCGCCTCCTCCTCCCGCCGCCGCCGCCGACGTCACCCGAGCGCGACCGGGCCCGCCCCGCCGGGAAGGCCGAGGGAGCCCGCGGGGCCGCGCCGCAGGCCGGGCGCTGCTGCAGGGCGGCCTCGGCTCCGGCACCTCAGACCGCGATAGGGAAACGCCGGTTGGAGCGTTCGTGAATTTAAACCATTCCTGCAATACTCACCCTGAACTGCCGCGACTCGGCTGCCAAACACAGAACAACACGCGGGTGTCAGGAAGCAATGAGCCACGCCGGGCCCGAGCGGCGGGAGGCGACTGCAACCTTAGGACCGTCTTTGCAAACAAACTGACCAACAGTACACTGTTCCCCCTCTTAATTCATGTTTTAATAAAGGCTTAGAAAAATACATATCAAAATGCAACATTAATGTGATTCAAACACTACAAATTCCATTGAACAAAGGCAGGGAAAGGGGAAAGATCTGAGCTCTTACTGAGAAAATGCTACGTTAAAAAAAAAAAACGGGAGGAGGAAGAGGTGTTTAGGCAAGGCAGTGCGAGAGGGGAGAATGGCAAAATCCCATGTCAGGAAACAAATTTCCTGTTAGGAAAAATGCTGAAGCTAAAGTTTGGCCATTGGCTAGTTTCCAATTTAAATACCTTTTTGGACTTCAAAGGTCGGTTCAAAGAAACTAACCTGAAACAGAATATCTTCATTTTCTTCAGCTCTTCTTTGTGAAAAAATCTTTCACATAGCTTTTATTTTCTTTTGAAAGAGATTTTAATTTCAAAATGGTCAAAGATGGGTATCATTTCCCCTGCAGCAATTTCTGAAAACCAAAACAAATGAAAAAGGAAGCACTCTGAACGATTAAAAAAAGACAGCTGCAAAGACAGATTTATTTATTCTGCATGATATAAAGCTGAATCCAGTAGGAACACCAGTAAAACATCATTTGAAGTGCCTGAAATCAAAAGGTCAAATTATTGAAGTTGCAATAACAAAAAAGTGCTCTTGAAAATGATCCCTAAATCATACCTGGAATACTACAAAAGAAGGCATATCATGGCTATTGCCTTGGGATGTTTGTTTAATTTTTAGAATTTACATGATGTAGCCTTAGGCAACTACTAAGTCTCTGGAGATTTGGAGTTCTTATTTGTTTTACTGAGAATTTATGCTTGAAAAGAGGGCACAGTGAAGTCCTCGTATTTTCCTTTTCTTCTTCTCTGTAAAATGATTCTGAAGTGAAATCAATTTCTGGAAATTCCATCCTTCACTAAAAAGAACAGTAAGAAAACCAGTCATTAACCAAGCTCATACCACAATTCCTGATCCCACAAGAATATTTTTACTGGAACCAGACCCCTGGTATTAGGCATTTCTTCTGAAAGAGAGAATGACATTTTCTTTTAGAGATACCCACCTGGATAATTGCTTTTTTGTTGAAAAACAGAAGTTATTCAGCAAAAAAATATTTCTAGTCAAGTATGCTTGAAAACATATATACCTGCCTGGCCTGATTCCTCTGCAAATGCAGTGCCTGATCTTCAGCTCTTTGTACTTAGAGCATGACTAATCATTATTGAGTTATTCGTGGACAAGTTAAATGTTTAAAAATATCATCTGGTTTGGCACTATATTCAGAAAACACATCAGCAATCAGAGCCAGGGCACATCTTGTTACCCATTCTTTAAGCACATATTTTGGTAATTTCATTCCAAAATTTTGGAGCAACACTATTCTTCTAAGTCCCAAGGGCAGAGCTGCTATGCTATGAAATTTGGTGCTTTCCAGCTCAAGTGGCAGAAATAGAAGCATTCAGAGTTTCACATTAGATCCATCTAGTCCCACTGACATACAGGGCCCAGCTGTATTTATATATCATCTTTTCAGAAACTTACAGTATATAAGAGTTAAAGATAAAATCAGACAACTCACCTGAACACTGAAGCATTTTCCATTCCTCCTGAAACTGGTCTCTTAATGCTTTTATTTTATTTACTTTTTCTTGGGTAGGAGGTACATAAATTCCAAAGGGAGGTGTAGAAGCACCCACTAATGCTTTGGCTACACTTTGCATTAAACTTATCTCTGTGTCCTAATTAGGAAGAAAAAATACTCCTGTGAACTAAGCTCTCTTTGCTTCAGTGATACATGAAATATTTTAAAACAAGCTTTTGTAATTCAATTGCTGGCATTAGTAGCAAGAATGAGCAACCTCCCATTTTCGAATAAAAATGTATTCAAATTGAGGGTTTTTTTTCTGAAAAATGTAAATTAATTTTCATCTGTTGTAAAACTTGTTTCTTTCAAATGGAGAAAGAATCTCACTTTTCCCTTTATGACTGAAAAGAAATAATGCTGGGTTAAGGACAGAAAATAAGGACAGAAATAATGCTAGGTTAAGGGGAGCATGGAGCTTGCTTACTTCATGGATCATTTACTTTCTGTGAGTGGAAAATAGTAATGTATTTTGCTTATTCCAGAAATTGACTATTTTTGACTTCTCACAGTCTAAATCAGTATCATTTCCTTGCAGAAACTGGATTTGAAATGTTGATGCTATATGAAGATTATATTTGGAAGACTGTAACACTATTTTGTTTTTAAGAGATAGTAGCATTTTTTCAAGTACTCTAAAAAGCCATGCACATGCATTAGAAAATCATGATCCTGTTATGGAGCTACCTGCAGAGTACCAATAAAAAAGTATCAATCATTTTTTTTAACATGTATGCCTAATATCCTTTTATTGTCTGAGTTTACACTTCAGAATATCAGTAATTCTCTCCATTTCATACTCCTAATTAGTAGTGTGCAAATACATTATTCTTGGATACTGCATATCAATGGACAAATTATTTTAGCTTAGCCAATTTATGTATCAGCATTGTAAATTAAAACAAACAACATTTGAGAAAACTACAGAATAAATTATGTAAAAAATCCACTTAATTGGAAGCTTAATGAATAGCATGGGGAACAGATTAGAATGAGCATACATGAACAATTTTTTGTTGTTTCTCACTGAAGAAGAACTAGAAGGCACAAAAGTAATCAAAAGTTACTGTTTCATAGATCACACAGAGAAACTGTGTTACTCACAACAACAGGATGCTGGGAGAGGCCAAGAGTGGAAACTTAATTCTTTATGTGATTAGACAAATTCATGGAAGATTCACTCACTGACACTGATCACTGCTCTGGATACAGCCTCCAACTCCTAAATTTAGGCATCCTTAATGTGGTAGCATATGGAAAAAGCCTAGGGAAAGTCCCTATATTTTTTATTTTCTTTCCCATGCTCTCTACCTGAAACACAAAGCTGGGGTACTCTGGCCCTCAATTATGTATAATCCAAATTAAGTTGACTTGAAGGATATGTGCCCTTCTGATTTGTGTTCTGCAGGCTGGAAGTTGTGTGTGACAAAGCACAGCACCCAAGAGAGGAGAGGAAATTTATGAACAGGACAAGGGGCTGCTTTCAATCACATTTGATGGAAAGAGGCCAGATGATTTAACAGACAGAAGTGTCTCTTTCCAGAAGACAAGTGAGCTGTGGATCCCAGATAAAAATGGAAGTTGTGGCAAACTGACAGAACATCTACGGTCCACGCACATAACCATGGGTTATGCCTTGCATTCATGCCTCATCTTCTCCACTGCAGGCTGCAACAGCTGCCTAAGGCTCAGTGTGCAACTGTGGCTTGCCTTGTTCTCAGGACAGACAGAACCCTGGGCAGTTTGTGCTCTGAGCTCAGGGGTACCAAATACAGCATAAATACAGCCAGTATTTTGTACTGGGAGGCTTGAAGCAGTTCATACCAGTGTTTCTGCCAGACACTTTGCAGTACCATGGCTTAGCACCACTCCTTACCTCAATCACAACAAAAACTCGGGACTCAGCTAATCCTCGTAGTAAAGCAACAAGCAGAGAAATCCCACTTATTCCAAGGTTCCTGTTTGGTCCAACAGCTATTACTGTTAAGTTAGGTTGATAACTATATGCTACAGGAAGAATGAATCCAAGTACAGCAGAAAAGAAATCATTTCCTCCAGCATCCTTTAACAACAACAAAATGGTTAGCACAAATATAAAGCCCCAAATTCCCAGATATAAACAAAACAGAAAGGTGACTCTCAAAGCTTTTGAATGGCCTAGGAAGCAGGATACTGATCTATTTTCCTAGCAATTTTTATATTAACCATGCAGGAGTATTCATCTTTTCCTTAGTGTCTTTGCACTATAACTCTGCCTTGCTGAAAATGAACTGCAGTAACTATGGAAGGTTTCCTCAAACCTATGCATTCTAATACACTCTAAAACTCTGGGAAAGAGTAGTAACCTGTCAAGGGCAAAAAAAAGGAAAATAATTTCAATGGTCCGAAGTGGAGTAAGGGGTGTAATTCTCAATGTCATTTTATAAATGTCTAAATATATTCTATTATTTCTGTTAAAAAAAAAATTTCTCCTAATGTTGTTTCTAGAAAGTGAATCTTACCTCTTTCCAGTTTAGAGAAATATAGTGTTTGCAGCTGGTCTTTCTGGACTGTTCTTTCTCACAGATGTTTATGATAAGCATCTTTCTGCAAATAAAAACCCCATTTGAGTATTTAACCAATTATTTCCCAATGGGATAAAAATGGAGTATTTTCTTTCATTATTCTTTAAATACTAATTCATAATACAGCAGCAAATAACTGTTTGCATTAGTACATTCTGAAATGTAAACAATTAAAACCGAAATCCTTTTTATGGTATTTTTAAAAAGATGACTAAAGACTATTGGCAAATTACTTTTAAGAAAAAGGGGAGGCAGAAAAAAATTATATGTAAGTAAAGAAGACTTTCAATAAGGAACTGTGCATCAGCAATATGTGCCTCCTGAAGTTACAGGGGAGATAGGTCTCCTATTTAATTAACAATTGCTTGATTTATTACGCTGTATTTTCAATAACAATCTCAATTTCAATAAATTCAGAAGGTTTACACTTCAAACCTACCACCAAATGCATGAAATAGCATTTAGAGACAATAATTTCTCTTTGAAGATGGATTTGGGGATGTTTTGTATTATGTCTCAAGCTAAACTTCATAAATGTCAGCTCATGACTGGTTCCTTAGTGCAGATTTTATCACATGTATAGACACCTATGAACATTCAGAAAGCCCTTGGGATTGTACCCCCTAATGTAAAGGGAGGCCTCACCCATCTTCTGTGTTTGGTATCATCTGCATGTCTCCAACAAATACACAAAGCACTCTG
Organism: Calcarius lapponicus; assembly: GCA_039654755.1. Classification (NCBI taxonomy): domain Eukaryota; kingdom Metazoa; phylum Chordata; class Aves; order Passeriformes; family Fringillidae; genus Calcarius; species Calcarius lapponicus. Next base: position 695,230 of record JBBFKN010000028.1, on the reverse strand, counting down.
TAAGAAACAAAAATTTCCATATATTTACAATTGATTTTTTTTTCAGTTAGTGCAATTTGTATAAAACTTTGTGTGCAGATTAGAAGCATCAAAAAGAATGTATACTGAATATGGTCCATTAAAAGTAGAAATAAAATACATTTAGGGCAGCTCAAGGGAACCCCATTTCTTCCATCAAATACTGGGGAGGAAAACAAAAATCAAGAAATTGTCCCCAGGCCAAAGCCAATTGAAATCTGACAAAGGAAGTGTAGGCCAGCACAGCCATCATCCTTACAAATTTTTTGCCTTTGGAAAGGCAAAAGGTTGTTGCTGGCATATACACTGTTACCTGGATTACATGTAGAAAATACTATGCATGTGGGCATGCTATTTATTTTAAAATCAAGGTTTCACAGGCAATTTGCCATATTTGCCACATTTAGTATTTGATTTTAACATGTTGTCAAAGGGCTCTAAATGCAAACATACAAACTCACCTTTGAAATCCAAAACAAACAGAATGTCTTAGTGCAACAGCAGCAGAAAGAGCAGCTGAGGGTGATGCTGCAATTCCATTACACACCTACAAAATAAATTTTTCATTCAGAAGCAATGCTGCAAAAGATCATGTCATTTTTAAAGTGTAACAGCTGTATTCATTATTTTCTACAGAAAGGCCATATTGGATTATTTATTATATTGATTGATATTATATTGATATTGGCCACTATTGGTTATTTATTCCATAAACTGCACTATTATTTCAAAAGTATGGTGCTATAACAGAAGACAACTGTAAAAATAACTTTTCCAGAAGAAGGCCATGTTTACTGGGTCTCTAGATAGTCTGCAAACTGTGCAGAAAAATACACCCTATGAAAAGGAGGTTGCTCCTGAATATTGTGACTCTTCCCTTAACCTAGGCAAGCTATTCTTTTCTGGAAAATACAACTGCCACGTTACTCAGTCAACCCTTGAGTGTTCATTTATGGTGTCTGCTTTGAACTCTACATAAAAGCTAAGCAAAAAGATATGTTTCCCCCTCATTCCTCCTCTTTGTCAGCACAAATTGTTAACTTACACCTGCAACTCATTAGAAGTTCTACTTCTTTTTACCAGTAACCATTTTTAAAAATCTATTTAAAGGCTCTCCTGGAGTTGTGTGCAGTCTATAATGTCAGAAATTTGTCCCTGGGGTCTTCACATGTGACTTCCAAGAGCAAGATGTCTTAGAATAAAGAGACCATTGTGGTAGTTACTCTTCCTTGCAGGCCTGGTACCTTAAAGAGAGCTTTTCACTCAAAGGAAGAGTGACTTATAATGATGTAATATTTTAAACATGTTTCCAGTTCTTCTTCTCTGCTCATCCAAGTTTTTACACATAAATATGGAGATGCACCCTCTAAGCCTGCCCTCTCTTCATTCCTGACCCTGCAAGAAATAAAATACTGTACTAGAATTACTCTGTTCAGAATCAGAGCATTCAGCAGAGCTGTTGAAAACACCACTAAAGAGTATGTGTGTGCATGCACATGTAAGTCAAAATTTACTGTGTCAATTTTGCAAATGGAGACAGGAAAAGTACTGGCATTTCTTCAGATTTCTGCTGTTCCTTACTGGTGCTTGATACAGCAACCTCTGCTCCCCTTAACTGGATGACTTAATGCCTGTCTCCCCCATGAGTCTGAGAGCAGTGAGTAGGCTCTTGGGGACTCATATTCTGTGACTACCTACAGAAAGCCTGGACAGTGAATTGCCCAAAGATGATTAGAAAGATGGATTGGGGTTAACAGCTATCCCTAAATAGTTGTTTTCTCATCTTGCATGCTCACTCATAGCCAAACACATTGTAGCTGAGATTAGTGGACTTGGGAGATAAATAGTAACTAGTTATCTGGGTAACAATATAGTAGAAGCAAAAAATCAGAGGAATCCCACTCCACCCCCACGACCAAGGCAGTATATATTATTACCTCCTTCTTAAGTATTTTATCCAGGATCACAAATGTACTCCCAAGAGAGAGCAAAGTTTTGTCTTCTTTCGCAAGGTCTGCATAAAAGCCACTGTAAAATAAATTACATGAAGAAAAACTAGGTTAGAGGCAATACTGTCTTCAAAGAGGACACTGGTAAAAGTGCTGTGCAGTTAGTATTAATGAAGGGCATTTTGTATAGGTGCTACTCATTGATCCTCAGAAACCTGCTCTAGCAGGAAGATGACAACACCAGTGCTTAACAGTCTTCATCTCCCTAAACCTGTCTCCATTCTGCACTGGAAAGAAAACAAAAATGTCTTATGATATTCAGGAAACAGAATTCTGTCAAAATTAGACGAAGACAAGACCAAACATTGCATTTCTCAAATCAGAGCAGTATTTTTTCCAGCTAGAAGTGAGTCCAGAGCTTTAAGACAGCTTCCTAGCAAAATCTCTTTCTAAATTAATACATTCACATTAGCTGTCCTATCTCTATTGAAAGAGTTATAGAGAAAAAGTATTCTGATTATTTCTTTAAAGGATTTCAGGCTATGAGTGCTATACAACACAAATGTCTTTGTTTATCAAGGAAGAAATTCTGGCTGTAACTGAGTAGACTAAGGCCAAAAAGATGACCATGGCAGACACAGTGCTAGATGACAGTCTGTACAGAGACCTCTCATCCTCTGTGGAAAATAAAATAAATAGGACCAACCTGACAAGAGCTTTTATTTCTGTTTCATCCATTTCCTTCAACAGCTGAACGTGTTCAGGAAGCAAATGTTCTGAACCTTCACAGCTAGTTGTTGCTGTTTTGATGGGAGGCACTGTAAATAGAATATTTTTCATGTGCAATTCCAAAAACCTTTCTACTTTGACAGTGTTGTTGCTAGTTATCTGAGATTCATCTTCTGTGGAGGGATTTGAATTAGTCTTCTTTAGTAAGTGTGACTTGGTGCTCAAATTTTGTAAAAATGATGTATCTAGAGAAAAAGAAAGATGGGTTTCACAGGTATTAGTTTCTAAGCAATGTGTTCATATTTGGCTATATTTATTCACAAATAGAATACATCAGTATTCACAGTATGCATGTTTACTCCCATGCACTAGCTACAATGTTTGCTGACACAGATGTTATTTCTTCAGCACTACTACATTTGTTTACATCTAGTGAAAGGTCATATATTGTAATGAAGCTTATGCCCCTGTTTTTGACAAGGAAAACAGCATCCTCAAACAAAGATATCAAAGTGCTACTTTTTGCCATGACCTTTGCCAGCTTCAGAGAGTTTTTTTCAAACCAGCTGAAGACATGACCTCAAATGAAGCCCCATACTGCTTCATCAGTCAATTGATGAATAAGTGCTTGTTCAATTAGTTTAGTCCACTGGTATTAATTTTAATAATTTTCAATTTCTATATATCCATTTATCAATATTTGCTTGAATGAAGAGAAACTACCTTCATAAGCCAACCATTTCCAGTAGGGTTTATGTGCTGCTCTCACATTTTGAATAGATTCAACAGCACTAAAAAATAAACCAGATTAACAGTATTAGCAATAACAAAAATCATAAGAGGAATCATAACTTCAACAAAAAATAAAAATGAAAAAATCCAACTGCAAATGAGCAAACTTTGATTTCTTCCAAGAATCCAAAACAGAACAAGAGTCAATAGGCACATTGCTTGAAAAGATTAGAGAGTCAAAAAAGAAAGTGAAGAGCACATACAGCATGTACACACATTTACACATTGAGTGAAATCCTAACCCTGCTGTTGGAGGAAGCACACCTGTATGAGTTCAGGAAAAATTTGTCCTGTCTGTCAATGTCTTGCCAAGAGATTTTATCTACACAATGTAAAGATTTAATGAGACTGACTCAAAAGCAAGACAATCTGTCAGGAACTAAGTAAATCACATACCCTGCTACTCTTTGTGTTGAAGTTTCCTGTTTATCATCACTGGTTATATTATGGTATTATTATCTGGCACCACTATTTGCAGCACTATGGACAAACAGTCCCATTGCATTAGCTATCATACAAACATAGTTCAGGTCGTGTTAAATCCAGAAGAAATTCCATGTACTTGCAGATTACTTGTCAGGTGTTCAGGAGCTGGACTGATATATTAGATAAGTATGGAATCAACTCTCTATGACACAGGATGACAGCAATGTGAGATACCACAATTGGTAGAGAAGAAAAAGAGGACACAGAGGAGTTATGGGATGTGCTAGGAGCAAAATAACCAGTCTTGCTCCATCAGTTTACCAAATGAAACTCAGCCCACAATCCGTGTATATCCACACTGCTTCCCTGACTGATCCAAGCTCTGAGCTTTGACTAACACAGCCAGCTGGGAGGTACTGCCATTAAAGTGCAATGAGGAGCATTTCTGCCAGAAAAAGCACAGGACAGGTACTGAGCTGGGATAAAGATGGAGGACAGGACATGGAGATGTGGAGGAGATAATGCAGACAGGTAGAGAGAAAGACACTCTTTAGATGTGGGACTGATTCAGGCCCAAAGTTCAGAATGATATACTAGGTCATATTCCACCATTGTACATACACAGTCTTCATGTCTCTAAAAAGAGGTTAGACTTGAAATTTCGTTATCTTGGTACAGCTCTACACAATCAAGTGCTTTTGCACCCCAGGGCTCAATGCTCCAAATTTCAGATACACAAGAATTCATCAAGACTGGCTTCCATAGCATCAGCTCTCACTGATGAGAGAAAGGTCTGCCCCAGCTATTGCTGCACTACAGTGACTGAAGTGGCTCTGGGGTCTGAAGCACCAACCCTTGCAATTGCATACCTTCCCAAATATTGGCTGTAGATAACTGGTATTACCTTGATTACAGCAGGATTATCTCAGCCTCCAGTGAGATGGATTTCTATAGGATAACAAGGCCCAAGGATAAAATGGCTTATAGTTTTATGCTATAAGATCTTACAACTTGAAGTAATCTCAGAAACAAAAGTATATAAAACTGTACCTTGGAGGACTTTTAAAAAATGCAAGTTATCCAAAGTAGAAAATAATATATTATAAACTACCGTATTAAAACTTTACTTCAGCAAAAAGTTCAAAGCATGCATGTCTTTAATCTCTTTAAAAAACACATTAGTTGTTCTAAAATTCTTTATATGCTTACCTTAAACAAGGTGCCATTTCTCCAGTTATTTGCGGTACGGGATCTCCAAGCAAAGTTTTTACAGTCATGCACACTGATTCACCCAATGATTTCAAGTGGTATCCACCCTAAAAAGTATTTTGTGTCAACTGAGGGACAAGTACTTTTAATATCTCTCTGAATTTCAACAGATAAAATAAACTATCCTTTTGAAATGTATCTGTATTTACAGAAACAGAAGATGATATGCAAGTGCATCTAAGTCAATGATTTTTCAATATGAAAACAGTAACTTAGCGGCCACCTGCTGAACTTCACTGGCATCCCATGATTGAACTCACTTCATCATAGTTCAAGTAACTTCAGAAATTAGTCATTTGCCATAAAAACATATGAATTCTCCATTCCCATCTACAACATGCCATCTTCAACAGTCCTTGTGGAAGCTTCCTTAGAAGGCAAATGCTATCACTGTCCTCTAAAATGGCTATACAAGAGAAATCTCCCACATCCTGACACTTTTAAGACGTGGTTGCCTAATAGCTGGCAGAATCTGGAGAAGAAGATGGATTTAAGACTGGTAGGTGACATGCAGGAAGCCATCTATCACCTATGGCACACCATCAGTGGTAGTTGTGACTGCTTACTTGCACTTCAGCTAATAGACAAAAATATCTATAATAGCCTGCTACAGAGAAGGATGATGGAAGAAGGGTCATGCAAAACAAAACATAATGTGAATAAATTAATATACAGTTGACTCTTGAAGACCTTTTTGGCAGCAATATTTCCACACATTTATTTACTTGAAAGGCCACTATTTTTCTAACATGCAGCAGAAATAGGGGGTTGAAGTCTAGATTTCAAAAGGAGAAAACATTTTAATTGTTTAAAAGAAAAATAAAAAAAGAGCTCCTAAAGAGCCTGCATACAGTCATTAAATCTAAGTGTCCCATTACTAAATAAGAGTATATTTATGTTAAAAGTTTTATAAAATCTCCTGGAGTAAGATAAACTTGTAAAAACATTGGTGATACAGCCTATTCACTAAATACACTTTAATGAGTCTGGGACTGTCAAGAGCAGTAGACTAATCACTGCTCACAAGAACTGAACAGATTTGTGGAAGATATGTTTTTTTGAATGATGAGCATACGGCTCCTTTGTTTCAAAACTCTGTAGTGTAAGAGCACTGTCAAATCTTAGCCATTTTTGCATTCCTGGTACTCAAAAGAATGAAAAAATAATATTTTGTTAAGAAGTTTTGCTTCCTAGCTTCTAGTTTGCCCTAAAATGCTCTAATACAAAGACCTTTCCCCTGGGAGTACACTTCAAAAGTCTTTACCTCTAGGATGACACACAGCTTTCCATTAGCTAACTGCATCAGGAAATGGGTAAGGTGGGCAAAAACCTCAGGAGTGGCATTCATCTGACCCTAAACCAAAGAAAAAATTTTAAGAGATGACACCTTGATTCAAAAACACTGGTAAGAAACCCAAACAAACAATCTGACATACCCAAGTCTGAGATGGAATAGCAGAACACTTGCCTCTCATTATATCAAACAGAATGCTGAACCAACTGCATTTAAGGAGGTGAAAAAAAAACCCACAGTAATTACACATATGGGATAATCTGTCTTTAGATGTCTTGTTGTAATGTTTCATGAACTCAGGTCAGCCTAAAGATTCAAGCATGTATTTTTAGCTTGATCAATGTGAATTTCACTTAGCAATCACAGGACATTAAAACAGCAGGAATATTTTCCTAATACATTCATGACTGTCAACACAAAGACCACAAGTTACTTACTTCAGGGTCACCAATTCCAGAATCATATCCAGAGGAGACAATAACCAGTTCAGGATCAAACTGTTATAAAAGAGAGACAGTTGCAGCACATCTTTAAGTCCTATTTTCAATTGTAGGGATTACAACTGTCCCATAATCAGCTGCTATTTCAATTTGAATATGAACACAAGTAAGGATTCTCCTTGAATACATTACCCTTTTACACTATTTTTGTATGTGCTGGAGAAGTTGCAGATGATTGTGTTGAATATTTAAAAGCTAAAATGCTATAAATACTATTCAGTTGATCAGGGCAACATCACACCAGCAGAAAAAACGTATTAACTATGCTACTGGCAATTACTGCATTTCTGTAAAATATTCAATGCTTTAGAAACATTCAGGAAGTGCTCTTTGGCACTAAAAAATTACCTCAAAAGCCATTGGAAGCAACACATGGAAAAACGCAGCAAGATAATCTGAATTTCCCATCCCAACCTGAAAAATATGAGAAACACAGGGCAGGCATGTTTTCCAGTTGGAATGATAAATTTTCTAAGGTTCTTCAAGACTGTAGGGAATGATAGGAGAAGTTAAAGATGAGGGAATCTTATGAAGTACAGTAAAAAATCCTCTATTTAAGTAAAGCACATAAATATCCACCATTTTTAATCTTAATGAGCTTCAGTCCTCTGCTAAACAAGGATGGATGTAACTGTCTCTTGAAAAACTTTTTGATTTGATGGCTAGGCAAGATATTAAAGTAAAAATGAGTGTGTAAATTCTTCTCTCCCTTTTATTTTTCAAACATTATCACATTCTGAGCTGTATTTTCCCAGCAGACCTTCCCCTGACAGGAAGGATATACACTGTGTAAGACATTTGCCAAGCAAGTGAAGCAGTGCACTTACAAAGTGTTACATAAAGGATGAGATACAAAACTATTGAACTTGCTTTGTTGTGCTGTAAACAATATTTACCTTATTCCAAGGCAAATTTATGTTAAAACCTTTTCCTTTTTCCAGACCAACAGCATCATAATCGGATTCTTTGAGTGATGGCCAGAATTCCTGATGTTCATAGCGATGCCAAGAAAAGTACAAAACACTGAAAATAAAAAAAATAAAAATCCAATTTGACAAAAAGATTGTGGAAATGACTTTGTATCCTGAACCTGATGACTGCATGGCCTAAAAGCAAGAAAATAAAACTATTCTATCCTTTCTCCTTAGTTCTCTCAAAGGACTTAGACTGTGAAAATTGGTTGAGTAGATCCTGTGCCAAAATTAACCTAAAAATTAACATGCTAAAAATGTCTTGTAAGCATGCACTCCATACAGATCAAATACAAAGATTTTTTAGAACAGCAGGCTCATTTCTAGAGCCTACCTTGCTTTTCCAAAAAAAAAAAAAAATAAATTAAGCTCATATATTTTATCCAACTACTACTTGAAGACTTTAACTGAGAGATTCATGAACACAGAATAGATGTACTACCTGAGTAGTGGCAAATCGAGGTAATCATATTGTTTATTTTATTTGTTATTCTTTAAAGTAGAACAGATTTACATTTTATTTTGATTTAGATATTTCCTTATATTTTTAACAAATGAAAAACAGAAAGACTAAAATAGAAAGGTGAATGTCTTGCAAGATTCTAGTTTTACAAGTTTAAGAAATCTTATTATCTAGAAAGGCAAGCAATCTTTAAACAGCTGACATTAAAGAAGAAAAAAATCCTTCAAACCTTGGATCGTCTTCAAATATGTATTGAGTTCCTTGCCCATGGTGCACATCCCAGTCAACAATTAGGATTCTGTACAGATCAGTAAAAGAAAACATTCAGAGGAAGAGCCACAGCATTTTAATCTACAGAAGGTATATATGAAAAATCCTTTCTGAACCAAAAGGAACATGACACCCAGAAAGCTTTAGACATTAATCTAAACTAGTACAATGTCAAACTGTTGTTTACACATTAAAAGTTCCTCCAGAGTCAACCAAGCACTTACCTCTGCAGACCATACTTCAGTTTTGCATATTCTGCTGCAATAGCCACGTTGTTGAACAAACAGAACCCATTAGCTGCATTCCTCTGGCTGTGGTGACCTGGAGGTCTGAACCAAAATTTTCTAAATTATTCACAACAGAAGAAATTTTGCTAAGTGAAAACTTCCTCAGGTATTTTCTTACCTGACTAATGCCATTCCATTGCGCACTTTCCCTGACATCACAGCGTCCACCAGCTGCAAAGCTGCTCCTACTGCTAGTCTGGCACAGTGGTAAGTGCTCTGAGAAAGAGAAATCATCAGCTTAAATAAGGCACCCATGAATGCTTTAGCATCCCAACAGCAAACTGTCTTGACATAATTCCACCCCACTGAAGCTATACAAAGATAGCTGAAACAGAACTTTACAACACAAGCTCCAGTGTGCTTTCCCCTGTGATTACCAGTGATCATCAGAATCTTTATAAGGATGCTCTCTGTGGAGTTGTCAAAAATGTGTGATGGATGCATTGAGTGGAATAATATGGCATCTTTGAAAATAAGGAATGAAACCCTGCAGAAACATAGCACAGAAGACTTCATCTCCATTTAATGGAACAACATTTTAGGGCAAGTGTTACCAAAATGTGATTTGCAGGTCACTAAGGGTCTACAGTGACATTAAGTAACAAAAATAGAGCTAAAATTTGAGTAGTGTGTTATACTGATGCGATACAATTACAAAATAGACAACAGGACACTTGAGCAATTTAAATTACAGCATTATACTAAACTAGAAACAGAAAATTACAATATCATAAATAAATGTGAGACTACACCAGTAGCAAAAAAATATTTTTAATCTTCCCCTTAGAAAAATGCCACTCAGGTGCAGTAACACAAATAGTTGCAACTCCCAATAGAGGAAGCAGTTTAGCTTACACACCGGATGAAAGAAAAAAGCATCATAATTTTGGGAGACCCTTTTCAGCTCCTCCTCATTCATTGTCTGAGTGCTTTTTGCCACTTCCAAGTGCTCTAAACTGCAGGGGAAAGAGATTAACACAACACTTAAGTAAGCAACTATAAATATTTTTTAGAAGTTTACTTGTATCCCTATGTATAAATCAGCATTCATTGCTTAAGACCCCACAGAGTGAGAATGTGGATTTAGTGGAATACCAGATTCATAATCCAGCACCTGCGCCATACTCAACATTGTGGCATATTTTCCACTGAAATTAATGGAAGCCATTGAATTTTGCAACACTCTTTTCAAATGGATCAAAATATAATCTGGAGGTATGTGATCTGCTGTTCCATTGAATTAATCTGAATGAAAGCTAAGTTTCAGACCTGTGAACCAACAGGATCTCCTCCTCGCTTCCTTCTCTGGCAGACACAGGGACACACCTTTCCACAAGATGGTAACTTCTAAGCTGCTCATAGGAGAATGAAAGTCTTTCTGGCACTTCAATATCACAAATGGGACTAAAAATAAACAATTATTACATTACTGTAATACTACACCAGCACAGGTAACTAATACACTTCATAAAGCCGCTTTTAACTTCCCATTTAAAGAAAATTCATTACCCTCAAAGAGAGTAAAAATGGAAAAAAAATCTTAAACTATTTTCTGCTTTAGAACTCAGTCAGAAATTGATTCTAAAGTATGTAAGCAAAAACCAATCTTAAAAAAAACCCAAACAAACAATACAATTGTTTCTTCTCTCACTGGTAAAAAGTTGCAATGCTTAACTACTGACACAAGAATGCTGCAATTAAAAGCTGTAGGTTACAAACAGAGGAGAAGCAGGTGTGGGAGAGAAGACAACAATGGATTGTTACTCTGAGCACTGCAAAGGAACTTCTCTAATTTACGCAAATTTAAGTGATATAGAAATTTCTAACTGAATGTAATTGATGTGTTTCAGCAGAGTGAGTATATCTACACACTTTTCCAAGGTCAATGATACTTTAATTTTATAAACAATTTAATTAGCTTAAAACACATTTTTTAGGGGGCTACTCAGATACCTCATCCTAAAAGCTCTTGTTAAGGCCTCCCAGACTGGATGCCTGCAGCTTCTCAAATCCAGACCGTTACAGTATCTAGATACAAATTGTGAATAAAATATTTTTCTCCCCTTAGAGGAAAGACTTTCTTTTTCCTCAGAAATGACAGGAAGTACCACCAGATACTTCCTATTACATTTACAAAACATGCATTTATTTGGCACAGCTCTCACGAGTCCTAATAGGAATCTATTAATAAAAACAACAGCCGTGACTTACTCGTTCCAAAGCAGTTTGTGAGTGGTCATCTCCTCATCATAAATCAGCGCTGTTCCTGAAGCCATTGCTACAACTGAGCAGAACAAAAACACCAAGACACATATTTCACAGCAGAAGTAAACTTAAATCAGTTGCTATCACACTAGATAGTGAGAATATAAGTACAGAGCATAACTGCTTGCATGACAGCTTTGTACTTTAGACTTTGTATCTAACTTACAGAACGAAATCAAAGGGAAACATTAAGGACTCAGATTCTGACAAAAGTGCACCCTCCGAAACCGGGTGCGGGCAGGCAGGATTCACAATGCCCGAGCGCTCCAGAGCCGGGCACTGGCACTCCTGCTGCGGGGGCTCAGCCGGCTCCCCGAACCCCCGTGCGAGCAGCGGAGGCTCCGAGCCCGGGCCGCTCCTCCCTCCACGGCACACAGACTCACCCGTGCGGCCGGCCCAACAGCCGCGGGGACAGCTGGAGCTACAGAGCCACGAAGTAGGAACAACAGGATTTCATACACCGCGGCACAACAGTTACAGGGATCTGTCTGGTTTAGAACTTCATCGGCCTCTCACAAACCCCGGAGAGACGCTGAAGAGAGGCAAAGAAGCCGACGGGGAGACAGCGGATGCGAGCGCGCTGCTGCCGGCCGCGGGGCCGCGTACCCTGGGCCCCGGGCGCGCTCTGCCCGCCTCCCGCAGCGCTCCGCAGCCCCTCACGGCACCAGGCCGGCCCCACGCCCGGCCCCACACACGCCGACGGCTTCCGAGGCCGGTGAGGGCGGGGAGGCGGCGCGTCCCGGGCCTGGCTCTGGGCGTGTCGAGCGCAGCCCCGCCCCGGCCCGCCGGGAGCGCGGCTTGAGGCGCGGCTCGAGTGGCCCTGCCGAGCTCTGCGGCCGCGGGGCCGAGCCCGGGGAGTGCGACCGCTGGAGACGTTTTAGCGTGGAAGTGACCCAAGAGCGAAATAACCCCCAGCCCCGGGCTGTGTGGCATCCTGTGCCATAATGAAAAATAAAGAAAGAGCCTGGACCAAAGGGGTGACTCGTCCATTTCTGCCGAGTGACGGGTCCGGGCGCTGATGCCTCCCTCTCCTGCCCGTCCGAGGCGGGCCGGGACAGCCGGCCCGTGTGTGTACGCAGCGTCTTCCATTACTGACCGCCTTTTGTATTGGTTTCTTTTCCTCGCTTTTTTCTACTAGATTTCCCAGTTCATAGTAGAAAGTGATGGAACAGGTGTCATCACATTCAATAACCCGTTACAAACCTATACTGTTGGGGGATGTATCCGAAACCCAGATCATTACAGGCGTGAATTTTAGAGATCTACTGCCCAAAACCTTCCCCGTATTTGTTTCAAGGAAATATAACAATAGACACTGTATTATTGAAATAGTTTCTAATTTATGTATTACCACTTGTTACTGTGTTTATTATATACATTTATAAAACTAAAGTCAAGTTCTGTCCATCTTCGTGTAGTCTTTAATTTCAGTGTATTGCACTGACCATGAGGATGCTAATCATGTGCCTACTGTATTTTTTTTAATGTTTTGAGTCCATTAGTTCCCTGCAGATCATTTGGAGAAGGGGTAAATTTTATAAATTAACTTTTATAATGTGTTTGAAAATGAAAAGGGACGTTTCAGTAGCAGAGATCTGATTTATGACACCCAGTAACCAAATTTTCTTCTGACCGGGACCAAACATACCGGGTTAATTATTCTTCTCTTTATTCCACTTTGATTCCGGCGAAAGCGACCAGCAGAGGGCTGCCTCCTTTCAAAATACTCCAACGGGAGAAAATGAGGCAGATTCATGAAAAATTAGGAAGGAAAAGTTTAGGCCACTGGAGAAAATGGTAGAGCAAGTGGTATAGATAAATACATTGAAAGCAGCTGGATTTGAAACTGGTTTATGCTGGGTTTTGCACATATTACATTTTCTTAAATCATAACTCAAAGAAATATTTATCCATAGCTGTCCAAGTTCCAACAGGACAAAAGTAGCTGTAACACTACCAAAAGGAAGCCTGATAACAATATGGTTTGAGTTCAACTTAACCTGAGTTCAATACCATTAAAAGGAAAGGAAAGCTTTATTTTCAGCTTATAATACATTCCTATTTACAAGATATGTTTGGCATGAGAAATATAATAATCTTTTTACAAATAATATGATAAATATTCACAAGCATTTATGTTGTCTCCACTTCTGAGTGGCCAAGGTCAGCTGCGAGTCCTTCCTCTGCCAGCGATAAACCTGTTTTACCAAAATGATGCCCTCTTCAATGTTCCCCACAAGGAGATACACCATGGGACGGTGGGTGGGACTCATCCTCTCTATACATTTTTCATTAATCAGCAGCCACTGTTGTATCATACTCTGGGTTTCATAGGGCAACAGTGAGCCCTGGGTAATGAATTCCACCTGGCATTCAATGTTGTACTCTTGGTCCTCAAATGCTGTTCTCTTCTTGGACAGCTTTACTTTCACTGCTAAGGGAAAAGGAAAAGGAAGTGCAAGTCAGACCATTTCTCAAATGCAATAGAAAACAGTACCAGTGAAAACAGAAAAATTTCTTTAAAATATGATTATAATTTATGTTGACAGAGTATGGTGAGGCTTTTCCAGCAGAAGTTTAAAACATTTTTGAAAAATAAATTTAATGTAGTAAAGGGGTTTTTTTTCCCCATTGTATTAGGTGACTAGGAAAAAAAAAATCACAAGCATAAGTAATTTATTTTTACCATCACCATGGTATGTCAGACTTTGAGTAATTACATATTGTAAGCTGTTGGTCTTATTCTTGTATCACAAAACTGCCCTGCAACTGCCCAAGCAATTTTCCTGAAACTCATCTTGTCCATATGTGGAATTCCTAGGCAAAAATGGCTTGCTGACACACCCCTTTTAGATATTCCCTTTTCATTATAGGCACCACCTACCCCACTTGACTCCACCAACACTTTTTAGCATGACATTTGTCTCTATTTCTTGATCTAATGCCAGCCAAAGTTGCTGAAAGTCTGTACTGCCATCAAAGGCTTTCCAGGAATTCTCTAGGGCAAACTCCACTCATCACTCCAACAAAACAACTGGAGGTAAGAATTCCTTCTCCTGATATGATTTTCTGAGTCTCCTTCTCAGTAAGTTAGGTATCACAAAAAAACTCGTTCACAAAAGTAGCAAAGATACACCAAGATACACTATATACTGGTAAAACACTAAAGTTTTACTTTCTGTTTAAATGCTAATAAAAGACAAACTTGCTTGTTTGGCTGCTTTTGACAGAAATATTTTCCATAAAGCATGTTGTAGCTAACAAGACCAGAACAGCTATTTGGTAGGAAACCAGGTAATTGATAAATCTTTCATGCACAATAAATCCTCCTTATATCTAGATTAGAAATAACTTATTCTGAAAATCAACCTAAACCTAAGTTAGCAGTCAAAAACTCTTAATCCTTTGAAATCCCTACAGAAACTGTCACTAATTGTAATCCTACTTTTAAAGCATTTAGAAGAAGAGTTGTTAGTCTCTTTAACACCAGGTACATTAGCAAGGACTTACCAAAGTTACTGTCACAGAAAACCTCAAGGACTCTTTTGTGTGTAAAGAATTCCTCCACTGCTGGGCAAGTCTGGCAGGTAGGCTTTGGTAGGACTGATAAGAAATTACAAAGTCTCATTGTTATCTTTTAGAATAATTAGTTTTAATTTTCTGCTGCCAAAGTTGAGAACCCACTGTTTAACCACAGAAATGACAGACAAAATACACATCAAATACAGGGCCGGTGATAATAGGTAAAAAGTCAACACACTTCTGTGAAAACAAGGCTAGAGATGAAAAGGAGTTTCATTTTCCATGCCCATTCAGCCCTTGTTCTGACTGACAAGATCAATTATCAGCAACAAATAAGGTAACAAATACAGTATAATTTTTAACACAACTACAGTGGATGGTAGGGGGTTAGGTGGCTGATTCTGTCAGTTCCTCTGGCTTCAGCTGCACTAAGCCTGTGAATATACATGAATTTGGGTGTGCTAGCAGCAACTTAACCTTACTCTTTTCCATTGAGTTAGTAAGTGTGAGTGCATTTGAAGATTTGAACATTTATGCCAAGACAACTCATGCTTCTTTAAGGAAAATCAGATAAAATCATCCCAATTTTCCTAAGCTGACCTGAGAACCAGTTTGCTGTACACATAAAAGCATCTGTGCTAAGGGCCATTGATAAGCCTGTAAAAAGACCTCAGAGCAATTCCAGCATGGTGTGCTCTGTGTCTGACAGTGCCCAGAGCTGTGCAGGGCCATGGTGCCTTCCTGCACTGCCTCAGCACAGCCCCTGCACGGCTGACCCCAGCCCTGGGCTTGCTGCAGCTCGCAGTGCCAGCGCCGGCACCCTGCCCGTCCCCACTGGAGCAGGACAGCCACACCTGGCTGCATGACAGAGCCACGGGGTGTCTGTCCTGGGAACAGAGGCCCAGGAACACGGGGCACGGCCACCCTCCCCTCTCCTTCCCAAGCTACCTTTGTGCAGGTGTTGATAGTCCTTGGAGAGCGGTGCCAGGCACGTGTCCTCGTCGCCGGGGAAGCGGTCGCAGTCCAGGCTGGCCGGCCAGGGCTGCCCCTGGCACAGGAGCATGGGGGCACAGCTGGCACGGACAGCAGCACACATGCTCCTGCAGGGCTGGATGAACCTGCGGGCGAGCAACACCGGGCTGAGGCAGCTCAGGGGTAGCACCAACTATTGCAACAGCGATTCCCGGGCAAAGTACAACATCCTTGCTGACATTTAACATCCTTCAATAATAATATCATTCCAGAAGCAGCAGCTGTGCAAATTATGCGAGTGGTCTCTGTATGGACTGAGCTTACAATATTTAGTTATGATTTTAAAAATGCATTTATGACAACCTGAGAAAAGCCTGATTCTATTCGCTGTAGGTGCTTCAACCCTAAATGAATAAGAGTAAAGTTCAGCTGTAACAAAATAAAACATCATATCCTTTGACAACACCATTCAGGTTCCCAAGGGAAACTAAAATTGAAGTGGAACAAGTTTTCAGTACTTTTTTTTCATACTTGATGAATACAAAAAAGCTAACAGAAATTTACTTCAGAAATTACTTCAGAATAACAAAAATTACTTCAGAAAAAGTAGAGATCACCTTTGGATTATGACAAACATTCATTTGATTTTGATCCTGTTCTAGCAAATAAAGACTGGAGTTTTGTACTGTGCTGCGATACTTACGTATCTAAACAGATGGGTGCAAACAGGGAGCACAGGAATGTCCCCACGTGAGGGTGACAGTCTGTGTTTACAAGGTGCTGCCAGGTGCTGGATTTTTGGATAACCTCCTCCATGCTTGTGTGTCCCATCAGGTTAGGAAGTCTCATTTCAGAGTATCCAATCTTGTGGCACACGCCCATCTCCTTGGGTATCACGACGCATTTCGTGGATAATCCAATGTCCAAGGCTGTTGCCACCCTTAGGAAACCATTCACAGCAAAAACAAGTATTTCTGCAGTCAATAACATCTTCCAGTGACTCCCGGGCTGCTGAACAGGGAGCTGTCAAACCACACAAGTGCAGAGGCATGCTGAAAACCTTGTGGCTTATATATCCCAAGAGCTTAATGAACTCTTGGTTATCAACAGCTTATCAAATCACTCGAGACAAGACCAGGTCTTATTGCCTAATCAAGGGATTGTTGTGACAGCCAGGGAGGTGGAGAAAAAGTATAGATGCATGTTCCCCAAGGACACAGATTTGGAAGAGCCTTTCTCACATCCCATGGTGTCAGTGGCTGCAGCATGCTAGGTAGCATATTAAACTTTGACACCTGGAAGGTTCGCTGTGCTTTCAAAAACAAATTAAGAGATCCCCCAGAAAAGGGGTTGGGCAGACATGCTGTCTCCTGGGGCTTCTGTGTCTCCTTTGTTTTCAGACACTGCTGACATGACAGAAAAACCAGCCCAGATTGACTTATCAAGTGAAAATGTTTTGCTTGTTCTAATGGCCCATGTCTCTTCCACAGTTTTACAACGCAGAAGAGGCACTTTCTTTTGTCAAGCACTGCAAAAGAGACAGACATCTGCTATTAACTGAGTATTTTGACTAAAAATTTAGATTCCTGTTCTGCGACATGCTAATGGCCTTGACTTCTAATAATTTTAATAGACACCTGAAAATGCAGAATTGAATTTGTAGCACTGTTGTGACTATCAGTATTTATTCAGGAAAAAAGCAGTTACATATTTTTATTATTTTGAATGAAGCTGTCTATATTTAAAAATGCTCAAATAATGCAGCATTTCAACTATTTATTAATAAATTAAAATTACATTAAAGTGTATGAAAGCAAATTATACCAGATGTGTACTTTTTCTGTTCATAGCACAAAAAAATGGTGTTATCACTGTTAGTACAGCTCTTTGCTATAGAGAAGTTGGAAACCAATTGAGATGAAAAAGGATCTGAGTAATGCATAGTTTAGCTATTATGAACAGAAAAGTCAGATTATGAATTTAAAAAGCTGAAGATCTAAACAAAGCATTTTGTGGAGATTTTTTATTTGATGAAAATACTTTTTTTCCAGTTAGTTATGGGTGTTAATTTTTATTTCCACACCTGGTTACATGATTTATTAGCAGAAATATTTAGCTATTAATAATGTGTAGGTGGATCTACTGTAAAACATCTTGGATATTAGGCTAAAATAAGTATGTTCATAATAGAGTATCATCTAGTATTACTGATGCTTGATTGAAATACATTTTTTCATAACCTATAGCTTTTTGTGCTTATACTGAGATGTAGCACAGACAATGCATCACACATAATTTACATGTTTATTCTTAAGGGTTAGGTTACTAATCCTAACATCCTTGAAACCAAAGACAACTCCCTATTGATTCCTCCTTAGGTGCCTTCTTTACTCTGAGCTACTAGTAAAATGACAGTATCTGTTTAAATAAGTAGAAAAAAAAGACAGCATGCAAGGTCCCAGGAACTAAAAATCACAGAATCACAGAATCACTAGGTTGGAAGAGACCTTCAAGATCATCAAATCCAACCTGCTCTCTGACACCTCAACTAAACCATGGCACCGAGTGCCAAATGTATTTAAAACAACAGTCAGTTTTTCCTGTCGTGCTTTGTTGGTGGGTTTTTTTCTCAGCAAATGTGGCTTCTCTGCATCCCTTACCTCACCTCAAAGCACAGGAACTGAATACCTAACCAGGCTGACTTTGGCCCGATGATAGCTTCCCTTTGACAGGTGCTCCATGTATTTCTACACACATTAGAGTTCAGGACAAAACTATTTGTTTTGAATAGAGTTTAGTACACACCTCTGTACTTGAATTAAAAAGTTTGCAAATGTTTTTTGTTAGAAAGCCCAAAATCTCTTTCCAAAACTACACTAACATAGAAACCTAAAGTTAGAGCCTGCAGTAAGAGTCCCATCCTTGCTAAATCTATGCAGGTACATCTGCAGGGCACACTTTCACACAGCTCCTCTTGCTACCATTTTACAGTAAAATGACTTCACAAAGTTGTTTAACCCAAGGACAGGCAGGTCTAGCCTGAGCCAACTGCACAGCCCTTTGTCTTGTAGTTTTATTGAATTAATCAAATTCCTTTCTGTCTCCAGTGATATTCTTCTGCAATACTTCTCTCATCTGCTTGCTGTCTGAAAGTAGGAGGCAAGATCTCTGGTGAAAGAAGCATGTGGAGCGTGGTATTACATACAGATTTCTAAATGGTATAAAACATAGAGTAAGAAAGAGTATTTGGTCTCTCAATTATTTAGATGTTTTTCTCTGTGTTTTTCTCAGTGACTGTCTCACAACCTACAAGAAAACCCGATTCATCTTAAAACCTGGAGCATGGTCACTCCAGCTGAGGAGGGTTGCTGAGTCTCTGGCTGTGCCCTTGGTGCTGCTCTGCAAGAGGAGGAGCTGTGCCCTGCCTGGAGCCTTACACCAGCCCGTGCCTCAGCTGTGCTGGGCTGAGCTCTGGCTGTGCCCAAAGCCTTGGCTGCTGATTTGAGAGGTGCCCTGAATCATGACTGATGGACAGAACAGAAGCAAGCACAATGACAGTGTGTGAGACAAAGATCATCTTATATACCTACCCTGGCAAACTTAGTCTCCATAGGAACTGTCTTAGAAATAAATGTGTATCTCAGACAGCTTCCTGCCAGGCTTCCCAGGGAGCAGGTCATTTATGAGCCCTGTGGAGCTGTGCTTTAAAGTATCTTTTAGTCTCTTAAAGGCATCCAACTCTCTTTTGATGCTCTGCTTTTGGAGAACTGACTTTTGGTAGACTCAAGGGCTGAAGAATTGTCACCAGTTTCAAGAGAAAAATATGCCTAAATGCTTTTGCTGGATGCCCATGACTGTACTGGGTCCAAGGTTGGCTCTGAAGCGAGATCATTATCCATAATTCAGTAATTTTGGATTGCCATCTTCTGTCAAGAACCATTTATGGGAGCTTCTGATTCTCTTCTGGAAGTGACTTGGTTCAAGTGGGTCAAATTTCTTATCCTGTGCTATGTTCAGTGTCATAATTTATTAAGAAGTTTACCAATTTAAGATCCTTTTCACTCCCGGGTCACTTTTAAGTAAGGGACAGTGCTTTGGTTCAGGCTCAATTATTTTCATGTTCTTCATGAGCAGATGTTACCTTTGAACTTGGCTTGACAGGAAGCCTTTATAATTTTAATTTTAGCAGGAGTCTTGCAGAACAGTTATTAAAAGTGAGCATGCAGAGTAGATTGCCATTGGTTGGAGAGTGCTACAGGTCAGCAATGTTGGCAGAAGGGTGACCTGCAGCACCCATGTTGCTGTGCCATAAATTCTCCTTTTTTTTTTTTTTTTTTTTTTGCAAACACTCAGCTGCTCATTTCATGGTAGGGAAAAAACATCAAGCAAATATACACACAGATTGATTTTGTGAACACAGTAAGCTGTTTTACTGTTGCCACACTATCTAAATCTTCAGATTGCACAAAAACTGGTGGCTCAGCATTTCTGTTTGGGTAGAGGCTGTTTGAACAAAGACTGACTAAGGTGAAAAAAAAAAGAAGATTATCATGGCAATTTCAGTGCCTGCATACAGTTAGAGATCTCAAAATCTGGAGTCCAGCTACTGCTCTTTGAGACTTCTGAAGAAAGCCGTGTGGTGGTTCCCTTAGCCACAGGCTGCATTTATTGTTCCTGGATATGAGCAAGGGACACCTGCTGATGGACCCTGATAAGAGGAGCAGCGGCTGGAGGCTCCCTCCCTGCCCACCTCTGAGCCCTCTCCTTTGACTGTTACCAGGGAGACAGACAGAGATTAACCAGGAGCCACCCATCAGAGCCTAGTAAGAAACAGGATTGAAATTTTCTTCAAAGAAACCAGGGGGTTGAGAGCAAATTTGCAGATGTAGGGATTTTTGGTTTTAATCTAAACATTTGTTGCAATATTTGGCTGGAGTCATTTTTAACTGGAGTCAATTGCAGAGATGCAAGGCTCCCAGACAAAGATCAAAGCTTGTAACCATGTAAGAAGGCAGGGGAGAGGTGGTCCCTGTTCTGATGAAAGTTTTGCTGAACTAACATCTTTAATCTGCAGTGCAGGATTTACTTAATAACATTTCCTTTGCTTTATTAAAAAAATAATTAGGCCACATGGGGTATCTGTGAAACAGCAGAGACAGAGTCATGGATGCCTTTGAATGCCTTTGAAAAGGCCTCATTAATTTTTTCTCACAATAGCTGTAGCACTGGTTCAATTTTTAAAGGACAGAAATTCTGTATTTCCTTATAAATCTGTAATGGAAATTGTTACAGGCTCACTGCTTTGGCATGCTTGGAGCTGCCTTTCTACTGTCAGATGATTAACTGAGAGGAAAGTTTGTTTTAATAATGAAAGAGAAATTCCATGCTTTGGGTGACCCAAACTTAGTTTCTGACTATATCACATTTCTTCTGGAAGCTTTAACCCTGCTGCACTGTCCTTCTGCACACATAGATTGTCCTGGTTAACAATGATGGGGGGATGCTGGAGTTAAACACGTTCAAATATGAAGTGTTCAGATGGTTCAAGAGGACATGTAAATACCCACACAGATCCCAGGAGTATCACTCAGAGCACAAAGGTGTTGAATACTACACAAAAACTGGGTAAGTAACATTTCCTACGTAGGCCAAGTCTGTCAGGGCCAAAAAAAGGACCCAGGAAGATGAGGTGACTTTTAACCAGCTAGGAGCTAACACAGGCATACAAATCTGAGCTTTGACATCACCATGTTCATTGACCCATTCAGCTTTTGGAGGTCCTGCCCAGCAATGTTTTGTCAATGCAGAGCAGGGCAATTTGTGTGAGGTGATTTTAGAGGAAGAACTGAAATCCACACTGACTTACTAGAGGCACACTCACAAAATTGCATTTAGGCCATGTCCTGAGTTCTGCATGTCATGGCCTTGTGGTGAACACCACATTGGTTAAATGCTGTGTGAAGCTGTTTGCTTTCAAGGTGGTTAAAAATAGGAAAGAAATGCTGGCACACTTGTTAAGAAAGTGGATTTTTGTTTTTCAGCCATAAAAACCATGGCAGGATCAATAGTGTTTTTGGTTTTGCTCCAGGGATAAGCAAATTCCAAATAATGGCTTTCAGGTGGGAGCAAAATACAGTCTGTCTGAATTTAGGGTTTTACTCTATTGATCAGATGAGCACCTTCCCCCTACAGCCAGTAGTAATAGCCATTCTTCCCTGTTCTCCCCCAGGTAAAACAATTAAATGTCTTAGGGTACTTTTATTTCTTGGTGTTGGTTTGCTGCATTGGCTAATATCTTTCTTTTTAGTCTTGAGACAGTTTTACTGGATTTCAATTTTGTTTTGCTCTGATTTAATTTTGTGAAAGAAGGACTATTTGACAAATGGAGTATCATGTATTTCAGGCACAGAAAAGCTCCTCTTTTCTTTTAGACTTAAGCAGCTTTTGCAGTCTTTTGGCAACTGGGCTGATGCTGGTTTTCCCTCTATCAAATTTCTATCATAGCTGAGTCCCCTGTCATGTACTGTCTGTCACAAACAGCTCCAAATGAAATAAAAAGTGAAGTTAAACACAGAGCTCACTGAATTGTTTCTAACCTCTGTGAACATAAGGGAATACAAGTAGACTCGAACTCTTTCCTAGGGAGAAAGGGGAACAGCTACAAGTAAGCATTACATCCCAGCTCTGTGTAGTCCACTGAGAAAGTAAGCATCGTCACCTTGTCTATTCCCACTCCCCCGATTCTTTCTTTGTCTGCGGTCTGTAGCCAACTAGTGATCATCAAGATAAGACAAAAACACATTTAGTCTTGAAAATCGCGTCTGGCTTCTAGCTGCCACTGGAGATAGCTCTATCAGTTAAACAAGTCAAGCCCCGGGAGAGTGCTCTGCTGACTCCAGCACGCCTGGAGCCCATCCCTTTTAAGTTGCCTGGCAGCGTTTCATATTTAACTTCTGCGTATCCCAGGCACCCGCAGGAAATGCTCTTGGCATCTGACCTCTTCACAACACAGGGCAGGCCAGGCTTGATGCACTTTCACACCATGGGAAGCAGCAGACCTGAAGCCCCTGTTTAAAAGGAAAACTTCAGCCTAAATACTTTGTTGAATAAGCAACATGTAAATAATTTCTGTAACGTTTCACAAATCACAGATGTGCTTCAAATACCTGAATTAGGTATAATGGCCAAATCTTCTCTAAGCAAGATTCCCTCTGGCACTTGCATATTTTTTTTCTTGAATAACATAGATTCATAAAATTACTCATAGATTAATAAAATAATTTAGGTTTGAAAACATCTTTAAGACCACCAAGTCCAGCCATAAACCTAACACTGCAAAGTCCCACCACACCACATCCCTAAATGTCACATCTACATGTCTTTTGAATACTCCTAGGGAACATGACCCAAGCACTTCCCTGGGCAGCCTGTTGCAACACTTGATAACTCTTTCCACGAAGACATACTTCCTCATATCCAGTGTAACCTACTCTGGCACACCTTGATGGTACAATGTAATCTCATTCCAGACACTGAATAAGTATTTAAATCTAAATAATCAAAGCAAACGTTCCTGTTGCAAATGTTCTTAGCGAAACCAAAGACTTACCAAGAAATAGTCAAAGTAACACCCTGGACATGAATTTGAGCTTCTGATCATTAGAATCCTGGCAGCATTTTTTTTGGTTTTTTACAAATTTCTGTCCAAACCAGGATTCATATTGTTTTTAAGAGTGTAGAATGGAATTTTAAAATTTCAAAAAGAAAATATATTTTCTTGATAAATTCTAGCTTTAGGTTTCTATGTTAGCGTAGTTTTGGAAAGAGATTTATTATTTTGGGCTTTCTAATGAGAAACATTTGCAAACTTTTTAATTCAAGTACAGAGGTGTGTACTAAACTCTATTCAAAACAAATAGGTGTGTCCTGAACTCTAATGTGTATATAGACAATATTCAAAAACTTATTGGAATTCTGAAAAAATGTATTTTTAACTGTGTCAATTACAATTACAGGAGTAACTGCTTCACAAATCAGTGTGTCCATTCATAGGGTATGGTATATAATTTTTACCTGACAGCTATACAAATATTTTATGGGAATAGTTCTTTTCTGTTCTGCACCATGAACTATGTGCTCAAAGGCCAAGGATTACTAAGGACAGCGTGAATATTTTTTTTCACTCTCCCTATTTTAGATATTACCTTACCCATACCTTTTGGACAAGGATGACCTCAAAGGGGAGCCTCTTCAAGCCTTTAAGGCACCTTCCTATCCTGACAAAAGACATAGTTGCTATTGCAGCTGCCACTAATCTACTTTTTTTCAGTATTCCTCATATATCAAGGAATTCAAAACATTTTTCAAGGTTCAATGAATGAAGCAACTGGCCTTACGTGTAACCTGTTTTGACTACAAATGCTTAGCCAAATCACACCTCTGTGTGAGGAGTGAAGAATTCGAGAGACAGCAGGAGGGCAGCACTGTGGCAGACAGCTGGCAGGTCATGCCAGGCATTAGGTGGATCATCATGGGAAGGTCTAGATTTCAAATGTGATAATGGCTTCACAGACACTACTTTTTCATTTGAACCTTTATGATTTTCTCTCTGTTATCATGCAGGAATGGTATCTCTGTAAATGCTGTTTAAGTCTTTTTTCTATCTAAGAAGACATGTAGAACAGTTTTGTAAAAGTAAGTAGATTCTGCATCTTGTATTCTTATTGAATCTTTTTAGATGCACTTTAATGGTGAATGCATAGTGTTTTCCTGTAACACTGATACTGGGCCTGCAAAATTTGTAAAACAATTCATATTGCCACAACCATTCCCACAGCAAGCCTGAGAGTTACAGAATCAACCACTTCATCCCCTCCCCTGTTTTGTGAGACAGCCCCATTGGTATTCACGAAAGGCTTTAAATTCTATGCAAAAGGGGAGAATTCAATTTGAAAGAACCCAAAAACCAAACAAAGCACAAATCAGTCTTTAAAGAGAAAGCATAGATGCAATATGCTATACAAAAAGATAGGGAAGAAAAAATATCTTTCTCTGAGCCTTGGGGCAGATGGCAGACTCCTTCCTTCTCTCTGTGATGGCTTATGTTGCACACTTGCCTCTGTTGACATCAAAGACGTTTGGTTTCTATTACCCTATCTCGAAGAGAAATTCACTGATAAAGGAGTCTCTACCCTCATGATTAAACTCTATTTGGATTTCAATACCTGGGCAGAGCCCCTGAGCCAGCAGGCCAGGATTAGAGGGCCCAGACTTCAGACTTCAGCACCCATTTGCTAATCTGGGAGCAGACTGTGGGGCCTGCCTGTGGAATGTTATGTCACTTGGTCTTCACAGCCCTCTACCTTCATTCCAGGGCAAACATTTCCTTCCAGTGGAGCTACTGGGAAGTGAAATGGGTGAATCCATCCTAAATAGCTACACAACAAGAAGAGCTGAGTAAATAAGAAAAAATGTAGAGCAATAATTTAGAAATAGCTTAAAATCAAACAGTACCTAAATGATCTCTAAAACTATGGTTTGCTTCTAATTAGTATATGAAGCTCAGGAAGGCACAACCAGAGAACAATTAAATTTACAGTTAGACAGGAGATGCTGATGGCTTTTTTGGTCTTGGATCTATTTTCATTCTCTAAATAGCATTAAGGGTTTCATGCTGGTTGCAGTGATCAAAGATTGATAACTGTCTCCACAGGAGGCTCCTTTCATTATGGAAACCATAGAGGAGCAAATAGTTTAGAGGGGAAGGTATTTTGAAATTAGACTGGAGGATCCAGAGAAAAAGGATTTGTCATTGCAGCTCTAGTTTCCCACCATAAAAGTACGTGTTTGCCTGACAGCTTCTTCAGCTCTGTCCTCCTTTGCTCTTACATCTGTCTGATAAAAGTGATAAAAGCTATTGCCACTCCCCATAAGCCTTGTTACATCTACATCTCTACTACAGCATTGCTAATGTTAAACATATTGGGACAGGAGATCTTTCAATTGTTTGGTGAGAGAGAAAACTACTTTTAGAAACATCCACAGAAAATGCTATGTGTTTCTCTTCATGCTGAGTAGCGTTTTTCTCCTTGATGTTCTAGCAAAATGAAACAGAGGTACTGGAGTTACTGACAGGTTCTGTACCTAAGGAAGGCAAAGACAGTTTCCATAGTCCATGACTATACCCTGGAAGGCAATATTCTGCCTGTTTTGCTTATGCCGAGTGTTAGAATACAGCCTATTGATGTCACTATCTTATGGCACACCCTTATGTGAGCAAAACTGACAAAGGTGGCCAGCATACACAGACCACTCTTTCACTCTTTTTGGTGAATTATCTTTCACAACATTCTATAAAATGTTTGGTTTTGGTCCATGATGTTGAAAAAGCATTCATTAAGGGAGATGCTTTCCCTGCAATAGGGTTGGCTCAATAAAGCTACCTCATCCTAATATCTTGGCTTCAGCAAGGGATGCTGCAGATGCATATGCCAATCTTCAAAGGGAACAAACAACTTGTGTCCCTGTGCTTACTGAAGTCTTGACACAGCAATTCTGTCCCAATACTCCAGTGGGAGAAGCCAGTTTGGGTCCATGGCCACACATGTGAGGACATTCACTTGGCTACTTCTTAGCTGTTTTTGATTTTCTTGGCTGGAATACTGCTTGAGTAGATAAAACTAACTAGATAGAAAAATGAGGGGAATTAGTGCTTCAAATTCTGCCTACTTCCAAGTTTCGTGGTTTTTTTCTTTTCTGAGAAAAGGACCATTTGTTGTAGGACTGCTTCACAAGAAGCCCTACTGTCATGCCCATGTTTACTAAGGTCTAATAAGAAGAGAGAGATTTAGTCTTCTTTAAAACTCCAAGCTGATCACAAAGGATGCATGAACCAGCTGATGATGTCACAACACCATATTAGAGAAGATTTTATTAACCCTAAAGAGCCCTCAGGCATCCACTGGTATGAATTTGATACATTAAGGCAAGCCAGTGTGTGGGACACAGCAATGCTCTCTGCTTGCTCAGCCCAGCTCCTCAGCCTTCCCTGAGAATTTTCTCATGGGAAGTCATGCTTACCCCACTGCTAAGATCTGAGGTTACAGCATAAAGGGAATTTTCCCTGTATATAAATAATTTACATCTCAAATTACTCTAATGATACCAAACACTAGTTAAGGAAAGCAATTCAAAAGCTGGAAGACACACAGCAAGTTCATAACATTAATCATATCAAATCCAGGTGATCAAAACCACTAGTCCAGCCATAAAGCATAAGAGGCCATAAAACCCCTTGAGAAACCTAAGGAAACATAGTTAATGTTCTGTTTTAAAGACTTGCAATGGCAATACTGAGTAGAAAAAGTAGTTATAGTTATAGTGAGCTGTTCATTAAAAGAATCGTACTCATTTCATTGAGTCTCCAAATATTCACTCATTTTTGTATGGCCATAGTTTCACATCTGTTCTGGAAAATTCAGCAATCTGAATGCAAAGCATTACCGGAGTGCTTGAAAGCCATATGGGGAGTCATGCTTGAAGTCTCTAGGGTGACATGAGACCTAGAGTTTATATGTGTGCCTGGTGACCTAGCACTCCCACTCTGCCAGCAGGCAGGACTTGATCTCAGTGTCCACAATATTCTCACTGCTCTGGTTTTACTTTTCTGATGAGTCTGATTGTTTATTTACAATATTAGTAATGCCTCCAAAAAAATCTTCCTGCATTGTATTTTCTTTCTTTAAAGGAAATCTGTGCTCTCTTGCAGAATTTTTCTTTTGTAATAATTACCTTTTGCACTAATGCACCATGTATGAAAAACTTCATTAATGATGTTGTCATGATACTTAGTCCAAATGGAGACTCACAGCAACTTAAGAGTAGCTTTGCCAACAGCACAGAAATATGCATTCATTCCATTTATTATGGAGCACTGCCAACAAAACTTTTCAACTTGACCCTAATTTGATGTAAACCCCTATATCTAGGTCAGGTGGCAGGGGGCACCTGGGCACAGCCCCAGCCCTGGGTGTGGGCACCTCCCTGGGGATGGGGACAGGCCAGACTGGGCCTTCAGCCTGTGAGTGGAGGTGGTTTGGTGGGGCCCACGGCAGGGACACGGCTGCAGGGCAGCGAGAGCTGCAGCTCAGGCAGGGCCAAGGCAGGAAAGAGAGAGCTGTGCTGGAAGCAGTTCTCCCCACCTGGGTTTGCCCCCACAGTGCCTGGGAGCCTCCCTCCAGTGGGGAAGGGGCCACCCCTGGCTGTTGTGGCTCTGAGCTGGCCCCCAGTCTCAGCAGCTCAAGCTTCGTGACCTCTTGCAGACGCTCTCATAACCCTCACAGCAGAGCTCACCATCAGGCTTTCCCAAACAAGCACCTCACAAAGGCTGCATTGTTACTCTTTCATGGCTGGAGAACAACAGACAAGAGATGACAGCCATATGCACCCATCAGTTTGGCTGAGCACAATTTTCCGGGCACTGCTGGCTCTGTAGCCATGTCAGTGCTAGTAAATGAACCATGCCTGCAGCACTAAGCTGGATCTATGGCTTTAGAGAAAACCTGAGTGTATGTTTTTCTGATTACATTTTGTGGCTGTATTTTTTTCTCCTTACAGTAGAGCACTACCATTTTATGAAAAAAACTTGGCTCAAACCCAAACATGTAAGGGATTACACAGGAACAGCAAAATGTCTGGGCACATGCCAAAGTTGTACTACGTGTCAGCAGGAACTATCGAGTATAAATGGGACTTTAAAATGCCTAAAAAAGCCTGCCATGGCCAAGGCCCCTGTGGGCTAAATGGCCATGGTTTTCCAGGCAGTACAATTTTACTGTTATCAGCTGTGATATAACAATGCCATAGTAATAGTGAATTTCCCATTAGGATCAGACTGAAGGGGATTAGGGGTTGGTATCACAAGTATCACTCTGAAAGGAACCTCACAGCTGCTGGCACCATGCAAACACAGCAAGAGACTTTATCTGCTCCCCAGAAGCATGTGCTCCATGGACATTGTGGGGCAAAACCAAGAACATCCTCAAACAGGACCAGAGCAATTCCATTCCTTGCATTTTATTTGTTTCACTGGCAGTCTATTTTGCTTCTCAAAGGTAAAAGCATATTCAAAATACTTCAATGAAAGGTGTAAGAGCTGCATGCCTGGATCACTCTTAACTTTGCTGGGAAATGCACCTCATTGCTTACTCATGAAATGCACCTCATTGCTTACTCATGAAGCAGACCACAAAGTAGAAAACTCCTGGTAAGAAAAGTAACAAGGGTAAGCATAAAGGAGCTCCCATCACAGAGCAAAACAGCAGCAGATAAAAATTATGAATCATTTAAACACCTTCCTTGTCCCCACTCACCTCCTAGTGGGATGCAGTTCCTGGTAGCTAAAAAGCATCCATCAGTCCCATGCCTCAGAGCTGCTAGATGAAAATAGAGTTTTCAGACATTTCTACTCCACAGGCTACAAATGATCTGTGCACAAGAGCTGCTCATTAAGTGGTACTCCAGAAGTTTCAAAGAGTGACTGTATGATGGAAGTCCTCCTCCCTTGATCTTTCTCCAACTTAGGCTTCTGAATTCTTATGAAGACTTAGGAGGAGATTTTAAATGCTGCTGTGCATTAAACTGCTTCTGGTATTGTTTGGCTTATACAACCAGTTGCCACCAGTGTATGCAGGAGATGGAGAATTAATCAGCAGAGACAGCAGGTGTTTTGAGCCCCTATTCTTTTCTGTGGTTCCTGCAGGCACCATCAAAATACATGGCTATTTTATAGCAAGATCCAGTGAATGATAGCATCTAACAGATGCTTCATTCTTTGAGAATTTTAGCTGTAACAGACCAGAAGCATCTGGTATTCACTTTTGAACAGCAGATCAGAAAGCAGGAAACACAAAGAATCCCACCCATCTCATATGCCCAGTAATTCCCAATCAAGAACAAAGTGCATCTTCTGAGCACATTTTGCAGGACACATCAGCATGCACCTCAGTGATATCCTACTTTAAAAAAAAAGAAAATAATCAAGAAAGGAAGGACCACAACTGGCCCACAACACATTATCAAAAACCAACATTTGGTGAGTCTTCAATGCAACAAAAACTAATACCTAAAGGGACAATCTTGCTCTAAAATAGTCAGGGAGCATGTGAGCCCCATACATCCTAATCAAACTATCCTTTCCAACTTAAAAGATACAAATGCTTGATGACCATCAGTCTGACTTTGGCTTTTAAAATCAGGCTGAGAAATGCAACTGCTTTCAAGAACCAAAATCCTGTCCTTCAGAACAAAGCAGAGATGTCTGGGAAAATCCAAGAAGCTGTTAAGAAATAATTTGGTGGCAGTAGTACAGTCAGATCAGCTCTGTGGCAACTCTGGGTTCAGAAAATGGGAGAAAGATGAGCATCTGTGGTCTGACTAGCTTCCAAAAGAACCTGTACCAGCAGCTATTATTACATGAAATGTACCTACAACACTAGTTTCATACAGATCCCTTTATCGAAAATAATATTTTCAGTACTGATTATACATCTGGGAATACATATGAGGAAAATAAGACCATTATTGTGTAAAAAACAAACTCACAACCTTTATTTGTCACGATACATTTCGTGTACATGCAGAATGTATTTACATTTCTCTTTTAAGGCAAACAGAAATTGGGTTCTTATACCTGAGTTGCTTAGCACCAGTAGGAATAGCAAATAAAAACTTAGGAACTGTTGTCTCTCCCTCTGGAGTAGCAGCTGCTTCTGCTGCAAAGTATTTCTGCTTTCACCTCACAGTTCTTTTAATGATCTCTACTGCCACTTGGAGCCATTGCTGCAGAATTCAATCTCTTCACAGAAACTTCTTGACCAACTTGATGTTGGCTTTGCCATTTGCTGATGGCACAGCAGTACTTCTGCTTTTACTAACATGCATCAAGGTCTTTGGTTACCTTAAGAGTTCTGTATTTCTCCACTACCAAGAAAAGCTAACACTATCTTTTTATGTCTTTCTCATGTGTGCTGGCTGCTTCTCCAATGCTAAAGTAAAAATTAGGAGAGGGAAAAGTTCACCTCAGCCAGTGGAGGATTTTAGGGCTTGACTTTGTGGAAATGTTCTCTGAAGCACTAGCCTTTAGGGAAGAAAATGCAAAGCAGTTTTTCAATTGAAAAAATGCTCCCTCCTAGTCTGACTAACATTTGAGCCATCTCCAGACTTTAGGCATTTGCTAGAATTTAAGGTGTTGATATCCATTTAAAATATAGAGGCAGCATTTTCAAGTAAGTGTTTGACATTTTTCATTTCCCATTGACTCAGTCTATCAACACCACTAATTCCAAGAGGCACTTTTCTCCCACCACCTTTAAGAAGACCAAAGAACATGATCCTAAGAGACAATATCTATTCTAAAAAAAGCTATTCTATTCTATTCTAAAAGACAAAGCTCCTATTTAACACAGAAGTGTAGACCAAGCAGAATGTCCATAGTGCAAAATGGGGCACGACTCTTAAGTATGCCTTCCTCTGTGAGAAACCTGTAGTTTGGAAAAATATTTTGATTCAATATACATTCTCTGCTTTTTTTTTCATGAATTCCTGAAACTGTCATTTTTAATGACTAGTCAAATACATGAATTTAAGGTTTCTGTTACTATTTAGTCTCTCTAGGTGTCCACCTCAGCTAATCAACTCTCATCACAAACAATTTTTAAACAAATGCGAATATTTACAGGTATTTAATTCTAACATTCATTGAAAGAAACAGAGTAACTGTGCCTTTATTAAACTTATGGTTTATATTGGATATTAAAGCAAAAAAAAAAACCCAAGTAATTTCTTCTTTTTTCCAGTTACTACCTGCTAGGATCAAATGTCTTCTTTCACATTCATTTCACTCAGTAGTAACACCATGGTGTTATTACATTGGGAATATCCAAACAGTCAACTGTGAGGATACTACCTTTAAGAAAGACAAGCAATTTCCCACAGAAATTGTTCACAAAGGTTTGCTAGCTCTTTTCTCCACCTCTCAGAGACCCTTACGAACAAAGCACCCAGGAAATACAGTAACAGTGAGAGAAACTCAGGAAGCATCTAACCTATCTATCCCATTAGGAAGCTGACTCCTTCTGCCAAGGTATCTCTCCACAAAAGGTCTGAATGTTTTTCCCAGTAAGATGAGTTGAAATCAGTAAAAAAAGGGAATAATTATTATTGTTCTCCCGGTCACAGCTTTGTACACAGTAAAAAAAAACCAGGCTGCTGCAGGTATTCCCAATGAAGAGGAAGTCTATCATTTTGGTCCTCATTTCATTTCCTATAAAGTGACCCACATGCAGCTTTATTTTTAAAATCAGCACTGCTGACTGAGACAATTTCAACACTAAGATGTTGGAGAGCTTACAAAATTTTAGAAAATCTGAAGAATTTCTCCCTGTAAATCCTTGATCCCTAGTCTACTATACAAAGAAAATGTACTGTATTTAGGGAAAATATTATACAGTGATTATATATCCAGTGACTGTTCACCTAGCAAGTTTATGAAATCTTGTCCTGCTGTGCTGGTTACCTTGAAAAAAATCTAGGACATCAACACTTCTGAGGTTCTCTTCCACTCACACAGGACAGGGGATGCAGGCACTCACTCACTCTGCTACCCACTGCAGTCCCTGAGGTTAACAGGAGATGATCAGCCTTCCCAAGCATCTCAGCAAAGTGAAATATCCCAGAGGAAGTGACATGAATACTTCTTGCATTCAAGACAGTTCAGTGGCAGTGACAGCACATCAGACATACTGTGTTCTCAGCTTGCCTGGGGTGGTAACTTGCACTCTTCAGATGTCTGAGTTTAAGAATTAATCCTGCTCTTTTGAGGATGGCACCGGTTATTGCAGTCTGAGTCCTTTTGTGCAGAAGGAAGAAGTTTGTAGGCAGAAATAAGTTTCTGGACATTTTTGAAATGCTACACCCAAAGGCACCAACTTCCACATGCAGAGTAAAGGACATTGTTACAGTGCAGATGAAACAGATTACATAGAGCTTATTTATAAGGAGTTTTATACACCTGAAATGTCCCAAACATTTACAACTTCTCTGCCGTCCTCAGAGTTCTGAAAATACAGAGCCATTACACTGCTGTCTCCTTTGAGTCCAGTGTCTGTGGTGGCTTGAAGTTCAGTATCTCTTTATATGTAATGCCTGCAAAACAACAGAATAGACAT
Organism: Calcarius lapponicus; assembly: GCA_039654755.1. Lineage (NCBI taxonomy): Eukaryota > Metazoa > Chordata > Aves > Passeriformes > Fringillidae > Calcarius > Calcarius lapponicus. The sequence continues at coordinate 662,278 of JBBFKN010000028.1, read as the reverse complement.
AGCATTGCTGTGGTCTAATCAGAAAAGGAGCTGCACAAACATGAATGAGCAAGGTGCAACCCCAGCATGGCTGGGCTCTGATCTAGCTCAGGAAGAGAGAGACCTCTTCAGGCAAAAAGAGATGTAAGGGAGTCAAGGATGACTTTTTCACCATTTCAGATTTTAAAAAGTAGCCCAATACTGAAATGGAATAGGTGCTTTCAAAGGGATGTGAGCACTGACTTTTGAGTATAGTGGGCAATATCCTCAGCAAGAGCTACTGAGCACATCAGATTTAAAAGATGGATCCTGACTTAAAAGCCAAACAACAAACCTTTGACCTTAGATGAAAACAAGATTAGACTTAAATCTCTGCTGACACAGATATGTTTTTTTCTCCCTCAGAGACTCTAATTTTAAGGCCAGCAACACTACAGTCCTGTAGAGGCAACAGTCAAACAATCTCTTCACCTGCTCTATCCACTGAAAGGTAAGTTAAGGAAATTGTTTCTTTTCTATGTTCCAGTAGATGGGAGGACAGAAACATTAGGGAAATGGAGTACAGCCTCTCTTAGGAAGCAGAGAAGAAACCTTTAGAGATCCTTCCACAAGAACTTGGTAAGAGGAACACTGGCTGATCAGTAGCATTTTTCTTAATGCTGCCTACTTACCCTGTTCGATCAAAAGCAGAGGAGTTAATTTGTAAGGGGGATAATTTTTATTTCTGCATGGCCTTTCAATCTGGTTAATTGTGAAAACATCACAAAATTAAACTCACGCTTCCACTCATCTAGTGGAAGATCCATGTTATCAAATGTGTCGTCGTATTTCTCAGCTTCAATCTCTTCCTCAGGATCATGAATTGGTTCAAAGTAAGGATGCACCAAAGCCTCAGCTGCCGTGACTCGCTTCTCTGCATCCAGCACCAGCATCTTCTCCAAAAGGTTTACAGCTATTGCACAGAAAACCAACAGTGCATCAAATCACACACCTGATTCCACTTGTACACAGTAATACTGCCCGGAGGTATTTCAAATAAATACATGGAGCAACAGAACAGAATGACTGCATGTCCATTTATAGCCAGTGGGACCTCCTTGCATGACTGTTGTGAGCAAACTAGGATGTGTACAAAGCCTGATGCAATGCAGAGGTGCTCCCTTGCTTCTGTATGCAATACAGAAAACATCTTAGCTAATGACTCCTCAGCTTCTGGCTCCCAGGAGCACTGTGCCTGGGGCTTCCCCAGGTGTCTTTAACCACTGCCACTCCTTGTGGTTCTAAGGTACATCACCCCCTGACAGCAGCTGAATGAACAGGTAAACAGGGAGTGAGAACTGCACTCTGTGTCACCAAATCCAGACCAAGTACACTCTGAAGGTCATTAAGACAGGTCAACTGTCCATACTCAGAAGCTCAGAGCTAACTTTATCTGCTATGTGGTTTTGACCTCAGCCAAAACAATCCATTAAAGTTCTGCAGGCTCCCCTCCTGTGGATTCTGGATTCAGTCTATTGCTAGACTGTCAAAGTGGACTAGTGTAAACAGGTATGATGAATGATTCAGTTATTTTCTGTTTTTCTACCCTGAAAGAATGTTCTTGAGAGCAGCTGAAAGGAAGTAGAGGCAGTGTGGGAAGTGATGCTTCACCCCAAGATGTGTGGGACAGGATGCTTCAACTTCTGCTTGCCATGTTGCATATTCTCTTTAAACTACTCCTGACCTGAAGCAGCCAGATGGCCACAGAAATGACAGAAGGCATCCTAAGAACTAAATGGAAATGTGTAGCTTGCTGTAGCTACCCATCAGTTAACCAGGCAGTAAGGGTAAGAGCTGTTTATTAACCAGATTTATTCAAACTGTATCTAAACCTAACATTTTAACTTAACTTGAGAAAATTCAATTATCCTAATTAATATTCTAATAAAACTGGCTTGTTAGTGTTTAGATCATTGGGGAATTGGTAACGCTTAAGGAGAGTCATTTCAGAGCTCTGACTGCCTCAGGTCATGTCACAGTTATGCACAGTTGGTAGGCTCTCCTGGCTGTTAAGATCTATGGAATCCAAGCCATTGTTTCTCAGGAATGCACAGATGTTTCTCAGGATGTATTAAGGATGTATTAATTCTATTACTAAAATGTCAGCTTTCCATTTTCTTGTATTTCATCTGCCAATCAGATTGGGCTTTCAGAATTGTAGTTCAAATACAGTACAGAGAACATTTTATTACATTTACTTAATATGCTAGGGCTCTTGAGAAAACTGTTCAAGTAAAACCAATAAGCAGGTACTAGATCAAAACCCCAAACACGACATACTAATTTTTTTTGATGCTTCTAAGAAACAACTGATTCGTGGCAGGGTTTAAACTTCAGTTTCCTCAATCAAAATTAAGAATTACGGAAAGCAAGAGAGAGAATAGCCCAAGAACCACCACATCCCCTGTCTATAATTCACAGGACTGAATTATAATGCAGCTGCCTCCAAGGCAAACACAAGAACAAGCTGCACACATACACACAAACAGCCTTACCCAAAGGATTTGCATACTTCAAGATGGATGCAAAATCTTTCTTCTGGACTTTTGGGAGGCTTTTGATATAATTTTTTGCCTTAAAAGAAACATGGATATTAAATTAGATCTCTGCTACCTTTGTAATGAGACAACATTAACTATATGCTTAATACCTTTCTCAACAATATTTTGACAGCACATTGTACAAATGCATTTTTTTTCTGATGATATTCACCTTCTTCCTGAATGGAATCTTTTTTAATCACTTTAAAACCATGACTTAGAAATTATGATGCAAAGCTTTAATTATTAGTGCTTCATATTTAGCATATTTATTCAAATAAATATGCATGAATTACTTGAAAGAATGTCATAGTGAGTTTACAGCGATCTCTAGAAGTGAACATTATACAGTAATTCCTTTACATTTAAACTGAACAGTTACACTAATTAATATATTTAGGTTATTTATAGGAAGGGCCTCAGGATTCTAGAAGGACATCAACATAAGGACAGGAAACAGATATTTGCAAAATCTGAGTTTTCTGAATATCTTTGTGCTTTTAGTACCTTTACAATCAAAGTTGCCATGTATCACCTCTGCTGTTTATATGGTACACACTGGAATCCTGAAATATTTAAATAATGTTCTGATAATTTTCTGTCATTCCACCCTCCATTTCTAGTAGCTACTGTGGGTGCACAAATCATGTAAAGGCAGAGAAGGACCATCAGCGGCCATATCAGTAGTGATTATGTATAACCTCAGCCTGTCTAAAAACTGAGCATGGCTCAAAGGAAAATTAAGACATGGAAAACGAACTGACAAATCAGAATACTCACATCTTGACTGTGCAATTTTTGAACAAAATCTTGCGTGGGTGTACCTGTTATTTTCATTATTTCTGTGAGTTGGTCCAGATCTGAATACCAGAAATAAGGAACAAATTCTTTCACTATTAGGAAAGTAATGCATTTCTTTGCTGTTGGAGAATAATGTAAAAATTTTAATTCAATGACCGAACAGAAGATTTAAAAAAGATGAAAGTTCTCCGTTTCTCTTAGAAAAGGCAAAGAAAATATCCTATAATTTGAGAACACATAATTGAATCATCTGCAAAATTTTCTAATATCATCAGGCTTGTTCTGTATTGCTTGGACAAAAATCAGTCCAAACACATTAAGAGTATCTAAATAATCAACACATGTATTGCATGCATTCGGAAAAAAAATGGCTTTTCTATTATCACAGAGCCTTCTACTTGATGATATGGGATGTGATTCAAAGATCACCTCTACTGAAAAAAATCAGTAATACAAGTTTTAATTGGCAGGAGTGCAAAAGTGGTACAGATATAAAATAATGATTTAATGAGAAAGCTTCAAGCCATTTTACTATTAATTTCAATTTATACTCATCTGTCTTTGAACAGACTTACTGTATAACATAATAACTTCTCATAATTTTCTTACATCAGTATCATACATTCACTGAAGGATACGATCATTTCCCTTGAACAGAGGTCTCCCTGTTATCATCTCAGCCATTATACAGCCCACAGACCAGATGTCAACTGAAAAAAACACCAAGAGGCACATTAACCTGTCTGTTTAAATGGGCATAAAGTTTAATTTAAAACATATTTTAAATAAGTATAAAAATTACCTTTATAGCCTGTTACAAAATAAATGTGTGCCTTGCCAAGTATGATGAACAGCACAGGTAAAACTACCAGACTTTCTAATGAGCAAACTGGAGACAATCTCATTATATGCAGAATGAGTTTCCCAATAACAGACATAGGAAGTAAATTTTCAGTACTTTCAAAAACTTCCATGGTGTTATTTGAATTCCCTCCATTTGCCATTTCTCCCTGTCTGTTCAAATTCAAATCAGCACACCTTTATAGGAACACAAGAAGAGAGACCAGACTGTCATGTCTGTATAATTTAAATAATTTTTTCTAATAACCTTGGCACCTTCTGTTACTCTCAGAAAACATATATAAAAAATCCCTAAACTCACCACCACATGATTACCTGCAATTTATCTACAAGGAAATGTTGCATTGTCATTTCCACCTCCAATTTCTTGTTCATTTCGGAAACCAAGCCTTGTGTATATCTCACCTGATCCAGTGAATGCTTTAGCTCTGTTAAGATACTTTAGAAGAGACTCTGACCTGTCTGAGTATAATGCATCCAGTTAAGAATGACCTCTGGGGCTCTGTACCACCTTGTAACCACATAGCCGGTCATCTCACTGTCCGTATGCCTTGCCAGTCCAAAATCCAGGATCTGTAGTGGAAGCACAAAGCACATTCAGATCAGACAGCTTGCTATCTAGTTCATACAGTTGTTTACAACTTCAAGAAAAAACCAAAACTGGAGCAATCTGCAGAGATTAGTTTATTTTTGTATCTTTTTCTCATTGAAGTGTCTTGTTCTCATTTTAAAAATCAAGACAGAGGTAGCAAAGAGATTTGAATAACTTTTTTTCAAGTTGCATACTTCTATGGCACCATCAAAAGCTGTAAGACCAGCAAAGAAAATAATAAATTATTCACTTATTAATTAAAAAGATACTTGACACATTTAATGCAAAAAATTCCCTGACCACAGAATCACCACTGTATCAAGTTAGAGCTAAAAGAACAGCACCCATTTTAGACAGTGTTCGCTGCTCTCATATGCCAGGTGGCACAGTTATTCAAGAGTGTGTTCCAAAAATATTCTCAAGAAAGAAGGTATTGTTATTTCTACTTTATGAATAACTCATACAAGGGAAGACTTCCTCTAGGTCACATTGAAAACTGTCAGCAAGAGTGGGGAATTACCATCACTTAGTCCCATCAAGCCTTCTCCAACCTGCAGCATCAACTACAGAAAAACCTTCTGTAACAAAACTGCAAGAATGGTGCAATTTTTTAAAATGCTGTGCACAATTCAGCTTATTTCTAAGATTCTCACATATTTCTCCCTAGATATAGCAATGTGTACAGCAGCAAGATTAAAAATGAATGTTATGGCCTTTTGTAAACTTCAAAAAATCTGCCTTAAGAAGGCCCACCTGTATGGACCATCAGAAGATGCAGAAAACAGCAAGAAAATTCCATTCCTGGAACAACAATCAGCTTGTATTTATTGGAAAGCTTACGCTTCTAACAAGAACAGGGAGGCATGGGTAAGGCAAGTTCTACTGAAGATAAACCATGGTGACACACAGGTAACTAAACATGAAGCTTTGCATGAGCAGCCACAGTTCGCCATGTGAATCACACTGCACATGTTTATTGATAGGGCAGGGGTTTTAATAGGGACACCTGAGCACTCCTATACCAAGAGTCATGTTTTTGTAATGCTCTCTTGCAATTAAGCATTCTAAAATATTTCAGGATAGTTTCATCATTCCCTGGCACTAACAGAAAAAGGAAAACTATATTTTCATTCACAAATCAAGACTACAAAATGTTATGGCTTATCTTTATTGCCATACTGGAAATATAATTTCCATGTTTTCCTCATAACTGCTGATTACCAATCAATTTAAAAACAGGAACAGAATGCAAAGGGAGACATTTTTTATTCATACCAATTAAATGCACTTGATTGCGGCTGACTCTTTGGGTACTGAAGATTTACTAGATGCAATTTTTTTGGATATATAGTTTTTGTATAAACCTTTATATATGGCTTTTATTGTACATATTCAGCACACGTATTTTCCCAGTATGACAGCAGGGAGGGTGGAAGGAAAAAAAGTAACACGTCAGATCCAGATGTGGTGCAGCCTATTCTGTCACAGTCTTTTAGGCATTTTACCTACCAAGGCTTGTGACATGTAGAGCTGGAAACAGCTAAAATATAATTTGGTTTTGTAGATTTGAAGAAGTAGAAAACGACAGCAAGAATTTTTGTGTATTATGCTTTAACTTCATGATTTATTTTCATTTACATTTCATGAAGGTCGGGAACATATCCTACCTTGTACTTCACATGGTATCATTTCAACAACTATCTTCATATAAAACTTTTATTCTCACACTCCAGTCTTCAACTTTTCAGCCTGAACTTCCACAATTTTCAGAGCATGCTTGAAAATCCTTCTTATAATTCGTGAATTATGAGACAATGACCCAATTTCCCTCAGCTCCTTAAAGATAGGTCTCCTTTGACTCAGCAAACTTAATTTTCCTAATTTTTTTCATTAACTAACAAAAATAACTTGTAACTTTGAGACTACAGAAAGGACAGTGATTTCCCCTCATACACCCTCCACTGTGTAGAGTCTCAACTCCTATGCAGGGGTTGAGAGCATCAGATGAGGGAAAAACGAGCATCAGAAAGCTCACTGGGAAAAACCTGATAGCTAATTAATTACCCTTTCAAGGAATTGTTCCAACTTGCTTACAGTCTCATCATCACTGCAGCTGATGCAAGGGAAGCTGCAGAGTGCACAGACATGGGCAAAAATGGTTGCACTATTCCTGGCAAAATGATCCTGTGCCTGCATAAACTGACTTTGAGAGTGTGCAGAAAAAGATCTGTTAAATGAGAAGATTCAGATCAGGAGACACCTGGCCTGCATCTCAAAATATAATGGTACAGCTGGGGGTGTAGGGGAAGACACCCATATACAACTGTTTTTTCTAGACTCTCTTCCCATCAGCGTGGGATCCATTCACAATTTGTCCACCTCCAAGCCAGGAAAAGTCAATGGCTTTTTGTGTTTGATAGGAAAACACTAAAATTACAGAACCCTGGAATATTTGGGTCAGTCTCCAAAGACCAAAATTTGTATTACAATGGCTACATGCAAGTATATAGTTTGCATGTTGCAGGCTAAAAACCACTTTTGTAGTGCTTTGCATCACATTTTGTTTTATTCCATTAAGGGTGTCCTTCACAACCTTTGATCTGTATCTCCCAGCATGTGTCCTTACACAAGACACAAAAGTCCCCATTCAAATTCCCTGTTGTTCTGTGAGGATGTACAGGCCAATTGTGGTTCAAGAGCAAAAAGCCTGGCCCAACACTGAAACCAGCCAGCATGTCCACAGCTGCTGCACCTGTTGTCTTCTGTCTTCTAACACGTCTGACTGGTTTTTCAAATAAACATACCTTACCTTCAATTCACAGTCTTCATTTACTGCCAAGTTCCCAGGCTTTAGATCCTGCAACCAGATTTTAAATGAATGTTTTGAGTTTGGTTTTTTTTTTTAATTTTACAGCAAGACAATAAAGTACTCTTTTTTGCCATCTTTCCTTCTTTCTTTCTGGTTTTATCGTTTTAAAGTAACCATTTTGAACAGCAACAGGTAAAAGATGACATAACACAAATAATACAAACAAGGATGCAAACTTGCACATTTGGCCTTTTTCCTCTATACTTCCCCTCCAAGAAAAATCAATTTTTTTTTCTGCTATAAGTCAGGAAAATACTTGCCAGTGAAGGAATTCACTAATTTTTCTATGAGAAGGGTTTGGACATAAATTTGTTGCATTTAATACTATGACCACAAGGTTAACAATTCACATCTATAGTTCTGGACTGTACATGTTGCATATTAAAATATGCATTATAAAAGTTCCTTACCCTGACAGACTTAGAAGGAGTACTGAAAGAATCAAACAAGATTTTACATAAAACCCTATGCTCTATTCTGTGGAAACATCAATTTTCTAAGAAAGTCAACACAACTGCAACATGAAAGAAGTATTCCCTTAAGTCTCTTAAGCCACCTTAAAGACTTCTAATGATCTTCCACAGTTGTAAAGTTTAGCAAAGGGAAGACTATTGGCAAGGACTAAGATGATATTGCAATATCAATGGCTCAGAAATACATTATTAGATATACGTTTTCCTTCAGCTTTTTTAAACCTTTGTTTGATACACTTTAGCACAAGATCTTTAGAAGTATCTTCTCTCTGAACTTTTTAACAAGGGATCCACCTGTTTTATACAAAGACCTTTTAAGATCAGAGGGGCCTTGGAGTGAAACAATTTGGTGCAAAAAAACCATAATGAAACCAAGAAGCTCAAGGGTCATCAAGAGAGACCTTAGGAGAAAACTAAGCAACGGTAAGTTTAGACCATGATCCCAGCAGTTGCAAAAATAAAAATATAAATATCTTGCATTATTTTGTCAGTTGTGTATTTTCTATGTCCAGCTTAAAGCTGATACAATGCGCACTGTCTATGGTGCTACTGACACTTTATTAAAAATGGACCATTTCTACCATTCTAATGCAGTTTTGGGGGAAGATATACTGCTTGGTACCGCAAAGGCATCATTCAGAACTCCTTCTTCACAGTGCAGAAGTTATTTTAAGTGATTTTAAGTGATTTTATACAGAGAAGGGATTAAAAAAGAAACAAATACTTAATTTCTCTCAGAAAAAAACCTGAGGTTCTTAAGTCTCTATAATTTTGGGCAATATTTTCAGTTTCTACTGCTCCCCCAAAACTCTGATCACTAATAAAACATTTAAAGAAAACCTAAACATTGTTTTTAAAAGTTTAATCTTCATTAAAAAACTAACAAACAAAAAAACCCCAACTCTTATCTATCTCAATTTAGACACTATTTGCTCTTGTGGAGACTTACGACTCAATTTCAAAAAGTAATTTAGGAACCCCAAATCTAAGCTGCATTCAGTGCAATGTGAGTGCCAGCTTACACTGGCATAGCCATGCCACTTTTTGTTCCTAATGAAAAAGAAATCAAAGACATCAACAAAGGGAAAACCTATAAACTGAATTTCAGGCCTATTTATAAGTATCCTTATACACAAACATCACTCACATTATCAAAATATAAACATCTTTCATGTTTTTCCACTTACCCTGTGAATTATGCCTGATGAGTGAATATACTGTAAAAAGAGAAAGTATTTTTTTAGTCAAGGTCCTGAGTTTAAAAGTAGCCTGGGGTAGGAGAGAAAATACTTTTACATGGTGCTAAAGTAAACTGAAATTAGAAAAATTTTATTTGTTGCACAGAAGATCTCTTTAGCTATGGTTTTAATGCTTATTTAATGTTCATTAGCATTTTGTTCTTTCCCTCCCTTAATAATGAGAAACCACTAAATCAGCTTGAGTACTGCAACTGATATATATATATATATATATATATATATATATATGTATCAGAATGAAACATGGTATTTTATACATCAGAAATGCCCTCCTGCAATAGGTGTCTCTGGTGTGCCATCATAGTTTAGATTCATATGCTTCAGAAGCACTGGCTTTTAGGAGATCATTAAGACTGGGATGAAGGCCAGTGAAGGTCTTACCTGAGAATTCTTGCTACATGCTTCAGTATTTCCTCAATGGAAAATGGAAAGGTCAGGTTCAAAGACATTCTTTTTACTTGCATATTTTCATCACCCATTCAGTGACCTATTTAAAGGCTCACAAAAGCCAAACCAGCAAACAGCACCCAGGACTAGTTCTTTGGGGATGACACCTGATAAAATACAGATGTTCAAACCCATGACTACCACTAAATGCTTCCCACTGAGGTATGCAGTTTCTCTCACCACTGAATGATACCCTAGAAGAGACAATTTTCATCACAGTCAATAAAGGGAACTTCTAGTAACTAGTTCAGATACATGCATCTCTTGCAAAGATCAAAATGCAGAAAGCTGTTCCGAACTGAAGACATGGTTTCCAAGAGCAGCCTGGGATGTGCTAATCCCTTCAAGGGTGGGGAACTGATCTGAAACCTCCACAGACCATACCAGTGATGCTAAGAAACACGAGAACAATAAAAGTATTTTATAAAAGACTTGAGAAAAGATGAATAAGATGCAAATCTTCAAGCTTCACCCTAAGAATTTTCATTTTATTCCAGTCTGAAGAATGGTACAAGTGGCAAAAGGGTCACTGGGAACTAGCTGGCAGAGCCAGAGAAGACCAACCAGGAATAGTCAGCATGACATCACAGAAACACACAGAAGAAAGGAGCTTTGCAGGATAATTGGAAATCAGCCACAGCAGTGACCATCTTCCCCAGCAGCCCTCAGGACAGGCAGTTAACCTCACAAATGCAACAGTCCCTCTGCAAAAGGGTCCTCATAATCCAGCTGATAAGAAACACAAGACAAAGAAAGCAAAACTACAGAACAAAAACCAACTTCTTAAGACAGAACCAATGTGCCTTTCAGACTTGAATTTCTGAACTTCAAACACAACCCATACAACCTAAGCAGCACAAGATCTGCACTGAAGGTGCCAAGCTTTTAAAGCAGTGACTGAAAAAAATCTCTGACAGTTAGTCCTCTCTTGCACCTGACCAGCCACACCAGATGTGGTCTCATAGGTTCTGAAAAGAGGGATGAGGGAAAAGAGCCCCCACTTCTTTGACCCTGTATCTACAATTTTACCAATCCAGCCCAGGCCGTGGTAGGGCCCTGCTGCTGACTGCTGTGCCAGAGCCCAGGCGTGTCCTGGCAGCTGCAGTACTTCAGTTCCTGCTGCAGACTACCTACAGATTGGGCAAGGTTTAACATCACCCATAGGAAATGCCAAAGCCTCTCACAGGATTTCCTGAGGCTGACACAAGACTTTGAGGGCACATGGCTGCTTCACAGAATGTTTGCTGTAAAACCACTACAGCAAACACAAAACTACAAAATGTTTTATCTGTCATGGATGTGCATGAAGTGAATTGGGACAGGAGGAGGAGGAAGTTTGTCAATTGGACATGGAGACCATATGCACTTTAAAAAATAAATCAACAAACCCAAACCAGAAATGTAAATGCAAATAGCTAAACTCCCAATAAGTTAGGAAAAAGATGTCCTCTGTTATCGCTATTTTGATCAAGGATATCACAATATCTACTTGTATTCTAAATTACTGCAATATCTTCTAGCTGAAGCCTCTTGATTTTCCAGAACAGATGCTTAAAATATTCTATAGTTGGTTAGTGCTGCTAAGACTGTACACAGTAAGGAAATAGCTGGCAGACCCAGTCATTTGGCACCTAAGAATGTGGAATGCAGAAACAGGAATTAAAAGGTCTGCACCCTTCACAATTTCAGTTAAAGAAAATCTCACCTGTTTGGGGGGAAGAGTATGACTTTGCTGTCATTCTCGTCCCACTGAATGTTTTATGAATGTTCACAGCACCAAAATCAGGTTTACACTTTGGGGAAAGCTCCTATGTTTTCTGAATGCTCCTCTTAACACCACTGAGATTACCTGAATTAGCAGTTATTCCTGATTGCAATGCACACATTAGCCTTTCTGTAAGCTGAAATACTGGTGCTGTGCTGCAATGTTTCTTTAACAATAGCAGTATTTTTAAAAATGCATTTCATAATCTCCTGGCAGGTAGCAACACTGGAACTGTGCCAGTCTTCATTCAGAAGGTTTTCTATTTCTGTTCAACAGCCTTCTGAAATAGGATCCTGTTCTTACTGGTTCTCCTCATTAAATTATCCATTGACAGATTTTTCATTCTTAATGATTCAGGAACAGAGTAGTCATATCCTTCACAATGTTTCTACAACTTCACCTGAACCATATTTTATTCAAGAACCCAGTTAACACAAGTGAAGTGCCTTGGAGCACAGGAGCTCTGTGCATTATCCTAAAGACAATTTTGATAGCATGCATAAATCCTGGAATGCAAGCTTCAGATCGTGCTGGGAAGTCATCCAACAATCATCTAAATTTTAAGCATTCTTTTCTTTCTATGTAATCTCTACACAAAATAAAAAGCTAATCAAAAGGGAATTAGCAAAGACTCAGGAGAATGTGTTCTAGGTAACATGCAAAATGAAAATGAAAAGCATTTTGGCTGGGAAGTAAAAACTGAAGAGGAAATGAGTCAGAGGGGGAAGGGAAAGCGGAGAAGCAGAAAAAATCCAGCATAAATGTGAACAAAAGGCAGTAAATACAAATGAGAAAAGGAGAGAACTACAGTAGTACATCTTACCATAAATATGCAAGAACAGGTGTTTGTACAGCCCAAGAGCTGTCTGTCCCTTCCCAAGCACTATGAATAAAGAGAGAGGACTGACAGCCACCTCCCCCAGACCTCTATGAACAGGAGCCCAGCTGGCATTCCTGCAGAACAGGGACCCAAGACTGAAAGCTGCAGTGTCTTTCCACCTACATATACAAACATTTATACTTGCCTTATACAAACTTCTAACTTGCCTTCTGTACTCTTTGACAATACACAGCTTTTCTGTCAAACAATAACAAAAAAGAAATTATGAAAGTCCTTCCAAGATGCAAGCTCATATGTAAGTAAAATTTAATACCAGACTAAGGTCCAACTAGGCAACAGGCAAAGGAGAGGTACACCATTGTTTTTAAGTGGTGTCACATCACATTGAATTACAAGGCTCACCAAAGAAAGAAAATGAATATTTCATTCTCTTTAGAAAAAAGACAGTAAAATGATAAGAACTGACAAAAAAAAACCTGTACAGACTTGCAGAGCAAAGGCTGAAGAGAAAAATCTTCATGAACTCAGTCTTGACCTCAATTTATACAGGTTTTTTAAAATCAAGGCTGTTGAGCCCTTTGTATACAACCAATCCAGAACCAGACTACAGATAGAATGTAGAAATTAAGCCTGCAAGGAAACAACTGGGAGGCTTAGCAAAAATCTCCCTTATCCCTTCACAGTACATCAGTCATGCAGAGTTCTCCCTTACACACATTTAACTGTCACATGTAGACAGGTTGTTACAGCAGCATATGCAATATGACAAAAATGATGAACAGCCTTCTTGCCTTTGACCAGACATAAATACAGATACCATAAAGTTCTTATATGCCTCACAAAGGATAAATGCATATTGCAGGTTCCATCTTTAACACCAAAAAATCCCCTCAGAATAGACTCCATCAAAGTTAAAAGGTGAAAAGCAAAGTCATCATACAAAGGAGAGGCTAAGCTTGAGAAGCTGAATGAGTTTTACCACAAAGATCTACAGTGGCATTCTCCCCCTTCCCAGGTATTGCAAGCATTTTTCCCTTATAATACCTCTACTGAGTACTAGCTAAGTGTATGTTTGTTCCCCGTGCCCTGCCAAAAAAGCAATCCAAGTAAACACAGGTGGGCTGTCTTTAACCCAGATACAGTTGACCTTAAAAAGACTTTCATGAAAAACTTGGCTAACCCTTTCTTAAACAGCTAATTTACTGATATCTATAAAAGAATAACCAAATTACTGACTTACTTACTTTCTTGTCTGCATGTTAGCAACACTGCTTTCAGCTTAACATATTTCCTAACACAGACAGGGCTACAAGAATGTGCCTCAAACACTAGACCATTCCTATTTCTTCAAAATATTTTCAGCTAGGTGTGTACTTCTGGCTGAAATGGTTCAATGAGAATCCAAAATTTAATGGAACAGATACAGTAAAGACTGTTCTCCAGAGTTTCCTGTGTAATAAGAAATGACAAAACAGTCTAGTAGCTAAATAATATTTTATTTCCTGCTGGTAATTTTGAGATACATACAGTTTTACTCTCAAAAACACGGGGTAAAAAACTATTCAGCTAAACTGCTTCTTACAAAAGATCTATCACAGTTACTATGTCAGCATCCCTGCTGTGAGCTGGTTGCCATGTAACTGCTTTTATTTTTATGTCCCTCCCACAGGAAACAGTCCTTCATAAACTCTTTCAGCATGTGTTCTTTACACAAGGTGTGATGCTTCAGGAGTGGACTGCTCCAGTGTGGGTCCCCTAAGGGCCACAGGTCTTGCCACTAAACCTGTCAGGGGCCTGCTCCAGCACTGGCTCTCCATGGGAGCAGCCTCATTTAGGCCACATCCCCGGGCCCCAGCGTGGGGTGCTCCATGGCTGCTGTCTGGATATCTGCTCTGTTATGGTCCTCCATGGACCATAACAGCAACCTGTGCCACCATGGTCTTCATGGCCTGCAGGGAAATCTCTACTCCAGCACCTGTAGCATCTTCTCCCCCTCTATCCTCACTGACCCTGGTGCCTGCAGGGCTGCTTCACATTTTCTCACTCCCCTCTCACAGCTGCTGCCAACATTTTTTTTACCCCTCTTTAAATGTATTGCCACAGATATGCCATGAATATTGCTGATGGGCTCAGGTTTAGCCAGCAGCAGGTCTGCTTTGCAGCCAGCTGGAACTTTGTTCAACAAGAAGGCAGTTCCTGGTGTCTTCTCACAGCAGCCACACCTGCAGCCTTCATTAACAAACAAACTTTGCCACAAACCTGCCCAATATATCCTCATAAATTCCTGCTCTGTTTTCTTCCCATGTATGTCAATGACGCACAGCTGCTCCACATTTGTCTTCCACATTTACTGATCCAACAGACTTGAGTGTTAGCCTTTGGGGCCACAAGTTCTGCTCCACTGGCCTCTGTCATAGAGTGTCTGTCACTAGGACCAAAATGTTTCTAAGCCATTTCACCAGAATTAAATTAATTATTCATCCTTTCCACTACAATCAACCTAAGCTAATTCTTTACAGTTCACATATTGCTTGCCTGTAAAGGCAGCACAAATGCTGTTTTTCATCCCTGGTGAACAGCATGCCTCTCCCAGAAACCTGCTTCCCAGACAGTTACCTGCTGTAACTTAAACAGACCACTCCATTTACACAGTCCTTAAGACAACACTTGTTAGGACATGGCTTTGTGACTAGGGAGCTAATTACAGAACTGCAATCATAACCCCACATTCAGAACCCAGATTAGAGGTGAATTTCCTCCAGTTTAAATAAAACAAATCTTCCCAAACCTGTCGTTAGTTTACCTGACTTTAGTTCCTGCATTTGTAAAATGGGAATTGTAGTACTTAAATGCACAACTGTAGAACACAAAAGATAATTACTTAGCACATGTAAAAGGCTATGTGACCAAAAATCTACTAAAATGAGAACACAAAATCAAGGGTAGGGTCAAAGAGAAATCAATAATGCAGGACTCAACAAGAAAATGTATTTATTACGCTTTGTGATGGGAGTAACACAATTTACTTGCCCTTCTGTATCTGGTAAGTGCTGAGGGACAACAGAATAGTGGTTATGCTATTCCTGATGTTCTTGTAAAGGCACAGCATGCTGTGCTGCTATTTAATAATTTTTAATAGTGTTTGGCAATGCAAGTATAGATCTGGATGAATCCACATCCTGATGGAAGCGCCAGACATTCCTGTATCAAAATCAGGTCTGTATTTCCACTGCACAAGCACACCCCTACACTGACTTCACTCATCTGTACAAGCACAGAGGAAATTTCTGCCCAGACATTGTGTGTTTACAGGACTGTAAAACCAAAACTGTACAGTGCCAGCAGCAGCCAAGGAAGACATTCCATTTAAGACAGTGCCATTCCATAGCCTCCGTATGCCTCCAGAGCAGCAAAGAGAATTAAACAGCCTTTACTGCACGAGAGCCTGGATAAAACCTGCAGACCTAGGTCAAGGGATTTCTTCTCTTGGAATTGTGTCACCAAAAGAAAAAAAAGTAGTATACTCAAAAACTAAACCCAGTAATTTAAGAACTATAGTACTAGTATAGACCAAGAATCATTTTCCCATCACATTAATACAGGTTATAGATAAAAACAGGGAGCTTAAGGAATATCTGTTTTCTGTGTTGTAAGACCATGAACTTCTACGTGCAAACTGGGAGCAAAAACAAAAGTAGGGAGAACACAGGCAATTGCACCAGGAGCATGAAAAAACTAAGGTACTCAATTTCTTCTTTTCATCCATCTTTACTGGTAGTATTTGCCATATCATAGGTCCCTGAAGCTGCTGGAAAAGTCTGGAGTAAGGAAGACTTAACCCTCAGTGGAGGAGGATCAGATAAGGAATATCTGAACAAACACAAATTTAACATTTAAACAAACAGCCTGATGGGATGCACTCATGAATTCTAAGAGAAGCTGGCCAATGTCATCAGGAGTCCACTTAAAGAGTATGTGAAAAGTCATAGTGATCAGGAGATGTGCCTTAAGATTTCAAGAAAGCAAATATTGCTCATGTCTTCAAAAGGGTATTGAAGAAGAGGATCAAAGGTCAGTCAGCTGCATCTCACTCCCTGGGAATGTGATAAGCAAGTAATTCTGGAAAACATTTCCAAAAATTACAAGGACGAAGGACTGATTTGCAGTAGTCAACATGGATTTACAGAAGAAAATCACGCTTGACAGCCTGTTAGCCCTCTGTGATAAGACAACTGGACTGGTGGATGACAGGAGGGCAGAAAGTGATGTTTACCTTCTCTTGCAAGGCTTTTGAAGCTCTCATAACACCCTGAGAGACAGTGGAAGTAGGAGTTAGATTAATGGACAGTGCCTGAGCTGCCAGGATCAAAGCTGACTGAACTGCCTGGATCAAACTGCTGTGATCAGTGGCAGGAAGTGCAGCTGGAGGCCCATCACCAGCAGCGTCCCCCTTAGGGATGGTACTGAAGTCAGTTCTGTTTACCATTTTCATTACTGACCTGGATGATGGGACAGAGGGCTCCCTCAGCAAGTGATGCAGAACTGACAATGAAGATGACACGTCACATGTTTGTGTTGCCATTTAGTGAGACCTCCACAGGGCAAGGAAATGGGCTGACAGGAACCCACCAAAGTTCAACAAAATCCTGGGAGGGAATAATGCCATGCACCAGACAAGGCTGGAGATGGACCAGCTTGGCAGAAAAGGACCTGTGCCCTTGCACCAAAGACAACCAAAAGCCTCATGCATTGGGCAGAGGATTGCCAGCACCTTGAAGATGATCCTTCCTCTTTTCTCAGCTCTGGTGAGACACACGTGGAGTGCTGTGCTCAGCTATGGGCTCCCCAGTTAAAGAGAGACACTGAAATAAGCTTAACAATGATGACTATGGGACTGGAGCACCTTATGTAAGATAAGAAACTGAGAAAGACAGGATTCTTCAGCTATAAAATGATACTTTCTATAATAAATGAATATAATGATTTTAATTTTGTATATAATTTTTACTATAATAGGAGAGATAAATATTATCCTGCTATTAAATTATAAGTACTTATAGTTCTCCACAGCAGTTTACTAGGAAAAAAGACTGTGAAATCAAAATAGTAGTACAACTGGCAAACCTTTAAGCCTTTCAACATCTGATATACCAGGAACTGGATTCGATCTTCAGTTAATTTCTCATGCTTCATTATCTTACTCAAGTCTGTTCCCATAAATGGCATGACGAGGTAGCTTAAAACAAAACAAAACAAAAAAATAGGAAGCAAACCAAACAAATTAACTTGATTAACTTTGTCATGTAAACTAAAACATAATTTGTATGTTATAGTTCAATTACAATATTAAATTACAGATCATTCAATTTACCAAACAATTCCTTCATCATCCTCCTACCCTCCAAGCCTATCAGTTTTTATCTGATTGTCTTAAAGACATATTGCCCAGTTCTGGAATAATCAATCCCACTGATTATGGAAATTTGCTAGTTATCAGAACTAATTTATGAAGAAACTAACCAAAAGCCTCATGATATTTCAAAGACAGCTACACAAAAAACGAAGACATTCATGCAAGGCAATGCATCTCACAGTCATGACCGAGCGGCACAGCCACTGAACTTGCAAAATCGGGAGGATGATTTTAGGGTCTCATTTAAAACACACTGCTTCAATGCTCATCATGTACATGTGCATTCTATCACATATGTTGTGTAAAATGCTGGCACAATAGACAATATGGACAACATTCATTTTGGCTCAACAATCAATATGAACACATGCTCCATGTTTTCTGTACTTCATTTTCTACATTTTTCTGTCAGATAGCTTTCTTTGTTAACATATAAATACACAAGATTGTTTCGGAAACATAGATACACTAGATGAAATCCAGAACAGTTCTACTAACACAGGAAACCTCTATTAAACCCTAAAGGATTTCTGGGCACTGTGTCTCTAGCAACTCTAATTCAACAGAATTGTAGCAGTAAACAAGTAAAACAGCAGACATGTTAAACATCTTGTGTTTGAGATGCCACCAAAAGGTCAGGGATATGTGGTAGAAACAACCTGTATCAGGTGCTGTTTGGACCACTGACTGGGAAAACAGTCACGGGGCACAACAGACCACAATGCAATAAACACCAAAAAATTCAGCAGCACCAGCACTTTGAACTGATCCTTGAATTTGGATGGATCCCACTGAGATATGCCACATCGTGGGGGTAACTTTTAGCC
Source organism: Calcarius lapponicus (assembly GCA_039654755.1). Lineage (NCBI taxonomy): Eukaryota > Metazoa > Chordata > Aves > Passeriformes > Fringillidae > Calcarius > Calcarius lapponicus. Next base: position 643,572 of record JBBFKN010000028.1, on the reverse strand, counting down.
TACTGGATTGGGTTAAGAATTGTCCTACCATTTGAGCAGCCTGGGCGTTAGGGTAAGAAATCAGGATTTGTAAGGTGGATTAGGGAATTCACTAAACTGCCATTTATTAAGGGCTGAAAGACAGGAAACTGGTTCCAATGACAATCTGAGAACTCCAGCCCACCAAAGTTGCATGTAAGAGTTATATTAAGATGAAGCTCAGGAAAAAAAGTCCATGAAGAAACAATTTTGAAATTCTCTATTTAAAAAGCAACAACCTTTCATCCCGCAGAAGCAACAATGCTCTGCTTCAAAAAACAAATAACTTGGAACTTACAAGTCATTAAACTTCTCCAGTGTTACATCTGGTGTGAACACATCCAAAATTCCAATGACCTAAAAAAAAACCAAAGAAAAATGTAGAAAAAAATTAATGGCTCATTTGACACAATAAAGCCTAAATCACCTAATAAGTGAAAAAATATAATCCAAAACATATTGAGACATTAGCTACAGGCATAAACATGGCAGAAAGAATACCTAAAGTAGTGACAGGATTTATGTGTTAGATTTTATAACTCAGATGGCAGTTTTCCCCTGTGACAAAAAATATAAGAAGCACCTACTGGAATTAGAAGTTCAGAGGCTAACAATTTTATGTAAGACGAGACAGTATTTTATCACTTTAAATAATGTCTCTTGAAAACAAACCAGAAAAATCAGTCCATAATATGAAACACTTGTAAGGGCTCTCCACCTAGCTGGGCCTGCTGCTTACCAATTAAGTGCACTTTAAACATCTTCCAACTTCAGCAACAGGGTAATTTAGGTACATAGACTACAATAGCACCTTGGAAGTACAACAAAGAAACCAGAATGAAACAGCTTGTATTGAGAAAAAATTAGCAAGAACTTTATATGATTTACTATGGCTTATACCTCAGGTTCTCCAAAGAGTTTTTTTGTTAAACAAAAGCATCCTATCAATGAACAGAGAAATAATAATCTAGTAAAATGGATTTTCCACCACAGCTTTTCCTATTAGTATGGGTTTTGGGAGAACTACACAAACTGACTGGGTGCATTACACTAAATACCAATGCTTCTTTCAAGACCACTGAACACCAGAAAATTAAATACACAGAACTCGATGCTCAAAAAGAAGTCGCTGCAGTGATCTAAAGCCAGATTTTACATGCTGCATAATCCAGGCAGTGTGTAAATAACACAGGCTTATAGAGCTGCTTCTTTTCTACCTCTGCTGCTAATTCATTACCATTTCTGTCTGTTCAGAGGAAGACTCCCAAGCCTCAGAGTGCTGGTGGTGTTGCCCAGGTGCAGGCTGCTATGTCACAGAATCACAAAATATTCTGACCTGGAAGGGACCCACACAGATCACTGAGTACAACTCTTATGTGAATGGCCTGTGTGGGGACTGAGCCCACAACTTTGCTGCTCTTAGCAACATGAGGCTGTGCAGGACTTCACCAGAAGCAAGCTAAAAGACTAATAAGCTTTATATTGATCTTGTTCAACCCTATCTTTGTGGCCATACAGACATTAAATCATCCAGAACTGTCATCCAAGTCAGACATCTTCTTAAAAACGAGAAAATAAAGAGAAGCATGAGCAGAAATGGAGGGGGGAAATGCAAGAAAATGACACCTTCCTTTATTTAAAGCTTTAAATGCCCAATCATGATGAAATCCTTTTTGCACACATTTTTAGTTTTTCCATATTAATGGCAGACTACTACAGTTAGACTGGATATTGTCAAAATGATGAAGAAGATAGAAAAGCTAATAAAGATGAAGGCAGAAAATAACTCCCTTTCTCTGCACATATATGTTTGAAAAAAAAGTCACTAATAATATTTACTTGGGACTGTTATATGAAACTAATTAAAGAAGAATAAGTACTATAAAATAATAATTAAACGCACAGAAGATGTGGTTATTATTTGAAGTAATACCGCTAGTGCTAACATTACAATAAGAATTTTCTTTTTTATGACAATTTTACATAAGGTTTTTCTTTTCTCTGTGGAGGTAGTGAGAGAAAAGAGGAGGATGGGATTACAAAGACATACTTTGCAGCAGTGGAGCATAATTCAGCCCTACAGGCATTTCCTAAGGCAGTGTGTATATGCAAACACACGACCAGGAAAGTTGTGTGCTCTCTTCAGATGCACATATTTGAAGAGGAAGTTAATATTTTAGCAGTAATCTTATTTAATATGCATCTTCCCTTATTAAGCTCCACTTTCTCAAAAGTCTTGCTTATTCTCCTTAAGCAAGTATTTCCATGCCCAAATCCCACATCTGAATGTAGCAGTGAAAGACACTGGGACACCACAATGAAAAGAAGGGACACAGAGGAGGGTGAAATAATGTGGCTGCTCTATCACATGCATCTGTGCACCAAGGCATTATCAGGCATCCCCTGTGAAACACAGCAGCATGAAGAACACATTTCCATGCAGAACAGACCAGCCTCAAAACACATTAATAAAGTTCACTAACATTCTAATGCGTATCCATTCAAGTACACAGAGCTCCTGGCACTTAACACTGCCTGATGGGTATTATTGCTGAGCTAAGGCTGCAAACTTAGAGACAAATCTATCATTGCTGCAATTCCTCTATAGTGAATAAAGCCCCTAAGACCACTGCTCAGTTCCCAAAGAAGGGAATTTTAAATAACCAGAAAACTCTTTAAATATGCTAAGGATTTCACAATACTTCTCTTGCTTTACAAACCAGGTTTTCTAAAAATCCTGAAATCCATGTTAGTGTCCAAAATGGTAAGACATACTATAGTTAATCAATTTTAAAATAAAGTGAAGGACCCATTTCCTTTTCCTCAGTAATTTTTATTTAATAGTTGTGGTTTGGGATTATTTTCCTGTACTGGAGCAGAGTCATTCATATTTCCATTTAGGCCAGAGGTTTTTGCAGCTATATTAAGCACAAGGAAATATGTGATAAAATAAATCCTCTAAGGAAGATACAACTCCAGCTACTAGTTCAGGAAAAGGAAAAGAAAATGGACAAAGTGTAGTCAGCTCCCTCCTTTATATTATGGAAAATCCTGTTTCTGTTTGAAACCTCCCAGTTAAATACTGTATTTGTAAAGAACTTTATGATGTTCCAGCACTAAAGCAAGCCATCATAAACAATCGCAAGAATAATTTATTTTTCATAGTGTTGACTACATGAAATGTACCAGAGATATCTGTGAAACCTTCTATAAATATATTTTTGGTGGTAATCAGCACAATTACTGACACTATCAGAGCTGGAAGCTCAGCTGAGGAATGAACCCAGTACACTCTGCAACAGCAATGAAAAGCATCTGTGGAAATCTGCAGCAGTGCTGCCTTTTCAGGGTCTTATTTTTACCCCAACTAACTCTGCCAAGAGGCAATTTCTCAAATAAATAAGCCCACAAAGAATGCATCTACTGTACATTTGACTGAAAAATAACCTGGATTTCCTCAGCCTGCATTGAAGTACTTTAATAGCTTTTATCTCAAGGTGTAACAATGCATCACTTCCATAGAACTACAGATGGTTTGGCTTGGAAGGGACCTTTAAGCTCATGCAGTTCTAAACCCCTGCCATGGGCAGGGACACTTTCCACCAGACCAGGTTGCCCAAAGATCCATTCAACCCAGCCTTGGACACTTCCAGGGATGAAGCATCCACATCTTCTTTGAACACCCTGTGCCAGGGCCTCATGACCCTCACTGTAAAGAATTTCTTCTTTATGTCCAATCTAAATCTACCCTCTTTCAGTTTAAACTATTGTCCCTTGTCCCTACAAGCACTTGTATAAAGCTCCTCCTATCTCTCTTGCAGCCCTCTTTACTGGAAGGCTGCTCTAAGGTCCCTCAAGAGCCTTCTCTTCTCTTCTCTTCTCTTCTCTTCTCTTCTCTTCTCTTCTCTTCTCTTCTCTTCTCTTCTCTTCTCTTCTCTTCTCTTCTCTTCTCTTCTCTTCTCTTCTCTTCTCTTCTCTTCTCTTCTCTTCTCTTCTCTTCTCTTCTCCAGGCAGAACAACTCCAACCTTCCCAGCCTGTCTTCATAAGAGAGATGCTGCATCTTCCTGAAGTGCAAACCCACAAATCTACCCATCTCCTGGTCTAACTTGTTTTCCAAAGGTATGCTTTCACCCCAATATATTTACTCTGAAGCCAGCGGGGAGTGGGTAGCAGCATCTCCAGCCTTTCTTAACCCTACTGTGTGTGTCCCCTGACCACACTCACCAACTTTACTGTTGGTAACAAATAAACAACAGGTTCACATTGATATGGTGGTTTCTGCCCTTCCCTTCTCAGCTGCCTTCTTTTCCAAACACTATTCCAACAGCAGAGCACAATGGTGAATAGCTCCTTACCTCTGCCTTCCCCTGTACTTTGTATTGGATTACTTCTATTCAAGGACTGACCCATTTCATTTCTGTAAAAGACAGTTTCTGATGTAAGCAGCAGTACATCAAAAGACCCAGATCTAGTATAAATTAATAAGTAATGTAGGTTATGTGTCTCATGCAGTAAGTGCTGCTTTCTCTTGCAGATGTTATGCATGAAAACACAGTGAAGTTGAGTGGCTTTAGCATTCAGGCTAAACATGCAAGTACATTTCTTAAGGGAGAGCCTTGCTGAACTACATACTATGTCACATTAAATTTTCTGCAGGATTAACTTCACGTTCCTGTGCTGTTCTCATAACGGGCATCCTTTTACTACACTAAAAACTCTCAGTCTTTTTAAAATTTTTACTATTCATGCCAAGGCTTGTACCACAGTCACCTTTCTTCCTCACAGAGATGAGGGATGCCTGCAATACTTCTTTTTCTTTTCTCCTGCCAGCACACTGGCACTCACAAGCCATGCCCATAAGCATCACCACACTCTTCCTTCAAAGGATTCATATGTAACACTGGACAGATTCAAATCCTGCAGAAAGACTCATCCTCATCTCTAGATTGGATGGCAATCAAAAGAGAAAATTTGGGTTTCAGCATGGCTTTTCTCATCTGCATTTCATAGAATAAGCTTATCAGCCTGCTTTATCAGTACCCAAGGCTGGGTGTGAATAAATGGCTGTCAGCTGAAGCCCAACCTACACAAAGCACCTATTAGTCAAGTTAGGAAAATAGGCAGAAAGACAACAGATATCCCTATGCTGATTTACTGACTTCTGAGTACCAAAATAAAATTAATCCAGTGTCCTGTTAGCTCCCTAGATGTGCTAACCTTTCAACCTGCAGAAAGGCAGGAGTGTTTCTCCCTTACAGATTTTTGACAGTAATGAACTGTCCAGTTAACACTGTGTTTTTGCTTTCATAAGAACCAATAAGGAGATTTGCCATTTACAGATAGGAAATATATGCACTTTACTGGCATAAATGTACCCAAAGAATGTGAGTTTTTATCTGGTGCAGTCCTGCAGGACTTGCTGCAGGAAACCTCTTCTAACACAGTGAGCACACTCTCATCCATTAAGGCATCACCCATCTACAACTTCCCTGCTGGTCTGATTTTGTACACTGCAGATGCTGCTGCTTTCCACTGCTCATGTCAAGCTAGACAAACTGCAAAAGTAACAGATTTAAGATTTTTCTCAGGCAAGAACACAGTGTGACTAACTGTTTTCTCTGGAACTAATTCCTTCCCTGGTTGACACTCTGTAGGTGAAAATAAAAAGCTCAACATCTTTTTTAAATAAAAAAGAAAACAGAATTAAAAAGCAGACAAGCTAAAAGTGGATCATCCTCAGAAATATAATTGTAGAGACAGATAATTTGGTGTCTGTTGGATATCCAATTCCTTCCAAGGGGAAAAAAAAAGCTATATGCTTCTCATAATGCAAAACATACACTGGTCTTCAGATGTGGGAATACACCAGAGAATAATTTCCACCCTGAGCAATGAATGAGAGCATAATATAGAGTACCTTTAAACAAGTACTGCAGTGGCCTCTTACATCCAGAGTTTCCAGGAAGGGAAAACATCTGTAGAATATTAACTGACCCAAGAAATGTTTAATGGGCATTTGTCAGAAATGTTACTCCAGAAACACATTCAGACTAACTGGTAGAACTGTGTCAGAATTCAATATGGGTGAATATATGTACACACAGGCATATACACATGTACAAATGCCACATTTTGATAAAATCCACACTCTGTTCTGACACGAGCCACCAGCATAAGCCACTGCTCTTCTCCCTCTCTCCAGTGCCGTCTCCCCTTGCCAGCTATTCTGCACTCCTGCCTGAAAATTTGTCTTAACAAACTGGAGGTGAGGAGACCACCAGGGCTGGAGTACTGCAAACAACTGTGCACTTGTTTCAACAAAAGCAGTATCAAGGTATCACAATCCAAACATGTAAGAAAATATGAGTTATTTGCCAAAAGAAACTAAAGGTTCTGCATCTCCATTTACTTGTCTAGGTTTCACTCTGCATACACAGACATCTCCATTAACTGCAGAAGAATACACAGAGCTATGCATATGTTTGAGAGCTAAAGCCAGGATCAAAGTTAGCACACTAGCCATATTTTCACTTCTTTTGGTTTTAAGCCAGAGCCATAATTGGTAAATTTTAAAGGTCCTCATTTCAAATGAATTCAAAATGGACAGAAACACAGAACAGAAGCAGCACTACTGAAAAATATTTCCTAAAGGTAAAAAGACTGTTCCTCTGTACAAGATTCAGCATATGTGAAAGAAATAATCAAGAGCTGCTAAGGCTGTAGTGAGACGAATACTACAAACTAGCATGATTAAATGAAGGAGAAAAACAGCCCTAAGAAGAGCTTTCTTCATTCTGCCTTAGCTGTGGTTACTCCTCCTTTCCATACCATGCCCTTCCATATGCCAACTATTTATACAGCTACAGAATGATCCAGCAGCTTATCCCACTGGAAACAAACTTTTCTTTTTGGCAATGTCTTAGGAATTGATCTGTGTTAGACTGCTCCCTTAGTAGTAGAAACAGCTTATGAAGTTTAGGAAACATCCTGTGCCCTCTCAAATTAAAAGGCCTACCCAAAAAAAAAAAAAAAAACCCAAAACACAAACAAAAAAACACAAAAGCATACCAGCACCATTAAAGACTGATTTACCTCTTTTACTTCTCACAGACAAGTCTCATCCCCTTCACACACAGCTTCTGTCCCTTGGCCCTCAACACTCCTTTGGATTTGTTTGCAAAGGGCTGATGAGAAGTCCCATGTGATCAAGTCTGCATGGTTTACACAGGACATTCCTCACTACATGGTCTATACAGAAATATTTCTCACTACATTTACTTGAGAGACTTTAGGGAGATCAAAGGTCTAATGAAAGATGGTGCAACCAGCCACCTCCGCCTGAAAATGCCTAAATAGACAAGCAAATTGACCTGTGACTTAGTGTCCCTACAAAGTAAAATACAAATCCAATCAAATTCAGTATAATTACTCCTGTATTTGCTTTTGCAGGACTTCTGGTCATCCTACAACTGTTTTGCATAAAAAAGATGAGCATATTCCTCAAAGGGGATATAACGGAGTTCATCTAGGGTATTAAGCAGTAGTTTTCCTCCATTTTTCTTCACTGACATGCTGATGAATTATATCCATGAAACACAGGTTTAATGGGATATTCTGCTACCTTAATGGAAGATCAGAGCTGCTATTTTTAACACAATGTGTCAGACCATTACAATTTCTTCCATCATTCTGAATACAGCATAAGGTTAAATAAATTGTGATAAGATATTGCTGCATGCTTAACACAAGAATTCCCTGAAAGCTATGAGGGGCAGAGATGGTCCATTGAGAGGTAACCAGCGTGAAACAAATAAAACATCACCCTTTCCATAAAAGCCAACATCAAATTCCTTGCGGTCACAGAAGTAATTTTGAAATAAAAACAGGTAAGAAGAGTGAATTGGATATAATTTTAACTATCAAATAAACAGAAGAAAGTCTTTCCTGTGAAGGTAGTGAGACTCTGGAACAGGTTGCCCAGAGAAGTTGTGGACATCCCATCCCTGGAAGTGTTCAAGGTCAGACTGCATGGGGTTTTGAGCAACCTGGTTTAGTGAAAGGTGTCTCTGCCCACAGCAGAAGGGTTGGAGCTAGATGATTTTTCATATCCTTTTCAATGCAAGCCATTCTGTGGTTCTATGTTTCTATGAAATATGCAGAAAGAAGCTCTTTGACAGAATGGTTGTGGGTCCAAGGGGTCTGGCTGAAAATCATGATAAAGAGCAATACTGCCATTCTGGTTTAATTTTGGATGGGTGAAGCAGCTAAAGGAGTACCCTTGAGATCAGCTCAGGAACTGAAAATCCTAAAAGGCATTGCTGCTGCTTCTAATTCACCATGGCCAACAGGACTGACAAAAGGGAGTGAGGCTGGCTGGGGTGGCAGATAGGAATTGTCTTGATATCTGCACTGCCATGTGTCTCATCCCAGATGGGTGGAACAGTCCATTTCTGCTTCCAACCCCTGCAGCATCATTTATTCAGTCTTTGTTCTCTAATGAATAGATGATTTTAACAATTTATGTTAAAATTTTTCCTTAGTACACAAACCGCTTCTTTCTGTGGCCCAAACTGTTTCCTAAGATTGCAAATAATTCCCTTCCTTCATATATATTGATTTGTAGCTTGTACAGATTGTGCTCAGGTTCCCCAGTGAACGTTTTCTTCTGGACTCTTTTAATTACCAGCTGAGCCCACAGTGGAGTTCTAGAGTATTATTCCAAAGGGCATACACTGCATAAAACCTGCAAGGAGTGGAAAATGCTACCCAACAGATTATTCTGGGAAATGGAAGAAAAATAATCTCAAAATTCTGGACACAGTTAGGAGCTTGGCAACTGCACAGGCTGCTCTGCTCCCAAACGTTCAGTAAAGAAAATGCTGAGAGTATTAAAGCCCATACACAGAAGTTTCCTGCAAACATTAACTCTTAAACATATGCAGCAGTGGTTATGAGGCAGTTACTTTGAAGTAATCAGACTAAAAGGTTTAGATTAAAACAAGTAGACAGTTTCTTGAGCCTACAAAAAGCCCTTTTTCCTTCTGGACTGTCAGGATAGCCCACGAATTATTCCTCAAACAAACCTAGTTGGTACTCACAATATTAATATAATGTAAAATGACAATGACTAGTTATTGTTATTACCATTTTCTCTCATCCTTGCTTTTGATCTCTCAGTTTTTTGTGAAGACCCTCTGAAGGGAGGTATGCTCTAATCTTCCACATCAATTAACATTTTAAACTATGCTCTTATGCATAATTTTAACAACTCCCTCCAAATGATAAGGTGTTTTTATCCCATATGCAGTCTTCATGAACAGCACTTAAAAATACTACTGTAACCCTCCAAGCCCACCCTGGGACTCTTCTCACCTGGAATCCATGCTCTGAGATTCCATAACTAGTGTTTTTGCACAAACTTCTTCTTTATTTTTTCCTAAACTCCTAAGCAGTACTGGGTCCATAAATCTTTCACCAATCACACAACACTTCTTTCTACAGCTGTTCTTTCATGTTACATTGGAATTATGTGCAGAGTTCTATTCCCTATTCTCTGCTTCACAGTAAAGCAAATTGTTTAGTCATTTGTGGACTTTTCCTGTTTCCCATTTATATCAACCTGAAAGGCTCAAATGCTTCATGAACAATAAAAAAGGAGAAAAATGCTAACCCCTCCTCAAAGATATGCATGTGTGCATCTTCATGCAAGCTCAGAGGGACAGAAAGAAAAAGAAAAGAGAAAACAGAAAGATGCTGGCACCTAAGACCCACAGACCTGTGCTCTGTATTCTCCTGCAACTCACAGGAACATAGTAATGGAGACTGTAATTTCTGGTCTTTAATCCCTCTCACCAGCACTGAGCAAATTGCACTGTGGTCCTAACCTTCCCCACCCAATTTTTCCTACGTGGAAATTAAGTGGTGTTTCCCACAAGATATTCTAGTTTGTGTGAACTGATGTTTGTAGGACAGGCAGACAGAAAAACAGACTGAAAGATTTCAGAACTCCATTCAGCTACACATCTGCCTTGTCCAAATATACATATTTTCTTTGACTTAGAGTGCCTAAGCTGTGGTTTTGAGCTAATGACTCAACTCACGTTTTCATGCTTCATGTGTTTCAGGAGACGCAGCTCTCGGTAAGCTCGTTTGGCAAAGAGTTCAGACTGAAACGGGCGGTACAATTTCTTAATGGCCACTTTGGTACCACTTCTTCCATCGACGGCTGAGCTTTAAGAGAAAAGAAAGAGTTTGGTGAGCAAGGACCGAAGCAAGTCTGCAAACCCCAGCAAACCCGGCCAGCCGCTGCATCCTGCCCCACGCTGCCGGGCCCTCGGGGGAGACCACCGCCCCAGAGCATCTCTGCCAGCAGCCATCTCACTTCGTTCCTTTAAAAGCCTGCCAGGCTCCGTGATGAAATGCAGACAATTATCAAAAGCTTTAAAGAGGAACATCTGCGGAGTGGGGGGGAAAAAAATCCCCAAACTAAAAATAAGACAAAAAATTTCACTAAACACCCATGCCCACCACCAACGCAGAGCCAAACCGAGGGGCCCGCCCCAAGCGCTAGAACACCCCGGGCTTCAGGGACGCTGCCGCTCCGGGGCGCCGCGGGCCGGGGTCGGCAGCGGCGGGCAGCGCTCCCGGGCAGGGCTGGGGCAGCGCTCCGGGCTCTGCTCGCTCCAGGCACGGAAAGCGACCGGGTCGGCTCCCCCCGGCGGAGCAGCCCGGCCCGGGGCGGCCAGGTGAACAGCGGGGCCGCCCCTCTGCACCCGCGGGGCCGGCGGCACCGGGCGGGGTCAGCGCGGGTCCGGACAACAACCGGGAAAAGTTGGCAGGGAGCAACGCGCCAGAGGGCCGGTCCCGGCAGCATCCCCGGGCCGGGACAGAGGCCGCCGCCCCCGCCGCCCCGCTCACCACACGGCTCCGTAGGCGCCGGACCCCACCGGCTGCAGGTCCCGGTAGCGGTCCCGCACTTCCCAGAGGGTCTTGGTGATCTCCTGGCGGTAGAAGCCGTTCTTGGGGGAGGACATGGCGCTGCCCACCCCCGCCGGCTCGCGCCGACAAAGAGCCCGGGCCGGGGGAGCGGGAGCGGCCGGCGCCGCCGAGCCGGGCTGCGCTGAGGGGCCGGGCCTCAGCCAGCGGCGCCGCCCGCGCCCGCCCCGCGCAGCCCCGCCGGCAGCACCGCCCGCCGACAGGGCTCACCCCGGGGACCGGCACCGGCATCCGCACCGGCCCGGCAGCGCCCTGCCTCCCCTCCAGCCCGGGAGCCTCGGGCTGCGCTCCGCCGAGGCCGGAGCGCGAAGGGCGCGGTGTCCCGGCGGCGGCGGAGCGCGCCCGGCCAGGGAGGCAGGTGCCGATGCTCTCGCTGTCCGAGCGAGTCCTTGCAGTGCGGACCAAACCCCTCCCGGCCGTCTCTTCCCCGCTACGGGCCCCGCCTCAGGCGGGGCTCGTTTGGCGTTTGTGCTCAGGCTCCGGTGAGGTGCCTTCGGCTGCTGCATCGACGTGTTAAAAAGTACGAGAGGCTGCAGCTGACAGAGATAAGTGAGCTTTTGTATGGCCTCTGCCCTGAGACTAATAGCTGGGGTCCCCAGATCATCCCAGTGTCAGACCATAAGTTACAACAATATTTCCTAGAGTTAAAACCAGCACACACTTGGTTCAGGTGCTCAGAGCAAGTCGTCTTGTGCATGACTGAAGTGAAGTGGAATGTTGCGGCAGTGGCTTGAAATGATTGCAGTGCTGGAGTATGGACAAGAGCAACCTTCTCAGTAGCTCTGTAGTAAATAGGCCTGGGCCAGCAACATGTGTAAGGCAAAGACCTGGTTTAAAATATGTTTTATGTGTTCTCTGTATGAATATAAAATTCTTGTCCTTCAGGGTCTGGCAAAGCCTTTGTTTTGTTTGACTTCACCCCTGAACAATGTTGCTGAGGTTAGATAATTCAGATTTGCTGTCATTAGAGTTCAATTTGTGGTTTAGCTCCAAAGAGGCAATCTGGACAAGTTTCATGGCTCCCAATGCTGTTTTGGTAGTTGTCACGGGCCCAGCCCTTTTGGTGCCTGTCTACCAAATGTGGAAGAGCCACCCTGCCCTTGCTCCTCTTGGGGTGCAGGAGGAGCACAACCTTCCAGCTGCTAGCCCTGTGTTCAGTGCTGCTCTCTGCTGACCTGTTCCAATCTCTGGTTTAGTGAGAATGGAGAGCAGCCTTCTGGCATTTAGCAGTTAAAGTGAGGCTTGTGAGAAGTGTTAGATCAATGGTACATGTTTACTTTTAAAACTCCACTGCCCCAGGAGATTATTTTTTAATTTCTGACATCCCTTCTATGCTATCTGCCATTCAGATGTTGGCTGGAGTGATATGTGGTACAGGTAAGGTGAAGGATACAACAGCTTTCTCTCATTTTGAACTAATCCATTAGTTAAATTACTTTTAATTACCATTATATATGTTTCTAGAATAAAGAGGATAAGTTCTGCTTGTTATCCCTCACTTACTTTTCCTTTATCCAGTTGTGACAAAGTGATACTTTTTTACTGCTTGCTTTTTATCAGGGCAGAAATTAAATTATTTTGATACAATAGATAAAAGTACTAACTTAGCATCAAGAGAAGTTCACTCTTGTGCAGAAGCTGAAGATATTTCAGAGCAACTTTTAAAAAACATTTTAAATTGACAGAGTTATCCACTGCTGGTTTTCCCATGTTTTTCCTTCAGTAAGTATTTAGGCATACTTTGCTAGAGATGGATGAAGTAGCTGTGTAGGTCAAATATAAGACCAGCTTTCCCCACCAGGTCACACATACAGGAGATGAGCTGGTCAACTTACTGAAAAGACTAGGAAATCAACACTGTCGTAACAAGGGAAGCTTTGTCTAATAAACCATTCAAAATGTCTATGAAGGGAACGAGTCAAGAAACTTGAGTCCATCCACAGCTGGTAGATCTTACAGCGATGTCACAAACTGCACAATCTCTGCATCCTGCTAGGCTCAGCTGGATACATGGTGATGTTTTCCCGAAGACAGTTTGTTGCCAGGGGACTGACTGATAGGTGCTACAGCCATATCTTATTCTGGGCAACATGTGCTTGACAGGATGGATTTTAAAAAGAGTGCTATCAGATATTTCTGTTTCTGGTATACATTTATTGTAAAGTTAATAGAAAAAAAGGGGTCTTCTTCAGACATCATTAACAAAAAATAATAAATGCATTAATGGTGCAAAAATTGTACTTTTCTAATGCTCATCCCATAAAGGAAAGATTTAAGGGGTACCAGAATGTGTTGGGTTTTCTTTTAAGAGCCAACTTTTGATGTGCTGGATGGTTGCCATCAGCTGCAAAGCATATGAGGTAAATGAGATGGTACAGTATTCTTTCGGTACTCTTTCTAATCCCTCTGATAACTGAGAGCTCTATTTCCCTTCAGCCTGGAGGTGAAGCTTTGGTGCTGGAGCAGAAGCTCTACAAGCAAGCAGTGAGAAATCTAACCATGTTTTCCTGAGAAATCCTACATGTGTGAAGTCTGGTGAGAGAGTTTGATGGCAAAGCTGCTCACCACCAGCTACCACTTGGAGATTACAAAATGGCACATCCCTGTTTGTCAGGAGCTGAACTGTAGGTGAGCTGCTAGGCCCTGGTGCAGGAGTGTGTCAGTGTGAGCGGGGAGAAGGGACCGACACTGATCTCCAGTCCAGATAATGTGCTGGAAAGGAGATCATACAAAGTCCTTTGAAGAATCAAACATCTTCCCAACTTTCTGCCATTTTATATGTCTGTCTTTCATATGATCGTTTTATTCTTGATACACTAATTCATATATGAATAATTTGGCTGTGTAAAACATACTTTAAATGTCAATAAACATAAAATCTTGCTGAATTGTCAAAAGCTGATTTCCTAGAATATTACTATTTTTTAAGAAGCTTTCTACATGTCCACCTTCAAAAAATACTCCGTGCCTTACTTAAACCTGTTGCCATGGAGGAAGTAAGTTCATTCTATTTATTACAACAAGACATAAAGCTTAAAAAATAGTAATTAAAAAAAAATCTCAGTTTTAATCAGAAAATACTCCTGTGCTATTTTGTCCCCACCCTTCCCCGGTGGAGTCACTGCCAACTATTTTGCAACTTTTTTGATTTTGTCTCTCTGCCCAATGATCAGGGTGTTTCAGTTCCAGTTTCTGTGACACGTAGCCCTCCTGGGGGCCTTACCATGTTGCAAGGTCACTAAGCCATCAGCAGAAAGGAATAAATAAATATACGCACCTAAGTGCTTTTTTATATTAAAAGATAATTCAAACTATACATTACATTTTTTCAAGAGGTCAAATAAGAGCTTACTAATTATGTACTACTCCATTATTCCTGCTTGCTGGAGGTTGGTGGAGGAAGAGAGGCCAGTTGTAGAGAGTAGTAGATGCCTATTTATAAATCAACTACTTTTAACACTCTCCTAACTTTTTCTTCTCAGAATCCACCGAAAGGTCCTCTCCTACAATAGACTGAAGGAGTTTAATTTTTAAACTATCACAGATTGTTGCAGTATGAGATGATGTGGTTCTACAGAGAAAAAAAAAAAAAACAAAAAACCAAAACTCTTCAAGAATTTCCCAACCCCAATGCAAAAAATCCTATGAAAAGAGCATTAATGGATATCACTGATGGATAGCTTTACTCATTTGTCACTGCATAGTTGTGCACATCTCCTGTTAAATCACCCAAACCATCATGACATTCTTTCCCCCATCTTACCCATCCTTCTCAATGCTGTCTTAGTTTTCTGTTTCCACCTCCATCTAATAGAGAGCTGGGCAGGACAGGAATACTTTATGTAATTTTTGCACAGAATGTAATTTAACTATGGGTTCTTGATTAGAGCAATCAGGCTTTAATATAAAATAGGCATCCACAGGATATTACTCTATAAGGAACAAAGTATTGCTCAGTGGAGGCTGCCAGTTATGGCAGATTTAGTGTATAGTTGTCTCAGAGCTGCAGCTGTGATTCAGTGTTTCTACTGTGTTCAGTATTACTTGTGATTAAATTGGAACCTAAAAGGACTGGCTAAAACCTCTGTGCTATGGTACATATCTTAGTATGTGACAATAATTGGAGCTGGGGGACTGTGGGAGTGCAAAAAGAAGCATTTGTATGTCTGCAAGATGGAAGCCTAATTGAAGAGTTTCGCTCATTATGTTGAAATTTCTGGTCTAATGGATTAAGTGTCAGATTGGTTGGAAGATCAGTGTTCACACAGAAAGCTCACAATATATTCCCTCCTTGTAGTGAAAACTTAGACCCTTTTAGGTGTATCAGTTCAATATTTTATTTTATAGCAGAAAGAAGGGCAGTGGCAACAACACTAATGTAGCTTTCTAAATCTCTTGGTACTTGTGCCTTAAAACCCCTTACCCAGACTCATAAATTAATGACACTTGATACTCTCACTTGTGCAAATGTACTGATTTTCTAAGAACCAGTGTTTGCAGCCATAAACACTGGCAGCAGTAGCAGCAATGTGTGACAAAAAAAGCAGATGCTTTTAAAGCAAAGTGAAGTATTGCTGTTAATTCCTAAGGAGACTGATCTTGTCGAGTTTGAATCTCTTTCTGCTGCTAACAAAAGACATAGTTTACTCCATTTACAGTAAAATTCTCTTTTCATGAGAGCTAAATCTTTACCACTGCTCATCTGTCAGGGATTCTTATGCCAAGTCAGTAATTTACAGATGTAGCAAAGGATACTTTAATACTACTACTTAATTTGTGCTGCAGCTCTGTACAGTACTTTTTGGACAGATTCATCTTTGACCAGGTCCCAAGAGTGGGGAAAGTGGAGGTCTGTTTTCTTGTTATGATCCTGGAGCACATGTGACAGGAAGAAAGGAAGGAAGTAACTTTTGTATTGACTGCTTCCAACCTCTGTCAAAGTTTCTTTTGCTGCCAACATTTTGTCTTTGAAAGGACTGCTCCCCTCCTGACCCTTAGGGTGAGCTCAGTGTCAGATCCTGCAGCACACTGACCCTCCTTCCCTCTTGCTTTCATGTGGTACACCATATCAAAAAAACCACCAAGAGCACGACCTGGAATTCTGCAACAATGCTGTCTAAATAATGACTCTACCTATTGATAATGATGTATTTATTTTCATATATCAGTATTGATGACCTAATTTCCTATCCCCTCCCCCCCCCCCCCCAATAAATTTTTGAACTTATTAGTAACCCTGCTATTTCAGACTCAAGTAACCACTTTGTGTCTTCAGGGTAAGGCACATGATATCCTCTAAAACAGTCCTTTTCCTATAAACTGTCCTTGGTTTTTCTTTCCATTGGTCTGTTGTAGATTAAAGGTTTTTTATTCCTGTCTGCTTTGGCTGTGTCATATCAATTTCCTGTTGCTGGGTTTCAGTGCTAATGAGGTAAGGAGCTTAAAAAACAAAGTTGCAGGTTCTAAAAGTGTTGTGTATATTTAGGCATGTCGAAAGACTGAGATGCATACAAAAGATTTTCCTTTTGCAAGACCTTTTGCTGCCAGAGATGATAAAATTACTAGACTTGGGGTTGCACTAACCTTGATTAGAGTGAGATAATAAATACTAGCAGTGATTTCAATTCACTAGGTGGATGGATAACAAGCTCTTGTGACTGAAAGCTGAAATGAAATAAATTCAGATTAAAAGTCAATTGCTAACAATGGCGGTAACTGACCAGAGAAAGCACTTGGACAGCTGTGTCCTGCCCACTGGAAGCCTGAGCTGCCTCCTCTATGTGCAAAGCCCAGCCATGCTCCTCCTTCCCCTCTGTGCTTTGCAGGTGGCCAGGGATGAGAGTACCCTAATTTAGTGTGGGTTAAAACCTATGCTGCTCTCCTCAAGCATAAATGCAATGTATAGGGCACCTGCAAAGGCACGAGTGTGCTACTGAAAGTAACAGTGCTGTCAGGAGATTAAACTCCTGCTGTTTAAGCAGGAACCACTACAAGTTTTGCAAATAACATTTGGGCCGTGTAATCAATGCCTTCATTAATGACATTTTTAGCAAATATTTTTTTATAAAAGCTTTATATTTACTTTTTAAAATTTACTTTTAAGCCATCTGCCTCACCAAGCCTGACAAAGCCCTCACTCCTCTATATTTACCTCCATCTGCCTGTTTGAGTTGGTAGATAAATGTTTTCTTCCATCTGTGCTCAAATGATAAGCATTGTCAGTGCTAAGCCTCCCACCTTTCTGTCCCATTGGAGTACTGGCTTTCCAATTACCCTCTCCTGCTGTTGTAAACTGATAAAGTTATCAAATTATAGTCTCATGTTGGATTGCCACAAGGGAGCTGGTTACCTACTCTAGAAAAA
Source organism: Calcarius lapponicus (assembly GCA_039654755.1). Taxonomy (NCBI): domain Eukaryota; kingdom Metazoa; phylum Chordata; class Aves; order Passeriformes; family Fringillidae; genus Calcarius; species Calcarius lapponicus. Next base: position 626,195 of record JBBFKN010000028.1, on the reverse strand, counting down.
TACTTTAATTATTGGTTTTTGAGGTCTAAATAATTACCTTCATTTTGCACATCTAGGAAAAAGATGTCTGTCTCCCTACCGTTTTTCTTGACATTAAAATGAGATGATTTACAGTTTTTGATGGTAATTCATTAATAAGGGCTGAGCTATTGTTGCCCATTACTGTCACCTTCGATTAGTTTAAATGCGGCTATGACCATGTTCTTCCTACATAATTTATCTCCTAGAAAAAACCCCTGCATCTCTGAATGTCAAAGAAAATATTCAGAGGAAGATTCAGAGTTACCAGAAGAAATTTTGGAAGCAACATAAAACTTTCTTTCTACCTCAAGTGGCAGAACTATGGCAACCAGTTTTACCCATCCTTTGAAGCACTTTACAATGGCCACCCTCAGAGCCAGGAAACCAGATTTAACAAATGAAGGGACAAACCCCATAATAAATTAATTATAGTCGGACACAAAAAGTTCTTGTGAAATCTCTTTACTTCATCTTTGCCTTTCCAACTGAAATGGAGCTGCCAAATAGGCTTGTAAACTCAATATCAGATTTCAGAGAAAATAAAGCACTGAGTTACTTTTAACTGGCAAACGAACAAATTTAAAAAATGTTTAAGATATGGCTAAGTGAATATTTTCCTTATGTAGTTAGACAAATAGTTTAAAGATTTAGAACTTTTTCACCTATTTTAGTCAGCATGAAATTCAGTCATTGCATGATCATTAGAAGCCTCATCCAGCTTCATAGGAAGCCAAAGTAACAATGGCTGACAGCACTTCAACGGAGTCACAAGAAATCCATGCAGGCATTTACTTTCAGATTAACATGCCCTGGGGAAAGCTGAATACAAGTGGTTGCATTTCATTGGATGCAAGTGTTGGATAACGGGTCAATATTGCCAAAACAGTCTATCACTTAGTCCACAAATTAGAAGCATATTTTCTAGATGGAATGCCTATTTCTATTTCTGAAAAAAGCAAAGCTCTTGGACTTCATTTTTTGTTTTTAAATCTGTTTATTAAGAAAAAGCCTTTCTTTTTACATAGAAAAAATACAGAGGAAAGTAAATGCAGTAGAATCCATTACCTTATATAACTGCTATACAATTGAATATTAATGACAGAAGTTTCAGAAAACCTAAATATTATAAAAAGCCACCTTTAAAATAAGACTCTGACAGAGCAAGACACAAATTAAACATTAAACAGCTGTGAATCACAAGTGTGTACAAAGACACAGCTAATACAATACAAGAGGCCTTGTGCCAAAAGGATGTTCCTGTCACAGTATTATGCATGTTATGTTCCTGCATACAGTATAATGGAGGAATCAGATAAATTTGATTCTTTAAAAAATCTTGGTATCTGATGTATTCTGCAATTTTTAAATTTAATTTTCCAACTTTTCAGAGTCAGAAAACCTTTAAAATTTTGCTTAAAAAGAAACTCCAATGAGAATGTGTCAAATTCTTGAATCTCCTTGTTTTGTCATGTCTTCCAATGGCAATTATTAGATTACTTTCCCAAGGATTTTGTGAAAAAATAAGACAGTGTGGAATATTTAATTCAAAGCTGTGAACTGAACTGAGCACTCCTGCACTGCCCTCTGTGACAGCCTTTGCTGAAGCTTGCAGAAGTCTACAGAGCTCTGCTGCAGTACCATCAAGGCACCTTCCTGTAAACCCAGGCAAATTCACCAACAGTCCAGCAATGGCATGGTGAGGAATACACTGGGAAGTAAAACTGTCTCACAAATGGGTATTGTGCAGATTGAAAAATAGATGTGGAAAATAATGAGAACGCACACTTGAATGGCAAGAGAAGAGAAAGATTTATTTTTACTGACTTTCAACTGATGTTAAGATTGCTTGAGAGACATCCAGTACATGTGTAAGACCACCACAGATATGACTACATATGCATATTCTGTCTATCTCACTACCACGCCCTCTCTTCATAAAGGCACTAACTATAAATAGAACGAAAACAGACAGATAAAATGCCACCAAAAAAAAAAAAAAAAGGATTGCTTGTATGGACTTCTTGTTTATGTTTGTATACATTCATGCTTTAAATGTACAATTTTAAAATTAATTTAAAAGGTCACCTTTATTTTGGCAATACAACTGATAAAATGAAACATGCAGAACACATAGCTTGACAGAACTCAGTGCATAATTTTGTCAGAATGAAGCAGTTCTTTACCACCCTTTGTGATTTGGAAATACATTCATATTACAAGGCAAAAAATACCCCCACCCAAACCAGACATCTGGCTTCTGTTTAATGCATCTGTTTTTCCACATCTCCTTCAACATCTTTGGATAGTAAAATCTATGTCTGACCACAGGTTAAATTGTATGGTTATATTTTAACAGTCTTCATAGTGCAGCAAGGCAAGACAGAGCTGCCTGTATTCACTGTTCTATCTCCAGGCTGTCCATTTTTAGGTCGGGTGGTTTAAAGCTATTCACTTCTTCATAGGTAAGTTCTGTAGAGGGGGTGTAAGGAAGAGAGAGGAATTAGGTGATATTTTTCTCCAAAAGAAAAATATTCCAGACTAAACAGTTCTACGGATATACGTGACCTGTAGTTTGTATTTACAGCCTCTCTAGCATCCAGGTCCAAAACCAGATTGAATTCACTAGAAATCCTCCTCTTAACCTCAGATTACAAATTAGACTCACAAATACTGTTATTGTACAATATGACTGTCCCCTTCAACTAATTACTAAAACACACAGGCCCTGAAATGAAAACATCAATTACACTGTCAGATGACCTGCCAAAATGTAATACACAACAATATGTAATGGAAAATGGAAACTTCAGAAGCACCTAGATAGAATTTAAAATGTACACTTTTAACTGTGGAAAACATTCTTTATCATCTCTCAGTCAGTTGCCTTCAATTATATATCATTTGCAATTCTGTGCTAATTCCTCAGAACCCTGGTTTGCTGTTTTTTTTTTGTTTGTTTGTTCAGTTTTTTAAAATGTTTTACTGTAGCTGACTTAATTTTATGGTACTCTGAAATTATTTTTTTTTGTCTTAGAAGCATGAAACAGCTTTCATCAGCAAATTCTATATTCATCAATAGCTAGAAACATGGGTTACTTGCTATGTTACCCTGCTTTGGGAATAACCCTTTATCTTTTCATGCTAACAGTCATGTCCTGTTCTCTGCCTTGGACATTAATGGAATATGTTGTCAGTGGCTACCTCTTTTGAATTTTCTCAAATTAGATGCTGCTTTTTAAGGACTAAATCCTGTTTGCATATGGCTAACTTCAGGTATTGGCATTACTTCAAGTTGTTTTCCAAATAGTGATGTTTAAATCATATCAAACTCATGCCTATTAGCTTTTTTATTACGTAACTCTGTCTGAGACAGCTGCTATGCCTGCAAGTGTATGTAGGACTGTAAAAAATATGTAAAAATCTTGGTATTGAATCCTGCTTATGCTGTGGTTGTGTTGTGCTGGACCACTGTGTACAGTTTCAGTGAGGGATTTCTGTGAAGGAAACTCTGTGTGCAGAACTCCAGGCACTGGAGGATTTGTTAGGTGACTTTGAGTGACTGACTTATGACTATTACGTAGAATTACAGGCAGCCAGGGAGCAGCTACAGCTGACTGAACTTGGAGAAGCCAGTGTCCTCACAAATCACACACCAGGAACTGTATTAGAAATTATTCTTACTGGCTGTGTGGTTTATGTTCATGAATTTCTTTACCCACTTCTCACTGCACCTACCCAGCAGAGATATGTGCTACTGGAGCAACATCCAAGGAGAGAATGTATAGCATTCAACTCTGAATAGCATACTCTTGGCCTCTAAAATTTTGAAATATTTTCTAACTGATTAAACATGTCAGTAAGAAATCTATGAGCTTGGGTTGTGAGCGTCAGCAGTGTGCAATGAAGGCCAAAAAAACTCTGAAGTGCATAACGTATAAGACAAAGTGTCTGAAATCTCATATTACTTTGGTGCTCAGTCCCTTGAGATCAGGCACCACTGATTTTTAACTTGAACAGAAAAAGAGCAGAAACATGCCAACGGCATCTTGAGAAATTGGGTCAATATTTCATCAACACTACAAACATTTTATCTCATCTTACTTAAATGTGGCACATGCAGTACTTGAAAATAAAAAGTTTATTCTCCAAGATAAAAATACGGCCAGAGGGAGGAAGGAAAAGCAGCAAACCTGCTGTGCGAGTTTGGAGATTTTTCTCTCACACCTTTTTTTAAACCTGAATAAAGAAGGTATTGGATCTGTAGTTCCATCAAGGTCAATGATGTAAAAAATGATACATGAAAAATGCAATGATAAATAATACGATACTGCCCTTCCGAGAGATTTCACCTTCATGTCCTCATTTCAGTTTAGAAAGTGTTAAGCTGTTAAGATCATTGCTGAAATAATTTCAGTGGAGTTTCATCACAAACAGAAATCTGCTTCATGACTCAGAAATTGTTAAACTTTCCTGTTTAAGACTCAGGCAACTGAAAAAGCAGCAGAAAATAAAATCATCCACTCCTACCTAAGTACAACAGCAAATGAACACAGCTCTCAACAAACAAGATGTATGGATGCTGCTGTAGGCTGCCGGGTTTTGCAAAGGAGAGCATGTGTAAGGAGTAAGCAAATGCCAGTCAATCCTCCTTGTTTGTACAGACACAGTCAGCTTCTACAAAAGCCTTTCCAGAGCTCTAGGAGGTTGATTTATTGTAGAGAGAGCAATGACCCCACTATTATCTTTCTTTAAGATACATTTGCTGTAAACAGTTTGCTTTCTCTCCTGTAATGCCCAGGATAAAACATGGCACAAGTGGATGGGCATGAGTAAGACGTGAGAGTATTTTTCATCATAAACCTAACCACTGTGATAATACATTTTTATTGAATCTTTCCCAAGTAAAAGTTACAGGAAATACAAATAGAAACAAAAGAACATTTATTTTATGGAAGCCATATTTCATCTTAAGCCAAGGAAAGACCTTTATTGATAAAGAGAGACCTTTATTGATAAAGAGGAACAATTATTTTTCTACAACATTATTCTCAATTTAAAATCTCTACTAAGGAATTTTTAGAATCATATGTCCTCATTATACAGTGGTGAAATTGGACTGTTCTTTTCGGTGTACTTGCAGTCTAATGTTGAGCCGCCTTACTTCCGTGATACTGCAGTGCAATATGATTGTGTTGCAAGCATGGAAGGTTGTTGCAGTATTTATCAAAGAAAGGTTTTGGGTTGTCACTCCCAAGTAAAATCAACTATCATCTCAAACAGGCCCAATAGCATGGTGTAGTTATTAATCCAAATTCCTTTGCTATCTAAAGAATTATTAACAAAATACACATCTATGTGGACAATATTACTTTCTGGTTCTGGTCAGAACTAGACCAGAATCCCAAGTAGTGTCACTTGCCCCAGGACAGTTACTTCAGCTGGGGATCTGACCTAGAAAACTAAAAGCAAAACAGAATGTGTAATTACCTGGTAGCTAGCATCAGCTTTTAGTTAAGCTTTCATTGCTACAGGGAATCTAGTAAGGAGATGATAGAGGCGGGGAGAGGAAATAGAAGCCTTTCTGTCTGTCCACCCCCACAAGCACACATATGAACTTGTTTGCCTGAGGCTTAAAAGTTCAAATTCCTCTGGCTAGAAATGGAGGAAAATTGTTATTTAAGGCTATCTTCTGCTACATGTCTTAAGCAGTGCATGCAGTTCTAATACCTTTCCACTCTTCGATGGTTCGCTCCTTGTTCTCTATGGACTCGTCGTAGAGCTCGGCCTCAGGTTCATCATCCGGGTCGTGATACTGCACAAAGTAGGGATGCGCGAGTGCTTCCGATGCAGTGATCCTCTTATCGCTGTCTAAAATCAGCATCTTCTCAAGAAGATCCACAGCTAAGGCAAAACCAGAAATGCAGTTCAGAGCCAGAAGAGACCATGAGGAAATAAAAGAAACCATCTATTCTCACTCACCTTAAACATAACTAATATTACTGGCAAAATTTAGGCAACGTAACAAGTGAGTTTTGAAGATTTTGTATTGAGAGCAAAAAAGAGAGCTGAAGAAAGCTTCTGCTTTGTTTGTGGCATGCACAAAGGTTCAGTATAGTCAAATGGAGATCTGATTTACCTCTCTGGATATCCAAGGACTTAATTCTAAAAAAATCTCTGTGTGCTTATAAGGTAATATCCTGTGTTGTGCATCGTGTGCTTAAGTTTGCATTGATCAGGACCAAGCTAAGTAGCTTGTGAATAATAAAGTGTGAGATTACACCTCTAATAAGCTGCCAATGAAACAATCAGATGAAAACCCCAAAGCAACTTCATGGGACCCAGCATAAACAAAATATATTTGAAGTTGACATTTGAGGTATACTAGAAATAAGAGAGAGTTGTATGGCTGTATGGAGAGTTTTTTATGGAAATTTTATCATAACTATTTCAAATACTATTTTTTTTATTGCTTTCATATAAGCATTGGCATTAATTTACGTTTATGCTACTAATGAGTAGCATGCTCCCATGTACTTCAGGCAAATAAATCCCGTTTTTTAATATGGATGTGTTCTAAACTACTTGTATTTGTAAGAATAAAATTTGTATTAGTACACAAAATGAATTCAAAGCATTTTTACTCACAATACTTCCCTATAAAGGGCACTTGATGGAACTGACCTGGTACTGCAGTGAGATGACTCCGATGACTCAAATGTCTTCTTTTAATGTCACAAGAAAAAGTTCACAGAAACATCTCTTTTGCACAGGCAGAACCAATTGATTATACAGAAAAACAATCATACAGAATCAGATCAAAGGTCTGCCTTAGCCCAGTATCCTGTGTCCAACAATGGCTCATATATTCCTAGGAAATAATACTCCAAAGGGTCATTCAAACAGCTATACTTCCTGGTATATTCTTCTGCTTGCCAGCAATTTACAGCTCATGGCCTTCCTGAGCCAGAAATGATGTCTCTAATCTAGACCCCATGACATTTTTATTTATTTCTGCTATCTATAGCTGGCTTTTGCTTTTCATCCATGGACCATTTCCCTTTAGAAGGTTCCAGTAATCTCCATCAGAAACAAAAAGACACAGGCTTCATGACAGGAAAACAGTCTCAGGATGAAAGGTTAAGCAATGCTTTTCTCACTGTTCTGATTATTATTATTATTATATGGGATCATACAGTAAGGAACACAAGGAATGCTTGAATCCCTATGTTAGTGAAAAATTTTATCTGTGTCCGTCTGATTTTCTTACCTAATGGATTGGCACCACGAAACACTGCTTTCAAATCCTGCTGAGGCATATGTGGAAGAGATTCGATGTATTTTCTTGCCTGGAAATAAGTTAATATACTTATGATAAGGGTTAAACTTTGCTCAACAGTAACCACATCAACTCTAAAAAACCAGACATCATATTTTTTATGTTTCTTACACGGGAAATCCTCTTTACATAAACTACAATGTATGACCTTGTTTCATGTCTCAAACACCCACCCCTGTATACTGGACAACAAGCAAGAGAGTTTTAAGCAGGTACATTTTTGTTTAAGGCTTGAGTGTTAGCACTTTAGTTTTCACCTGTGCTTACTGGATCATTGCAGTATATCCCCAGGGAACACATGCATGTAATGCTCAATCAGAAACTGCAGCCTAAATCATCTTTCAGTTACCCTCAGCAAAGTGGTATAACTCAATCTGCAGCCTTTCCTCGTCTCTCTTCTCTGGTGAGATGTAGCTTCACTAACCAAAGAACAAATTCTGATACTCCATGTGAGCAGATTTTCCAATGTTTAACAGAATTTAAGAGCTTGCCTTTTCATTGTGGCTGTGAAAGGTTAATACACACTCAGCTAGTAAAAGCCTGCCTGAATATAGGATCCACAAATGTCAGCCTGACAGTACATGAGCTACAAATTTTTAGGCTGAGGTAGGTAGGTTCACAAGAGAAGAGGTTGCATACTTGAATCAGAGAGAACAGGGAATTCTGAAGAGGAATTGTCAAAAAAGAAGCAGGTGGCTATTCTCTAAATCCATAAAAAAACCTCTGCTGGTCTTTGGACAAACCCTAACTCTTTTAAAACTCTGTTTGTGTTACAGAGATGTCTCTCAGGATTTAGCAGTCCTGTTAGAAGGACACTATGCAGAAGGCTAACTAAGCATCCTTGGCCCATGGAAAACACAGCAACTAATCAACAACTAATCCTAACATCACTGAACAAGATGCAGTGAAAATTACCTCCAACCTTGCCCAGAAATCCTTTGAAAACAAAACAGACCTAAAGTCAAAGTGCACTTACTAGCCTGTCCCCTCTGCATATATACTCACCGCAGAAACCCGACCAGGAGAATCCCATTGTTTAAATGATTCTGAAATACAATTACCATTTAAACTTATATTAACATGAAACACTGACAAACACCTCAGTAACTTGTGCTGAAGCATCCAAGGAGGTCGATCTTTTAGTTTCCAGTTCTTTAATCCTCTACTTATAACTGAAAATAGACTTGGCATTTCAGCAAATCTCTGACATTGCTGTTACAGGAATGTTAAAAAATTGTCCATGTCTGCAAGCTGCATTAAGAAATACCTAAACATAAGGCCAAACTACATGGTAAAGAAGAACTAGAACGAAGAAACTCCTTTGCAGCTGGTAATTACCTCCAAGCAAGGTATGCATCTCATCTGATATTGCTCCTCTAATCAGGCAGCAGCAGCCCAGAGGTGACCTAGCAGCACTCCTGTTCATTAACCTGGTTTTTGTGTTCTGCCTGTGCTCCAAAGGTATAATTGCTGGCAAATAAAATAGTTTCAGGATTCCTGTACCTCACTGAACTATGTGCTGAAACACAAGAAATTACAAGAACAAAGCATGTACTATTTCTAGGAAGTATTTAAGGTGTTAACTCTCACAATCAAAAAGCTCACTAGTTGTGGGAAAATAACACATTTGTATACACTACGAGAATGTGTTACAGCAAAACCTGTAGGATCTTAACAGCACATGAAGGCTACAAAAGGACCTATAAGACTATACAAGGACCTATGCTTAGGACAGCACAGTCTGAGATTTGTTGGTTGATGAAGTCCCTGGCAAAAGGATGGATGCTTAGTTAGCCTCCTGCCCCAGCCATTCCTAGGTGCTGGGTACCTAAAAACTCTGGGACTGTGTATTGGCCTGTGATGATGAGGTTTCTTTATGCTTGGACCTTCCAGAAATACAAGGCTGCTCTGGCTCTCCTACTGCTCCTGCTTACTTAACCTGCTAGTGTATTCATTAGCAAGGTCAAAGGAAACCCATCAATATTTACACAAGCTGAGAAACAGCCACTGGTATTAGTCTGAGGTGTATACAGAAGAGGTTTAAGAAAACAGCTGCAGCTTAGGAGGTATCTGTGTGCTGGTGTTTATCTGAACTCTTACCCTATGCCCATCACCTGCCTTTATCAAACAATACTACATCTCATTCCTCAGCTGGCTATCCACAGTTACTGCTTACAATAAATCTTTTAAGTGTCACTTTAGCAGAGAAATTAAGGGGAAATTGGTCATTTATTAGATTGCTATTTAAAGAAGTCACATGGAAAGTTAAAAAGCCCACTCTTAGCTATGAATATAATCAAGAAATTGGACCTCACGCAAGCACTTAGAAAGAAGAAAATACGATTTTCAAATTAGGGATCTAAATAGAGCACTCATGCAGACCATACATTTTTTGATTTGGATACATCTCTGTTTAGAAACCTTAGAATAATGAAAAGCATACAAATTACAGAGACTATTATATTATTGCTACAGATTTAATAGCAACAATATAATGCTGTGAGCTGAGAGCCAATTTTAATTTTTTAAATTTTAAGAATAATTTAATTATAAGCACTTTAAAAGATCATGGGGACTAATTTCTTAACACTTTGCAAAAACTGAGCACATGAGAACAAGTATCAAAATTTATCCAGGTGACAGTCAAGGCATGTGGATGCCTCCAAAAGGGGGCATCCCTTTTGAATGGTGGCATTCTAGCAGCAAAAACCAGAGATAATTTTAAGGCATTTGCTCATTTCCAAATCAGAGTGTCTGTTTCCTGTCCATCACAGGCAGTGACATAAAATACCAGTTAGAGAAGGAATGACAGGAAGTGAATTAACCGAATGAAGCTGTGAACTCACATGTTCTGATGATATCTTCTTCAGAAGTTCTGAACTGGGCGTGCCCACAACTTCCATTATTCTCTTCAATTGATCAATATCTGCATAATTTCAGGGAAATGAACAGCACACAGTCCTTCTGGGTTTAGACAATTAATGAGCTTCCATGCATGTAATTAGGATGCTTAAAACCATTCAGCAAGACAATTCCCCCACAGCTCATGGAAAGATATCAATTCATACCTGCTTAAGCCTAGTCCTGAAGTACCAAATTCTCTACTGTACTATATTAACTTGTCAGGTATGTCAGCTGCATGAAACATATTGCTTTTCTGTCCTAGTTCCCAATTTAATACATTCTTCAGCTTAATATTAATAGCATATTTATGTTTCAGTGATCAGAGGGACTTCTAAAGATCAGTTTAATATGATAGGCTATTTTAAGCTCATAGGCCTAAATTACTAATCTGAAGACTGGCAAGTGAAAAGTTATCATTTGGCACCTTTAAAAATTTGTTTTATATACATCTCCAGATTAAAACCTTTGAAAATGTTAATTTTTCATTGTCACCTAGGACATGAAAAGTATATTACATTTTTTTATAGAGACTCAAGATTATTTTACAGCTTTATTTGAATTGATATAATCATATAGTTGTAGATAATATTTTATAACAACAAAAAATCTTATTTCTTGTGAACTATATATACTGATTTGTTAATACCACATATCATGTAATCAAACAGTCTGAAGACAGTCATGTCCTGATGATGATATACCTGGAGAATGCCTGTGGTTACAATAGAGCCTAATGATGCTGAGCACAACAGAAAGGTCAGTGGGGAGACTTGGTCTCAGCTCTCTTAAGATTATTTCAGGCAATTCTAATGTCATAATTCTTTGCACCCAGCAACAGCTAAGTACTAGGAGAAGTGCTTGTTTTTGAGGGGTTTCAGAGTAGCAAGAAATGTAAATATTTACTACAGAAGAATGTGCTCTTGTGTCTCATAATGAAAACTTGATGCAGTTGGTTCTTCATTCCTTATTATGTGTTTTTCTTCAGTTTCCTTTTATTATTTTACTGCTCTGCTCAGAAACATCTCTTTTTTGCTCCTGCCAGCACAGGAAACACCAATGGAAATCCCTGATGCTCCATCAGGGACCACAGCACAGTGCTGCAGAAAAGAAAGGGCTTTGTTGCTCCTGTGGCATTTCTGGAACTACTGGCTCCTTTTAATATAACAGGAAACAATAGAGATATTAATTCACTTGTTCTTTAAAAGTTAACTCATTTGCATTTTCCAGAACTTTCAGCCTCAAATAATTTCTATTTTGTTCAATCATATTAGCTGATGATAAAATGATGCCTTTACTCAGCTTCATACTAGTTCATACTAGTTTTAGCGTATGTTATTTCAATAAGATCCACACATGGAAGAAATCTACCCTGTTGTAACTAGGTTATTATTTAAACACAGATACACAAAAGAATAAATGTAACTTTTTGTTGTTTAAGAACATCTGTTACTGGTTTTTATCCTACCAGTGGGTCTCATATTCAGTTGTTATATACACTGAACTGAAAGATTAGCAAATTGTTTATTCTTTTACAAGTTTGTTACCTCAAAACCATGTCTACAGAAACACTCAAGTCCTTAGGAAAAAAAAAAGAGGAAGAATTAGAGAGTATTTTTTTAGTTCAATCTTAAGTTTTATATTAAGGATACAATCATTTCCTGGAAATAGAGCCTTTCCTTTCAATAGCTCTGCCATGATACATCCAACCGACCATATGTCAACTGCCAAAAAACAGAGACAGAAATGTGCACAGTGAATCAAAGAGATCCTGAAACACAGCTGCTTCTTGGTTTAAAACTATCACTACATCCAGCTGTAGCAAAATACAAGCCTTCACAGTTTACCTGTTTGATTGTAGTGCATCCAGTTTAACATAATTTCTGGAGCTCTGTACCATCTTGTTGCAACATATCCAGTCATTTCATCATCAGTTTGACGAGCTAAACCAAAGTCTAAAATCTACAGAATAAAAATAAAATAATAATTTTTTAAAACCCCTTTCACTTTTGTTATAGGTCCTGAATTTCCCATTACTCATTACTGAGTTTTCTGTAATCCCTTGGTATTGGTGAAGTGGAACAGCAGCACTCTGCAGACAAACTCATCTGCTCTTCTGCTGTATCTGTGCAGCCTCTGGTGCTGCATAAAGATATTTCATTGTAATGAACCTGGTGCTTTGTTCTCCAAGGCAGACTTTATATTTTGCCTTGGGTTCAATTTTCCACTGACATTAATTTACTAAAAATAAACACTCTTGCTATAAAACATGAAATATTATTATCAGCTGGGAGTATCTGTGTAAAACGCTAACAGCAAGTGTCAGTGGCCATTTAAAGACCAAATAAGCTGATCACAAATGTGCAGAATTTCTGTTAGGTCTAATTTTCTTATGTCTAAGCATCTAGTCAAATCACATATTACCCTGATGCCACTAGGCGAGAAACGTATATCCTGTGTAACAATGTAAATTTAAATGACACCCCATCTGTATTCAGTAGAATTTGACCAGCAAAACAAATGAGCTCTGTTTATGTACACAGAGGCTTGATTGCAAAGTGTTCTCCTCCAGATGCTTTCCCTTGCTAAGTTTACTTTGATGGGAAGTTACTTCAACTGAACTTTCAGTTCATTTCCTTGCTTTCTGTTCTATCCTCTGGTTAGTCTATGTCCCATCCTAGCTCTAAGAGAGACTGCCTTGGAAGGGTACCATCTGAGCCTCAGTGCTGTTGTCAGTCACCTGAGCTAGCCAGCATCTCTTCACATAGAAATGTGAGTAAGATCATTGAGTATCTCCTGTGATGAGATCCAGGATTATTTATTAAGCTGATGGCTAATCCTTTTCACAGGGAATGAGAATATCTCAAGAGTATAATTCAAAATTCCTCAGTTATAATCCAATTAAAAGATATAAAAACCCTAAAGAAAAATATTAAGATATAAATAATTAACATCTTTACTTCCAGTATAGTTTAAAAGCATAATTTATTTCTTAAGTAAGTGAAGAAAAATGCACGAGGCAAACAAGCAAAAATAATGGCATGAAACTCAAACACCAATGCCCTTATTTTTATAAGGATTTTGGCAATATTTTTCCTTAACAGCTGATCCCTTCCACCAAATGTGCATACACACACACTTTCCTTCTTTTTGCTTCTATTTCCTTTTTGTTAGTACTTGGAAATATCCACTAGTATGTCCTATTAAAAATAATTTGAGGAAGTAAAGCTATAAATATAAACAAAGCAGACAGCAGTGTAACAAATGCTAGACAGATTTCATAATAATAGAAAAAACCAGAAAAAGTCTCCTTTACTTCCAGTACAAAAATAGAGTACACATTTTAAAGTACATGATCAAACACAGATGACGCACAAAATTTCACAGATGCTGAACATACATGCATGAAGACATTAAACAGATAATCATGACACTTGCTGAGTATCTGCAAGTGTCACTAAATCAAACAGGAACTACACTTTCTCACCACAGATCCGGATTACTGCAAGAACCTAACTGCACTGCTCTTCCTCATTATTGTGGCTTTTTGCTGATCTCGTGGTATTTGGAGTCTTTTCTTAAATCCCTTGCAGCTGGGATAAAGTGATTACATCAGAGTCTTAGAAACAGGAATAAAGATGTTTCTGGCTGTCATGGAGAAATGTTTAACTTCTCATTCTTAAGCTTAAAGGCTTAGAAAGCTACAAGACATCTTTTCCTTCTCGAGAGTCTCATGCTTACTTCGAAGTACCATATCACACAGACACACCAAGAGTTGTATTTATATAGAGGTGTACATCAAAATAGCATTTGGGAAGCAAGGATTATAGGGTTCTTTTTGGTTGGTTGGGGTTTTTTCTGTTTGTCTTACTGCCTGTAACTGGTAATACTGGTATATTTGTTGCCACCATTATTTAATTTAACTTGGATGTTGTATAGATACAAAAATGAAAGTTGTTACAAGGCTTCATCTATACATGGCAGATGCAGACACATATCACACGTCAGACTCTCAAGATATACTCAGTTAAGTACTCACTCAGAGGCCAAACTATTATCTATGTACCATCTGTGGGGTACATAGGGATTTTGCAAAGATATTTGTATTAATATTAAATTAACATTTGGGAAAAAACACTTGTTCACAGAAATGGGCAAGTAACAGTTGAAATTAATGGAAGGAGCCATAAAAATGGTAACTAACATTTTCTTAGAAACCTGTCATATTGAGAGTTTTTACAACACTCTTTGTTACAACAGCATGATACCCACCCTCAATTCACAGTCTTCATTTACAGCTAGGTTACTGGGCTTCAGGTCCTGTAGCAGAACACAGAATTAGTTGAGCACTACTTCAGCCTTTCAAAATATATTGTAACTATGTCTTAGCAACATATTTGATGCACAGAGGGACACACGTCATTAATTTTCATTACCTCAAAGACTGAACTCACCCGATGGATGATTCCAGCTGAGTGAATATACTGTGAAACAAAACAAAACAAAATGGGTAAGATTTGAAGTTAGAGGTGGAGGGAGGTCAAAGTCACTTGTCTTGGTTTTTTTGCTTCTGAGACTGTTTTATATACAGAAAATACTTACGTCATACCATGTTTACAGATCAGAGGTATGTCAAACTTCAAAACCTCCCTGTTTTGTCTTATCCAGAATTGGATACTTCAAGAAAGGTAATCATGAAGACTAGATTCTACCGTGAAAGGCAGCACTCACAGTGATTCTTCTGTATAAAGTCTCCTACCAATTTGGAATTTGTTCCAGCCTTCCCTGGATATTGATCAGCTGCGGCCTAGGGAGCAGCATGGATGATTCCTACAGGATATGTCACCTTCCCATACTCTGAACACTGATGTGGGTGAAAGCAGCCACACCTGCACTCTGGACAGGTCAGTGACCAAAATACCCCTCTAAGCCACAGCATTACTTCAGGGCCACTTTCAAAGTGGGATTTCAGTGGCTACTTTTTGTGTCTGCTATTTTACATAAAGCATTAAAAAAATTAATTAATTAGAACAGCTTACTCTGTCATTGCCTATTGTTCTCCAGTTAGGATTAACAGTAAGTTTATCTATGATCTTATCAACCAACATGAGCAGGGCCTTGAAAACCTTCTATTCTCTAGAGGCGAATTCACCTGTTTTAGGAGAAGGGATTATACACAAAAACTCTATAGCAACTGGGAAAACCCAAAGACAACACAAGGGCATTCTTCATGTTCCAGACCTAAGAACTGTTTATCAGAAGACAGCATCACCTTTCAATGTTCTCACAGCAGCTGAATGAGGAGGAAGCCAAAACACTGCTATCAACAGAAGGAACTGTGTCCCTGCTCTGCTGAGACAACCACAGCAGCCCCTCGTGGTGCCACCAACAGTCATAAACAGGATCAAATGTTCTCTTGCTAAAGAGACATGAGAATTTCATGAGAATTTCAATTTCAGAAGAGAGGAGCTGCCAGCAACCTCTCCCTTTGAAACAGAGCCAGAAATGCACCTGAGTGCTTTTCTGAAATTAATATTCACTTAGAACACAATTCTTACTATTATTTAGCTTTGACACAACATAGACTTATATTCAAAACCACAAGCAGGATAATTAATGCCAGAATCCATCTTCCTAACTAAGCTATTAACTCACATAAATGAGACAAAGCAATTAAGGGCTAAGCTGTGCAATTTTTATTCACTAAAATCTGTACTTAAAGTGATGGAACCTGCATGCATGAATAAGAATTACTGTCTCAGGGACAAGGTGACTTGCTGAAAATCATGCAATAAGTATATTTCAGAGCCAGTATTTACCATGGCTTGCTTTCAAACATATATTATTTTCCATGTCTAAAATATCAATTACTGTTAAGTTAGCAAGTAAAGCTGATGACCTCTCTCTTCTGTTTGCTTTTATCTTGGGAAAATCCATACCGGTCTGAGAAAAAGCTTAGCACCAGGTAACGGGAAGCATCACCTACATCTTCTGTTTATAGACACTTGCATATTAAACATCAGCAAAATCATACATATTTTGATGCTTTTGGAAAAAAGTTTTGCTGTAGATTTATTGTCAATCGCCTGTGTTATTAAAGTGTAAAAATTTTAACTGATTTGATTAAAGGAAATAATGATTTTACAGGCACACTAAATCCCAAATGATTGTGCGCAGCATTGTACATTGCTGGGATAAATTTCTACTCCCCAATATTTCCCAAAGGACACAACTAACTTGGTTATCTCTTCACCCACATGACACTCTCTACAAAAATCAGGACTATGGTTTTTTCAAAGTGCCTCATGTCTTTCAAAGCACAAATGTGAGTTACTTCCCATATTGTTCTTTATCCATTCATATTGTTTCCATATTGTTCTTTATCCATTTCATATTCTTCAGAATTTTTGAGGCACAAAAATTATATATATATATATATATATATATGTATGTATATAGTGCCTTAAAAATTCTAAAGAATATGAAATGGATAAAGAACAATATATAGCATGTTATTGTCCTGCAATAGTAACTGAAATAGACCTAAAATGATCTAAAGTTAACTTTCAAGGTGAGTATTCACATGTATTGTGCACGTAAACATTGGCAGGCTTGCGGGTTTATTTCTGGTTAGAAAAATTATCTGATAATTGATAAATGATTGCTATTTGTGCACTTTTAAGATATTACGAAAAAAAAAAAAGTGTTTAAGTATGCTCATTGCAACCAACCAATCCTTACAACATTTAGATTCCAGGACTCAGTACCTTAAGACCTCGAAGTAACTGATAGATGAGAAACTGTATATGATCATCTGTTAACTTCTGGCACTTCACAATGTTATTCAGGTCAGCACCCATTAAATTTGTAACAAGATATCTGTGAAAATACAGAAGTGGGAAAAAAAAACAACACAGAAAATTCTTCTAGAAGAATATCCACACAGGCCATAGAAGTTCCTTTTCCACTCTCTATTAATACATTTTATATCCTTTAAATCAACTGTGAGTTCTAATATGCAATCACTACCATGAGATAATATAATCAAAAAGACAAATCCTTGCAGTATATTAGAAGCTTTTATCTCTGTTTTCTCCATGACACACTACAGCAGTGATACATGCAGCATATTTTTTGATGAAGAGGAAACCTCACCCAAGATCAAAGTGGCAGCCTGAGCCACCAAAATTACAGGTCCTGCAAGGCCCTGGAATATCTGATGCTGGAGGGAAATATTAGAGTGGAAGAAATAAGAGTGTGTTGTGTAACTTTCCTCTCTGTTCCCACTGGAAGTTTTATTTTCTGACAAATTTTGCAGAAACATTGATTCTTTTCCAAGTACAGTGCTGGAACAAAAGCATGCATCTGTATGCCCAATTCCCATTTATGAAATTTTGCCCCAGAGTCAAAGGGGTCTGGTCACTAATTTCCACAGAGACAAAAACATGTTAATTACTACTTCTTCTGCTAATTGTTTACTTAAGTGCTTATACAATTATGTAAACAAAAAGGAAATCAGCATAAATCGTATGTTTGAGTCACACCAATATACACATGGTTTTAGGTTAGCTAGGAGTCTAGCCTAAATTCACCTTGTCTCAGTTAACTAACAGAACACTTTCCTGCATTCCCGAACTCTGCCATCTATGTATGAACAAATAATCCAGTTTACAAACACACAGATGAAGTGAAAAGGTTTTAAGTCTGTTGGCATTTATGCAGCATTAAATAATTTACCATATACCAAATTTAATCTAATTTAAATAATTTAATTTTCATTTAGAAAAGTACAAAAATTAAGTTTATCTCCCTGCCTCCTCTTTTGTGGAAAAGTTGCAAAAAGATTTTTACAAAGTTGACTGTGGCTGAAAGTCTTTTAGAAATGTATGTTTTTCCTTTTTAAAAGCAGAATGGTATTTACTTACTTAGTAAGTAGTCAGAATGATTAAAAAAATTTACTTACACTTCGTTAAAGTTTTCTATTGATGTTGCAGGTGTAAAAACATCAAGCAGTCCTATAACCTGTAAGGTGAAAGAAGGGGAAAGAAGTGACATTTTATTTTTACAAACCTGTAAAGCAACATGTGATTTGTATTGACAGTGCTCAACATTTTCAGGATGAAACTTACAAAAATATGACATATGGTCATACTGAAAACTAACATAGTAGGTGTTTTTGTTAATTTTTTTATTCTTTCTCCAGGATATTTTTCAATCAACCGTATTTTATTCAGGCTTCAAGTCATCAAGCTCCCTTTAAGCAAGTGGATGCTCCACTGAAATCAACTGTTTGTCACATAAACTTAGACCAGTACTTAGGTATGTGAGATCTGAAGGTCTACTGTCTTTCATTTAGCTATTACGCTTTTGTCAATTGCAACAAGACTAATCTGCCCCTAATTTCTCAACAGAATCCACATCCAGCAAAAGCTGGTTTGAGGTGTGGGGTCTTTTTTTTTCCTGGGCTGGTGTTTCAAGATGTTTCAACAGTAGTGAATAGAATACTTTTGTTACTTTATTAGAGAAGAGTATGATTACTTGTTTTGAGTTTCTTTAACCTCACCTTCAAGATTTAATTAGATATTTTTAAAATAAAAATGCAGTGTGTTACCAAAAGCTTCTGAAGTCCAGTGACTTCACCACACCCAAGGCGGCTAGGTCCAGGTATCTTGGGTAGCTAGACAGTTGCATACACCTTTTTGAAAAAGACTGTACCTAACTGAAATGAAGCTTATATTGTAAACTTTTGTAAGTCAATCCAAAGGGAAGAACTCACTCTCCACTTACATTCTCATGCTTCATGTGCTTAAGCAGCCGAAGCTCCCGGTAGGTCCTCCGGGCATGGATAAGTGATTGAAAAGGTCTTGAGAGCTTTTTCACTGCCACCTTCTGTCTTGTTTTGGTATCATAAGCTGAGCTGAAAGAGGGAAAGAAAAAGTCCACAATGATGGCATGTTCTACAGCAAAGCTCTCCACCAGTTCACTGAAGGAACCTGCAGTCTCCTAAGGGCTCTTACCCCTTTCTTTACCCTCTTTCACCTTCTACTCAGGGACTCCAACCATGGTGCTTAGTCAGCAGTAACTCCCAAGTATTCCAACACAGGTCCCTTGTTTTCCATCTAGCAAATTACTAATGCTCATGGTACTGTTCAGGACTCATCCCCAGGCAGCCCTTTCCCCAAATGGCAGGAAAAGTAACCAGACAATTAGCTCCAGTCATGCTGCTCCAGCCTCCAGCTCCAAGGCAGGGCTTGTAGGGAATATGGGGATTCAAAATGAAGTTTGTTCTTACTGAGCAAATTGGAACTTTTACTAATTAGAAGAACAGTGCCTTTGTATCTATGAATATTAATTATTATGTAACCATTAGCTTGATAGACAATAATGTCCCCAAACTGGTATCAAGTTAGGATGCTGACATAACCATGCCCGTGCCTTTCCCAGCAAGTGAGGAATGGGCACATCTTATACTCCAGCCCACATATCCACAGCATGTGCCTAATGTCCCACAGATGGAGGTGCCCTGCTGAAGAGGACACTAAATATATAGTCAATATTTGCAAGCAAGGGAGACTCACTCTTTTTTTTGGGCATTAGAAAGACATGACAAGCACAAGCCACAAATAAATGATGTCTGATATGTAGCACAGGGATAAAAATGATACCTGTATGTATTACTTCATGACACTACATAGTACAATTATAAAAATACTCTGTTTGTAACCTCCTCTTAAGAAGAAAAAAAATTTCTTTCAGTTGTAACTCTTACTTATTAAGTAATTGTATTCAATTAAAATACCTAGAAATTCTCAGTTTAAAGAGAGAACAACACTATGTGTACTTGCTAGAGAGCACTTAACAAATCAAGAATATTCCCACACATTTATCTTATTACAGAACTTTTTTGGAATTACAAACCCAAAAATTAAACAACGTGAAAAATTCCTAGAGTAGAATGTCAACAGTCAGCAGTCACATAAAATGCTATTAAGTTCTTCTGCACAGTGTTTTAGACACTCTCACAAATCGTTGTAGAACATACCTGCTGGAGATAAAAAACACTGATGGTGCCTGTATTAATTTGGAAGCAAATTAACACACAGAGCCTACGGTCAGCTGCAAATAGGTGGACTCTGACACATATTTGGTGCTACGCTAAAGTCACAAAGAGCCAAGTGAAGAGCAAAGCCTCTCTCTGCAGGATAAGCTGGTGTTGCTAATCAGAACAAACAAGGGATACAATCAACATGCAGGAAGAACAGTGGCATCCAAAAGGTGATTGTCCTAGAATTAACCCAACCTCCACGAGGCCAATCAGAATTTCATAAAGACAGAGTAGAAGCAAGTAGATTTAATTAACAAGTTTCCTGCAGGCTGTATGGAAGGAGGGAGTCACTCATGAGATAAATGACATAGATAAGCAGATTACTTGGCTAGTTCTTTGCAGGCATCACAGAAGCTGATCTTCTGCCAAGTTTTAAAGGTGCAGAGTGCTGTGATTTTGCTGAGCACCTCAGAAAGGGCATTTCCTGAGCAGAAGAAAGAATGCATAGGAAGAAGAAGACTGGTATCACTCTGATGAGTGGATGGAAGGGATACAACAGAGAAACTCGTTCCAACAGTGGGGCAGGGACAGAGTTATTCAGGATATGTGGCTTAATTACATGGAGCAGCTCAAGGAACGAACAGTGTGAGAAAAACTGACAACAGAAATATCTTAAATTCCACATGACCAGCCACAAGGAAAACATGAAGGTTGCACAAATAAATCTAAAGAAATAAAAAGGAAGCCAATGCTTAGTTTCTAATATAACAAAGATTAGATGTAATTGCCCTGTGTTTAGCCATGGGCAACAAAGCCCCTGGAGAACACTGCCAAGTTTCACAAACGCACACTGACCACAGTCTTCCCAGTTTTTGGGGGAAAGGAAATGTTTATCCAGATAAATAAATAACATTGCTCAAAACAGCAGTTTGCTTAATATCTCAGCTTTTCTGATAATTCACAAGCCTTCCCACTCATGCTTGCACCAGTCTGTGACATACTGTACACATTACACAAGAAGGCTAGGAAGAATTAGATTTTAAGCCCGTTATCATGATAAACATCACTCTCTTCCCAATTCTAAGTTCAAATGTGAGTTTTGGTGGTTTAAAAACCACTGATCTTTAAGATGAATTGCTTTTTATCTTCCATATGACTCAAGGCTGCAAAGCTTTCAGATGATACAAAGCACAATCTTTTTTAGCTTCAGTAACTCTTATCACAGCAGCTTTTTAGACCAAAGATGAAAACACATAAGGAGAGAGGAGGAAAAGGGAAAAGGGAAAGGACAGTTGAATCCTGAGACCTCCAACAGGAAATCATGAATTGAAGCTGCACAGGCCAGGGACTGACTTGGTTTAAATGAGTGCTTCCACACTCAACTAACCAAAGTTATAATCAGAGCTAATGTCTTCAGACTCCTTCCTTGCCTGGTTTACCACCATCATAATTCAAGTTATTAACAGTAAAGAATTCAAAAATATGTTTCATGTTGTTTGAAATGTCTTGTTTGTCAGATTCAAGGAGAACTTGCATATGTGATCTCTGCTACTGCCTCTGTGATCACATTTTTAGACTAGATCTCTCTGCCTTGCTATTATATCATCATAGCTACAATCTAGTTGGTCCCCTGAATCCCTCATCAGCCACTGAGTAAACTATTAGGTGGACAGAAGGAAGGATGAGTTGCTTCCCTTTCTTTGTGATTTCCCCACGAATGCTCAGCTTTCAGAGTAGAGTTTCAGATGTCTCTGGAGAGGACATCTCTGGTTCCTGTCAAAGCAAAAATACAGGCACACCTGTGCTTGGCACCTGTAAATCCTTCCTTGGGGGTCTGTAACAGCATGGTTAAAATGACTGAAAATTGCTTTTTAAAAAACCCCCAAACCCATGCTGATAACCATTTTGATTTAACAGGGAAGAAAAGGGTTAGAGGTCTGTTTTCATGGTTTAACCATAGCTGGCAAATAAGTGCCACACTGCTGCCTGCTCACTCCTTTCCACCTCCAGAAAGAAAGATTAAACTTTATGTGTTGACATAAAAACAATTTAACAATTGAAATAAAATATAATAAAATTGAATCATGATGCCAAATAACTGCTTTGGACAGACTTTCTATCATAATTTAGAAAGAAATAGAATTACCACTATCTTTTTAGTTTACAAGAAACAACTTTGTAACAATAATAGCAACAGCTTTTTCAGATATGATCCCTCTTGACCCAGAACCATTCAGAGTTATGACACATTTTTTGCTGTCTCTCCTTTTCAAGATCAAGGATAAAAGGCCATTACTCTGCTGGGATGGCGTCATTTTCACACAGAATAGAGACTTTGGTTTAGTGTGATTTTCAATCATTGCTTAAATTAGACTCACCTTTTTAGTGCTGTCAACTCCTATATTTAATAATTCTATTGAAGTTCCAGATGAAACATCAATTTTTAGTTATGTGCACATTTTCCCAGTTCTTAAGATTTCAGAGAAAAGTTTGAACATAGGGAGCTACTGCAGTCCAAAAACTTGAGAGGCAGAAAGCAGGGTATTTTAACCTCAAGATAACCTTCAAACCTCAAGATAACATTATAACTTTTGATGAGATATGGATTTTGGTAGCTGATGTTTATAACTATGGCTGTACATACAGTAATTTCCCTAGTATCCACAGAGTTTATCCTCTGTGGTTGCAGAGCAGTAAAACTGGAGAGACAGGCCATTCATGTGTGCAGGCTGCTCGGACCCCTCGGGGATTTTGGGACTAGAAGCACACCATTCACCTGTGGCTACTTAGTCTTTGGGATCAAATTTGCTTCAGCAGCTGGAGGGCTGTTTGTAGGAGCCTGATCTTAAAAACCACACATGGAGCCAACTTGTATCCAGTTTAGTAAACTCCAGTATTGAATGCAGGAAGAGTCCTTCCCGGGATCAGCTGGTTCCCCTGAACTACAGCCATTCCCTGAAATTCCTAAAACTTTGGGCTCAGAGAAGATTACTAGCTGGGCACAGCACTACCCACAGTGCCTGGGAAAAGCTCATCTTGAATGCAGCATTCAGTCTACGAGTTCTCTTCATTCCTGGAGCCAGCCTAGATGTAGCTGATGCAGAATGAAGGTGTGACCCAAAGCTGGTTGTACACGGCGCCAGGGTGGTGTCTCCAGCATCATTCCTGTTTGCTGTAGGTTACCCATGTCAGACAATATTCCATCCCCATCAATATTCCATCCCATCACTCTGGATAACCACAAGATTTTGACTGTCTACGAAGTCTTTCAGCATTATAGCTGTACAAATTTTTTAGGTATATGCAATCTAAACAAATGATTTCGGGTTAGGTGCAAAAACCAGAAGACTTAATTTTCAGATTTTTTTTTTTTAAATATAATTCAGTATCTCAGCTTGCAAGGCTGTTATTTTACATCATCAGAACTTTGACAACTGGCTGGACACACTATACCAAAACTTAGAGAGAATGCTGGACAGAGCACATGTGGCAGTGACACTGGGTCTGGTGTTTCCCCATATTGTTCCAGGATTCTATTTTTGTATCTTTCACTGCAGCCTGAGTTTCTTTCCTTCACTGGGTCACACTCCTCCAAAACATGCAAAAATTCCCCATTACATGTAACTGTTAAGAGAAAGATAACAAAAAAGAAAGAAAAATCCCCAAAATGCAATTTGTGCTCAAAATACAGGTTCACAATTTTCAATTCTTATCTGCAGACCTCAGCACCCTTTCAAGTACCCATTGACTCCTTCCACTGGAGGTGACATGAATTCCTCGTGGACAGATGTACCCTTAACTTGTAACATCCTAAGTTATTGAGAAAAACAAGTAACAGTGGCAGAAGGGTCTGTGTGAACAGGTATTGAAGGGCAAAGAACTGAAGAAGGGTCAACACTCAGAGAATCTCTTCACTGACGGAGACAGCCCTTACGGCACCATGCACTGGCAAGTAAGAGAGAAAAGAGGGACCACAGGAACCCTGCCCTGGAACATTTTCTAGTAATTTAATGTAATTTGGGTTCCTAGAACTGCAGTGAATAACAAACCTTTTTTACACTTCTCATAAATGTCATGTAAGTGAAAGAAAGTAATCACATGAACAACCTGGATTTTATTTTTTATTTGCAAGGTTTTATTTGTGAGCTTTGCCTTCTGGGATTTACCTATCGTGTTCTTCTTCTTTAAAACATAAATTTCTATTTATTTTTAATTTAAATAAAAACCTACTTTTTATTGAGACATGAAGAAGCCATGAGAAAAAGGACACACAGCATCCATCCAATACCATCAAAGGACTATATCAGCTACTGGCAGCGAAGCAAGAGAACAGAAAACAGCTACCCAAAGCCATTTTGAGTTGGGCAGTAAAGTAAACCCAAGAAATTGTTAATTTGTTTCTTCTTTATAAATGTTTTGTTACTCTTTTGCCAGCTCACGCTGGTGATTTTCACTCCCCAAGAGCTAGCTGTAAGGTTTGTTTGCTAAACCACACAAATTACAACATATATGTGCATCAAAAGCAAACCATAAAGAAAAATTAGATGGTGGCAAGAAAAAATAGCATGAGGATGTAATGGGAAGCTCTGAAACGACATATTTATCTTCTAATTAGACAAAAAAACCCACTTGCTTGATGATGACAGGTTATTGTACTGTAAAAATTACATCCCCTCACTTGGATATTATTCCAACACACCATGCTGAGCAGTAGCACCAATGGTTTTGGTTTTAGTACAATGACTGTTAATTATCTCAGATTAATTTACCCCTAAATCTAAACATAACCCCACAAATATCTATTACCTACGCAACATAATTGTTCTATAACCAACATAAAAGTATGCTCAATAACTTAGGTTTTTTTGGTTTAAGCAGACATTGAAAATACTAAAAAATAATCACTCTCCACATGTTTATGTGAATACATCACCAGTTTTCATTCAATGGAACATGATCATAAAAGTGCTGTATCAGCCTCTGAATCCAGAAGCCAAATTTTATTTTTTGATTTGTCTCCTGTGCCTCCACAGTGACTTAAAAATTTAAATAACTTTACTGAGGAGCAGTCACACTTTTTTAGGTGAAGCTACAGACTGCACAGCTTTAATCAGTGGGAATGATGTATTTAAATTCATGGTTGTGAAAAAACCTACAAAAGGTTGGGGTCATAAGCTGTTAGCTTCCTCAGCATGTGCAACCAGCTCATGGATACTAAAATAATCATGCATTCTACATAGTCTGAGCCCAATGTCAGTAAGCAAACAAAAGTATCAGTCAGCTGCCACTAAACCAGTACACTGCTAGTGACAAATGTGCTCCATTCAGTATTAAAAAAAAAAAAAGACTGACAGGTAGTTATATATTGTGGGCTTTGAAGCTTCAGCTAGAAATGCTTGCAGTTAATCTGGATATAAAGTTTAATGTGAAAAATATCAGTGCTTTCAAAAACATTAAACAAATCTATACAGACAAAATCTCACTCATATTTTGTCCTTCTTTTTCCTATTCCTCCCCCCACTTCTCCTTCACATTTCCTGTTTCCTCTCTCCACAACAGCAAAATATGAAATGGTAGAAATTTATTCCCAGGTTACATAGGGGTTTGAAATGTCCTCCCCCCTTCCCGACTGTATGGGCAGAATTGAAATATTGTATTTTTGGTATGAAACACTTAATAGGTTCTGAAATTCAAATAGCTCCTTGTGAAGCTGTACTGAAGCAAGCAACCAGGCCCTAAGACTTTCAGGTCTTTGGGACAGGGACTGTGCTCCCAACTGTAATCATGGCTGACAGAAGGACAGGAAAGGAGGCAGCTATGCCACTGCTGCCTCATGTAGTCAGGAAGGTAAGTATCATAAAAATATATTGAAGTAAGGATGGAGAAGCCCTGCAGAGAATACCCTCTGTTAATGTATTCTTACAGCCACACAGAAGGCTGCCATTCCATGACCCTCGTTGCCTTTCTGCCACAACTGGTTCACCTCACACCTCCCATCTCTCTACCATCCCATGCCTCCCCTTTCTTTAAAAAAGATCTCATTAATTCCCTGTGAAAGAAAACCTGCACAATACAAAGTCCCCACTTCTTAACCTTGTCTTTTCTTCACCTTTCCTACAAACACCTCTATCACCCTTCTCATGCACATTCATGTCAGGTGCTCCCAAGCTACTCCACAAGCTTAGTGACAGCACTCTGTCACAGCAATTCTCAGTCTTTCTCATCCTTCTCCACAAACACCTCCTTCATTAAGTCTTATTAGACATTCTCATTTAAAATAGAGACCTTGACACCACTAATTACCATCCTGCTTCCCTTTCCTTTCCCAAGTCAGTCAACTACACTGTTTCAACAGCTGGAAAATACTCAGGATGAAACCAGACAAAGGAAGGATAAGCAATCTGCATTCCACCCTAGTTTTCCACAAAACCACTCTCAACACACTCCCTATTTGATGTCTTTCCAGCCAGTGCTCACAAACACCCTTCTGTCTTCCTTCAGGTACCTTTCACAAAAATTCCTAAATTCTTGACCTTCCTTGGCTTTGTAGCTGCAAATCCCACTGTGCTTTTATTTCTAATGGCTATTTCTTTATGTTCCTCTGAGGGTCTTTTTTTACTCTGCAACATTTTTTTGTTGATTTGCTTATTTTCATCCATTCACTCCAGCAATACTGCTGCAAAGATCCTCCTCCTAATTGGTAACGCTGACCATGCAACCCCTTTTATTTAGTTCTCCTCTCCAGTGCAACCTCACCTTCAAGGCCTGTTTTCTAAGTATTTTTATTATATGTACTGACTTTTAAGAGCTGTCCTACCTCTGACTGGGGTCTCATATCAGCCTTCATCTCAGTTTTCAAGCAAGTGTTTGACTATGCTTAGAGGGGTCCATTGCAAATATCTGCACAACTAAAGAAAGGTGTCAATGCTTTCCTTCTGAATGCTGCATACCAAAAATAGACAACTCCTATCAGATCTTGGACAGCAGTATTTTTACAATGTTGTGGGAAAAGTTTCCAATAATTATAACCATTTGTAAGAGGAAGTTCAGCCCCTGTATTTATATTGAAAACAAAAGACTTAATCAGAAAGCAGTCCAAAGGGAATCTACAAAAATCCACATGTGCCTGGATTTTTGCATTTAGCCTGTAAAGATCTATACCATCTTCAGTTTCCAGCTGTATTTACATACAGCAGTTGTGTGTTGCTACTACTCTAAAAGTTTATCTCAGCATTTACTATTTAAAGTAGCATGTAGTGCTACAGTGATACACACCACAACTCCAGTAACCTGATCTCACAGTTGAAATCATACACTTAGTATCAATACAGCTAACTAAACAGATACTTTAAAAAAACTCCAGCCTGAAATCATCAAGTACAATCTCTGATGAAGGAATTTTTCTCTTTGTCAGCTAGATTCAAGTTATAGCCACTTTTAAAACCTTCACATGGTACTGAGTTGTCTTAGCATCTTCTTAGAGTTCCTCAATGTGAAAAGGATGCTATCAGCAGTGTTATGTCCCAGTATTGCAAGCTAATGCCCTCAAAACAGTGCAAGTACCAGAAGCACAGAATGGGGTGAATGGCAGGAAAGAAGGGGTTAAACTTCAAGATCAGAGCCTTCTGCTTCTATTTTTCCACTTGTACTTCCTCAAAGCAAAACTGTAGCCTAAACACCTTCCCCCATTTTTACCCAAAATTAGCCAGGACATAAACTTAATGAATCTTAAGCATGTGCTTAAAGTGAACAGGATAGAGGGATGCTGGAAATATTGTAAATGATTTAAGATGGGCTTTGCTTTCCTGCTTTTTTTGAACTGAGGTCTGTGCCACTGCACTTTGACTTAGCTGACCTCTACCTAAACATGTGTTAGGTCACCTGAGATGGTGTTAGGCATTGCATAGTCTTAAAATCAAAAGAGACTGAATGTAAGTACTATTGATGCCAACAGACTCTGAGAAGACAGTGCACGAGCTTATGGTTGTGAAGAAACTCTGGACTCAGTTTGGTTCATCTTGCAAGGTCTGTTATTTCCAAAGAAGGCAGAACACAGAGCCTGCAATATGCTAATGGAAAACAACCTGTTGGAGAGATCAGAGACAGCATGCTGCAGAATGCCATCAATCCCTCCCAGACAAAAATAGGACTAAATAGGTTAGAAGACAGTTTACAAAAGCTGGCATAAAAAGAGGCATACAGGCTTTAAAAAGATCCAAACAACAGGAAACAAAAAATCTATACATGTTACATAATTTGTGGTATAATAATAAGAAGTCTTTTAAAAAGATGAAGCTCTTTCTCAAGCAGGTAGCAATGCCACCTCCCAGAGGAAAAGGTGGTCAGGTATCAAACCACAATGGAACCACCAGGGCAACACAGCTGGAAAGCACAGATGCTCCAGGCCAAAGGTCCCGTTTATAAGCAATACCGCTGGGACAGCTGGAAGACTCAAACACAGCCAGAATTCTTATTTTAAAAAGCAGAACCATAAGGAACAAGAATTTAAAACTCAGTTTGACCTGAGACATAGTCACTTTTCTCTAGAACTGAAAGGAAAGGGTTGTAGATTAAGACTACCTTGTGAAAGTAAGGTATCTTGGTTCCTATCTAAATGGCTTAATATAACTTAAATGCTGCAAAACTCTCAATTAGCAGGTCTGGTGCCTGGTCCCTTAAGAGTGAACCAGCTCTTTGACTTCTTTGAGAGGTAATTCAACTATAAAGGCTGGACACCAAAAATGCATTTTTTGAAGAAAACTTTAAATTTAACCAAATTTTAGCTTGAGAAAGAGTTAAAATAATGCTCTAATAAAAAAAACCCCTCACCTTGATAAAAGCTATAGCACAAAAAGAAAACAATCCCAAACCAAACCAGTTGTGCATGTAAATTTAATACTTGCCAATAAAACCCAACCCTTAGAAAAAAAGAAGAATTAAGCAAAACATACTGTTGAAAATGATAACTTTACTTGTAATTAAACTACACACTCCCACCCCCCCCCCCCCCATCCCCTGGCTTTAAATTTTTTTTCCTAAACTTAAAAAATCAGATCTGACAGCAGCAAATGACAGAACACACAGGAGGTTGAACGGCCATAGGAAAAAGTTCAGGCAAAACAAAGCCTTGCATAAAGCTAAGGTACATAAAAAGTACTTGAGGGATTAACTACTTGAGGGAAAGACCTCACAGTTCTCTCTGGGATTCACATAGATGCTAAGGTGCAGCTCTGCTTTGCAGTGCAGCTGAGTTCAGAAGATTTCCAAAACTAAATGTTCTTTGTGATATGTCATTAAAAAAGTGACAAAAGCAGTGGAGCTCTTTATGCAAGGGAAGATTTGAGGTTTCTACCTATTCCACATCTAAATAAAAACAAACAAAACCCCAAACGGGAAAGCACTGTGCCTGGTACAGATATATCTCTAAAAGTAAATCTGTTTTAAACCACTAGTATCTATCTCCATAGCATATTTGATGCATCTGCAGCTAACTCACACACAAACTCTACTGGACATGTGAAATGTCAATAAATTGGGCCAAAACACAGCCTCCTGACAAAAACTGCTCTATTGGTTTTGAGCTGCCAGCAAAAGATGCTTAAATGCAAGTATTTACAATATGTTTCTTATTATCAGTTATCAATTCAGTTACCCAAGTCTATGGGCTATGACAAATAATTTACTGTTCAAAAAGAAAAGGGTCGGCCTAGAGAAGAGTTTCACTGAGGTAGAAAAAATTTGTTACAACAACTCTCTTCTCATTTCAAAGCCAGAGCTTGGAGTTCAGGACCTTGGCTGCTATTCATCAAAGCACTTAAGAATTTGTTTAATTCTAGTAGTTACTGTAAGACTTGAATATGTTTTTAGATATTTTACTGAATAGGAGTACAACTATTCACAGAAGCAATATAGCATATTACTCAAGGGAATGGTTGCATCTTGTAGATCTCCTGGGTAAAGCACATGCACACAGACAGAAAAAAAAAATCAATTTCAGTAGACTCTAAAAATAGATGGCTTTTCTCAGAGAGATGCATACCTTTTCCTCACATTCAAGCTTCTGTTTGGGTTTATACTTCATTGATGTTAACAAGGCTATTAATATAGAGCAATGTTTTATTGCTATATTCTATTTTTAAATATCTATTTTAGAGTAAACCTTTCTCATAGCACGTTCCAGTTTCCATTTTACATCTTCATTTCCTAAGCTTTGCAATTGATAAAAATTACTAGGATTTCCTTGGCTGTGCAGTTTCAAAAACCAAAGCACCAGCTGTGCTGCAAGTGAACCACGATATGTTTTCACTTCCTTTGCAATTGCTCAAAACTCTTGACATCTCATTATAAAATTCAGTAAAGTAGGTCTTTCCCTCAAAACTATGTCAGCATAAATAGGGAAAGTAACCAGAAATGCAGTTTCAATTGGAACCCAAAAGCAATTACTCTGCTACTGTATATCCACCCAGCTCTTAGTTTACTTTCTCCTCTTTTCTTTCACAAACTAAAATTTTTATAGTGTAAATAAATTAAGTCGTTGTGGAACTATTCCCAGCATCTGCTTGGAACAGTTAGCACATGCTAACTACAATGACACTCACATGGTATTGGCCTAGACCTCCCTGGTGCAAGCATAAATTAGAAATAATAAAAAAAGAGAGGAATTCAAAGATACTTCACACCAGTTCTGGGTGTTTCTGCTGATAGTTGGAGGTTTTTTTAATATGCATACTCCTAGTTTATGGGCAAACTTGGACATTTCCCAGAGCTAGAGAATGAAGTAACCAATACCAAACTGTTCTCTGGTATCTGACTGTGGAGAAAAAGTGAGAACTACTGCATGAGTTTAGAGCACAGCAAAAACCAAAGTTCTAAAGAAATTTTTAAAAAAAAACCTTTTATTTAAAGTAGCACTTGCATTTAAAGGGCCATGGATTGTTTATTATTGATTGTTTTACATATTTCCACTCACCCAGCTGACAAAAGAAACACGACTCTTTCTCAAAAACCCTTTAAACGCCACTATTATTTCCATAAATTGATTCAAAGCTTTTATAAGTGTAGAAAAGTGTGCATCAAATACTAAAGTAAAGCCCAGCCTGCACTGGGAGTTCCCGAGAGTGCAAGCCTGACGTAGGAATTATCAAAGAAAGAGAAACGTTTTATGACAACATGTGGTAAACCCTTCCAGATCCTTAAGACGCCGAAGCCCTTGGGCAGCAATCTGTCCTAATTTGCGATCCCCTCGAAAGCAAGGGGTGAGAGCATCCCGCGTTCTCGCTCAGCCTGCCCGGCTCCGGGGGCTGCTCCCATTGTCTCGGCGCTCAGAGCCCTCCGCCCGCCGCGGCTGCCCCGGGGCCTTGCGGGGCGTCCCGCTATAGCCCCGGCTGAGGGGCCGCGCCCGCCGGGAGCCGTCTCGGTCAGCGGCGGACCCCGCTCGGGGACCCATTCCCTGCCCCGCCGCCGCCTGCCCGTCCTCCCGCTCGGAACCGCCATGACTGTGCAGGATTCTCGGCTTCGGGGCAATTCTCCCTGCGGAGGCGGGAGCAGCACCGGCCGACAGCGGCCCCGCGGCGGGCGGTCACTCGGTGCTGCGGCCCCGGGGGCGGCCCGGCGGCAGCCCGGAGCCCGGGGGCGGCCCCGGGGCAGCGGCGGGAGGGAAGGCAGGGACGGCAGCGGCGGGAGGGAAGGCAGGGACGGCAGCGGCGGGGGGCGGGCAGGGCTGCCCCGGGCGCGGTTGCCCGGGTGACGGCGCGGCTTGCCCGGCCCCGCGGGGCCGCCGGCCGGGGCAGCGGGGCGGGAGCTCCGGCGCCGCTCACACCGGTGCCCGGCGGACACGCCCCCGCCCCGCCGCCGCCGCCGCCGGCCCCTCCGCTCCCCGCACACGACCCCCGGCGCGGCGCGGGGGCTCCCGCCCGCCCCGCATTGTCCGTCCCCGCCGCCCGCCGGCTGCACCTGCCGGCTCCCGGCCCCTCTGCCGCCGCCCCGCACCTACCAGACGGAACCGTAGGCGCCGGAGCCCACGGGGGTGAGGTTCTGGTAGCGCTGGGGCACCTCCCACACCGTCTTGTTCAGCTCCTGCCGGTAGAAGCCGCCGCGCTCGGACATTTTCCCGGAGCCGCCGGCAGCAGCGGCAGCAGCAGCGGCAGCCGCCCCTCAGTCGAGGCTGCACGGCCGGCGCCGGCGGGGAGGAGGGACCGGGAGGGGAAGGGGAGGGGAAGGCGGAGGCCGAAGGGGTGGGGGCAGCGGCCAGGGCCGGGGGAGCCCGGGTGGGGACGAGAGGAGGCTTGACGAAGGGGCCCAGGATCCCCGGGGCGGCACCCGGTGTCTCTCCGCGGGGCCACCCGGGGGGTTGCGGGGAGTGGCGAAGCGCCGATCCCGCCCCGGAGCATCGCAGCCGGGGCGGTGACGGACCGGAGCGGCGGCCTCACCGCATCGGCCGCCCGTGCGCGAATGTGCGGGAAGGGCCCGCGCCGCCGCCTCTGCTCCCCGCGGGGACGGGCGGACCCGGTCATCCCGCCCTTCGCCTGGTGTCTCTCAGGCTTTCTGAAGCCTTGCTGACTGACACCTTTCTTACTTTGCCACGGCCACCTGAAGTTCCCTGTGGGCCCGCCAGGCTCCCCCCTTCCCCAGCTCGAGCTGCAGCCACAGCGGCGGTGACCCTGCGCCCGGGTATCCTCCGCGGGGCCAGTGCGGCTCCCGCTCACTGATGGAGCCCCGGGCAGGTCGGGGATTTTCTCGGAATCCTCTGGTGCCTCAAATTTCCCCTTACCGCATTGATTCCCGCATGCAATCATCTGAGTCCTCTTCCTTTTCATCAATGAAGACTTGAGCCCTCAAGACAATAGATAATCATGAAAACTTTAAAACTCCAAAATTAATGCAGCAGTTAAAGATTCTCTGACTTTACTGCATGTTTTCTTTTCTCCAAAATGTACCTTATACAATATCTAAATGACCTCTGAAATCATTACAGCACTACTGCAATGTTACCAGTGTATTTCTTTATGTGTTGTTTCCTTCCATGGATTCTTATGCTTCTTTGAGTACTTGTAAGTAACTTGTACTATGCAAAGTAGCCTGTTTGCATAGATTCAGTGTGCTGGGGTTGCTTTACACCTGCCTTTGAATCACTGTGGAATAGAAATCCTTGCTTTTCAGAACCCTCCTATACCATGGATTGCTGTTCACTTTGGCAAATAGCTGCTCAATTTGTGCTAGGACACAATGTGAGGATAGAGAACACATATGCTTGAATAGTTGTGAGCATGATGAGACAGAAAACAAGTGTTACAGATGCTCCAAACACTGGATGGTTCAAGTTCCAGCTCTGAAACCTCAGCCCATGTTGCATGACAGGACTTCCATACTAGGACTAGGACTGTTCAAGTGAACTTGGCATTTGCTGGGTGCATTTCACGTAAAAAATACACGAGTGGTACTACTATAGCCATTTATCTGCAGCCATCCACTCAAAGACTACTAAGTGCTCCTAAAGCAATAATCTGTTTCTCACTTCTACCATTCTCCAGTGCAGCAGACCTCTCCAGTTCTCTCCAGACTGCTCCTTGGTCCCACTTGAATTTCTATGCTGAGGGCATAGTGCTTGAAGGAAGTGAAAACTGTAAAATAATCCAACAATACATTAATTTATCTTATTTTTCTCAGCACCACTGTATGGAGTTTTAAAACCAGAGTAACAGTGCAGTGACTCTACACCAAGCCAAGGAGAAATATTTCTGTCACTGCCATCCCCCGTCTTATTTGCCCCTAAAGTAAGTGGCCCCAAATGTTTACCATTGCTAAAATGGAACAAATACTCCTACTTGCTAACTTTTATTATACTTTGCCTCTAGAGGTGTTTTGGTGTATTAAATTATTTCTTTGTAAATGCAACCATGATTTTTGGAAGCTGCATCTGTCCATCTCTACCCAAGCTTTTAATCGTGCAATTTCCACAGGAGTTCATTTTTCGTATTACTGGTTAATATTGGTAAATATTTACAGTTGGTCTCAATTTTCTGTCTTCTGTGAGTTTCTGTGAGTTATTTGTGTTGCAGTCATGACTCAGACTGTGCTTGATATCCTTGTATTATTGGCTACTACGTATATGGTCTGCTACTGTGTGTAATGAAGGAGATAATGGAGAACATCAAGACGCCAGGACAGTGCATTTGAGTTGTCTCAGAGCTAGGTAAGTTCTAGGCCTCCAGAAGCCTGGACAGCTGCCTTTCCCATGGCAGAATCAGCTCATCCATCTTTGCCATCTCTGTGAAGGAAGAGGAAGAGGTAGAGACAACTCCTTTGTCAACTGGATTCTTCTCTTTTAGCTACAGTTCTACAGGAGGTGTGATGGCACAAAGAAAAGATAAGGTCACAGCTTCTGTTGTACATATGTTGCCTTCTTAGGAATTTTCACTGTCTATACAAGAAATGCTGTTACATAAAGCCTGAAGCTGTGTTGGGACTCCCACGGACAGGGAGAGCCCATGAAACAGCTCTGGACACTGCACACCCCTCCCCACCTTGCCCTGACAGCATCCTGTGTGACAGCTCCTCACCAGGTCAAGGGCTGGTGGCCGGAGGGCAGTGGCAGGGACTCGCTGCCTGTCACACAGGGCACAGCGCTGGGAGGGACCCCATGTGCTGCAGTGGGGCAGGCTGGGACACACAGGCACTTTGTGGGGTGGGATCAGCTGGGTGAGCCTCGTGGCTGGTGAGGGAGTGCCGCATTCAGGCACGAGGAGGTTGTGCCCCCGGGCAGGGTGGGATGCAGTCCCTCAGACACACAGCACATCTAGCAGGTACCAAGGGAAGAAAACTTGCTGGCGGAGCACTAACTTTCTGTTGTGGCTCTTCTCCCACTGCACAGTCAAACCCTACATTACTGTCATTAGAATAAACCTCAGTGAAAACAAAGGAATTTCTTATTTTATATATATTATTTTAGTTGTGAGTTACTAATTTCCAGTTGTTCCTCATTCCTATTTTTTGAGTTGGATTTGATGATCCCTTCCAACTCAGTATATTCGATGATTTTCCTTTCTTTTTTTGTTTGATATATTGCAGAAAGCTTGCACATCTTTGCTACCCTCCTCCAGGTTCCTTTCAATTTTCATTTATTCTCTCTCTAGTTCTGTTTTTGCAATCAGTTTAGAAATCTCAAATTTAATATATAATGGAGTTCAAAGATTGCAATTCTCATAATAAACATGAAAACTCAAAGAAAGAAAATGACACCTTAGTACTGAAAACATATAGTTTCCTGGTGGAAAACATAACCATATTACTGTAAACTCAGCACTGATTTAGAAGATCTTGAAAAACATAGGACAGACTGTTTGCAGATCAGAGTTCAGACTGTTCTCGATACAATTGCTGTGAATATAGGATAGCTCTAACTAAAAATCTACCAAGTATCACTGAGGTTTTAGGATCAGCCACCATGGTTCTGTTGTTAAGTTCCTTACTTAACTTTGTTCTTGGAGATGTCCATTAATGGATTTCACCATGTCCACCTGAAGTTAATAACAGTAAACTAAACATAGTAATGTTGTGAAGCTGCTTCCTGTGCCACTTTTGAAAATGTTGTAGGGTATATGGAACATCTTTATAAAAGCAAGATTTATTTTTATTATATTTTATATTTTTATTATTTATTTTTATTATTTATTTATTGGTTGTATTTGCAAATTCTTGTGAATTGCTGAAACTACATCTACAAATATGTAATTATAACATAGGAAAGCTGCCACTGTTAGTAACGACTGAAAGACAAAGTACAGACAGCAGGAAAGGCTAAATGGAGCCCTCTGTAAATAGCAAGTCAATCATTACCTACTCCTAACACATTGGTTTCCATGAGATTGCTTTGCCAGGGACCATGTATCTTTGTGACTGAATCACAAGACACTTGTTGCATTTGCCCATGAAATATTCTCTCATATTTCTGCTATTAACTGGCTGTTGCCAAATACCTATTTGGAGGGCTTCATAGCACCCAGGTTGATTCAGATGACCTGCTCCAGCCTCAGACTATTTTGTCCTGTTAAGTCTTAGATATTTAAAGTGGAAAAGCATTTTTTTTAAATCTTGTGAGAACATGAAGGGTCTTGCATTGGAGAAAACTTAAAATGTAGTTACTCATTTTGAGCCTCAAGTTGAAAATGAAAAGTCCAAGGCATTTCACACCTACAATGAGGTGTGAAATCAAATGAGAAATCCTGCTATTGATTGAGGACTTTTAAAATCTGAGTTAAATCCTAGTAATTATATGGCTAGAATAGGTTCCTATTCTGAGAAGAGAGGTTCTAATGTGGCTTGAGTTCAGAGTTCAGGCTTTGTTTCCTTTTTTTCCACATTCCTTCTCTATGGAATTAGGATGGCCACTAGATATCTCTGTGACAGCTTTCCACATTTATGAACTGAGACTAGGATTGTTTCCTTATTTTAAGGATAAATATATAAGACTGATACTACCTGAGATAGTAATAACACTTTACTAGCTAAGCATATTGTTTGCAGACATTGATAAAAATTTTTCACATATTCCTATCATACTGCTGTGGATACAAGGTGGGAAATGTTTTCTAATATCCTGTTAAAAATGTCATTCTGACAAAAAAAAAAAAAAATTCAGTGTCCTTCACCTAAAATTACAGAGGAGTGTGTCTTGGCCTCCTGGAGTCTATCAGAATAGGGTGGCAGTGTTTTTTCTTCATGCAGGATCAACACAGGGCTGTTATTCTAAGATCATGTTGCTATTAGATGTCTCAATGTGATTGGGACTGCAAGCATGCTGGCAATTGGTGTCAGAAGTCCCCAAAGTAAATTAAATAAAATACAATATCCTGCTCAGTCATGTCAAAAAAGGCTTCTCAGTGTATGTACATTCAGAACAAGGCCATCACCAGAAAAATAAATAGAGATTTAACTTTATAATAATTCCTAATTAAGTAAACAAAGGTTCCAGATATGAAGAAAGGCTGAGATGGGCTATTAATATATAGTGCTATATTTTCACTTGCAATCCATGTAATTATGTTGCCTGCTGAATCACAACAACACCACGATGCTATATTCTTATGCATAATACAGCATCACTCAAACACACTCTAATATTGACATGTATAATCAGTAGCTGCAGAGAGCCCAGCACTACTCCCATTCAAGTCAAATTTCATTATGAGAATGGGAGCAAGAGCACATTGTTCCAAATGCATTCATTTGGGCTTCTGTCCTGAATATACATCAGCTGTAAATTTTTTCACAGTGACTGAAGGTACTCTAAAGATGAAAGCAGATGCAGATGTAAGAGCCCATGTACACCAAGCTCTGTGCTTTTCTGATGCACATTAAGAAATCACACTCAAGAACCTACTGTTTAACTGACTACTGTGTTGTTTCTTTTGGCTCCAAAGAACACCATGGGTTCTTTAAAATGGCTGTGCATTGCAAATCATGAATTCCTCTAATCACAATCCAAAAATAATTATGTATTGGAACAATTATATTAATGAGGTGTCAATCTGGCTAAAACTGCTTATTCTGCATGCAAAGTCAATATGAAGAAAAGTTGTTACTTACAGGACTTCTAAATGCCATGGGGTTGTAGATGTGCACAAACTTGCACCCACACCCATAGGGCTGCTCTGCCTGATGCCTGTGAGCTTTGGAACACGGTAAACTCTATTACAGTGCTTTAAAAATATGCAAATATTTGCAGTTGAGGGAGAACAATATGAAAGCAATATCTGATTCAGCTTTAACTCTTAATGAACACTTACAGAAAATTGATACCAATGCAAACTTGTAAAAGCAGAACACAAATTTCTAGTAAATTAGCCTGACTTAGTATGAGGTGCATGTATTCACATGCCTTCATTTGCCATCTGCTACTCATCTGCAGAATTTCGCACTCCAATCTGGTGCTGTTCATTTCCCATAAAGCAGTTACATTCAACCTTGTCATACTGAAAATACTGCATCCTTCTTCATAGTTGTGTTTTTCAGTCATTATTTGAGATATTGTGAGGATACAACTCAGACAGCTTGAGAAAAATTGTACAAGTTCACTTGTTCTATTATATATAATCCTGTCCAATCTATCTGCAGGGTTTTTTTTTTCCATTAGCATGACTCCAGTGCACAGTGGGCTGTTCCACAAAGGTGAAAAGTGGGATTTCTACTTTAATCACATTTTCTTTCTTGCTGATATTACAATGTCACCTTCTTGGTTTTGACTTAATAACCTGTCTTTGGACTCTGCTGAGAAGACCTTTGGTTCCTCAAAGTAAATGTGTCAGTAAGGCTTCAAATAATGGTTGCAATGTGACTGTAGCGTGACAAATGATACCGCAGATGTTGAGCAGGGTGGACAATAATGGATCTGATGGCGGCATGCCCTCTACTGAGGCTTCACAAGGGCTTGATAAAGCCAGGGAAATAGCTGTTGTGTGGCTTGGCAGACTGTTATTTGGCACATTTGGACCCAAAACATACCTTACTTGCTAAATATCTGGATCAAACTTTCTGCTATTATTATTATGGCAGGATGGTAGGACAATAATATGATGTTTTAAAAATCATTTCAAACATTCATTTGGATAAAAACTGTGATCCACATTCTATTTGGGAGCTGCTATCCATAAAAGAAGACAAATTTTTCACAGTTTCATCATAATTCAGGATTTGATATTTGATACACATTGGCTTTTTCAGGCTATATAAACCCTGCATCTACTGAAATCTAACTATAGTTTTATTAATGAACATACACAGTCTCTATGCTGTGAAAGAGCAGCTTATTACTCCTTAGATTTTCTTGTACTTACAAGAGTTCTTATAAACTGAACTACAAAAGCTGTGCCCACAGCTTAACCAACTTTCTTATATATGTATGGCCATCTTAAAACAAATTAAGCCATAAACCTTTGTGTGCAGAACTGTGTAGACATATGATATACATCTACTTATATTTCAGAAATAAAGATCAGATGTTCCCTCAGTTTACCTATTTTATATTATTGTACTTGAATGACACAGATCAATGAATAAAAGCAATGGCAAACAATAAACTGTTTTTGAGGAATAATTAATTGAGGGACTTGAACATATGAATTTAAGCCTGTTAATATCCCTTTTATAAACTTGAACTTAACAAAGGGAATACTGAATCAGAGGCCCTGGAAAGGAGTGGGGTTATCAGTAGCTGCAAGGAATGAGCGAGACAAATCCTGACTGCAACAAGCATAAACAAGCATATGACCACACAAAAAGGGGAAGGCAATTGTGTTGAATTGTGTTTTCAAGGGAAGGCTGCTACACTGATGAATAATATCAGACTGCAGGCAACTTCCAGTCATTGAATTACAGGTGTTACATTTGCCATCACAAACTTACTGAGTGCCAATTAATAAGTATTTTCACCGGCCTTATCAGAAAATTTATATTCGGTTGTCAACTACCAATGTATATTTGTGATTATGCCAATGCTGATCTCTGGCCTTTCTTTGGTGTTTCTCTTTCCTCCAGTGTATTTCTAGACATCAAGCGTGTCTGTGGCATCATTAGGTTCTCAGAGCTCTTTTTGTCTCCAGTGGTAAGATAGGTTCACCTCTTGTTTGTAGGGTTTGGAGGAGAAGGCCAAGCAGAAACTGTAACAGCTCCTCCTGTGGAGTTGAGTATTTCATGAAAAATACTATGTGGCGGTTCTCTGTGGCCACCAGGGAGTTACAAACTAATCCTTTTTTTACTAGATTCTGTTGTTTGAAGAGGAATTAATTATTCCAAATTTCCTTGGGGTTTTACTCATCCTGTAGTAAAACACAGACTGTCCTGTTTGCTGCTTGCTTACTGCTATCTCTTGCTTCAAATGGTAAAATAATAAATAGGTTGAGATTTTTTATCAACTGGGACTCTCAGACATGAATGGCATAACTGGGCTTTCAAAAGCAAAGGTCACGTCCACTGCCTTATTTGTGTGAACCTTTAAGTGACAGGACAGTGATCTGTGGCAAAACCTTTTTGATTCCCAGCTTGCATTCGGGGGCTCTTCAATATAAATTTTTCATGCATATCAAGTTAATGTTTCTGTCCATAGTGGTTTCTAACACTAAAGAGAACCAAGGAAGGAATTCTTTGCTGGCAAAGGCAGCACATTTGTTCTAAACACCAGCCTGTTTTACAGAAAAATACCTTGGTAAGCTAATGTTTCTTAACACTACTTCTTATCTTCTTCAGTCCCATTTGAGGTGGAAGTAGACTGAGTATACCTTGAGAAATAAGGCAAGTATGTCCTTAATTGGAGTTTACAGATGGTGATTTTTATGCCATGCTACAGGTGTTGAAATTATTGAGGAGATGGGTGTGAACCCAGTTTTTATTACTAACACAGTAACTGTTCCATTTTACTCCAGTTAAATGAAATACTTTTGTATCTAGTGGTCTACCTCTTTTTTTTTGCAGTAGTGTGGAACAGTGGATGAGTTTGTAAGAAGCCTCTTTTACAAATATATTTTTAAGTTTTGTCTGTCCCAATATATTCCAGTTTCCTTCTAAAAAGACATCATCCAGCTGCATTGTCCAGCATTTTTTCCTTAGAGGTAGAGCTTATATTTTCTTTAAAATCTTGGAATGATTGGAAGCATGGCAGTTGAAACCAATTCTCTCTCTCCCTGTCTTTATCCCTCCATTTCATAACATAGAGGTTTAGCAAATATTGTATCAATTTTAGGCAATTCTTCTAGAAAGCTCTGTAGAATGCTTTTCCTAGTGGGGGCTTTAGAAGCACCAGGTTTTCTGTAACTTTTCTTCTTTTATTGGTTTTCATAACTTTTTCTGCCTTGAAATATAGATGCAGCAAACCTTGGATCAAGCTTCATTTGAAAGTGGTTTTGTTATGTATTGTAAAATTCAAGTCCTTTACAGCTGGTCTCCTGAACTTAATGGATGCCCTTACAGAATGTCCATTTACTCCTTCTGCCTGATGTATCTTGTTTTTTTGTGTGATGCTGCTGCACCTACCTGACAGTTTTAGCAGGTCTCTCTCCATGATTCAGCAATTATTAATGTATTTTGAGGCCCAAATCAATGTCTGGACTTGCCTCACTTTGTGCATCCTACACTAACATATATTTTGAAATTAGGATTAGCAACATTTAAAGCACCTATGGTAGACTATTTTTTCCTCCAATTTAGATAAGAAGGATGTTACCAGGAGCTCAGTGGAATGGTAGTGTTTTGTCTTTATACAAATAGAGGCTGCTGGGTTTTGAACCCAGTGAGATCCCGGTACCTGTGAATGTTGTTGGTATCTGCCCCAAGACACACCAGGGTGCTCAGAGTCTGGTTCTGTACCATCCGTGCCATTCAAATGAGTCCATGTTATTCCTGCTGCAGATTCTGCCCCTTGCTTTGGTGTGATGAATTGCTAGCTGCATACTGGAAAAATAAGGTACTTTCTATTTGATTCTGCTATGGCAGCAGAAGAGCTTTGCAATCCCTGGTGGTTTTGTGGACAGGTGATCCTGCAAAGTCATTCAATCTCAGCACTATTTTGTGTGCTGACTTACAGAAATTGCTAGCTACAGAGTAGCTCCTTTGGTCTCAGAAAATCAATAAATTATGTCATTAGCTATTAGAACCTCCCACACTCCTTATGCAGGTAAGCAGTAGATTTTTTGCAAACATCCAGCCTCTTGAAACTATTCTGCCTCCTAGATAAGTTGTTTTCTCACACTGCAATAGCTGCAATGCCATCACATTTAGGTCTTTTTAGTTTAATTCAGCTGACTTCTTCTTTTCCCTAATTTCCAGTTGAGGATTCCAGACTCATTTCTAACTGTCAGGACTCTCACTCCATGAATAATAACTGTGTTAAGACTGGACACTATCAAGTCATTCATACTTCAAAGTGTGGCAAGAATTATGATTGTTCTAACGATATTTGATGACACTGAGAGGCTGGACTTGACCTGTGAGATTC
The DNA here is from genome assembly GCA_039654755.1 of Calcarius lapponicus. NCBI lineage: Eukaryota > Metazoa > Chordata > Aves > Passeriformes > Fringillidae > Calcarius > Calcarius lapponicus. Next base: position 583,910 of record JBBFKN010000028.1, on the reverse strand, counting down.
CTTCCCAGTGCTGTGATGTTCCTTTTGCAAATCACACCAACAAAAGACCAAATGGCAAAGAGAAGGAAAAGCTAAATCATGACATATAGACATGAAACAGCACAAGAAATTCTCTGTGAAGGCACAGTCCCCTATCTCAATCTCACTGTCCAGTGACTCATTGTACCTCAAACTGCACTACAAAACTTAATTACACCAGAGCTCAGATTTCACACCTATGTGAAAACCTGTTCAGACCAGGAAACATATTTTTTGTTAAAAATTAAAGATGAGAAGGCTGTATTCTCTCTCAAGAGAGAGGGAGAGCTACCCTCAAGAGCAGCTATTTTCAGTTATTTCTTTCTATAGTCATGCATGCATAGCTGTCAGCAGTTCTGCTTTAAGAGGTAGGACAACTTACCCTAATTATTCCTGGACATTCCTTTCCTAGATATTCATGCCCACTCTTAGTGTGAACATTTCCTTCCTTCCTTGGTTGCTTCTTTCTTGCTTTCTTCCTTTCTTGCTTGCTTTCCTGTGTCTTAGACCAAAACAAGCCTTACAGATATTTCCCACAGTCCCACATATGAGAGAAGAAGACAAAAAGAAACTTGGGGCAGCTGGGTTGGCTTGCATTAGTCCCCATTGCTGTATTGATTGTGCATTTTTTCTCATTAGCTTACCTAGGACGGGGAGGTTTGACCTACTCAATTCTGCATGATCTCTTTCTTCCCTTATGTCTACTTTTCACCATTCTGTTGATAGATCCAGGCTGTATGGCTCTGAGGATCAGCATAGCAGGGAATTTCCCTCTGTAATTCAAGCTTTGAATAGTATGTACATGTGAACAGCCTGGAAGGGTCATTGTTGAGAAGGTATGAGGAAAAAATTTCTGAGATTGGGCTGCGTGACCTGCTTCCATTCATGAGATATGCAGTAATCATAACTCAACCTGTACTAATAATAGTTAGGCAATATTTGTTCAACAAACAAAAATAACATCAATAACAAAAGCTTAACCAAGGTTCACACTTGCTTTCTGAGGTACAAATTGGTAAAGTGTAGCTTAGACAGAAATATCAGTTTCATTAGACCTTTTTATTGAGGTGATGGTCCTTAGCTTAGGGAGTATGACAGGTGATGCTTTAAAGGAAAAGGCTACAGATGAGAATGCTTACATCGTAAATGTTGCAGCTCCCCTGCTTTATTTAATGAAATGACTGTAATCACAGAGAGGAAAGCAGACAAATGTTTCACACATATGGCAGGCTTCAGCAATTCCCCCAACACAATGAATGCAATCTTTCCAGCTCTAGGCCTTTGCCACAAAGCTAATAGCTCTACTGTTCCGGAAACCAATCACATGCCCCGTGCCTCTCCCTGCAGGTGCAGCTTTCCTGGGCAATCCAACCACAAACACTGTATTTTTGCACTCTCATGTACAGGAGTAACTTGCAATCCTGCAATCAGGAAATGCTGTGACCAGAAGTCATTACGGTGAATTTTCTGAAGTAATGCAGAGGCACACAGGAAATAGCTTTCCATGATTTAAAGCCTTTTCACATGGGCTGCTAAATTCTCAGAAACAGCAAGTAGTAACTGAAGACAAGTGATAGGTTATTGCTTTCTCCCCTGTCCTATTTTTCCATCAAAGCAGGAAAGGAAATTAAAGATAAATCTGTTTTTATGAAATAGAAATAGGTTTTTTATTACAAATAAATCTTGGACAAAAACAGAGCAAGTGAAAGCACTGCTGTTTCTCTTTTTTGGCAGGTAACTTGGTAAGGTATGGGACAGGTGGCTTCTGGAAGTAAAATACTCCATGCCTCTGCATGTGTTTGGTGATCTGTTAAAATAGCAGCTGTCCCACTCTCATCTCAGTCATAATGAGAAGGCAATTATTACAGCCTTAATTATCATTATAGGTAAGCAAACAAGCTTCAGGACAACTTGAATCCTGGCTCTTTTGCTCGTGTTTACCAGAAGCCACACACTGCTCCAGGCAATTCACACAGCAAGCAGACACATCCAGTATCAGCCAGAATGAGGAAGGCTGTTGACCAATGTCAGCAGTTGCTTAGACCTTAAGAAATGTAGGTCCAGTTCTTGGGCTCACACAGGGCTTTGATGGGATTGTTTTGGCATACCTTTTCCAGCCCAAGTGTTCCTGGAGCTGTAGGCTCTTTGGCTCTCTCAACCTTAACTGTAAACCTAACCCTAACCCCAGCCCTAGTGCTAGCCCCAGCCCTAATCCAACCAATCCTATGAGTTTTCCAGATTAGAAAGATATTGGAGCAGCAAGAAAACCTGTAGTTTTTGTTTTGTGTTAGGGCTAGGGATAAAGCTAGGGTTAGGCTTTAGGTTTAGGGTTAAGACTCAGAGAGTCAAAGGGCTTACAGCTCCAGGAACACCAGGGCTGGAAAAAGCATGCCAAGGTGATCCCAGCAAGGCCTCAACCTTGCTGGTCCTACATCTTTCTGATGGGGAAAACTCATAGGGTTGGGTAAGGGCTAGTGCTAGGGCTGTGGCTAGGACTAGGGCTGGGGTTAGTGTTAGGTTTACAGTTAGGGTTGGGAGAGCCAAAGAGCTCCAGGAACACTGGGGCTTGAAAAGGCAAGCCCATAGTTTCCCAGCAAGATCCCAGCCTACTTCTGCTGCTCCTACTTCTTTCTGATCTGGAAAACCTATAGTCTTGGGCTTGGGTTGGGGCTAAGCCTGGGTAAGGTTAGGGTAAGGGTAAGGTTAAAAGTTTGGGTTTGGGATAGGGCTGGGACAGTCAAAGTGCCTACAGCTCCATGAACACTTGGAAGTGACATGCCAAGGCCCTCCCAGCAGGGCCCAACCTTGATGCTTCTACTTCTTTCTAAACTTGAACACCAAGCTACTGGAGACTTTAGACTTAGGCTTAGGTTTAGGGGTAGGAGTAGGGTTAAGGTTAGGCTTGAGTGAATCAAACAGCCTACAGCTCCAGGAACACTAGGGCTGGAAATGGTATGCCAAGGCTATTCCAGTATGGCCCCAACCTTGCTGCTTCTACATCTTTCTGACCTGGAAAACTGATAGGATAGGGTTAGGGTTAGGATTAGGCCTAGGGCTGGTGTTAGGGTTAGACTTAGAGTGAGTGTTATGGTTAGGGTTCAGAGAGTCAAAGAGCCTACAGCTCCAGGAACACTGGTGGTGGAAAAGGCATGCCTAAGTGGTCCTGGCAGGGCCCCAACCTTGCTGCTCCTACATCCTTCTGATCGGGAAAACCCAGGGCTTGTGCTAGGGCTGGGGTTGGGGTTAGACTTAGGGCTAGTGATGAGAGAGTCAAAGAGTCTACAGCTCCAGGAACACTGGGTCTGGAAAAACAATGTATGAAGTTTGCCATGGCAATATGAACTGTAATTCCAACAAAGAATAAAAGATTTCAGAAGAAAGTCAATTCCCTTACAACACTTAACTTGAAGCATATTTAGCTCAATTTGGCATGTCAATGTGTAGGAAAAATTAATTCTGAGGCCCAACACCTTCTCAGCTGCACTGTGTCATTAATGTTCATCACAAGTATGCTGCATGTTGGCCATGGCCTTCTGGTGCAAACATTGTGAAAAGGATAATCAGTGTTCAAGAAGAAACTCTGGAGAATAGATTATGACCATCTTCTCAGCAGCTTGTCTTGTTTTCCCTTTTTCCTTTCATTCTCCAGTAAAGATTCATCAGCAGTTGTTAAAAGTCCCTATTGCTGGAGACCAATGCAAGCATGGACATAGGATGCAGCCTGTTGCTCAGCGCTGAATTGGTATTTGTGTGAGTTTGACTTTGTTTTCACTACTTCCAGGGGTGAAAGGGACATATAGCACATACAGCAGGATCAAAAAAAGGATAAACCCTCCATTGCTATGCTTCACAGTGTTTGGCATTTGAAATCAAGAGATAATGTTAAATTCTGTCATATTTATTACACACACACAAAAAAAAAACCATCAAAGGCCAACGGTCAACTTGTGACACAGGAGCCTATTCTGAATGGCCCACAGGGCAATTTGGGACAGTGCTGGGAAATTCTATGATTTGAAAATTCATCTGCAGAAGACATAAGTTTCTAGTTTCTTCTGCATCCAGTGAAATAATTTGAATTTAGAGAACACAGGCAGTCCCTGTCCTTCAAAGGCAAGGTACTGCCAATGGATTGATTGGTATCACCTTTCTGTGAGGCAGCATCCCTCTGCTCCCATCGATCTTCTACCAGAGCTGCCCTTAACCTCTAAATTGAGAAAGAAAATACAGCTTGGCATATACTCTAGAAAAAGGCTTCTTCTCCTACTTTAGAGTACAATTTTCTTTGAGGATGGTGCATTTATTTGGGCTCAAACACAGTTTTTAATTGAAGCTGTTAAAGCTCCAGACTGAAAGTGCTTTTAAAATTTGGTACGTCTCCTATGAATCACATTATATCCTGAGATCTCTATTGTCTCAAGTTCCCTTTTTACAGCTCTAGGCTAAAAACTTAAAGGCAAAGCATTTTAAAAAGCTGAATGAAAGAAAGGAAACACAAAGAGACTTGTCTGGCTTACAGCCAGGCCAAGGCTGCTATCTGAAGAATATTTTGAAATATAAATCACTGAATATGGAGACTTACCATGTCATCAGTTATTTTTAGCAGAATGAAGAAGAACTAACTCAGTTTTAAGAAACATGTAAGAGAAAGATGCAGCCTTAAAATTAACTTTGGTTTAAGTTTCTTCCTTGAACTACTGGTATTGAACATTGTGATTTGCATTGTACATATTCCTCGTAGATGTCTGCCTTTTTGTTTACTAATTCAAAATACACCATATTTTCCTATAATAAAAATATAAAGCTTAAATAAATAACTATGGAGCTAAAACATAATATGAAAAACAAGAGCTAGAAATAAATCTAGAAATAAAATAAAATAAATAATAAAAGCTAAAAGCTATTTATTTATAAAGTAAGTAAATAATAAAAGCTAGAAATAAATCTCCCAGCTAACTGCTGGGAGAAAAAGCAGTTCTACACATTTTTAAAGGCTTTGCATTTCTATACCTCAAGTGTCCGCATACCTGATACTTTCCTAACATTTGAGAGGTGATAGCCAAAGACCTTACTCATTCAACTAACACCTTGCTGTGTATTTCTGGACTCTGGCCATAATTCAGAAGATGTCTATTATTTTCAAGTGCTGTAGTTCTTAATCTTGTACATGCTGTAAACTTTAATAGATCTATAGTTGTGGTAGCATTCATGAAGGTACATATGTGCTTACGTGGACAGTCATAAGCACATGAATAGTGTTCTAGAAGTCAGCTTTCCTGTGAGACACAGAATCAAACCGACTGATGTGGGATGCAAATAGTGATGATAGCAGCAGCACACAGTTATGTCAGCTCATGATGAGAGGGGAATGACAGTCTGTTTATCTGTTCTAGAGCTGTAGCCCACGAGTTCCCTTGCTTCATCACACTGTAGCCAACGAAATATTAAATAGTTATTCCAAACTTCCATTAAATTCACTGTAGTCACCTTGCTGACTACAAAAATCTCCGCAGCTACACAGTCCCAATCTGATTGCAAATTGATTTGCTTCTGACAAGTCATACCAACGTCCAGTATGTTGCCTTTCATCAGAATAGGTATTTCTCCATGAAGAACCAAAATTCATCCTGGGCAAAAGAGCTGTTCTGTAAAAGCAGGCAAGTATTTCTGACACAAACAGGGATTCCCGATTGCTGAATCACATGCAAGTGTGGCCACCATGTTAGTGGAAGGTCTGGGAAGCCACTCCTGTACTCATGACTGGATGCATTTGTTAATGAGTACCAATAGGAAAGAGGAAGGGGGGGAACAGGGATCTACAGTTTTCTCAATTATTTGGAAATTCATACTACTTACAACTACAGTACTCAAAAATGATGTCCCAGTATGCATGCAGGTGATCTACAGGCTCTACTGGCACATCGAGGGCCATATCCTCCTCTCTTTTCCTCACACAAACTGGGGAAAACTCAACTGCAATTCATGTTGCTAAACAGGGAGAAGAGTCAGACCTGAAGTTTGATCTTCTCTTATTTTTAATGAAACTTTTCTAGCAAGCTATCACTTCCGTGCAATGCAAGATGTCCCCTTGCAGGAACTGTAAGTGCTATTGACAGAAATATTCCAGTTTAATTAAGTTGCTAAAAGAGACTGCCACTTTTAATGTAGAAGAAGGGGTGCTTTCAGGGAGAGATGCAGCAGAAATAGCTGCCTTCAGCAGAAATGAAATAGCTGGGGGAAAAGAAGCCAGCAGCTGTACACAGTGCAAATGGTGATTAAATGGAACCACAAAGGAAGAATAAGGAACAAATCAGTGAAAAGAGAGATGAAAACCTAAAAAGCAGAGTATGAGTAATAGTGTTAAAGAAAAATGACTTGTTGTGCAAGAGTAATGAAAATGCTAGACTATGTCTCCGAAAATACTGTGTAAAGAAGTAGTGACCATTGTGGGAAATTATGATTTAGAAACTGGAAGGGAAAAGTGCTAACTTAAAATGCAGCCCACATCCTTAAAAGGTCTGAGACCTCAAAAAGAAGCTATTTTTAAAGATTAAATTGGAAATGCACAGGATGAAGGAACTGTGTATGAATGACAGTTCAGAAAAAAAAAAAAAAAAAGTTAACATCCAAAGCATATCTTTATGGCTTTGGAAGCAGTTCTTCAGACTGAAATCTGAAGAATTTAGAGAAATTCTGTGTAACTCTGAGAAACCTTAGAGAAATTGTGGAAGGCTTCTGGTGCTATGCATTAGATTTCTGCAACTTGCAGTGAATTACCATGTGTGTTTAATAAAAATCATATTGAATGAGAGAAAAAAGGTCAGGCTGCAGAGATAAATAAAGAAAAAAATATTGAAAGGACAAAATGAAAAAAGGCATCTCTTCAAATTAATGTAAGGAAGGATGCATGAAAATAAGTTTGTCAGAGGGGAGAGAGATGGAAGAGCATGATGGGAAAACCTGACAGTTCAGATATACAGCTGGTAGTTAGGCAGTTCCTGGGTGTCTTTTCCCTACTCCAGGATGAGAGGAGGTCAACTCCCACTCAGATTAGTCAAGGATCAAAGGATCAAAGGATCAAAAAGTTTTGAAAGCCACATAAAGCAAATTTTTCTTTCTAACATGGTTTGTGATGCCTCTGAGCTAGTCCTGTGTATGCAACTGGAGTTTAAAGAGGAGAAATGGAATTAAAAGACTGAAAAGGACGAAGAGGATTACCAGGGAAAATAAAGTTATTTTTAGCTTTTATTTTCCTCCAGTACAGTGTCAAAGTGATGAAATGTAATTAATATTGATCCTCTGTGATTCAGAAACTGCCTGTAGTATTTTTGAGTCTATATGCCACTTGCACAGCTGCTGTTGGTTTTCCAGGGGCACAGAGCTGCACTGAGCACCATAAACCATGCAGAAGAGAAAAGGTACCATTGGGCATTACTCTGATAGGAGAACTAAGGACAGACAATGGTTTTAGCAAGTGCATTTAAAGAGGTGCCTATCACAGCTTTAAATTGTTAGATGTTGGGAAAGAGTCATTAATTTGATCCAGCAGTTGCTTATACATAAGGCCACATTTGGAACACTTTTGTAGATGGGATATATCACAACTAGTCCAAGTTATGACAGTTCATTGTGAAGTTCATAATCTGTGTCACCTGTGTGCACTCTCATAAAAAACCTGAAAAACCTGTACGCTGGAAAGCCGGAGGCAAGAAGAGCAGATCCTCCAGGCTGCCAAAGTGCCATTGTTGACACATTTCTGCCAATCCACTTTCATGACAGACTCTTTCCAGCCATGGTAAGACACTGCATGTCACTGTCTCCTAGCCCATCAAATTGTCTTCTCTCCCCCTGGCTGTTTTGTGTTTCACTTGCGTATGCAGGTTTTAATCCTCCATCCGATTAGTTAGGAGAAAAGACAGTCTTAATCTGACAATAACAGGATAATGTATCACTGCAAAGATAGGATGATTACATTATTGATTTTTTTTATTTACTAATGTGGTTTACAGCAGAATGCAATGAGGGGTTTTTTTTGCAAGAAAGTAAGAAGTTATCCTGAAAAGATATTGGATTTAAGAGTACTTTATGAAATACTGATATCATCCACTAAGAAGAGATATCTCTCAGTTCATTTCAGCAGCATGTTTTTATGCTGATGTCCCTAGGAGACTTATCATATCTTTGCATTGTCTTGTTCTTGGCTCAATTTGCCCCACCTGGGAAATTTTGTAGATTCAGAAAAATAGCCGGGCATATATTCCCTTATTATACAAAGTAGCTGCCCTCCAAAGAAATTTCCTTGTAATTATTTCCACAATGACCTGGCTGAAATACCCTGTACATTTCAAGGCTTAAATTGTCAACATATCAGATATTTGTGTAAAACAATTAATTTATGCAGGCCTCACTGTTTTAGCTATTGGTCACTGTTTGAGACAGATTAGCTGGGAATTTGGAAACCCATTTTGTTAAATTTTTCAAGTAAGCTTATTAGACATCTTGTAAAATATGAAAACAGTGGCTTAATAGAACTTCTTTTTGTACTGAGGTGTATAACCCTACTTTTCACATCAGCAGGCACACATCTGGTGCATTCAGGACAAGGAAATGCACATCTGGATTACATGACAGCAGTGAGCCTCCAGCCTGCCTCTCAGGTACAGAAAACCCCTCCAGAAGTCTGGAACCTCTCTGATAGCCCTCCTGGTGACTCCAGGTGACCACCCACAGATGCTAATGACAGAGGCTCCCATGGGCAGGGGCTGTGGAGGACACAGGCAGGGAGAAGCAGCTTGTCCAGAGTAGGGAATGCCTGAGGCAGAGCTCAAAGCATACAGTCAGCAGCTGGACTAATTCAGGTGCAGATCAAGGCCATTGCCACTGACCTCAGTCAGACTAAATTTGCAGAACTCTTTCCAGCATCTTTAGCTGCTTCTGTTGGCAATATTTCGGCCTTTAAATTTAATAGATTAAATAGAAAATAACTATATATTTTAACTTATTTTGCTGAGTCAAGTTGGAAGCTTATGCCAAGGAAAAGTTGAAATCACAGTGAGAATCTTCACAAAGAGATAAAATTTTGCTGTATGTATGTTATGAAGTGAGAGGGGAGGGCTTAGGCAAGTCCCTGCCTCTGACAGGTTTCTGGCAGCAGACAGCAGCTTTACTGAGGTGGCCAGCACCCCAGAATTCACTGTCACTTGCAAATTCTTAATAATGACAGATCAGGCCTACATTAACATAAATCATTTATTGAAGAGACCAAACAAATGGACATAAGATTTTAAACAGACTACTTACTACACAGGATAACACAAAAAGAGCTATTTGTAGATAAAAATACAGTGCACAATAATAAAGGTACCTATGTTACAGCTAGCAAAGAAATAGTACAGATTAAGAGTCAATGTCACTTACCAATGCATGATAGTGGTGTGCAGAGAATCTCCTAATTTCTCTTAATCCTAGAGAAGCCTCTTGATGTGAATGTCTCCACACTGAGGAAATCTTTTACACACTCTTTGAGGAGAAGGTCCCTGACAGTCAAGAGAAGGCTGTTACTGGATTTCTAGTTTTGTTTGTTGTTGCTGCTGCTGTTGTTGTTTGTTTGCCTTGTTATACATACAAACTAGTAAAGAACTGTTAATCCTTTCCCCATATCTTTGCCTGAAAGCCCCTTCATTTCAAAGTTATAATAATTTGGAAGGAAGTGGGTTATATTTTCCTTTCCAATGGAGGTTCCCCTCTTCCTTGGCAGACACCTGTCTTTCAAACCAAGACAAATATCTAAAAGAGAAGATTTTAAAGGTTAAAGTTTCAGAAATAAGTAATGTAAAAGACATCTATTACAAATCAAAACTACAGATCAAGAGAACTGTCATTGAATTTACATAGGAGAATTGTAAATGCAGTGCTCCTTTTAGAAGCTTTTAATAATTGATTCCACTGTAACCCCTTGTTAACAAGAACTTAAGTTTCCCCCCTCTGCAAAGGAGATTATTTTATGCAGAATATACAAAGAGTACAGCCTTGTATGATTCAATTAATATTTATTTAATATGTTCTCATACACTTAATCATATTTATAGTCTCACCAAATGTTAACAGTTTTGTTGAAATTTCCTTGTTGAATATCTCATTTGCACTGAAATTTCAATTAGAAAATTTTGTAAAATGCAACCAGCTCATATTTTGCAGTCACACCTTGCTCTGCCGTGGAGCTGTGCTGGTTTCCCAGATAGGTACAGTTCTGGAGCTGTGAGCTGGTCCTGCTGAGTCCCACAGCTTTGCCAACACTGTTGTTCAGTTCTGAATGTGTGTAATTCCATTTATTCACAGCCTCACCAGAACCTTTTAAGAACCCTCTATGCTTTCTGAGCTCAGGAGAGATATTTAAATAGCCTTTTACTTCCTTTTTGTCTGGCAGGACATAAAGGAAGTAAAAGGCTATTTAAATGTCTCTATCTGAAAGTCTTTGGCTCTCCTGGTGTTTTGTCTCCAGGTTACTGCCTTTGAACACTGGGGGTGATGATTCATGTGTTGGTCACTCACCAACAATACCTCTCAAGAGCAATACCTCTCAAGCATCACAACATCACATATTCAAAGCAACCTTCTTCCCCATGTCCCCTTTCCACACATTGCCTCTTTGTCCAGCTAGATGTTCACAGGATGCCCTCTCCTTATCTGAGTAACATGGAGAGGGTTTAACTTCAGGTTTACATTGAGAGGGCTGGTCAGAGGGTGACTCCTGGGCGTGCTAAGGCATGCAGGCAACTCAGGTATGGTTCCTGAGCTAGAGTCACACCATGTGGCTGGCATCAGGGCTGTGCTAGTTGGGAGGTCGAACCCTCCTGTGATGGGAAAGAGGAAGTCCAAAGGGGCTGCTGAGCCTGGCTCTTAGAGTACCTGTGATCCTGCCTGGTCCTGTGGCTGAGCACTGGAACCTTTAGATCCAAGCAATGCATTCTTCTTACTGCTCTCAGCTGCTGTGTCAACCATGGGAAGATTTGAAATAGCTTCTACACAGCCTGCTGGTGTCAGTAATGGCAGCAGCAGGCACTTCATGCTGAATCACAAGCTTTTCTTGCTGCATCTGGGCAAGCTGGCAGTTTCAATGTTTGGACAGGCTGCAGCAATGTTTTCCAGCAGGTTTCAGCGTATCTCTTTCCAAACACTATAGTGCAAAGCTCATACCTGTCCCAGATAGACCAAGAATGATGGAGAAAACACCTGCTTCCTGAGTAGATAATTCCAGGACTCAATTATGCTCAACTGTGAATAATGTGGTCCTATTTCTGTTCTCATTTTATTTGGCTTAGTTTCCAGCTAAAGAATCTTCCTGTCTGTTAGACAGGAAAATTCTTTAGCTGGAAACTATTAGAAATCTTCTACACAGATATTCAATTGAATCAACTCTGAGCTTCCTCTTCAACAAATTAAGTAATTTGAAGTTCTGTTATTAGGTTCCCTGGGCTTTATATAATTATTTAAAGTCACTCTGGAAGTCCTTTCACATTTTTCACAGTTCTTCAAAGAAAGCAGAAGTTAATGTTGGGCAGTATTCCAGGTACAGCCATAGAGTCTTCCTCTCATCTGTAGTGCAGGAGTGCTCTAGGGTATATTGTGCATTCTTGATCTTCTAACCATTCATTAAATTAAAGCCATTCTGGCCATGACTTTGTCATTGCATAAACCACCAGGTAACAGAAATTGTATCATCACTGCTTTTTCTGACTTCAGTGCTCCACAAGTCTCTCCATGTCTCTCTGAAAAGCCACATGCATATTTTCTATTCTAATTTAAACCATTTAAAGTTCAGCTCATCTCTGAAAAAAAAGATATTAGAAATCTGACTTTCATAATTTATTTCCAAGCCCAGATGCCTTTATGAGCTACAATATTAATTCTGTTTTTTATTCATTAAGCAATTTCAGCTTGTTTATGAACTGGTTTCGTTGGTCTCAGTCTATGTTGTTGTATTTTAACACACAGCATATTCTGGAAGGCTGATGCATTAATCTGGTTAAGAAATCAAAACAGGTATTTCCAGCCTGAGAGGTTTCACTTGTTGAACCCCCAAGGGAATTTAACTCTGTACTGTGGATTTTTGACTGTTTTAATTTCAATTGAATCAGAATTGTTATGCTGGGGATAAATTTTTACCGGCTTGTTCACTGGCTTATTTGAATGATTACACAATTGTCACACTCTAGGAAATAATTCTGCTATTCAAAGCATAGGGCTAATCAGAATTTTCTCCTTAGAAATAAAAGATTATGGGTAAAAAGCATAGAGGAGAACAAGACTATATTATCTCATGAAAGCAATCAACAAACATTAATCCCTTTAAGTGCTCAGTTTTGAAGTAGAATAGCACTGTGCATAGTACAGAATGCAAAAGGATCAGTATGTACTACCAGCTAGGAGGACAAAATAAGTAGAAAAATACTCCAGTTTACCTTCTGAAAGAAATGCTTTTTCCTTCTGTTACCCACTGGATTGTTATTCACACAGCTCTTTGTGATCTTCAGTTAATAATGTGAAAATCTTTGTGATTTTCAGTTAATACTGCAAGAGAGAGAGTAATTATATTTGTTTTAGAAGTAATGTTATTATGTCAACACTAGTATTTGTTACTTAATTATCACTTTGAATTACCCTATGTGAACCTTGCTTGGTTGTTTCCCTTTTTTTTTTTTCCTTTTTTTCCCCATTTTTTCTCTCTTCGTTTTTTTTTTTTGGGGTTTTTTTTTTTTTTTTTTTTTTTGAGTTTGAACAAAAGGTTTACCTGATTTCAATAGGTATTTGCTTTAGTTAAAAAATGTCCAAGAAAAGAGATCAGGCTTTACTTGACCACACTGGACTGCATTCAAGAACATGAAGGAGACCTGGCTGGGGATATTCAATACCCCATCATTCATATAAAGTTTGCTGATCTTTCTTATAGTTGCCCAGCAACAAAGTATGCAAGTCACTCCCTTTTAATTAATGACAGGGAAGCAGTGGGTTAATAATTAATGCAAGGATATGGGACTTCTGAAATAACGTCTTGACAGCTCATGTCTTTCACACATGCAGCTGGCTTTTAACCTAGGAAAACTATTTTTCTCACAATATTTAAATAAATGTCTCATAAGTCTATTGAAATTTAAGCTGTGAATTAAGTGCCTCTCACTTTCAGATCATAATCAACATCTGGATGATGTATATTCTACCAAGAAAGTTGAAGAAAAATGGTTTTGCCAGATACCTTAAAAATTATAGGGACAAAATATCCTTAATGCATGGATTGCTATATAAAATGGGATTGTCAAGGCATTAACACTGTCTTAATTTTGTCACTCCTTCTCTGTTCTGGGCTTATTCATCCTAATTGATCCCTGGCCACGTGACATCTCTATAGGATGTTCACAAGTACTCAGGTCTATTATTCAGAGTACACCTCTTAGTAGAATTGTAAAATACCTTGCAGGAAAGCCTTGTCTTCTGAAAATAGGTTGTGACAAGGAGGATGCAATTGTGTTTGAAAAATTTTGTCAGAGATGTTTATTGGCCCTGGTACTGCCCTCAGTCAGGACAGAGGGATGTTATCAGCACTTGACTCACAACAGCCATATCATTTAGGTGAAGGCAAAAGCGAAGAGAAATATTTCACAGTGTTACCAAGAGACAACTTTTCTTGTGAAATTTATTGCCCATGAAAATAATGGATTGTAGAATTAACCTGTCACACAAAGAAACAGATAATGTGGCCTCGCTCTTGCTGCTCAATGGCTGTGGCCAGACTGGGGGTTACTGGCAACATGGGTGATGCTGAGGGACTTGCAGTTTCACGCAATAATTGCAGCAGAAATCTCCCAGTTAATTTTTTTTAACAGTGCAAAGATGCATTAATTAATGTCTTCAAGATGTCTTTTATTACACCAGGGCTGGCACTACTGCCTGATGGATGGACAGGCCCTGGAGGTCACAGAGCCCTGTGAGGAGGTTGGCCAGCCCTTTCTAAAGAGAGAAGTATCCCCAGAGGAATGTCACTGATGCCACGGCCCCCTGGCACAGCATCAGCGTGCCGGTACGCAGGTGTACACGGCATGCAGGTGTATTTTAGGTGCTCCCTCTGGAATCAGTGCAGAAATGGGGAAAGCACAAAAGGAAAGCCTTCTCCGAGAGACTCCAGGTCACTAGTAGCGTTGTGGGAACCGAAGGCCCTGGTCATTAAAGCGCAATGCGTGGTTTATTGCGGCTGCCCAGCCGCCTTGGTCGGGCTCAGGCCGCGCGGCTCCGGCGAGGCCGAGGGCCGGAGCTGCTCCCGCCGCCTCGCTGAGGCCTCGGCCCGGAGCGGGGCCCGGGTGCGGGCAGCCCCGCCCGCCGCCAGATGGCGCTCGCCGCCAGCCGGAGGAGCCGCCGCTGCCTCGCTGGAGCCCGCGGGAGAGCGGGGACGGCGCGGCCCGGGCCGGCCTTGGCCGCCCCCTTAAACCCGCCCAGAGAGTCCCTGTTTATTTTTACACAGGTGTTTAGGACTTTGACAAATAAAGGCCAGTGCCCGTAGATTTCCAGGCAGAGTTTTCTCGCTGGGGCAGCGTTCCCGCCTGCCCCTGCAGGGCTTGCTGCGGGCCTGGCGCCCTCAGCTCCAACCCCTCGGCCTGGCAGCATGGCTGCGCGGGTAGGCAGGGCACGGTCATGGAATGAACATGGCGAAAAGAAACCCGCAGCGTGCGATTGACTTCAAGTCTTGGCCAACGAACTGGTGGTTTTGTTTGTTTGGGTTTTTTTTTTTTTTTTTTTAATGCAAAGACGCTACAACAGGGTATTTTGTGCTGCGGTTGCATACAAAAGGCAGCAAATCGCAATAAAAGCGTTTTAAACTACTTTAAGCAAAATTTTAGTCGTGTGTGACATCATTCAGAAATTTTGAAGTAATTTGGAAATTGTTATTTTTTTAACTGGAAATCACTGCACTTGAACAGTATAATCTTAGTAATGTCTATTTTTCAGTTTGCCGGGAGAGAGAGAAGAGTTTCCTAGGAATGCAGGAAGCTGTTTAGTCTACTGGTTTATGAGAATGTCCACTGATAATAGTTGTCAACTTGCAGCATTTTTGCTGTCTCATCTGGAGGGGAATTCTAGCCAGGGAATTTGGGAAGTGTGCACAATTTGTTTTAGTGTTTGTAATACTTTTGCAAGCTGTGTGCTGCTCATCAGAGAAGAAAAAAACCTGAGAAATGGACCTAAAATAACAGTATAGAAATGTTCCAGAATGTAGTAGTTTTAATTTTCTTAGCATTAAACTAAGGCTTCAGGGAAATGATGCAGACTTTTGGATAGAAGTGATTTAGTGTCAGAAATCTGAGATAAAACTAAGTTTGTGTGGGTGGGAAATAGATGGAGGTTTAACTGGAGAACATTTCTTATAAATTAGGACAACTGAGCAGAACAGCAGCAAGAATCTACTTCTGGTTATGGCTCTGCTGAAATACTGAGGGTTTTTTCTGTAAAGGCACAGAAAAAACATTCTAATTAATTAGATTTATTTACAACAACTGGGTTTGGGATCGAAATAATTGCCCTGAGACTGAAGTGCAGCTGCAACACACATTCCAGATGTGAAATGTAACACTGTGTTGTTGCTGACTTCATTTTCTGATTTAAACCCAAAATTGGTTAGAATTAGTAAGTGGATAAGTTACTATTGTCCTCTGAATTAATCCAATGCAGAGGTGGTCTCACATTTCCTCAAATAATCAGATATGTTTTGGGAATAGGCAGGGAAATAGCTTCCTGCCAGATGAAAGGTCACCCTGAGAAAGATCATTCAGTTGGTCTGGGAGGTAGGAAACTCCTACCTCCTGAGGCTTGCATGTTCACTAGATTTTAATTTGCATTGCAGTTTGAAGCTTGAATCAGCAACAAGTTACCATCACACCCCTGATGTGGATCATGCTGAGATCTTCAGATGGGGGAGTTCACCAGGAATGCCACCCTGCTCCTGGGGGAAGCAGCCAGGTGTGTGCTGTGTCCTGCTGCACTTTCCCTGCAATCAGGGCCTGCTTCCTGCTTGTCCTCTTGTTTTATTCTTCCAAATCTCAGATCAGTTTTGTGTTAGGCCGCTGAGCGACATCAGAGCCTGTGTGAGCAGCTTAGTGAAAACAAAGGAATGATAAAAGAACTTGTGGAAAAGCTAAGCTTTTCCACTTTCAACAGGCAGCTAATGAGACCCAATGTTTGCAAGAACATGGAACAAGTGTTCCCTTCGCTCTTCCAGCTTCTTTTCCAGCATACCATGATGACAAGTGTCTGTTTTCTTAGTAACCTTCGAAGGGTATGCTGTTCCGTGCTTAATGCTTATTTCAAAGTGAGAAATTATTCTGTCTAATTAGACTGATATATGTAATTTTTTTCATTCCTTTCTTACTCTTTCCTTAGTATAGCTGGGCAGTCATATCACAAATATGTGATTTATATCTGCAGTCTACTATGATATTTTTACCTGTCAGTAATGGTTTCCTTTAAAACTCCATCTTGCTTTATTTTTCTGGAGTGTCTTTTTACATCTTTTTTTGGTGATGGATTGAGATATGCTGAATAGAATAGATTTTCAGAGGCACAACTGTCTGATTTCTAGGGAAAAAGACAGGTTCCTCTGAGAAGCTTTTGTTTTGGAAGGAAAATTCAGTTTTCCATAGGAGGCAGCCTGGGCTTATGTTGTCAGAGTGCAAAACTTCCTACAGTTGATTAGGCTAGGGAAAACTGTACAGGAGCTCCAAAGTTAAAAAAAAAAAGTACTTTATTTCCTCTTAATTTGTCAAACTGATTATAACATGAAATAATTTCTTTTGGCATAGGTCACTGTACTCTGTCACAATTCTGTAAAAATTTCAGTGCTGCCTGAGCATCACTGAGGGCTTGGAGGAGCAGGAGTTGCTATGTTTGAGCATGGACTTTCACTAGTGGGTTCCACAGTAGAGACCCTGAGAGGGGACAGTGTCCATGAGAGTCAAACCAGCCATTTTGAGAACTAGGTAGTTAATGCTCCTTCATGGAGAAGAAAAACAATTCTTCTAAGAACTAGTTCAGGTCCCCATGTTACCTACCCCAGCTTATGATTTCTCTGAGTAGAAATCTTAGTAGAAATGTTAAACAAGTTTGAGATGTTCCCTTAGGTGGTTTTAAACATTAGTTTTCTGGCAGCAGCCCAGACTAGGTTGTAAGATATTCCAGAGTGCTAGGAGATGGACCAAATTCCATCCCAAGACAGACAGAGATGTTATGCAAAGGAATGGCAGTGTTTATCCTTGAATAAACAAGGTTAATTTGCTCCTTCATGTTTCAGAAAGGACATATTGGGGACAACACCGGAAACAGCATAGAAGCAGTGTCACACTTGTAGAAAGTTAAATGTCTCCTAGCAGGAGAAAGTGTGAAGTATCATTGTTTTGTGTGAGATATGGTACTTGTCTTGTATTCATTTTTCCACTATAAATACTTTTATCATGGTAGCTTTAGAGATAGAACTCAATTAATGCTCTTCATGTAATGTTTTTGCATCTGTAGATAGAGCTTAAGGGCACGGGTAATCAAAACATTGGAATTAGAGTTTACCTGACAATGACATCAGAGAGTTAGGATGGTTCCTGTTTCCTCTGTGTCTCTGTCTAGCCTATGTCTGTGCTGTGAGCTGTGTGACTAACTGATTTTCTCAGCCAAAAAAAATAACCCAAAATTAATGTCAGACTAAGAACCTTCACATCACTGTACAGAAAACAGCCCAGTAGCCTGCATGTCACTATGGCACTGCAGCAGCAATGCTCAGAGAAAGCACAAGAAGAGTGAACAAAGAATGTGAGCAGCGATCTCTTCTGCCCTGCTTTCTGAGTCAGAGGTTGAATTAAAACTAGTTTTGTTAAAAATTTTATTGATTTTTACCAGTGGACCAGCCTTCACTGAATGTCTCTGACTTTTTGACTTTATCAACACTTTTGGCCTGCACAGAAGCCTATGACAATATAATTATGCACTGTGTGAAGAAATACCTTCTCTCTCCTCCTAATTTGACACCTAATAATTTCAGTGGGTGCCCTGTAGGTTTTGTGTGGTGTGACACAGTGAATAGTCATTACCTCGTCACCTCTTCAGCACCATTCATTGTTTGTAGCCTTACTCATTTGTCTTTTTCCTACCTGGAAACTCCTCATGCATTTGGGTTTCTCTTCTACAGAAACTGCTGTCTTGGATCATCCTCACTTCACATCCTGAGGTGAAAGGACCAGATTGCATACAGACTTACCCAGCCTGGACAGGTTTTTGTCAAAATAAACCATGAGAATAGATTATAACCTTGTTTTGATTTGTTTCTGAACAGATCTAATAAAATAAAATCACAGAATGGGATAAATGGTAGTGATGCCCTTCATGTATATATCAGTTGTCACAAAAGGAATGAGAACTTGAGTTGAAATCCTTTCTGCCTACCTTTGAGAAGGAAACTGAGCTACAGGCTGATCAGGGTAGTTTTGGTCATGCGCTGGTTTTGCTTAGAGATCTTTCAAAGCCACTGGAGTAGGTACTGAACCCCAACCACTTTGCTTCCCAGGTGTGTGCCTTTATCAGTTGTTTAGGGAAATAGTTCATTGCTCATGCTCTTCTCTGCATGCCTTTGCTATGAAAACACTTTAGCCATCAGTTTATTTTCTTGAATAAGTTTGAGCTGATGTCCTGCAGGACACATGAGTTCAGAATCATGATGACTCAGGGCTGTTTTATCAAACAAACAACTGCAGTTGCTGAGGGTGCAGTAGTTAATTACTGAGCTGGTATTACACCTACCCAAGCAGTGCAAGAAGTGGTTGCTCAGGAACAGCATATATTTATGGTGAAACAGTCATGGCCCTTGCCTCACTTTGACTATCAGACAAATTTATTTGGAAGTTGAGGAGGCATGGCTGGAGCTCAGCTCATCTGCCCACTCACTCCTACCAGCAGAGGGGCTTTCTATGATCAGAGAAAGGACATGTTTTTTAGACAATACTTAGGCAGCCTGTCACCTTAGAACTTCATCTTTAAAACGAAAGATGCAATTCTTCTGGGTGTGGAGTCCAGGGCTTCTGTTTCAAGCAACACACAGCTTCTGTGGTATATCTGGCCTCAGTGCAAAGCCCTACCCATCCTTCTCCCCAGTCTCCCTGAGCTTTTAGGCTTTTTGGAAACACAGCCAGAGAGGTCCCTTGCAGCAAAGAAGAATAAACACTTTTTAACCTGTTGCTAAGACAAAAGAAAAAAAAAAAAGTCACGTGACCTATTTTGACTGTACAAGCCTTTTAGGTAGGTGTAATTAGAGATAGCATTGTTTGCCTTCATTAATCTTAATTAGATGCGGATTGATACTGACTCTGGTCAGTACCTCTTCCCCATGGCTCTTCCTGCTCTGGAAGTATTCAGTAGCAACATTTTGTGCTCCTTTCTGGCCTCTTTTAGGCCTGGAGGTTTTCACAAAATGAAGGTGTTTGATTGCAGTTCACCTCATTAAAAAGGAGCTGTTCCTGTATTGGCATACCTGGATGATCTCTGGTCACTCTAGCCAGCATGGAAGGTGTTAGATCTTCCAGTTCCAGTTTTATGTGTCCTCACAGCAGTCTTTACAAACAACAAACACAAATCACTGTTTGCAGTGTGAAAAAATGGGAGAAATAAAACCATTTGTTTGCAGTTTTCTTTCTGCCTCAGGAAAAGGTTTTTGTTTCTGTGTAAAAATACAACCTTGTCTGGAAGCCCAACCACCAATGCATTGTCACAGGCTGTTTGGGGACACGGCACTTGCCCTGTACATGACTCAGGGCTCATGTGCAATGGCAGAGGAACTAGCTGAGGTTTGCACGTCACCCTGACACATACCTTCTGGACATAGTGATTTATATCTCTGCATCAGCTCTATCATCCCTAACTTGGCACATTCATCTGTACAATGTTGCAACATGCATGTTACTCTTTTCCTCTCCTAAGAAAATCCTTGGCAAAACAGAAGGTTTTAGATGGTGTATAGGTCAGCAGTGTGAGCTGGTCTGACATCAGTGCTCTGTAGAGACACCTGAAAGCTGAGAGCTGAACTTATGACAGTTGTTTCTTATACCCTCTTCCATTATTAATAAAAGGCCCAGGCTCTGCTGATCTGGACATTTGAAATTTATTCCTTCCCATCAAATCTGTTTCAAATAGTTGCTGAGAAACTGAAATGAGCACTTCTGGTATAAGGTTGATAGTCCAAACACAGTGGTGGCAAAATCAGATTGCCAGCTAATAGTTGCTGGTTTTCAACCTCCAGAAGTGTTTCCTCTTGTTGCAGGTACATGGTAAGATTGGTCTTAGTGAACTTTGGAGCTTGATGTAAATGTCTCATAGAAGTGGAACTGGTGTGGATTCCTGCTGTGACAAAAGAGGAAGGATTTGCAGGACAGGTCAATAGTCAAATCTCTTTGAATATTCCTGCTTTTCTCCCTATTGATTGTATTTTTAGCAAAGGAAGCCATGTTGTTGATTCAATTGCCCTGGGGAAGTTATCATGGTCCTGCTGTTGCAGTGAGCTCTGTCCTGAAGCAAGCACTGAAGTGTGCGCTGAAAGCACTCAAAGCAAGGTGGCATTTAAACAGAAAGAAAAGGAAATAAAGCAGTAACCATTCTAAGATGACAGATTGATTTGCCTATCTAACAGGCCAGCATTGAGTGCTTTGTTACTGATGAAATACCGATGAAAGTGATAGAGTATTGCCCAATGTGGAATAAAATTATTCTTGTGATAGATAATAGCTTACAGTTGATACAGTGACATGAAAACAGGCCATGGAAACCTGACACTCAGATGAACCCCAGAGCTAGAACACGGGGAAGGAGAGAGATTGAGAAGAGGGGAAGGAGCAAAACAGAAAGGAAATAACATGGCAAGTGGAGAGAAAAAAAGCTTTTCAGCTTTCAGCAGTGTTGTGACTTTGATTCAGGTTGTTCATGTGATGAAACCATCCCCACAAGGATTGTGCCTGAGATGTTTTTACTTTCTGTCTGAGCTCGTGATAAACATTTACATGAGATTTCCCTCCCTCCCCCGCCACAAAGAAAACAAAATAGAGAACAGAATAGTTTTTATTGATCTAGAAAGTAAAGCTACAGACAACATTTAAAAACTTTGTAGAAGAAGTTTAAAATCTACACTGAGGGTATCTTATTCTGGGTTTTTTTGGCTTTTTTTTTGTTTGTTTGTCTTTGGTTTTTGTTTTTTTGTTTTTGTTTTTTTGTTTTTTTCCTGTTCAGACATAATAGCTCTTTTCCTGTATTTTGTTATAAATTCTGTCATTCTGAAAATAAAATACAGCAGTTTGGAGAAAACTAGGATATTGCAATGTATAGACAAAAGCTTTTCAGATGGAGACAAAGTGATATCCTAACCCTTTTTGTTCCTAGTATTTCTTGGTCTAAGTTATTTTGTTTTACCAAGGGTATTTTTCCATAGCTGTAATCCCTATATATATGTTTCTCTGTATGCGTGTGTACAATAAATAGTGAAGGAAAGAATTACAGTCGACTGCTGTGAACAAATTACAGAAGAAAGCAGGTGGTTGTTTACCTGACAGTAGTGCATCCAAGACTGGAAATGCCACACCAGAGACATGGCAGGAACATTGTTACTGTGAAACTTTCAGTTTGTGCCCTGGAAGCAGATGTACTTAATATTAGGAAAGACCTTAGAATATCAGTTTAACTGCCATTTTAAAATAAAATTTAGCTGTGGGGAAGGAAGAATGTTGTTGATCACAAGATCGAGGCAGTTGTGCTCTAGAAAGTCTCTCCATCTCCTCACCCTAGGACTTGTATTAAGACTTAATTCATTTCTGAAGTGACTAAAAATCCTGATGTAAATAAGTCAGTAAAAATGGGAATACAAGAAGACTATTTATATGAAAGGAGAAAGCAGTCAGCCTGGGAAGCAATAGCATCTGTACAACATATAGCCTGATAATAACATTACCTTTGGGATAGTTACATGTATGAGTATTCCTTCACACCAGTAATTCAACTACTGCCTTGTAGCAATGTAATTACCCTGCTTTCTCTTTGAAGGCTGGCTGTGGTTTCAATTCATTTCCATTCTAAAGAAATCTAATTTTTTTAATAACAAAACAAGCCTTCTCTAGATTTTAGCAGGTCATTTTAGCAGATTTCTACTAGGCCAGTACTTGTCTGGGAATTGTGGACAAATTTGATTCTCCTAAAAAGAGCCAAACAGGTAATTTAAGTCCCTCATCCAATCCACTGAAGCAGAGCAACCTTCTACAGGCAGCTGTGCAGGTAGTCAGAGTCAGACATAGTTTTGTGAGAGGACAAAACATTCCAAACTACCTGTATTGACCTTTCTTTCACAGGTGTTTGTTGTCTCTCACTGAGCTCTTGGAAGATGCACTTGGTGGGTAAAAGCATCCTGCCATCAGCTGGTAATAAACTGTGATGGCTGCTCAGTTGGGAACAAAAGCTCTGCCTTCCGTTAGCAGGTTGCTGAACACCTAAACATGACTTATGGGCTTCTCCTCTCAAAAATGCCTACAGCTGCAGTAAGGAGGATATGAACAATCCAACTCAGTGTGGTTTTGGATGGTGTGCAGCCAATAAGACCTCAGCAAGAAATGTGCTTTCTGCACTGATTAGGAAAATATATTGAATACCTGGGTGCATGTTCAGAAAAGACTGTTCTGGAAGCAGAATGTTCTGTGTAAAAAATGCGAATGTTACATATGTGGAATTGAATGTCCAGAGTGGAAAATAGCTATATGCAAAAGCTGCAAATCTTTTTACCTCACTTGAGCCATGCAGAAACTGATGTCAAGTCTAACCTAGTACCTGGTCATACCACTGGGAATCTCTGTCACCTACCTGGACATGCTCTGCTCTCCCTCCCAGTTGTTGAGGGACATAGGAAAGTAAATGCTGTAGAGAAACTTTTAGATAGCTGAAGTTAGGTGATATGAATTAGGACTACATTCCAGGAGTCAAATTACTGCTGTTATAAATAGCTCCTATTCTGATATTTCCCACAAATGTTGTAGCACTTTCAAGAAATTTCTTGGATGCATGCAGAAAGAGTCCCCCAGATTGCATTAAAACAATTTAGACACTGGCTGCATAAAATGCTGAACTCTCTAGAAATCGGAGAAGGGCTAAAATGCTCAGTTTCTTGTAATGTAACATTTCCAGGTGAAAAAATAAGGCATGTCCACTGAGGCTTGATAACCTTAATTGCCCAACAGTTTGAACTCTTCTTACTGCAATATCTCCGTTCCCTTAACAAGGTTTTTTACATTTGTGAAGGTGTCACAAGCATGATGTGGAATGAACTGTAATATATTATTTTGAATGGTTTCTTTCATTGCCTAGGAACCTTTAAAACAGGCCCTCTGTGTGTACTTATGGCTATTGTAGTGAAGCGGACACAATTTTACCTAAGTAAAATAAGAAAGTAAAATCTAGGCAAGAATTCTCTTCCTGAGTCTGAATTACATTTGGTGCTAACTCCTTGCAGACTCTATTTTCACTCTGTCAATAACAGATGTGCTGTTTGCAGTGTATGGCTGAACATATCTATTTTTGAATGTCTCCTTGACTCCTTCACAATCTGTTGCATTCCATTGGTAGTACAATAAGCTGCTCAGCTGGGAGAAGTATGGAAGATAGGAACAAGCTTGACTTTATTCATTTGGAGAAAAAAAAAAGATACTTTGGTTCTTTTTGTTTATTTATTAATAAGTCAAATTAGGAAATCGAGTTTTGTAACTTTTGGCTCCAGGAATGGTGATAGCAACAATAATAAATATTACCTCTTATGGGTAGAGAACTGTCCTTTGATTTCTTATAGCTACTTATTTGCATGCACTGTTTGTTTAAATTTTGCCCACACCAGAAGTGCCTTTTAAAGCAAACACATATGGTCTTTCTCAAGGTCTCAAGGCATTGCAACATTTAAAATTATATACCAAGAATACATGAATTAATTTTTACTTGGCTTAATTATAATAAATCAAATGTTTACTCTGAAAATAGAGAGATTTCAAGTTGATAATTAAATAACTCATTGAAATTGACAAGAGCAACATGCAGTGCTTAGAAAAATGGAAAATACTTTTTGCTGAAGAACATTAAAATTTAAGAGACAGGGTCAGTTCCAAGAAATAGCTGCTGAAGAAGTTGGTTAATGCTAGGAGAAGATGTGGCTAACTTTATTAACACTAAAAATGCAAAGACATGTTTGTTCACCTTGACTAAAGCCCGAGGACAGCATGGGTGCATCACTGATTGTAAAGTCAGTGTGGGCAGGCTTGGCCTCTGACACTGAGGTTAACTGGTATGAAAGAGGCTATGTCCATGCCATTAAACTCTTTTATCTGCCAAAATGGGTCAGCTCACACAGTTTGCCTCTTGGGAGTGGTATGTGAACCCTGAAATACAGCCTAGAATTATGTGAAGGAGTATTTCTTGGCCCTGGCCAGCGGTTTAGTTTGTGTCTTGACCTAGCCATGTGCTCTCATCTGCATGCTGCAAAAGGGACTGTTCGCTGCATGTTCTGCTATGCCTCTCAGGAAAAAGCAAGGACAAAAAGGATGTGACTTGACCTTGCCATGATACAGAGCTCTCAGGCTCCCTTCCAATGCATGATACCACAATGGTCAAAACTCCCAACCAGCTGCTTGGCCCCCACCCTCAGCAAGACAGTCATTGAGGAAAACAGGAATAACAGAGTGAGTAAACTCATGGGTCATGATAAAGATGTTTGGTGTCACCTCAGCTATTTCTCTCACTTTTTGTTCTCTAATCGTCCTTTGCCTGTCTGGCATTTCCTCCCCTTTCTTAAATTAGTTATTGCAGATAACATAAAACATGAATGTTTTGTGGCCAGCAGAAGACAGTTTTCCTGTGCCGTATTTCGAACTTCTGCCCTAGACCACAAAGGCAACAAGCTTCCTCAGCATTTCATCTCAAAGAAAACACCAGATGATTTTTGCCATGCATGAAGTGACTGTATAGAAAAGGAACCATGGACCATGTACTCCAGTTCATAACGGTTTTGGTTTTTTTTTTTTTTGTGTTTTTTTTTTTTTTTTTGTGTGTTTTTGTTTTTTTTTTTTTTTTTTGTACAGCTGTATGGCAAAATTTAGGAGAAAAAAATGCTTAATACAAGGTTTTGAGCAAATTTTACTAAACCATTGATCTCAGTACTTCCAACAACAGTTTGTTGGTTGTATACCTAACAGAACAGGAGAGGTCCTCAGACCATTTGAGGTAGCTTCCCACGTGTCACAGTTGGTTAAGGATACCCCATATTGCAGTGTTAATATTTTCTTTATGAATATATATTTTTGTTTTCCACTGAAAGCCATGTTTGAGAAAGCATGTAGACTTAAAAACCCCAAATGATGAAGAGTAAACATTTTAATTTGGTAATTTGTTTCAATGTTTAACCATCTGCTTTTTAAGACATGGTTCTATGGTTTGCCTACCTTACTGCCTCCCGTCCCTTGTTCCTCTCTTCATCCCTCTTGTTTTTCCTCCTCTTCCCCCTTCTGTTTCCCTTCCTTTTCTATCTTTCACCACTGATTCTTGATAGGTTTTTGACTGCTAGAATGAAATCTCAGTAGTTTCTTCCTTTGAAATGCTTACCTAGCCACTCTTTGGTCATCATTTTGGTCAGCTAAAAGAGACCAGGCTTCTTATCTTTTTCACTCCAGCTATCAAATAATTTAGTTGCTTTATCTTTATCTGTTTGTCAACATTCTTTTTTTAAAATAGGCTCCAAACCCCACAGAGTATTTCAGTCTTCATTCACCAGTACCTACAGCACTTAATCAGTTTATTAATCCAGTTCAAACTTCCCCTAGCTGACTTTTGTTGTTACAGTTTTGGTCTATCACAACATCAGTCTTTTCTTGTATCCTTTCCCTTATTCAGTAAGTCTAGACTTCCCTTCATCTTTCTAAAAAGGAAGAATATCCTTCGGCTATACCAATTTTTTGAGTGGGTTACTCAGGTTACCAGGCAGTCAGAGGGTTTTGTCTGCTCTGTCCTTTATTACCATTTGCTGTATTTTCAGTCCTTGTCCCTGGAACTGCAATTTCCTCTTTCATCCCTTTTGAAAACAAAATCTGAGTAGTGAAACTTTTTTACTGATGCTCCTCTATTGGCAACGATATTTCACAGAATTTACTTTCTATCTTATTGCATTTATGTTATAAAGCACCAATTTTTAGGTTAGTGTAATGCTGTATTAATTTAACAGATCTATATAAGTCAAAGATATTTGTGCAGTTATGACACAATCAAAGTTGTAACATAATTTTAGAAGTAATTCAGGTGTTTGACAAGAGCTGTTTCCCTAAAACCATGCTGACAAGAATTTCCTACATTCCTGTCCTTTAAATCTTTTTAAGGTTGAAAGATGAAAAATGATATTTACTGATTTCAGAAGGAAGAGAAGAGATAAGTTCATAGAAGGAGGTAAGTGGATGCTCTTCGTACAGGAATGACTGCAAATGGCACTGATAGTTTAGAATAGAGAAACAGAGCAATACTTTAGCAAATTGTATTCTGGTTCTTTTTGCTAACTGCAGGGAAGATTTATAGAAGGTGAAGGCACAGTGATGAGAGCTTTTTATTTCAAGACCTGAAAATAGAACAAAAAGTCAGAGTCAAGCCATTATCCAAAACTGTTCATACAAGTAAAGTGTTAAAGAAAAAAAGATCAGCTTAGCAAACCCCAAGATTCTCATTATTATCCTCCAAAGGCTGTGCTTGATAAATAAAACAAATCTGCAATTGGGAATTAATGAACAAAATTTTATGTGCTGCATGCTGGGTCTAATAATGAAAGCATGGGTGGCTGGGCCTATACACATTTGTGGGGCTGTAAATATCAATGACAAGAAAGCAGATGGACTGGAAGGAGCAAGCTTTACTGTGGTGATTGCCACATTCCCACTTTAGGGCTGTGGGACCCACAGTGACAACCCTACACCCTCAGGAGCCCAGAGGTGTCACCTGCTCAGGCAGCCAGAATCTAGCAAGATCACATCCACTGTTTTGTTCCTAAATATCCCTTTTTTTCAACTTCCTTGTCTTCTTTTTTCTCTTTTCTTATCTGGTTGTTTATATCTTTAATGGAAGTCTGGTTCAGATGACTAAGCTTGAATCCTTTCCAATGTTATTCTAACTCTTTGGCCAAAAAGGCAAGTAAAAGAGGAACTTTAAACAACCTGATGATTGTATACATCTGTGTCTGATAAGGCTATGCATGCATCTATCATTCTTCAGCAGAGCTGCGCCAGAAACAGAGGCAGCATTTGTTATCTCTTGCTTTTATGTGACTCTCTCTAGTTTGTACTCAGGAAAGCCAGATACCAACAGAATGAAAAAGGAAGATGCCTCCCAGCTCACCTTTAAGTTTTTCTCCCTTTTCCACTTGCCCTTGCTTCCATACAAAGACAGGTACATTCAGTACATTTATACTCTGGACCAGTTAATACTCAGGAAATGAACATGGATTATTTTTATTGAGAACTCTCTGGCATGTTACCTGGGAGGTGAAAATACTTTTTCATAATGGTTTGGGTTGTAAGGGACCTTTGAAGATTGTCCAGTCCCACCTCCCCTGCTGTGGACAGTGATATTTTTTCCTAGATCAGGCACCATCCAACCTGGCCTTGAACAGTCATGATGGGGCATCCACAGCCTCTCTAGGTAGCCTGTTCCAGTGTACACACTGTTCACTTACTGTGAAAAATCAGTTTCTCTTAGAAGTCTATCAAGTTCTGTTTTCGTTCACAACAGACCTGTGTCATGTAGGACTTTTTGGCCTCTAAATGACTCCAGTTACCCCTTCAGCTAAGTACTGTAGAATACAGATCTCTCAGATCCAGATCATATTTTCTGTCTCACATGCACTAAGCTGGAGAATTTGGTAGGAGAAGTAAATGTGTGCAAAACAAAGTAAAAAATCGTGGAAATGTGATGAAATTCCTTTCTGAGTGGGATTTTTCTGATGGGCCTCTGGTTCTGTAACATGACAGTCAATGAAAAGGTGTCTGTCTAAAGAGTTCACACTCCTCCTCTGATCAATCAGCAAGGCTTAAAATGATGTACTAGGAAGGGCTTTCCTTCTCCACTCCAGTTTGGTCTCATACCTCTCTAAAAAAGAACAGCAGAGACCACCACTCTAAGAACCACCTATTGGAATCAATAAGGATCATCACACAGCTCCCTCATGGATATCAATATGGTTCATTGCTGTCAGTACTTGAAAATACAGCAAAAATCTCATTCTCAATCCTCTTGTACTGCCAGGTAATTTTCTTTCTCTTTGACTGTTCTCTGATGCAAAGCATTCAAACCACAATTGCCTGCCAACCTTGAAGGCACCTGAGTCTGGAGGTAAACAGTGAGAGTGCTTCTGGGCGTATCCACCTTGTACAGCAGCACATGAATCTTAAGCCACACTTCATTTTACAGTCTATTGCCACAGCAAGCCCAGCAGTGCTGAGAAGGAGGGCAGGGTGACTTGGGCATAGTGCAGGTTCAAACTAATGCCCCCTAATAATGCCCCCTAATAATTCACCTCTGTAGTGATATCTGGCTGTACTCAAATGAGTAACCTGCCTTCAGATCCTAGATCCCACACATGCTTATCCTAGAGGTCCTTTGTAACAATTCAGAATAATACACAGTTGAAGAACTATTTTACCAGATGTCAGAGAAACATGTCAAAAAGAGCTGCAGTTTAACTTAAAACAATATCAGTTTGTTGAAGAAGATCCAGAATATATTACATGTCTTCAAATTTCTGCTAGAGAGATTTAGAAGCTCTTTAAAGGACATCTCAAATCCACTAGGGCCAAATAACCTTGCATCTGCTCTGTGCAGGGCATGAAAATAGGCAGTATGTGGAAACTAACTCACGAGTTCAGGTTCTTGGTAAAGCTCATCTTTTAAATTTAATTGGTGCCCTAGGGGAACATGAAGGCCAGAGTTAACTCTGAGGACTGAAGTAACCAGCTTTTGGAGCTGACCTCCCTAACAATGTGTGAAACCACTACTGTGATTTCAAAGTCTCATTAAGTATTAAATATAGGGCAAGCCAGAAATGATTTTGCAGTAAATAAAAATGTTCATCCATTTAAATAATCAGACTGTAGTCTCATTACAGCTGTATTGAATGCATGAAGCATTATTTGTAGAGAAGACTTCTTAATCATCCACTTCAGTCAAATTTATAGGGAAACCAGCTTTAGTGAGTTAATTTCAAAGAATAACATGTTTGGTTTTGGATTATTCTTTCACAGCTGAAAAGAAAATCAAAGTGTTTTGAAAATTACTCTGAAAGAACAGAAAATTATAAGCAACATTGAGTGAATGACTAGTAACTGCCCATTTGCAAAACAGAGGAAAACAAGATTTGCAAAACATAGCCTGCTTCTAAATATGAGAAACTGTTGTATGGATACAGCCCTCTGCCCCTCCTATCCCATAGGAATCAGACACTGAAAACTTTAGGGAACAAACCCTCAGACTTTCAGACCTTCCAGATGGAGCATTTTACTCAAAGAGCCTTTTACCCATGAGACAGTGTTGACATTGCTAATGAGAGATGGCAAATATCCTTTTAACTCTCTCTGTGATCTTCTGTATTGCTGTAAACAATATACCTAATAATAGAGAAAATTAAGTCTTTGATGCTCTTACTAACTGGGGGGAGGGGTTTGGGTGACTGATGTAGCATGTTAGATATTTTGACATTAATATGTATAGATCTGTAGTCTTAAAAAGGATCATTTTATTTTCTAAACAGTGCAGGGCAGGGAGTGCCCTCCAAACAAAAACAACATTGTTCTTCTGGCCACAGGCTCATCTGGGAGTTCATGAAATGGGTGTTGGCCTATGCCTAATACCTGTTGCCTTTCTGTCATGCCACTTCATGAAGAGCCTGGCTCTGTGCTTCAAATGACTTCTTGTTGGGTAGTGGGGACTGTCTGAAGGCTGGGCAAGCCCATGTCCCTCTGACTCCCCTCTCAGGGTAAGTGCTCCATCACACAGCTGGCACCATGGCCCTGCGCTGAATGGGATCTGGTTAATGGATATTTTTCTTGTACTGATTGGGACAAACAGACCAGGCACAGTAGTTGAGGTGAGGTCCAACAGCTTCTACACACAGGTAATGCCTTCCTGGAGTCCTTTCTAATATGAATTTTTACATGAGCTAATGAAATTATTGGCTAGTAGGTCCTAAAGGTATAAGCTAACAAGGCTGCAGGAGGTAAATAGACTTCATGTGAGTGTAGGTGGGCTGTGTAGTGTGATTGGGTAGGTGAAGATGAAAAGATGAGGGGTGTTAAAGGAGAGAAGCTGTTGTTGAGGCAACAAGGGAGAAGTCAAAATAAAAAATTGTAGAACAACTCACCTCCAGAAATTAGCTACATGGTCCAAGATTTTACTAGAAATCATAGAAATCTACCAATAGAGCTGATGAAGTGATTAACTTTGGAAGAAAATTCCTGAAACAGGACCTGGTGGTTTTAGTGTTAGAACTTGTGATCTCTTTTCTATCATTATTGCTTAATTACTCATTAAAACATTGAGAAGAAGAAATGGATGCAAGAATGCCTGTAGTTTTCTTTGTTTCTAGGCATTCTGTAGTGTGGCAGTACACGGCAAAAGCTTTTCTTCTCTTGGCTGAGAAGGGAACATGAAATTGCAAACGGGAGAGCAACAAATGAAACCATTCTGCTCCTCTGAGCTGGAGATCAAGCTTGTCACATTGGACTGCCTACGACTCGGGATATTTTGTGTTTTCCTAAAGCTCCAGGTTCTAGAACAAAGAAGTGAGCCCTTGCAATTTTAGTGAGCACCTAGAAAAAATAGAGGACATTTCAAGGTTTAGGGCCTAGAGACCAAATACTTCCAAACCCTCTTTCATAATTTTCTCTTTTTCTTTCCTTGCTCCTGGAGCAGTTGGTCAAACTGGCCACCATAACTGTTTCTACCTCCTGGGACACTAATGATGGAATACACAGTTCAGACAAACCTGTGGTGAACATGGGACAGGTTGTCTCCTGGTTTTAAGCTTTCTTTTTACCTGGTGACAGCGAGGACCTGTGGTCACACTTTTGTGCATTACTCTTCTAGGGATTTATCCCTGAGGAGAGAAGATGAGGAACATGACATGTCCCAGGTCTGAAGGATCGTGAGTGCAGCAACCTCCATGTACTGATTTCAATGATGGATGTGTTTGACCTGAGTAATACAAAATCTGCTTTAAAAATTCATATTTCCTTTTTCCTCCTGCTCCCAGAGGCTCAGTGTACTCTTTGAAAAATGACTCACTTCTCTCCAAGATCACTTGATATTCAAACAGCTGAACTGTTACCGCTTTTAACCAATGGTTGATTGAAAGATTTCTCCCCAGCCTTGCTAGCTCTTTTGGGCAAACATCTTTTCTGCCTTGCCTTGCAGATGCATTTATGAGTCCCGTCAAAGAGCCCAAGCAAAAGGTTTCAAGATAAGTCTTGTCAAGCAGCGGAGGTGAACTTTAGGTTGACATCAAAGTCAGGCCAGAAGTGTGTCAGGCCAGTCAGGCCAAAGCCCTGGTGCAGAGGGTGACATGTCCTGCACCAGCCCAAGCATGTGCAGCTGTCTCTTCATGCTGTGTGTGCAGCAAAACCACCCAGCTGAAGGAAAGGCATTCAGATACAGCACAGCTGATGGCACTGGAGGGGGTGGGTATTTTGGCTCTTTTGGGTTATATTGTTGTTTTAAATAGATGCTTTGGCAATTTTTATATTCTAAACAATGACAGCTGGAGACAAAAAGCTGCTGCGAGTATGTCTGAGAGCTAGTGTGAAAAAGCTGTGATCACATAAAGAAAATTTTATGCCTTGTTACTCCCTAGAACAGTTAGGAGTGGACAAAGTTTATGTTGATCACAAATATTCATAGATTTTGCTGTCTTTCCTGCAATACCACTATCTACATTTGCTCTGAAAAATATTTGAGATGCATGGCAGGGATGTTAAATTTTAACTAAGCTCTTTCTTTCATGATATAGCTGTACTCTTTCTCATTTATGTCTGGAGTAAGTGTTGATAAATGTTCACATTTGCAGTAAAATTCAGAGGCAAAGACAGTTTCATCTTGGTTTTGCAGTGACCATATCTGAGCAGAGACTATTAATATTGATCATCACAATCTAATTCAAAGCAGAGAGCAAAACGCAGGGATGTTAAAGCCTTGGGCAATTGTCATAATTTAGTGTTAAGGAGAAAACTTTATGGTTAGCTGCCTGGATTAAAAATCCCTAAGAGTTTTCCACAGGAAAGTTTTATTAAAGGCATGCAGTATATTTAAATGTAGTTATACAACACTCCCTCCTCACATATATAGTTACACGTACATTTATGTATCTGTAAAATCAAATTTCCTTGCTCCTGTTAAATGACATTTTACATAATTTGAGAAAGAAAAAGAATTTAAAATACCATATAATTCTTTGTATTACTTATGTTGTATTTTTATATTATCTTCTGTTTCCTTCAGCTCATCCAAATGCTTTCTCCTCCAAAAATCCCCCAAACCAAATCCAGAAGGACCAGTCAGCTTCATTCCTGTCAACATATCTGCATGGAAACATTTATCCAATCATAGTCAGCTTTGCGCCGTGGCAATATTTAACTCAGCTTGAGAAAAGCGGATGGATGGTCTCAAAGACCAGCTTGGTGCTGTGAGCTGGGGTGAGGCTGCCTGGGTATCTCTGTTTGTGGCACTCAGCTGGCCTGTGAGACAGGGACTGTCCCGGGAGAGGGGCACAGGTTTCCCTGCTGCCACATCCTGGAGCATGGCAATGCTCAGCCTGGACTCTGGTGTGGTGATGAGTTATGTCAGGGCTGTGCAAGCTGGAGCTGACGCCAGCCCAGTGAGCCTGAGCCCTGTACATGGTCTGGGAGAGGGGCTCAGTGCAGTTCTTTGCTCACCGAGTGTCCTGCAGGCCTTTGCTCATAGCTGAGACATGCACAGGACCCCTGTTTGTGAGGATCAGGGCTCTGTTTATGCATCATTGGGTGCTTGGTGAGGTAGAATGAGAGGTGTGACTTCTGCAGTTCGGGCAGGGGTGCCCAGGTTAAACACCAGCTTAGTGAGGAGCACAGCCAGAGCCCTGGGGCTGCAGTGGGGCAGTGGATGTGGTCAGAGAAGGGCTGCATTCGTCCCCAGGCAGCAGCAAGCTCCGTGCCACAGGTGGTCATGTCCAGCTGGCTGTCCTATGGAGATACACACTTCACCTACAGGTGTATGTCCACAACACTTTAGGCAAGTATAGATGGTGGCAAAGTTACATTCTTTAACTTTATACAGGCTGGCAGAGTTACATTGTACCCACATTTACAGGATGGGTCAGCCTACATGATGACAAACTCTAAAAATCAGCCTCACATATCCTCCTTTTCATAGATGCTAAATCTCCATAGTTTGCAGACTGCAATTTGGGCAAATGTATTTTCAACAAAAGTCTGTATATATTTAAGCACAGACAGGAGTCTTTCTTTGAATGATATATTTTGAACACATATTACCCTTGCCTGGCTTGTTTTTCCTGTCTTCACTTTGTGTCTGAATTTTTTTTTCTCTACAAAGCCATGGAAGATTGTAGCATGGAGATAGCAATTTAGCTGCATGAATTTTAATTTTTCTGTATGTAGCTCTATCACCAGGTTAGATTTAGGATCCGAGGATCTGGAATCTCAAGTTTTATTCTCAGCCATGCAATTGACTTGTGCTTTAACTTAAGACAAGTTGGTTTTGCCCTAATTTTTTATTTTTTCATTTTTGTGTTGCATCAACAGGAACAGGATACAACCTCGCAGATCTTCCTTAGTGTTTGTGAAACATTTCAAGGTTTTTGGATGAAGACAGCAGTCATTCCATGTGACAATCTTGATGTCTGATGGCCAGCTCAGGGACTGCCAATGTTCTGTGTGCAGAGCAGGCACTCAGTCCATGGTATCCACCTGATAAATGCTCTGCTTGGTTCCCTTCTCTCCCTACCTCAGCCACCTGCATCAACCTCCAGTTTCCTCTCTTGTGCTGACCATGTTAAAGCACTAGCTGTATTGATTTTAGAGCAAATATAATTGATTTTAGAGTAAATCTCCTTGATATAGCAGGAGAGATTCAGAGTCCATTTAAATGACTAGGGACCCCTGATATGCTTCATTAGATCCAGGGCGAGCAGGGGCAACATCTGCAGCATAGTAATCACCAGATCAAAGCTCCTGCTAACACATAAGACCACATTGAAAAGGGAATGCAGATGGACCTGATCCCATCCATTCATCAGCTTCTTTGTTTCTTAGTAATTTGGGTGTATTTATTTTCTCATTGCTGGCATGGGTGATATGGCTGATAGCTGTGCTGTGTGATATGATAGCTGTGTTTGTGTCACATTCTTGAATCTTAGATCCAAGCAAAATACCCAATAGTTCTAATGAGAACAGAATTCAACTCCATTTGGAGAAATAAAATACTCTGGATTGCAAGGCTAGAATGTTCTTAGTAAAGGAATTTCCTGTAGAAAAAAAAAAAAACCAAACCAAAAATTCCCCAGCAAAAACAGTCATGGTGAAGTGGCACAAAAAATTAAACTATCTGGGTTTGTTATCAAGGAATGCAGATGTCTGGTTTTGGATTTTTTTTTTTTGTTTTTTTTTTTTTAAATGCAGATAGCCCATAACAAAGTCCAGCTATACATTGCTGGAATAACAGTGCCTACATCAGCCTCTGTGGAGAAACTTGTAAACAGAGGAGAGTTGCTGGGAAGTTTGGAAAAATCTACTATGACATTCAGCTCTTGTGGAGCATAGTGTGACTGTGAATATGATACACCTCTGTGGTGCAGCCATTCATCAGTGAAGCTAAAATGGTCTCATAGCTGTAGGAAAAAAAGAGAAAGGGGGCAGGAAACATATTTCCTTAAAATTTTAACATGTTCCTGTTCATTTCTGCAGGAGCACCACAATGGTAAGAGCTTTAGAAATGCAGGTACTCCACAGATGATCTACTTGTGCACCACAGACTTTCTAATATGGCTATTGACATACAAATTTGTGTTTCCCAGAGCTGTTGGTAACTGCAAAGAGTGGGTGGGAACTGGGTTGTTTCAAACAGGATTTTTAGATTAGGTTCTGTTTATACCTCTGGAGTTCAGAGCTGATGCTGACCTTTGAGGTTTCTTTATTTCTCTTAGCATTGTTCTGCATTGTTTTGACTTTCTGTACTCCAAATTAGATTTTCATCTGGGTGCCCCTAACAGCTGGCCCTGTGAGGCACTCATGTCTCTAGACCCATGCCTGGGAGCTGAGAGCACTGTGAGGAGTGTCTGGGCACAGCGGTGGTTCTTGGTGCCAGCTGCACTGCTCAGCACTGGAACATAGAGAGCAGGACCATGCTTGACCAAGGTCTCCCTGTTGTGCCATGTGCATGACCAGCCATACAGATGCAGGTTAACAGTGTCAGTGCTGCAGCAAACTCAGTGGAACAATGCTGCCTGCACCACCAGGCTGTGGTGCAGGTCCTATCCACCTCAGATCCTTGGTAATCAAAAAAAAAAAAGATGGAGATCTTAGAGGCATCTAATGACTGTCCCACCTGAGAGTCAGTCTGCCTTATGGCTTCCTTGCATGGCAGCAAGGCAGAAAATGGTGCATTCACAGTGACCCCAGCTGAGGAGAGTGTCCTACAGGTTACTCTTGCAGCAGCCAGTGTTCAGAGCAGCTCCTGGTCTTGAGGGCTAAATGCCTGTCAAATCCACTCAAAGCTTGGCAAGGCTCAGAGATCTGATCCACTCCCTGGCCTTATGACTCAGGCTTCACACTAAACTTACTTGTCTTTGGGTTTGCAGCTCATTGGCAGGAGGCTAAAATTAGCATCCTTTCCCAGCAGATGGTCAACAGAAGTGTTTTGGCTGCAAACATCCCAATTGGGTCATCACTATGGAGCAAATCTTCTGATGAGACTCTTAAATCACCTGTCCGAGAGCAGTTTGACTTAAACAGCAGCTAACCAAAGCCCAGCCTGTAATTAGTTAGACTCAATCAGTTCCTAGAAAACCACAGGAGCCATTAGCCCTTATTTCCCCAGCAGGTGGGGAAATAGCCTTGGCTGGCAGACCAGCATAAGGGCCCCGTGTACAGGGCAGAGCCTCCAGCCCAGCTGGCAATCCCCAGCTTACCCCAAGCAGCACATGGGTGCAGGCCCACAAAGAGGAATTGGTTAAAAGTTTAAAATAAATAATTCAGCGCTCCTTTGATTTGTTTTAACTACTGCAGAATGTGTGTCCTGCCACATTACTTCAACCTTGGAATGAAGTACAAATAGATGTGATTCAGACTCTAAATATTTAAAGCCAGAATCTAATCTTAGATACATTGTGTATGCTGTCATCTCAAAAATCCGCTAAAAAGAGACAATGATGGACAGCACAGATTGAAATTAAATTCAAGCTCTGTATTAAAAAACTTGCCCTGCTAGTTGACATGAATGATTAAACACAAAGAAACTTATGTCTGTCACTGACAGCAATGCTCAAGTGTTCTTTGTCATTACTGTCTTTGTTAACTTTAGAAAAGAATAGTCCAGAACCACCTCACAGGGAAAAGACGTCATCTCCCCTTTCTCCCTATTTTCTTAAAGAGATGCAGCTAAACTATTAACTTTTTCCAGTTAAATGCCAAACAAAACATTTCCAATCTTCCTTTCACTGAAAAGAAAGATAAAATCACAATCGTAACTTAAATCAAAAGCTCTAATAGTACTTGGGCAGTTACAGGCTCTTACTATAGCTAGGCAGGTCAAAGCAATCAGCATATGAATCTTCACACACAGCCAGCAAACCCATAACTTGACACAGCTCTCTACTGAATATTATTCTAAGAGGAGTAAGCACACCAGGGCATGACCCTATTAAATACCAAACCTGTAGCTCCAAAATTGCACAAAACCTAGATGGATGATCTCATCTCCAGCAGTAATGTGCCAGAATACAAATAGAGGATTGTCACAGCTTCAAGTGCACAAGGAAACAAAATAAGGCCATGTTAAAATAAAGGGTGGAATATACATTGACAGCTGAGCAGAAGAACCTGCTACTGCTGAAAATTATGGCGGTCTTTCTGTTCGTTTGCTGGACATTAAGGCCTCATTATGGGACTTTTGGATATCATAACCGTATAGCAGCCTCCCAAGATAAACTTTAGTTCAATAAAAGAAGCAATGAGGCTAAACACCCACACCAAGCAAGTGAGCTGTAGAAATCTAGCCTTGTCTAAAGGTAAAATGATGTTAATATCTGCGTCACTTTCTAGTTTAGGGCTAGCATGGTGCAGCCACCAGTCCAGGGTAGAGTGCTGCAGAGTTTAGGTGGAGTTCAGACCAACTAAGAAGGACCATTCATACATCAGATGTGAATGTATGCACATCAGATGTGAATGGTAATGTATGTGTAGGGTACATTATTAACAAATGTCTTTCACCTTAGACAGATGGAGATGTTTTATGTTTCAGTAAGGTTGTCTGCTCTAGCACAAAAAAATCCACTTCCATAATTTTCCAGTGAGCTGAGCCTGGGAGGGTCTGAATGCCCATGGGGCGCTTTGGGGATGAAAAGTGCATAATTAATCCAGGCAGTGATTGTTTCCTTCCTTGGGCTTTCAGAGGAATGTAGCATTGTGGTTCAGAAAGTGCCAGTGAAACACAAGGTGAAAACTCACACGAAGGAGGATCACATGAAGGAAGATGAGGAAAGCAGCCAGACCCACGATAATAGTATTTCAAATAACATCCTGGAGGCAATTTTACAATTGTGAGCATTGCCACGGACCTAGATGTAGCTGCAGGAAACATGGATTTGGGTTTGTTTTAAATCCCATGGATTGGCGTCTAGGCTCTGTAACTAGCAAGAATGATCTCTTAGTGAATAGGAGCATAGCCACAGGAGAGAAAAGATTAAGGGTATCAAAGGAATACATTTTTTCATTTCACTCCTTTCTTATTACAGTAGATTAAAAGAAAAAAGTGAGTTTTGTTCAACATTCAATTTTGAGGACAATTAAATAAGCCAAAAACATTGTTCAGAATTAGAGCGCTGAATAAAGGATTTCAAAAACTCAGTGTGGGGCTCATGGTGGGATTTTTATTTCCTTTTAAGATGAGCCATATACATCTGTATGAGATCTATTGTCCTCTGTCCCACTGAAGAAATAGTTTCTGAAGCATCCAATCTGCTAAGACACATAGGTTCTTTAAAAGCTTAAAAAAAGAAGGAACGCACTCAAACTGTCTTCTGGTTCAGATGGCAATTATCTGAGAAGCAGCAGAGAAACAGGAATACATGGGTAAATGAAATAGCTTTTGATAGCCTGGCTATGAATGACAGTAGGATTTGTCCTCTTTGGTAATGACATGCAGCAGCAAGCAGTGTGCACCAGCAAGACAGAAGTCAGCCCCAACTGTCTGGTACAGCAGCAGTGATCTTTCACAGCATAGATGGTTATTACAAGCCTGCACTGGGGAAACCACTTTATTCTCTAATGGATGGAGAAATGTTCCTTGATACTGAGGCAAAAGGGGACACCATTTAAACAAAACAAAACCTTTGAAAACTTCC
The DNA here is from genome assembly GCA_039654755.1 of Calcarius lapponicus. Taxonomy (NCBI): domain Eukaryota; kingdom Metazoa; phylum Chordata; class Aves; order Passeriformes; family Fringillidae; genus Calcarius; species Calcarius lapponicus. The sequence goes on along the minus strand of JBBFKN010000028.1, from coordinate 545,167 downwards.
GTGTATCTGTGGGTCTGGAAAGTCTCTTTTCCTTCTGTTCTGCAGGAACTGTCAAACACCAAGAATTCCACCATCACTTTTGGGCCCCATCAAGACAAATGCTAACAAAAGAGGGAGGCTGAAAGACCAATTCTAGTTTACAATTCCAGCTTTCAAACTCATCATTCATCAAATGAAGGAGAGTTTCTCAAAATAAAAAAACCATGGACTAGGTATGCAGAGTCTGAGAAAAAAAAATCACTGATCATTATAGCTTGTGTGCTGCTATCAGTCATTCTCCAAGGAATCCTGTGCTCCAGGCAGATCTGGCAAAACAGATAACTAAGAGAGGAGCTTTGTGTGATAGAGAACGTGGAATGCTTCAGGCACAGAGTTTGACTCTATTGAGCTTGGAATGAGGGATGAAACCAAGTCACAAGGGCAACAGTGCTTACGTTTCCATTGCATCAGTTCTAGTGACTGGAAGTGCCAAATTTCAACTCCTCAGAGTGTACGGCAGACTAACACAAGACTCAAGTCAATGGTTGGTAGAAAAATGGCAGGTAGACATCCTCCTTTAAACTTCTGAAGCTGACTGTCTCACTGCTCTGAATGGTATCTCTAGATAGAGATAAAAAAGACAAAAAAAAGCCCAAACAATTTCCCTGTGATTTTTTCTAAGAGAAGACAACAGACTTGGGAAAACTCTTAAGCAATCTTTGCTCAAGATTAAATTCTTTAGAAAGGAACTCCTCAGGGAACTGTTATACCTCATGCTGATGTACCTGGGAACCCTGACTGGAACAATTATCAGGGTAAATGGAGGTTTTGGAACCCAAGGAAGCATGTAAAAGAGAGGTTTCCCTATCAGATTCAGAGATTGGGTTTTTTTAGGCCATGTAGGTACATATCATCAAGGGCTGACAGTGGTTGTATTACTAATAAGGCTGGAGAACCTGGAATGGTAAAGTACTGGCCACAAAAACTCATCAGTGCTGGTAAGTCCAGGACAGCTGAATTTCAAACTCAGAGCCATTTTAAGTCTTTATGCAGCTGGCTAAAAATCCTCCTGTGTTACAACAGTTTGTGAATTTGTGAATTCCAGTTTGAATTTCTGAATTCCCTGTACGGTTTTGTTGATAGTGATGGCTCTGTTTATTTTCAAAAGGTTACCAGAAAGGCCAGCTTTAGAGAGTGCATGTAAATACAGCTCAGACTCAGCAGGCTGAGAAATGTGTCCAACGCAGCAGGGTGCAGAAGGGGGAGGATCAAGCAGGGTGTAACAGACTGATCAGAAAAGTCATCTTCAGGAGACATTATGAATGCCTCACATATGTGAGCTAGCCAAGGCCCTCTCCACCCATAACCACTTGCTTATAAATCTATAGCATACAGAGAGCAGCAAAAAGATCAAGTAAGGTGTCAGAGGGAAGCCTGGCACTAAGGAATCAAGAGTGAATTCTTGGCCAGAGACAAAAAAAAAAAAACCATTCCCGTTCAGTTGGGTGAGTTACTACGTATCAAACAAGCAGGTGCAGGGACCTTGTTCTGTCATAGGAGATCTCTATTTGCATGTTTGCTGGTGAGGAGGCAAGCAAAACCTTGGAGAGACTGCTGTCAGCAATGGGATTTGGATCTGATGGTGGTGCCTGTACCAGCCTCCATTCTTGGTCCGGGAGATGTCCAAGCAAAGGAACTTCACTCACAGCTGCTGCTGTGGAGTAAAGTGATTTCTGTTTGGCAGCCAGAAGGTTCTTGTGCTTTAAGAAGTGCCACTTAAAGGAGCTGCAGAAGGGGTGGAAAGGAGGAAGACCCCCAGTGAGCTTTTTCCTTTTATCTTGTAGATGAACCAGGTGTCAGGAGCAGCGGAAACCAAATGAGGAGCATGAAGGTTTTAAGAATCAGATTGCTAAAATGTAATCAAAACTGAACTAGGCCTGGACAAAACAGAGCACCAGAGTGGAAAAACAAGCACTGGAGAAGCTTAGCCAAAAGGGGAAATGATAAAATAAACGAGCTCAGTTCTTCAATTCAAATTCCAACTTTGTGCTTTCAGGATAGGGGACTTGAAGAAATTGAAGAGCTGGCATTAAGTTTCTTTGTAGCTGCAGCTGCTCACAGTAATCTGCCTCTGTGTTCCCTGGCAGGCTGCACTGCAGCGCTGATAGCCTACAAATTTCCCAGGATGTGAGAAAAAGGCACTAAGAATGACTAATGGATCCAAGATGAACTGGCACATGCCAGCAGACACACATGCCAGTTGCCTCACAGGTAGGATCCAGCTAGAGCACTGCTGCATCCCACAGCTGCAGCCTGCAACTGCTCTGTGTCAAGTCACTGCTGATGGGGGACATTTAATGTTCCCTCTGAAAGCCCTGCTTGCTCAAGCAGGGCTTTCTGGTCTCTCTGGAGAGATGTTGCTGAGACTGTATTTTAATTGGCTTTCAGGTCCCAAGATATATCAGGCAAGAAGACCTCACTCTGGTATGTTGCACTACATCTTTGCTTCTCCAGAGTACTGTCATTTTTCAGAGCAAATGCCAATAAAAAGGGCATGATGTCAGGCATTCCATCTGCAGGATGTGCGGTGCTCCTCCCTTCCCAACCACAGACTGATGGACGCTGCTGCTCCATCACTCCCGGAGGGAGCATTACAAATCCTTTCAACACCCATCCCCCCAGTTTCAGTAAAGATCCACTGACACTTGGTGGAAAAAACAACATTGTATTTGATTTACAATTAACAGGATTTACAAATAATGAAAAAGAAACAGATTAGCCATGAAATTAGGATGCCTTTGTTGATGAAAGAATAACTGGCAAAGCACCTTGCTGTAGGAGTCGTATAGCTCAGTCCTAAACAGTATAAAATAAGTTACAGCCCAGGCAGGTTCAGGAATGATTATAGACAAATGCAAGAAGTCGAGTACAAAGCAAACAAAAAAGCTGCTCACAGCCTACTGGGCAGGAAACCAGTTCTGGTGAGGCTTTTGATTTTCAGAAACTGAAGGAAAGGCCCACTGACAAATACTAGGAAAATTTCAAAACGGGAGAAAAAAATAATATCAACAGACAGTAAAAGTCAGTGTGTGACAACCTACCAGGCAGGGAGAGCGGGCGGCAGACACTGCATTAGCTTGCTGAGAGTCAGCAGAGTCCGGGTGCTTGGCAGGACAATGAACGAAGGAGTACAGATGGCAGCACTTCATTAAAATGCTACTTTACTGCCAAAAACTTGCAAGACAAAGAGAAGTAAAGTTCTCCGATGTGCAATACAGCAATTTAAGAAGACGTACCTAACTTTTTGATTTGTACGGCGCTTACCTATATTGTAAACACACACTTTCTGACAAGTTATTTCAATTTTCTTTGCTATGGATTATAGTGTGTATTCAATCAAATGCAGCATTCCAAGGCTCAAAACTGACTGAGTGGTTTTCAATAGATGAGTATACGATTTTTTCCAATATCATAGTAGTATTTTACATCACAGATACAATAAAAACAAGCGATGGTATTTCTAGGACAGTTCCAAGATTCAAATAAAAAATCATCAGAACCATTCTAAAATAGGGTATTATACATAATTGAATCATGTTAAACAGCACACTCTCGGCAAGCAGCTAATTACAAGCATTCTGCTGGTCATGTTTTTCACACAAAAGTCATTCAATAGCACATAAATACTTATTTTTCTGATCTGCTTCTTTTTACAAAACCATTCATCAGATTCACAGAATTAGTACAAGTAAGGCACATTAGCATATATCATAAAACTCACAATAATAACAAAGAGTTTTAAAGTTTTAAGGACTGATTCCTTCTTTGCAGTGATTTCTGAACCAAACAAGACTTCATCAGTAGAACTCTTCTACATTGACATTTCTCTTATTTCTCTCACATCCAACTGTGGTGGGTGCATCACCCTTAAGATAAATAATTAAATTAGAACCGTGAGTGGTAGCAAATCCCATTTTTAGATCTTGCAGAGAAATTGGATACTTTGTTTGCTATGTTCATTATGACCACAGACCAAGTTTTAGAGCTCTATGGAAGTCAATTTCCAGTTATCAAAATAAAAGGGGATATTGCATGTGTCTCTGAGTATGTTATTGTTTTCCTAGTACAAATATTGCTTAAGGTAGGAAGGATGCTATGGTATTGAATTTACTTGCATAATGAATTCTAAATGCTGATGTCTCAGATTCTACTAAATCAAATGAAGGATAGGTTTTTCTTCTTCCACCCCCCACCCTGCCCCCAACCAAAGGACTCTCTTTCCCACAGAAGATTCATTTACACACAACACAGCTTTTAATTAGAAGCATAATTTACAGTAAAAATTCTTTACATTACACCTCTGCTATCAAAAAACCATGAAATCTTTCATTTAAAGTTGTAATTATACATTAAAAAATAGAACACTATTTCCTTAACAGGAAGAATGAATTTGAACATCTTCAGATCAGATTTCTTTATTGCGGCTTTTGAGTCAAAGGTCAGTCACTTTATTCTCTAGCGCAGCTGCTATTTGCTGTAAACGGAAGGCAAGCTGCATTTTTTGTGCAGCTGGATCCTCTTCAAGTGCATTTATAATCTGGAAGATATAAACACAGAAAGTTTAGAATAATTTAGCTTAAAATGTATCACATAGTTGTGAGACCAAGTGTTTGATACTACTTTGGTTGTAAAGAGTCTTTTGCATTCACTCTGTATCAAAGTCCATCTATTAGGCCCCATGTTCTATTTTTTCACAAAGGCAGTAAAAATGATTGTTACTTTATCTAAGTTGCTGTAATGTTCCCCATTATGTTGGGATACAAGCAAATTAATAGATAGCACTTTATCTTGTAAAATATTACATTCCAAGATGGAGCAGGCAGGGGAAGAATTTCCTCAGAGCTATTTAAGAAACAGTGCTTTCACATACAGTGCACCCTACACAGGTCGAGGGTCATTTACCATCAGTAATTATATCCCATCCCCATGAGCTGTAGCTATGAGAAGCTCCTGGGTGGTCCATGCACAGGCATGTGGCAGGACCATGCAAGGTCTCCTGTGTCTGTAGGCAATATGAGGAATAAAGCCAGCAGCTCCCTTTTGGCTATCACCAAGAAGTGCCAAGACTCTGGCCCAGCACAGTATAGTTCAGAAAAGCAAATAGCTCCTCTGAGAAGCCCCCAGCATCCCACAGCCTCTGCTGTACAGAATATCTATAAGAGGATATGACTCTTAAGACACAAGGGATTTGAAAACAAGAGCCAGTAAAGGTCAGCTGTTATGAGAAGGCTTTTCTTCAAATAGAGTTTTTAGGGCTTCCCAGATCAAATTCAAAAGGTTTTGAAAGGTTTTCATTTCCACCATCCTTTAGGAAAACTTTCCCACCAGCTATTAGATTTCTCCATTAGAAAAATGTGTTACGTGACAAAACCATTCCTTTTCTAGAACTGGCTTTATTAATATAAGTCTGACAGTGCATTTAAGCAGAAACCTTTAGCACTGTTTAAATACTATATAGACTTGCAAGTACAAAGATGGAAAAATGGAGTTTGCCTGTCACTACCCGTGGTTCTTATTACTTCTTGAACACCACTGACAATGGAGATTAATGCAGTCAGAATCAATCTATCCAATAATTTCACTTTGAAGGGCTGGTATAGTGTTTGCATTTCCAACACTGGAGCAAATTTGTTTAGAAATAATTATTTTAATGAATTTGTTTTTAAAGCATGAAAATATTTTTACAAGACAGACTTAATAAACACTTATTGCAGTATTTAAACTGGGCCTGATTTAATTTGATATTGTTTCCTTAATTTAAACAATTATATCTAGCTGCAACTCCTCAAATTTAGACTAAATAATTCATGATTATCTCTACTGGTGAATGTATCCTTCATATGAATGTGGACAATTAGAATGTACCCACTTAGTCATTGTCAAGCCCTGCAGAGATGCAGAAGGTAGAGCACATGCTGGGAACCACTGTGTCAGTAATAAAGACAAGGGCAGCTGCAAAATGTTCCAATTTATGCAAATTAAAACATTTTCATGGAAAATAAATAAGCTTGATTAATTTTACTGAATGGTTCTTGACAGATTATCTCCACAATTCTGAATTAGCAGCCTTTTCATCAGATGCACCTCATTGTTGCACAGTGATGTACATGGAAGGGAAGACCTGCAGCTATGTACTGGGGTGTGCTGGTCTGCCACTGATGAAGTCCCACCGGCTGGTGGCTCTGCCTGAGGTGTGGGTGAATCAGGGATTTACAGTTCAGCTGTCATTCAGGGTCCCCGAGTGTTTTTGTAAGAGGTCAAACTACAGACATATTTGGGAAGGTGCTGAAAGCCAGCTTAGCACTGGTGGGGAGGGATGAGGGAATGCCATGGGGCTGGCCTACATTCCTCTGTCTGCTTCTCCCACTGACCATCATTGCAAGACTTCTCAGGGTGGATTGATTTTCCCTGCTTGCATCTGTTTAAAAGCTGTGACAGGCTGGCTGCTCCTGTATAAAGCAGCTGCAGTGAAGGATGCGACTCACTGTCTTTAGTGCTGAATGTAAGTGAAAACACGAACTGTGCTGAGGTGCAAGACTGAGCGAATAGAGCTCACATGTACTGTGCTCCTTTTTGATTCAGCATCTGTTCTTACTTGCTTTAATTCTGAGGGTTTTCTGGAGGCATTCATTTCCATGGAAACCTTTGAATAAAAGTTTCCTTCTCTCTTTTTGTCTTCAGATTAAGTTTGGAGAGCCATAGCCACAGCCCAGCTACTCTGGGATATTCTTTGTCCCCCTTTCCATAGGGTGTGAAAAACCAAAGAAACTTTTTAAACTGAAGCTGTGAGCCTGCTTTTGAATCAAGCTACATTCAAGTTACTCTACTTTGGTTTACTGCAGGCAGGCACTTCACTTGGCATGGCAAAACAGGGATGGTACCACGCAGGGAAGTTTAAAGAGCATTTTAACTTATAAAAATGTCATGGCTCCAATTCCTACAAGCAAAATAATTTAACAGATTTTTCCTAATAAAAAGGCACACTGTCTTGAAACCTGATATAGCTCTGATGACTTTTTACTTGGTGACATTGTTATATATTTATTAGGATGGTAGAACTGAAGAGAAGTGATTTTTAAATCTATTTATCTTTCAGATCTTGTTAAACTATCCATTAAACTGTCCCTACCAAAACCAGATAGCCATAATGAAATTGTTCATTTATAAGGACATTATCTTGACCAGTGTAATTGCCAAGCAGGGTATATAACTGCAAGGTTTTTGTTCAGCATTGCTTTTACCTGATCATTCAGTGAAATCCAGAAGTCACTCCTTTAGACTAATGTTGGCTTTCATAACTTTATACCATTGACATTAAAGCATGAAAACAAAAGGCATAACTTACCTCATCATAGTATTTGTTAGTGTACTGGTAGAGTTGGTGTAGAGCCACAAGCGTGTTTAAGGAATCAGTATGTGCCTGTTAACACAAGCAGGCAGCAAACATGTCAAAATAGGATCACACACAGCAGAAACTTATGCACATGCACAACTGTTGGGTACAACTGACAAAATTTCCAAATGCAAGCTCTGTGTTTAATTTTTGTTGAATGACACTTGGGGCAGAGAAAAGGAGTGAGAAAACTTTTGGTTGGTGATTTTTAGATCAAGGCTTTCCCCTCTGGTATTTTTCCAGCCTGCCCACAGCTCTTAACATTGGATGGGGAAGATATTTTGAATTCTGAACGTCAAACCACAGGCTACAGCTCAAACATCTGTTAGCAGCACGGGTGTGAAAAGCTAAAGCATTTACTCAGTACAATCTACATATTGTTGAGATATTAAGCATTGCTTCTGACATGGTCATCATGGGTGTTTGAAATCCTTTCTCCAGCTCTTTTTACATCCTGGAAATTATTCACACTCCACTGCGGCCAAGGTGTAACTCATCACTATCATGAGCACATGTACGTTTGGAAAAAGCCACCCGAAACATAAAGATAGAAAGGTGGTGGGGGGGAGATGGTGAGAAGAGAGAGAGAGAAAGGACTTCAAATGAAGCAGGAAATAACCCTTCCATTACCTTATCTTCCCCCTCCCCCCACACATATGACTTATTTAGTGAATGTGCTCTACCTGTCTGAACAGATGTTCTTCATTCAAATGTGTAGGATTCAAGTCTCTAGCTATGCCTTTAGTCTTTTAAGTTAGTTAAGAAAATGAAGAATTGCAAAATATTGCTACTGGCATAAATGATTACCCCAGGGATAAAGCAGCACAGAAACATCCATCTTCCCTTGCTCTATAAAAGTCACTTTTAGAGCTGGTCAAAATTTGCAGTGTTCAATCACTCCTTCCATATTAATTTTGATCATAATTTATAATGAAAATAGAAAGAAATAACATATCCTGCTGATGTTAAAACATTATATTGAATTTACTTTTAATCACCAAATGTTCTAATTTTATATACATCTCAATTTATGTAACAAATAAAGTGAACTGTAAAATGAAATGTCACTGCAGATGAGTTTTGTAGTAAATGACTGAAAATAGAAATGCTCTCATGAGGATGTTGATCTGCAAAATGTTAGGTCCTAAGGGCACTGAAATAAACAAACCGCAAAAAATTCCCCAAACATCCTCCTTACGCTAGAACTCTTCAAGTAAATTAAGCAAATGAGCAAACCAGCCAGTAAATACACTGCCTTCTTGCTCAGGCTAAACAACGTCTTTAGGGCTGGTGAGGGACTCTCCGGGTTCTCCAAGTTAAGTAGAGTGCTTCAAAGGCAAGAGCCTGCCTGAGCTGAGCTGAGCTGCAGAGCAGACAGGCTCTTTTAAGGTTGAAGCAGGTTTTGTAATGACTTTGTTCCACCCATCTCCAACCAAAGCCCCAGACAGCAACCACCACACTCTGCTCTTCTCCATGTGAGGTAACACAAATAACCTACAATGCAAAATCTGCCACTGAGCAAGCATGATGAACTTCTTACATGTAGCATAAAGGAGAAGTACTGCCCCTGTATAGACAATTCTAAAATATGCTATACTTAATGTTCATGCCTCTTCTTTAATTTCTGGAATCTAATTTTTCCACACTAGCACTTTGTGCTCTATTCCCTGCATAATTCAGATAGATTAGTGACAATAAGGATTCTTGATTCCATTCAATAATCAACATTTCAAAGGTTGAAATACTGGCATGACTAAAATGAACAGGAGTATTTCAGAAATTTATGAAATCATCTGATATTTGCACATACAAAAGACCCCATTTGTTGAGATAGAAAGAGAAGACAAAAAAAAAAATCCCGGTATTACACTTGGCTCCAATTTCACTACAAGAAAATGGATTTTATTCTTACCCTAGAAATCTCTGCTAGATGGGTATTCATGTCTTGGTCACTCACTGGCACCATCTGACGAATACCTTTGTAGTAACTGCAAGAGATTAAAAAAGAGTTTCAGTTAGGAAAATAAACTGTTTCTTCCTGGTAATTCTGCTGTTATTTTAAACATGCTTCCTTACTAACACAGGAAGAAGACACAACAGACCAATGATTCCTACAGCAATCCTGCCTTCCAATATTAGTACTTTTGCAGTAGAAGTAAATCTTACCTGATTATACAGGAATGTACCACAGGAAAAAAAAAATTATTATTGCAGATAACGATTATTTTAGGTCTTAAAACTGTCAAGAGTTTTTTTTGTGGCAGATCTTCCATGATATTAACAGAATTTCCAATTAGTAAATGAATAAAGTCAGAGGCAGCATAGAAAAAAAGAATGTTTCTGAAAATGCTTTCAGGACTTGGTCTCGACTGACTTATGGAAGTGCAGCATTTGTTAGACAGATCATGTGGGTAGCAAACTGCAGAAAACAGCATCATATTTTATCCTGAATAAATCTATTCATCTGTCAGTACAGACAAGAATATGCACTGGGTCCTAACGGAGCTCCATTTCGACTCTGCCAATGCCACCACCAAGGGGATCTTTAAACCTTTGGGTGTAAATTTTTAATATTTTACAGTTGACTTTGACTATATCAGCATTCCCTTTTCCTCTTACACAGGCTCAAAATCCTAACAACTGAATAACCATGAATAGAGTTGATACTTACTCTTCCACCATTTTCTTATAATTAGAGATTTCTTTCGCATAAAGTAATTTATTACTTGGAGAATCCTGAAAAATTTAGAATAGAGAAAAATGTAGTTATTTCTGAACATTTCTAGGAAGCAAAAGAAAGTCAAGAATGTAAGATCAAGCCTTTAGATTCACATACTTGAGCTTTACAGATATTAACATTTGCATACTTATTAACAAAGGTGGGATTATTTAATAAAAAGGTGGTGCTTACACATGGTATTGCTGCTGAGTTTTACAAACATATCAATGCAAGGTGATAATAAATTATTGGTGGACCTGAAATAATCAGTTCTTAAACATGCTTTTTATAAAAGCAGTTGCTATTTTCTGCTTTTTCAATAGCATCAATTGGCAGACTACACAGAAATACTGACAGTTCACCCACCTGTTAAGTGGTGAAATGTTAACTTCATTATAAAACTAAAAAGAAACGATCAAGGCTGTTATCTCCTCAGAGAATGGGTATTGTCTGTGAGGATGCCCTTTGTCTCGTCAGGCATGAGCATCGTCAGAATGTATAATGCAAATCACTTACTCTGCTTAATTTGTGCTCTGTTCTTGTGCAAGCATCCATGAAAGTCTGTGCAATGACTGACAAGGAAGCATCCACTACTTCATGAACATGAACATCAAAGATGAAATGGGGATTTTTCAGTATGTTTACCCAGAACCTAAGAGGCAGGCTACAAAGCAAAGAGAAAGATAAATAATCCTTTTTACACAATAAATATTCTTCAACAAGAAAATCACATGAAATCGAGTATGGGCTTTGCATTTTCATCTCCTCACAACAGTGGTGTTTAATTTTATATTTCAATGTTTATACAAGCTTGTCTGGGTTCCATGCCTGAAAACCAATTCTTTACTCTCAGAAAAATTCATATGAGAAGGACCTTGAGTGCCCCAAAAGAGCAAGGAAGGATGTATGCATGGTCAGAGAAACTATAAAGTAGTATGTATTAGATTTTGTGATTTGACAGGTAAATCTAGTCCCATTTGCCTCTTCCTTTCCTCTTCTCTGAGGAAAGACAAAAACTAAAACATGGTAAATCTGCCAGTGACAATCCCATAGGTAAACCGGTTTCATTTTTTGCCGCTTCTTGGCTTACAGGGAATCTTTTTCATCACACAAACATATTATCTCAAAATTCTGAGGATTATAAATGAAATTTACTTTGAGTGTTAGTATATATCTGGGAATTATACTCTTATTTCCCTGCAATACATGAATGACTCTGTTCCTACTGTACCTGTTCGTTTTCCAGATGTGAATGGTATCTTCATCCTTGATGTCATGTTTTTCTGCTTGCTCATCAAGAAAGTCAAAGAAGTACTTCACAGCTGGTGGTACCACATGGTTTGAGTTGAGCACACTATGAAAGAAGTCATCTACAAACTGCTGAAGTGTCCCCTAAAAGCAAATTTTAAAAAATCAGCTTCATTCGTGTTACAAGCTGAACTCAGCATCTTTTATTCCTATGGACATAATCCAGTTGCTGTCACTGATGGCCTTTATCCTGAGTGCTAAGAGTGACCAAACGCAAGCAATTTCTTAGAGCAGTGACTTTGTAAACTGCCAACACAGTAAAGACTTTCTAAAGCACAATTTTATGTTCTAGACTCAAAGGTTGTGACTTCACCAGAGATCGTATGGTTTGCACAGCAAGGTGTGCCTTCTGCTTGACAGAAGAAGCAGAAATTGGTTGCTACATTTACCCTTCAGCATCGTTGTACACATGAAATAATTTTTAATCACTTTTAAATGGTTTTGCAGCTTCCCACATCCAGTTTCTCTGACAGCAGAGCACTGCAATTTTTAGAATGAGACAGAGAGGAAGAAGTACCAGTGAGCATTTGCCCTTTCTGTTTAAGGGCAAGCACATGGGCCTTATCAGACATCAGCTTCATGGGATCCACAGAGCCCAGGGAGTGAAGTGTCCAGAAGGGCTGTGTTCTTGGATTCTGGCATCTGCCTGGATCTTAATAATGGCAACCTCAGACACTGTACTCTTATTTTAGAAAGGATCCTGTTGAGGCCACATAGAGCTCATTCCCAGTCAATTGATTGGCCCTACAGACACCTCTGAAGGGCTGCATTCTCTTCCCAACCATGACTCCAGCTGACGGCCTCCAAACAGGGAAGGGACCCAGATGGCAAGGAGCTCTAAGACATTCTACTGTCAGCCAGACAGTAGAATGTCTTAGAGCTTAGACACAAGTCCCAGGGCTGAAGGGGATCTCAGCTGTATCTCAGCTGTATCAGCTGAGATCAGCTGTATCAGCTATGATCTCAGCTGTAACATCTCACCAACATTTTATGAGTCAGTAAAGCTCCAGACTTGGTAGCAACCTATAAAATGGCTATTGGGAATACAAAGCAGTGGCTTTATTATCAGAAGAAAGGGATGTAAGCATCTTTTTGGTTCTGCATCCTGAGTCTATGTCATCTAGCCAAAGACTTTCCTTCATATCTACTTCCACTTTTGGACAAGTGGCCATAGATGGAGCCAGACTGACTTCATTTTCACAAAAGAAGCCTGGCTTTGTTGTCATTAAACATATTATTCTAAATTCTAATTCTTTCTTCATGGAGAAATGTTCAAAAAATTATTTTGCTCATCAATTCTGCAGGCACTAAAAATACTCTAAAAGGACTATTATTTGGAAACTTTTTTTGGCGGGTTTTACTGGAATATTGATCACATACAAGAAGAGGGAAATATAACAGGAAATATAGGAGTTTATAAAGCATTCAGTTCAAAAGAAAACCCAACAAAGTATTATCTAAACAGGTGGCACAGAGCAGACTATCATCTTTGTCTTGCAAGGAAAATCCTTATTTAACGATCACACGATCATGGTTCTCAGCATTGAGCAGGAGTTGTACATTATCTCCTTCCAAGTAATGCTCCTCAGGGCATGTTAATCACTTGGAGCCTTGAACACCAGCTTGTATGTACATGGCACAAATTCCAAATTGCAGATGAACACAAGATTAATATTTGCATCTATTTCCTCAGTTGTATCTCAAAATCTGTAGAAGTAAAGTGTAACTACAGCACATCTGAGCCCTACCTTCACAGAAAGAAGTCTGGTCAGGTAGATCTCTGTGATAGCTTTGGTCCTCTCTTTTTCTTTCACACTGCCCCGCTTTGATTTCCCTTCATCCATTTCATCCACCGGCCGGACTAGATGCCAGACCTTGTTTTCATCTTCCAGGAGTGCATGCCCTAGAAACATTCATTGCAATAATTATAAAAAACACCCAACCCCAAAACAGCAACACAAAAGTAACCATATACACATATCCATGTTCCCTATCCTTAACATACCTGTCCTCTTGCCAGGGGGATTTAGATTACTCTGTTCCTGTCCGACATACACAACTCAAGTACTAAATGTTCAGTGGCACAGAGCTGAAAAAACTTGCTTTTGTCAATACCAAAGGGAAAGAATCACACAACAGGAAAACTTCTATCTGGTCATTGTCCTGGTTAAGCCAGGAAAGGCATAAATTTTTGCAGTAGCCAGGAGGAGTCATGGCTGGGACACGAAGGTTGTTCTAAATCACCTCATTTCATTGTCACAGGTGGGGAGAAGGGAGTTTCCTCTGGGGAGAAGGGGTTCCTTCCAGTGGAGTAAGTGTGGAGGGAGCAGTGGGGTAATGCCGGTTTCAAGCTGGAGGGAGCAGTGGGAATAGCATAACAGAGGGAGCAGTCACGTACTGTCTGTCGTTGGGAGTTTCTATGGTGAGCAATAATGTTTCTTTCCTTATATCCACTGTCATTAGTTTTCTTTTCTCATCTTTTTGCTGTTTCCAGTAAATTGTTATCTCAACCCATGATTTTTACCTTTTGTGTCTCCCATTGTCCTCTCCATCCCACTGCAGGGGAGGGGGAGGTGGAGAGGGAAGTGAGCAAGCAGTGCATGGCTTGGAGTGGTAGAAGAATAAATTGAACAATACCATTCCTAAATCACAACAGTCATGTAAACACAGTATGTGTATGTTTTGAGGTTCACACAATTAAGTTCTTTTCTTCTTTGTGAATTCTCAAAGACACAATCAAGTTATAGAATCTTAGCTAGGTCTGACCCCATAGCCACCACAGAAATACAAATTGCAGCCTACTCCTGGTACAACTTTTTCTCTAGGTAAAACCATTACAATTCACATCTTTACTTCACTTGCTGAGGTCAAAGTATGGTACCTCAGTTCAAACTTTCCTTTTATCAGCATTTGATAAGCACCGCTTGACTTTGTAGTTGAGTGGAGGAAAAATACATCCCTTCACTGAGATTACATGAACTCCAGCAGCCAGAGATAATGACTGAATATAATTCATATACATTCTAATAAGATTTTTTAAAAATTTGTTTGTTGGTATTCATAGTTTAAAGCAGAGGGAGAGACTCACATCAAGTCTGTTACAACAAAGCAGAAACAGGAGTAAGCCCTTGGATGACAATGGATGGTTACAGTGCCTCACTGTGCTGCCTGGAGCTTGGCCCTGCACCTGGTGCCAGGGCTTGGACCAACAATCACACAGTGTATAAAAGCAGTTTTGCATTTCAGCATCACACTATTGCTCAGACAAACTCCATGCCTAAGGAGCTTCTGTTACAGACAGTTCTAAAAGAGGTGATACAATTGTTTTAACTTGACATTAATGTTCCTTGAAAAGGGTTTCTGTGTCATTTTCAAATCTCCTGGTTTTGTTCTTCCTTTAATTCCTGAACTTTTCCATCTACTTGGCATAGCCCCTAAAATCAATGGTGCTTTTCCAGTGGAAGCTATTGAATCAGTATATTTAAAATTATTGATATCTTAAAAACATGAAAGTTACTTTTCTCATAAAAATTGTGATTCAGCCCCACTGTACAAATTATTTTGCATTCTGCTAAATTTTATGCTTTAATATGCACCTCTAACATAACTGAATCCCAGTTACAGCACAAAATATCAGTTTTTAATTGCATTAACTTTGACCATAATAGTTAATTAACTAAGTTCTTCAACAGCTACATTGAATTTCCCAGTTTGCATGTACATTCAGTATTTTACATCACAGGGGAAAATAACATTTAAGAGTAATCTGGCTAAGCCAACACTTTTGCTTGAATCTACTTTATATATTCTCATGAAAAGCATTAGTTATGCAGCCTTCTGGGACATTTACTTCTTTTTAACAAGGTAGGGAAGAAATATAAATCCCACATTAAATCACATTGTCCTTTGAGAGTCCTTAATTCAACTTGGAAGTTCATGTGAATGAAGCCAGAAAAAATAAAAGCTATCACTTTATTTTGAAGCAGTTGTGATTTCACAATAGATGCCATTCATAGCAATCATCTGCCAGCACAGTAAGAACCACTGCTGGGCATGAAGTATGGAATTTCTTTTGCAATCCCTATTATTCACTTTTGGAAATTAACAGATCAAATCATGCAGTTAGACCAGATACTATATTCCAGCCTTATGTCAGTTCTTTAGTACACTCCTGCTTCCTGCTTTGAATCAAAGGAATTAATTCTCTCTTTGCCCTCCTGATGGTAGATGGTCCAGTTTAACTTTGGACAGAAGAGGAAACTGCTAAAGTGGTTTCCACTGAGATCACTGGCTCTTACATGCAGCTGAGTTTGTTCTGTGTTTGTTTAGCAACAGCAGAATTGGCTACTAGTGGAATAGTAGTTATTTCATAGGAGAGTAAGGATCAAGAGACTACAGCTCAAGCAGATGAACTTCTGCAACCCAAAGATCTCACTTCATTGCTATAAATAGCAGGAAGAAAGAGGAAGAGAAATTCAGAACATGGATCAAGAAAACATGTTAGCAACATGGTTGCTAAGAGAAAATAACAGTTTTATGAGATAATATTTTCCTCAATGGGAAAGCAGGAAATGAAGAAAATAAAATATAGGGGGAAATACCACCTTTTATCTCCTTAGTCGTACTAAGCATCAAGCTGTAAGCAGGAAGAAGATTGTGTCCAGGGGGTCAAATGCTTCCTTCTGAGCTCTTTGTCTTGGCCCTTGGACATTCTTTGGCCAATATAAAATAATTATTGGGATGGGCTGGGGGGGTGTGTTAATGGCAAAAATTGACTGTGCTGACTAATTACAGTGGTAGGAACCATGATGTAAACATCAGACAATGCAGCCCCTTTCCCCTTGTGTGACCTGTAGCAAATTATCTTCTTTCCAGTCTCCCCTATCTCATGAATACTATTCCATGGAGATGGAGGAAGGGCTGCCCTAACAGATCTGCTAATTAGTATTTCTGATCTGCAACCCTGTGTCTATTTTTATTCATAATTAAAAAAGGGAAAAAAAACCCCAACAAAGCAAACAAAAAAAAACCCCAAAACATAGTATCAGGAAAAACACCCAAAGCAACAGAATGTGTTGTTTTGGTTTATAGTTTAGTACAGAAATACTAGTATGAAATCACTGGAACCATTCTCCTTCTTGATACAAATTAGTAACTGCATTTATTGTCTCCAGAAGCAAAAGATGCTGCATTTAATTTGTCACAATCTCCAGCTTCCAGTGTCTTCCTGTTAAAAGCTCTGAATAAAAGAGCACAGAAGCAATGCCAGGATTTAGAGCAACATCTCTGAACATGGTTTTACATTTTCGGTCGGTGCAAAGCCTCCTACTTTGGCTGACAGTCAATGGCTTCAGCTGACACTTCTCAATGCAGAAGGTGCAAGTTAATGAGACTGAATAAAAGGAAATCCACTTCGTCACAAGCCTCATTCATAGTCAGGATAGGATTTCTGTTTATTCAAACCCTGTAAATCCCTGTGCCATATAAATGTGTATGTGTGGGAGGGGAAGCCTCTGATCCTCTCCTCTCCCTTTTATACACAGTGTCTCACAAATCATGGTCACAGCAGGCTCTCACTTTGTACCAGCTTTGTAACATTTTACAGCTTTCCAAGAGAACAAGTTGGCACCAGATAGCTCTGAGGACCTTACAGTGCTAAAGAAAGCAGGGTAGCTTGGCATGAAACACTGTCATCCCAAATTTGTACACTACCATGGTGCAAGACAGGTGTAGAGAAGAAACACAGTGGAAACTGTTAGCACTTGATACTTTGGGATCTGAATTCCCTGCAGACTTTTCTCTAACATACAAGAGCCCTTGTGTGACAGCACTGTCCCCACAGGTCTGCTTTTCCTTTACAATTTAGTATGTCACACAGATAACTAATGAATTCACCTTGGAGTACAGATAGATTATGCTTGTTCAAGAGCTTCATCATACTGATTCATATTGAATGATATAATTGCAGAGAAGAAGGAAAGGAAAAAAAACTTAACCCAAGAAAAACAACAAAAATACATGATCTGGTCCTCTACTGCCTGCCACAGGGGTAGAGAGGTGAGGAGGATGAAGATTGGCAGGGCAGAACAGAAGGCTGACCAGTATTCTACATCAAGAAAGCAAAGCAAGCTAAGGGCACCACCAGGCTCTATTCACAGTTGACTCCCCTTATTTAAAGGTGAGGTGACCATAGCCCCAGCCACCAGTGCAGCCAGACTGAACTGGGACTAGGAATCAGCACCTCACCTGGCTGCACTCCACTGCCTTCTGTATTAAACTGGATGGCTTTTTAAGTTAACATGCTGGGTTGGCACCTGCTGTGACAGAACAGTCACTGCTTGGCCAGCTATGCCAGGCACTTGGAGTAAAAGTGAGGATAGCAGCAGCAGTGTACTCATGACCATTAGAAGACTCTTCTTTCTGGTGGAAAAAAGTCACAAAAGAAAGAATCCAGGAGGACGGAGTAAGAAGTAAACAGTAAATAATTCTGCCCATCTTAATTTCCTGTCCAGCACTCAAAACAAATGAAAGTCTAAACCTTTCTGCTAAATAGCCATATATGTCAGAGCTATCAGCTGAGACCCATCTTTTTGAAAAATGTACATTTCTGGCATATTATTTCCAACCTGTTTAACTGCCCAACCCTCAAAACATATTAAATCTAAGATCAGTAAATCTGTATAAAGGAATGAAACTATTAGGTGAAGTAATGGCCTTTGCAATCAGTGCTAGAGAGAAAAGCATATCAAATGAGTTCATGGGAGGAAGAATGATCTCAACAATTATTGTTCCATAAATCTAACTTCTACTTCATGTAAAATAACTGAATATAAGGATAAAGAAAACCCAGAGAAACTGAACGTCTGAAGTCAGTAAAGGAAATACATGTGACAAAGAACATATATTCACAAGTAAATATTGCCATAAAAATCTGAGTGCGTTCAAGGCTGTAATGGATATTGTGTCTCAAGATATTTTGAAATATAGAAAATTGGTCTAGACAGAATACTAACACACAAAAGTAAAAGCTTTTAAGATGGGTTGCAAGCTAACAGGTTTCTTCTGTGTTGCAAAGTCCAGCATACTATAGCAGACAGCAATACAAGAATTATGCAGCAGATGCATTAGTGATGTGAAAGAGAAGAAACATTGCAAGGAAATTCCTGATGCTCACTTACAGAGGATTGAAAACCTCAAAAAGAGCAAAGGAATTGTGAAAAACGGTGCATCTAATAAAGAGACAAAATGCATGGAACCATCAAAGTCAACTAAAAAGCCCTGGGAAAAAACAAGTTAGCATAGCTGGTGAAACATCACTCAAAAGGAAGGGAGACACAAAATCTGGAGGTACAGAGATGAGTTTGCAAGGCAACACAGTTGTAAGAAATGCTACAAAAAATTACATCAGATTCATTATGGGAGAGGGCAGCTAGTCTCCACTGTGGTTCATCTAGAACACTGCATTAATTCTCAGTCTAATAAGAAGTGAAAGAAATTTGAAGAGGAAAGTGAGTAAAGGCTTTAGAAAGGAGAAAAAGAGATAAAGCTCTGGGAAGATGAAACGTACAGTTTGAGTATAGATGTAGTGTGATTAAAGAACAAAATATGTAAGGAAATGTATAATAAGAGTGCTTTCTATTAAGTTGGGTTATAGACTCACAGCAATTATGGTTAAAGTCCTAGGGTTTAAGATTTTTATAATGAGGGCAAAGAAAACCATTGCAAGTGTACACAACAAATAAACTCTATATAATCTGGTGGGAAATATCTAGCTCCATGGAAGTGCTTGATAAACAAAATCAAAATGGCAGCATCACTATGTGTGTTTTGACTTCTGGTCATCTTGGGAGGTAGGGAAGCCGCAAGACACTTACTTTCCCCTGGGACATCTTGCTGATTATCCTCTGGCTGCTGGGAAATTCCCATTTTTGATAAGATGAGCGTGGCACCATCTCGGACCTTTGGAAATAGAAACACAGAGATATTCTTTGAAAGAACCACGTGCTACTGAACCTCTTTCTTAAACCCCAAACTGGAGTTTCTGTGATTGGTTGCAGGGAATCCATGACAAATGCTAACCTTCCTAGGCTCCTTGGACAACTGGCTCTGCAATTCAGAACAGACTCCCTCCCACTCTTTAAGAGATCACATCAAAAATTCCTCTTAGATTACTGAAATATTAGGGGCATCTTTGAGACTTAAATAGTTCCTCAACGTGGTGTGGGTGCCCTCTGGACAAAAATGGGGTTTATCATGAAGAATCAGACCTGTCTATTCTCTTAAGGAAAATGAACCAACTTTTCTCTTTCCCAATCAGGATTAACTGTTGTTAGAAAGCAATAAATAGCATACAAAGAAAAGATAAGTGCATGGTAGAGTGCACAGTATGAAACCTAAAACAGACAGTACAACAACATCAACATTTGCTCTCCTGATTGGGCTTTTGAACAAACCAGACCAACTCAAAATCTATTTAGCGGTGCAGCAAGGAAAAAGACCATTCTCAGGGGTGGAGAAAAGAAAATATGAATAAGAGGCCCAGCAAAACGTTGAATGTTCAAAATGGAATTTAGATTTGGATACTTCAATGTTGAGGAAACCAAAGTACTGGCATTTAGGTTTTGTGTTTTTATATAAAATGATTAGGCAGAATGTCTAGACCCAGCCTTTCACAGTCCAAACCTTTTACTGACTAGACCCAGCCCAGTGTTTTTGTTTTGATTCTTTATCATCCTCTCTGGGCAACCTCTATGTATCACTGAAATTTCTCTATAAACAAATAAAGATTTTCTTTATTACAAGAAAACAGGTAACAGGTGTAAACAATATTTTTGAAACACCTTACATTGTAATGCATTAGTGTGTTGATACGTTTCCATCTGCCATCTCTTTGGGATGTTAAATCCAAGTCTGAGAGGATCTGTGCAGTAGAACCTGGACGCCATTCTAAGGGGCAATGAAAGTGAGAAAAAACAATTTAAAAAATACAATACAAAAAAAAAAAAAAAACAAACAAAAAACCCACACCAAACCAAAACAATAACTACTCCAAGGAAGTTTTACAGACCCACTGACACATTGTGGAACAACAGAAGAAGTAATGTAGCGCATACTCCAACGTGTGTTTTTTAATGCCTAATCATTTGGCCTTTATTACAGAAGTTTGCATGAACTATTCCTAACCATGTATATAACTTCTGACTATCATCCATAAAAACTTAAATTCCTTCTCATAGAATTCAATAAATATATATAGTAAGATCTGCTATCGGTCCAAAACAGAGTAGGATTTCATGGAATAGAAAAGACATTTTTAGAGGATTTACTAGAATTTTCTGAAGTGCAAGAATTCCATCTTCTATTTTCAGATTAATGCAGCAATGAAAATATTGAAAAAAATCAATTGGAGCTTTAATTCTGAGTCTATTAGGCATTTTAAGGAACACAATTTCCTTTTTTTTTTGTCAGAAGAGAACACCTATTTTGAAAGCCTTCAAGGAGGATGATTTCAGAGACCAAGTGGTACATCATCTCCTAAAAGTGCAGTTCCTGTAAGTTATAATTCTTTTGAATAACCATCATTAAGGCAACTAAAAATCAGTACCAGTTTCTGAAATTGCATCATTACTTCTCCATCAGTTAATTATCCATGCTGTCATTATCACATTAATTAGTACCTGAGATACTGACTCTGTCAGACATGAATTCATTTGTGCCAATAATCATTACAAGCTCTTGCAATGCTGATGACAGTATACCAAAACTTTAAGAGTCAAAAAAACCTAACTCATAAGAAAACATTAATTTTTAAAGCATATTCAGATTGCTGCAAAATGCTGTATTTTTGCATTCAGCTGAACAAGAATTCAGCTTTTAAAAAAAAACAAAAACAACCAAAACCAACAAACCAAACCGTAACCAAACAATAAAGTCCTCTTATAGATGTTTTTTCAGAAAATACAAAGTCACACAACAGATCTCAGCTGTTCAATATAGTATCACAAGTAACTACATACCAAGAACTACACTGTCAGCTTTTGGCCACTGAGAACATGGCAGGTTTCGATAGACTTGGTCTATTATCTTTTCCTTCACTTGTGATATGGTGTCACAGTTGAGCACTTTCACAGGTATGGAATCATTTCCTCCCTCCTGCACATATACATTAACTGTCTGTGAAGAAAAGAATGTACAGGGTTATTAAGGCAAATCAGGGCTGAATTACCTCTGAATCTGTTCCTCTGGGTGATTTCAATGCAAACAGCATCTGAAATTCACCATGCAATGATTATTGCACAGCAATACATATTTGCAATGGGAATATAGATTATTTGAAGGATCTTTTGCTGTTATGCAGCCAACCAGCTATCATAAATTCCAGCTAGTTTCTCCCACTAAGACAAGACAAAAAGATACAGAGTAGATTTAGTCATGTCTAATATGCTAATATTATTAAGTCTTGGGAGTTATTAAAGAGAAACACGCAAGAACAAAGCAGTTGGACCACTGACTTGTTACATGCTTCACATTTAACCTGATAATCCTAAGTATTTGGGCACTGCGAAATATTGCAGAGCCCAAATTTCATGAGTTCCCAAGAATAATTTGTACTGTACTTTGTTGAACTCCTCAAATATTATGTGCTTTTGCCTTCCTTTATGCCTTCTTCCTGGCAGTGGTTTTAAAGATGAGCA
The DNA here is from genome assembly GCA_039654755.1 of Calcarius lapponicus. Taxonomy (NCBI): domain Eukaryota; kingdom Metazoa; phylum Chordata; class Aves; order Passeriformes; family Fringillidae; genus Calcarius; species Calcarius lapponicus. Next base: position 523,014 of record JBBFKN010000028.1, on the reverse strand, counting down.
GACTACTTCTGTACCTATGGTAATTTAACATGGCTCAATTGATGAGCAGTGAGTAGTTCAGCTCTCCAAACTTCACTTCCTGTTACCAGCTGTTCATTAAACACACACACAGACATACACATATGTATGTATATATAAATGTAATTTCCATCATCTTGTGTGTTTGAATACCTCATTTACTGCCTACTGTTGTCCTAATAACTCTAATAGCTGCAGGGAGTACACCTAAGTAGCTTGTGCTAGTTCCAGCATTTTAAATATTACTGTTTTCTGACAGTATTGTCATGATTTTCTTAATGTTAAAGAGAATTTCTTGAAAGCCTGTAATTTGCTAAATCTAGAGTTATTTTTTTTTGAAAGGAGCTTTGCTATGTAAGTGTCAGTTTCAATATAGACAAAAACAAATAAGAACACCATGGCCAGAATACCTCCCCAGACAGAAAAAAAATTTAAAAACCCAAGTAGATACTATAAAAAGCCTCTTTCTATCACCAGCTGAATCAGTATTACAGCTTAGAGCCCTTGTGGATCTTTTGCCAGTCAGGTAACTTAGGAGGCCAGGCACATGTGAAGCACTGCAGCTCTCAGACACATACAGTCCTGCCAACCAAAAGGCCTGAATTTATCACATCAGACTTCAGAAATAAACTTGCATGGCTGGTATTTTAAAAAAGTGAAGAAAAGCTATGCCATACGGCAGTCAAATTAAACATGATTGCACTGTCCCTTGACAGAATGCTCAAACTAATCATGAGATTTCACCTTCCTTTTCCTATTAGCTTTATGGTAATTAGACATGATTTTGCTGCTGGTTCAGTATGCAGCATGTCAGTGTAACCAGTGATGCAAAACAGATTCATCTTTTAAATAAGAACAATTAGAGAGCAGACAACTGCTCTATGCTGTACTTAACCACCTTGTCTCACTTTCAGGCAGAAGTGAAGGAATTAACTCATGCTTTAACCTACACTGGTGCACAAATGCTCCCTAACTGTACAGAGTTACCACATCATCATCATGCCAAAGGTCCCAAAAACTAATGGTAATAGTACCCCCTCCATAATCTTTTATCATATGTATATACACATATACATACATCTCATCAACTTCCACTCATGCACATACATAAGATATTTATTTGATGGGAAATCTGTAAGTCTGGACCAAATACTGGTACTATGCAATGTTATAATGTTTAATATGTAGCTAATATATGTGTTTTGCCCACATCTGATTGCATTCATGACTTTTCTGCTTCACACTGAGTCATATAGCTTAATTGCAGATCTTTTTTTAAATTAAAAGAAACAGACCAAATAAAGAATTATTGCCATTAAGACTTACATGATGTACAGTGCAAATAAATTTTGTTTTCCATTCACAACAGAAATTATAGCCAGCATTGCCAGTCAGTGTGTTTTCTATGAGTGGCACTTATAAAGATGGTACCTAAACTAACCCCCAAATAGCTGAACTAATCCTCATTAGTTGAACAATTAATTCAACTAATCAGATCAGTTTAAATTTAAATTTCTTCTTGCTCAACACATTCTTCATCCAGCTACTCTCTAAGATCACAGTCTGGTGACTTCATGAGTGCAAGTCCTACAGAACTGTTCTCCCATCAGCCCTCCCATCAGCATCCTTTCAGAATACATAAAATGGTGATTTTTTTCCCCCCCAACGAAGGACTTAATAAAGCTTTTTATTAAATTTCTTTTCTATGCTGCATATATGTCACTGCAACTTTCTCAGTTGAAGACAACTACAAATGACTGCTAACATGTCAATAAAAAAGAAGTTAGAAAGGGAAAAACATCATGAATTGGTCTCTGAAGGACAGTCTGTGCATCTTTGATGTTCACTACACTGTAGCCTGAAGAAAACCAGCAAGACTGTCAGAAAGAGTAAAACTAGATTTTACAGTCCCTGAAGAGCTAAGGAGTGGGCTGCTTGAGTTTTTCCAAAAGGACAGTGAATCTGTGTTCTGGAGTATGTTTGAAAAGTGGCTGAAATTTCTGACAGTGAACAGAATCAAGTTAAAGTAGAATTCATAATAGAAAAGAACTAGACCATGGCACTGGTGGAAGGCTGAGTTCAGAGGGGAGTTCCCTTGCCAGGAATATCCATTTCTTCCCACTTGAAGCAACTAACACAGGTCTCCAGAACTGGCTGTAGAGGCACTGTAGGGAATTATTTCCCTGAGAGGAAATAAACAACTTTCAATGCCAGCTGGGCTGCCCACGTTCAGGACATCTTGACTCACACAGAAAAAAATGTAGAAAGAGGTTCATAAAGTGTTCTGGAGATTGCGGAGCCATCTCACAGAACTGCAGAGGAGCACAATCTGGTATACTAATAAAATTATCTCTAAAATACTGTTCAGTATGCTGATTAGCAGCAATCACAAGGAAGAAAACCTGAAGCTCAGGCATAATGGCAGTGCAAGAATTCTGCAAAAATCAATTGCCAATGAATTTAGATGGGAAAAGGGGAGGAGCCAAACATCCTGACCACTTTTCATACCGACTGAAAATTATGAAAGGGATTTAATGAAATGGATTCTGCACTGGTAGGATTTGAATTTTACTTTAGAAGATACTTTATAATTTTGTTTTCCTGCTTGGGGACTTGTTTTGGTCAAAGTACTGACAATCCTGCCCATGACCAGAGTTTTTATGCAGTTCACAGTAGTCTAGAAAACTGTGTACAGACTTAACACTATAGGAATTAATTTTAAAATAAAAAATTATTTTATAATCTATTAATCATGCTTTGCTTACCAACTGTGTGTACTCTACATCATCTCCCAGTAAGCCTGTGTCATTCAGTGTATACTTTGCTTTCTTCAGCACAGCATCCACTGGGCCTTTTTCTACCTGGTGTTTGATAGCCTTGAACAATTTATAAAGAGGCTCCCCAGCATTGTCCTATGTAAAGAAAGGAAATAAAAGAAAATGAAAAGACATACTCAAGTGCAGCTTTGGTAAGTATTACTGATTTAAAAAAAACCACAGGCAACAGACTTCAACTCTTACCTTGAGATACTGATACAAACAAATAGACATCCAGTTAGACAACATTCTCTCAACAACCGTTTCAGATCTGAAAAAAAAAACCAACCTGAATATAGTAAGGGCACTTAATGACAAGGTTTAAAAAAAACCAAAAAAACACTGCTTGCTTGAAATACAATATTTTTACATGCTTAACTGCATTCAGTCTCTTAATGCAATGATTTCCCTATAGAGTCTTGAAAGCATATACTTGCTTTAGGATAAGTGCTTTGTATTGCTCATCAGTCCTGAGTAGGTGCCTTCATCTCGCTACTGAGAAGCACACATTCTTTATTCAAAATCTTAAATTGGGTCTGCACTGTGAGAGCTAAAAACTTAACCCAGTTGTGCAGTTACTGGGAAACAACCTACAGATTACAAAACTACAACAAACACAGAGCAAGATCTATTGCAATATATTGGGAGTAACAGCTGGGTTAAAACACTAGAGCAAGCCCTCATTGAATGCACAATGCAGCTGATTATGTGTGCTCATTATGGAGGTTATGTGTGGTATAAATGCTAGATCATTTGGAATAAAGTTAGATTAAAAAGTAAATTAAATGTTCAGTGTGGTATTTCAAAATAAGGTAGGTGTTTCTACACTGCAGTATTGGTATAAGCAATCCTGTCCATCATCCTGCTGGTGCCTTCCACATCTATTCCTGGTGGGCTTATCTTGCCAATATGCTTGGGTCAAGTTATTTCTGATTTTACAGATAGCCGGCATTTCACCACAGTCACACCGCAAAAGAAACACATTTACAGAAAGCCAGAGACATACAGAAAATATGACAATCATTCAAACCTTCTTAGCATCAGCTTTGGGTTTTTGGCCACAACATACTGCTCCATCAGTTCTAAGAACAGCGTCCTCATGATGTCAGTGTAGTATTCTAGTTTTCCATGTAAAGCAACAGTCAGTAAAGATGCAAAATACACTTTAGCTCGAGCAGAGAACTCCCTTTGGTTTTCCAGCGTGTGAATAAACTGAAAGAGAAAACAAAGGTAAAATGAAGTCAGATTACAGGTTTCTTAAGAACCTCAACACTCGTCTGCACTAAGACAAGCAATATTATTTTAGTATTAAATCTCCTAAGCACTGAATCAAAAAGTTTTCAGAAGTTTGAAAGAACTTATATGAAAATGTTGCCTAAACTTTTATTTTAGATATACAATGTACTGGACTGACCTAAGGAATGCTTAAATCCTTCTCTAAAAGCTTATCTAAAAAGGATGTTTTAATTAAATGTAAAATAGTGTTCTGTGACAATTTTAAAAGAGAAAATCAACTCCCCTCTCCCCCAAATTCCCAGTTCTTTCACATCAAATTACAAAGACACTAATGTAAGTACACCTGTAAATGTGCTCTCATCTGCCATGAACTCTAATTCTACCATTAACTAGCTCAGCAGTAGATTCTCATTAAAAAAAAAAAAAAGAGAAAAAGCTAGAAGCCTAAGTCTATATTTAGGTGTCTGACAATGAGCTTCAGTTTTTGAGAGTGAGCAATTATAAGTCTCTTCAGAGCAGCTGTGAGCACTCATCAGTCTTGTTGAATAGGCCACTTGAGGAGCCTCTACCTTCGTTGGGGCAGAGATTCTGGTAGATGGCTGTCCACAAGTGATTCCTGTGAGGAGCCAGGATGGAATCAGCACTCTCTGATCACATTTCTTAAAAGGCTAAACCAAACTTGCAACACCAGTTTTTATGCCAGATTGGGAAATACCTGCTTTTTACAGCCACTGCAATGTTCACTAACTCCATATTACATGATCTGGCACAGAAATGTGAGATCCAACATGAAGCTCTGGCTGTGATGCCACAAATCTGCAGTGATTACTGTGAAATCAGAACCATATGAAAATCACTTATTTTTATTATTTTTGTTCAGTTGTGCTTGCAAACCTGCTGTCTTGCACACATACCCACAGGTATGCCTAGCTAAGAGACAAGGTGCATCCAGTTCAGTACTCACGTTAATGAGAAATGATTTGCTGTTGAGGAGGTTGGAGAACTGGTACAAAGCCTGCTCCACGGTCTGGCGCCTGGCCTCAGGAATATCCAGCTTTCCTGTAATCATCACATCCTTCTCTCCATCTTTGGAGGGCAAGAAGAAGACTCTGTCTGTGTATGTTTTGTAGTCTAGTACAGGAATTCCAGCTTCGTTGATATCATTTGTCTGATCCTCCATCTCTATCATTAGATCTGCAACATGCAATGCAGTTAAATGGTTCAGTTTAAAAATTCTGCAGGTTTTTTAGGCAATACAAGGTCTTTGAGTGCATTGTCATAGTGAAAAAGCAACTCAGCAGCAAAAACTTATTCCATCTCACATTTTCTCTTGCTATTTTTAACAATCATCCTATTAACTATAACAATAGCTAATCCTTTGGTGACATGAGGATAACTGCCTTTAGCACTGATGGTTTCCTTGTTGTTGCCTATCTGTAAAAAGGCCTTTATGGCATCTAAGCGAGCTCATATAGATGAATGCAGGATTATAGTACAGAACAAGAAAAAGACATTGCAATAGCTTTTGTCTTGTTTTAATTTTATTTGTCTTTTTTCCCAAACCATATTCTATACCCTCCGAGCCTAGTTAGTACAGACATTTATTTTAAAAACACAGCAATCCAGAAAAGAGAGGTTTAAAATGTAAAGCAAGCTAATTTAATAAAAAGGAAGGGGATGGCAGAAAGGAAGAAGGTTAAATGGTTCACTGAAATGGATGGAAATATTTCTGTGGGACTCAAAAGCCTGAAGTTTTTAAAAGGGACAAAAATTAGAGAATCATCCTTTGGAGCAGCTACTCTAGCTGAAGGCTTTCCAATTACCCAATATTGCTGATTGATTGGAACACCACATTAATTAATATAGCGACCTATTGTCTCAGAAGTTTTATTGCTCTTACTCATTCCTTTGCTTCTTCTTTTATAGCATTCATCAAAGATGAGGGACAAAGAATCTTCCTGTTTCCCTGTGTGTGGTCTTAGAACTTCCTTCCTGCTGTCCCCTTCCTTGGCTATCTTTGTTCTCGTGTATTTTAGAGAGTTTGCACTTTGTGCTGTTGACATTACAGTTTCGCAGTATGGAACCAGGGTGTGTTTTGACTTCAGTGTTTCATTTAACTGTAAGTCAAGGTGGATGTAGTTTAGGAACTGGATTATTCCTTGGATGTGCATTCGACTCCCCCAATGCTTGTGCTTCGTGGAGCAGAGAAGAAACTTTCAACCCAACAGGTAGTAGGAATGTGTAACTCTCTACTCTTGCCCCAGCAAGAGAAAGGTACCTTCTCCTTTCAGAAATGGGTATGAAGCGCCCAGGGAGAGTGAAGAGAGGGAGGGAGAACCTTGATAGATCCTCTCACAGTTCAAAATGCAGTTTGAAATGAAGCCCATTTGGGATTGACTCAAACATTTGCTTCTATTTTGTGTCAGAACCTAGAAGGAGTTGGTTTTCCAGAGAAAGCAAGCTTGTACAAGTAAAGAACATCCTGTCCCAGAAATACCAGAAAAAACAAGACTGAGGGAGGATTCCAGCATGGCTGAAATCTTTGAGACACCCTCAAAGAACAAAACCAGCAATTTCAGGTTAGAGTTTGACTTCTTAATGTCAAAATCTAACCTGAAATTGCTGTTTTATTCAATCATGCTTTTTAGCCGCTGTCAATATGAAATAGTGTTTTCTCTGTAGCAATAAAGCATGTGGGTATTTTTTTAATAGAGATTATTTCAACATGACCCAACAGCAAGTATAATTTCAGATAATGAGGTGACATTTCACAGTAATCATTTAGGCCAATATTTGCAAAGTTTGCACTCAGATGCCTAATTTAAGCTTTGTGATGAGTAGTCCAACATGTAAAATGCTGAGCCTTCACACATCCTGCTGTCTTCCCTGGGATGATGCCTCTACATTTACACAGAACAATTAGCTAGCTCCTCTAATCAAGCTTAAGATTTTCCCATGGTGAACTGGGTAAAATGCTACTTTTTTCCTGTGAGCTTACCAAATTATCCCTTTGTATGCTGATGGCTGCAAATAAATTTTGCAGCTCTGAAAACAGTTTTTAGTGTACAGACATTGCACACACAGTCGTTGTGCTAAATATTAAGTGCACTGTTAGTCACTAAAGAACATTCTTATCTTTGTGTTAATGGCCAATCACATTAACAGCTCTAAGTAACCCTAATCTCACCTAGTTTCTACTCCCAATTTCTAACTCTGTTCTTCCTTTAGACTAAAATAATCAATTTATTTTAATAACCTCAGCTACCTATTTTATGTTATTTACTTCTCTCATACATAATAGCAAAATACCTGCTCTATGTCAATGCCAGTAATGAAGACTACTAAGATGTATTGATTATTACTTCCCAGAAGCGAGTTTTAGTGAGCTAGCACCATTCCTCCAGCATGTCTTGACTGCTGAAGAGGACCCACACCAGTGAAAATATCTGTAATACCTGTGAACTCCTTCTTGCACCGGTCTCTGACACTCTCCTCCAGGCCTTCAAGTTGTGATTTAATTTTTTCATACTCTCGTTCTGCTTGTTGGCTCTTGCGTCTTTATGGAAGAGAGGTAAGAATGAAAAAAAGTTATAAAATGCAAAAGTAAATAATTTGCAACAGCTCTGAGAGGGAAGCCCAAGGAATGGAAGAAATTTTCATGGCTTTGATTTTTTTAAATACAGCAGAAAGAGAATGGAGGGAAAAACCAGCAACAGTGGCCAAAATCTTCATTCCATGTAAAGCAACTTGGCACTATCATGGGCTGGTTGCTTCAACGCAGATTTGGGCCAGTAATTTAAAATCCAGTAAGAAGTAGCTACAAATGCTTTCAATCATACATCAAGTACAGGAAGTCAGTTTGAGCAAGGATTGCTTGCAACATGTCCTGCACTGGCTCTAAGCCACCCAGGACAGTGTCGAAACTCAGAAGGTTTGACGGAGGCTCACAAGAACTGTACAGCACATGCTTCAGCTGTATTGATACGTACCATAAGAATGAAATCCACCCCTTCCTGAGTGACAGTATGAGGCCCTCATTACTAACCTTAAAATTGCACTAAGTAGTGAAATACAGATATATATTCTGGCCCTTTATGAAGCATGAATTCCAACATTGATCATGAAGTTTGCATGTGGGTAATTTAGCTGGAAAAACAAAAACGACTCTGTAGTCAAAATCATCCAGCTCAAACCTACAGTTGCTGACTGAGGCAGCATAAATGCTCGTGGGTATTTATACAGAATATGTTATCCATAAGTTATCTCCTCCACAAGTGCCACTTTAGCTGCCATTTCAAAAGGGTATGTGTGCAACTCAGTCTGCAGTTGTTTACTTGGGAAGCCTGGGACCAATTGTGTTTATATATAAAGGAGGGACTGGGCTGACTGACACCAAGGAATTTGGCATGCGTGAGAGGAATAAATTGGTGCTCATACATATTTCCAGCTGTAACTCCTTTTCTAAACTCTGCAGCTCATAAAAAAGATGAAGATAGTTTCCGTAGACTGAGCTGAAAACAATCAGGTAGTACCTTGAAAGCTTTAGGAAAACAAAAGCACCTAATTAGAAGAATTTACCTGTAGCAGATGATAGAAATGCCGATGATTACTATCATAGGAATAAGTACCAGTGGCAAAATTAGATTCAGTGGGATATCAGTCACACGGTTATCATATTCCACCCTTCCAAGGATCCATTCCCGGAGTCCAAATTTTACCTAATTGGATAAAAACAGACATTTGTCTCAACAAGTGCAAATGTAAGGTGATCCACCTCTCAGTTGCGCTCTAAATTCTTAGTAATTTTCACAAGTGAATTTCTAGTATTGTCATAGTGAAAAAGCAACTATGCTTTTTCAAAAGCAAAAAAATTCCAAACAAAGGAAATACTTTGGAATATTTTAAACTGACTTTGGGTCACTAGCACTTTATTCCATGAAGTAATTTAATTTTGCTCAGCTGAGGAAGAAAAATCCCAAGTCTGTCTGGCTGGAGTTCTACATTTCTATATAATGAAGGTATTTGGCAGCCTTGAGACTGCTCTTTACGTGCGACTTCTTTTATGCAGTAGGCAGAAGCTGGAGGAAGAAAGAACTGCAAGGAGTTTCTTCACAGTACTACAACTTTGGAGAACAAATTACTTCAGCCAAGAGGCACTGTAACAATGTTATTGATACATGAAACTAAATTCCACAGAAAAGGTAACATACAATGAATTCGGGAAGGTTATTGATGGTATCTCTCTTCTGCCGTTTCTTTGGCTGAGGCTGTACTTCTGGTGGCTCACAATATAAGTCCGTTTCAGTCAGAGTTTTTATATTGCAAGGCTCATCACCCACAAAAGCCTGGGCCTCATCAATTGTCATGGCTTTGTTCAGGTTACTGCCCTAGACAGAAAATAAAAGGCTGAGTTATCATCACAAGGTCTTGGGGGACAAGAAATCCTGAATTGCAACTTTCCATTTGGATCACTTTCAGCAGCAGATATGATTTGCACTGCAGCCTACAGAACAGCAGAGTGATTGGGAATTATGTGGTTCCTGGTGTGAGATGAGACGCCCCTTCCAGCTCCTGGGAGGTCTGCTGGGGAGGGCATTTCCAAATGCAAATGCCAGACTCAGCAGGAGGGGGCATCCTCGGCAAGCCCAAAGTACAGCTAAAAAAGACAGGAACTCTTTCTGAGAAAGGGTGTGGGGAGGAAAGGGGAGCTGCCAATGTTCATCATCTAGCAGAGGTAAGGGACTCTACCAAGAATTTGGGGTATGGCACCAAACATCTATTAAGGCTTTGAGAAAGGAATGAAAAATTCCACACATGCTTCAAGGACACAGTGAGCAAGGACCAACTTTTGACAAGTTTACCTTTGCATTAATAAGTTTGTTGACTTGTTTTTTGATGCCATCTGTGAAGTTTTCAAAAGTTGGGTCTGCAACATAGGCAAAGGAGTGGCTCTCATTTTTTACAACCAATTTATAATGATCCATTAGAATAACAGTGGTAATGTTATAGTTTTCTGGGTCTTCCAGTATTGGTGGGGAAGAAAAAACCACCGTGGTTTCATTAAGTCTTGTAACAACCTTTCCATAAAACTGTAAGAAACAAAACAAGAAGAACATGAATATTTTAGAGTCTGATTCCTTTCTGTACATAACTGTTGATAACTTTAGACCATAGAAATAAAAGCACTGAATTTATATCCTCTCCATGCAGTGGAAATACTACAGTATAAAGTATTTTTGAAAAAGAAAAAGAAATAAATTCGTTGATGGTAATAAATTATCAATTCACTATATTCCAGCAGAAGAAGCTTGGGCTACGGGTCAGTTTCCATTGCCTCCAATTTGTATGGCTCTTTACCACTGGACTGATACCATCAAATTCCTCTCAGATTAGGAAGTTAACACATCACCCTTAATCCTCATCATCTTCTGTACCTTTGAGTAGCTTGGGTTGATTATTTTCTGCTTACACCATAATACATCACTGGATTTCAATACAATCATTAAGTGAAATTTTGGAATAAAATTCAACAGTTGTTACTTAACTACTTAAGGTAACAATTCAGTTCACCCATCCTCCATCCCCAATTCAACAAATGTTTTTACCCTGACACATTCAATCATTCAGTAACATCAACCACAGGCAACAACACTAATAGGAACCCTCAATATTTATTCTATCACCACCTCTGTTTCTCACTTCATGACTCAATGCAACGAGATAGCTTCTCCCCAACATTTCTGACATTGCCATGTAAGTGAAGGCAAACAAAAAGATTAGAAAAACTGAGTAGTCTGCAAAGTCTTAACAAAGAATGTGTGCTATAGGTAATGTTGACTTAAGCTAACGGGCTGAGTTACAATAAGTGGAGGTGTAAGAAATGTTGATAAACACTGTCAAGAATGCTAAATAGAATTTTAGATTGTCCTGGGAGTCAAGATTATCAAGATAATCACCTTTTGAAGTTTATGGCCTAAAAAATGTAGTCAGTTTTCCTCTTAAAAAATCTTTAGGGATAGGGTTCTAATGCATCCCAATCCAGCTGGCTTTGACATACTTTAAAAGTTGAGTCATGCATATAATACAAAACATGCTCATTACAAACTCTTTATGGATCACAAGACAGTCTTACACTGAAGAGCCAGCCTTAGCAAGGGTCTTATAATGTTCTTACTGGAAGATCACTTTTAGATCTAAATCAAATAAATTGTGATCTTCACTAGAAGAGGGGGAAATCGATACTTATTGGTAATGTCAGTTCTTCTTAACAAGAGATGCAAGAAGGGTTTTTTTCATGCTATTTTCCACAACTTTTTGTGACCTGTTGCAGGTGGAATATGCATGAAGCAAAAAAAAAAAAAAAAAAAAGAAAAGAAGACTTGGTTCATTGAGATGTCAGGAAATAAAAGACACTGATTGTGCAAAGCTGAGTTGTCTGCATTGTCTAGATTTAGATCCTGCTTCAGGCAAATTGCTAATGGCTGCATGGGGAGAAGAAGGAGAAAGATAAAGAAAAAACAAACACTTCCAAATTCTGACATACATCTTTTATCCTTATCTATATTGAATGAAATGAATTTTAAAGCAGAATATTGCAAAGTACAAATGAATGTAAGGCAAGATGGTAGGAAAGTCGAGACTTTCCACAGGAACACCCTGAACAGACTCAGAAATATTCTCAAACCTTATTTCAGTCCAAGCCCAGTGAAGTCCAGTGGGAAAGTTTATATGCAGGTTTTGAACAGATTATATGTTCTACATCCAGTGTTATGCCTTTGGGGGAAAAGAAAGAAAATTACCTTTTTTTGATTCATCCTTCCTGCTTCTGGACGCTCTGCATATATCACCAATGAGAAAGACTGGATGAGCTCAAAACCGGTTCCAGTTACTGTAATATTTCTTCCTCCACTACAAGGCAGAATTAAAACAGAAGTCAAGTCATTGGCAGACTACCACAGCTATACACTGCTTCATCCTGCACTGCTACTGCTTCCACTGAAAAAACCCTATGTGTGATGCCTATATGACAATTAGATATCCTACAAAAAGGACTTCTGTTAAAGGTATTGATGACAAAAGCATTTAAAATATCAATGTCAACTTAAAACTCTATTTAAAACAGTAGGATTGAAAAAAGTACAAATTGCTTTGCCAGGATTTTTGGCTGTAAATCAATGCCAATCTTTGCATGCTTTACTTCTTCAATGTTACTATTAAAATCACTCTGCCTACAATATGCACATACAGACAAAGCTGAGAGTATATTTTCCACAGGTCTGTAGGGACCTGGCTCCTCTATTCCCTTTTATTTGCAGCACATTGTTTAAAAAATAATACATTCACACAAGAAGAAGAATGAATGCAAGTTGCCAGTGGGAATTAAAGTCATTGAAGTGACATGGATTTAGAGGGATAGTAAACCTCAAAGCAATACATAAAAATAGGCTTTAGTTGATATAGAAGAAAAAAAAAAGTCATTTGAATTCCATGGGGTAAATCACTATTGATCTACCAAAGAAAAATTCCAGGTCCCAAAGTCACCCAACCAAAACCAAAAAGGAAACATTACAACCAAATCCTATTTTTCACAAGTGATTACTCAATATTCAAGAAGACAGATACTAATATCTCCAAGAGCAGTCACAGCCTAATTTATTTTTAATGGTCTGTTTGTTAGGTCATGATGTTATACTTTTTACACTGACTTTTGAAAAGGGATAAAATTAGGAAGTAAACCGAATACTTTCAGAACATCAATTGCAGTTAAGACCAAAACCCTATGTTCCTGATTGTGTGCATTGATACAGTATAGGAGTTTATTCCAAACAATTCTATATTTAATATTTTTATTACCTATTACACATATTTTAAGCCAGTTGTGAAGAAAGCTATGACAAATGTTTCATTACCTGCTGAAGCTGTTGACTGGCACGAATTTGGTGACAGTAGGATTCTCACTGTATGTAAATATCTGTGGGACAATAATTCTTGTGCTCCCATAGTTCATTGTGACTGCAACAGGTTCAACCTTGTTGTTACGTCCTGTAATGCAGACGATCTCATCTCCAAATTCAGTACTAGATTGAAGAAGAAAAAGAAGAGGAAACATCTTGTTACTAACACTATGGAGTTTTGTATTCTTTTACTGTATACTCCAGAACAAAAACACCAGGGCTCTATTTTTGCTGGGTACAGTAGTTAGGACAGAAGATAACACTTCCATTAGATCACATAAGCTTTTTAACAAAAGAGATATAGGATGTTACAACGAACAGTGTACAAACACAGGAACAATGCAATGTCAGCACACTTAGTGTTCTTCCTTTTTTTTGAGAAAAGACAAGGGCAACAATTAATAAAAGGAAAAAGAAGGGAGAAGAACAAACCATGGGGGAGACTAGACAATTAGTATTTTATACAAAACCACTGAGGACATGCTGAGTGAAAGCATGGGTGGGTTTGAAGCAGCCAGTCTAGAAGAGAAAGCCAAAGGGGAGAAATCTTTGGACATCTAAATTCTCCCACTTAAGGTGTTTTTATAGCTGCTCCTTCTACTGAAGCCTCTGAGTGAGTTCCTGTCTGAATGTTACATGCAGATCTCCATTGCATGGGAGGAGGCACAAAGGATTTGTTTAATTTATAAAGGGCAGATAAGGTTGGTGCTTTTTTAGGACACAGTTCTGTATTGTTAGTTACTCAGGCTACGTACACATTGCAAGGCTGGCTACCGACTGTAACTTGAACATCTTTCTTGGAACCAGTGGCCAGATTTATACCAGAGATGGTAAGTCTGGTTCCACCTGCTTGTGGACCACTTTCAGGTCTTATTTGAGAAGGATGAGGTTCCTGCAAAGAGAAGATGGTCAAACTAAGTGAGAAAATTAAAATAAAATTTATACCAGTATTATTCAGCTTAATAGGTAATATAAATTTAATATCACTACCTGAAAAATAATAAAATTAGAGCAATGACAGACAAATTTTCTAAAATAAAACTAAATCTTTTACTATTCATGTTGAAATAAGTAACAGATAATGTGAATGCACTTTTTTTCTTTATTGTATTTTATGAGGCTTTATACAAGTTTCAATTCCCCATCACAAAATGTAGTAAGCAGCCATTAAGTTTGTGAGAGCTTCCTGTTGGATTTCCTGGTTTGATACTTATTTTAAGATTTCTCTCTTCTTTATGGCTGAGTCTACCTTCATCTTTCCTTACCCTTTTCTATATTCTGTATCAGCTACAGGAGACAAAGAAGAAGGTTTTCAAAACTTGCACTAAGCAGAAAGATTATAAAGATTCCCTTTATCTCATAAGACTCTCAATAACGGTGGTAAAACTGTTAACCTATTCTTAGGCAATAAACTCGAAAAGAAAGAAAATCAGAAAATGCTCAAATTGTCTTAATGTACCTAGAACCTTGGAGTAGGTTCCTTAAAACCAATTAAATCAAGCACACACACTTCAAATTGTTATAAAATTTGTTTTATATTTAAATTTCTCAACAAGTTCCCTCCTTTTGTTCTCAATTCAGTCTTTGTTTCAATGATTGTATTCTGGGAGCTCCAACAAATACCGTAAATTAACTGTAAGGGCTTTTCATGAGCAGCATGATTTAATTACTTTGTCACTAAGTAGTTTCTGCTTCCAGTTGAGAAAAGCATCCTTATTCAGGACCACACTGAAGCTGTGAATCAAGAGGATGATGGAAGCCGAGCAGGCTGCGTGATGTGGCCTCCAGCTGGCTCTGGGTGACACTGCCTGCTGACCCCACGGCTCACCACGCATGCAGACGTGCCACAGCCCTCGTGCCCATGGGGCCACAGCTGCTGTGCCCTGGGCAGGCAGCACTGTGCCCTGGGCTGGCAGCACTGTGCCCTGGGCTGGGCAGCACTGTGCCCTGGGCAGGCAGCACTGTGCCCTGGGCTGGCAGCACTGTGTCCTGGGCTGGGCAGGCAGCACTGTGCCCTGGGCTGGGCAGGCAGCACTGTGCCCTGGACAGGCAGCACTGTGCCCTGGACAGGCAGCACTGTGCCCTGGGCTGGCAGCACTGTGCCCTGGACAGGCAGCACTGTGCCCTGGGCTGGACAGGCAGCACTGTGCCCTGGGCAGGCAGCACTGTGCCCTGGACAGGCAGCACCATGTCCTGGGCTGGCAGCTGCCCTGGTGTTGCACACAGATAGAGGATGCCAAGTCTAAGTGTGTGGCTGGTGCATTAGGCTGGGGCATTGCTATGAGAGAACCTGATCCTGTGTTTGCTGAAGCTTACTAGATCAAGGCCTTAAGGGAGGCTGTGAATAGGTGATGCCTTTTCTGATGTACAGCTGTACTGCTTCACCTTACTAAAAGAGGCTTTTCTTAAATGAGTCAAAAAAAGTAATAAGCTTATTTGCCAGACTCATGTATATTTGTAAATGACAGCTGTTCTCCTCCTCTTGCATAATCTTGCAAAAATGGTTGACAGACAATAAAGTCCAGGCTTGGGGCTATTTCATATGAAGGACATGCAAATAAAGAAAGAGGAACGAAGTTTGAAAATCACCCTTGCTGATAAGGGTTTCCTTGATCACTATCACACAGCACTGATCTTCCACTTGAAGGAGGAAAAGCCCTTCTCAGAGACAGAGAGCAACACGCCCACCTCTTCCTAGTCATGCAGCAAACCCCCTTCTCTCACGTAGCTTTGCTCAGGCACAGACCATCTCTGTGACAGCTTACAGCTACAAAGCCAAGGACCCACCAATTGCAGGGAGGAAGGGACTCATATACTGCATTTCAGTTCAAAGCTCGGTAAGTCATCAACAGGTTTGTAACAAGCAGCAGGAATCCATAAAAATGCATCCAGCTGACTTCATGGTTACTTTACAAATTTGTTTTATTGAAGCTCAGATATTATAGAAGCACGGAGAACTCTTACGTGCTCTGCTTTTTTTATACTTTCATGTCTAAGCAAGTTCCCTCTGAAGGAATGCATCATGGTTCAGCACACTTCACAAATCCACAATGACAACCGTAATTTGCTCTCGAGTCATTGAGCTTTAGGAATATGCTTTAACTAATTGGGTGTCAATTGCTTTTCTTCCCCGAGAGAAATCTGTTTGTAAACCCTTCACTCCTCAAGAGTGAGCATATGACTGCTACCCTTTGATTTAGCTTTAATTTAATACATCACTCAGGTTACAAGATTTTATATAGGGAAGTCACTCAAAGTAATTTTAAAGCATTTTAAAAGCTCATTTAGGTCTATATAACCCTGTGTGTGCATCCTCATATTTGGATTTAATTGCTTGCTGATTGAAGTGAGATTGAAACAAGACACACCAGGGTAAATAAAAAGTTTTAGGGGGTCAGTTTTAAAAATAACATTTGAAGTTTAAATTAGAATAAGTCTAGATATGCACTTTATAGGAAAAACTCATTTGTGCTTCTTTATAACAGAATTTTGTTGCTAAAAAGATTACAATTAGAACTGTATATGAAATACACAAGTAATAAATACACAGTTTATAAAAATGGGTCAAATACTTCAAGCATAACCTTACTACATGGAAAGAAAACCATACCTTTCATTAAGTTTAAATTAAATCCTAATTGCTATAAATTGTTAACCATGCTGGACTTCTGTGTTTTCCACAGGAATTATTATCTGCATAGCATGCTTAGGATAGCTTTCAGATTAATGTTTTCCTCAAGAACCACTAAAGAAGCAGTATAGGCAAATTCTTTCTCTATGAACCTCTGAAAAAATGTCTTTAAAATTTGCAGCCTTTTCCCTAAATACTACCTCCACTGGAAGGTTAGGCTCCAAGGACAGGCTTAAAAAGAAAATGAACAAGAAACCACTAAAAGCAAGCCTTTAAACATAGAATAATGAAACAAAGAAAGAAAAAAAGGGTTTCTGAATCATCACATACATTATTCTCTGTAACCTCAGTATAAGGAATGAAAGGAAGATTGGACGAAGATTGAAACTTCAGTGGACAGCCATATTCCTTTCTCTTAGCAAAAGTGGGAGTTACAGCTCTGTTGGGTTATCTGATGGGTCCCTTTGGCAGGGCTCAGCTGTTCCTGTTGCCAACAATCAGTAAATGCAGACTGAGCCACACACATGAAGCCAAACCACCACACATCACTGTCTTTGAAGGACCTGACAGTGGTTGCCTGCATTTATCTCCCTAGGAATAGGGATGTAGAGGTAACCAGCTAGCAAACTTATCTCTGAAAAACACAGCTCTAAGGGGGAAATGAAAGAAGTATCTGTTCTGTTTTCCACAGAATTTTTTTTTCCTTTTTTCTTAGAAAGGCATCAACTCCACCTCTTGGAATTGGAAGCTCAGCTATACCAGACAGGAGAACTCAGCACCCTACCCTCATGCATCCATTGTGCACACACATCTCAGTTGCACTTCAGGCTGAATGGAAAATTGGGGCCAAGAACCACTCAGGGAACTAACACAGAGAGTAGCCAAAGAGGAAGTGGAATGATTATGGCTAACCCTTATTTTGCCTTTAATTGCTGATCTTGCAGCTGTCCCTCAAAGGACTATTTTAAAAGCGCTTAATTCAAAATATTCATATTTAACACATTTAAAGTAATTCTGCAAATACCAGGAACTCTCAAGAGAACAAATAACGTGGATGCTTCATAAAGATGATCTAATAAGGAGAAGCTGAACGATGCTTTGTGTGCAGAGAAATTCTTCAGCATGACTGCTAACACTTTGTTACTGTAAACTTGGAAGGAATATTATTTGATTAATTTTAACTTGCTATTTTCTGTTTCATATTTCCCCTCTTTCCCTTCCTGCTAAGGACCTGCCAGAAAAAAGAAGCAGCTGAAATAAATTATCAAGAATTTTAACAATTTTAATAATCATTTTATTGCAAAACCAATGTGCTATGAATAAGTTTTATTGCTCCTCTAAAATATTCATGGATGGCTCAAAGAACAAAGCTCCATCGGCCCACCTGGCAGTCTTCTTAGGAGTACCAATAAAGGAGAAAGTAGGGTCATGCAAATGCTCAACCAGAAAGCATTTTTCAAAAATGCAATTAGGTAGATAGGATCAGGAGGAGAATGATACTTTACTGAATGCCAAGTTAATTTGAAAAAGTGCCATCACTGGTGATCCAAGACTTCAACAAGAACTGTGTTACCTAAGGAGAAGGCGGCCTCTTCCCATGGTTCAGCAGACAGACAGACACATACGGGCCCTTGGAAGCTGCCAGGTCTAATCTCATCTTACAAAGTCTTATCTTATGCAGCCTGGCAAAGCTGCACCTGACCCACAGCTCTCTATGTTGCTTACCAAAATCCTACATGAGATTCCTTCTCCTTGCAGAGGAAGACAAGGGGCAGACAGTAAATCTGTCTTTGCAAGTGATAATAAAAATGCGGCTTTTACCAAGAGCCCTTTAAACTGAACGCAACCCGAATGTTCAACTGTTACAAAAGGGACTGATAAGCCTCCAACCTCAAGTGCTGCAGTATCAGTGATGCTATTTTTTTCCAAATCCCCTCAAGGATTTCTTCTCTCCTTCTTTCTGCCCTTTTGTCATTTCACTCTCTAAATCAGAAGTACACCTGCTGTCATGATAAATACCTCCCTTTCTTTTTCAGCCCTCTGCACCTTGGGATCTTTGTTGGCTCTGTCAGAAGACACCCGAGGGAACTCACACTTTCTATAACATCACTGTAACATCACACTGCAGTGCTCAGTGCAATTATGATGTTAAACAGAACATTTGATAATTTGTCCTGTATGGAATTTGTAGCAGTCCTGTAATAATTCTGGAAAACGTCAGCCCTTGTGAGGACCTGGCAATACTTCATTTCTCATGGCCACAGTAAAATTTAAACAACCCTGCAAATGATTATTTAACCCTTGTTTTATAATTCCTTAAAGTGTAGAAAATAATTCAAATATATTTCAGTTTTTCTCTTATTTTGTTTGAAATGGAGGAATGTTTTTTCAGATCTATACTTCTTTTGTACCAGGAAAATATTGTTCATGTCTTCCAGGTAGTTTAATGTTTGAGCATAAACATTTTCTGCGATAACAGGCTACCTTGTTAGGTAGGGCTTTTTGACAGTCTACTTTGAAAAAGCCTGTTCCAATGTCTGTCAGCTGTTCAGTGGCCTGATTTTTGAAGAGTCTGGTAAGCCATTTCCCAGCAGAGGGACTTTGTGCCACCAGGACTCCCCACTGCCTTTCGTTCTCACGATCATGCCCTGTGTTTGTAGAAGATGGATCCGCAGTTTTGATAAAGCCTGTGCAAATCCACAGCTATGCTGTTCAGAATAAAATTCAATACAATAGTTCAGTTGGGTGTGATCTTCAATCACCAGGTGTAACTTGCTCCCTACAGCATGATTTATCCTGAAAAAATTATTTGATCTAAACAGGATTTCTTGCTTGTAGGTCCAACCAGAATGTAGCCTGTTTGCAAGTTTGAGCACTTGACACATAAATCTTCCTTAAATCATACCTAGAAGTAATAATGTTGAGTTAAAGATCTCAAAGTCCACTTGCAACCCAACTTTTCCATCTTGTATCAGACTGTTGGGGGTAAGTATTCCTGAACTGATAAGTAGTTTTCCCAATGCTTTGATAACCACAAGGCTAATATCCTTATTGGAAGGATAATAATGCTATAAATAGGTTATCTCTTGTGCTTTTACACCTGTGGTTAGTACCCATCCTGTTGCTATGGTTTACCTGAAAGTAGGGGTTATCTGCTCCAAGCAGTGAGACAACACTTGCACATTGCTTTTAGTACCTAATGTTCAAATAACAAGAGCATGTTTAGTAGCAAATTCATATTTCCTCTTTGTAATACCAATGCAAATGTGGCATTTACATTCCTGCGTGCCACTGTCTTATCCTTGCCTCATCAGCACAGAAGTACTGGAAAAAAACCCAAAGAAAAATATTGACAAAAAGGCTCCAGCTGGCCCAAGTATATCTGTGACTTCACATTCAAGCCATTTTCCAGTGTCCTGTATTTTTCATCACAGCCAGATCTCTCTTCGTTGCTTGCTTTGTTTTTATCTTTTGCCCCTTACTTAAAAATCTGTTCACAGAAATGCTGTGTATTTTTCATTGTAGTTTCATGCTTTCTGTATGCTAGAGGGTAAATTATCTCCATGTCTGTTCCACTTATAATCACATTTAGACATGAACTTGCTTATTAGCAGTGTACATGGCTGCTGCTTTTACACAGCTACTGAAGATGCTCTGAGCATTCACATTTAGCTCTTACATTTTTTATCCTGTTTATTAATCTACAATGAACTTTTAAGTCTTTAATATTTTATGAGTAGCAATTAGTCTTTTTGCAGAGTTAGGAAGGTGATATCTTATTTCTTCAGATTTTTTTACTTCTATTTTTGTAAAAAAATACCTTTGTAGTCTGAAAATTCTCTGAGAGAGCTCCTAGCATTTTAGAACTCTGTGGTCTGCTGGTGTCAAATCAAAGTCCATCCTTTACCTAGCTAGCAATGGGTTTATTCCTTTTTTTCCCCCTTTTTTTTTGTTGTCTAGTTTTTCACAATTTTCTTTGCAATTAAAGATATCAAGTTGTAAAAGAGAACCATTCCCCCAGCCTCTTTTTCGCTCACCCATCTTGCATCTGGGATTGGATTTTCCAGACAGATTCATGCTCTTTTTCACTTGTTTTGTTCGCTCTGCAGCTTTCCTGCTTTGCACTGTCATGTCCAGCCAACTCACTTCTGGTCCCTTACAAACCATCCAAGAACAAGAGGAGCACACACCCATGGAGCATCACCAAAGATCTGCCTGTTTTCTTTATCTATTTCTCTGCTTTTCCATTTGTCTGTCATCAAGCACAACACCATCTATACAAAGTTTCCTTTCCCAGAAGAATTCCTGGACATGACTCTGTAAATAAGGGATACTGTCTGCTGTGGTATCCATCTGCGGTAAGCAGCTTCTAGCCCATGAACTGCAACACTGAGATAAAACTGGTTGCCCTTTATCCTTCACTAAGGTAGAAAATCAAAGAGAGAAACAACAAACCACTAAGGAGGCTACTGGTGGATCACAAGAGGGGCCAGAAATTCAAGAACAGTTGGACAGCAGCAGAGGAGAGAAACCTAACAGAGATGCACAGAAACCTTGGCATGAAGTCTGTGCTTCAGAGAGGGATGCTGGAAAAAACACAACTGTGCCAGATCACAAGCAGAGACACAACTGGGAAGGGAAAAGAGGATGGTGTCAGAGTATGGCCCCGTGATGCTGAGAGATGGCAGCTGCAGCACAAGGGGAAGCCAGCAACAGATGGAGGTGTTCAAACGGACATGATGGGCAGCAAATGGCAAAGCCACCTAAGCTCTCTTCTGTTGGCTCCTGTAGCCACTGACCTCCATTTGGGGGTTTGCCTTTGATGTAAGTGCACTTCTTCACAAGTAGGAATGGGCTCCTGTGCTTCCACACAAGCAGAGAACAGGGATGCTCTTTCCAAGACGTGATGACAGTGCACACTGATGTGAATAAGATTTTCACGAATGTACGGGCCGTGTTGTTGCTGTGCCTTTATCACAGCCGTCTTTCCTACACAAGTCCTTCCCTCTCCTCATCCTGGTTCCAGCTGCAGTAAGTTCAGGCTCTTGAAAAAGTAATTTTTACCAAAATTATCTGCCTCACACTGAAAGCCAAATTATTCTGCCAACTCTTGCATGTTATGCACACACAAATAAAAGGCATAGCCCGTGAAGTGCTGTAGACACCAGCCAGCTTCTTGGAGGTCAAAATGTCATTTCATGGACTATAAAGGTAACCACAGGAGCTAAATTAAACCTCTGAGTGGGGAACTCAAGCCATTAGGATCTGTTCTTTCCCCGTCAACTTCCCTCCTTTCTCAGACTCAAGGGAGCCTGTTTCTTGTTTTTTCAGACAAGCCACCCACTCACAGGATACTCAAGCAGAGAGTTTCCACTGTGCATTCTTGGCAGTCTGGTGCTCACCGCAGTGGCTGACCTGACCCCCTAGCTCTCCTTGTCACAGCAACCATAACACAAGTCAGTTCCTGCAACAGCAGAGAGATGAGGAGCTGAGTCCTGCCTTTCTGGGGCTGCTTTGTCCAAACCTTACACCATGTAAGCTGAGCAAACGCTTCCAGGCACTCCAGGTGCCCAGGCAGAGCATTTGCCTGGCAATGTGCATTGTGTGTCGGCTGCTGTGCGTGGGACACTTAAGCAAAGGGCTGGTATGTTAAACAACTTATTCTTTGGACTGAAAGCAGCATCTTTTTATCATGAGGCAGACGCCACATGATTTTCTGAAAACACCACAGAGCTCTTCTGACAGGTTTGATGGAGAAATGGGAGCATGCATGATTGGAAAGTCTGCACTATCAAACATCCAGTGTTTACTGGCAGCTCTCCAGCAGAATCATGAGTACTGGATGGTGGGACATGTATTTAAATGCATGGCTCAGAGGACAAAGAGTTAAGACTAATAATAGCCACATGAATAAGGGCCAACTTCACTAAAACTCTCAGCTATCCAGTTCTCCTGTCCCCCATGCGGACTGACACACAGACAAGATGTAGTACAAGACTTAAGAATAAAATAAGAACCTCTGGAAGCAATTCCAGACTTCTGTGAATGTGTGGTTTATCACCATCAATCATAATGGCAACAAGCATGTAATTTTCCCCACAAAAAACCCCACCCAAAGCCCCCAGCTACAGTGTAAAAGGAATGTATTGAGGAAACGACTCGTGAAAAATCAAGGAGTGAGCTGAAACCCTCCACAGAAGCCTTGAGTCACTGGTCTGGTGAGAGCTTCCAGTGCAATTGCTTCAAACATCACAAAGCAAAGCAGAGGATGGATGCACATAAGAGGAAGCTGCCACATTTGGGGGTAGATTAAGGTGGAGGAGTGCACCTTGTTAAATGTAACTGTGCTGTTCATTTCACATTCAAACTTCCAGTATGGTGAATGTTCATGTTTGTTCTCAGGTCAGGCTCTAATTTATCCTCCCTTCTTCCTCTTTTTGGTTATTCATCTCATTTAGGTAAATAGACTGGTCTACAAGAAGTCATTTTTTCCAAGCCAGTTCCTAAACTACCTTCAGCACCTCAGAAATGTATTACACTTTTGCGAAGTTCTACCTCTAATTTCACCACCTTAGATTTATTTGAGCTTTCTTAAAGGTCATTCTAACCTGCATAGCCTAAACATCACAAAATTGTTCCGACAAATGCTGGAGGTGCCAGAACCAGCCACAAGCTCTTGTCCTGGTGCCTTGAGTCTAAAGAAGAAGTGTTCTGAGAAAAGAATCAGCACTTGTATGGGATCAGCAAATCTGGGCCATACACACTGGAAAAGCTTAACTCCTTCCTTTGAGACTGCTTCTCACTGCCATAGTAACAAGCAAATCAGATAAAGTTAACAACAAATGAAAAAGCAGGACTGGCCTTTAGCCATGTTACTGTTCCACCTGCTCAGAGACCAGCCAAGCTGTCAGTGCTCCAGATGTACTGCATAGCTGGATATTAAAATTTAGCAGAAGTTCATTTCTATTTCACTAAACAGGAGAATGGTTATTGCCTGAGCCTGCTTATAGTGAAACAATAGAAATGTCAGCAGAGGGTGACTGGGTTATCAGAATTTAATTTCATTGGGACTGTACTTGAACTGAACTCAGGCTGGATAGAGAAATTGTGATGGGTAGGGAGACATAAAGCTTTCTTCTCCTGTTGTGCAGCAAATAGAGTATTTACTGTACAGCACAGACACTTCTGGACCAAGGCATTTTTGTTCAGAAATAATTTTAAATTGAAACCATGGCTTCCCTTTTAACTGGATTTTTGACCCATTTCATGAAGGTCTTGCACATTTGTCAGTTCTGAAATGCTCTGTGCTGGCAGACAGGAAAGAAGCATGAGTCTGAGCCCCAAGTTGTTCTGACTATTGATTCTCATCAATCCACCTTTAAAAATAAATCATATACTGTTCAGACTGGGTATCAACAAGAGCCAAACAGTACTACTTATAGAATCATGGAATGGTTCAGAATGGAAGGGACCTTCAAAGCTCACCTAGTCCCACACCCCTGCCATGCACAGGGACACCTTTCCCTAGATCAGGTTGCTTGAAGTCCCATCCAGCCTGGCTTGAACATTTCCAATAATGGGGCAGATACAGCTTTTGTGGGCAACTCTTTTAGTGACTCACCACTCTCATCATATAAAAAATCCCTTCTTATACCCAATCTACTTGATAAGTGCTTTTGGTGGTAGATAAAAAAATCCCTTCTTATACCCAATCTACTTGATAAGTGCTTTTGGTGGTAGATACTAATCACATGTACGAGGCTGAGGCAGTGGGGTATATGGTGATACCTCTGGTACACACAGACACACCAGGATGAGCATCTCCAGTGTCTCCTTGTGCACTTCTGCCCTGTTATGCCACACACTGCATTTAGAACAGTTGCTGTTAAAGATGAAACTATTCTGCTTCAAATGGTCAGAGCTCACAGTAAAAACAGTAGTAGTGACCAGCAGAAGGGTATCCAGCCCATGTGCCAAATAAACAGGGAAATACACGAGAGAAAATTTATTTTAGGAGGGTTCTTGGAAAGAAAATTATTTTCTTTCCTTTGTATATACTGAGTAGAAGAGGTTTTACACAAAGCATAGATTTTTCATGTCTGCTGAAAGAAGTCTGGAAAAAGAACTGAAACAAGACTTCAGCTTTTAGGCCAGCATTAGCTGATGCAACTGTCTGCTCTGATTGTCTGTTCTCATGCCAAAGCATTTGTGCCACACTTGTAGAGGTGCACATCAGTGTGACACCCCATACTGACTTCAATCCTACAATCCAAAGTTGGCTTCATTTTCTTGTGGCATTTAGGGAAGTGAAACCAGAAATCAGTATCACCAGTTTTAAGGTGTGAATTGTACTATTTGTCCTGCTTTCCACATTGTAAATATGGAAATTTTCCACATGGAAAGAGTCTTGCAGTAAATAAAAATGCTCTATATCAGCAGTTGGCTTAGGCATCTGATTTTCCAGTTATCTCAATGCAGGCAGAGACTGACACACAGAGAGTCTTGGCCTTGCAGGAAAACATCCACCTAGTTAATGCTCGTGCACAGCCACTTCTCCCAGCACCTCACTGATTAAGAATCTGAAGTGGCCAAAAACAGTGGCCAAAGCAGTTGTGTCCCTCTCAGATGGGCTGAGTGGGAAATCACACCAAAACAAGTCCAAAGACAGGCTCCAAAGCCTACATGGTTCAGGTTTCAACCCACTCCATAATAACTTCACATGTTTTCCATGAAAATCATGGGAAGATCTTTATACACAGAAGGATAGGAGAACTGGTGCAGAACACACCCAACAGATTCATGTCAAAATCTCATGTAGGTCTTACTGTCATAGCCTCTGTCCTAGAGACAAACATACACATGGGAGATAACACTGTTCTCTGGTTAAGATCATATCCTACACTTCCACAAAGGAACACATGACATATTCAAGCAACAAGGGTAGTTATTTTTTGCAGCAGTGTCACCAGAGAGAGGAGGTATTTGTTTGGAAATTACAGAAACTCCACTTCTAGTCTGTTTTGTGAAAACAAGAATATCCTCTTCTCAGTTAAATGTCATTCTCGGCTTATTCCACTGCTAACTCCTTTCCTTTACTTCTCACAAGACATCAAGAATTAATGAGACAGAAGTTTAAATAAGGGAGAAGATAAAAGCCTAGCACACAAGTTATGTTTTATAGTTTTATGGGTGTAATTTTAAGTATCAGTATGGAGACTGATATTATTTAAACCTCTCAACTATCACATGATCTTATAAAATTTGAAGACCTCATAGATACAGATAAAGCTACTTGCTGCTAAAACTGCAGGCTAGACCAGCTATAAGCTAGGGCCATGTTTAGAGCAAAGCAATTAACACAGAAATGAAATTCTCTTTCATAGTCACACTGAAAACAAAGCACATAAGTAATATGAACACACATCACGCTGTCTGTGGCTCTGCATGCCATACTTTTGAATGAAATAAATTATTAAAGAAATTAATGTACCTTCATTACTTATTCTTCAGCTGTTCTGCATCCATTCTTCTAATTAAGAAAATTGCCCAGACTAAATACTGTGATTAAAATAGTGCACCATGTATCTAGAGAATACCTAATTTTTTGCAGTGCTGACTTTTTTATTTAATAGTGATACTTCAGAGATATTATGTGAATAAGTTTATTCCAGTTGCTTTTTTACCACACCTTTTTAACTTAGTTGGCAAATGACATCATCCCATTTTAAGACTCCTAATCTATTGATCAGAATTGATTTTTGGTACACCTTTTGTATATAGAAACGCTGGAATTAAGTGTTTTCTATTATTTTTCAATGGCAGTGCTATTGATGAAACAGACACAAACAATTCTGTGCTTAACTTTAACTTATGTCATACACAAAGTATAAAACAGATCTCTGAAAAAAAATGCACTTACCTGGTATGTAAACAACACTTCACTTGGTGATCTACCTAATTTTCCATTGATGTCAACTTCAATTTGACCTTGCTGTGGTTCATTCATGGGTCCAACTTGACACACAATCCTAAAAAGAAAGAATGTAAGCTTATCTGTTAGAAGTGACAGCTGCAATTCCAGCACAATATATGTGAGCTACCACACACACTGCCAGCAAGAGCACCAACTTTGCTTTATCCTATACTATGTAATCCAGTCCTGCCTCAGATTCCCAGCAAAACCACCCAAGAATAGTTTGCTTGTCTATCCAAGGGCTGGTAAACCCGAAACCTGAGCACTGTACACAGCCACTTCAGCAGTCTGTTAGTAGAAGTGCCTTCTCAGAAGACTCAAATTCAGCCCCATAAGTCAGTTGAACCTCTGCAACCTGACACAAGATTTACTGTGGACTTTGTGATGTTAAAAAAACCCAAACCCACAAAGAAACCCCCACCTCCTTGATGCAAGCATCAGACCATCAGCTACCTTAAAATTTTGTGTGTTTTAACGGCTGATAATTTTGTTGTGCATCTTGCTACCTTTCAGCTTCAAACCTTTTCACACCTACGATCAAAATCCCTTCAGAATTACTGTTCTCTGAAAATAAATTCACAGATAACACATGCAAATCAGAGGTCAAGGAGCACTGGCCAAGAAAATGCTGCCTTAGAACTAACACTGCAGCTGAGTGATAGCTAGGATGTTTAAGTTGTTATTTCAAACAGGTAAACCACAGAATGATAGCATGAAAAGGCAATAAGGATTTGACACACTTGAAAACTGGGACAAATGCTTAATGGAGAGCTGATAATACAATTAGATAAGGAGGTATAAAGTGCTCGTAGCCTGTTCAGTCAGTTTCATATAGGCCACACCCTATGATCACTGCTCATTTCTGTCACTCTCCCTCCAGGATTATTGCTATTCTTCTTTAAGCAGTGCATGACTTCTTAAAAAAACCCAAAGTAGAAAAAACCCTCTCAACTACTCCAAATTACTAGGTAATGTACTTAAATAATGTACTTAAATCAGGACTTATAATAAAAGGATTGTCAAGTCCCTCTGCAGATCACTCCAGACTTTTTTTTCCTGGGTACTGGCAAATGGACAAAATTCTCGGAATTCTTGCATGTCCTGGCATGTGTACGGCTGCCTGAGCCTGTTCCTCATCATCTCTCTACTGTATTCTTGGAAGTTGTATCTTCATGTCAGGCAGAAACAGGAAATGGTGCCTTTGGAGGAATTTTTACCATATGTCAAGCAAGGGAAAGCAGTCGGGGGCCGGGGCCGGGGGCTGTGGGGGAAACATCGTAGCAGGGATTTTAATTGGAAAAGTTCCCTCCCTTCCCAGCCCTGGCACTGCCTCCCTTCCCCCACATTACTAATGGAAAACTACAAAGAATGACTTCTCCAAGGCCAACAATTAAATCACCACAGAGGCAGAAAGCACCCTTAAGTGTCTTAAATCTTGCTGTGCATGGGAGCAGCTGTCTCCTAAAAAGACTAGCCTTTAACTGAAGAAGGATAGGGGGGCAAGACAAGGCACTTTTAATTATTTTTTTAAATTTAATTTTATAAATAGAAGGTAATAATAATAAAAAAGAACAGAGGAAGATAAATACAGAAAAGTAAAGATATCTATTTGAAGATTTTGACAACTTCTTTTTTTAAGCTTCCCTAGCCAGGAACATCCTTCAAAACCCACTAATTTGTTGATAAATGACATGATGCAAGTTGCATTTGTTCTCACCCATTACTACATTGCCAGAACTTAGGAAACCAGTAATGTTGCTATGATACAAGGAACCAGTCATCTCAGTTCTGGCTCCTTTCCATGTATTTAAAAATATCAAAAAGCTTTAGAAAAAGCCAAGAGGATGGGGAAATTCTTGTAAGGCTATGTCGCAATTCAGTGTAGCTTTTTCAGACACCAAAAATAAGGAATGGGGAAAGATGACTGGTTGGAAGTACATGTAAATGTAGGAGTGATGGCAATAAAATTGGGAAGCAGTAAGAAAGAAACAGCTATTCTTTACCTTCTTCAGTCCTAGAGGCCCAGGAAGCTTCTAAATGCCTGATCCATACATCGACTAAAGCTAAATATTTTCAAAAGCTAAGAAAGAATCACTTAGGTATCTTCAAAGTCACTTTCAAAACATGCCAGGAATAGCAAAAAGTTACTGTGTTACAATTTAAATTATAGGAAGGAAAAGAAAGCCAAGGTTTCAATTGCAGCCTTCAAAAGTGAATGAAAGAAAAATCCGTCATTGCTCTTAATATTACTACTGAACCTTCCTGCAATGCTTTTCATCAGCTAATATCAAAAGGGCATTTCCCTCTTGAAATTAGAAGCTTGACATAATCTGTAGTAAACACCTAGATACCTACCTAGAAGAATTTAGGCATTCTGTTTTAATTTTTGGCACTGCTTAAGAGTGTGACAAGTAATCCGCAAAACATCTACGAACCTGCTTAGGCAATTCAACATCCATGGACTTGTTGGCTTTGAGATGAAACTTAGTCATCTACAGCTAAACCTAAGCTCTGGGCCCCCTCCCTGTCCCCAGGCAAGAAACTCTGTGGCTGGACTAAGCAGATTTAAGCTTCCTCTTGTTTTCCCTTCTTTCCCATAAATCTTGTATGCTTGCCTTCATGGTGGTTGAAATTTAGCAAAGTTGTAATGACTAGATGTACATGTAGAATGCCTTTAATTTAAAAACAAATAGTCTTGATATATGTGCAATAATAGCTTATGAAAGCTTTTCAATCAAGTAAGGAAAAAGGTTCAATCAGGAGCAGGAATGGTAGTACACCATTGTAAAATTGTTTCTGTATTACAATCTATAACAATTTTAAATGAAGAGTCAGACATGTTACTATGAAATATTGCATGTATATCATAGCAATAGTTATTTTTTCAAATGGTAACCTTTTATAACCACAAGAAGATAATTTCTTGAAAATGCACAGAGGTTCCTTTTTTCTTCCAAAATCTTGTGAAAAGCATCCATCAATTACCTTGTGGAAACAGAGTAGAACTCCTCTTTAAAAAGACATTCCTTGTCTGCCACTGTTATATTTTTTACATCTTCTGCTTTTATTCCCAAATTAGATCCCATTATGGTCAAAAGAATTCCACCACTTAGTGGTCCAGTTTTTGGCTCAATCTGTGTTTGCATAAAGGACAGGGAAAAAAAAAGCAAAATTAAATACTGCAGTGACTGTGTTGCTCTCCTATATTATTTAAAGCTACTTTGACTTACCAACATTTGAAATGCAGATGTTTCTTGTAGGACAAACAAAAAACAAGCTATGCAACTTTTTTACGTTAATTAATCATCTGTTAGCTCAGAACTAGTATTCAACAGCTGAAGATTTCATGTCTCCTGTGGCAGACTGTTATGTACAAAACTCTTGCCTGGTGTTTATTCTATTCTAAGTTTGCTTCCTCCACTGAAGTACTGTGATTGTGAAAAGCAAATGCATTGCACTCTTCTCACAATCCTTCCACAGAGCTTTTCCAGCATTTTGTTGCTGTGATTTTATCCCTTTAGGTTCACAGCAGAGCAGTGCACTTTCCTAACACACAGTATTGCCCACATAGTGTTTTCAAAAGTTCCTCCAGTCCCTTGATTTTCCTTAGTGCATCGTATGGTAGGGTGCTGCAGCATGGGCTGATGCTAACTGAGTAATTTGCAAATAAAATGAGGACAGAGAAGACTGTGCAGTTGCAGTGAACTGCTCAGACTGGAATATGGCCCTAACAGGCACTTCCATCCGGAATATTTGCTGGGAGGCTAACCTGCTTTCCTACACAGTGCCTGGAGCACCTTCAGCAAGACCTTTTCAGCCCTTCAGCTTTGGAGGGCTGCAAGTTTGCCATCAAGAAGGGTGAGGTTGCACTTCAATAGCTGCTCCATCAAAATCAGTCTCTCAGGTCTAAGCAAGCCTGAGCACAGCGACGTGGCTGCCTCTGCTGGCTGCCTAGCCACTGTCTGTCCATCTGCACTCAACCCATAAACAAACCAGCTGAGACATTACTCAACTGTTTGTCTAGCTTTTTCCAAATGTTATGTTCATATCTAAAGGTAATGTAAGGTCTGAAAACCTAAAATATTTTAGTATTTTTTTTTATCCACAATAAAGCAGAAACAGTATCCCAGGTGAAAACACTTTTTTTTTAGATTTTCCTTTTCCTTTTTTCTCAAATCATGGGTACAGATACTACACAAGTATTTTTTTCCACACATTGTGTCAAGCTTCTAGGGTATTTACCTTCCTTGGCAGACTTCAGCTGTTTAACAGCTATTTCTTCTTAGATGTATCCTCATGGCCAACCTTCCTCAGTGTACTGCAGGTCCGCCAGTAGGCACATTGCACCTCTAACTGCACATCTCCAGGGATGCAGTGTCTCTACCACTTTGAGCCACAGGTTTCAGACACAGTTCCTACTTAGTGAAACATCCCTGCTACAACTCTCAACCTGTGTCATACAGTCACCACATTTTGTGATGGCTTGGGATGTGTTCTCATCAAACAGTGTGTCTGAGTTTCAAAGTACTGCTGCAGCAATTTAGATTTGCCCAGTGGAAGCATGTATCACTCTTTTTTCAACAATTATGCACATAAAAGCAGCATTTGGCTTGTTTCTGGAAAGGACATGGATTTATGACTTTCTTTGTCTCATGATCCACCAATGTGGGCAGCAATCTTCCCTGGCCCTGAGTGAATGCTCCAACTGCCGAGTAAGTCAGGTGCACATTTGGCCTTTCTGACTTCTTGCATTCAGTTTCTACAGCCTTGGATTTGATACTGGTGTGGACTGAAAAATATCACTGACAACTGGAGAACACTTTGTGACACAGAAAAAATCTGCTCCCTTATTAAATACTATTTAAAAGTCTAGCAGTGAATCCTGTAAAAGAACCTGTTATGTATTTGTAGTTCCAGGAACAGTGAACCTCTCTTACAGACTCATTTCAGGTAGAAAGGACCTTATGGGAGAAAAAGTCCATGCTAAGAATGCAAGAATCAATGCCATGTTTTAAGCATGCACTGCTACCGTGGCTTCTGATACAGCGAGGACAAGGCTTGAGAAAAAAGGAGGCTCAAAGAATCCATTCAGTCTCTTATTTTGAGTCTTTACAAATCTCTCACACACATCACTACTGACATTATTTCCTTTCAGCTATTTCAGAGGCTTACTTAATGCCCCAGGAAAAAAACCCTGCCTTTCACTATGAGCTTGCTCGGCTGCTTTCTCCTGAAAAATATTATGCTGGTAGGGAAAGAAAAAAGCAATCTTACACCAGTGATTTCTGGAGGAGGACACGTGTCGGTGGGGGCAGCGCGACAGAGCTTTTCATAAACGCACTTGCTGGGCTTGCCATCCTCCTCACACCACACACACCTGTACTCAGGTGGGGCAGCAAGGCACAGGCTGCAGTCGCTTCGTCCATAGGAGCAGTTGTACAGAGTCACTGAAAGATGAACAGCAAACATATTTAGATGTTTCTCTCTGTTTCAAGGATATCCAGTGTCCCTTAGGAAGGAAAAGTAACCCTCTGTATAAAGTTCAGTGGAGTCACGTGAGTAACATGTACAGTCTGTTCTTAACCCCTGAATGATTCCTGTGAGAGAATTTTATTTTTTCTCTATGGAAAAACCTGACATTTATCCATGTGCAGAGTATGACTAGTCTGCAAATATATTTTGTCACTCGGGCACTATCAAAACATTCAAGTACAAAGTCCTTACTTTGACTAACCTCAATAACACATACAGCTGTTTAAAGATAAGTAAAAAATCAAGTCCTCCTGGAGCATCCTGAGTCAGATATGGAAGGTATAGACTTTCATGGGTGTCAATAGGGGTGGACATCAGCTGGCATGGGACCTCTGCCAGCTGCAGCATTAAAGGAAGAGAGCTGCCTTTGTAGGCTGTTTCCAGGACATTTGGGACTTTCTATAATCATCACTCATGCCTGAACCAAATAGAAAGTTAACACTTAATAAAATGTTAACCTTTGTTCAAGTTAATACATCTGTATTTCTTCATTCTTCTCTATTTTTGTGCTTTTTCCCTTTTGTCTTGAACTATCATCCTGATGTACACCTTGTTCCTTTTGTAGTGGGGTGTAGTTCTAGTTTTTCTGAGCCAAGAAATCAAGTCTGATAGATCTATCTTTCTTACTGATGAAGCAGAGACCAACTGTCCCAGCCACTTGTTTTGGCCCCCATCAATCTCTAGAATGATGCACAGTCACTGAATCAAAATAATTTTCCCAAATAGATGCAAAGCCTTGAGACATATCTCAGTGGTTCAACACCATAAGGAGAGCCCAGGCTTACAAAAAAACATACAGAGATGCACTTGATAACTAGCCCAGAAGAAAGCAGACTGAAAAGATACTACATGTTTCTCTAGGGAAAGTGAGCAAGTTGCCCAGATTACCCAGCATGGGAGTGCTGTGCCTCCCTGGACAGGTGGGATGATTATTGTAAAGAGGAAAACATCTTGCTGCCTGCTTTTCTGCTCCTTTTCCCCCTGCTTCTCTCCACTCTTTGCTGCTCTGTGTTTCTGGCCACACAGCCTCTGCCACTGAGGCTCTGCCACTCTTTGAGTCTTGTAAATCAGCTTAACTTACCAGAACAGCAGAAAGCTTTTTAGGCTTCCTCCTGTGCTCTTTCAAGAGTTAAATGTGCTTGCAGATGGGAATGGGGTATACAAGACAGAGTCTCAACATCTTCCCCTTCCCCTTCCCTTCATTAAGTCCCAAGAAACAGTAGCTTTAGTGACACTGGATTCTTTTCAAAAGAGGTTCATACTTAAAGATGCAGGAAATAAAGGAAAGTAAACAGATGTGGACAAAAGTAAATCCTTTTGAGATGCATACAGTAAATGCCATTAAAAACATCTATTTAAAACGAGCTTTTACTCTCAGAGGAGCTTTACAAAGGACACTGGCAAAACCACCCTCTAGTCAGTAGCATTTCAATACACTTGCCATCTTCCTAGATAACAGCAGCAGCAGTAGCTCTTGAAATCTAATTCCAAGGACTACCATGTCAGATTTCTAGTGAAATGAAAAGTAAAATGAGAATGCTAGTTTTCCATTATTTTTTCAGCAGTGGCCTTATTCTCCTGCTAGGCATGAACAATATTGCAGATGCCCAAATCCTGGCTAGCCTCTGCCACTTGCAGGAGAACATGTAATCCCATACAGGCAGTTTTTCTCTAAATGCTGTATGTTTAAACCCCTCAGCATTCAGTTTCACAGCTAGTCTTTAAGATAATAATAGGTTTTTTTCTTTCCCTTACAATGAAGTGTTAATGCAATGATGCAGCCTGATTTTAACCCTTTCTTATCTATAGTCAGCACATCCACTTGATTTCAAGTACCTTTACAAGCACAAAATCAGCTGAAGAAACATTAGAGGTGCATGTAAAACTAAGGGACTTTGGCATTTGTAAAAATGAATCAATGAAAAAGAGCATCCATTTGATTCAATCTCTATCTTGAATTTCCAAGGAATTGATAAGCAAAAAACGGGAGTAGTATAATTTGCTTCATAAACTGAGCACATCAATATGGAAGGCATGGAGCAACAAACATTACCAAGTAATATTTCCTGCAGTTTGTGGGTCAGTTATCCACTCTGTATGTTGTTTTATGCATATAGTGCTGGGGAAAGGCACCAGACTGACAGCCCATGTATGCTGCTGTTTGCTTTGTGGGCAGTGGCAAGGACAAATTTCCTCGCTGGAAATCGCTTCTATAGGAACCAGACTGCTTTCTTATTCCAGCACTCTAAAAGATTGCTACTGCACAGACACTTGAACAGGAAATATTGTTGAGCAAACCTTCCCCTTGGCTTCCCAAACCTCACATTTCCCACCCAGACAACCACATGGCCACCAGGTACAGCATGGGAATTTGTTTACTGAATTACTTCATTATCCTTCATTGGCTGGACAGGGATTCTTATTCCACCCCCCAGCAAACAATGTCAGCACTGCAAAGTCTTGATGTCCCTCACATCCAGTTGCTTAAATGCAATTAAGAAAGCCACGGCCTCAAAGCATTAACTGCTCCCCTTGCTCACCGATCAGCTCATTATTTGTACCAGCAGCAAGCTACTCATTAGATTCAGACTCTTATCCATCACCTTGAGATACCAGCTGTGATATCATCGATAAAAGGACAAAGGATAAAAGGGATATATTGGATTTCACACTGTTCAGAACCCCTGATGTCTCGAGATGTAAAAATGCTATCATAACTTATTATTCACTAAGTGTCATACAAAGAAAGGGTTCTTTCATTGGCAGGTTCAAAGGTGCTTCTCAGCAGCAGCCATATACCCAAAGCCAATTCTTTTCAAGATACATAAAAACGCATTACGCGCTGGATTTCATATGGCAAGGGGAGTCTAAAAGTCAGAAAGAATTTGGATTTTAAAAAATCCCTTTTATACTAAAAAAGAGACATCTGTTGATAATTTTTAAAGTCGCCTCTCGGAAGAATTCTATATTTCAATTTGAATGATAACGTTTCTTTAATAATTTAGCTACTTTTTTGTTTTGTTTTTAATGTTTTTTCCTGACTTGGAAAAAAAAGATGTTGGGAATATTTGGTCAAAATCCTACAGTTTTAAACATGAAAGCCTCTGGAATGGAAATTAAGACAGTCTGAGATTGTAATATGACCTCCCTATAAAATTCATGCCAGGTTCTCTTTTAAGTCTTTTAACACTGCACACAGAACCATAAGGAAAATCTTCTCAAAACATAGTTCATGCTGCCAATATGAAAGGGAATAAATTTAAATATTGTACAGTAGGAAAAATGGTCTGAAGATTTATTCTGCAGAGGAAATTACTTGGGTTACTAGTATTTTCCTGATGCTGTCCCATCATGCAAGTAACAAGAGGGTTGCCTCACGGGTTTTGCAATATTCTGCCTTAAATGTCAGTCCAAAGACATGTAAGCTGAGTCCTAGATACTGCTCCATTGATTTTAAAGGAGCTTTCTTACCTCAGGACTAGGCTTCATTGCTTCATTATTGTATGTTGAAAAGAAGTGAAATTTATATTCATAAAAAGATTTTTATCAGACATCAAGTCTTTGTGCAATAATTTTTAATTTATTTTTAAATAGAAATAAATTAATAGAGGAATGAACTGAAAACACACTGAATGTTTCTGTGTTTTCTTGATTGCCAGCTAACATAGGGACTGCAGAACCTGTCTGAACTGAGACAAGCTAAGAGATGAGATTTCAGGTAAAGTCCATATGAGTGGCTGTGACAAGGATCCTCTTTCTGTTGTTTGATGAGGAAAGTTCACTGAGAAAAGGAAAAGATCATTGAAAGAAAAAAAACCCAAATGCTTAAGTGTTTTATTTTCATGCTTAAGTATGAACTGGGAAGCTTTGCTATTAGGATTGCACTTCAGAGCAAAAGCAATCTTGAAAATTATAGAATCATAAAATCAGAATACTTTGGGTTGGAAGAGACATTTAAAGGTCACCTAGTCCAAATCTGCAATGAGCAGGGACATCTTCAGCTAGATCAAGTGATTTTTGAGATTGTCCTGTGTACAGCTAGCAGTTGCACTTGATGATCCTTGTGGGTCTCTTCCAACTCAGGATATTCTGTAGTCCTGTAATTCTGTGATTCTACAGAGGCCCATCCAGCCTGACCCTCAGTGTTTCCAGGTATGGGGCATCTACCATCTCTCTGGTATCCACAAAATAGCCCTGTACTAGACACTGTGAAGAAAACTAACTCTACTCCAGCTGAAACAAGCACCTGTGCCAGTGTTTCACCAGCCTCCCTTTAAAAAAGCTTCTTCCTTATATCTAGTCTAAATCTACCCTCTTTCAGGGTAAAACCATTACCCCTTGTTCTATTGCAACAGCACCTGCAAAAAAGTTTGTCCTTATCCTTTTTATAAATAACCTTTAAGTACTGAAAAATTGAAACAAGGTCTCCCTGCAACATTCTCTTCTCCAGGCTGAAGAACCCCAACTCTCTCATCCTTTCCTCACAGGAGAGGTGCTCCAGCCCTCTCATCATCTTTGTGGCCCTTCCTACTGTGTACTCATTCCAACAGGTCCATGATGTCCTTCTTACGTGGCAGGCCCAGAGCTGGCTGCAGCACTGCAGGTGGGGTGTCATGAGAGCAGAGGGACAGAATCCCCTCCCTCACCCTGCTGGCCACGCTGCTTCTGATCCAGCCCAGGACACAGCTGGGCCTTCTGGGCTGCACCCACACATTGCCGGGTCCAGCTTGTCATGCCCTGTAGGACTGCTCTAAATGCCTTCATATTCCAGCTTGGATTTGTTTTTGGGATTTCCCCAGCCCATGTGCAGGACCCTGCACTTGGCGTTGTTGACCCTCATGAGGTTTGCACAGGCCCAGCTCTTGTGCCCATCAAAGTCCCTCTGGATGCCACCCCTTCTCTCCAGCATGTCACTGCACCCCACAGCTTGGTTGGTGTCCCTGGCAAAATTGCTGACAACACAGATGTTTAATGCATTGGTTTAACAATAATAACTTCTGATCTGTCAGATTTAATTGTTTCACCATTCTTATTAACAAGACTCCAAATTATGAAGGAATTGATTTCTGTTTACTGTAATTAATCTCCCTTTAATCCCATATTTCATACTTACCCATCAGTTTGCTGTCAATCTTGACCTTCTCTGTTTTTATGGATAAATTAAGTTGTAGGGTCTCATTTGCACTATAGGAAAACTAGAAAAGATGACATAATAGAGATATTTATACCTTCATTTGACAAGGTTAATTTCATGCATTTTCTATGATTCTCAATAATCAGACCTGTGAAGGTTTTTAGAAACTCTCCCAAGCCTTATGGCCTTTTTTCATCTTGGGCAGATACATTTATAGAAAAATGTTTTAATGAACCTAATCCTTCACAATCAGAATTTTCAAGTACCAAGGGACAGCAATATCTGAATACTCACTTTTCATTAATTTAATTTACATTTGGTTAGAAGTATCAAAGCAGCAAAAGTGCTGTTCAGAGGCAGTAAGTATAGCTGCTGACCCTGCTGAGTTCTCCCTTCCCACACCATCTGGCCCCATTACTTCTGTGGGCACAGCAGACTCGCACCACATGGAGGGGAAATCTCTTGCATCTTTTACAGTGCAGCCTCCTCATTTTACAGCCAAATCACAAGGTTCACATGCTCCAAGACATGAGCTTCTGCTCATGCTGAAAGAGCAGCAATGACAATTGTGGGGAAACAAGAAGAACAAATAAAAATACAGACGCTTGACAAAGCAAATGCTTTGTGCTAGGCACAGATGATGCATAAATGCTCATTAATTCTCAAAACTAGTTAGTGAGCTTGTAAGATATAAAGTCAGCATAACATTTGGGAGTCAAACTTGGAGCTTAGAAAATAGACCATTTAAAAAATATTATTTCCTTCTGCAATAAAAAAGGTGAGAGTGAAAGAAGCATAACTACTAGGTAGCCAAGCAACAGCATATTGTTACCATTCTTACCATTCCCACTTTTGCAGATACAAAATGGGAAAGATAATGAAGTGGAATGTGGAGTGGGGGAGTACTGAAATTCTTGCATTTTATCATCAATGATTTCACTAGATTGCATAAAAAGTGAAGAATAAAACAGTAGTGGTCTCAAATTCCTCCAGAGACAGTTCAATAATTCCATGGGTTACACAGGTAGAGAAATCAAAGAGAAAGACTGAGGGCTTTGAGGGGAGACTTCAGGAGCTGTGAGCCAAAATGGTAGCCTTTGACTATCACTGCCAAAGGAGAATCTCCATCAGAGGTGACTTTCTTTTCTGAGGGAAACACATATTACCCGTGTAATTCTGGACACATGTGGCTACAGTTTTGAAGAACTGAGCATATTTGGTAGGTGAATAATATTTTCACATTTACCTCTTTACTCACGAATGAAAATTTTCCTTCATCTGACTCATCAACAGAAGCTTCAAATTCAAATTGGCTGTTTCCAACCACAAATTTTTTACCCTAAGGATGAGAAAATTTCAGTTTAGAATTTGTATAGCATCACCAAGCATAGTAAAATATCACCGGGCAATATCCTGTTCAGCACTGGAAGTAATCAAATTCGGATGGAGAAGGTTAACTGGTTACAGTCATCTTCTAAAGCAATGCTAGAGAGAAGCTGAGCCAGAGCAATCTGTGACTTTGCTGCACTCCTCCAACATTCACTCATGGTAGGCACACCAAGAAGTTCAAGGAAAGCAAGATCATATACAGCACTCTGTTTTAGGGAGCAATAAGAAAAAGATGAGAGATGTGAATACTGGATGGCTTCACACATCAGATGTGTTATTAACAGAGCTGTGTGAGTTCTGCCCTTAAAGGTTTTCTCTGTAGGGATTCTGGGGCAGAGCATCAATGCAAG
Organism: Calcarius lapponicus; assembly: GCA_039654755.1. Lineage (NCBI taxonomy): Eukaryota > Metazoa > Chordata > Aves > Passeriformes > Fringillidae > Calcarius > Calcarius lapponicus. The sequence goes on along the minus strand of JBBFKN010000028.1, from coordinate 483,981 downwards.
AGTTGGATGGGAAACTGGAATGAACATCTCTCGTTCTTGCTGCCTTTCTTCTGCCTTACCGTGATTCCAGCTGTATTTTCACAAGACAATCTTCAATGGCAGCACTAATTTAAGGGTGTTACTTCTTCCTAGACATCATCCCCTCTCTTTTCCCTAGATCCTAAATCTATTGATTCCCATCTTAAGTCTGTAGCACTTATTGACTTTCATTGCACTGACAAAACTCTCAGCTTGGCTGCTCTGTGATTCAGTCAAAGAACTTGGCTGGCTAAAAACCTCATCCCATGACATTGTTTCTGTGCTGGGTCATTCTCCTGCCCATAGGACAGACATGCAAACAGCTTTGCCAGAAAAATATTAGAAAGAAGTGTGTAGCAAGGATATTTTCATACACTAATGTTGGTAAAGACTTATGAAATCACAACTCACTAGGGACAAGACAACCTTCACCTTTACAGAATCACAAAATGGTTTGGGTTGGAAGGGACCTTCAAAGACCATCTAGTCCAACAACCCTGACATAGGCAGGGACACCTTTCCCTAGACCAGGTTGTTTGAAGCCCCATACAACCTGGCTTTGAACATTTCTAGGGATGGGGTACACACAAGTTTCTTGGGCAACCTGTTCCAGACTCTCACCATCCTCATTGCAAGACTCATCTCTAAAACAACCCTTTCTCACTTTAGAAGATGTTGTCCCTTTCTCTGACCCTACAGGCCCTGGTAAAATGTCTCTCTCCGTCTTTCTTATAAGCCCTCTTAATATATTGAAAGTCCACAAAAATGTCTCTCAAGAGCCTCCTCCAGGCTGAACCACCTCAGCTCTGTCAGCTTTTCTTCATAGGAGGTGAACTCCAGCTCTCGCCTTCTCTCTGATCATTTCCATGTCTCTTCTCTGGACCCATTCCAACAGGCCCACATCTTTCTTGTACTGGGAACCCCAGAGCTGGATGCAATACTCCAGCTGAAGTTTCAGGAGAGTGGACTGGAGGAAGACACATCACCTCCCTTGACCTGTTGGCCCCACTTCTTTTGATGCAGCCCAGGACACTATTGGCTTTTCGGGCTGCAAGTGCACATTGCCAGCTCACATCTAATGTTTCATTCTCAAGTCCTTCTCCACAAGGCTGCTCTCAATCCATTCAACCCCCACTCTGCATTGACACAGGTGCAGGACCTTCTCAGTGGCCTTGCTGAACTTCTTGAGAACTGCACTGTGGATGTAAAGAACTAGTCCCTGGTTTTGACCAGAGTCATCTGAGTCTAGAGTGCACCTGGCAAAAACATAATGGTTACTTGGTTAGTCTTTTCTGCTCCAAAGGTTAAGTACATTGTCTCCTGCTATCTTCTAAGTCTCGTGTATGAGCATCTTATCCTTTTTATTTGTAGCAACTGCAGTGTTGGAAACACAGGTACCTTCTGGTACCTAGGTTTTATCTAATTAATCTGGGTCACTAGGTTTATCTAATTAATGCAGTGGAAAGCTTTCCTACTGCACCTTCACTGTGACAGGTTGGGCAGTGAACATGAGCCTACCAAGGTTTGGAGCTGAGGAGGACAACGTGTATCTGGACAGCTAACCAGATAAAGATTAAAACAGACTTGAGGCTCTGGGTGGTTATTTGATAGAAGAAAACAAACCTTTTACTTCCTCCTAGGAAGCTAGATATAGAAAATAAGCTACTGCCTGAGCTATGAAAAGCCTTATCTGAAAATTTACAGCCCATTCTGCCTTACAGAAAACATCTACATAGTCCAAGTTTTAAACCAGCTCCTTACAATTATTTTTTATAGGAATGCTGCCTTGTTTTCCTTGCTCTACGTATTTTAATATAACGTGTTTTTCAAAAGTGTTCAAATTCTGCTGTTCCTGTGTAAGGCTTTCCCACATGCTTAACAGCAGGCTCTGGGAGAGGAGGAGAGCTGCGGGGTGTGTGACAGCTGATACCTGGAGTGCACTGAAATCAGGAGCTGCTTACCAGGCTCTTGAGCAGAAGGCAGCAGAGCTCCCAGTCAGTAGTCTGGGGGCATGAGATGTGTAGCAAGCACTAGGAAGCAGGTTACACATCAGACACACATGACAAAGACAAATCCAAATGGGAAATTACTTTTAACGAAAATCTTTGGCGGGCTAATAAGGTTATCTTGATGCTGGTACATCTGTCTCTCCTACTGTGCCAATCTTTCAAGGACTCAGCTGGAGAATGCCTCTCAGAAATTGCATGCAATATGACTGATCAGTACTAGACTTCCCTCCCTCTGCCTGTCTGGGATGGCGCTACTCCCACAAGAATGAACAGCTTGGATTTCTCTCTCCTTCCTACTAAAATTCTTTCAGAGGAAGGAAGGACAGAATAGTCAACAGCTCCTCCTCTTCTAGGCTATTTCCCTCCAGTGGAAGCTATGAGTGGAAGCTATCCTTTGTATTTTAAACATTTACAAGTTTACAGGAGCATACAAAACATGTGAGTTTATACTTCCACCCTCAGTGGAAGTATAGCAGTTTCTGTATTTCCAGTATAGAAATCATTCTTGATATAGTCCAGCAACAGCAGTTTTTAAAGCCATTTTCCTCTCCTACTCACCAAGCCATCTCTTTAATGTTCATCTCCACCTAGAGATGAAGATTCTTATATGTACAATGTTGGATAGTGCACTTAGTCACCCATGGCAAGGCTGGGTGTGCAACACCCCTTTAAGTAAAGCACAGATTAAAGCAAGATAATAGAACTGGTAGTCCAAAGTGACATCACAACATTAATTTTCTGCTTTTTCTAAGCAAAAATTTAGGCAAGTAAAGCAGGAGGAAAATGGATATACCAATGTCCTAACCAATAAAGACCTTAAATGTGCTCATAGCTGTATGACTGCTAGCTTCAAAGATGCTGTAATGCCCAGCATATCCTGTGGCAAAATTGTTCCACATGAGAAGCCAAATTCTATTTAGCATTTGGGCTGCGGGCCAATCCCTACAAAATATCCATCCATGGCTTCTCCTGAGCCACCCTGTTTTCCATGAAATGTTTACCAAAGGCTAAGTGTAACTTATCCCCTTCATTCAAATGAACTTTCAATCATCAAAGTTTCTTCTTCAGATAGAATAATCCCACAGGCATGAATGCCTGTGTGATTACCACTATTTCATGCCTTATTTGTCTGTTATCACATGTATTAAAGGGCTGTGTATATAGCTGCAGTCACTGTGTGTGTTTGTTGAAATCCTGTCACTAAAGGCATTCTTGTTTTGACTTAAAAACACACCTCTGTACCAGGATATATGGAGCTGACCCCATGACAGAGATGACATTTTCACATTGCTCTCACCCAAGAAAAATTACTCTGACATCATTTGACACTCATTGCTCTCCAGTATCTTTCCAGTTTTGGGACTATGCATTCACCTTGGCTTCCTACAGAGACTTCAACTCCTCGTAAGACTTCCCAGTTCCAAGTTAAATAAATACATTCTGTAGGCAAACTGTTAAGCATTGCTACCCATGACAAAGCATCCAATCCACAGGATGTGTCTTTGCATTTGTTAAATGCAATTGATATCTCACAGAATTAAAAAACCCCAGCAGACTTTTCTCCATTCCCTTTTTGTTACTAGTAGTTCAGAAAGATTAAAGTGCTTATTCATAGAATAATAAACTAGATGAAATAGTTTTTGCATTCCTGCTGCTGTTTCTCCTTGGAGGACAAGGGTCCACTAGAAGTCAAATTCAGCACATCTAGATTATGCATCTGCCCTGAATTTCTCTAGAGAGAGAACGGGCTCTTCCAATTATAACAAGGGAGCAGGAAATGATTTTCCTCTTGGGCAGAAAAACAGCTCTTGCCAATATCAAGCAAAAGAAATAAAAGTATTATCTCCAGAATACTTTTCAGTTAGCTGTGGGTGTAGGAGAGGTGTTGTATGCCACATGTTGCACATAGCTAGGTGTCCTACCAGGGACTGGTTCTGGCATCTTGAAGAACAGACCAAGTTCACCAAATTTGCATTCTACTGTCTGCATATACTTTAAGGTCTTCAAACAAAAATGTTTATTTTTGAACATATGTTTTTATAGCACAGTTCTCATATATGTCTATAGTAGTGACACACATCATGGTCTTTACATGATGCTTTCAGGTTGCTTTTTGCACTTCTTATATTGCTACTCCTCAGGCCTGTTGACCCTTTTCCATCCCTTGTCAGGAGCAGCAAAGGTGATAGAAGGAATTTAGAAGCTATACAGCATTCCAATTTGAAAAAGGAAAAAAAAAAAACCTCAAAAGAAGAGCCTTCTTTCCCATGATAGATGGCCTGTAGTAAAAGAAATCAATGCACACCCCAGTGCATCTATCATCAATTCCCATTTTCACAAAGACAACACAGAAACAAAGAATAGAAACTGATAACAATACTTGAGCTATCACCTAAAAATGGTTTTAAAGCTTCATTTTCATCCCACTAACAAATAACATTTCATGCATTGTCTAGACTATAATGCAATTAAAACCCTGGGGTCTATCTGACTTAGAGACTTTGTAATTTATTTTCTGGAAGCAAGTACTAAGAAAGAGAAGCCTTTGCTATGGGTGAGAAAATACCTGGTTTGATGGACACACACACACACACACACACCCCTAAGTAAAAGATGATGTTATCCAAACTAAGAAACATTTAATGTTTAATGAGTGCATTTTTGTGTTTGAAGGTGAAAACTTAAAAAAAATTGAGCACACAGAGTGATGCCATTCTAGAACAATAGCAACAAAACCCATGGAGTATTTAATTAGAAAAAGATGTGAAACATTCACAATTTCTACAGCTCCTCTCATTTCATTACATGAAAAATAATTGTCCAGTGTTTAATAGGTTCAGCTTACATTCTTTAAAATGCTCCCTCCATTTTAATAGTTAGAGTATTTTCTCCAGCACTGATTCTCTCTTGGTGATGACTCGACCACAGTAACCAAGAGTATATCAAACTTGAATGTGCAGCCCTTTTCTTTCTTTAAATTACAAGCAGGATCTCCAAGGCACATGAACCAATGCTTTAGTTTAGGGATGTGGATGCAGTTTAAGAGGCATTCAAATGACAGCTAGCATTGAATTAATCTGCTTACCTGATAATAATCTAGATGTTTTCCCTCAAAATACACAGTTGTTTGGTACTCCATAGGTATTATTGAAGGGTCAGGGTTTAGAAACTGTGGGCACTCTCCTTCCTGGGTAGAGATACATTTTATATGTTATTACAAATAAAAAATCTTATCACAACAAGCTCCAATGGCCTTTGGACAATAGAATGATTGTTCTGAAGAACTTCATGCTTAAAATACGGTGACAGATTTGATTACACCCTTTCAAATTAGACATGCTAAAAATGACTGCAGCATATGTCAAAGCTGTGGGTGATTATCTCTCCCTGCCTTGAAATCTCGTTCCTCCCATTGAAACAAAATAGTAAAAGGCACAGAAATATCCTTTCAGGAGTTATTCAGTCTCACTGCCCCGCCTCAATCACACCCTTAAATTCCCACCCCCGCACTGTCACTAAAAAAAAACACCTTACACTTCTGGAGTTAACTTTAGAATCATTTTCAAATCTCTAATTCAACCAACTGATATGAGAGATCCAGCAAACAAAATATTGAAGTGTTCTAATAAAAATCCTAATAACCTTATTTTTAAACATTACCATATTTTGTTTAATCACATCTTGTACTGAAGAGGACTCTTCACAGATATGTCTCTTCCAGTCCCACTGGCAATTCCATCTATTGCTTGCACAGGAATAGCATCTACAAATATAACATGGTAGTCATGACAAATTGGCAGGCTTTTTCCCCCACTGACAAGAAAAGTAAACAAAATTCCACATATATTCACAGAGGGTAAATCAGTCTGTTAGTGTCCTTACTATATTAAGATCAAAACCTCACAAGACCAGTTCAAGAGCTCCAAAAAGCTATTTTATCCCTTAAATAAATATTTGAGCAGGGATCAGAAAATCATAGCATTTGCAAAAACTTTGAGATCAAGCCTGAGAGGACTGGAAGTGATTTTGATCAACCTTCATACACAGGGATGAACAAGGGCTTTGGGCTGGCTGCACCTGCCCTGTTTGAAGGCACTGCAACCCAAAGCACCAAACTACCATCATTACAGGGAACAAGTAGGCACACAGATGTCCACGTTGCTCACCTGCAGACACAATAGCAGCTACAGAAATGGCAACACAATGAACTGGCCTTAATTATATGTGCCATGAATATTTCTATTTCATGCTTTATGTGCTGGCCTACCAGGTGCCCTTCAACCATTTTTAAACTCCATTAAAATGTAAGAAAAAGGATTTGGACACTAGCAAATTTTGAGTGCCAAAGGCTTAATTATGAAACGATTGAGTAATTCAGGTGCCAGTTACCTAACACACCAAGCTACAGGATCTAAACATTTAAGAAGCTGAAATACTCACGGCTGATTTTCAATAAGATTCATTGCTTCTTCACAGTCATAAAAAGGGTAAGTATGTGATGCAAAAAAAATCTTGTTCTTTTCAAAGGTTAACTGAAGTGGAACTGAAACATGATCTATCACAAAAGAAAAAAAAATTATCCAAATGGTTGTTGAATTCTTCAGCTCTTGAGCTGAATGATACAATGATAACAGTTTTATTAATTTACAGGACATAAGCAAATATTTAACTATACTGTTAACACTCTGCATCTCATGACTTCAAGTCTCTAAGTTCTGTTTTGTCTTTTTAAGCTTTACAAAATTTTTCAGTGTACGATTCTCAGAAGAAAAACAGAGAGAGAAAAAAAGGGAAGAAGCATAATTAAAGAATAGCTTTGTTTTATGGAAGTGTTTTTCAGCAGTGCTATCATCATGCTAGACTTTAAAAGAGTCTAGAAGAACAAGGAAAACTGATTAAAGACATAATTGAACACAGACGAAAACTGGCACAAGAACAGTAATTTTAAATAAAACATTTTTTAAAATATGAATATGTCTGCATGTAAAATTACTCCTTTCATTTGTGAATTAAAAATGTTACATGAATTCAAGCAAGTGATCTTTGTGGTTAATGGCCAACAGTGCCTGCAACAGTTACCACAGGCATTTGTGAGCTTCAGTTTGCCATACACGATTTCTCCACAAATGTACTTCTTGTCTTCTAATCTAGGATTATTACTAAAGAGTGAAACTGCTTGAAATACCTTTTTCAGAAATCATTAAGCCCTTATGACAAGCTATTTCACAAGCTATTGAGCAATTTCAAACTCTGCTTTCCTTGAACAGGTTCTTGGAAGACCATCAGCTGCTTGGCTGGAAGTTACCTCTGCCTGCACTGGGTCCCCTCGAATATTTCAGACTCACAGCAGCGACAGGGGATTTCCTAACAACTCAGCTGAGAAAAGGCATCCTTCCTAGAAATTCCTTTTGGAACCAACCAACCAACATCAACAGGGCTTCTTAACAATAACTGGATGTCTCAGGACTGCCAGGAATATACAAATACCATGCATAAAAATATCTTAAGGGCAGGCGTCAAAAGAATGGGGCCAGACTCTGCTCAGACAGAGCAAGGAAAAACAGAGACACAGGAGGTCCATCTGAATAGGAAGACAAACACCTTTACTTTGAGGGTGACAGAGCACTGGAAAAGGCTGCTCAGAGAGGTTGTGAAGTCTCCTTCTCTGGAGACATTCAAAACCCACCTGGAGGAGATGCTGTGCAATCTGCTTTAGGTAAACCCGCTTTAGCAGGGGGGTTACACTAGGTAACCTCCCCAGGTCCCTTCTGCCCCTAAAAATTCTGTGGTTCCGTGAATGCTTGTGCCTGCCTTCTCCTGGTGTCTGCTGAGTTTCTGAGCACCCTAATATTTCTTTTGAACATCCTTTCAGATGTGCAACCAACTCAGAGAGTCATATTATTTCTAGATTACTTGTTTATTCTAATGCCTTCTCTGACAGATTTCTAGTCTTACATTTAGTGCTGGATGACATCCAGATATCACATTTATCAACCCCATTGCTTTATGTCCTGCTTTACAAATATTTAGGGAATGTGAATTGGCCTTAAATAACAGTGTGCTGCTTTAACACTTAGCAGAATCTGATATACCACAATATACTCCAGCTAGTGTAAAATTCAATAATGAGATTTTAATGTAATTACTCTCCCTGCAACTAAAATTAGATTTTTACCTGTTTCAGCCTTAAGAGAATTGAAACTTATCTTAAAAAGTGCTTCCAAGTACCACTTTGACAGTTCATGACTGTTAAAATGCATATAAAAGACTTATCCTCAGGGGTATGTCTGCAAGCTGTAAGAGCACATGTTTTTTGCTGGTAATTTCTCTTCAGATTTTTTAACTTGATACATAATAAACAGTTTTGTGTAATGAGTTTCATTCCATGTGTTTATGCATCAAGATGTATGAACTATGGCACGAACAAAGCACTGTCTAGGAAACTGCACAGAATTATGGCTGGCAACAGACCTCAGGCCTATAATCAGTGCTACAGAACAATGGCACAGTCTTTAATCATATGATGAAGTATTTTTCCATCAGGCTTACTGCTGCAGAAGTTGGAGGACACACAGAGGAAGAGGGCTGGATGCTAGGAAGGATAGCCTTGTAACATGAACCAGAAAAAAGCCACGGAAGTATTGTTGACCAGAGTAAAACTAAGAAGTCAGACACAAATTCCTTCATAGCTGAAGCAGGTAGAAATCTCTTCTGTCCCCACAAGTCAGGGTGCTTAGGCTTAGATTAGGGTAAGTGGGTTTTGTTTGTTTGGGACACAGAGTAGCACCTCTCTGACTCCATGTCTATGTCTCTCCCAAGATACTGTTTCAGGTTCCCAGAAGAAACACTGGGAATGCTACAGCTTGTAAATAAATCAACAGAAAAAGTTTGAGCAAATTGACAGTTCAGCAACAGACTATTTGGGGAAAAGGACTGGAAGAGGAAAAAACCCCATTTTGTAGGCACCTCATACAAGAGCATAACATTGGAAACAGCAGTCTATGTTCTTTTCTCTTATTATCCATGTAGGGTAGCAATATTTCTTTACCTTGATGTTTTGGTGTTGGAGGAATTATATCAGGGGGATCACAGATAATAACCCCATCTTTCAACTGAGCAGAATGCACTGTTTCACCAAAGGTACAGCAAACCTTGTCACTCTCAGTCAAAGCTGGCATTGGACTTACAGTCAGTTCCACCTGGAAATAAAATTTTAAAAGGGTAAAATATTTGGAAGAAATGAGCTAAGACCCAGTAAGACTTGGAAAATTTCAGTTTTAAAGGTGATATTTTAGCTAGCATCACAGAACATGGCTCTCCTTTTCAATTTTTACTTCTTCCCATCTGTTAATCTTTTCTCCTTAAATCCATACCATTCTTTCCAGGCTAGGTCTTTGTTGAATCAGACTGATACAAAAACCTCTTGTCCTGTCAATGCATTAGACCAGAACAAAACTGTCTGTACAGACACACCCAAAACCTTTTATTCTTGTCCTCAGCATCCATTTTAGCAACAGTAAACAGAGTGGTTAACACTTAAACCCTGACAAAATTAATTAATATTACATTAACCTTAGTGTCCTTAGTGAATAATGAAAACAGAGCTGGATAGGCTGGAAATGGTGGAGTTTGAAAGGGATGAATAGAAAAGTGCCTTCCTCAAGACTCCATGCAAATGCAAAAAATCCAATACTGAGAAAGGATTTCTGAATGGTGATGAGATCTTACCTTCCTCAGAGAAAGAAAGCATTTGAGAAACTAAAACCAACTAAATAAGATGGGAAAACTTAACAAGGAAAGAGAAAACAATTCAGCTGAAATTTGGGATCCTGTTCCTGATTTAATGTTTCAAGTGTGTTAATTATACAGTCTAACTTCTTCCATTTTGTATTGCCAGTAGAAAAGACAATTATCCCTTTCTCACTGAAAGCAGTTATACTCTACCAATATTTTTATTCAGCATAGAAATGGCCTTAACACAATGCTGTTTACATAATTTAGAAGTGGAATTGAAGTGACTTGAAAGAAAGTTTCTTTATTTCTGATTAAGAGGAATTAAAAGCCATTTTATTGATTTTACTTGCTGAACACCCCCAGGAAGCACTCTGTCTGCATTGGCATGCCCCATTTGGAATTACAGCAAGCTATGACACCCTGATCACACTCCAAAAACTCAGTTTTGTTGCCACAGAGTCATTTTGCATGCTGAATTTAGCTTCTCCATGTATCTGCTGTGTAGGCAAATCCACTGCTGATTTTAAAGCAACATCTTATGGCTTCACTGCTTACTTAAGTTCATGCTCAAGTAAGCTGAAAGGGCAGCATGAAATCTCCCCTACCAATTACTTTTTATGGGTTATACAACACTGTGCAACACTTCCATAATATTCAGGTAAGTGTAAATTCTTTATCATCCATACTAGTGCATCACTTTGGTTTACACAGGTCAAAAACACGAACTCAACCTGCAAGAGCAGCAGGCAAGAAAGAGCACTGTGAGAAATGACAGAGACTGAGACAACAAAACAGCTTCCTATTCCTAGTCTCCACTCTGCATAAAGAAATCAGATATTCATCTTTCTGGTAGTCACATCAATGTGCTTAAAGAATATTTATGGAAATCATCATCCTGTTTTACCTTAGCAGGAGCTCTGCGACTCATATTTAGAGGGTCTGCACTAATGATAGTCACACATGTGCCACTTGGACTCCACAGCCAGTGGTTCTCCTTATCAGCTGTACCACAGTCTGCCTTCTTTGTGCACCTGAAAAAAAAAAAAGGAACAAAACCCAAAGCAGTATTATATCTGGACTCCGCTTTCTCTGAATTATGCAACAATTTCACGATTAGAGACTGAAATTACAACACAAGATGTCTACAGATTTGCTCTAATATTGACTAGTGGGGTTGCTATCAGAGAATTTTAAACAGAATTAGTGGTGCAATTACAACTGATGGTTTGACATGCCAAGAGCAAGTGCCTATACTGTTTTGGACAACACCTTGAATCGGACAACCCAAATCCAGGCAGCGGCAGCATAGGAACCATGGTGCAGTGGAGCCATCTGAAATCAAGCTGATAATCTTCACTGCAATATGTAACAACATCCTGAATGAGAGGGCACAGACTGTTTTTTTCCTGCAGGTCAAATGGCAGACACCTATGCGTTGCCACTGATAAGACACAGCACTCAAGAGAGCAAGATGCAACAGAGAAGTATCGCTGGGGGCACACAAGCTTGTGGATAACTTCTGTGTAACCCCAGTGCTACAAATGTTATTTTGTAGGGAATGTTTTCATTAACAACTGCCAGTATTTAAGACCTCTTTCTGCCAAGGCATTGTTACAATTGTGGAAGACAGGAGCAGTTGTGCAGCCTCACCAAAAACACCAGAAGATTTTCCCAGCTCAAGTACAGGAAGAAATGCTGCAGTAAAGAAGCTGCATGGGGCTACAAAAGCTTGTTGAGGTGGGGACAGTCTCATGTGTATTCTTTCCATTCTGTGCAAAGTGTAAAAGAAAAAGCTGGAGGATCTCTGTCTGTTGTAGCAGAAAGTTGACTATTAACTCATCAGGGGCTTTAATGCAGTGCAGCTGTTGCACAGCACTGTCAAAACTCCTTTCAACAAATCATTTACATACAAAGTAAACATTCACATAACATATCCCTGAACACACTACTAAGTGCTGTGTGTAATCATGAGACAGAACTGAAACTTAGAAATGAAGCACTTTTTTCTCCCCCTTTGGAAATAATATTAGCAAATGTGAAAATTCATGTTTGCCTGTTCTCAGAAACCATTAATATTTTGAGATATTGAGGTCAGTGGTCATATCAGAAACCTGAAGGGAAATCTAAGGAAAATTGCCTTTTTTATGATATATTCCAAAGCCTTCAACTCCCAGCAGCCCAGGAGGAGTTTGAGGTTACATTCCAAATTCTCAGGTTTCATCCACAGCAACTGAAACTCCAGGCTGGAGGAGTTACAGTATATTACATAAACCTGCACACACCACAGAAGTTTCTCTGCAGTGCTCCATATTATGCTACATCAGGCTGATAGGTAACCTAATATGATAGTTCACATTTTCAGGCAGGAAACTAGAAGCCTGAAATTCATCTGCATATTATAATTAAACAGCCCCTTTGTTCCAACAGCAAGAAGTTAGAATCACGAATTCCCAACCACTCATGCCAAGGGGTTAATTAACTTGGTAGTCAAAAAGAGAACTGCAGGACTGCTCTTCCCTCTCGGCACTCTAATCAATGCAGAGTGCAAAGAAGAGACATTCCAGGGCTGCTCAGTGCTGTCCTAGTTTACATGTGCTTGAATATTCATTCAGTGAACCTCTGCAGATAGTCAGCAAAATGTCACTTTCTGCTCTCCAGCAGGCAGGTGAGGGTTCCCTGTAGCTACACGTCTTGATAGATGATTATGTAAAACCAGCATTTGAACTATGCACTCTGTTTCAGACATGGAACACTTTTTTCTTTTATGTTCTTTTTTACACTTTACTGATGTACTTAAAATACATGCTGTAGTTTCTGAATCTGAAATAGGGAGCATTTTTTTTAATTTTCTGGCAGACCATATGACTGTACAATTGAAAGAGTGATAAAACATACAGTTAGAAGATGTATAATCATTCTCAGTACCAGCAGAAAAGTATATATTTTCCCAAACTAACCAAATCTGAAAAAGTCAACGGGGACTTTTTTGTGCGCACAGAATATTGATATCAATGTCTGTGTGATAAAATGAAGTGAGTGCCAGGAGCACAAGGCTGAGTACAGAGGGCTGGGATCAGCATGCCCAGCAGTGCCCCAGAGCACAGGTCAGAGCTGGAGCAGCTGCAGTGGCTGCAGCTGAGCACCCCTGGCAGCACTCACCTGCCCTCCCGCACGCACCAGCCGCAGTACGGATCCCTCGCCTGGGCACACTTCTCACAGTCCGAGTACTTGTGGCAGTCCTGCACAGGCAGTCGGTACACCTGGAAAGCCAAAAGCAAGGCAAACCTAACAACTGAGGGTGGCATAAGGAGGTGGAAACATTTGTGGACTTAGCTGTACAGCCTCACTGCCTGTGGCAGCTGTATTATTACACTCAGAGCTCAGCCTGAGTGTATTAAGTATATTATACATATTTTATTTTCCCCCTTAACAAAGTCTAAATTCACATACTTTTTTCTGCTTTTTTCCCCCCACTCCAATATTATCTGATCTGTCTTCAAAGTAATGTAGGACATTGTTATAATCAAGAATTATGAGCAAGCTTTACAAAAATTGAGCTTTTCAGTTCCTCCAGTTATATTACTTGTGGAAATCTGCACCTCAGGATAGAAACTGCATCAGTGATGCTCTGAATTCAAGAAGCAGCTACTGCAGGGTGGATACTTTCAAAAGACTAACTTAGTACTGACTAGATCATTTTTTAAAGAGAATATTCTCCTCTCCCCATCACTACCATGGAGGTGAAATTCTTTGGAAATGCACTTCCAGCCAGAAGGCATTTCAGAAAGTCTGCAAGCGTGAGAGAGCCAGGGTGTTTTGGGTTACTGCACTTCTCCGTGCATAACCTTCCACCATGGAATACATTCACTAAATAAAATGGAAATAATTATGACAGGAAGCAGCAGGGGAAAGAACATCATCAGTTCTCATGTCTCATTCCCCCAGTAAACATACAGCTTCTAGTTTTGATTTCCTTTAGTGCGGAGAATAAACAACATTTTCTTTGGCTCACAGAAAGAAGAGCCATTCCTTTTAGCTATGCTGCTGCAATGATGCAAGAGGAAAACAGGACATAGATCTTCCAGTTTATGACTACATTTTACTTTTAAGGAGCACAAAAAGTGTAGAAACAGAAACTCTGAGATGTAGGCTTTATAGTCTCATTTTAATATAATGCCATTCTCATCTCACTGGCAATTACAAAGTTACTTTGAAAGTCAGAGTTTGGCCTTTTCTTCATATTCAGAGAGTTAAAGAAAATTACTCAGTTAAGGAAAATGTCAATATTGTGAATTTTTCTTGCATTTATTAATATAGGGGTTTACCTTTTCAGCATTCTCTTCTTTTTAGCTAACTGGAGCTGCATCACTGGCACTCATTCACTAACTGGTACCCGTAAGTAATTTAATATCCAGTCAATGATTTTTTTTTTTATTTGACAAAATATTTGTTTCACAGTTCTGGCAGGCATAAACAAGCCCTAGAGATTGCTGTCTCTGCAAGTTTTGTGCGACTTTAATGACAAAAAACCCCACCAAACCGAAACTAAACCCAAAAAAACAGCTCCTTCAACAGCCAATTACAAATGCAAATAAATTCATTTTAGAGCTTTGCAAGTTGGCCCTCTAAATCAAAAAGTGCTAAAAACTAATACAAGCAAACAAGCTTGATCATGGTAAGTGACTACCACAGTGACTGCTTTCCTCCAAGTACATTAAGTACCTTAAGGAATCTGGGATCCTACCACAGATGTACACTTGGAATGAGCCTGCATGAGCAGCACAGAGGTGCTAAGCTCCTTTCCAAGTCCCACAAGAAGGTGCAAGGAGCTTCTCCTGCCCTCTGTTCAAACTTTAGGAGCAGAGGGGACTGACTGCTGAAAGCCTTTGCTCAAAACCCCCCACTGCTCTTGGCACCACAACAGAAGCTGCTAGAAAAGAGGGGAGAAAGGTGAAACAGGAAGGGAAGAACTTGATTCTCACTATGAATTTTAACCTCTGTATTGTTTTTCCCTGTATTTCTCTGATTTCGTTTTAAAGAAGTCATCACCTACAACATTGCCACTTCCACTTTGTTCAAGTGCTCACAGAGCCCAGGAAATTAATTTCTAAATGCTGGGGCAGTCTGCATCTGCCAGGTAGTTCAGCAGCATGCATGCCTGTCAGTGCAGCCAGTTGTTCTTTATTGCTTACCTTTAACCATTAAAACACACAAATCAGGGTTCTGATATCTCTATTCCCACAACCCACACCCATGCCTAACCCAGAAGTACATATTTAATCACTTATTCTTCCCCTCTTGCTCATGTCACCTTATTTCTCCCAGCTCCAAAGACCTCCTTTCTCTTCCTGTCTATCTGCTTCTAAAAGTGGGTGGGACTGCTCACTGTAATTAACTCCTGGAGATGACAGTAATGCAGTGCCATTACAGAGCTCCCAACTTTAGCTATTCATATTTAAGCTAAACAGGTTTTGTAAAAGAAAACTATTATTCACATTATTCAGAAACTGCAGTGTCTACAAGAGCTACTTGGAAAAGATTTAAGTAAAACCCTTTCTTCAGCAGAAATTTGTTGCATTCTAAATTTAAATGTTTTGTAGTGATTGATTTTTTTTTTTGGCAGGTTTTCTCTGAAAAAAAAGTTGTCTGCTGTCTTTCTAAATTCTACCATTTTAAGCTGACTGTCATCAGAAAGCTTGTCTTCCTTCAGTGCTGCTGCTATCCCTTACATTGCTCAGCAGCACACACAGTAGCCTGGTGCAGACCTCGGGGCTTTTACATGATGCGCCAGCTTGTCAAATGGGGGGCCAGGCCACCCAGAGTTTTGTGGACAATGTTGAAGCTTGGAGCTGTGTTCCAAATTCGAACAGAAGCCAAATGAGAAGTAACAACAACCCGAAAACGAAAAAAAGTAACCTCTCTCTCTCTCACACCATCATATTATTAAATGCTTTATCCGTTGTTTTTCTGGCATTTCTTCCAATGTTGTTTCTAGCCTAAAAACCTTCAGCTAGGCTATAACATTCCTGCAGCAGGAATTTATATTAATCCCTTTATAAAACAGCCAGAAAACATTTCTCTTGCACAGTCTTCCCAAATACTCTCCTTTCACAGTCCCCTCATTCTCCCTGTGTTAGTGGTGCGGAGCATTTCCATGTTGCATTCCATGTCACTGGCAGGGCTGCAGATGGTCACAGCCTGTCACCCACCTTGTCCTGGAAAGCTGCTGAACAAAGTGTTTGAGGCTGGCAGCTCCAGCCTCCACAAAGAAAAGTGTCAGAAGAGGATTACCCCTGGGGGTGGAGAAGAATCTGGCATCCCTCTCATTTCCCACTTGCTTTTTTTCCTCACATTTTTTACAGACCTCCATTGTGCCTTCACCTTACAGCCAAAAGAAGGGGCCTAGGAGAGATTGCCCATGCTTTTCCTAGTGAACTTGGACTTTTCCTACTGTACCCAGTTCTAGCAGAAGCTTGAATGAAAGTGTTTCCCAAATATATAATTCTCTCCATTGCTTCTTAGTTTTTGACACTAAGACTCACAAAAATTACTGGTGGCTTTACAGACATGTCAGTGAGAGCACATCAGGAGAGCATCCTGAGTCCTGAGGTGCTCTTGAAAGGATCTGATGGCACCACAGCACCCACTGGTACCCCACACATCCCACACTGAGCGCTGGGACTGCCTGACCCTGAGGTGTGCTGGTGCCAAACATCTCCACTCCATCCCTCCCACAGAGCCTGTGTGACAGCTCCAGAGGGGATCTCACTTCCCATTACTCCCTGTCGCTAAGCATCACGGACATTACAGTTCTCCGAGTCACAACAAGTCCATCAGCTTCGACCTCAGAAAGGCCTTCATACACACAGAGTAGGGGGAGTCCCACCAAATATGGCAATTTCCAGAACAACTGGAAAATGTATAAATCTCAGGTTAAGTTGCAGAGAAAGTGAAAGAGGGCTGGGTCCTTAATGCAAGCGGGATGCGTTACCTTGTCTGTGGTCATCACATACAGATTTTCCTGGGTTTGATCAAGGACCAGGTCCTTCTTTACAGGTTTGTTTGGTTCGATAGTAAGAGAGCTGTACTCAGTTGCAGTGGATGACAGGAACACCTATTTTGTGGAAGAAAAACAAAAGGTGGTTAATGTTGCCTTTTCCCCACAATTAGCCCTATATCTGGCTACTGCTGTAAAAGACAATAAAAATGTTTCTAAAAATATATTAAGAACAAAAGGAGGACTAAGGTGAATCTTCAAGAAAGACATTGAGGTGCTGGAGAGTATTCAGAGAAGGGCAATGGGTCTGGTGAAGGGTCTGGAGTACATGTCTGATGAGGAGCAGCTGAGGGTGCTCAGTCTGGAGAAACAGAGGTTCAGAGGAGACCTTAACACTCTCTACAACTACCAAAAAGGAGGCTGTAGTGAGGTGGGAGTGGTCTCTTCTCACAACTAGCAAGGAAGAGGGAGAGAGGGAAAGGCCTCAATATGTGCCAGGGGAGATTCAGATTAGATATTGGGAAATGATTCTTCACAGGAAGGTTTGTTGACCATTGGAACTGCCTAGGAAACTGGTTAAGTCACCATCCCTGAAAATATTTAAAAGAGATAGAGGTGTGTCACTTAGGGACATAGACTCACAGAATCACTAAGGTTGGAAAATACCTCCAAGATCACAAGATTCCAACCACTAAACTAGCATCACCATGTCCACCACTAAATCATCACATAAGCACCACATCCCTATGACTTTCCATATGGTTTGGTGGCACTTGTCAGTGCTAGGTTTAAGGTTGGACATGGCCCTCACTCTCCTTCAAGCAAAAGAAGGTTTTTGGTGCTGCAGTCTTGATATTTTAACACCACAAACACGTCAAGCCTTGAGCACCACACAGCCAGAATTTATCAGAGCTTCAGCCTGGGCTTTGTATTGCCACCTCTATTCACTGAATGGCCGGAATGACTACAAAATGAAAAGTTGCTCTTAAACCAGTGTGAGCTTGAATAGAGATAAGGCTAAAGCTGTTAGATTACCTAAGGCTGTTTATATAAAGCTCTCAGTAGGTATGTAATCCTTCAGGAAAAGTGTCATTCAGGCAATGCTAATTCAATCTGTGTATCACATAGCTGAGGTACATCAGAAATAATGCGTCTTTCCTTTGAGATGGAAAAAACCAAGCTCCGGGAGAATTTGCTCCTAGTATGAGATCTTATAAAACCCATTTTGACTTTCATAGCCTTTTATATATACACCTTCCAGTCTTCCAATGCAGTTGGTTACCTTAAGGATTTTCCCATCCGACGTTCCCAGAAAGGCCACGGTGTGCCCGTTCTCCACGGCCACGGTGACGGCCGTGAGGTTCATCCCTTCCTTCTGCAGCACCGCCTTCTCGACAACGCCATTCCTGCTGCCCAAAAGGTACGGCAGGTGTTCAGAGCCACAGGGGAAGTTTTTGCTTGCGTTCTAATAAGGAATAGCAATACAGAGCGATGTTACACATTCAGATCACTAATTCCTAGCTAAGAGTGAAGTGCAGCCTATTACTAGACAATATAATACCCCTCAGACACTGAGGAGTAGGAAGAGAGAAATGGATTGTCTGGGCATTTGCCCCCAGCCAAAAGGCAGTAATCAGACAGCAGCCTGCTAATTGAGAACTGCTTCCACGCTTTCACTTTCCAGGAGACACAGGGAGAGAATTTTTTTTTTCTGTTTCATAATAGCAGCGGTTTAAAAATTAACCAGTTGCTTTAATTAAAATGAATGTGTCATAGAGACTGGATTAACCAACTTTACCTTGAAGACTGTTATTTTAATTGCTGTTTTGTTTCTTACTTTGCTGCAATCCATAAAATAGCAACTCCCTGGCAACTGTCTCATGAACTTCAAAACACTCCCTCTTCACTATGCTTTAATCCCGAGCGTTAGCAAGAGCTACCAGAAGGAAGTTCATTCACACCTTGCCTTTTCTGCTATATTTGGTAACAAAACCACATTTCTGATCTGAAATCCACACCTTATTTTTGTCAGGAGCCACGGCCACTCGTCACATTCAAGATTTCTGTGTTTGATGCTCACCCCATATGCAGGGTACTGCAGCAAATAACACTGGTGGTTTGAAGAAAAATGTGTAATTTTGACTCATCAGCGCTAGTGACTTACTGTGTGGGACATGGCTTCAGTCTCACAAGAGGAAGAATTATGGTTCAATACCAAAAAAAGGTATTCCCATGTCCCATCTCTTCAGCTGTTCACTCCTTTCCCTGGACTATAGCACACCACTTCACAAATTGTGCTCAAACAGCTGCTTATGCAAGTGTGTACTTTGCTCAGGCTGAGAAATTAAGACATCCTCTTAAAAGCTGGCTGGGTTATTTTTAAGATGATTCAATTTCTCAACCCATTTTAGGGTTGGTTGCAGTAATGAATGAGTGGCATGCACAAGTGGGGCTTGGGAATAGAGTGATGGGGGCAAAACAATCATAAAGCCAACAGAAATGCTCAAAACTGCCTCTTAGATACAGCCATAGATTGAAGAACAGTAACTGAATGGTTGTAACAGTACTCTTCAAAAACCTTATAGTCAAGGTAATGACAGGCCATAAAAAGATGGCTGTCATGCTATACAAGTATATTGAGCCGCACCAAAATATGAACACCACCTAAATACAGGAAATCTGGATATTTCAGTTGTCTAACGATACAAATACAAGTGGGAAAAAATGCTGAATTATAGATACCATCTAAAAGAGTCTTAATACTATTTAAGAGCATTGTAAATACACTGACTGAAACTGCAATTTTCTACAGTGATTACCCCGAAGCTGATCATGGATGTAAAAAATCCCTGCATTTGACTCAATAACTCCTATACCAGAAGGAGCCCTTTAAAAGAAATGAATTTAGAAAAGCAACACCTATCTTTGAGAAAACATCAAATCCTTTTTAAGACACTCAAAATTTTGTCACTTCTTACTTAACCTGTTCCACAACCCCCCCATATTCCATTTCTACAGTGAATCCATCTCTTGAGTTTTCAGTCATCTTAACACAGTTTAGCTCAAAGCCACCCTAAAACATGTAGTTGTATATTTTCCACAAACTTTAAGACAGATTCTAAAACTAATAATTATATTATTCATATTACCAGTCCATGTAATGCACACGGGTTTTCTGCTGAAAAAAGTTTGTAAAATGAGCTGGTATTCTTTTTAGTGTAACAATCGTTCCGGTTTTTTTCCATCTTTTCATTGATCTGCCGCAAGGAAAACACACACAGGGCAGATTTTAGAGAGCCGTCATCTTTGTTTACTTTGCTGAAGAGTGCAAGAAGAACTTTGTCATCTGAGGGAGCATCTGCAGGTTGTCCCTGCTGAGCCATGCTGTCAGCCAGTTCTTTTCCAGGGGTAGTGACGTAAGCAGAATGACAGTGGTCATAGGCACCATCATCATCATCTTTGCAACCGAAGTCCATTTCAAAGTAGGAATAATAATGGGCATCGTCTTTGCACAGACGTGCAATCAGTGTGCGGTTGTTGACAGGTTGTTTCTCTTGTTGATTAAAAATAAAATAAACATAATTTTTATCCTCAAAAACTGCCACAAATTGTTGTGTGCTTGATGTGTGATAAGCTGACTTAACAGCTGCGGAGTCTGTATACATTTCAAAAATGTCTTTCCCATCCCTGGCGTAAAGCTGCCGAGTGCTGATTATGATCCCATTGTCATTTGGTCCATTCCCTTTCCCAACAAACAGCACTCGGTCGTTATTCAAGGAAGTGATCAGTCCCACAGTTGATACATTCTCATCGTTGCTTGCTACAAAGGACTTTTCTCCACTGCTGTCTACGTAGTACTTCTCATCGCTAATGTTTTGTAGATCTCTGATGGCACAGATTCCCTTGAAAAGGCTCCCACATACCACAGTTGTATTATCCACCTTGTTCAGCAACAGTAATTTGTTATAATTGTCAGTCAGTACGGCCTCTTTACATTGATTTTCATCAATGGGAGGTGTGCATTTTTTGTTGTCCTTTCTTGGACCAGTTTCTACAGATCTGATTACTTCCAGGTTTTCTGTAAGCTGATACAGCGCATTTACCACTCCCAAATAGATTATCCCAGTGTCATTATCCACTGTTAGATGATTTAGTTCTGTGGCACTCTGAAAAAATTTCAGTTCCTCATTTCTGGATAAGGTGATGCAAAAACAGCTCAAGATGGTCAGTGGCCAGATCCATAAAGCCATTTCTATGTAGTACCTAAAAAGGGAAAGAAAATAATAACATGAAAAATATAGAAAAATACAATCTACACAAAACTGAGAAATGTGGAAGTTTTTCATTACTTAAATTCACTTATCCTTGTGCTCGTGTAGACAGCATGAAGATTATGGAAAGCCTCAAATCCTGTTAATTGCCTAGCAATTTAATCTGTTAGGGAAGGATTTAACAAGGTCATATGTCTAAATGATGATCATATAACCAATTAGATTGATTATATGATTGTGCTAAAGCACAATGAGAACAGGCAATTTTAAACAACATGGAGTGACAAAATGTGGTAGTGCTTGTCCAGACAGCATGATACTGTGTCAATTATTTACTGGTGAGGTTTTAAAAGTAATTTGGAGAATCCCAGTTTCGGGTAACTCCTCCTTAAGAGGTGTGGGGGGGAATTTACATAAAAGTGTTGGAAACATTTTGTATTGTGGGATTTCCCCAGAAAGGAAAAAAATCTTACACTGCAAGCAAGTCTGGATTTGGATGCTTTTTGAGAATGCATTACACTAATCCTTCATCAATGTGAAGCCAGAAGATGGTAGATCCTTTAATATGCAACATTACATTTTACTGTTGGTATGCATTAAGCTCCAACACTTTCATTCACTAGAGCACTGCAACTTAAGAGTTTCAAATCTGTCTTAAGAACATCACTTAAATTTTTTTTGGCATTATGATTCTGTTACTTTTTTTAAAAAAAATCCCTTTCAGAATTGTTAGTTCCCAAGCAGATTGCCTCGCTGTTGGAATTAGAAAAAGACCTTCTGAAACTTGTAAGAAGGGTTCTAGTTCTAATCTGAAGAGTTAAATGAGGAGTCTCATCTAACTTCCTGAGGCCTGAACATTTTGTTAATGTTTTCTCAAAGTGTTTAGTTCTGAGAGCAGAAAATAAAAGGTGGCATGCTTGGACACATTGATGTTAGGGGGAAAAGAGGAATACTGTTTGAAAGAAGATCAAATATAATCCACCATATTTTCATTTTCAAAGTCAGCCGTGGGATTCTTTAATTTGATGAGGAAAGAACCTGTAAATTTACAGGGAATCTCAAGTTAAATCTGAAAATATCTGGAGTCTAAATAAAAAGGAAACTATAAAAAAGACAGAAAAGACAAGGGAAACATTTAACAAAGCAATCTAACAGGCAACAGTCTCATAGGATGAAGAAAAGAACATGAAATGCCAAAACCAGAAACTGAAAAAATAAAACCTTAAAAAATAACAATAAAGGAACCATCCTCGTTTGTCACTTAGTCTGTTTTGGCAAGAGCAATAGAGTCTGGTGGGATGTGAAAGAGAATGGCTGAATCATCACTTATACTGGATAACTAAAACTAAATGTTAACAACCTGGATGTCAAAGTTTGAACAGGGAAAGAAGGACTTTTGTTGTGAGCTTAAGTCATCTGTGAGCTTCCCAAACCACCACAGCATTGCCAGCAATGAATAAAGACAATGCCTGTCCTCCAGTATTTGAGTGTGTTTTGCTCCTCTATGGAGAAAATGCATGTGCAATGGTGAGAACAACTGCCCTAAAATCAGAGTGAGTTAAACTCTAAGTCCCCAAAAACCAAATACGTGCAACTCAGGATAAATAAAACACTAACTTCAAGCTTGTTTTGCTGAAGCTCCTCTCATGTACCAAACGGAGTAGCTAGCTATAAAATGATGCCAAAGACAAGAGAGTACATCAGCAGCAGCACAAGCTGGACTTTCTAATGATAGATTGAGTTCCTATGACAGTGACCAAGAAAAGGCTAAGACTTATAACCTGTTCTCCAGGTGCAAGACTTTAGCACTTGCTTTGCAATGTAATGAAGAGCTGGATCTCTTTACAACAACAGTTGACCTGCTCTAAGGAACCCAGAGTTCTTCTGAATTCTTCTCTTTTCTTACTTTTCCCAAGGACTTCAATTTTCCAGCTTTGATCCTATCTTACTTCTTTACCATTGCTAAATGATATGTGATAATGCTTGTCATCTAGTTTCAAATATTATCCCTTACAGTTATCTGCAATGGAATAAAAAAACAGCTTGACACACCACTGCAGTGTTTTTTCACACCAGTTTTATCACTCTATTACCTATTGTACAAGGATCAAATGCAGAATTGAGATTAATTTGTTCCTGCTTTTCTCACAAGGTAATTATTTTTAGGTCATTATATTCTCTGCTCTCAGTCAAAGAAACCCCTATAAATAGCTCCACTTACAAAATGTGCCTTAAATGAATGGAAAATAATTCATTGTACCTTAATTTCAGTACTCAGTTCCCCTCCACGTTCCTGTATTTCAGAGGATTGAAAAAACCCATTTTGTCCATTGGTGGCACTCAGGACACAAAGACTGCATTTACAATACTCCTGCCTTTGTCCCAGGAGAACGAAGAGTCTTGCTAGTTTGTGCCAGAACCAGAACTTAATAAAAAGTACATTCTGCATGTCTCAACTAGTCTCGTAAAAGGAGTAATTAATTCTCTGTATAAAAATGGGTAATGCTTCCTCCCTACTATTTTCTGCCTTGTTTACTTATAAAATTTTTGACTTAAATTATTCAGAACTATATGCACTCTCCATTCATAATGCCTTATCTTTGTTTGTTTATTTGTTTGTTTTTGTTATTTACTCCCTGCCACTCCTGTGTCATGCCAACCCCCATCAGATTAGCTCAGATCTCTATGCAAGGTAACAGTTCAGTTCATCATTCTCTATACTTATTAGTTTCACTTTCTGTACTCTCTCCAAAGCAAATAGTAAACAAAAATTAAATACACTATGAAGAGTTCAGAATTAAACTCTCCTTTGCTTATCAAATAGCATGCTTTAGAAAATTAAAAATAGCAAATAGAATGAAATGAGATGAACTACAACCACAGGCCACTTTCACCTATTTTTAACTTAATTGGGAAGAAGCAGCTGGAAGAATCCTTCTATGACCAGCTGGTGTGATAAGAATGCCAGAGCTGCTATTAACACAGGTGCTGCACTGAATTAGATGCTCTGGGAATGTATCAAGGAGCAGTCTCCTGCTGTGAAAAACTTCCGTTCTAAATGAACAAGCTGCAGAAACACAAGAGAAAAGGTGCAAGAAGCACAGGCTGGAGCACGGAATCCATGATGTTCTGCACAGGAAATATATTTCCAATGGCTTAATCACACACTGTATTTACACACAGGCCTGGGTGGCTTACTCTAAGTCATGCCCTGGTTCTGAGAGCTGCCATACAACCTCCACCCTCAATTTGCACTTAGTTTTAAGCCCTTAGCAGACTCAGGATAAAAGAAGACCAACAGAGCATTTGCCCACATAATTTTTTTTTTCCTCTCCTAAAGTCTTGTCTCCATCCAGCCTCTTGTCCCCTCTACTGCTTCCTACAAGAAATATGAAATTCTAGAATTTATGGAAACACAGGGCACCCAGGAGAACACTTCATACAGGGGAACTGCCATGAAGTGACGCCGTGTTGGTAATCACACAACTACCAGAGCTCTGCCTCACAGACATCAATTTTAAAGCAAGTACCCATAACTTTGTATCTTTCTACTCATGCAAGAGCAATAACCTTAAATAACACCCACTACTTCTTCAAAAGGCATGCAGAAAAAGGAGGATCTGTAATCTACAAGCACAAAGTGAGCTTCAAATTGACTTCACATTATTATAAGCAACCCCAAGAACTAGCACTAGCACCACGCTGACCTGGATTTGGCAGGTGTTCTCCTTCAGTGTAAATTCATCTGCTGTGCCTGAACACAGGAGCCTTCAACTTTCCAGCCATTCCTCATCACCTTAGCCATTGATATATCTTTAGCTTTATGCTAATTAATTTCTTACATTTGCTTCAGCTGAAGTGAAAGAATACCAAATTTTCCCTTCAACTGGAATAACTGAGAACTAAAACAAGTGTTATTCCCAAAAAACAACAGACAAGAAAATCTTCACTGAAGGAATAATCTCACCATTTTAGCTTCTGTGGTTTTTTTACAGAGTATTTATTCATTAATCACATATATACTTGATGAAGCCCTGCTACATCTTCTCATCTAGACAAAATTTTTTTACTTGAAATTCTGGTCAATAGACAAGCACTTTTGCTAAGCAAGGCAGGTACTGATATACTTTAATGGCAAGAGATGCAGAAAACTGTGGTTCTCCCAGCAAACTTTCCCTTAATCAGAGGGACTCCAAAAGATGTACAAGGCACTTAAATTGGAAAAAAAAAATTGATAAAAAAGACTCAAAAATTGCGACATAAAAAAGGTAATATCCAAAGAATGCACTACAACAGCATGGTTATTTGGGGAAAGATGAATGAAGATTCTCTTCTCTCTCATTTTGAGTAACTTTTTAGCTTTTATTAAGTGTGCCAAAGGTTGAAAAGAATTCAGCTTTCCGTTTTGGACTCAAAAGAGTCAAAAAAGAAACTGGAGAATAAATGAGAAGCAAAGGATGAGCAGATTTTCAGTCTGGATTCCAAAGCTTCTACTTCTGCAAGAGCTGTAGGTAAAAGTAAACTCTTCCTCAGTTACAACTTTTATTAATATTTCCTAAAACAAATGAGCAATGGAGCTCACTGGTTCAGAGAATGAATCACCTGAAACAACACTGCAGGATTCAAACCCATTTCACAAGAGCACGGCAACATACTGGAAAGGTTCTGGACAGAGAGGAACAACTCTGTTGGTATACTGTGCCACACATCCCAAACTGGTAGAACCAGTGAGAACAGGGATGACTGTGAGGGTGTCCATCCCTGTAGTTGTGACAGTTTGCTGTTAGCAGATGGGACCTGTGGGTCAGAAAACTGTGGGAGGTCATGCTGTGGAGAATGAGAAACCAATATCCACTTCATCAGATGTTGTGATAGCTTGTACTGCTCAAAAGGAGCAATTTTCCTTTCCTTTCACTTCTCAAAACACAATTTGCTAAGATGTATAGACCATCTTCATATGGAACAAAAAGTCCCATCAGGTCAAACTGCCTATAAACTGGTAACATATGGACAAATACTTTAATACTATTTCTATTCCTGGTATAGAAGACAAAAGTTTTGCTTGTTTTCACGAGACAAATTTTCAAGTGTTTTCTTTTTTCTTTTTTTTTTTTTTGGAGTAATTTTCAATAATATAAGATTTTTTTTAAATACGTGCAATAGATATACTGACACGCTTCTGTTACAAGGACTAGTTGAAAATTATGGATTTGCCAAGGAAATAATGCATGTTACACCCGCAGTCCCTGTGCATTCTGTTGCTGTTTCCTGCAGTGCCAGGGAAAACAAATGGAAGCCACATGGAAACACAAATTCAAGTTACTAAAAACCTGGGTTTCTTATATCAAGAATAAGCTGTGGTGCCCACGAAACCACTCTGTCACTCCATTCCTTGGCTAAACAGGCTGAGAAAAATATGATGAAAGGAGTAGGGGTTGAGATAAGGACAGGGAGATATCACTCATCAATTACTGTTACAGGTAAAACAGCTGCAACTTAGGGAAATTATTTTAATTTGCTGCCAATTAAAATCAGGGAAGGATAATGAGAACTGAAACCAAACTTTAAAAAACCTTTTCCCCACACCCTCCCTTTTCCTGGGCTCAATTTTACTCCCAAGTTCTCTACTTTCTCACTGCAAGCAGCTCAGAAAGGTCAGCTCATCACATCTCTGCCACTCCCCCCTTGTCACACTCTTCCCCTGCTCCAGCATGTGCTCTGTCCCACATGAGACAGTCCTTCATGGTCTTCAAATTGATTCCTTCCCATGGGCTGCTGCTCTTTATGAACTTTTCCAGAGTGGATCCCTTCCACAAGGAACAGACTGCTCCAGTGCAGGTCCCCCACAGTCCCCCACTGCCAGCAAACCTGCTGCATGTGGCTCCTCTATCCACAGGACACAGGTCCTGCCAGGAGCCTGCACCAGTATGAGCTTCCCACAGGGTCACATTCTTCTTTGGTGTGGGCTCCTCCAGGGGCTGCAGGTGGATTTCTGCTCCCCCATGGATCCCCATGTGCTGCAGGGGCACAGCTGCCTCCCCATGGGCTGCACCAGGGGCTGCAGGGGAATCCCAGCTCTGGTGCCTGGAGCACCTCCTGCCTCCCCATCTTCCTTCACTGACCTGGGTGTCTAGTTGTTTGTCTCACATTTTTTTACTACTCTCTCCTTGCTTCTGTTGCACAGCAGTTTTTTCCCCTTAAACCTGTTATCCCTGAGCAGCTTGGCCCTGAGCAGTCCGGGTCTGTTTGGAGCTGGCTGGCATTGGCTCTGTTGGACATGGACGGGGGAAGCTTCTGGCAGCTTCTCGCAGAAAAGACCCTTGTAGTCCCCATTATCAAATCCTTGCTATGCAAATCCAATATACCTAAACCATGGTTTCACCTGTCAGGAATGAGTTGTACTTTGGTCCAAAGAGCAGTGAATCTATGTTTTGTGCCTACATCATCATCAGAGGCCACAGTGTCTGGGAGAGGAGGGAATGCACTGCAGGCTTCCCCTGGGAAACAGGCATGAGCAAGATGTTTCCATCACTCTGGAAACTCTCATCTTTCAGAAGATCAGAGATATCAGCAGCAAAAAGATCTAGATAACCCACTGCCTGAGATAACCCATTAACCCAAGTAGACACTGTGGCATCCTACAGCTGGGTGAGCTGGGAGCTCAAGGGCAAAGGGATGTATTTGAAAGGATGAGGAAATGTTGTATGAGCAAGATGATCCAAAGGGAATTCTATTTTTTTTTTTTTTTTTTGCTTACATCCTTATCAACCTTCACACAAGTTTAAAAAATGAGTTTTGGGAACTCAAACCACCAATTATTTACCAAAGATCACCAAATCTTTCTCACATCTCATATGCCTCAAAGAGGTAGGGAGGGGACTAAACAGGGTGGTATCTCATCCAGCTCTAGTATCCCTGGCAACTACAGTAAAACACTATTGCTGCATACCACCAAGCCAAAGAGAGATGTTTTCTTGTCCCACCTTAGAAAAGGTTTCTCCAGGCATTGTAATTGTATTAACAGCTGCCTTTTACAGTAGGTTCTCCATCCATCAGCATCCCAGCATACCTATGACAAGGACTCTCATGAACTTTGTGCAAAATTGGCAGGATTGTGTTAAAAGTTTTAGAGAGGCAAACAGCTAGAAAATTTAGAATTCATTTTAATAATTATGTTATTAGCTTCAAGCTAAATTAATAACACTGTTAGTAGTTGGAATCAAAACCTTTCATCCATGTACACCTGAACTTTAAAGTATTTAATATTCTGATCCAGATCCAAATTCAGAGCAAGAGGGAGCCATGTGAGCCTTAATTTTTCAACTAGGAGTCACTCAAAAGAGCATTAACAACAGGTACTGAGGGCTCAGAAAATGCATACTTGAAAATGTTTGCTATTGCATTCCAGAACTTCCAATAATGTTCTGTTTCTGCAACATCAGCAGGTAAACAAAAGAGAAGAGTAGCACTTGGCAGATTTATATGCACTCTTTGAAGCAGAGACTCGAATGAATTCCTTGGTTCATTTCAGTCAGACCTGGCAATGTTTTGATTTTGAAAATCTTTTACAGCATAGATTCTGCCATAGTCCAAGGACAGGTTTTTTGGCTGGTGTTAGAAATCAAAATAAAATTTCGTTTAAGTAAAAATACTTTCAAGATTTTACGGTGCCAGGCAGCTTAAAAAATTAGTCAATAAAAACAGCTGCTGTGGAGAGACCTCATTTGACAGCATTCACTACCAGCAATTACAGATTATAAACCACTCTGAGACAAGGTTAGCTTATGCCAGAAAGGTCTCTTCAAATCCTATTTTTTATTATGAAGACAAGTGTTCATATTATCATCCCAAATCAGAGGGTTGCACACTCACATTCCAGCCCCACTAATGCAGGCAGGAGCACATACAGAGAAGAGAAACACTGCAGAAGCAGACCTGCTTTCATGCCTTCCTGGACTACAGTTTGGGCCTCTACATTCATCCCTCCATCTTTTCTCCACTCTCTCAGTAGCAATGAAGCACTCATTTCAATAAGGCCTCACTTTCTCCAGTGTTACAAAGATGTAGTTGATCAGTAAGAAGAGCAGCTGAGTGACGTGTTTCATAGCAAGCAGCTGACTTGTCAGGAATCTGAACCCACAGAATCTCCTCTTTGACCTGCTTTGTGATTTTCTTGCAGCCATGAGATCTCCTAACAAACAAAAATTAATATTTTATTTTTACCTACAATCTCATTGAGCACTAATCCCAATGACGCCCTATGGACTAACACCCAGCTGAATCAGCCTGCACTCAGCACAGGGCCACAGGCCACTCCAGGCACTCCCAAAGCCACTTACACTTTTACCCTACCTGATCCTGCAAATGGCCAAACCTGATTTGGCTGCAAGGGTAAACACCTGCTGCAGCTGCCTGAGCTTCAAGGGAGGATGAGTTCCTGTAGCAACCACCGTACAAGGCAGCCACAGCAGAAAGCAGGGACGCCTCATGCACACTGACCAGCTCCATGTAAGCCCCAGGTTATTTTATCCCTTCTGCAACCCAGGAAAAAATATTCTTTTCTTTTAGCTGGTGAACCTGCAGAAAATGAGAGTCTGGAGCATGGGAGGGAAAGCCCAAGGAGTTAGCATACTGCTGATTTGCAGGCTTTCCTTGCACCAATAAGGGTATTACAGCACAAGGAAAAAAAATGCATTTATACTGATAGTAAAAGGAGACTCTGTGTCACCAGCTCAATGCTACAACAAGGAACTGCTTGTTTTCAGTGCTATAAGGTCATCTTCAAGGACTGGTTTTGGACTTCCCCTGGAAGAAGCCAGAAAGGAGGCGGATTTTCTTCCAGTGTGGGGGAATCTGAGCAAGACCATGTGGAAACAAACACAAAGTATTCTGCCTCTTTCCTTGCCAGAACCTGTTCTTCTGTGTAATTAACCTTGTAATTAGCCATTTATCACATGCACAAAGAAATACTCAAGTCAAAAGGACACTTCCAGCACGTATGAATTCAAACAGGGAGTTCACAGGCAGGTGCTCGGTCTCGCTGTCCCCCTCCAAGCAGAAGCCCCAAACCATTCTCTGATGTCCAGGGCAGCTGCAGCCCTTGCAGCAGCCCCAGCCCCTGTGTCAGCACCCTGAACCTGCATGTACCCCTTGCTGACTTGAGCACAGCCAGAGGCGAGCTACAAAGAGCCAGGATTTCCTCACTAAGTTACGACTGTACAGAACAGCACACAGACATTTAAAGCTCTGCAGAATTTTGGCATGAGGCAGAGCCAATATTTTTGTCTTCCTGTTATATTACAGTGTCATAGGGCTTAATAGAAGCATCATGTATAAACTGCAAAGATAATGCCATATGAAATTGATCCTATAAATCAGTGGGGTAAATAAATTTTTACCTATAAATTAATGAGATGCAAATATGGTGAGTAATGCAAAAAAATCCTTTCCTTCCAATTCTACCTCTCACTTGGTAGTGTGTCTGCTGGGTGATTCCCTGTCTCATCACCATGCTGTCTTTCTACTCTTCTGTTTCTCTTTATTTTGTTTTTGTATTTGCATTTAACAGATCCGTGCATTCTTAATTTTCATGTACTTATCTGTCTGTGCCAGTGATTTATCCATGACTACTGAGACGTGGGACAAAAGCTCTATGAAAATGGGGAGCTATTGACCACACTCAACAGAGTACTACAATATACATTGTACTCAGGCAGCTGATAATGCAAGCCACAAAGAGAGAGGGGTAGATGGGGAAAACTCTTGAAACAGAAAGTTTATTGATTGTCAGGAGCTAAGAAACACATAGAGGAGGAATAGAGAATTTTCCTGGCTTCTGCTACTGGAGATAAATCACAGGTGTTTATCTGGCTTGTCTTTCTTGAAATCTTTTAAATTTTTATTTGGACCATTTGTATCATCACGTTGGTATTGCTGATTTTGATCAGTCTGAGATTAAAGTGAGGTTTTTTTTTTCTCTCTATCCTTCAAATTAATGTTCATGACAGCTTTTAAAGAGCCCTTTTATTTTTCTTGCGTTACACATCTTTTCTCATCTTCTTACAGCTCCTCCTCCCACCACCTTATTTCCTTTTTTTCTTAGGCACAGCCTCCAAGTTTTCCTCTCTTACAGTTGCTGCTACAACAGCCTGAATACTCATGTGTAAAGTCTCAGATTACAAAGTAGGAGGTAGAAGAAAAAAAAAAGGGGGGGGAGGAATAAAGGAACAGGAACCTCAAGTGATTTTCAGATCTCAATGGGGATCTCAGACATACTCACTGCCTTATTGACTTCCTATCTCTTTTCAAACCTCACCTGGAAACACCTCTTTTGTTTCTTGGCTGCTTTTTCCTTCTCTTTTGTTTCCTACTGCTCTCTCAGAAGCAAGAAAAACACAGTGAGACATGCTTAACTTGGTGGCACCTGCTGATACCCTCCATACTCAGAGCTCACTCCAGCCTGGGGAGTGGGAGGAATGAATGTGTAGAAGAGATGGCGCTGATGAACTGGAGCCTGCCTCAGGGAGCCATGAAGAT
Source organism: Calcarius lapponicus (assembly GCA_039654755.1). Lineage (NCBI taxonomy): Eukaryota > Metazoa > Chordata > Aves > Passeriformes > Fringillidae > Calcarius > Calcarius lapponicus. The sequence goes on along the minus strand of JBBFKN010000028.1, from coordinate 452,416 downwards.
GAGCTGATGCAGATGGAGCCACCCAGCAGAAACAACAAGCTGTGGGGGGCTGCTTGTGCTCACAGGCAGATAACTCCTGCAGCTGAGAATGGAGCTGGGACAAGATGGGGAGACACAGGACAGCAGGGCAGAAACAGCTTGGAGAAGCAGAGGCATAGCAAGAAAAGGCACATGGTAAATATTTGGTAAGGCTTTTAAGGGGATATGAGTAGAATAGAATCCATAAGAAAGATGCCTGCAGAAAATTGAACATGCTAAAATAAGCATCATACACAGTATAAAGGGTTAAGGGCAAATAGGAGCAGGCTGCATGTTCCAAGTCACATTTGATTGCACTTACTCATTTACCTATTGTGCCTTTTGGCTGCCACAAGTGAAAAAAAGATAATTGGAGCATTTTCACTTGCATCCTGGTGTTTTGTTGTTGTTACTTAGTTTTTGTTTTAATAAACACACAAGGCTCATCTGAATGAATGAATGAATGAATGAATGAATGGAGTGGCCCCGGCTCTAGCAGCACAGTGCTGACTTGTGCTGATCCAACCTGTCTGGACAGATACTGTGCACTTCTATGTACTTCCATTGTATTTCACTCCAAACTTACATAGCTAGTTAACCAGTAATTTGCATGAAGGTGACAGCAGCACCCACCTGTGTCTATCCACTTAAGGGCATGTCAGCAAAAGAGTTGTAAAGTCCCCTTTTATGGATGCATAACACAGTCATAAAATGTGTTTTCCTTGTTTCAGGGGTGTCCAACACAGGAACACATTTCAAAAAAGGAGCATGATACAGTGCATGATTAAAATGCATTGCTGCCTATTTCACACCAGTCTCTGCCTACCCCCTCCAAAACAGAGGTCCTTCCTTTAAAATTACAAGTCATCAGTCATGCTGAACACAAGACTGCAATCTCCACAGAACAGCTCTCACACACGTGTGACAGACACAAATAAAAGCAGTCAATTGTCACAGGTGGGCTCTGAACCCACTCCAGTTGAACTTGCCAACTGGGCCAGGACCTGTCATGGGGGTTCTAGGAGGATGTAGGTGATGTATAAACTTACTGAGAATCATGGAATGGTTTGAGATGGAAGACTCTCTCAAAGATCATCTAGTCCAACTTCCCTGCTCTGAGCAGGGACACCTTGCAGTAGACCAGGCTGCTCAAAACCCCTTCCAACCTGGCCTTGAATACTTCCATGGATGGAACATCCACAACCTCTCTGGGTAACTTATTCCTATTTCTCACCAGCCTCATCATGAAGAATTTAATTCTTATGTCTAATCTAAATCTATCCTTTTCAGTTTAAAACCATTGTCCTTATCCTGACACTAGAGGTCCTGGTAAAAAGCCACTCCACTCTTCCTATGAGTCCCCATTAAGCACTGAACAGGCCTCTCCACTCCTACAGAGTGCAATTTTTGCTTGGAAATGCTGCTGCCCAGTAAGTGCACATACACGTATGATCCTTTCTACCCCAAAAATATCATAGACCTAAGTCTCACAATTTGTCTGTATAATTACTGGTCCTGGATTTACAATTTTCTCTTGTTTCCTCAATGGCTTTTGAGAACCAGAAGTCATGCTTCTAAAGAGGATGCAATTTGAGAGGATGCAATCAGAGGATGCAATTTGAAATGCATGGAAGTACATAGTAACAGACAAGCAGACTGGCCCTTCCACTTCTACTATTAAATCTCCACTGGTTGGAGGATTTATTTATCTGCTTGCTGATTGTATGATCAAACCATTCTCAAATAGTACTTTAACCTTAAACAACTGCAAGATTCAGAAATGTATCTTTAAAAAGAAAAAGGAAAGGAAAAACCCTCTTGTTACTGCTGTGCATAGAGCATCTGGTTTCAGTTTTCTAACACTCAGAGCTGACTCTTCCTAAGAACTCCTAACTCTAAACCCTTTGCCTTTGACTGAGGAGCTGGGCTAACCATGCTCAAACAAAGGAACAGCAATTTCCAAACTTCTGGCAGTACAGTGCATCCTTAACCTATTGTTTAAATACATTCTGCCAAGGCATCCCTGTGAAAAAACCCACGAGAAAATCCATGCAAACTCTTGCTACTTCCTTAGCAGAGGAACTACAGGACAAGTTGGGCACAGCATCTGCTTCACCCAAAGTCCTGCCTATGGTGATCCCACTTCCAGACCCCATTGTGTTTTGATGTTTGAATAAATGCAAAAGTAGGCCTTGTGAAACAGCCCATGCTAACAAGTGGAAAAGAGGTCTCAACCAAAACTGCTGCTGCAGAGCGCAGTGGAATTCTCATTGAAAGAAGATGAGTTTCTTCCATGTGTTTGTACTAGGATGGAGAGGTCACTGCAAGGCTGCTCAGCAGCTGGTGGGAGTATTTTTCTTCTCACTGCTAAGTGCATTTGGATACATGAGTTAGCAGAGCCAATAAGGGCCAGCTACACTATATGAGGAAAATAGAGAGCAGTGTAAATCCTCCTCCTTGCATGACCAGTTTCATCCCACAAGACTAATTATCAGGCAACCTCCAAAGAATTCTGTTGGGCAGCTTTCATCGTGCATTTTCTGAGCTCTTAGGCTAAGTGTTTCTTTTACAGCACCCAGTGATGTGGTTAAAAGGTCTAAGCCAAGTATATTTAATGATTGCTTTGTACATCAGGTACTTTGGTATATATATTTCAAATTTGAATTTACAGTAGCTGCTCCATGTATTTAGAAATTTTGTACAGTAGATAAACTCTACATTCAAACACAGCCTACACTTTCTGTTGGAGAATATATATCTAGGAAAGTCTTCAGACACAATCACCATATATAAACACTTTCAACTGTTTAAAAGCAAATAAGCTGAAAATTTATAGGGTTATATTAAGACAAAGTTTACTGTGCTGACGTGTAAGGATAATAGGAAATTATGCCTGAGAGCATGATGTCATTGAAAACATAACCTACATTCCTGCACAAACAACTGAAAGGCAGTCAGAATTCCAGTATTTCATATATATGTTCTAAAACAATTATTTAGCTAGTCTTATTTCCAAGGAACCAGAATGCATAGCTCAGTTGTTCCAGGAGCACTTCCAAATTATGCATGGTGCATCAGGAAAGAACTATTATTGCTATAGCTGAAAACTGCAAGTTTTTGTTCAGGATGCATATTTTACAAGAGAAGTCCAACTATAGACTCAAGTAAAAAGGAACAATTTTATGGGCTAGTTTATCCTGTAAAATATTCTCCCTAATCCTTGTAAAAATATACTTCATGCTAATCCTTCTGCCTGAAAGCATTTCTGCAGACAACTTAGAACCTTTCTATCACATTTTGTTAGCTTTAAGCTGATCTAATTTACCTGGTTTTCATCAGGTTTTTTAGGGTCTGTCTGGATATCAGAGTTTTATAGTTGATCTGGTCTTATATAAAATGCTCAAACTGGTATATTTTAATTTCCCAAGTGGATATCTGTCTTCATTTGCATCTTGTAAAGTGCTAAGCACCTTCCTGGCCCTTAATTAATTAGGAGCAATGACCCATGTATCAGGTAGTAATAGCATCCAATTAATGGAAATGTACAATGTAAAGCATTATCAGTCCCATCCCCGCAGAGGGGCGTTTGCCCGTTTGTGCTGCGTGCCCTGGACAGGCTGTACCAGGGGTCTGGAGCCACCAGAGAGTGCTAGCACAAGATTAACTCCCCTCAGCCCTGGCTTCTCAACGTGAATTTCTAAAGACACTTGGAAGCTGACACTCTGTGCATTTCTGACTGCCATTGGGAGCATTGTATCTCCAAGCTTTAAGCATGCCTGCCATCGAGCTCATGGCTGTAGGGCAACCGTGGAGGCTCCCTGAAGGTCAGGTTCTGTGAGCTTCTGTGAGGCTAGAACCTGCTGGGCACAGGAAAGCTTTGAAGCACTGGAAACTTCCCTGTTGCACACTTTGCCCTTCCAAAACAAAGCAGGAAACCAGTCTGAGAGGACAGAAGTCCCTTTTCAACAGTTTTTGCTGCACATTTCACAGAGCCTGTGGAGTCACACCAGAGGAAGCTTCACTACAAGGCATAAACGACTTGTATATGCTACTGTGTGCTTTGCAGATGATTTTTTAATACAATCTACCATCAAATAATTATGCAACATATGCCACAGGAAACAACAGAAGTTGCACATGAGCATCTGAATACAGATTTCTCACTAGCTTTCTGCAGTGCTTGAATGATGACATAAAGAGAAGCCAGCACAAAACTCAACCCCTACTATTCTCCATTTGTTCGATGGGCAGGCATGAACTGTAACTGGCAGAGAGATTAAGAAATAAGCTATAAAGTACTGAAATATAAGGATATCTGAGACTATGAGGATAATTCTTTGAGTATCTCTGAAATGTTTGCTTGCTCTGAGAAGTCAAGTAACAGCAACTCACCAAGAGCTAGAGCAAGGAGGCTACTGCACCATGAAGCTGAGCTACAGTCTCCAGGCAGAGTACTGGAGTACAGTGATTTCATTCCTTTGCAAAGGATGTGAGACACATGGGTGCAAAATGTTACATAAAATGAGAACTTATCTCATGGCAAGACCCAAAAAACCTAAACAAGCACCCAGAGAGCTCCAGTACACTGCTAAAATCAGCTGCAGAATTACATTTTCCCTAAAGTTTTGGGTAAATATCTTCAGGCAGAAAAATCAGAAGCATTTCAGATAGAAATGTATCTTTCCACTTAGCTTTCAAACTGCAGTGTCTATTAAGGGCAACCATTCCCCTTTGGCTGGTCCCTGCTTACAGCAGCTAGGAGGAGGTTTGACGTTCACCACAACCTCCAGTTCTACCTTACAGGGAGGAAGATGGAGCCAGGACTCTGTCTCTCGTTCTGGTCTCCATCACCACAAGGGTTTACAACAGCAGCCTCTTGGCTTCAGGTCTGACCATACAAGGCCATTATAAAGGGCATGCAAGAGCACTACTTCCATGCTTTTAAAAAGAACTATGGCTGTGCAGTAGGGAAAATTAGACCACACTGCTCAGCATATGGCCAGCCATCCTACCCTTCCTGCTAACTTGATGTTTGAAAGCACCCTCTGTCAACAAAATGACAAGAAATTCTTATATAGTTTTACCCACTGATTTTATGAAAGCACTGATCTACCACCTCTAGGAAAAAAAAAAAAAAAAAAAGAAACCTAACATTTTTTGCCTCAATGTTCATAGATTTACACTGCTTTTCCTGCAGTGTGATGTATAGCAGTCTGTAAAAGTATAATTAGATGAGCATGCTTGCCAAAGTTTCAACTTTACCTTTACTTATTTGACTCATCTGGTTTTTAAACAAGATTTTGAAATAAGGCACTTAAATACTTTAAAGCCAATACTTAACATTTAGATTTGTTTAGACTGAATATAAATATTTATTTAGACACAGTTAAGCTGAAATCAAGCGAGTATTCAGCTAAATTGATATAACCATTCAGTAACATTAAACCAACTTGGGAATTCAGACAAGCCTTTGAAAAGTAAAGGCATTAAAAGTGCACAAAGATTTGCAGAAAAGCATGAAATGAGAACATGGTAAGTGTAAGCAATTTATTTCTTCGCTCTCTAGAGAAACTGTCCCAGCATCTGGGACATCCCACAACCCACCTACAATCCCCCAGAAGACAGAGCTATAGGGAAATTTTCTAAAGAGTTGAATGGGGATAAGAATTGCCTGTGGTGGGTGCATCTGTTACTTTGAAATAATTGACCCCTGATGCTAAAGATAGTGACACTGGTGGGATTCCAATACTCCAGACATTTACAAAGTCCCTCTCACTTTCTGGCAAAAAATTTAAACTGTCCCTACTTGCACCATACAGTGCCTTCAGCAAGAGAAGCAGTGGTTTAGTAATGAAGGACTGTAAGTATTCAGACTGAGGAGGCTGTAATTCAAAGAGCAAAGGAAGGTCACTGGGCTCATCCTCACTACTGTGTGCAGCGTGCTCACTGCCAAAGGAAGAGCTAGGGGAGGGGCACGGATCCCCACCTCCATACACTCAAGAAAAAAAAACTCAGCAAGCCACCTACAGCACTGATTTCAGAGACCACTGCTCCATCTGAAAACCTGGAAAAAAACAGATCAGTCTCCATTAGGTGTTTAAACAAACAGATGTTTGTTTAACCCCCTTAGAAGTAGCTGCTCAGCAAGACTGGTGTTTGCTTTTTTGACCAAGTTCCTGAACTTGTAATGTCTTTCTCGTTTCCTTCCCGTCTAGGACCACTGACAAAGCAGTCTATCACACTTTGTGCTACTGATTTCACTGTACCAGGCACCAGAAACACAGAGGTCTCAACATCTGCAGCCCTGGTCCCTTTTGCACAGCAAGCACAGCTCGCAGAGCTTGAGGAAATGTACCAGGTATTTTATGGATGACACAAATGTAACATTTTATTAAGGTTTGTATTAGCCTCTAAGCAGAAGTGTGTGAGGAAAAAAAAAATTCTTGAAAGAGCCAACCACTTTTGTCTAGATGAATCAGTGGTCCTTTACCCCTCCATCACTGCATCCCTATGGGATGGCCATAAACCTGTTGTAGATGTATGTGGAAGACTTCATTTCTAGTACAAGTCAGGACTCTCTTATACATTGTGGAGTCCTATATCAATATTAATATAAAATTCCCACAGGGATCTAGGTAGCCTGACAGGGATCAGCCCTTTTATTAATAATGCTTTATTTCAACTAACTGGAACTGCTATTTGATTTATGAAGTCCTTTGCAAGCTTCAGAGTGATTTGCACAAAATCCCGATGATCTGTGCTGAATGAATTGGGTGACATAATACCTATTGTCCTAGCATCACCAACTCTATCCAACACATCTTTTGACATATGACCTTGTCCAATTAAATAAACAGAGCAATTTAGATAGGCAGAAGGCAATTATTAGGGTTGGATGCTGGCCAGCTAACTGAAGCAGGAGTACCATTTGTTGAAAAAAGCTTTATGTCATTTAGCAAATTTAATGACTGGAAGCTTTCAAGAATAGTTTTGGACTGTACTACATCCAGCTATGAAACAACCAAATGTATGGTGCTCCCTTCCTACCACAGCAGGTGACATTTGTGAGGTCTTGTGCAAGGCTGCTTCTTTCAAAAAGATGCCTGGAAATACACAGTTTTCTAACCTGCTCCCTTCTACCCCTGATTGTCTATATCTTAGCTGGGCCCTATTTATTTGAACAACAAATAGGTAAATAAGGAATAAGGACTGTGCTACTTTCACAACTTCTTTTTCATACTGAGGACTTGTCAAATACCATTTCTTATGGAAGGATTTCAGATGTTTTTCACTATCCCTAAGTTATTTGTCAGGGCTTCTAGTTTTTTTCAATGGAAGACAGAGTAAGAAGAAAGAGGACAGTGAATAACAGCATGATAACATAGAAATAAGTCACTTCTTAACCGGGACTTGACCATTACTTGCAAAATTATATTCCTGCCTAGTGAAGCCTTGATAACAGAGTCCAGTGAACAGCAGAGGGAAGAAAGGGTCTTAGGTCTTCTGTGCAATGCCGGGTACATTTCTTTTTGTGTATATTAACTAACCTTTTTTCTGTATAAACACAAGATCTATCACATGGTAATTTCCCGCTGAGGTTTTCAAGCGGGCCTGTGCCAGTGCTTCCTCATCCCAGCCACCCAAAGGACTTCACTGCAAAAAAGCCTTGACCTCTTCCAGAGGGAACAGGATGCAGCAAGAATGAATGAAATGTTTGTAAGGTCCCCATCCTATCTGAGCACTCTTTCAAATCCCAGCCACCAGTTGGCCCTACACTGAGCTTTTTGTTCCTGGCATGTCTGAAAGGGTCTGAGTATTAGTTTAGCCTACTCTGGTAAGTCACTCTTCAAAAGCCTTTTTAAGCCTGCCTAATTGTATTGAAACTTTTATATTAAACCTGCCAGTGCTAAAAATCCTTTCTAATGCTTTTTATTTTGGACAGGATGCCAGCTTTATGAAATCATTGAATGGTCTGAGTTGGAAGGGAACTTCAAAGACCACCTAGTCCATTCCTCCTGCCATGGGTAGAGACATGATCCAAGAGACCATGCTGCTCAAAGCCTCATTCAGCATGGGCTAGAACGCTTCCAGAGATGGAGGATCAAAACAGCTCCTCTGGGCAACCTGTTTCAGTCTCACTACTCCCAGAAAAAGATTTCTTTTTCATATATCCAATCTAAACCTACCATCTTTCACTTTAAAACTGTTCCCCCTTATCCTGTCACTACAGGCCATGATAAAATGTCTTTCTCTGTCTTTCTTATGACCTCTCTTGATATACTGGAAGGCTGCTATAAAGTGGCCCAGGAGCCTTCTCTCCTTCAGGCTGAACAGTCCCAACTTGATCAGCCTGTCTTTCCAGTCCTCTGATCATTTCTGTGGCCCTCCTCTGGACCTGTTCTAATGAGTCCACGCCCTTCTGTACTGTAAAGACCAGAGCTGGACACAGAACTCCAGGTAAGGTGCATTTTGAATGCTGTTTCCTTGTTTCCAATAACCTCCCTGACCCACAGCCCAGATGCTCCACCTGTCTTTCCCACCCTTGGCTATCCAAAAAAACCACTCACTGACACTATGCTTTCATTGCCTCCAAGGGCAAGCCCCCTCTAATGACCTTCTTCCTTGTACACTGAGCACAAATATGTTGGATTTTTCATTTTTGTACCCCATGCTGTGGGGGAAAAAAAAGGAAAAGAAAAGCTGGAAGCTGTTGCAGCTCTGGCTTCAGCTCTGTGCTGAAGGGTGCTGGCCTTCGCTCTGTCCCTGGGCTAGGCACCTTCAGAAAACCATTATTTTTATCTTGTGATAAGACCCAAGGGCCCAAGTGGGATCCAGAACACAGCCAGACACAGCCCAAGGTCAATATGTAGGCAAACCCAGCTTGCTCATGACTGACTAGCAAATGCCATGTCCCTTGTCCCTCTTGAAACACCCCCAGCACAAGCCTTCCCCAAACACACACTCCATTTACATGCCATTTAATAACACCCCAGTATAAATGAACAGCTACTACAAGAAAGTATCCAGTTCTACTCCTGAAATGATTTTGGTAAAGTCCTTTTTCCCCCACTCAGCAATGATCTGGACTAATTAAAGAGAAGCTAGCTTCCTGTTCAAATAGCCCTCCCACCTCCATTGGCACACCTCGATGCTAAGGGTATTTAAGCCATGCAGGCACCATTAAGATTTGAGATTCCACACAATTAAACATTGATACAAGAGAAAAACTATCCTTTTAGCAGATTACTAACAGCACACTGGCTTCTGTTGTCCACATGGGATCTTGAAAACTGACTGCCTGCATGGAGCTCAACATTTTATACTACGGCAGAAATGGAGCAGAATTAGGAAACAGTTATTGGTAAGTATGAAACTGTGGTACCATAAGAGCCCCATGTGTAAGGCCAATCTAAGGAGAAAGAAGTTTTTAAAACTACCAGCTTTCATTTTTCCTTTTTTTTTTCTTGTTTGCACAGCTGGAAATTAATTCCCTGCTGTTTCATATTTCCTATACTGATTAAAAGTGTTGCCTACTGCATCATTCTCTTCAAGGCCTGGATTTTCTAGGTTAAAGAAACATTAGAAACAACAGGGCTGAGGTAGTGAAATAGGGCTGAAATGAAGAATTTTTATACAATATGAGCAGTAAAATGTATTTTTTGCAATAACATTTTATGCATGGCAGAAATTGCTTTTCCACATCAAAGTCAAGACACGTTCAAATAATGAGTTAGTGCAAGGACCTCAAGGATAAGACATTTACATTTTTAGGAACAAACAGACTTGCAATAGGCAATACTGGGTATTAATCTTGGTTAGCACCAAAACATGCTTTTCTGGGAAAGGCTCTGCAGACCTTTTTGACCTCCTTTCCCTGCCCTCAGGAACTGACAGAATCACGGATTGCATATGTTGAGAGAGCTATACATATCAGCACAGGAAAGGAATCAGAAGCCTCTCTGTGCTAAACATCTCACTTTCTCATCTATGAGAAACTTGAAAGTATCCACAGCCTCACCGTTGTTCTAAGAATTGTATTTTAGACATGAAATGAGCCTGCTGGTTTTCTACTGGCTTTTTTTCTCCTAGTAGAGGTAAGCAGTGTGCCATTAACTTGTGCAAAAATGTATGCAATCTAATTTTAGTGAGAAGGGCAAAGGAAGATAAGTACACAGGGTTCAATTAATGCTGATGCTAGAAGTTGTAGTAGGAAGTCAGCATTTCTTAAAACTTTGTTCATACTGAGATTCTGTGAGCTCCCAGTTGTTTTATCCTGTTTACACTAAATATTCTGGCAGAGTGGTGACCCACATAACCTCCACATTTTCCTCTTAGAATTACAGTTAAAGACAGGATGCAGGTACAAGATTTTTTTACTTATAGCATCCCTGTCAACTGCATTTGGTGTTCAGGGGTTGCTTATAACTCCATCATCCCCAGTAAGTGCTTTATTTAAACACTAAGTTTAAAAAAGTCTTATCTTGATGAAATCTTGGGAATGTGACTCTTCCAAAATGCACAAATATGCTCTTCAGTCCTGTTTTTTAAAATATTGCATTTAAATAGACAAACAGGAAATTAAAATAACCCTTGAACTATTTCTTTAGTCAGTCTTAAAGACTGCTGGACTCTGTCACCATTTACAGGAATGTTTCAACACCTCTTGATCTGCTGAAGCTCTACTCTCTATAAATGGATTAAAATATATGGCATCACTTAAAATATAACTTTTTCTTTCAGAGTTAATTTAATTAATTTCCCTTAGAAAGAAATTGGCTAATTTAATGTTAACGGTTACATGTTGGAAAAAGCCATTCTAAACCCTGTAATAACACAAAATTAGCACTCCTAAGGTGCATTTATGATTACCAAAGTGCCATTCTTCTAGCTTCTAACTATGTTTGCTATTAGTTGTCTTTTGTTTCCCTCAGAATTCCCCAAAAATCTGGATTTCACAGAATATGATTTACCTTGACCTTGTCAGCCCTCAGCAGCTTTGCTCTTTTTCTCAAGCTCAAGCCTGTCTGGGGAGCACAGACTAAACATTATTATACTTATCTCCAGTAGAAACACAATCCAGATTTCAAGCACTTGAACACAGCAGTGGAGATTTCTGCACTTGGATGCCAGGGCCACCTACACTCATAAAGAAACACAGGCCCTTGGCTGTGGGAGCAGAGCACAGGAGCATGTGTGTGATGCTGTGGTGTTTGCACTGTAGCTCTGTAGTGGGAGCGTTTGTTTTAGGAATTGGGAAATTTCAATTCAGGCTGTTAAAAGCATCTGCACCCCCCTCTGATGCTTTGCTACCTAATGCCTTAGCCTGAAGTGGAGCTCTTTGATTCAGAGCTGTAAAAGAAACACTTCTACATTTACAGGAACAGATTGAAGGCAACCTGACTTCTAGGGCACTGAGTTGTGTGGGTGATCTGGCTCCTGGTGCAGGACCACCTCGTGCATTTTTCCCAGCGATGACCAGAAAATGTGTAACCCATTTTCAGAGTCAGTATATGAGCTCCCCTCAGTTTAACATGGGTACTGACCTCTGTGCATCTACAAATGGGACTGGAAAGCCCCTAGAAATTAAGGTTTTAAACACATTTTTCTCCTAAACATTCCTTGCCAATCGGTTTGGGTATCCCTGCTCTGCATGCTGCTTGTTCATGGAATTTTTGTTCTCATGGGCTTAGCACTTCCCATGCAACAACTTGAAGTGTAGTACCAGGTACTGGTATGTGGTGCACTTCTTACTTCAGTAATAGAAAACATAACTTCAATGTCACACTTACACTGTCAGAATACAACCTACAGCCTCTAATTCTTGTCTTGGAAGGCAATACACTTTTATCCAGTTATTTCCTACTCCTAGAGAAAAGCAATTCCCTCCTAGCCACTGCCGTGAAACACTCATCTATAAAATAATTCTTCCTTGAATGTTTGTTTTTTTCCTTACCTTTCATTTTGGAAACAGCAGGGATATGAGCTCTCTCCTCGTTCAAACTCTGCATTATAATTTTTATGACATGTTTATCAAAACAACCATCTTTTATCAAGATAACAACTTTGCCTTTGCAATGGGTCCCACATTAGTCCTCACTGAAAATGTGGAGAGCTAAGACCTAAGAGCCTAATATGAGAATTAAGTGGAATAAAAAAAGGAGGTTTTACAGTCTGCTAAGGGAAATCTCAGCAGTAGGCTAGGAAAATGCTGGATTTTAGCACTGTGCATCGGCAAACAATATGCAGAGTTCCTCAATTTACATAGAAACATTTTTAATAGGCACTGTACAAGCAGCTCTCAGACACTTACTCCTTCTCTCTTACTCCCGAGTAAGTCTGCAAGTCCACAGATCAGCAGAGCTCTCACAGGGATACAGCAGCAAATCCTGGCGCCTGCAGTGTGCATTTTTCAGAGTGTTGCCATGGTGATCTCCAGTACGCTTATCCCCTGAGAGCTCTGCTCAAAATTCAGAGGGAACCAAAGCAGGACAAAGAAATGACACCCAAGCAAAAGCAACAGGGATATTATGTGTAATTAGCACATGAACATCCTTTCATAGGGAAGATTTCAGAAAAAGAGTTATTCTTAGAACTGAGTGGTCTTTAGGAAAGAAGTGCAGTTTTCACATTCCCAATTCTAAACCAATAACCATGGAATAAACCCAAGAATTTCTAACCCTGTCTCTGTGGATGGATCACTATTTGGCACAGGGTAAATCCTCAACCTTGGTACTGCAAAAATCCAGATTCTTACAGTCAGGACAGAGGAAAAGGGATAATTAAGCAGATAAAAAGAGACAGATTGCTTTAATAATGAAGCACTGTAAATCAGCAACAGATCACTACATAACCAGAATGCAACATTTACTTTTTAGAGCATTATATTTCCCTATTTTTTGAAAAGAGTTAACACAAAAATTCCTAAGTATTGGAGTAATTTATTTTTTTGCCAAATACTTTACATCATCTGTCGGTCCTTACGGCAGTTCTACTCTCTTACTGCACTTTCAACAAAAGGAAACTACATTTATGCAAACATGAAAGCATGTCAAGAAATGTATGATCTCAATATAGAGCTGAGAAACCTGTTGGATGGTCCTTCACTCCTACCTTACAAAACTCCTACGTTATAGGGGCCATACACATAAAAATGAACCATCAAGAAGAGACACCAAAATTAAAAATCTGGGCCATGTCTGATATGTCACAGTCCAGAAAAAAAAGTAAATGAGAATCAATCAATGTTTTGCCATTAAGGCAGCATGTTTCAGTCAGAGCTCATTATCAGATTTCACCAGACTCTTTTGTGCCTAAATGAGCTTGGAGATCAGTTAATCCCACATAGTTTGATGCTCAGTAACTTGTGTAGGGCAGTTTCTTTCCCCCAAAATTATATTCTTTGTGTTCTTATGTGGCTTTCTTACTCCTGTTACAATGGACTTTGTTTGTCCTCCCTACATCATCATCTATTAGATCACAGAATACTTCATCACATTATGAAAAGCTGCCTCCTCCTAAATAAGCATGGAGTTTTTCAGTCAGATCTGCTTTACTTTCCACAAAACCTTTCTGGGTTGGTACAGCACTAATCACTTCAGAGGTTTACTCCACCCCCTCTCACAAAATCTGGTGTGCAGCCTGTTGCTTATGACCATGGGCAGCACTTGGCCTGCTGCCTTTGTACTAATGCCTGATGCTCATTACTCTGGAAGGTGACCTGGTGACAGGATATTCATGGAGGTTTGGTTTCTTCAGCATATTCAGGTTTTCACAATCCCATTGATAATGGGCATAGAAAGGGTTGTGCAGCGTAAACTGCAAGTATCCATTTGTGTGATGCACAAATGTTTCCTCAACATATGTTTCTTTCCTCCATTAGAGTGTTTGGGTCCCTAATTTTTCTTTGCTATCCACTGACTGAGTGAATTCTCTGTGCTTTCCCAGGCTATAAACTCCCTGGTTTTCAAACAACAACAGGTCCAACAACTGTTGACTGGAGGAAGGGCTGAGGGAAAGACCCAATCTTAGGTATTTATCATTTTAACTTTAGCTCCTCTTCCAAAGGGGGCTGACACTTGCCTTGAGCAGCTTCCCCGTATTTTAAGCTTTCTTGATCTCTTTTAACAGTGGATCAAGCATTTTTCTGGCATACATTGGTATTTCTACTCAATTGCAGGGAAAGAACTTGAACTTTAACAAGATCCCTACAAAATCACTGATTGCAATGGACATAATACTATGGCTCTTACCTTGATCCCTTCAGGGAAGAGGTTTTATTTATCATGAATAAAGATGAAGACTGACAAGCAGACTTCAAATTAAAGCAAAAGCTAGAAAATCTTGGATTACTTGTGGAACCAGAATTTAACAGCTTAACATACTCTTTATATAGGTATTATACTGCGTATTTTACCCCTTAATGAAAGCAAACTTGTCATGAACAAAATCATCAAGACCACTCACTGACAGACAAGAATTTAAATAAAATTTGCTCTTATGAGATCAATTTGTACTAATTTCCATTTCTTAGATGCTTATGCCTTTTCCAGGGCTGGTGAATGGAATCCCAGCCACTCTAGAAAACATAGTTGTATGCTGTAATGTGCATACGCTTAGGGAATTTACTTAAAATGCTCACTTTACTTACTGTAACAGCATGAACTCTACCACCCACTATTTGTATGACAATATTTTACAAGGATACTGCAAATCTTGAAAGCATGGGGACAAATTAAGCATACAGGAGCTGTCAAATATTTACCTTGCCCAAGAATTTTAGATTTATTAGATTTTTGCCAAAGATGATAAATGCAGTTCAACTTCAGTGAAGGAGTTGGCAGAACAAGACAAGAGGCATCACTGCAGAGATGCTTACTTCAAAATCATGTGCTGCAAAACACTGGATGTGCTCCCTCCTTCCCCCACCACTTGCCTTTCCTCTCCCCTGCTAGTCAGCAACTGGCCAAAAGGCAGCCCTGTCAGCTGCTTAACAGATGCATAAGGAAGATCATACCATGCCAAATGCCTCACTTGGGAAACCTTCTTTTTTCTCTACTCTCCCACAAGGTCAGTTTCAGTTTATCTAGTGAATATGAAAGTAAGCAGCTTGCCCCTCTCTCCACAGGTTGTCCTGCCATTCATTTCAAAGAAAAATCTTGGGTGAATGTTATACTTTGCCTAACATCTGAGCAGAACAGTTGATATGTAACTCATCACTAGATATGAGCAGAAAATCTCTGCTTTGGGCTGGTAGTGGCATGCAAAAGGTGGTGAGAAGCTCATGGAGCTGTTCTAGCAGGAACAACCCATTTTTCAGCTTCTGGCCAGTTTAGTTTTCAGCCCTTGCTTAGGCTTGAGGTTTGGTTGCAGCCATACTCATAGCACTGATGGAAGTATTAGGGTGGACTGGTACCTAAGAGAGTGGGTGTGTGTATAAACACATCCTGACACCATTGAAGTAGAAACCTTCAGTAGGTTTACTGCAGCTGAAGAAAAAAGCTCTCACCGTCACCTTGTCAAAGACAGCAGACAGACTTGCTGAGCAAAAATGTAATTTCTGTTCATTTTCCTTTCATGAGAATAAACACCTGCTTTTGTATAAGATTACTATTTTCAGGGTACCTCATTTATTTGCAATAATGTTAGCACATTCAATTCTGCTCAGGTTGTGCAAAATAGATATATTTGGAACATTTTCCTTTACATATATTCTTTTTTCTTGTTTCCGTTCCCCATCTACATCATTTTCTTGTTCTTTTCCTTCTGGTCCTATATATACTTCAAAGACATATTTTCAAAGAACAATTTCTCTCAGCATAGCTTGTCCCTGAGCTGTAAAAGTTTTGCTCACATACACTTCCCTCAGGAGAGACAACTTCTTTGCATAATGCTCCTTTAGGCAAAATCTATAATCATGCCAACAGGTAGAACATTCCCATGTGGGGCAGCTCAAGCAGGAAGCAAACACATCTGGCAAAGCAGAGTCAGGGTAGCACCACAAATATTTACATCCCAGATAAAATCTATATCCTGCAGATTGGACCACTGTAAACAAGTGCTATCCAACACATCTTTCAAGGCAATCAGCTAAAGAATTCACGTGTGGATGGATGGCCTGATTCACGCAAGGCTATGGAAAGCCTGGCAAATGTAATGAATCAGCTCAGTTGACCATGTTTCTTTCCCAGAACCGTCCCAGCCTCAGGATCTTCCTGGCTTTGCAGCCAAGAAGAGCTTTCTACAGTCTACACTGGTTGCCACTGCATCATCAGAAATATCCACTTTCTGGATATCCAAAGTGGGTATTTCTGATGATGCACTGGCAACCAATGTCACTGCAGAACCAGGACCAAACTTTCCCAGAGTCTTCTGTAAAAATAATACAGCTTATATTTTACAAAGATGTTGGCTTTTTAGAAGTGCAGGAGGACTTCAGGAATCTGCTTACCACCCCTGATACCAGCTGTACTCTATGTTTTTGTGTTTCTGTTCATCACAATGTAAATGGTATTGTGACCCTTTTCTCTTCTCTGAGTACCCTGAAGAGACAAATGGCCAATAGCCAATGATTTTTGGGTGTAAACTGATGCAGAGGATGCCAAGGCCAAAGTTGTGACCTGGCAACTTCAAGGTTGAAAAACAAAACAAAACCAACCAACCAACCAACCAACCAACCAAACAAACAAACAAAAAAAAAAAACCCAAAGCCACCCCCAAACCTCAGGCACTAAAAGCCATGTTTTTTAAAAACCACGACAGGTCCATTCATTGTCTGGAAATTTCCAGATCCATTTTTAAGGAAACACTGTCTGTGTACAAACAGGAGTTGCAATGTTTCGCAAAGTGGTAAGTTCCCAGCAACTGTAATTTGATATGATTCAGTTAACTAGTAACAAATTTGAGTCATGCAATTTTAAGGAAAACCAGCAAAGATAAACAAGACTTTTGTTTACAAAGTCATTGGCTTACTGACTGGCAATGAGAAATTTCCTACCCAAATGTAGATATTTTTGCATCTTGACATTATTTCATGACATTGTCATGTCAGCTAGATCAAATTGAGTGCTGCAGTAACAGTACACCAGAATATTGCCTAGCTGTCCAAAGGAATGGTTATTTTTAAATACAATGTCAATTTCACTACATTAATTGAATCAAATAAGGTTGAGGCTTGCCCTGAATTTAGCCCTAAAAATTATTAGGCAAGAAAGTTCTCTCGGTATTTAATTTTTACTTTTATCCTTGTTAAATCCCTTAATTAAATATAATATTAAATACAACATTAATTAAAGATTATTATGAAGGTTCAAGTAATACATTTAAATGCTTTAAAAGAGGGAGAAAAACAAAACAACAAGACAAGTTAGGCTTATAAATAGATTTCATATAAATTAAAAATTTAGCACTAAAAAAGTATCATCCTGAATGCACAAGGCATTTTTTCATGTTTGCTAGCACAAAAGTAAAGGTTAAGAGCTGTGGAGATGGTATATTCTATACAAAACATTGCATTAACCAAATCATTTTCATTTAGCAAAGTGACCAGTTTACCTAAGACCACTGCTTAGACAACTGCTATGACAAAGCAGGAGAACTCACTGCAGGAACAGAGCAGAAGTCCCATACTATGAAGAGACCCATAACACACCTGCAGCCAGGCTGCCCTGGCACCACACCCAGGGGATCAGCAGCATGAAGATTTCAAATGCATTTTTGCAGAAGCCTGGTCTATAAGCCAGGTGGGAGAGTGCAAAGCCCTGTGCAGGGGGCTGGGAGCAGCAGGGGCTGCTGCTGCTCCAGGGGGCAAGGCAGAAGGCAGCCAAGGTGAAGGAGTGGCACTGTCCTGCCTCCCCCAAGGAGGTCTCCTCAAAGCCCTGCTCCCTAGGTTCTGTAGGCTCAGTGTGTCTCAAAAATTAACGAGACATGAAATGAACGGGGCCTCCTAAAAATGGTTTGTTTATTAGTAATTGCACAGCTCCTACAGGCATAGCATTCAGAGGCTTCCCCTGTACAGGCAACAGCAGAAAGATCATCAGCAAGAAGAGCAGCAGGAGAGTGCTCTTATCTGTGCCTGTTCACACCAGTATTGTTCACACTGGTATTGTCCACTCACCTGCAACTAGGTGAGGTGAGGAAGCTGATTTCACCTACTTAAATTCAACAATCCCATAAAAAAAGCTTACTTTGTCCAGGAATCAAAGGTTTATGAAACAAAGCCAATGTAGGATCTGGGAATGACACTAAAAATTATACTCAAGCTGCACAATCAATGCTAAAGTCAATGCTGAAAACTGATTTGCAACAGTTCCCTCTAAGTCTGTAATGCATTTGCTTTTCTAAGCAGGGACAATTCTCAATTTTTGTTGCCAGACACAACAAGAAACTTGATGCCAATATCCTCACTTTGAGAGTATAGAACAATATCTCAAACGGGCAACTCAACCTGCTTATTCTGTAAAATACCACAGGCTGACACATTGATTTAAGACAGTTATGTTACCATTCCCATTGCACACTAGGAGAAGGTAGAAACCTGTTACAGTGTGGGTGACAACCATGCAGTTGTATTCACCAACCTTTACAGTAAGAAAAGGACAACAGTTTAGGCTGGTACCTTTGACAGAAATTTGTCAATGAATCTTCCCTTTGCATCGCCCCAAAACTTCAGATTCACCTTTAATATGACAGAGAACTGATGTGAAGCCCTATTTTACTGCATCCAGCTTTTCTACTTGGCTTTGCTAGACTTGGGTAAACTGCTTTTTGCCTTCTCTTGATCTCTCCAGGATGCAGCAGCCCTTGCCAAAAATAATTTTCCTTCACAATTCCCTTGCAGAGGTTTGGACTGTTTTAATGCTGTAGCATCACATATCCTTTTAATCCCTACCTACACATTTTAACATTTCAAACACATGATTATTTATAAGCAAAATGCCACCAGGGGTTTGGGAGGTAAAGTGGTTTAGTGGGGACTGAAACTGGGGAAGGGAGAGACGGGAGGGTGAGTCATCATTTGGTGTTTTTAATCCTTCACTCCTCCTCTATTGGGCTTTGTCATTAGCAGTAGCATTTACTCACTTTGAGCAGGGCCAAGACAGCAAACAAGTTCTCTGAATTTGAAAGGCAAACAATTCCAACTCCTAATTCAGCCATGCACGCCTGCTCCAGGCTGTTCAATCCCTTGAGACCCCTTTTTGTAGCCTAGCCTTTTCCCTCCTTTAAGTGCCAACTCATGGACAGCCTTTGGCTAGGGTTTTGTGCATTCCCACCTGCTCCTGCAAGAGGGAGAACAGACTGGCATGGAGTGACGCCATCCTCAAGTTTTGTGTTGCATTCAGGGCTGGGCATTGCCACACCAAATGGAGCAAACAGGTTACAAAAACTGTTTGCACAGACAAAGCAAGGCACTTGACAATCACCACCACTCCAACTAAAACACCATTTGGAAACAAGTTGCACTGCACACTGAAGGGGAGACAGCACTTGTTCAAAATCTCCTCTCCCTTTCAGTCGTTGCTCAATAGAGCAGCAGAAAATTTGTCCTCCAGCCCAATTATACCACTCTGCTGATGCTGGAACAAAAGGAGAGAGAGCCATGACAGAAATAACAAGATAACCTGCATCTCTAATGGAAGCAACAGCAGGAGGTAGAAGAATTAATTTCTGTCACACACCATTTTTCTTTCCACTTCAAGCACCCTCTCCCTCTCTAAAAACTCCTTCTATACATGTCCCCTGCAAAAAAGAAAAAAACATCTTTGAAGAATGATCCTCCCAAGACTACCTATAGCTCACACTTTTTTCAGTTCCACTGAGAAACAACTCTGCCTTAAGGAATGAGAGCTGGGCAGTGCAGGGACCTGAGCCCAGCCTGGGAATTGACAATATGTAGATTCCAGCTCTAGGCTTTTTAGGGCTACTTAAGTTTCGAAAAACTCTTTTAAGTGTGGATGCCTCAGGTTCAGCTTCCATACATACCCATGTTTCTGCACCAAAATACTTGCACTCAGTTTCAAAAGAGTGAGTACTCTGGAGTTCTAAGCATAATTTAGGACAACTAAGAATATGAAGAACCTTTGAGAATTAGACTACTTATTTCAGTAAATTAACTAGGTAGCAACTGTGAAAATGCTGATGTTAGACAGTATTTAGCTTCCTGGGCTATAAATGGATATAATTTTTACTTACCTGACAGGTGTGTCATGAGAATTAGCTAATATTGACACTTTGATCTTTAAAATGCTTTGCCAAGTATTAATTAAAGAAGGAACATTTTGCATTTAAAATACCAAGTATTTTGAAGTTGAATTTGTCTCCATCCCTCTCCTAAAATGGAAAAGAATCTACTGTTTGTTTTTCTACATATTCCCTAGGAGATAATTTCAGAGAAACATGAGAAAGAAGACTGACATGTGGGTCTGTGTTTCAAGGAGGAAGAAGGAACACCTCTAAATAAATAGCTGTGTTTTGTTGCAAGAATCTTCTCTCCTGTGGGTCTTCTAGCCAAACCTGTAGACTTAATCAATTGTTACTGGATTAGGGAGAAAAGTCACTCAACCCTCCAATAAACCACATTTTTATAACTAACCTACAATGGTTTTTTACAAGGCAAGTCTCACAGTGAAGTATGAGAAGTACATAACATGTTCCAGATATTCAAGTCTGCAACTACTGGTAAAGTGTGGCCTCATTTCTCTATACAGGGAAAGGTGCCAACATATGGGCAAAACTCTATTACAGTTTATCTGCAGCTAGAGATATGAAATATGTACAAAGCTGTGCAATGCTTTTGTTAGATGGGTCACCCTCTAGGCTTCTGCTAGAGAAAAAATGGAGAGCCAAGGCTTGCCTGTGGAGCCAGCTCTCTCCTAGTGACTCCATGCTTGATAAGGGCAGGATGAGGGCAGGATTTTCACCATGGGCACTCTCATTGCAAAGATCTAGCAGCAAAGGCATGACATTTGGCCTTTACATGACCCAGTGAATATAAACTCAGATTAGAGGGAAATAAAAGATTGTATTTGATAGCCTGTGAGAAAACAACAACATAAATAAGTGTGCTCTACACACCCTGGAGAGATCATTATGCAGGGCTTTCCTGTGGCTGTTACTGCTGGTGGTTACAGCCTGACCTGCTGTCACAGGCTACTCATGCTGGTAGTGCAGAGATGCAATTTCTCCTGGAGCTAAAGTATTCTCCTTAAAATTAGCCAAGCAACACAGGGAAGACCAAGGTGGAGAGAAAGAAAAAAGACAGGATGTAGGTACTGGGAGATGCCAGAAACCACATGCATGAAGACAGATGCAACCCATGTGTAGTGCCCTTGCATGCCCTTTAGGGCTTCAGTGTGACAGGACAGAAATTCTGTGGGACCATTTTGCAATGTCACATTCTTGCCCACAGCCCAAAGCGTGCAGAAAATATGGAACAATTTTCACCTGTTTTGGTGACTTAAATGTTATGGATCTAAAGAAGTGTCTTAGAGGTGATTCTTAGAAGGACTTAAGTCTGATTGAATGTCATGCATAGAATTAAAGTTCCTTATGTGACTCCTTCATGATAGTCTCTATAATGGGAGACTTCCCCTGTTTTCCTGCCTCATTTCATGCACAGCATAGACATTACTTAATGAACTAGTAACCCCTTAATATTTATTTTTCTCCTTATTATCAAGAGTGCCTCTATGCTTTATATACCTCATCCAAATGTTGCTGAGGATTATTTATAGCATTCACAATAGAGGAGCCAAGCTCTTAGAAACAATAATTAATTTTACAATAGCCAGCTGGATCCTGAAAATAAGATGGACATTTTTGAGGGGGACACTGGTTTTGAGAAAATATTTTATAATTCTAGAAGTCTAAAAAGCATCTCTGTAGACCTTCCAGGAGGAACGTGCCTACCAGCTAGCAGAGCTTAGTGGCAGCACATGACATGATGGGGTCCTCACCCTCCATAAGGGTGTTTGAATGAGGCTATTTAAGATGCCAGTGCACACATTTTACATAAGGAATACTGCTGAGAACAGTGAAAAAACACTCAGTGCTACATTAAGAACTCGTTCCTGGGATCACAGATTACAAAATGTGCAGCGAGAACCTAATTTTGGTATCTAATCAGGGCTGAGTGTTCTTCCCCTTATCCTGTGCACTCTCTTGCCTGTGCTCTACTTGATGGTGCCTGCTCCTGATTCCCCAAGGTACACACTCTCCTTCCTCCTCCTTGCAGTCGCTGCCTCAAGATTATTTTGATGTATCATCAGCATAATTCAACACAATTGGCTTTTCATCATCTTCAGTAGCCCGTCTTATGTTCTTCCTAGCCTTTCCTTATTTTTGAGTGGAACAAAACCCTCACTCTCTCCATTTCTTTTCGCCCCTTTGTGAGGTAAAGAAACAAAGCAAGCCAAAATTTCTGGGTTTATCCAGCATTCCAGCTTTGTCTTTAAACTATCTGAAAGGTCCAAATTTCATTGGATGAGATTGAGGAAGAGCAAGTTTGTTCCACCTTCTGGCTTTACAGGTAACCAAAGCCAAAATTCTACCAGTTATTCTGCCAAACCATTACAATGTATTCAAGCTCAAGTTTCAAATTTAATTTTGATTTTTGACTAAACCAAAAATTTTAATAAGTATTTCTCAATGTGCTACACATCAAAATGGATTATTATAAGAGCAGGTGCTGGATTTCACAGATTCAGGGCTCTACCTCCAGTTTGTGAGTGGCTGCAGGTAAAGCCACTGCTCCTCTTGGTTCCCATGAAGTCCTCTGATCCCTCCCTTCAGCTCTGCTGTCTTTGTGTATGAGAATATCTCCATAGCCACTTTTGAGATACAAAACTAAAAGTGTATATGAAAAAGTATTTTCTGCTCTCCACAAAAACTTGTTGATATGGTATTACTGCAAAAAGCCCAGCCAATGTGAGGCCAATTAATTTTTGAAAATGACTGATGTTTAGAAGGATAAATCTCTCATTTTAAGGTCAGATACCTGTAAGAGCCAGATCAAAAAGAAGGTTTACATTTAGGAGCTCAGATTGCACAAAATCAAAATATCAGAAATATAACATATACTAGAGATGATATTTATTTTTACATGAAGGACAAAATGCTAGCATCCATCTCTGCAGGATGCATTTAGTCCTTTGCCAGTTTCAGGATCAGCTAATAATCACATTGCCAATATTATACTCCTCAGCTTCCTGAAATACAGCTCTACTTCATGTCTTTTAGTTGTTTCCACATACATACATGAAATGACATTTTAACTGGGCAGATATCTTTTATAGCTCAACTGACACTCAAATTGTGCTCTCCTGCTAAACAGGCCCTTAAAAACTACAAAGAAGAAGCCGGCAATATTCTGCTTATTCCACAAAAAAAGGTAATTAAAGATAACCCTTCCCGAGTTTCCCAGAAGTAACAGCTGAAGATTGAGTGGTGAGAAAAATGTGAAAGCAACTGGCAAAAAACTTCTGCATGTACAAACTTGTCACACACATGGGATAATTCAGGAAGTGTCACTGGCCCGAACAGGGTCATTTGAAATGTATTTTTAGGATCTCAAGGCAGCTAAAGTTGTCTCAGTAAGTTACTTCAAACTGCATAGTTTTGCTCAATACACATTTTAAAGGACTTGATTTTATCCTTTATAAGCCTACATACATTTCAAACTGGGCCAGATACTAGTAGTGGAAAGAATCAAGGCACTGCCTAATCTGTAAATCTTCAATTTAGGTACAAAGTTGTCAAATCTGACGATCTTAATTTCAAGCAATCTTATATCAGTAGACAACTCTACATAAACCAGACAGCACTTTGCAATGCTATATGCAGCTCCTGCTGCTTTCAGTACTATTGGTCAGCCAGTAATTATTGAAGACAAGTTAGTAAAACCTGAAAGGCTAGAATTACAACTGTCCCAGCTTGTTAGGCATTTAAGACATAATCACTGTCCTCTTTAACATCTAAGTCATTAATTCTATACTTTATTCAGCATTTGGAAAGGCTTAGTTGCCTGCTTCCAAGCTCATCAGTCAGGCTCTGGGAAAAGGAAGGTGAGATCGTGGGAAAAATGTAATATGAACAAACCACTGGAACGGATCTGTGGTAGCTGGAAGTTCATGACTATTGCTGCCCTGCACATCAGAGCCACTCAGAGTCTCCTGGGGAATGACTTGCAGAGACACAGCTTTGCCTCACACACAAATATATACATACAAATACACATGTGCAGGCACACAGGGGGTTCACATTATTATGAAATACAGCTAAGGGAGGCAATTACTTTAAGAAAAATAATGGTGTATTCCCCAGCAAAGTAACAGTTTCAAGAGGTTCTAGAAAATGAACCAAAGCTCTTATTGTTAGAGAACTATTGACTCCAGGTTTGAAAAAGAGACCTCAAGTGAGCAATGATGCACTTAGCCTGGAACTTGCAGCTGCTGTATTTCACTCTAAATTGAATTGCCAATCCACGGTGCAATCTTTTTCTACTATAATCTCACATCTTCGGGGCAAGTATACCAAAAATTACTATATATGGGGTGCATTATTCCAAGTTAGACTGAATTCCTCTGGAAATGGAAAATACGTCTGCATTACTGAATTTAAGAATCCCTGTGGGTATTACATGGCAGCAGTGTTTTTTTATCTTTTTAAGGGTGCTTAGTGACAACTTCATGTCATTTTTCCTGCAAATAGTTCTTAAGCATGCAAGTGACTAGCAGCACATGGCCCATTAAAATAATTTAGGTATATATTAGCCTATAGACCCATATAATAGATATTCTATACTATATACACACATTCGCAGTGATCAGATCCTGCATTCTCACCATAATAAAAGTGGCTGCCAGTTTAGCATGATTTATAGTATTGCCAATGTCAATGGTTTGCAAACATAAATAATTGACACATGCTCTGAAATACTTACATTCACTTTTCCACTAAGTCTTCTTCACTATAATCAAGTTATTTTCCAGGACAGTTTAATCTTCTTACTAAATAAAAGAAGGCAACAATTAAAAATATATTCATATGCATTAAGCTATGTTCAATGACATTAAATTTATGAACTATAAAATATGATTTAAGATCATCTATAGTGTAATATAAACTTGTAATTTGTTTATATACAGTCAGTTTTATTACATTTTAAACACAACTTTATCACACTATAACTTTCCATCCTGAAGCTAAATGGGGCAATGTTCCCTATTTCAATAGCTGCTAGGATAGTAAATCAGGTGGACAGTTGCTCACAGATGTACAACTAATTACTGAAGAACTGAGAGCTAAACAGATGTATTACCCAAAAGAATGCCTAGAATTACAGATGTGTTATTGTATGACTTGGTAATCCTCTAGCCAGAGCTTGAACTTGCTCTGACCAGTGACAGTACTTGGTGCCTCCCCTGACCAAACATTTAATAATGGAAGAGAAGCAATGTCTGTCCCTTTAGGGAAGG
Organism: Calcarius lapponicus; assembly: GCA_039654755.1. Taxonomy (NCBI): domain Eukaryota; kingdom Metazoa; phylum Chordata; class Aves; order Passeriformes; family Fringillidae; genus Calcarius; species Calcarius lapponicus. The sequence continues at coordinate 426,929 of JBBFKN010000028.1, read as the reverse complement.
ATAAAATACCATCAAATATGTTTTAACATCACTGTATATGCCAAAAAGTGGTAACAAGGGTTCATGTAGATTGTTCAACATAAATGTGAAGATGACAACTGTCCTCAAAAAAATATCCCAAGCAATAGACATAGTGAGTGTTGTATGTTCCTTACACAGAGTTATTTCTCAGTTGCTTTTAGCAAAGCAAGCAAAGCACAATCAAACAGTTTGCAGCACAAGCCAACACATGTACTAAAAGACCACCACGTGGCACTTCCCAGGTAAGAGCCCAAACAACTGGCAAAACCACCACCTTCTCTCCAAAGCCATCTCATCTCAATGGAATATGACTTGTAGACTCACAAAACGCTGGCTTTCAGGGAAGTAAGACACAAACATCAGCAGGACTTTTATTTTCCCTTCATGTTTCTTGAGGATGTCCAGTCCTAAGCCAAACTTATTTTGCTAATGTTCCATGGAATTTAATTTTGTGTTCATACTCTATATGCAGTTGCTTTGGGAAGATGTTCTTTAAGACTATGTACGTTCATCTCTTTGCAGGGAAAAGCTGTATGAGGGAACAAACCTTACTGGGTACAGGATGAACACGTATGCTCAGCAAAATTGTGAGATGGGAGAAGAGCTGGTTGAGCACAGCTACATGATACAGCCTAACTGGAGAGTCTAGGATTGGGCTGAGGAAGGTCATATGAGGGAAGTGTAAAGTAAAGCAGCCGAGCCAAGAGACAGACAAAAAAATTAGACTGTAGGGCCAAGGTAAAGGGCAGATTTCTTTCTATGTTTTACCAACAACAGGAAAACCAGATCTGGCGCAATTTAAACATGTAAAGGAAAAGAAAATTCAGAAGTCAAAAGGAAGTACAAATGTGCACCATTATCATCCTGTTGACAGCCAAGAAGGAAGGAGGTGGAGGTAGTCAGCAAGGAAACAAGACTTGATCCTGCTGAGAAGTTTGCTTTATATATCCATGTTTTCTCTTTCCTTACAAGCATTTTTGCAAGCACTGCTGAACAGTAATTTAGGCACGTCTTGCACAGTTGGTTCCCCATCCAGCCTTGCAGATGCCAGAACTGAGGTGCATGGAAATTAGTATTTGGCTGAGCCTGGAAAAGTAATCAAATGCTATCAACCCTAACTGTTATGGCCAGCCAGCTATATCCCCAATAATAAAGGTATTATTAAAGGTATATTCTTTGCTAAAAATATCAGAAATTAGTTTATTGAGAAAACTGGTTCTGCCATAACCCAGGACCTGGCACAGAGTCATCTAACTACTTATGTGGCAGATCTCACATGGATACATCAGGCATTTCAGTCTGTAGTTCAACTGCGCCAGAGAATGATGCTACCAAATTGTATTCAATTTTCTGTGTTATAAAACTGGAAGCCTTTTTCATAAGAGGCTTGGGACACAAGCCAGAAATCTCGCTCACTGTCTCCCTATGTATTCAGACTGAGTCATCAGATTTTCCAGGTTTCTCCACTCAAATGGCACACTGCTTTGGATGGACACAGGTGGTACCATCTGCCACAAGGCTTCTTTGGTTTGTTTGGTTTTGTTTCTTCTTTCTACCTCCTGCTCATAGCACAGCAGCTCTTTTTCAGTATCTTACACTGGATCTGGTTTTTCATGGTATGGATTTGGCCAGTCAAATGGACTGCTTGCACTAAAGGAACTTCAATACATATCGTTAGCACAGGTCCTCTAACAGCTGGAGGCACTTGCAAAGTGACCTGAAGCAAGAAGTACATCAGCAACATAGAGAAATTGCTCTTTAAAGATGACAGAAACCATGAGCACAACAGAGCAAGTGGGTAGAGGGATGGTCACATAATCCAACTTCAGTCTAACAAGGCTAATCTTCCTGTTTTTTCTCTCTTCACTAGCTTGACAGAAAAAGTCCTGCCATGGATTACCTTGTGAATTAGGAATCAATCTTTTCTGAACTGCTTTTTGGAGAGGACTCCCTCTCCCCTCCATAACCCACAGAAGACAGCAAGAGATTAGACTACTTTTATCTGTTATCCTGTCTCAATCTGAACTAGCTTAATTGCTCCCACCTTTCACATGACAATATTTCTGCCTTTCAAATCAAAATACACCTTAGGGGGGAAAGGATGAAGACCACCTTGTATGGTCAATGACCCAGCAGAAACAGGACAACTGTGAACAACCTCCCCATCCTGCAAACGCCCTCTCCCTCATGAGGCAACTGCACCTCTGTGGTCAGGGTCAAGGTCTCAAATGCCATTATTTCAAATAGATGAGAAAATCAGGCTGATTGGTTGTATCCAAGTGCAAAATTTTGCAAGCAGGTAACATGCTGCCCTGGCACTGCAACTGCCAGGGAGATAATGGCTTCTGAAAGCAGCAAGGAACAAAGTGTGACACTTGTTCTGCAGTGCCTAAAGCTGATGCTGCTGTAACTACAGATAAGAACATATTGAGTTCTTTTTTTTCTTTTTTAATATTTGCTTCTAGAGCTAAAAACAGATCATAAACCACTTTTCTTTGAGGAAGGATCTTGTTTGTTTGTTAAAAAGGGCAAGAACTGGGTCAGGGATGGAAAGCTGGGCTATCCAGTTCCCAGACACAAACCTAATTCCCCTGAGCCTTCAGCTATATGGAACATATGGAGCAGATACTTTTCATATAGACTTTTACATGCCCATGGAACTTTTATCTGGCTGTTGAGCTAACAAGCACAGCACCCTTGATAGGATGGAGCACATAGGATAAAACTACATACTGCTTTTTGAGCTTGATTTTGAGAATGGATCTTCATATTTCAGTGAAGACATTACAGTACTGAGATCATGTCCACATGGAAACAGGATATAGAATTTAATATTAAAATCTTTATGGTGAGATCAGATGTCAACATAATACTCTAAACATTGCAGTGTATTTAGATCTCTAATTAACTCAGAATCACACAATATCTGGCCAATGCGTTATCTTCCCTCACCTCTAGGTCATCTCTATTCTGGCCTCTCCACCTCCTTGACCACAGACACCAGATTTCACTTCTAGCACAGGAGCTCTTGAGTTTTATTACTGATTTCCTATCTCCTCTGCTTGGCTCACTGCTATTCTCTTGGCTGGCTCTAGACAGCACTTTATCAGAATGTAAGGACACTGACTTTTTTTTCTGAAGCCTCCCCCTTTCTTTTGAGAGCAAATGGAGCCAAGGCCAGCCAGCATGACACACCCTCTCCAGGCAAGGGATCTATTTGTACAACCTGGTGGTCTCCCAGCAATGCAAGATGCTCCCTGGGTCAGGAGCATCACCCAGCACGGGACACAGGAGACAGACCAGCGTTACAGCAGAACAATGTTTACTCTTAGTTTTCCAGGAATTCAACATAATCCTGCATAGCCAAGTTTTCAAACTACCCTGGTTTCATCCAGGACAGAGTTCATTTTTTTGCAGTAGCTGTGAGGGGACAGAGCTTGGAGCTGTGTGGGTATGTCTAGGTTGTTATTCTATATCATCCACATAATCACTGGTGGGGGCAGGGAGGGGTGTGGAAATAAAGGACTCTTATTCTAGGATGAAAAGTGTGGCTTTGGGTCACACACAAGAGTGGCAGGTTGGCCGCTGTTAATTTTCTCAGGTTGCACCACCTCAGGCTGGCTTGTGAGCACTTGTTTCCATGTAAATCACCCTCTTTTTGTATACTTTTACTATTAAATTGCTGCTCTGACTGTTCATTTTTGTATCACATTGCTGTTTCCAGTAAATTGTTTCTTATCTCAACCTGTAATTTCCCCCTTTTTATGTCTCCAATTCTCAACTCCACCCCTGGAGTGGGAAGGGGAAAGAAAGCAGGGTGAGTAAGTGAGTGGTTGGTTTGGGAAGAGTCTTGGGAATATGGGGGGCACTTATTTGAGGAATGCTGTTCCATTTATAAACCATGACATCCAGAATTAAAAATTAACCAAAGATCACAAGTTCAGTTTTCCTTTCACTTTCCTACTCCTTTGAAGTCCTAAAACACTATTTCTGTTTCCCTCTGTTCTCAATTCTCATGTAGTCCTCTTTTTCTTTAATCCTTTGGCCTCTGTGGGACAGGGAAGAGAAGAGGCAAAGAAACATATGGGAAAATGAAGCAGACTGCCATCTGTGTTTGTGCTGACCCTAAAAACCAATATAAACACAGACCAGTTAGACTAGCTCACATTCACCAGCAGTTTTCCAAGTACTGAAGTAGCCCAATAATTTCAAAATACCTGTAAGCACTTCACTGACAAGAATTATAAGGAATCCTGCATTATGCTGGTGTTATGCAGACTTACAGGTAGCTCTGTGCTTGCCATGAAATATTCTACAGCTGCTGCTTTGGTTTAAAACAACCCCAGCAACACCAACCATCCCCTCCACACAGCACAGTTGTTAACTATTAACTGAAGAACACAAAAATTCACCAAAACTGTTCTACAACCATTACTGTTCAATCAAGGTAAATGGTGCAACATCCAAGAACACTGCTCCAGAGCCTCATACCTCAAAAAAGAAAATCAGAATCTGTTATATTACATTCTCCCCTTCATCTTTGTGTCACTGAAGGCATTCCACTGGCAGTTTTACTTCTGACAGCACGATTTTCAATCAGTCTGCTCTTGCCTGGATTTGAAATAGGATACTACATGAAATTGGATCCTGGTAGTCTCAAACATGCCCAGGCTTGCAGAGGAGGTAAAACAAAAAGAAGGTGTTTTTTTTTTTTGAAACAGAGGGTGCTAGTAAAACTGATTTTAAAGTGCCACTTCATTTCTCTCAACTGGAAGTAATATATTACCTCTATAAAGTCTTTTATACTAAGTTCTTGAAATTCTTTATTTACACAAAGCCATTGGTGCTCACCTCACCTTAGAAATACACATTTTAATAGTCAACCAAAGTGATACAAACCACCAAAGTAAATAAGACTACTTTAAAATGGGCTTCACTACTTTTCCCCATGTATCTGCCAAGCTAGTGCCGACTCCTGCAGTCTCTTTCATCAAATACTCAGTACTCACACAAGAATTTGAAGTTTACTCCTTGAATTACAGAATGCAGCCTGCCTTACTGGAGAAAGGAGCAGGCATGACAGTGTGAGGGTGAAAAATGAGAGGAAAAAATGCAAAGTGTAGGAAGGTAAAAAGGAGCAAAGATTGTTAAATGGAGAATGAGGCATGCATAAGAGAATAAGAGACACAAGGAGTCAGCAGCAAATAATGGTGTGGAAAACAAGAGGAAAGACACAGCAGAATGAAAAGTTTATCTGAGCACTGTAGGGCTTTAAATGCATTTGTATGGCATTGAACAGAGAAGAAAATACAGAAGGAAGTGATGTGAATTTTATTTTAAATTTTATTTAAAAAGTAAAAATCACCCCACGTTCACTCCTTTGTCATCCTGAACTGAGATGTCCATTCCTCTGAAGTGGGGTATGAAAGGATGTAAGGACTACTGGTATGATGAGCCAAGCAAGCCTCACCTGAGACCAGCTGGATGGATCAGTGAAGTTTCCAGTGTCTTCTTTTATAGTGACTGATTTCTCCCATGATAGCCCATTGCACTGCAAATTTAATTCTTTTGTTTGTTTCTAAAAGTGGAAAAAGGAGCCACTACAAAGCCTGGTTGGAAACTTGAGTGAAATTTCATCTTCCCCACTGAGAAATGTATAAAAATCACAACCTTCTCATTAATACAACAGTGGCCTGGCTGTGCCTTTTGCTGAACAGATCAGAAAGCATCCCAGCAATCCAAAGTTATAACAGCAGGAATGTCTCATTTGTCCATCAAATCCAATGAACAAGGTGAATTTCAGCCTAATTCAAGCAATATAAGAACACTTTCCTCCTTTAAATCAGGCAGAAGGGCTCTTCTCATCTTCAGCACCTCTCAGAGAATCAGCCTGATTCCCTCCACACTCTCCCTTGCTTTCTCTGTGAGCTGTCTTCCTAATCTGGAATCCTTCAGAGCTGGGAACTGGACCCCCTGCCTTGTTTCCCATCATCTGCACTGATTTATGTCAGCAGGCCAGGCCAGCTGGCTGCCTGCACACCCAAAGAGCCCGTACACCCTGACACTGCTCACTTAAGAGAAAAACAAAAAAACCCCAAACAGCCCCAAAAATCCCAACAGCCTAACGTGGCTTTGCCTGCCAGGTTAAACCTTGGTCTCTCCGTGTGAGCCTCATCTCCTGCTGCTGCTGGCCGGGACACGGCCCTGGCTGGGGCGGCTCTGCTGGGGCTGAGCCCTCTTCTGCAAATGCTTCTAAGCTATTTCCAGGCTGGGGAAGGGTACAGGCTACTGTTTCCAGTTCACTAGGAAAGATACATATGTTGACACTTTTTTAAAAAAGAAACCATTCCAAGCAGCGATAGGAGCTGGCTCGGGCAGATACTGTCCTATCTGGCAGAGCAAGTCCCAGCAGGTTCTGTAATCGCCGGCTCTGCAAACACTGATTTCCCCCCACCCCTCCACGGGACATTAACTTGCCCCGTGCTCCTGAGCAGAGGATGAACACATCTGAAACTACTGACAGGGAATGGCTGGGCAAAACCAGCTTTTGAATTTTTTTTTTTCTTTTTATTTTTTTTTTTCTTTGTGGTTGTTGTTTTTTGGGGTTTTTTTTTAGTTGTTGGTGGGTTTTTTGGTTTTTTTGTGTTGTTTTTTTGGTTTTTTTGGTTTTTTTTCCAATTTGTTTTTGTTTTTTTTTTTTTTTTTTTTTCTTTTTTTAGGAGTGGTTCTTGTTGGTGTTCCCCTCCCCCCAATAGAACTTCTGTCCTTCATGCTTATATGGGGCATGAGCTACAGTAATAAGAGCTTACATGGGGCATGAGCTACAGTAATAAGAGCTTACATGGGGCATGAGCTACAGGAATAAGAGCTTGTTCAGTTCAAGCATCTTTTTTTTTTTTTTTCCGCCAGCAGAGCAAACCGCGTCTGGATGCACACGAAGGGAAAGGCAATATTTATAAAGGAAGTTCCCACACTTCCTCTTCAAACAAATCACTTCTGGCTGGTTTTGCAATTACAGACCTACCGTGAAAAGGGGGTGGAGGAATAAAAAAACATTGGGTATACTATTTCCTTTTAAAGTCACTTGCTCCTGGAAATCAAGCTTCCAGAGAGGAAGGAGTTAAGCACTCAGGACAAGCTGTCAAGTTTTCAGTAACTAATTTACTCTTCCTGTAGGCCTGGAGGAAATCCACAGCTGCCACAAATATTCCTTGCTCATTTCAATACTACTCGTTGTGAAATGGATTTTAATGGCCAAGCAAAGCCATCCAAACCGCAGATGTAATTAAAGCCACTGAAACCGGCTCCACAGAAGGCTGGGAAGTGCCCCGTGCCCCACCTGGGGGCAGATGCCGTGGTACAGGCTGGCAGGGTGGCAGTGACACCAGGACACCTCATCCTTGGCACAGCAGACAGGGCTGCTGCTGACAGGGTGAGCAGGAGGGCAGCAGGGCTCACAGCAAAGGTGCAGCAGGCGATGGACAGGGACCAGGGGCTCGCTGCAGCTGGGACTGGCTGTGCCTGTGCTGCCAGTGATCAGTGCCTCTGCAGGGCAGCGCTGCATCCAGCTGCAAGCACTTGCTCTCACCCAGTTCTCATCCCTGCTCCCTGGGTTATAAAGCTCTGCCACCCCAAACCCATTTGTCTGCAGTGCTAAAAACCTCTTCATCCACGGGCAAACTGTATTTGACAAGCTAATTTCCCTCCACACAGAGTGGCTAAAGTCTGCAACACTAGCATAGGAAGTAAAGATTTTTCTGACAATTCACAATAAATCATCTTCCTATTTGAATTGACATACCTTAATTTCTTCTGCAGTGAGTCAAACTACTGGTTTACCCAAAAGGTTGGTAGTCCCCTGGTATTGAAATCTGTATTAGATCCATACCCAGCAAAGGAAAAAATAAAAGTTTTCCCGAAACTCTTATCCAAAGCGTGGGAGGATGGAAAATAAGATCAGCATACCTTGCTGAAAATAGTTCTTGAGATAAAAGATATGATTGCTCTGGCACTAACCTCCTTCCTCCTTCCCTCCCCTCCTCAGTCACAGTGAGGTGCAAATGCCTTAGGAAACTCCCTGCCCCTACTACACACTTTTTTCATGTTTAATCTTAGGTTAGAACACAATTGGATTTGGGCTTGATTAACCTCTCATGCAAAAAAATTCCCACACCTTTCAGTTACTAATTTCATTTGATAACAGCTGCAGAAAACTTGCTCCATATTTGTGAAGTTAAATCACTGCCAAATTCTGTTTTCTGGTGCCAGCTGCTCAGAATAAAGCTAAAAAGCTTTCCAAAACAATTATATTTAAATTATTAATTAATACTACTTGGAATATTATGACTAAAATCAATTAGTTTATGCAAAGGTATCTACAATCCTGAAACATAGTAACAGTGAAAGAGGTTCTTTAGTTGGTGAATAATTAATACAGCTTTTCATTTGTTTCACCTCATATGCCAAGTAAGACAAAAGGAAAGCCATTAATGCAAGTGGATCACAAAGGTAACAACAGTGATCATTACACATTTATAGCCAATTAACTGTTTAGGTGAAAAGTTTGCAGGACCAAAAATACTTCTGCAATATCAGATCCAGAACAAACTAAAGTATAGTTTTGACTTTCTGGATGAAACAACAAAGGTAAGAAAAGCAGAGCTGCCTCCTCAGCTTGTTTGCTGTAGGTAAGCAGGAAGATCTGTCATCAGCTGTAAGAAGTTAGGTCCTCTGAAACCTCTGTCTTCAGGCTCATAAGATCCATCAAAGTGGCTTCCCACTTCTGGAAGCAAAACACCATTGTTTGGCCAATTACCTCCACATTTTTTACCACGAAGGCATGTGACTTTATACCCACATACATACTGTTTCCTCTCAGACACCAAAAGAAGCATTTTTGTAGTCTGACATGCTCCAGGTTTCTTGGCAAAGCACAACTCTTTTTAAAAAGTGTGTTTTGGTAAACAGTGTGCAGATTTCCTGGGGATTACCAGAACTACATACCTCTTGTTAAAATATGCTTCCGTGACATGAGGTGATGTCAACGGAAGAACAGCATAAATCATTATTTGCTGCAAAACGAAAAGCTTAGCACGTGTTAATTTACAGCATTCCTTAACTCGATTACGTGGCTAGGAATCAGCAAGCAGTTGCCATTATGCCAGTGGTCTGACACTACCCCACTTTCATCCTATTTAACCATTAAATTTTTACACAATTAAAAAAAAAAAAAGTTGGATTTGTACATGTTTGTTTTTATTATTTTCAAAATTACTCAGAGTATGTCTCCAGAGAAATGTTAGAGATTAAAAAAGTATCTCAGTGGGAGAACATTCATTGCTGTTTAAATGCTGAATTACAGGAGAGCACTGAGAAATGACGTAGGTGTTTGATCAAAGGGTTTCCTGTGTGCCCAGTTAACAGCTCCTCTGTGTGAGGCAACAATAGGGATATTTTCACACTGTGCAAACATTAACTTGGCGACATTTCTGCGTCCAAACTGGAGGCTCACCTGCTTCCCTCAATACACACCATACCTTGTCCTTCCTTGTTACATTACTCCTGCTGCCCTTTTCTTTGTGCTTTTCCCCATAGCCTCTTTTATATCCCACCAGCTGAAAACAGAGCCAGCAACATTAGACTTGAAGTTCCTACCTCCTGACATAAGCAGACTCAAAAATGTAGACAGAACAAGCTGTCCCATTTCTGCATTATCTGTGCACTGATTTCAGAATCTAAAACCCTTTTGCTCACGAATGAGAAATGATGTGGCTTCCTTCATGATAAACTTTCCCCAAACAAAGCTTACCCAGCTGTGACACAAAGCCTGCCTTGCCTTGCCTGGGACTGTCTTGTGCATGGAAAAAAAATCCATGAGGCTCATCTTCACCTGCCTCTTAGGATACTGGAAATGAAGGATTTTCCATTCTATGAGTGACCTGCTTTCCTTGCAGCACCCCTCCTTACTGGGTCAAAACTTTTACACTCTTCCTAATTCCATGCCTGCAACAAATATGCACTGCCACCAACCCGTTAGCACATACTTTTCATATCTTTCAAACAGATGGTAGTTTGGGGGTGAATTACACTTGGTTTCACAGCTAGCCCAATCCCAGGCACCGTGTCATCACCACAGACAAGAGCCCACAGATCTGCTTCATTTGGCTATAGAGGTTTGCTCCATCTTTGCATTGATAAAGTGCTTAATGGAAAAGACTGTGGCTTAAATATTCCCCAGACCAGGAAGAGTTTTTAAGAAGCAGCACTAGCTCACTCCACTTAAAGGGAAAAATGGTCTTTTGGCTGAGAGATGCCCTCTATTCTGCTGTGTTTGGGTCCCTGTGGCTACAGAGCTGCATGGAGGATGTGTGAATTGAAAGTGATGTTAGAAAGGCAATGCCATGGTCTTTCTGGCATGAAACCTATTTCGTACCCTGTGCTGAAAGAGCTCTTGAGATATTATGGTCTGGGACATCCTGTGCTATGCCCATGGCCATAAACTGGCCAGTTTTGATTTCTGGGTCTCAGAAATAGCCATAGAACTAGAAACAAATTGTTTTGCCTCTACTTACAGAATGTTATAGTGAAATGAAATCCTGAGTGAACGTGATGATTTTTCCCCTCTCTGTAAAGAAGTTGCAGTTTTTCTCAGTATTTCCTCTCTATAGAAACACTGTGCTAAGGAACCACTTGCACTGTAGGACCCCAAGCACCCCATGGCAAAGCTGTCTCTAATTGGCATGCCTATCTGCCCATCTCACCCAACAAAAGAAAGCATTAATCCACATCTTCAAGAATTCAATAGTCATTTAAGCAGAAGGTCAGGTACCTAATGGGCTGTCAAGTTCAGGCTGTCTGTCTCTCTGTCTTCCTGGCTTCCCAAGCCTTGACTGAAGGTCCTCAAGAGCTGGGTGCTTTATTTTCCTGCCAGAGCACTATGAAGGCTAGAGCACAAGTGACTGCTTTGCAAATTTAAGTTGGGATGACATATTCTGGCTTCATTGAAAGAGAGAGGGGGGAAAAAAAAGCAGCCAGGTACAGAGCAAGGCCTGATAAGTATACTAAGGATGCTGTTTGTCCTGTATTACTGGCATACTTCAATAGAATCTGAATATCCATTCAGTAGTCTGAATCGGGCTTTTTGACCTGAACCTTATTATGACTGCTGCACTTTTAGAATACCTCACAGCAAGGATAACTGCGTAAACACTGTGTGACACCAAGTGCTATTAAATATTATATAGATCATATATATATATATATAAAAATATATATAATACACACTAATTTTTTAGTAGCGCTAAAGGTAGAGAGCATGATTGTACACATTTCCCAGGTCTTTTTCAGTGCCATGAGTTATGGAGCGAGCTTGACGCCTACAGTCTGGAATGCAGAAACATTGCTACAGCTCCCAGCAATTTCCAGGAGGTACACAAAGAGGAGGGAGCCCCTTCCAGATTCTCTGGGACACAGCCCACTGCACATACTTGCTTTTGAACAGCCTTGTAAAACCAAAACATTTTTTTCCAAACAGATCACAGGTCACGTAAGCTTCCCAAGGGATATATTGGTTACAGATGTTTTCATGTAATAAAATATTCCACTCAACTGCAGTATTTCTAACTGATAATGCTAAAACTAAATTACCCTTGTCTAATGGTTATGTCCCCAATGTACTCCTTACCATGGTAAACACTGGTTCATTTGTTACCATTTAGCCACATAAAATAATTTTTTTTTAATATGAGCATGCCACAAAGATAATGTATTTCAAGTTTGCAAGAACTACTTGAACTTTTCAATAATATATACTTAAAATTCACTATTTTTGCATATTTCCAGAATAAATTATACCTCTAAGTTTCAGCATTATCATATAAATTTGCATTTAAAAGTTATCTCATTCTTTAAACATGAGTGAGTCTAATAATTTTCCAATATTTATTCTTGAACTTGGAATATTTAAGAAAAATCACTCGATTGTCTGAATGGTATAATACTAATAATGAAACATTCAATTTGATGTCCTCCTGGCAGACTTGTTAGGAAAGGTCATTGGGATGGTATGTCTAAAATGATGAAGCAGTTCAAAATAAAAAAAAAATTAAAAAAGGAAAATGGGAGAAGGAGATAATTGTCTCTATTCAAAATACACTTACAATGTGTTACTAACAAGGATGGCTATGAAGAAGGAAGAAAAAAAAAATTTGAAAGTAGTTTTTGACCATAACGAGGAGCCTCCCTCAAACAAGAGAAGCTCATGCAGTTGGATGGGACTGCATCTCTATCTATGAAAACTACCACCTCAGCATTTTTATGTAAAAGATTAAATTCATTAGGCTTGAGATAGCTATTCATCATTGGTCTCCTTTTTGGATCATCAAGATACTTATGCCTGGATTTCAAATACAGACATTAAGAGCAAAAGAACAAAGTGACTCTTGATGTCCTATAACTGTTCCATGTTGCCACTTCACAGACAAAGTCAAGCTAGTCTAATTACATTTCAGTAAGACTGGAAACAGCAGGTGCAGAGTACCCTCCGTGGAGGGAAGCATAAGCCACTTAGCACTACTGGTGTTATATCAAAAGTAGAACCTGTCTATTTTTAAGAAAATGTGTGAGTTAGTAAAAATTGGAAGTAGGCTGTCTACACTCGATTAAAGAAAAGGAATTCTTCTTCAAACTTCACAATGCCAAAATCCAGTTATTCACTGCTTTAATGCTAATGTTCCTTTCTGAGCTAAATGTATCATCACCAAGCTTGATAAGCAATTTTTGCAGTTATCCAATTCAAATGCATGCTTGTGCTTGGCAAAGAAAAAAATCACTTTGTATTATTGCAGTGGTCAGAAGCACTCTTCAATGATGTGCTATAGGGGGAAAATGTGGGAGCATTTCCCTCCACTCCCCCATCCCAACTGAAAGGATAATTCAATCTGCAGCAAATCACTTGAGAAAAATTTAATTCAGATTGATGGAAATGCTTTCTAAACAAAACATAGCTGAACCTGACCTGAATATAGTGTTTGGAAGAGGAGGACTTTGTTTTGGTTCCAAGCAACATGCCAAGAAAACTTTACTCAGCTGACATTTTTACCATAGTCCTGCTTATCTGCCTATCACTCTCCTTCTCATCATCATATTTGATTAACTGTGAATTTATTCTGAGGCTGATGCAGCAATTAAGATTGCTCCCATGTACAGGAGGCAACAATGGTTCTCTGATAGCTCCAGGATTTGGGAAGGAGGTTATGCAGCACATGAAATGCAAAGCAACAGCCCTGTTCTGTGGCTCAAGATAACATCCAGGATAGGAACAAAGCAGTGCTTTGTGACAAGTCATTTGCTTTCTGAAAAAAGTACAATCCAGTTTTTCTAAGCAGATGCTCTCACACAGAGAACAGAAGCCTGATCTGATGATATTTGAATTTTTAAACAGATTTAACAGTTTTTAGTGGTATGACTAAACAGCAGTAAGAGCAGTGATTTTTGTGCAGCAGTGACTTCAAAACACATGAGTCTTGGGAACTCAAGCACTCCTTTCCTCTTCCCTTAAAGAGCCTTTAGCATGGTAATCTGGCCTAATGGGAAAAGGACCAGCTTTCTGGAATCAAAATCACCTGGATGCAGAAGAGGCCCTGATCTGCCAGCACTGTCCCCAGGAGCTGTGTTCCTGTTGAGCAGCAGAATGCTGCCCATCGAGCACTGCCTGTCACAGTACCTTCCATAAGCTCTTCTTTTCTCTTGTTGTTTTTGCTGGCTGCCACAAAAACCCTCAGCTAGTTGACATTACACCCTGGGCAGAAAATCTCTATTTATTTGGAGTGCATGGATAATGTGAGTAGCGGAAAAGAGCACAAATAAAACAACCTAGAAGCTCATCTATGGGATGGGATGTGAGCAAAGCAAAACTCATGAGTTCTGCAACTCCTGACTCACTTATGAACATACAGCTTGCAGGATGAAAAGTTATTATTCTAAATCAATTTTCTGGTATGTTTTGTGATATCTTTTTCTTGCGATAGTTGTTAAGAACAGCACCCAGAATGCATAGTTAAGATGTCCAATAGTGTCATTTGTCTGTTTCTCATCTTCCTCCCTTCCCCAGCTCCTTTACCTATGCAGTCAATACCGTATTCAAAAGCACACAGTAGTTCCCCTGAACTATTTTTTTTTTCATTTTCAAATAAATGCCGATTAACTCACCCTTTAAACTATTGTATGCAGCAAAATGCTCCAATTAAAAATGGAATGTCTATGAATTGAAGCCCAAAGATTCTGTAAAGGCAAGTTTCACGAATCCTAAAAATAGAAATGCATTCATAATTTTTTCCTCACTTTAATTAGGCTTTTTTTCCCTGGCTTGAATTTAAATATCCCTCTGCAGTATCTTCAACTGCATTGCAGTAGTAGGAACTCTGCACACAACACAAGAGCCACAAGATGAAAGATTATTTGCCTTTTCCATTCTTTCTCTGAAAGCCGAGTGTGAAATGGAGGAATGCATCCCACAGAACAGAAGTGTTGCAGTTAAATAGAGGAAACTTTAGAAAATGAGACTCCCAGAACCAAATGAAACTTGTGGTTGATTTGCGTATAGACAGATACACAGTCCTTGTCTAATCTATAGTCTCAGGTGATGTGGGAGCAAACAGCACTGTGGCGGTCAAGGTGAAGGTGATGTAACTAATGGTACAGCAGCCAGACTAAGGGCAGGTCAGTTCAAAGTAAGCTGAAAAATATGCTCTGTGTAGCTCTTTGAATGACATTACTTATAGCAGGCACAGAATGCAAGGTCATGCTTCCTCAGACACAGGTTAAACTTGCAGTGTGGTGAACTAATCTGGAAAGCAGTGACTTGAAGGATGACTTCAGGGCCACGGTGAGCCACAGCTAAATCTCTGGCAGGGATGCAGTGGCTAAGATGATGAATGAGATCTTTCAATACCTGAGCTAGGGGAAGACACAAAGCAGAAAACATCATTGTAGCACTTCAGAGGAGCATTGCTGGGGGCAGACAAAGTTGAGGTTATCCAGGTCAACTGGGCAGTAAGCAAAACAATGCTAAGCAGCAGTCACAGACCCCTGCCTGCTTTGCCTATGCCGGAGCCGAGCTTCCTCCTGCTACTGCTGGAAGGATTTCTCCATTGAAAAATGGAGCTCTGAGATAAAATTCAGGCCAAAAAAAAAAAATGAGGGAGAAGTGTTAGAAATGAATGCAATTAAGTCACTGGAACCTTTCACATTTGCATGAAGTAAATTTGCCATCACCTAAAGTCATTAAAAATGAAAAAAAGTGAAGGATGACTTTTTAAATTGGTATTATCTAGCTCAGGCAGAACTTTCAGGCTAAGTGGTGAATTTGTACAAGAGTATAATACTACTAGAGGAACACTATGTTATAAAACTAGAGGAACACTATGTTATAAAACCTATGAGCACATATTTATTTCTTGAGTGGGCCTATGAAATCCAGGTTTTTTCTTTATCTGCTTTAAATGGATGCACCAGTTTTGCTGAACCCAATCTGAACTTCTAACTTGAGCATTCTGCTGTAGATGTGATACATAGCCATTTTCTTTCTCTTCAGATACTGCAAAGAAGCAACTCAAATACCCAAGACTGAGTGCAAGTGAATGCAGTGAATCTGAAGGCAAGATGCACCTGTAAGCTTTCAGGCAGCTCCTCTAATCCTGGAGTCTGAAAGCACTGGCATACTTTCAAGGGGCATTTGTAAACCACCTTGGATTGTTCCAGCATGTGGGATTAGATGGAGGGCAGGGACTTACCACCTAGAGCTCCTTAACCCTGGCTAACCCAGTTATGCTAAGCAGGACAGTATGAGAGTACTACTTAAATACTATTAAAGTACTTTTTGGCCACAAGGCAAATAGTTTCACCAGGACTGTGACAAGAAGAATTGGGCAAAGCAAGATAGCCTAGATATGTCCAGGTTTAATATAGTTAAATTTTATACCTTTGAAATCCATTGTAAGAGTATTATACACTTGAGTTTAATAAAAGAATTAACATCCAAGAAGTGATATTGTGCAACAACAGCATTTCCTAGCAATCAGTGAGCTTTAGGAATGATGCAGTTGTGTGGTCAGGAGACAGACTTAAAAAAGACACATTCCCTCCTCCAGTTCAGCTCCTCTGATCAATTGTTTACAAATCCATAGTCCTTTTTCTCTCTACCACCATGAGAGGTATTTACTGTTTTTATGATCTCAGAATGGAAAAATATTAATCTGAAACAGCAGCAGCTATTGCTTTTTCTTCTCAAATCTGTGTGGCATTAAGTATAATTACATAAATAACTGGAATGGCAGAAACAGACAATTACTGGCTTTGTATTGGTATTGGCAAGGATTATACTGTTTTTATCATGTCTCTCAAATAATGGGTATCTTCCAAGTCTACTGTCAAGAATACTGCTTGCTGCTTTAATGCTGATATGAAAATAATATTGTAAAAATATTGAAAGGGTCTTTCCACATACTTTCCGCCAAGAAAGTCTACTTAAATAAAAGATTTAACCTGCTATTGACCTAAAACCTAGTTGCATAAACGTTTTAAAAATTATTATCCATCCTGAGTAGATAAAAGTAATCTAGCAAAGTCAAGGATAACATAGCAAGTCCCTTAATGACAGCTGCATTCTCTGCAGTCTCTATTAGCATATGTTCTTTCTACTGGCAAAGCAGATTTAAATGAACTATAAGAACACATGTATGTGATAGCTCTTCCTCTTTGTAAAGGACTGGAAAGAGACAGATACATATAAAGGAAGAGTGAAAACCTGCAAAGAGCTCTTACAAGAAGAACCTCAACTACTTTTGCCCCGTTTTTTCATTATAAACATTGCTATACCTTCTTTTAAAAACAGTAATAAAAATTAGAGACACCACAAGAAAGCTAAATATAGAGGTTGTGTCTACCTATACCTGAGCTACCATCATCCCGAAGTCAATAAGGATGAGTGCATACAGCATTTGCTCCAGTTTGCTGAACAAATGCTCAGAACCAGCTAAGATAATTAATTGGGTGTAGTTCATCCAGTATGCACTGGAGATACAAAGCACTACAGGCACTCCAGTGTGAGCAAAGAGGACAGTGTGCTTATCAAGCTTAGAAAAGGCTATCTCAGGAAAGCAGGCAGTGGCTTCACCTACTAAGAAGTCCCCTATTTTTAATATCCTGTGCTAGCTGGCATTGTAAGAGACTGCTCCACTCCAGGGTGTGTAATGAGAAGAGTCTCTCGAGCATCTCAACTTTCCTCCCCTGCAATCAAGGCAGAGATGCCAGATGCAAGTTTGGAAGTCTTCAGCATTTTGTCTGACAGCATAAATGTTATGTTTTTTCATGAACAGCAGTCATCTGGTCTGCTGCATGCTTTCACCACCTGCTCATATCAGGCACATAGGAAGGGATGATTGTGCTTCAGTGACCAAGCTGGCAAGTATCTAAAGCTTCAGCTGCTACAGGATCACCCAAACCTTTGGGTTTGTAGTTGTTTTTTATAAACAGATCACAATTCTAGCATTCCCTTTCCTCACTTTAAGGAAACATCACCTTTTCTACAGATTCAAACAGCAGCCATGCGGTCCACAGCAGCATGCTGGAAATGGTTAAGATGCTGCTAACATTGTCCATGCAACTTCAAAGGGATGCAGCTGCCCCAGGAGGTGTTTCCTGGCCATATACCTGACCATATGCTGCAGCACCAAAGACCATATTTTCCATACATGCAGATCTTTATCCCTTCTACTTCCTTTGGGACTGGTCTGTTTGTTTTTTTCTGAAATCATTACTAAATTAATAATCTCACAGCCACACATATTTCCACTTCCTGAAGTGTTGAAAGAAAAAAAACAAACGAGCTCTTGATATTTCTGTCAATAAAGACAGACTCAGGATCAAAGAAATGAAAATGCTAATTATGGTGCACTCTGTAACACCTCTCTCCCAAGCCAAGTGCTCTGATTAAGTTAACCATCGTGCTAATTATAACACTGTTTAGCACAGCTGGGGCCAAAGAAAAGCCATCTTCTACCAGAGCATGGTTGCTGGCCTCAGAATGAGATCAAGCATTTGTATACTGTAATAGAAACTTGCCTATAACTCACTGAATAATAAATTTTAAATATTCAAAACCATATTCAGTTTATTTTATCATTTAAAAAATAGTGGACATTTAAAAAAATTGATCTGGTTTATTTTTTGACATGAAAATATGCTGGAGTTAGAAGCTTATTGCACAGGAATTGAGTCACTGTCTCCTAAGGGAACACACAACAAGATAACACATCTTTGCAATTTAAAGGGAAGCCCACTCTTCTGTGTTTCCTAAGTCAATACCATACGGCTGTGAAGCATGTCACTGATGAGAGAGGAAGGCCAGTGTACTCTCTACTTTCATTTAAAGTGGAATGAAGTAGCATGCAATTACTGGCAAAGCCACCTGCCACATTTCAGCAGCACATTTGGATGGAGAATGGGGATGATAGTACCAGTGAAAAATGTCATCAGAGCGTAAGTGAAAGTTAATCCTTCCCACCAGTTCCATGGAGGAGAGAAAAATATAATAAATCAATAAATCCCTGCAGCTCAGAAAATTGCATCTTCAGTGGATGCTTACAATGCTTGTTCCACACAGCATAATTGGAAGACATTTTTAAATGGTTGTGTAGTTATAACCGTGTCTTTCATTCATCACTTCCCTCCTCGAAGAACTCTTCAGCATTTACTGGCAGCACCTTCCGGTGCACCTGCTTGAAGGATAAGCACTACTTACCACGGAGCTAAAAGGTAAGAAAATTGCCTTAGATTCAGTATCACTCCTCAAAATGGCTGTTTTGTACTTGCTCAGTCTCCCTGAGACTTTGAGTAGCAGCAGATGAGCAGACGGTTTTTCAACACGAATTCAATCATTAACTCTGAATTATACAAGTCATCTAAACACAATGAGGCAACTAATGCTCCTGAGTGGATATGCACTTTCCAAATTCCAGGCATGTTCACAGTACTCCTGTTTCCCTGCACAGATACAGCAATCACTGACACCCTTATTATGGGCCACCTTCCCATTAATTTCTCATGCATTGCATTGGCTCACTTAATTATATATACACACATATATATTTTAATAAATACAGCACTGTTTTATGCAAATTGATAATCTGAGTTCCTTACTGCTTTAGTAGGGTGGTAAAGGCTTAAGTGAGTTTAATCTACTCTCTGGGGAGAAAGGCTAATTATTGCTCTGGTTTGGAAGGTAGAAAGGAGAGGTTCCTCAGAGGGAAAACCCAACAAATTGGCTGAGATGTTAGAGAAGGTCAGAACAAGGGAACAGCACCCTTGACAGGGTGAAGACTGTGGCACAATGGAGTATTATTAAACCTCTTGGGCAGGAGTCAGGGCTATTTCAGGGGGTTGTGGACCCTGTAAGAGGATTCATGATGAATTTCAGTCTGTCACACACATTAAAGAAATACAGCAATACAGTAAAAATTAGGGCATTTTAATCTTCTTCTTTTTCACTGGCATCTTCGGATGCATGACCCTGTGATTGAGTATAACCCCATCTGCCTCCTGCCCTCCTGGGACTCACAGATCCTTCTAGATGTGACTGCTTCACCCAGCACCCTGCTCTGCATCCCCTTGTATGAGTGAGGGAGATGGGAAAGGCAGAAAAAACAGGGAGGGAAAAGAGATATTTCATTATCTCCCAGTCCCTCCCTCTCTCAGCTGCTAATTAGCAATGGCCAAGCCCTGTGGAAAGTATTACAGGGTGTAAGCACAGACTACAACTGGCTGGTGAAGAGTAAGGTACAAGACTGGTTATTTGGCACTTAGGATACTGCTCACTGCTGCACAGTTAGGGTGACAACGGTACTTTATTTTGTATCTATCTTCCAGTGCTTAGGTAAGCTGAAACATTAATTCTTACTTACAGTCTGCATTTTACAGCAAATTAATTTCCACTCTATGCATCCATACGTCTAGGACAGGTCGAGATTATGCAGTAGATACTCACATACCATGGTGATGTGCATAATAGGAAAAATAGTGGAATAATAGAGGAAGCAGAAGACTAAATTGCATACTATAAAACATTAAGACAGATAGTTTCCTGGGAGGGCTTTATATGGGTGTTTGCACTGCCTGCACCCAAAATGCTCAGGAATCACAGGTCACATCCTGCCATTGCTTCTCCTATAACCCATTCCAAAGCACTAAGAACCTGCCAATAGAAAATGCAAAGCAAAGTAAACGAATCTGCTTAGGTTCTTGTTGCTGAGTTTTATTACAACAGTGCTTTTTGATTGAGAAAAAAGATTGCTGTAAAAATCAACACTATTACATACTATTTAGTTATCTCTTCATAACAAAGTAATCAGAGGAACTATTAAAGCATGGTCACCATAATATTTGGATTTGGCTGAGACTTAGAATATTAGTTACACAAACTTTAACTCTTGAAATAATGATCAGCTAATGATATGTGCTTCACTTGGGATTCAAACACTTAAAGTAAAAGCTGCTGTCTGACAAATTGAAAGTAATTTCACACTGAAGTAAATTAAATGAATTTTCCAGATGTTGCTATAAGAAGAGACTTGAGGAGGTGAAATGAAAGTCACAGCAGATGCATTCAGACACTTACCATAAAGCTCCCAAGAAGGAAATCTTTTAAAATGAAGCTGTGGAAAAAGGAGAAATAAGAGGGAGGAAGTTTACAATCCCACCTATAATCCTCATCAGAGCAACTTGTGGCTCTGTGTCATTTCACAGGGAGCGGTCCACATTTGTGCATGGGAAACCCTAGGCAAACACTAGAGTGAAATCTGTCTTGTTCAAAGGGTGTTGGGCAGTCAGAACAGGCTGCCCCTCCCTTCTGAGTAAGGAGAAAGAAGATAAAAACCAAGGCCTATCTTTGATACTACTTTGTTTTCAGTACCTTGCTGTGGTAAATCTCAAAGTACACCTAGGATTTGGAAATCCCCACTTCTCCCTTTATAATAGGCTTTCCAGTACAGAGAAATATATATTACTGACTTAGGCAAATGTCAAAAGCTAACACCATCCTTGCATGGAAACTCTCTGGAATACCTTTCATTCCCTTCTTACCCAATTACTGCCACTCCACTTGAATTACATCTTCTTCTACCATATCCCAAATTGAGTAAGGAGCCCATAGGTCTACGAGGACAAGGAGGAAAGGAATTTTACAGTTTGGGGGGATTGTCTAACCAGATCCTAGAGAAGCCTATATGCTCACCTCTCTCCACGGTCGGTTGCAGAGACCCATGCACTGGGTGCACAGACACAGCACTGCCCACACACCAGCCATGAGTGCTCTTCCTCCCCTGCAATCCTAGTTTTCAAATTCTCTGCACATTTATGTCTCAGCAGTTTCCTCATCCAGCCCTTCCTCTGGATTCCTAGCAGTGCTTGGGTTACTATTCCCTCCCAGTGATGGCTATATGAAAGAAAGAATTCTCTCTCCATATTTGACTCCAGTATCCCACACAGATCAGGTTGTTACAATATGGGTTTGCAAGGCTTGTTCATATTGAAATTACTGGCTATGCTCACCTCTTTCATTAATGTAATATTTTTCTTATCATATTTTTTTTAATTTTTTCATGTTCCACTAAATTATCATCCAATAAATTAAAAAAAAAATTTGAGAGTGGTGATTATGTCAAGCTTATCTTCTCAGAATTACAGGTTTTCTACAATTTACTTAGAAATCTGCTTTAAAGGCCAACTTTTCATGCTAGACCAAGAAGAGCATCTATTCCATTTTCATCTGGTGACCAGGGCAGCATATCAGAGAGGAAAGATCCAAAAAATACTTGAAAAGTGCAAGGGGGACCAATTTCCAAGGGAAAAAACCCCACCTGAAAGTCTAAAATGGAATACCATTGAAGAAGAAGTTATAGAATCCCACACTAACAATAATCTTTGACAGTTGTGTAAAACACTCGATATTTTGGTGGGGCTGGTACTGTTGCAACTCTGACTTGAGATTCTTAGGACAAAGTGATTTTGCTCTCAACATTTGAAAGATTGAGAACTTTCTAGATTTAGTAGCTACAAATAGAGCATTATAAAACAGATTGTAAACTTCAGATGTATATTTTAAAAGCTGTTTTGGTAGAAAAAGTGAGACACTGCTCTATAAATACCTTTCTTGTTTCACATTATCTTTCTTTGGGTATAGCCAGTGGTACGCAGTAAGAGCTAAACCACAATGCCAGAATATTACACTAGCCACTCCCTTTAGCTATAAAATAAAAATAATTCTGACCAATGCCCCTATTTTTAAATATATAAAGCAATAAGAAAAAACTGTTCCAGATGAAGCCTTCACCAACATCTCCAACTCCACAAATATCAGCAATCCTGGCTGGTAGTGCAGGTTCCTCCTGTGAGACCAAACTCCTGGCCAATACTCATTTGTTTCACATTGCTCAAGCATAAATGTGAATTACTGGGTTTTGAAACACACTGTATCATGCAGAAATGGCTCACTTCAATGTTCCACAAAGGGATGGAGGGAAACAGCCAAAACCCTCCATTTTGCAACCCCTCTCTTTTTTTAAGACTTCCAGAACATGGCTCAGACCAATGGATCCAGAATTTGTTCAAATTGAAATAACTGCTTTGATCCACTTTTTAAGAAGAAAAGCTAACCAAGTAACAGTGGGTACACCAGCTTTTTCTTGGGGATTCTCTCTTAACATGTTTTGTCAATGAAAGAAACCACATTGTTTCCAAATATTTCATTCTACTACAGCAGTTCAGCAGAACAGGCACAAGCCATTTTCTCTAATGCCACCTGAAGCTGCAAAAGCAGCTTTGAATTGGAGGAACACACATGGGCATGCAGAAAAGAAGACAACAAGACCCCTAAAACTTTTCACAATACTTCATGAATTGTTATGTTATCTTCAAAGTATGGAACACTGGTTATAAGTCTGACTGACTCTTAGTATGTTTTGAAATGTCATCAATGAACTCAATGAAGTTAACTCAATGGAGTTAAGCCACACATCAAAACACTCACTTTTGTCATTCTAAATTGCCTTAAAATAGGAGACACCCCCCCCCCCCACTTATTAATTTAGGATAATAATGTTATTGCACTATCTCCTCCTCACTAACATAGTTTAAAGGGATGAAAATAAATCCCAAAAGAGGATGTCACTGAGAAAAAAACTGAAATTCACAAATATATTTTCTTCTAATAGTGGCTCTTTGTGTGGGGGGGTGGTGTGGTAGGGGGTGTGGATGCTTGGGTATGGATGCAATCCCTTTCATCTGGAATAAGGGGGTCCTCTGAAAGTTGCTATGAGCACACCACTGTACGTTGGATGACAAGGTGACCTTTCCTTGGTAAAGGAAAAAAGAAAAATTTATTCCCTGGTACCTATCAATGCATTTCCTTGCTTTTCCTAGCCTATACAAAGTTCATACACGTAAAGGAAGAACATTACTCTCCGATAAGAGAAAGAAGGAAAGCAAGAAGAAAAATCGAAAACTTCAGTGAAAACTTCAGTCTGGACAAACAAGGAGCTCATTTTTACCTCCATAAAGGTTAAGGTCACCAGACTAGTGCTCACAGTTTCTCTCTATGGGGACAAAAGAATACACCACAAAGCCAGTAGCGCATGTATCACAATTGGCAGCTGGCTTGAAAATGGTCGAGTTCAATTGACTATGAAGAATGAATTACCCTTATGTTTGAACAAAAAAACCCTCAACCTGATCTCACCAGGCCAGAAGCACAACCACATTCCAGCCTCAATGTGTGACAGCGCACAGAAAGCGAATTTCAATTTATTCTGCACATTTGAGCACACACAAAAGCCTATATGGTTCTCATTAAAATAAAAGATATCTTCAGTCATCTGAAGGAGCACAGAGAGATTTAGATTCTTACTTTCATTCAGAAGAAATAACTTACCCTCCTGTTTGTGCTTCCTCCTGATCTGCGACTTAAGTCCCTTATACCACTTTTCATCTTTATAAACAACCACCAGTAGATTAAAGATCTTCTCATATTCATTCCACACTCTTTTTTAAAATGGAAATTTCTTTGACAAAGTGCAACAAAGCATTCTTTCTGAAAGAAAGAGCACTGCAGATACACACCACTTTCAGAGAGGACATTCAGATGCAACTCCTCAAAGTTTAGTAGATTAGCTTAACAATGTTCTCAAAAAGGAGCTATAAACCTTGCCGTGAAGGGTAGCTTTAGTGGTGGCAGAGGTTTAACAAGCTCATTCATTAATGACCAGTGTCTTCGGGGTGCTTTGGTGGACCTTCAAGGAGCAGGTGTTTCTGTTTTCTCCCTGCTTTTAGTGGTGTCGGCACATTCTCCTTGAACGCCAGGCTGCCCAGTGAGCCGGGCTCATACACCAGACCCTGCTGAACAGAATGTATGACAAAAAATAATTCACAGGATTATATATATATTTTTTTTTTTTTCATTCACAACCTTCCTCTTATGTATTTCTGTGTGAAAAAGTGATTGCAGCGTAAGTACATGCAAAGCAAATGTGGTGTGAGATGTTTCATCTGGACCTTGTGTAGGACCAGTTCAGGCACACAGAGCCTGAACAAAAAGCTTCAAAGGCAAATGAGGAGAATAGGTATCTATTTAATACCAATTAAGAAAAGACACTGAGGAATTAGAAGAGGGCTACAGTTAAGAAATTCTAATGCAATCACTTTATTTTGGTGTTTAAGCGCCTACCTATGCATGGAACATCAGCATGCCCTGCAGAGGCCACTGCTTGTGTTTGAGAGACTATCAAACACTCTTCAAAATATTATGCAAATGAGCCAGAAGGGGCTGAGAGACAGCAAGATTCTAAGAATACAATGAATTAAACATAACTGAAGTGCACGCAACAGAAATCAAGAAAGAGTCCGTTTGCATCAGCTGTAGGTGTTTATGAAAGAAAATTATGTCAGTGTTTGTCATGTTACAGGAAGCATTCCGGCTTGATTTGTATTTAAAAGGGAAGCTTAATGCATATAGCTACTTTAAAATTTTGTACTTAAAACTTAGGCAAACTACTGTTTTAATTTAATTAAAAGCCAGTGATCTGATTACTTTGCACAGAATCTGAATCTTGAAAAAAACCTATAAAGTCAAATGAAAATTTGAAATTCTACTTCCCTCCAGCAAGCTTAATTCAAATACTATGACTAGGCTTTTGCTGACATATCATCTAAAGGCAGGACAAAAAGGCTGAAAAAGAGTGCTTGACAAGAAGATAATTAGTCTTGGTTAAGTCAGAAGCTACCAAGAATTGCACTCCTAAATATTAAAGAGAGCATTAACTTAGTAGGAAATTTCAACAGGAAGTATTTTAGTGTTTACAGCCTGCAACAAAATAATTAAAAACAAAATGTGCCATAATAATATCAATTCTCACTGGAACTGCTTTAATGGGTACTTTTTTTTGCCTCTTTGATAAAAGGATAAATATCTTAAATCTCTAACAGCACTTATGTGATATTTAAGATTCTGACAAAAAGAAACCTTAAATGAAAGTGAAAGGAAATGCCTAGATAGAATTTGTCTCATCACTTTAAACATCCATTTTTCATTAGGAGAGGCAATAATGGTGCCAGTGGCCACACAGCCTCCCATTAAGTTCAGAAAATTATTTTGCAAAATTAGAATGCCCCTGTGAGTGACGAAGATGCATTAGGCCTCTCCTCAGGAGTTACATATGAGCTGCATATTCCAGTAATATTATAGGAAATCCATACTCTAGAAGTCAGGCCATCATAGCCAAAGCCATGCCTTGCAGCAAAACAAAACCCAAAAAACCAGAACAAAACCAAAACTAGAAAATTAGATCAGTAAGTGTTAACTAGCAATCAAACCACCTTAAAAGATGTAGGGGAAATACTAAGATACTGTGCTGACCACAGTAATTCCATTCTGGAGGCTGAGCCCTGGCTCTGTCATCTTTACAGCCTTCACCTCCATGTGGGTTACTACAAAAGGGAAGTTGCATTCCAAAAGGTGGGGTGTTTTTATTTTTGTTTTCTTTCCTTTTCCTTTTTTTTTTTTTCTTTTTAATGGAAGACACTGCATTGCTTTCTCTTCCCCTAGCAAATAGCTCAGAGCTGGAATGCAGAATAAATGTCTCAAAGACTCTTCTGTGCTGGAGGGCTAAGCAGAAACCCAGCAGTCTCAATATAAACCAGATGTGTCACAACAAGTTTTGGGGGGGAGAGATGTGTTTGCTCAGGGTCTGAGAGGGCTCAGGAGGGACTTTCTCTTACAATACAGGCACAGGAACAATTAAGGAAGGTGGGAGTAGGCTCAGCAAATATTTCCCAGCAGGACTGATGCCTTTCTTTAAAGCACCCCCATCATTCATTCTTCAATATTTTAACAGGGCCCTGATGAGATATACACAGCATTCAGCTTGTATTAAATAAAACTTTCAGAACAGAGAAGGGCCAAGAACCCCAAAGACCTTGGAGCTTTTCCACAAGGGCAAGCAGGGTATGTGATGATTTTGCTGTGAAAATCTGGAGTACTCTCAGGTTGACTATGATCTTCAAGCTGTTCTGGCTTCCCCACACCAAGAACACAGAAGCCAAATTTAATCCTGGGTAAGTACATCTCACTAGCTCCACATAATTCTGAATTATTCTCTTATGAGGTAGCCATGTAAGGCACTTAAAGAATATGTGCCTGCTCCAAGCAATCCAAGAATCTCATCTAGAAGCAATTAGGAATATGCAAGTACTTAGGGAAATTAGTCATTAGTTTGCAAATCCAGATTCAGAGAGTCTCTCAGTTACAAGAATCACTTGGGTTTAGTTCACTCTGGTTTTTAGGGGTTTTTTCCTGCCTTTTTTTTTTTTCTGAAAGAGCATAGAGAGAGTGCTGTACAGTAGTAGAAATTTGGAAGTACTTGCACAGATCATCCCACAACAATTAATTTTGTTAAACGATGTAGAAGGAAGAAAATGCTTGAGAAAAAAATATTTCTAAATTAAACAGAACAGAAGAAAAGCAGGATAGCAGGAACACTGAAACCCAAAAAAGGTGAAAATCTAGGGTGTAGACAGATGTCAGAAAAGAGAAAGGAATGCAGCAGGGAAAAAGAAATAAATTTCTTATCTCTCCCTCTGTTTACAGTTCCAAATTTCAAAATAACATCCAAAGGAGCTCTCTTCCAGACAATATAACAAGCACAAAGACCCACCTGTAGTAGGCAAACTCTGCCTCCAAAAACTCTTTGCACACATTTCTGGTCTAAAGCATGGAGAGCAGGCAATTAGCAAATGAGAAGCCCTGTCTGTAGGCAGGCACATTCCAAATCCTGCAGTCATACGATGCAAATACACAAGTACAGTAATGCCAATGAAAACCACCTGTGCTGCAGGCTGAACTCGACTTTCTTGCCCCACATGTGTCTATGGACTCAGCATTACCACACCATCCTACTTCTTTTTTTGCATAGAGGGGAAGTTTGTAAATGTGTTAGAGTAATGCTGGCTGTATCTAGGGGAGACCTGTGGTTTCCCACGGGATCCTGAGCCTGTCTATGGGGTTCCTGTGTGCTGTGGTAATGGCAGCTACAGCATAAACTTGAGCACTATTCTGCTACTGCCCAGAATCCCTCAGCTGACTCAGCAGCAGGTTATAAATGTGGAACAGTCCATGTGGTGGCACAGTTGGAGCTAAAAAAGGCAGGTATGGCTGTGCTGGGTAATTGGTTGCCAAGTGGGCACAAGAGCCTATCTGCCAGGAGGAAAAACTTACATACTTTTAATATTCCTTATCTATTACTTCACCTTGGAGCTGAGACCAACCAAGCGTGATCCAGGCTGTAAATGGGCCAAGGGAGTGGCTACATGGATATGGTAGAAGGAGGAAAAATTCTAGGTTTGGGAACAGCAGCCAGGAGCTCAGACTGGGGCTCAGACTGGGGCACCAATGGTGGTGCCACCACTATCCAAGGTAGGTGTAGGTTTTGGAATCAGTCAGGCATCAGCTGATGTGCCCCACTGGTGCCAGACATGGATGGGCACATACACTTTGGCTCCAAGTCAGGCTTCAAGCTAACTTCATCATTTTTTGTGTCAAGCAAACTATTTGTTTGGAATTGATGTGGAGGGAAAACAGCCAAAGAGACTGAAGTGTTTGGCACGGTCAGGCACACACGGATATTATATGCATTTCTTAAAGGGCACGCTCATGCCTTGGCATGCCAGGCAGCTCACAGTGCTCACTCTGCAGAGCTGATCCTGAGACACACTGAAGGATGAGTAACAAAAGCACACTCAGAGCATGTGGGCTGAGGGAGCAGAAGCACATAAAATGGTTTTGGACAGGTCCTGGCATTAGGAGATGTGTCTCTAGCGAGGAGGTCACTCACCACAACTGGGGCATCCACACTCACTCCTCATGCTGAGGACATGATGGTGAAGGGAGTAGGTGGAGGGTCTTGGGTGGTCCCAAGAATTGGGAGCAGGATGGGGGGACTCCTTTTCAGGTCACCAGTGTGATCCAAACAGCAGGGAGTGGGGGTGTGTGAAAGCACCTCTCTGCTCTCACTCCCCCACATATGACACATTTTGAGCCACTCAAAAGACACTTATGGATGACCTGTCTGCTCAGACAAATTCATTGTAGAAGCCCTGTCAGCAGCCCAAGAAGATTGCCTGCTATTATTGCTGTCTGTGGGCAGATAACAATGACATTGTTTGGGGGACCCATTTCTGGCACCATGTCTGGGAAATGTATTCCCAAAGAATGAGTTCAGCCAGGCAAGAGACCCTCTTAGCTGCCATCTATTCAGGAGGATAACAAACTTCCTAACTAACTTACAAGTGCACATATTCAAAATTTCTTATCAATGAGGCTTGATGTAGAAGTAAAGCTCAAACAACATGAATAATAAATGAAAATGACTTGTACTCCTACACTCAGCAGGGCCCAGGGCTTTGACTTAAAAACTCCCTTTCTTCTCAAGACTCTGTTTCTCTCCCTTTTGCTCTGTATCCCGGTATGGGTTATACGGTTTTGCTATGCCAAAGTAGAAAACCTGTCCTTACAGCTTGTGCTGCAGTACAGAAGAGGAGGTGGGACTATTTTGCAGAGTTTGGAAAGATGAGTGCCAAAGGACTGCGTTAAAGAAATATTGCAGCAAGCCTAAAGAAACGCTAGCAATTATATAGCAACTAATCCCACAGCAGCCACAGCATCCTGGTGCTGGAAACCTGAAATACATGTGTGTACACATGTATGGACAGACACACAGACACTCTCCCAAAAGTTCATTTTAAGACATGCATCTTGGTGGCTTGAACACCTCCAGCCCTAGGGTCTGGAAAACCAACAACAGGAAGAAATATAAACAAGTGACACAACTGTCAAGAATGCCAATCTCAGTACCCTGCAGTCACAGTTTTCCAGCTGATCTCAACTATTTTGGTAACAGAGTGGTTGACCAGTAATATTTTGTATGTAGTTTTGAGTCTAAACAGAGCCTGAAGTGGGTGGACTACTGGAGGAGAAGGATCCCGCAGCAAAGTCCAGGGCACTAAATTTGGGCTAAAAAAACCCAACTACAGACTATGTGCAGTAGTTTTTGTGTTGTTTTGGTGTTTCTTTGCTAAGAGGTTGCATTTGCTTATGTGCTACCATGTTCTGGGCAAGAGTAAAGCATGAAAAGCAGATTACAAGTAAAAGAAAAGTGAATTAGGAAGTTGAAAAACAGGTAAAACTGGATCTGAACAGTTTCACTTCATTACAATGGAATTCAGCCCATGGCTGGAGGATAAATGTAGGTAGCGCACTTCTTTTCTAAAGAAGAAAAATACCTAAACCTGTCTTAAGGAATTAACTTATTGACTTTTCATTCAGTCATGGGAGTACTCAACATTTTCTCAGTCAGACAAATGAGTTACTACATGGTATTTGGAAAACTGACAGAATCGCATCTTTTCCTCTGTGCTTAAATGGAATTATTATTATCACAGACATCCAGAACTCAAAAGGCTGTGTAATTTTTAAAAAATTAAATTATTTTTTTAAATTTTTCTAATACAGTTTGGGTGACAAGGCAGCAGAGGAAAGGAGTTTGAGGGAAGGATGTGCTTTGTAATATTACATTAGGCCACAAAGAACCAATAAAAACAAACTGTCATAACAGGAGCACCAATTCTGCCCTGCTACACCACGGCTCAAAGAGCTCCTAAATTCTGCTCCGCAGGAACGGCGCCCGCACCTCGCACTGGCACAGCCTGCCATGCCACGGGGCTGCCCCTGATGAGGATGCTCTTTTCAAGTTAATTTCACCCATAAAGGTCTCCGAAATTACATCAGAGCAATGCTATGTAGCTGGTGGAAGTCACAATTAGGTTATCCTCCTATGACAGCTACACCACAACTTTCTGAGCGTCACCGGGAAGACCTTATTCTAACCCAAGCCTCTTTCAAATAGGAAACGATGAGGTTTCTCAGACTGAATTTTTATCCTCAGAATAAATCAAAACAACAAGTTTCTGACCAAGTAAAATCTGAACCTTTATTGCCCGAGTTTAAAATGATGGCAGATTTATTTTTTCTGTAGTGACCACAGCAAACTCTTTATAAAAAAACCCTGCAAAAATCCTTGTATAAAAACCCTGTCATTTCCATTTTGTGTTTCGTGTAATTGATAAACAGTATTACTCAAGTTCTTAACAGCTTAAGTGGGAGAGTTTTCAAAAGATGTTTTTGTGTTTATTACTTGCCAGAGTATTTTTAGAGAGGGGAAAGCCCAAAGTGAAAACAATGACCTTCCAAATAAAGCTGCATCAGAAAGACAACAGGAGAAGTCAGAAAAGACCAATCAACCAAAAATATCTTCCAAAACAGAATTGTCAACAAAACTGCAGTCAAATTATTGAGGTTCAAATTATGTGTCTCTATGCCAGCCACTATTAGGCAAGAAATTCAAAACTTGCATTTTAAGGTACCTTCTTTTTGTTTTTCTCAACCTTGTCTCTCCTACTCTCTAACCAAGTGAACAAACCATGAAATGATCTAGCTCCAAATCAACCCATCCATGCAATTACCTCACATTCCCCTGCCAAGTTTTATTGCCTAGCAGAAGTAAAATTAAAAGCTTTACTTAAAAATTGAAAGTTACCAAAAGCCTATTTTACAGACTGAGACAAAATAGTATTTTTCAAATGTATAGATTTCATCACTGATTGAAGTCTCTCAGTATGGTTGAAAAGGAATAAATAAAATCCACAAAGTTATTCTGTGAGCAGGAATACTTAAACCTAACCAAGAGTAAGGATCTACTTCTCCTAAAATAAGGCTCCTTTTTTACTATTGTTCATAAGAGAAGCAAAACTCTTGCAGATTACATTGGACCATCAGCAAATACAATTTACAAATGAAGAAAAAACCCACCACCACAAAAAGAAAAACAAAAAAAACCCAACAAAACAAAACAAAACAAAAAAAAAAAAAAAAAAAAGAACAAAACCCCCAAAACAAACAACAAACCAAAACTTGCCAAGGCGAGACTTAGGGACCTAGATAGTATGTGACATACAGCATCCTTCAGCCTTTTCCTTTCTTTCCAGTAAAACCACAGCACTAAATTACACTCAGCTGGACAGCTGAATGAGAGGACAGCGTGTTGGTAACAAGAGTGACTTCCCTGGCGTGACCCAGCCCTCTGCTCCAGTGGGACTTTGCAGGCTGTAGGCACAGTGAGTGAGTAGCAGCTCTACAGAGGCAAGGTCACAAGTTGATTCAAGAGGTGGAATGAGGAAACGCAGGATGCAGCCAGAGGTTTTGAAATTTCATGGGTGGCTGAGATTTCCCAGTGGATTCCATTCTCTCCTTGCACTGAGGAGGAGACATGGATACTCCACCCACGCATGGCATAGCTGCTCTGATTAGAGGGTAGCTCTTTACTTCATGATTTTCATTTTCCATGGTTCTCTGGCCCAAAATCTGTTTAACTGGACATTTGTAGGAACAGAATATTGCTCCTATTAGAGAGAAGGAAAAAACCCCAACAAACCTCAAAAAAGCCACACAACCAGATTATACCCAATTCCATTTTAAGATACAAGACATGCAAGATCTAAAACATATAAGACATTCATTTATCAGGAGACATACTTGATTGATTCTACCTTTTTAAAAACACAAAACTAACTCTTTTACCCTCAAGCAAAACTAACCTCCTATGAGATACAGACACTATGCTACACAGGCTTTTGCTTTTAAAAACTGCCTGGGAAAGTATTTTTCAGTAGCTACACAAGCTCCCAACAAAAATACAAATCAGCTTTCATTCTGGACTTGGTGAATGATTAATGTAATTTGAAATCTAATCATAAACCCATTGCCACCTAAATATTTTAATGGAACTGACAAGTAGGACATCTACTTTCAGCTAAAGACCTTCAATGCAGCACCTTTCTGCTGAGAAGATCTGAGTTTTAAAACAGAAAAGGTAATACATACAAAGAAGAGTAGTCTGGAGGAAAATAAAACCTTTTAAGATGAATGTCTGCAATATTTCATACTGCTGTTTCAAAAAGAGATTGTTCAGTTGACCAAAAGAAGATGTAGTTTAAATATCATGGTATATTTTGCTTTTCAACCTGTAAGTAAAATGTATCCTATGTTCTCTTCTACTATTAATCATGATTAGATTAAATGGTTTCTTCCAGCAGCGGTTACCATCCACCACATTCTTTGAGAATTAGTGGCAGAACCAGTTATGGGAGGGTAGGGGAGTGGGGATTCTGTTGTTAAATGGTAGGAAATATACCAAGAAGGTGTTTATCTACTGGCTTTATGCCTGAGAGATGTTAGAATTGCTCTTGAAGCTTCAGTTTGTGCGTGCTCAGCAGGCAGAGGGGTGAAAGCCACAGCAGCACGGCATGAGCACACCGAGCAGGATAAGGAGAATGCAGCTGGTCATGCACATTTCCAGTTGCAGATGTAGAAATGGGGAGGAGCTCCTGCTAACTACAAAATAAAGATAGAAGAGTGTGAACGTCACCTTCACACTGTGTGCTCCAGTGAAAACAGAAGTCTAAAAGCCACCAACAAGTGAAAACAGCTTCTAAAGCCACAAACAAACTTGAGATATGGTTAGCAGTTAGATATCCACATATCAGGTCTGCTGTGGAGATGACTTGTGAGCCGAACTAAAACCATGGGCAGGTATTGTGTGTTTACACCCATGTGAAGTGTCCTCCTTTCCCTTCCGCCCCACAAGGTCCTTCATTCCAGAAACCAGGGAGTTCTGACTGCAGACCTGCCCAAGGCTGGCCAGGGTCCTGGATACCCTACAGTGTCTGACCATGTAATGATCTATAGCATCATTTACATGGTAGCATGTTCAGCACAATTCAGAGAGCAGCACTGCTTTGCACAGAAAAGGAGTTCAGCACATTTTTGCTGGTAAGGCATTTTACAACCTTTGGTATTAAGCATTAAAGGTGCTTAACTTGACTTGGAACATACCCATTTGAACATTATCAATTAATAATGTGTTGACTAAGAAAGTATGGTTACTCTCCAGCAAGAACCACTGCCAAATGAAATGGGGGATCAATCAACATGATGTAAGGCTCCTCCCAGGCAACTCAAGAGCACTGAGAGGCTACGAGTTTCACCCAGTGTTTGAAGAGATGTGAACAAGCATAGCTGGTACTGTTGTTTTGACCTGGTGCCTCCGTGTCCTTGCCCTTGAGTCAAGCTGCATCTGCAGGAGTTGTAATTTCCCACTACAGGAAAATAAAAAGAGAGCATCCCTGACTGGAGCATTTCAATATCCCCTTTCTGAGAAGAATGAGGACAATGTGGCTGGTTTATAACAACATGCTATCTGGCAGAATATGTGATGTCAAAGACAAGAGCATAAAGACAGAAAACAGGCAGAAGGGGAGTGAAAAAGATTTTGAACAAGAGGCACTCGAATAGTAAAATGATGAGACGCATATGAACATCAACTTAGAAAACACAACATTAGTACATGGGAATGAAAAAAAAATATATGGAAAGATAATTGCAGTCAGAAAGGACAGACTTAACTTGATTAATTAAATTAATGCCTACACTTCCCACTCCCTTTCCTTCCCAGTCACACCTGCTATGCTGTACCTACATTACAGGCCAACAGAACAAGATTATCTATTTAGACGATTGTTTATCTATCAGTTTATTTTCAGCTTCCACAAAATATGAGGGATTTTGCTAAGAAATTCAGAAGGGACCAGGACAGAAGACATGTGGCTTGGCATTCTACAAAATTTTCTTCAGTCTTCTGGCAGTCTCTCTTCTGACACTCACCCACCCCACTCCCTGTATATTTTACTGGAAAGGGTTCTTCTAAAGAGTTAGTTGGCATCTACAAATCTAGCTATTAGACATTACTCCAAGAAAGTGAGGCCCATTTCTCATGCAGGCAAAACATTTCTATTTTTTCCCTGGCGTGTTGGATGCAGGCAGAAAGGTGGAAGACAAAATACTTTTGCTCGTTTCCCACCTCTCAACTCTCACAGATGGACTGGTCCACAAATAATATGCACGGAGTTTGTGAGCATAAGCTTTTGGTTGCACCCAAAATTGGCAAGGGTCACTCTAATCTGGATAAAGCAATTTACAGCTCTTCAGCCTGTGAGATTGTGAGAACTATAGGTATAAAATTATTTAACTGGAATATTTACTCCTGACTAACCTATGTGCCTTGGTAGCTAAATATTTTCTTTGTCATCCATAAAAGTAAAGAAAAAAAAAATCATACCTTGATGAAAAAAGTATACTTTGATAAAGGCTGTTCATCTAGGCAAGAATATTCTAGCTTACAATGTTACCATATTTTGATAATACATACTCATAAAAAACATCTAAATATTTCTGGACTCTGATCTAGTACAATAGCGTCTTCTAATTCCTCAAAGGTGAATCTGAAAGATCAACAAGATTTTTCTGCTTACTTTAATGAATGCCTATGAATAATGAAGGCAGCTTACCCCTCTGTGCACTGGAGGGATTGTCATCCATCAGGCCAATAATACCTGGTCAAGAAACTTTCAGACATTAAATTAAATTCTCTTTGGAAAGGACTCATCAGATTTTTATCTCCTCTCTTGTAAGAAACACAGCATCTCCCTCACTGATCAGCACAGGAGTTGACAGGAAAATATTCTCTCAGCCATTCAGTATTGTTAGTAGAGCAGCAGAGAGGAGAATCATGGGTTTGCATAGGCAAAAACTAGCCCCAAATCCCCTGGTAGAACTGAGATGCAAAGCAACTGCGAAAAACAGAGAAGATTGATACTGAGAGCTCACAGTTAGTGAGTTTTAGGGACAAAGCTCCCCATTCCCCAAGGGC
Organism: Calcarius lapponicus; assembly: GCA_039654755.1. NCBI lineage: Eukaryota > Metazoa > Chordata > Aves > Passeriformes > Fringillidae > Calcarius > Calcarius lapponicus. The sequence goes on along the minus strand of JBBFKN010000028.1, from coordinate 391,488 downwards.
ATTAATAAGACACTCAAATGGCATAAGCAATGCATTGAGATGCTGCATAAAATCACAATATTTCTGAAAAGTGAAAAGGTGTCCTCTCTCAAGGGATACTCAAATAAAGATATTATGCATTTCATTTTAAAAATATGCAATATGCAGGTACTGTTCAAATACATTGCTGACTAACAAAAACCTAGCTTATTAATCTTGGACAAAAGATTGTTTCTTTACCTTCTCTTTTTCAAATCTTTGCTTTTCCAAATTCCTAAAAAACAAAACTAAACCCAGGAAATATCCTCCCCCACCTCCTCCACACACTTTCTTAGTCTTTCAAGTTGTCTTGTGAAGAAGCAATATAAGGCTTTCTTTTCCAGTTACCCCTTTCAGAGTCAGAAGTTTAATTTCAGGGTAATCTCCCTTGAAATTAAAATGAATTTGCACACAGGGCTACACATACTAGAAAAGACTGACAGGTATTTTGGTGTATTTCTTTAAAAACAGTAAGAAATAATTTACACCCACCATTTTTTTTATTAGTGTTTATAAAGTCAAATGGCAGCACTTATGTTTTAATAATATGCAATAAAGAGAACATCGTTTTCCAATGACTAGTCTAAATTAGCAACACTGCTGAACGTTAAATGCATAAATATTTTATTCCAAAACACTTACATACCCTGTGGTTTATAGCTCAAGTAAGCTGCACATTTATAGTCGACCTGTGATGATCAAACCACAGTAAGTTAATTCTGAAATATATTTAATACTATTTCTACTTTTAGAAATACTATACCATTTTACAAAACAAAAAATAAAAAGATGTCGTGAGGCTGGCTTTGAAGTCTATCATTACACATTTCTCTTTCAAGTACTGTTAGAAATAATTTACTTTTCGCATCAGCAATTGCAGGAAGTTTCTATCAATCCTTGGATGACAAACTACAGCTTAGAATTAGGACACCTGAGAGCAGGTTTAGGACACTGAATTACAGCACCATGTTTTAGAGGATCTTATTTCCCAGCAAAGCCCAAATAATTATTAAAAAGAGCTAAGTTTCATTGTATGCATTCAATATGAGTTGGATATGAATTCAGATTACTATTTTAAATCAAAATAAATTTGGAACAATCATTTGACTTTCAGGTTTACACCAACATCAAATTCTCAGCCCCAGGATTAATGGGATCACGAGCACATCAAGGACTTTTTGATTCTTTAAAACCCTTCCTCCTTCTCTATTGGAGGAATTCTGTGGTTTTCAGAGGAGATGGTAAATGATTCACAAAGACCCCAAAACAGAAACAAATAGAGTAACACTGATTCAGGATGTTTTCTTTTCAGGAAACGTTTTTCTTTTTGCTACTCAGGGCTCAGTCTTATGAATGCTTAACAAAGTCCTGGCCCTCCTCCCTCTCACACAGTGTGAGAGCTTCAGTACTGAAATGCTAAGAGATATCCACCTTTCCCATATGGAAGTATATATTCAAAGGTGTCCTTTCTCTTCTGAGTAGTTTTGAGTACTCCTTTTGATCCACAAACATTTGGGCTCACCAAGTAAATTTTAGTAATATTATAGAAGATATGAAAATATATAAACACTTGCACATATTTAAGGACTGCTCACAGTGCTTTTACAGTCAAGGTTTTTTTCATATTCAAAAATGTGTTTTAAAGTATGATGTTTAATCTCTAATGTGGAAGGATGGGGTGGCAGGAGGAACCTCACTTCTTTAAATTTAACCTCAGAATGCAGTTAAAAATATATGGAAGCTGTGAGCTGATAATTTATCAGAACACTTGTCTGCATTCCAAGGCTGCCTTCCAAAGCATCATTTCATTAGTATGTTATTCTGGGGGAAGAAATCACTGTAAGTCTTAAAAGAAATCTTCAGGTTTTTTTTACATTAGCTTGCTCAGCTAATGAGCTAACATTCCCTTTCAATTAATTCTCTAATTTGCCCAGGCAGTTAGCAGATATATACATCTTAATATTACCTGAGACACCTTTCAAATTGTTCCTGTGTATATACTTTTTTAATCCTTTTTGAGCCAGTGACTAAAAGTTGTTTTTAACCACATCTTGCCCTTTCATCTAGTTTAAATATAACCAGCTTCAAAATAAACCTACCCAACAGACCCAGCCTCCCACTTCAATTGATGCAGTTCTGAAGCCAACAAGGGCCACAGCAAATTATTAACACTAGGCTGATCACTGCATATAAAAACTGATGTAGGGCTGTGTTTACATCCTCACAGGTGTGGTTACTTAACAGGAGAGAAGGGGACTGAAGAACAAGAAGAGCAAACATTACACGAGGGCAGCAAACACCTTAAGCCCTGGGGTGGGGGAGAGTTAGGCCGTGATCAGAGAGAGGAAAATAAAAAGGAGAGAAGAGCTTGGAGGGAGCAGGGCTGGGATGCAGAAAGCAGCCAGAGTAACAAGATCCTGCAGGAGGAGGTTGCAAGGAGAAGTCAGGCAGCCCAGAAAACCCAGCTGGAGGTGGGCCCTGACACTAGATGGTGTCCACCTAAGCTGTTCCTCTGCTCCCAGTCATGACTGGGCTCCTCTCCCCATCTCTCCCTCTATGATCTCTGACACTGGAGAGGAGCCAAGGGCAGCCAGGATTGTCCCTGATCTGAGGCTTGGTCTGGGCAATGGCTCACACAGAGACCCCACTGACCCTGCTTGTCCCTGCCCACACAGCACTGGCTGCAGTGCCCCTTTCTGACCACCCAGATGCCTCCAAGTAAATCTATATGCATAGATTTACTTTTTTTTTTTTTTTTTTTTTTTTTTTTTTTTTTTTTTTTTTTTTTTTTTTTTTTTTTTTTTCACATCTATGCAGTTGATCCAAAATACATTAATTTGGTGTTGAAGTAGGTTTTCCCCAACAAGGGCTGTCCTGCTCAAGGCTTGAGAGTCCTCTCCACTCCAATGCTCCAGAGAGATTGTTGACTCTACACCAACATTATATCATACCTAGCAAGTTTAAAACAAACCCAGATGTCCCTGACAGGCTACATGATTTATGTGCATTAACAGCCTTAGAAATACATTTTAAAAGCAGGCAGGATCCTACAGATGCCTAGAAGTCCTCCTGCCTCTCAGCTATGCTCCAATTTTGGAGCTATGGAGCAAATGTTCAGAGTTGCAGCCACCCACAGGAAGCTTCACCCACACATTCCCCCTGAGAGACAGAACTGTATTCAAAATCAACACCCCAGAAGCACAACCAGCAGGTTATGCCAGTTGCATTTATCATCCACAACTGTGCTGCCACAGCCTAAACTAATCGTGCAGAAAAGCACTCACTCCTGCAGCTTCAAAAGTCAGCTCAGGCTCCAAATTTTAAAGAAAGCATTTTGATCTTCCTAACTTCCTTCTCCATATGAGACGTCCTGAATGCACTGTAAACTCATGAACATATTTAGCCCAGATTCCTTTGTACCTGATACATGTAACCCACAAAGAGACAAGTCCCCAGTCTGTGCCCTAACTTTTCCAGTTGCTCCGGATGCTCGGGAAGCAGCAGGTTTAAGGAAGTAGGAGGCAAGAGCACACCATTCTGAACAATTGTATTGCACAGCCTTATCAACTCTTATCTTCTAGGGATGGCTGCATAACATGCTGCAATTTTGGTTTTACTACTGGCAAACAAATGCACCTCAACCTGAAAACAGTCTTTCTCGTTTGTACAGTAAGTTTACCTCATTACATAAATTAAAATAATCCTGACCTGCCAAGAATCTCGAGGTGCCCATAAGCACGCAACACCCAAAATTTTGTTACCTTTTTTGAATGCCATCTGACTGCTAACAGATGCAACAAAGTATCTCTCTTGTTAATGTTAAAGGAGCAGTAAAAACATGTCATCTTAAAGGAAAGCTTAAAACATTAAATACATTGCTTAAAACATTAAATATATTGAGACTACTTGGGTTCCAAAGATTTACTGGGGTATTGAGAACCTTTCCTTGAGTAATCAGCCCTCTCTTGGGCTGGAAAAAAAAAGAGTTCTCTCACAAGGCAAGTAACTCCTCTCATTCACTTGTAACAAGGAAAGATATATGATGTGAAATGCTGAGCACCACCAGAAAGAAAGAACAAGATCAGGAAGAATTGTATCCACTTATCCTTAGAAGCCTAAAGATTTTCAGTAGCTTCCCACTAACTCAAGAGATTTTTTATCTTTCTGCCTTTTGTTTGCTTCCCTGACTTCCATTTTTTCTTTTCTCCTCCTGCACCATATTCCATCCTTTTATAACTGTGCACGAGGCTGGTATCCTGTCTCTCTCTGCCTCTACTCCTTACTGGATGAAGCAAACTGAGCAGCTGCCTCTGGGTGACAGTGAAAAGTAGCCCCAGCCTGTCCTACCACCAATCCACATTTTCTTTCCTGTACATGGAAACCCATCCATCAGCTCATCATAATGTGCTTTTACTTCTGGTAGTGTGCAGTTGCTTCAGGATTTGGGGTACGATCCCTCAGGGGAGTTTCTACATGAGCCTTGCTACCATTCTTTTTTTCATTATTATTTTTCTTTTTATAAGCTTCCTTACCTTTTGCTGTGTAAGTAAACAAATAAACACATCAAAGATAAACAGACTCTGCAGATACAAGAGAATACTATCCTTAGATGACTACTTTGATAAAACTGAATTGGACTGCCCAATACAAGAATACATATTTTGAATTACAAATTAAAAGACACGGTAAATGATTGATATATGGAGAAGAAATAAACAAGGTGGTCTGCAGCTCTATAAAGAATTGCTTTTCATGTAATTCTATATATTCTCCTTTGCTCTCACTTTCCATATCCAAGCGAACAAAACAACAACAGCTGAACTGAATTAGTGAGCATCCAAAAATATCCAGCCCATCTTTCTTAAAAACACAGAGGGATGTTTCTAGTTTGCCAAAAAAGAAGCAGTATTTTTAATACTGTGGTACTCAAATAAACTGCCTCTTGACGTTCTGAATTACAAACTACTGTCTTAGGGAGATAAAACAAAGAATATGTGAAAATACAGCCGTGTGTAGAATGAGCAGCATGGGAATCAGTTGGCAGCCATATCTATACTGTCTCCCATCATATTTTTACTAATTTTTATTAAACCAATGGCCTTTAAAGTCAAGAGGATTTTGCCAGAGTAAAACCTCAGTGTTTAGCATGGGATTTGTTATGCTGTTTTGTTTTACATAAAACTTTCCTCCTTATTGCCAATTTGGAGTAATCTGCAGGTATTTTTACCTTCCAAGACCAAGCTGAAATGTTTCCATGGGATTAGGGGTAGAGGAGAAAGCAATGGCAAACCTCATGTTGAGGAATTCAAGAGAAACAAAAAATTTGGAAGCACTAGTCATGCTGGAATCCATATATTAATGTCAGAAGACATGATCTCGTGTGGTGTCAAGGTCCAGAGGACACATATTTGAAATACTGAACGTAGTCATTTATTTACAACAGAAACATAGCCAAAACCAACTTTCAAAAAGCTGCAGGAATCCTAACTGTTGCAAACATATCTGTGAGCCAGCACAATGCATGCTTAGGCCATATAATGAGTATTTACAAGAGCAAAAATCTTTTCCATCATCTTCAAAGGGAGTTAGACACCACGTATGCGTGGTTTAAACTGGAAGAAGTCCATGCATAAAGAAGAGAGAACTTTATGGTTGGCCACGATCATGGAACTTCCCTCTCGCAGAAGAGGATTAAAATAGAACCACCTAGACAAGCAACTACAACGTGTAGCATTTGGAGATGCCTTCTCACGGGTAATACATGCAAATGAATTAAGCAAGACACTTTGTTGTTTCTATACTGTGATCATTTCTGGTTTTAAATGCCTGGGTGGTGTTTGGAAACTATGGGCAAAAGGTAACTTGGTAAAATGACAAAACAGATTTGGATTTTGAGGTAGGGCAGGGCAGGGCATTAAAATAAAGTGGTATCTTCCTACCATATAAATGTAGGTATGTTTTGAGAGAGAATAAAACAATTACATTGTTGTAGGCTGAACTAAAGATGCATTTGTCTCTCTCTCTCTCTCTCTCTCTCTCTCTCTCTCTCTCTTTTTAAACAAACAAAACACCTCCAACCATTGCATCTTGTTCTGTTTTGTTGCCTGCCCAAACACACTTAAAAAAGACAAGGAAGCCATTGAAGGGCCATACAAGGCTCACTGGGTAGCAAGGCAGGAAAGGTGAAACAACGGCCAGTGCTCAGACACCTCCCTTCCACAAACTAGCTGAGTTTATAGCTTTGAAGGACACCTCACAACAATCCTCCACCGATGGCAGGGCTGTTTGCCAAGCCTGGGGAAAGAAGATCAAAGGACAGCAGCATTTCAAGAGTAGGAAGCACTGAGCAAGTTCAGAATCACTGCCCTGTGCCTCCAGGAAAACAAGCCGGCTGGCTTGGAGCACCAGAATAGGAAAAGCTGCACCATCTAAAAAAGAAGGATGAGCAAGTCAGATTGGTCTGAAATACAGGCATATAGATCCCTTTTTGCTCTGCTGAAGTGCAAAATACAATTTTGCAAGTGAATCAGTGAGAGTTTTTGGAAGGACTTTTCCATTTGCTCCAGCCAGCTGCTAAATGAGACTCTCAAGGAGAAGGCTGGACAGGCACCCACCCATCAGCCCTGCTGGTCCCTGGGGCAGAGCCAGGAGGCTGCCCCACACCAGCTGCTGCACTGGAGGATGCACTTGGGCAGAGAGGACAAACGCCCCACTTTACCCAGTATCCAGCAGAAGCCTGAGAGGAGGAAGGTATGCAAATGGTCCAGGTTTCCTTTCAGAAGTGAAAAGCCACAGATCAAAGCTTACTTTTCCTGCTATTACCCTGTATCAAAAAATATGCCTGCAATCATGAGTCAGAGACCTTTAAATAATGTATCATAGGCCCATCTATTTTGAAAAGTGCATTTTGGTACTAAATGAATAAATATATTAGCTTTATATATATGTGTGTGTGCGTATATATATGTATTTTATATATATAAATCACTACTTGATGTATAATGAATTAAAATAAAACACATGCAATGCATCTTTGGAAAGCTTCCATCTGAAACACAACTGAAAAGGCTAAGAATATTTAGTTAGGAAAGAAAATGAATAAAATTAAATCATATACAATATAGACCCAAGCACATCAATTTACCTTGTGAAAATTCACAAGCTAATGAAAGAAAACACATTTTGAAAAGAAAATACACTGCATGAGTGACTGACACTGTCATCAAGACCATTAAATCAACACAACAGAGACAAAGACCAGACGATGCTGGCAGGAATTAAATCAAAGCACCAGCCTGATTAGAGGATTGAAATTCAGATATAAGTGGGGCTTTAGACAAGTTCTTTCTTTGAGGGGTAGCTGGAGTGGTACAGCATTACCACTGCCCCCCAACACTTGCCACGCTGGCCCAGCACAGCCCACAGAGGAAGCCCACTACAGCCCTGTGCCTTCTTCCACAAGATCCTTTCTTTGCTCCATCAAAGGAAGTATCTCCTGTTACTGTAATTCTCCTTGGGCACAGGAGTTGATTAGAGTTACCCAGTGGAGCTGACATCACCTTGGATGGAGCAGACCTGCCACAGGAGGACAGCTACGGCTCAGCTGTCCTGCCTGGCCAGCTCTGCCTGCCCACACCAATGTCCTCCAGCGGCGCAGCTGCTCATGGAGTGGACACAGAGCTTTAGCCCAATGCACACTTCTCCCTCCTGCCTGCTGCAGGATACCATCTATTTTCATTTAAAAATAGCATGCAGTGCTGTGTGAGACTAAACATAGGTGGAAAACTGCACTGATATTGGAAGGAAAAATCCTTTGTAACATATTACAGGTGCAGAAATTGTTACTGTCCTAAACATTTTTCCATCCTTGCCTTCTGTGCAAAGCTTGAGACCATCTTGAGGGTAAACAACTTTTCAGAAGGCCACCACCAGCCCTAAATACAATTTCTGGAAGGCAGAAGTCAAAATTATTTTGACCTTAAATAGTGCATCCCATTTTCTGCTTTATCGTGAGTATAAAAAATATGTGAAATATGAGACAGTCTCAAAATGTCAATCTGCACTGAGTTCCCCAAGCACAGCAGGGAAAAGGCTAACGTTAAAGAAGAATAATCTGCTTACTACATGTATTGGTAAAACTTTCCTGGCACTACTGTGCAAGAGTTCTAAGGCAAGGGATATGAACAGCTTATTTTTGAAGTACTTCACTAAAATCAGCTTCAGTTTGAATATTCACACTTTAAAGCAATCTTTTTATAGCCAAGCTTGCCTCCAAGAAGAAAAAACAAACAGGGTAGGGGGAGGAGAAAGGACCTCACAGATCGACTTTGCCATGTGAACTGGAGGCACAAGCTAAGTAGTTTTTGGTACATCTTTATTTGTAAATAGAAACATGGGAGAAGAGACACAGGCCCTTGCTCAGCTGTTTCATTCCTGAAACCAAAATGCTGGACCACATCTTTCCTAATATTCCACAGTAACAGCATTGCAAATAGCTCTCACAGGGAGCCAACCAACCTCTCTTTATCAGCTGAGAAAACAGGCACTTGGAGAATACAGTTACTTTTCTTGAAGGTGAAGAGCTCAAGGGCTGCAGTGGATAATACTCTGAAGTGATCATTTTTCCTCTGCTGATTATGAAGAAAGCCTGGATTCTTCAGTTTCTACCGTACTTGTATTTTCACCAAGAAGCATTTCATTCCATTCATGAAGAAAAACAAGCAAAGCTCTTAGCTCCCAAACTGGAACATTCTTGTCAAAGAATTTAACACATTAGACTGTCAAGATTCAGGAGACTTGATGTGAAAGAACACAACTAGGCAGTGATGACAAAAGGGTAGCTTGACAGCTTATTGACTGAGAATGGCTTTCACACCAGAAGGAAAAGAATAAACATTTTTTTTTGCATGCCAGATATATAACATGCACTAATATAAATAACCATACAGATGGCTGACTCTATGGCAGACCTTACAGATAACTGTAGGGTAAAAAATAAGCTTTAAGCCACAAAATACCTTTTAAGCATTCAGCCATCATCTAAAGATCACGAGGCAGATGGAAAAATTGGAGACCAAAGATAAGATTTTGAATGCAGAGTCCAGAGACTCAAGTCCCTCTGAAAAGGCTTGGAGCCCTACTGCTTCTTACTTCCCAAATGATGCAATTTGGCTTAACAAAACCAATTCTGTCTCCTCAGAAGCCCTGCTTCTGTTATGGCATGCTACATGCCATGACATAATCAAATCTCTGTTCTGTTCTAAACTCAAAAAATAGTTTTGTGTTAGCCTATACAGTTTCCAGAAAGTTACACTAGGTCAAGCTCTACAAAGCGGAAATGTCCCTGCTCTGAAGTGCTCTGCTAAATTTTTATGCATCCTCTTCCTGGCTTCTTACTGTTCCTGCCTTTCTGTTATAAATTGTTGTTTTCTGATGTGCCAGACTAATCGAATATATGTCATGCAGAAAGGCAGATTGCTTTTATTTGCTCTCTTGTCCAGCTGTAACCAATCCCTCTGTCACTCTTCTAAATATTCTCCTTCCATTTTAAAGCTTGCTACAGCATTTGTGTTGCTCTTAAGTGATGTGTGAAATTCTCTCACTCCCTTCTCCTTACCAGCCTCTGGCTACATGCAAAGTAGAAATGCTGATATAAGGTACAGGATGGAGAAGAATGTGATCAGAGTCTGAGAATGCCACCTCAAGCCTGTTAGTCCATGAGAAACTTAAATTACAAGATTTACAAGTGGTGCACTGATTGATCTGAGAACCTGGATGCTGCTTCAAAAAACCCCAAATTACTGCTTTTTCAAGGTGTTACCAAGGGATGCATAGTCCATTTATAGAAGCACATAACACATTCGTGGCCCATGACCCAGACTAAAACTAAACTAAACTAAACTAGGAAGTGAATTAATACAAACCATTTCGCATGAAGACTCAAGGGTCTACAATTAAAAAGAAGGGATTTTTTTCTCTATAGTTTGCTGATACTTTTTGGCAGTTATGAACAAAGAGCCACCCTTAAACAGGGTGCTTGGAAAGCATCTTTAAGCAGGCTCTTTCATTCCTTTTTGGGAACCTGAACAACAGCAACCATGATAAAAGCAACTTCAAGTCACAATAAATACGTTGTTCTCATTTAATTAATGTTTTCTCAATACAATTAATGTGTAAGAGGGCAGAGGAAAATAAATTTGTATACTACAGAGATGCTGTCTGGTAGCACATAAAAATATTTTCTATGACTGTTCTACAAAAATAAAAAATGTTTCCATAAATACATGAGTGACAAAAGAAGGGCTAAGGAGAATCTCCATCCTTTATTGGAAGTGGGGGGAAACACAGGGATAAAGGATGAGGAAAAGGCTGAGGTACTTAATGCCATCTTTGCCTCAATCTTTAATAGTAAGACCAGCTGCTCCTTGGGTACCCAATCCTCTGAGCTCAGAGGCAGGGGTAGGAGTAGAATGAAGCCTCTGTAATCCAGGAGGATTGGGCAGTGACCTGCTACACCACTTACACACACAGGTCTGTGGGGCTAGATGGGATCTACCCAAGGGATCCACTGAGGGAGCTGGCAGAACTGCTCACTGAGTCACTTTCCATCATTCACCAGCTAACCAGGGAGCTCTCACTGGCCTGGAAAGTACAGATGGGCTGAGATGGGATTGGCAGAATGGCACGTGCACCAACCAATTAAAATGAATACAATCTTTTTAGCTTTACCTAAGCTTAGTTGCAACATTTCAGTTTGCAAACACCACCTTGAAAGTCTTATCAAAGACCCTTGTGTAGTACACTATTTTCCTTACAGCCCAATCTCTCTTTCTCTCTCTCATTCCCTCACCTGTAAATATGGTATAAAACTCTTAGGGATGGAAACAATTGAAGAAACTCACAGGTGAAAGAAATCTTCCTGATACACACTGTAATGCTACCATTCAGACCACAGCAACCACAGTTTAACATGTGTTTTTGTTCAAGATTAGCAAAACTCCAATGAATGTTTCTTTTCTTTATCATCACTAAAAATATTCCAGCATCCTCATGTCAGCAGTTACACATTTTCAAAACAGAGATCTCCTATTAGGCTTGTTTATGATCAGCAAAAAGTAATTTTGCAATATTTTGCTTTCCAGATCCCCTCCCTCAAACAGCAACTACCAAGCACTGCTGATATCTTTAATTTTTTGAAAAGTTTTACTTTGTCCAAACAAACAAGGAAATCAGTTTTTATTCAAATGTTCAATGAACTCAAAAGTTAGAGTAACAAAGGCCTTTCTGGTGAAGTTGTTTTCTTCTTTTAGGTTAAACATATTCTTTTGTATTTAAATTGGATAGTAATCATGGTTTGGTTTGGTTTTCAAAGCATGGTTCTAATCCAACTGCTAAATAAAAAAATAAATCCAGAACTGAGCTGTAGCTAAGTGTGGGCATATGTAAAACTGAGCACACTGAGACCGTGCAGGGCGCTGTTGATCTTGGACACTCAAAGGAATTTTATTGAAAGTTCAATGATCTTTAGCAGTCACTCCCTTAAACTCCCTTAATTTTCTGTGTTATCTCAGGACACTTCATGTACAGCAAAATTAAACAAACCAAAAAAACTGAGTCTCAAGTCAACTTGTTCAATAGCTCCTGGATAAGTTTTTCCATTTCTTCTCTTAAACTGACAAAATCTAGTCAACTGGGGAAGAGAGAGGGACTACAGGGAAGAAATAGCTTCCTTCAGGGAGTATTCCAAGCTCATCTGCACTTTAATGTAGTCCTTTCTTGGGACAGAAAATCCATTAAGAATGTAAATCTATCAAATATGGGAGCATATAAAAGACAATGAGAGCACTGTGGAGTAAAAGAAAGGAAAGAAGTAAGACAGTAGATGTTGCCAGCAGTCCCTATTTGCACCAGTGTCCTTGCTAAGGGGCTGCCACTGAAGAGGAAAGTTAGGCACCATGGCCCACCCATCACCAATATACAGCAACATCTGTGTGGCATCTCCTTGGGGCCAAAATCAAACCTAAGACTGGTGGAGGAAGGCTCTCCACTGCAGCACCATCCTCCACAGTCCTTCCTCTTTCAAAACCAAGTTTAAGCAGCATGAACAGAGGTGCTGCCAGCCAGCTAGACATGTTAACAAATGGTATGGTAATCCCCCCCATATTAAAGGGGGAAGTTGAAGCCAAGATTTTATAGTATGATTAATGGTTTCTGGATGTACAGTTCAAGGTACTGTGAAGAAATGCTGAGTTCAGTTTCTGGAGAGAAAAAAAAAAAACTCAGGCTCCTTTAACATCCCGTAAGCTAAACCAGCTTTGGGTTCCCCAAGCGCTGTTTTGGGATCCTTGCCACGAGGACCTTGAGAGAACTGCCTTCTACCTTGGGAAATTAATTAAGCTGCAATACATCACATTTAAAAGCCAGTGTCCTTCCTCCAGATTGCACTTCAATCTTTGCTCAGCCAGCCTCTGGGGTGGGGTAAACGTGCATTTAGAGATGGGGAAAATAAAAGGTCTTTCCTGAGGGCCTGGGCAGGTGAGTGAGTTTCCATGAGGTAAGCAAGGGTGTGAGCCCATGGGCGTGCTGCAACGGCCCCAGTGCCTGCTCCTCCCAGGGGCACACAGGGCACACAGTGGGACTGTCCCTGCTCAGCCTGCAGCTCCAGCCTACCCTATTCCAATGGTGCCTGCTCCTCCCAGGGGCACTCAGGGCACCCTGCTCCTCCCCAGGGGCACACAGGGCACCCTGCTCCTCCCCAGGGGCACTCAGGGCACCCAGCTCCTCCCCAGGGGCACTCAGGGCACATGGTGGGACCATCCCTGCCCACCCTGCATCTCCAGCCCGTGCTGCCTCAGCACCCACACAGCCACTGGCACAGCTCAGCAGGGACAGGAGGCTGGCTGCCCACCCAGCCCTGGCAGTGCTGTGGGGAGCCACTTCACCCAGGAGGGGAGTGAGCACCACTGGAGGAGAGCAGTGGGCTCGTCTGGAGCTGGGTGGGCTTGGCCTGCCATGCTGTGTGACACCAGGCAGACATGGGCAGTGTAGGTGAGCTGATTTGCTGGTGGTGGCTGAGGAATGGGGTCCAAAACCACCTGAGACCATTTGGCTTTGGACCACTGAATGCCACTCGCAGTGCCAATGATCACTCAAATATCAATCAAATATTGCTCACTTTGTGACACAACAGCTACAGCTTGATCTTCACAGAAGTCTCTCTGCTCTCCATCTCTGCTTCCCAAACATGAGACTGTCCTTTGCTCACCTTCAGAGCAGCTTTTCTCTCCAAGCATCCAGTATGGGTGGCCACCAGGGCTGTCTGGCTGAACACCCAGCAGAGCAGCTGCCCTCCAGCAACAATCCAAGGGTACCAAGTGCCCACTTGGACACTGCACTGACCTCCACTACCTTTGCTTCCTTGATGGGCTGGGACTCTGAAAGAGCTAAGGAACACCTTGGATGTGCTTGTGGAAAGGGCAGAGATAAAATCAGGTCTGTTTTCATACCAGAGATAAATCAGCAGAAGGGATAAAGGGACAATCTGGACACTGATAAGTCTCTGTGCAAAGGCTGCTGAATCCCTGCTGTAAGGGGATTTCAGGGAGCATATGACAGCAAGGAATAGTTGACTCAGTCCACTGAGCTTCAAGTCTCCCCCTCTCCTGACATCTAATATGCCCCTAAAAATGATCTCTGTGTGTGTAGGGGCCACATCAGATAACTACACTGGAGGAGTTTAGCTGCTCCTGGGGATACTTCTGCACCAAAAAGATCCTAACAGCAAGAAACTCAGATCACCTCTGTTCTGGTATTGCCTGAACACCAGAAGGCAGATGGAGAAGATTCTTCCTTTGTCTTAATATTTAACTGCTTGTAGATTCTGGATGTGTTTATGGCTCAGCCTGAAACACCTGAAAATGTCTATACTGGGCACACTGGACTCATTCAGCAGAGCCCAGTTTTGTGAGATAAAGCTCAGCCTTCTTTCTACACTCACAGAAGACACACATTCAGGCTTAAAAAAAAATAAATAAAAGCAATCCTTCTTTTGCTAACGAAAGATGCAAATTAAATGGCACTGGCAGATTGTTCTCTTTTCTCGGTTCTACATAATTTTCCATGCAGAAAATATTTTACATACCTGCTGAATTCTTTTTTCCATAGTACTCTGTTAAACTTTTGATTAGAAGACAAAAAATTACTCTTGCAACAGCTGTTTCCATGTACAGGTGGGTCAAGAATCTTCTTCATAGCCACAATACCTGTACAGTGCAACTATCCACCAAAGAGAAACATAAATTCCATGGAACTACTGCAGCAGCATTGGAGTGCATAAACTGCCAAACCATACAGAAAGTTAATAGATTTGTTTATGGACTAGACAAGGTTTAATTAAACCAGGCAGCTCTGAAGAACAGTAAATCCTCTCTCTGTCTTCCCCTCCCCCCCCCCCCCCCCCCCACCCCTTTCTTTTCTAGAGTATCTTTCTCCTAGTGGCTTTCTTCTTCCTAATAATCCCATCACAAATGACAGATATGTTATCAGTCATCACTTGGATTTGACACATTCTTAATACCTGTCATGACAGCTCTGAAGTCTGCATGCTACTCCATTGTATTCCAAAGCATTTGCAGGAGGTAATGGACACATCAAATACAAGTCAATGGCTCTGCTTTATTGAACTGCTGAAGGCTTGCAATATAGAAGGAGATACTTAAGAAAGCCTAATTGTGATTATTCAAAATTACAGACATAGTAATTAAGTATAAAACAGTATATAATGTGGCAGAGGATTGCTGTCCCCAAATAGAGTCTCTCCTGGTACCTTGGGTCTTTATTTTACTTTAATAGAGAACCTAATGCAGAAATGAGGTGCAAGTCATGGCTAGAACCAGAACCAACATCAAAGATGGACACCGGAATTGATACGAGGACAGTGGGATTGTGAAGTGTGTTACTCACAGCAGCTGTCAGTGCTGCCAAGGAGTGAATGTGAGTGCAGTAGAACATGAGTTTGAGAAGTGTCTCCCTGATGAGTACAAAAGAAAAAGACAGCATTTTACCACTGAGCAATAAGGACAAGGAACACCAACTATCAGGTCTTGTATGAGTCCATTGCTAATGCCTGTTGATTTCTGTGGACCTCTTAATACAGGTAGTTTTGTTTTCTTTTGTTCAAGTCCTCAAAAGAGCTGCAAGAGATACAGCACCCCACAGAAAAAAATCAATACAGAGCTCTCCAAGCAGATAAATTTTCTTTTGATCAAATTCTAGTATTACTTCAGGTGACTCAGGTCATCTGTGTGTAATACTTTTCAGGCACAAAAAAACCCCAAACCAAAACAAAAAACTGTAACATTTCTTCCAAGCCTTAAACTTGCAAAAGCTTTCTCTCAGTTGAGCCCAGCTGCTGCAAAGCATCATATAGCTACAGTCTCTGCCAACAGCATATGAGCTGCATGACAGCAGTGTGCTCTGCCATTAGTAAATGCAATGGCTTGTTGTTCTCAATGCATTTACAATTTTGCACAAAAGCAGAAAAAAACCACCCAACAAAAACAAAAACCCCACACAGATTAGAGACAAAGCAGTGCTGTGTAACTCAAGGCCCTTTCAGCAAGGCGATAAAGCCAAGGCAGAATTGTGAGCTGGAGTCAAAAGGAAGTGTCCCATTGACATAATGAGCTTTGGAGCAGGTCTGCGGGGAAGAAGACAGCAAAACACATTCAGCCACCTAAGTGATTTCATGTCCTCTGGACAAAATTAGTTAAACGAGTATGTTGAGGTTTAAGAGTCTCGAGGCATCGTTTGCATCTACGAGAAATGGAGGAGCAAACTGGGACTCCTTACAAAGCAATTTTATTTAGGAGAGATGCAAGATTAAGTTTTGCACCTATCAAGCACCTGGGAACAAAGTGATGGTATTTAGAGGGGTGGGAATATTGTTCTCAGGATGCAGCAAATCCTATTCCAGGGATCTAAACCCCTGCAATAACAGCACTGGCCGAGTGCAAGCTCATCTTTCCAGCTGAAGCACTTTCAAAAAAGCTGAAAGGTGAAATTTACTTTAGTAGGCTTCTCACCAGATCAGATACTGCCCGTTCTTGAGTGTGAAAACATACCACAAATAAACATGGTATCACATTTTCTGATGATGATCTTATACCAGGGCCAATTACAGATCGAATTTGTACTGTGAGCTGAGCTTAGGTTGCATGGAGGCAAAATCATGGCAGCACAGCCCCAGTGAGAAGTCTCCCAGCAAATATTCCCTTCTGGCTTCGGTCCAAGGAGCATTACTGCAGCTCCTGCTGCCTACACTCCCCGGTTATTCCTTTCATATACCCTCTCAGCTGTAAGCAAATCAACATGCCAATCCCTTGGGACACATGGCTTAGCTAATACTTAAGACTTGCCATTCTGCTTTGTGCTTTGGACATTGATTTCCATTGTCTCGGCTATCACGCAACAAAAGGGCATTTAATTGCTGTCTCATTTCGTCTGGGGGAGAAGAGGAGAACAACTTTTTCCAGCCCTGATTGATGGCAGCCATTAGCACCTCCTAGCACAATACTGACTTACTAGAAGCATGATTTACATGTGAAGTTCAGCGCCACACAAGTGAATCAGATTTGCAGCTATGCTTACTTGAACAACTTCAGAGACAAAATCTTCACATGAAGTGAATTTGCAGAAATACTTACACTGGCCACCTATATAGAGAGAAAACTTCTAAGATTCAGGAGGTTTGTTGAGACCTCCTAGAAACAAAACAAAGTTCAGCAGAGATCTCAAGAGTTTTTGTTTCACTTGTCAAGTGCTCTACCATGTAGGTGCTTTAACGGCTGTAAAAGGGAAAAAAAACCCCAAAACCACCCAACAACATGATTTATACTTATTTACATACATTTAACATTAGGAAACACTTCATATCCACTAGGCATCAAAATTCCCAGTTGCATACTATGAAAGGCAATGCTGAAGAATCCCAGAAACTGTTTTCCCTTTTTCATGTGAGCATTTCTATTTTCTTTGTGATGGAGGAAAGAAGAGAATTAATATCCACATTTAATATCCTCCATGTTCTGGAGAGCAATAAGCCACATGCCTTGGTGTTCAAGCCATACTGCTGATAGTGGATTTTTAGTACTCGTCCCATTTTATTAAAAAGCAAAAGGATGCAAATCTCCCTTTCAAAAGAACAGAGCTCAAGAAACAACTAGATTAGTGAAGGCTTCTTGAAGTAGTACCTTTAATCAGTCCTGTTATGGGAAACTTGCAGTAATTTCAGTAAAATTTGATGTAGTTTGATGCAGCTTATCAAAACATTTAATATTTGCAAAATATAAGATCAAGCATCTTTTGAACACCAGACTTTCCAGTCAGACATAGAAACAAGCTGAGGCACTAGGTATTATCAGACACACCTTTTTACATTTTTTGGAAGATTTACCACAGGAGAGGCAGATTGAGAAAAGCTGACTTTCAGCAAGGCAACGATGTACAGCCAAACACGCAAGCACTGACCTTGTCTCAGCTGTGGGAGCACTAACCCTGGCCAGGCAGAGGCTTTCTGAAACCATGCTAGCTCTACCCACAAAAAACCACTTCTGACTACTTTCAGAACATATGCTCTGTTGTTCACATAATTGGTTTAAAATTCCACAGCAAAATTACTCTGCAATTACTTGCTTTCAGTGAGTCCACTTCTTACATTGACATCCCCCACAGGACCCACCTTTGTTCCTCAGTGATACTCATCTCGCCTGATGTGCATTTCTAAATAAGCTTAAATAGTGGCTATTTCTGTGTTATTTCATGCTTTTCCCTACATTTCGAAAAATCATGATTTTAGGTGCACAAATGAGTGTGTGATGGCAGAATGCACATTTTTGGTTTAGAACAGCTGTTTTCAGCTGTTTTCACTTTTATTCATTCTGCAGCACATAGGCATGGAAAACTGTATTTTGATTCTTCCTTTCCCCTTTTGTTTTTAAGGGAAAATAAAACACAGAAGCATCCAAACCAAACAAACAACACCCCCCAAAAAATCAAACCAAAACAAAAAACTACTAAAAAACCTAAATAAAACCCCTCCCAAAGTGGCATGAGGTCAGATATTAAACACTAGAACACACTTGTTTCCTTAACTTGGCTCTTCCTAAATTTTGTTTCCCCTCCCACTGTTTCCTTTTTCTTTGGTGCCGGGCAGGAGACACGTGTTTCTCTTGCTGGAAAGGCTGAGTCTTATATTCCAAAAAGTTCAGTCTATGGACAATCATTACTGGTAACTGTGAGGAAGCTGGCACACAGGATCCCAGAGTCTCTCCTTCCCCTCCAGGCTTGTGCCAGACTGGAACCAGAGCTCTCAGTGGCAGCGCCTCCAGGAGCATCACAAACACCAAGAAAGCTGCCAAAATGGATTTAAACCATTTTGCAGCTGAAGAACAGCCCAAGAACCATGTTTGTGCAATCCCTTTATCAATCTTGCTTTGGATCTCTTTGGCCACTTGAGAATAAAGAAGAAGGTTTTACATGCTGGTTTCTGAGAAACCTGCCAAGCCTGCGCATGCTAATCAATGTGAACAGGTCCTGGAAAAGAAGTGGATCAAATCTCTCCGATCATCCTCAGGGTCACAGTCAAACCCACACACCTAGGAGATTCAGGTCAGCCACACAGCTGCTCAGCATCCCCTGGGAGGCTCAGAACATAAATGCAAAATTAGGGCAAGCACAGCAGTAGGCTGCAGCGTGTTGCTGGCAGAGGCACAAACCTGCTCCTCTACCCAGCACACCATCTATAAATAGGTTTATGAATACAGAACCTCTGCCAAGCTATTCTTGCTATTTTTTTTCCCTTGCTAATTTTTAATGCCTCTTGCAAGACTGACTCCTAGAAGTTTTATCTCCATTAGTATTAATAAACACTTATTAAATGCTCCAGCAATGTCTGAAAGTCTTGATAAATAGCAACAAATTTGTCTCGAAAACCAGAATATGATTTTGCATTTAGAAAACTCAATTGTATTAAAAAAGAATAAAAAATGAGCTTACCTGAAAACAGAAAATTCACATGAAAAATCTGTGTGCACTCCACAGCTTGGGAAACAAGAACCCACTTCTTCTGGGACTTCAAGAGGAGACAAGGTGGTGTCAGCGCTTGCTCTTGTTCAGCTGTGCTCCTGGGGGTGCCAGCTGAGCCCCAGAGTTGAGCCCTGGGCTGTCCCCCTCACTCTTGGCACCTGGAACAAGAAGAGAGGTGCTCAGCTCCCTCTGCACAGGAGCAGCACAGCATTCCTCAGCCCAGGCACGGCTGCTGCTCACACAGCCCCAGAGCAGGGAAACTCAGTGCAGTGCCATTAGTGACAGGCATGGCTCTCTGCTCCTCTGCACCACAGGTGCCCTCTCAAGATACCCTGGGGACACAGAAAGCACTAGAAAACAATCTAGAGAGCATCCTACCTCTCCCTCAGAGGGACCACTTTTCTAGATAACAGTAGCCCCATAACAAACCTGCTAAAGCCCAGACTATAGCAAGAACACTTTATGGTAAGAATTTTGTTTTGAGCTGCCAGTTTTTGGGTGACCAAACCAGCCAGGACTAATTTCTAACAGGGACATTAACCAAGGACTTAAATTACCTTTTACTTTCATCTGGTATCATTCTCTTGCAACTCTGTTTTTTCCCTTTCCCTCTCAACCCTTACATATTTCACCATCCATTTTCAAGGATGGATGACTAAATGAAGCCCTTTATTAAGGCTCAATTTTCAAAAGCAATGTCACCTTCCAGTTTCCCTTTGCTTCAGAAATTAGCTTCTAGGGGCATTTTCTTGAAAAGCCTACATCTATACTTATTTCAACTTTCTGGGGAATAATTGAGTATGGAAAGTAAGGTTTAGCCTGATTAAATTTTTATTTCCATCTAAAAATAAAAGGAAATGCATAGTAAAGAACTAGGAAAGCTTGAGCCTCTCTATTTTTTTAAACTTCTGAAAGATGAAGACAAAGGAGACATATTATAATAAACTTTTTTCCTTTCAGAATTCCTGAGAAACTTATGAACATATTCTCAAGTTTTGAGCTCTGTAGAGTTGACTGCTAAATACTTGATGAGTTCTGAGCCAGCTGATTGTACTGGCCTCAATTTGATGTATAGGACTACATGACCTCTGGGGGTCCCTTCCAAATCAAGCTATCCTATGATTTTTTCCAAAGGGAATGAAGACTAGTCTGTGCTTTTCAGAAACATAGCCAACCCTCTTTTTCATGTTTGCCACCACTTCTACTATATGCATCTTCTCCAACGAGAAACCTTTCAACAGCTGAGATCTAGACTCATTTTATATATGAAAACTCTGTAAGTTATTTCAATTCCAAATTACCAGAAGTATCTTGTCACAAAAAAAAAAAAAAAAAAAAGAAAGGATTTAATGCATTTAGGTTAAACTAGCCTGGTAAGCAAACAAAGAGAATGCATCCTAAGTCCTTCACTAGATAACACCAAAGAAGGAACTGGGGGTAACAGACAGGTGGTGTTTCCTGTAGAAGAAACTCCAACTTTACAGAAATACATTTTCTAGCTGTGATTCTGAAGGCTGGACACTATTTTTTAAACCAGCTCTCATGTCACACGGCTGTCAGCCCTGTCTGCAGGGAAAGCAGTGGAATCCCTTGCACAGTCCACACCTCTCCCTGCCAGCACCACCCTGCAGTCCCAGCTCCCTGTGCCAAGGCCCAAGGTCACACACAAGCCCCGTCTCCTGTGGATCACCACACAACCACTTCCCAGCCCTCCAGCTGCCTCCATCATGGCCCTGCTGGCCAGCAGCTTTACTCCACAGTAAAAATCTGACTTTTCAAACAGTCTCTTGGAAGATAAACATTCTGAGGCTTTTTCCCCCCAAAAAAATTCTTAAGCATGTGTGTTTCTTGATTAATACTAAACAAAAAAAACTCCTTGTGCAATACAGCAAGATCTTTTTTTCTGTGTACCTGCTCTCAGCAGAGAGGAGTAGAGACATTATTTAATAGATAAGATGTTCAGGGAATGAAGTATAGGAATTCCAGTCCTAAAATATCATAAACACAAGATATTAAAATTAAAAATAAAAATACTTTTTCCATCATTAATGTGAAGGAATGCCATACAGGATTGGAAATTTCTCCTCAAATCTAAGTGAGCCTTATTCCTGTTGCTCTGACACTTCTGTCATGGCTGTCTTCTCCCTTGCCCTTCTCCATGGGGGAAATGCCTTCTCTCTTAACCCCAGCAACACACTAGCCATCAGACTCTATCACTGCTTCTGCTGCAAGGGAACACTGTGACAAGAAAGGGGTAATCCCCTCAAAAAACCACTCATATGGGTCTACCCAGAAAGTGCATACATATTTTTTCTTTCATTTTTCAAGAATCACAGGTGCTTCCCTATTCTAATAAAATTATTCCAAATAAATAATTTGAACAGCACACCACAACCACTCTTAAAGTTGAGCCTTAGATTCAAACAGATTCTAAAACAGACTGTTGTTAAATATGAAGAGCTTTTTCTTCAGCATGCCCATAGTTTGCTTCAAAGCTCATTGTTTAAAGAGGAACAGTTGACATGCAAAGTCAAATGTAAGGATCCTGGGAATAGCTGCGCATGACGGGCAGCTGGCAGGCAGGTCTGCTGAAAGGATGCAGTTCTGCACATGAAGTCACAAGAGTAAGATCCCTAATTATATGCAGTAACCAAGGCATGGAAGGAAAAACAGTTCATCAGTTAGCATCCAGCAGCACAGTGAGGAAGCTTTGTTCTCTTCTCTGGAAAGAGGACAGTCGATACTGCTCATATCAAAGCCTGCATCCACAGCCCTCCAGGCTTAATTAGAAAATCATGAAGAGTACAAAATGGCATTGGATACAAAATGATCATTTTTCAAGTAAATTTAGTGGAGTGAGCACTCTTACATTTACAATCCACACTCCCTTATCCACCCTTTTTCCCTCGTTAATGATACAGAGTTGGCTGGAGATGCAACAAAACCTGTCAGCAACTGCAGGTTGTCCTAAAGCAAGTCTTGCCTATTATTCCAGCTGTATAGATGAAGGTCGCTGACACTGCTAACACCTCTGACATTTTATAATCAATTGCCAACATTTACAGAGGAGAAAATACCACTAGCTTTGAACACACTCAGAAAGAAAGAAATTCTTCTCAATTAATTTTAAGCTTGCTCTCTCTGAGCCAAAACATGAAACATGAGGCAACCTAACAAGTCAAATATTAGTGAGATTGTTTTCTGGAAGCCAATGCCATACTCTGTTTGTATATAAACAATTGTAGTTTATCCATCTCTTCAAAACAACTGCAGTGTGAATCATTATAAGGACAACGTCAGAGAAAACTGCCAGATCTATTAGCTGAAGAAAAATAATAATTTGACTTTAAAAGCAAATATGAATATTAAACTATCAGTATGTTGCTAACATCAAATACCTATTGGTGAAATCTAGTATTTTGTGGATTAGACTCTTGGAAGATGAAAGGGGATGACCTTTACCTATACCTTCACTGCTGGTAAAGAATGATGAAGCTCTTGCCATACAGTGCACAATCACCTCATGCCTGCTTTTCAGAACAGGAACAGAGATTGCTGCCTTTTAAACTAGTCTTGCATTGATTTTTAGGCAGCTACAATATTCCACTGCTATAGCTAAGGATGGAGGGCTAAGGAAGAGATTTTAAAACAATACTTTGTAAAGGGTCCACAAGTCCTGTCTGATTTATAAACTGTCAATGTGCTTGATGAGTTCAGCAGCTGAGAAGCCCTGGATCTGACATTATTGCCCTTACTCAATAGTTCAAAGCAATCATTTTGAGTTAATACAGGGCCTCAGAGAACATGGGGATCTCTAACTTAAGACCTTCTAAAGATCTATATTTGGTCAAATTTCTTGCTCCTGACAGTGCTTCTCACCCTCCAGCTCCTAATTCAAACAATCAGTCCACCCTTGCTTTTCACAGGAGCTCATTGCTGTACGTTGTAATATTTGCATCAAATACAATTGCCAAAGGCACTCCAATTTTCACTAATAGTTATCATTAGGAGGGGAAAAAAAAAAAGTATTTTTGTCCAAAAAGAGCCATTTCCTGATGTTTAGCATAGGCAGGATAACGGTCACAGGCAGCATCTTGGCTCAGCAGGCAACAGTAGTAGGTGGTAAATGAGAGTGCTGGGGAGGGGACAGATCTTTTTCCAGGGGGGAGAGGGGGCAGTGTCTGCTAAAGGAGGCACCCTGATGGCAGCAGATTTATGCATCCACTCTTGTCAGTCTAGGAGGAGGGAATCATTATGCAGGGCCAGCTGCAGGGGTGTGCACTGCTGTCGGGAAAAATTAGGAGACTAGCAATGAACTATAAAGAAGGGAGAAATGACAGAGTGAATGAAAACTCCATGATAAACCCATTTAGGCTCTCTTCACCCTGGGATGAAATATGAAGCATAATCTCTTTGGCATATATGCTGGCAGAGAGTCAAACAAATATGCCTAGGTGCTTTCAGGCACACGGCCCAGAATGTGCAGTGACAGCCTCCACCCAAAGGACTGTGACCGCCCAGGGTATGGGGCAAGAATTCTTCCTCAGCAGGTCAGCTCAGCCCTGGGGAAGGCTCACAGCACACTCAGACGCTTTTGGGAGAAGTCTCCTCTGCTGCCCAATGCCTTCTGTGTGCAAATACCTTGGAAAGAAAGCATTTCCATCTGAATACCTTGAGGGAGTGTGGGGCATTGGGGTGGGCAGAGAGAAGAGATGACCGGACTATAAAAGAGTGAAAAGCACCCAAACAAAGGCCCTGGTATTTCACCCTTATTTGAGAAAATGATAAATTCCCAATTTCATGTGACATTCCTTCCCCTGGGAGAATTATTGAGGTGGGGAGGTCTGCATAACTTCTTGCCCTCTTTAAGGCAGAAGTGTGTTTTTTCTCCTGTGTTAAGACATTCGGAGATAAGAAATATTCCAATTATTTTTTCGTTGCGCTTGGTTATAAAAAATACCGATTTTTGGTCATACTGGTATCAGAAAACAAAGGAATGAGGAAAGAGCAGGCAAGGAAAGCAGCGCTCTTCAATACACTCCCCAAAGCCCCTAGTTACAATTCAAGCCCCAAGCCTAAGAGGGGAAGTGTTTGGTAGCTTTTCCTTCTGCCTGTCCTGCCCACTGTTCAAACCTAGGGGCTGGTGAAACTCTTTCTGGAATGCTAATGCCTTGCTGAAAGCCAGAAGGTACAAAATGGGAGCTGCTTAGAGAATGCTTTCCTGGGGGAAAAAGAGAGTGATGTACTTCAATACCTTATTTAAAGTTACACATAGGGACCCATAGTGTTAGGCATATTTTTACCAGGAACAGAAGAAATACATTTTGCTCAGCATGCTATCATTGTAAATTCTGCCATTCTTCAGTGTAGGCTCTTCAAGATACAGTTTGATGAGAAAGGTTTGTTCAATTAAGTGTGTGAGAATCAGGGAAAAAAAAAACAAACCACAAGCAGTTCTACTGTAAAAGTCCTTCTTTCTACTACACAGCACATTTGGAAACATGGGTAATTATTTAATTCTCTGTAAAATACTTTGAGTCCATCTGCCTTTTTTAAGGCAGCTCTTTTATAATTCTTCCTGGTGGCATCATCCATCAAGTGTAAAAAGTATTTATGCTACCAGATGTCAGATTAAGACACCACTGACCACATTGTAACTACCTGGTGTGTTTTACAAGCATTTATACCCCGTGTAGGTCTAACAGCTAAAAAAACTGCAAAAGCTCAAAAGTACTTTAAAAAAAAATTCACTCCAAAACAATGTTGATACATTACTTCATTAACACTTTGAAGGTGTAAATGGGGTACTGAAGTGAAGAATGGGGTCTTCTGATTAAGTAAATAGAAGATATCTACCTGCATGAAGGCTCAAAGAACATAATTCTGAAGGCCACTGTTTGATCAAAGTTTTGTGAGAAAACACAGAAATAAACCACGAGCTGTTACAGTGAGCAACAGAAATAAAACTGGCAAATTCCTAAACTACAAAAATATATAACTGTCAAAGTGCAAAAAATACTTCTTCCAGCTACATGGTTATGTTTCACTTTTTTTTTCCTAAGGAAAGTAAGGACAGGCAAATGTATAATTTTAACATCAATTCAGGAAAAGCTTTAATAGTAAGATATCAAATATATTAGGGAAAAGGAACACAGTTATTTATCTGACTTGAAAACAGCACAGTGTCAAGTTAATTTAAAATTCAATTTCAGTGTAAAGCATTACAAGGAAGAAAGAATCCTATGTATCATAGGCTGTAAATTGAAATCCTAGCGAGGTTTTTGTCTGCCAACTAGCTGTGTATCAACTATAAAGCCAGATTGCAGGTGCCTCTTTTAGGAGATTGGGCTGCAAGGCTCATATTCCGAGAAGTTTGTCATTTACTATTCTCAAAGGCATTTTATTCAAATTTTTTTATAGTCAGTTAGTTAATGGAAAGCTGGCAGTACAATAACCCAGAGGTAATTTCAGCAAGGTACAGTACGTGATGCAAAAGCACAGAGGGTCCTACCCCGTGCAAGTCACCAAGAAGGTGAGCATTCATATAAACACATCTCTTATAAAAGCAAACATGCAAAAGCAGTTTGTCTGCAAAAACAGATTTTAAGGTGACAGGAATTTAATAAATAAATAAATAAATCTTGGAGTTTTTTCCCCTTTCTACAAAATATATCTGCACAAAGGTGTTTCATTTAAACTCTACACAAAACCTTGAACACAATGGTTTGAGGGAAGAGGCAGGATAATCCTCCCAGTTTTCTGAGCTGAGGGATAAACAAATCTGATAGAAAGGACATTTAATTCATCCCTGAACTCCAAACTGGATGAAAGCCTACTCAGATTTGGTACATATTATAAAAAATGTGACTCAAGGACAACCGCTAGACTTCCAGCTTCAGAAGGTTCCTGCAAAGTGCAGCAGCCAGTCTGATCAGAAAGGCAAATTCTGCTCAGAAAGGCAGATTCTGCTCCTCAGCCACGGGCCACTAACAACCCACCTGGCCAGCAGACAGAAGCAGGGCTGGAAGAGCATGGAAAAGCTGCACCAACAAAGAAAATAAACGTATATCCCTGACCTCCGCTCCTGCAAAAGAAAGGCAAAGAAAAGCTGCCATTTACAGCAGCTGGGCTACTTTTATTTAGCCACATAGGCCTTGAACCTCCTTGTACAAACACTGTGAAACCTCAAAACCTTGCTGAGGGAGCAGATGAGCACCTTGGAAAGCTTTAGTTTTGTCAAAGTGGAATTTAAGGTGTGTGCAAATTGGTACTCAGGAAAGGGTAATCTTTGAGGACATGAATTTATCTCCACTGACATATCCACAGCTGGGAATCGGTGTGAACAGCTTCCTCATGCTGATACATTCCGCTTCTTTTTCAAATGGAAAGATGTGGAAAACATTATTAGAGGTGACAGAAAAGTGTTTTCATACTGCAGTAATGGCTTTTATCCTATCTTTGAAAATTACATAATTCTGTGTAAATTTATCATATAAGCCCACTATATAGAGTAACACTTTTCATAAAATAATAATTTCTAAAAA
The DNA here is from genome assembly GCA_039654755.1 of Calcarius lapponicus. Lineage (NCBI taxonomy): Eukaryota > Metazoa > Chordata > Aves > Passeriformes > Fringillidae > Calcarius > Calcarius lapponicus. Next base: position 364,843 of record JBBFKN010000028.1, on the reverse strand, counting down.
TGCTGGAAGATTTACAAACACTAAGGAGGGAGGAATTTGATACAGCTTGAGATGGAAAAAAAAAATCTTTTGCCCTTAAATATTTTTTAAAAATACATCTGGGCCCCTTCCTGCTCCCACAGCAATACAAGAGTCTGTGGTTATGTCCCTCCTCACTCCCCTTCAACTCCCCAATTAAGCCCTCATCATTTAAATGGCTTATTCACCTTTTTGCCTTACCATGCAGTTTTGGACTTACAGCTATAAGGTAAATTTCAAAAAACTTTTGCTGGCACTTAATAATATGGAAACCACCACCACTGCACGAATATTTATACACATGGAATTACAAAAATGTACCATTTACTCTAATGTACTGCTCTTTCCCTGCTTCCTACTCTAGCAGAAAACAGAAACAGGTTTAGCAGCAATAAGGAATTGACTTAGGATATCTTCACTATGCAGTGCCCTAGTGAAAAAGGTTTACATCTGAATTATGCAGTGTCCCTTGCAGAATGGCCAAAACAAGCCTCAGTTTGCCTAAATTTCTGTGAAAACTAAGAATCACTGTTTTAAAAGAAAACAAATACCAAAATAATCCAAATTTAAAACCATGCTTCATCTTGTACTAGAGAAACCAGGCCACAGCGCGGGGATGCTGCACACAAGAGGACACAATACTTGCTTTCTTTCCAAGCTGTCCCTGACACAGCATGTGACTCTATTCTAATGCTACTTTTTAGTAAAACATTTTTTGGTTGCCAGATGTTGCACAACCCAAAGAAGGAGGACTGGGAGCTGGAAATGCCAGCTGCTCCAAGATAACTTGACTTGGACTAAAGCAGCCTGAGACTGGAGTGTTCCTCACATGATGGAGAGAGCCTTCTGTGTATGACTTGAGGCTTCAGATTTTTACCAGTTTGATGGAGTTTGGGAATTCAAGTTTTACCAAATTCTGCAGCACTGTCTGGTACCATTTGATTGTGATATGGGCCAAACCAACTAGCGAAGGTGATCAGAGATGATCGTACACAGACACGACCACAGGGCTTTCATAGGAAGGCTCACAATGTAGCATGGAGTGGGTAAGAGGATTAAATCCTGCATCAAACTCCATCCCACTGCACATGTAAGAACAAACAGTGGTGCAGCAGAAGACCAAAAGCAGCGTAAGACTTTACATTTCATTGTCAATTATTTCATCTTGAAAAACTAAAAAGAGATTGTTTTAAAATAATTTTAAATGTTTCAGTTTTTCCCCTTACATTTGGTTTGCACACCAAAGTGATAAAAAAAGCTTCAAATATTCCAGTATTATGCAAAAAAATTTTAAAGGATTTGGTAGTACTTCAGAAAAAAAAAAGAAAAAATATCTCAGGAAACCCAAAAATAGAATCAAATTCTTTGAAGGCATTTTCTGTTCCTCTAAGACTTTTATACTAATTGGTGAGCCCCTCATTTAATCTCTTATCATTACCGATCATTTCTAAATGACTGAGATTTAGGATACACTATTTTAATACTAATGGTGTACCTAATGAGATCAGATTTTTAATAAGATTCTAGGCATTTATATTAGAGAAAGGCTTTGACAAAAAAATAGGAAGGTAGCTGTATATCATTAAGAGTGAGCCTGTTCAGATCATTATAATCACATTCACTATTCTTTTTTCATATACCATTACATGGTATAGGTGAAAATCACACAAATATGTAAATCCTTGATACTAACACAAAATGCCTGCAGGTCCATTTATATCAAATTCTCAGTATATACACAAAACTTTCAGTAAAGAGATGCTATGGAGGATAAACACATGCCACTTGTGATTAACTTAACCAGATCTAATTTGGCCAGCAAAAACGTTAGCTACTTCCTAACTTGTTTATTGACCACTATCAGAAAAACAATTCGACATCCATGTCAGTACTGGTATTCTAATTTTAGTATTATCACTTTTTATTCTTCATCTTGCCTGTGAAATACATAATTATGAAAAGTAATTATTATCATATATATATATACACACACACATATATATACACATATATATATACACATAGGTGTCAATAACTACTAATAAAATTCTGCTGCTTCATTTTTGTGCAGAAGTACATCTAGAGCTACTGCAGGTTGCCAATAAGACTGCAGTGTGTCCATATGTTAGATTATACACAGCCTAAGCGAATGCTGAGGCACATAACCTTTCAGTATTATAGCAATTTCAGGCTTGGGCTGATTTTCCTACAGAAATACAACCAATTAGTATTCAATTTTGAGCCATACCAGAAACACTCTTTCAATAGATTCAAGCGCCTTGATCATTTGCAGCAGCTCTTTTGATGTGACTAACCTGAAAAAAATTGAACAGACAAGTATGCTTTATTTCTGTTCATTCCAGAGTTTATTGCCACTCCTGTTTCTGTGCACTTCCCTCCTTTACTTGGGTCCAGTCCAAGCCATCCAGGCCTCCCCAGGACAGGGAGGAATCCTTGACCCACATTTGGAGGTTAAACTCGTGGTGGGCTTCTGGGGTTTAGTGCAGGCAGCACGAGATCACCTGCACTGCTGCTCTTTCCAGGCTGATGACACTGAGGTCTCTGTATAAAGTTTGTTCAGAAAAATAACAATGTGAAGAGAGGCCTGGGCATATCAGGAAGTTAACAGATCTGCACGGCTCACAAGGAGTCACGTGCCTCCTGCATGAAAGCCCTGGAAGAGCTTCTCTCAGCAGAGCCTTGAGACTGTGCCTGGGAGATGTCCTTTGCTGCAGTTTGAACTACAGTCTACATAAAGGTAGGAAACATCTATAGTTCCTCTACAGGAAAAACTGTCTTTAGAACCTGCTGAAGTATTTTATCACTTCACCTATTCAGGTTGGAGCACAAAGCCCAAGAGAGCCAAGAGAAAGAGATGCACATGCAGTCAGTCAACACCACAATCCTGATGATGCTGTGTATCTCCAAAGCACTTGCTGATGTCCATATTGATTTGCCTGCTGAGGGAACCCCTATTCTATACCTATAACCCAATTATTCCTGCAGAGACAATTGAAAGGTAAATGTAGACAGAGTTTTGTATGTTCCCAGCAGAGTCTTCCAAGAATTGTTCACAGATTTAGTCAATTGGGTACCTATTCAACTTGCCATCCCCATATTAAACTTCTTATAAATAAGACATGAAGGATAAGAAGTTTTGATCCAACCAGAAAACATAATTTGTGCCAAAAGCTTGTGTTAGTGCTAGTTAAACCTCTCAACTACACTGCAAGTCAGCCTGAAGAGAAAGTGTCCTTCTATTACCAGGTATTAGTCAGTTTGCAAATATGGTGTGCATAGGAATAAGAAAGTTAAGGTACAGGATCAGTGCCAGGATATGAACATATTATGCCTACACATTTCATTCCAGTTCAAACACTCTCATCTACTCTAGTTCTGAAATGTATTAGCTTCACTTACGAGTAAATACAACTGTAATGAATACTAATAAATAGACTACAAATAAATAAAGATAAGATTTTTTTTTTGTCTTTGATGGGGAACTATTACAAGAGACTTACATGCAGACAGAATAGCCATTTGCTAATACAGAATCCATCACTGTCACTTAACATATGACTCTCTTGTAATGCTGTGTTATGAGACAGAAAGTCAAATAATCTCTTTTGCTTTGATGAAAACATGAGGAAGTTGACTCAGATAAAAGCAGAAAGTAATCTGTTTAAACAGCTTGGGTCCAAAGTTGAAAATTAAACAAAATCAATAACAAATACAGGCCTGCTGTATTTGGAATATGGAGAATCTGCCTTAAGCATGAAATTAAAAAAAAAAAAAAAGGACGAAATGTACAAAAATATTTCATGCCAGAATATTCTATATGTGAGGTTTTTGAAGACCCTCATTTGTTTGAATTTACATGTGTTTATTCATGTATAAATTAATGTAATACACACTATTTGCTAGTAATTATGTAGTTTAAGAAGGTTTTGGCTAATCTAGAGGTAATGAAGAAGATCAGGGTAAATTGATATTTATTAGAAAAGCAAAGAAAGAAAAAAGTGAAAGCCCTCAATGTGTTCCAATTATTTAGGCTCCAATCTTTGGTGATACATTTCTGGCACAGATCTATTTAGGTCAGGTATTTATCTGAGCTAGTGATGTGTTCAGAGGGAGAACAAAAATGCCTGCATCTTAGGTCACAAAACGATTTTTAAGAAACTGGCCATTCAGATCTTTGGAGAGAGGTATTCAACAAGTCCTCTTTGCCTTTTTAGAGAAAAAGCAAAAATGTGCAAGTTATGTTTGCAAAGTAGAAAAGATAATTCCTTCCCACTCCACCCATAGAAGATTTGGCATGAGTACTTACACAGTAGTATTAGTAAGAAAACTTACATAGAAGACAACAGAACAGCTTAAAATTAGATTTGAATTTGGATCACTAAAACACATCCTTCCTACGCTTTAATAGCCAAAGGTGTGAAGAGTTGAAAAGAGAGTAAATGCACTGTCTTTAGTTGATAAATTCAAGTATTCATGAAAGAAATCAAAACCTAAAATCATCACTGCAGGCTTCTGAGAAAAGATATTAAATGTGCATGAACCTTTTCTACACAGACAACCTGCAAAAACCTCCCCATTAACCTGTCTGAGATCTTCTGAAGTAAAAGCAAACTCAAAACCCCCAAAGCACCTTTCAATTCTCAAAATTATTTTTCCATAATAGTCAGAGAGAAAGACCAGTAGCAGTTCATTCGACCTTAGTGAAAGCAGGCAAGTGTTACAAGTTTATAACATCCAAAGTGTGCCTGTGAACATAGTTTATTAAATTCTCTTAAAACACAGAATTACTGTAATCATAACAAGAAGCAGCATGTAGCACAAATCATCAAATTTATAAGTGACGTCCTTTCACCATCTGAGAGAAAATAGCTTTTCAGATTTTTGCTCTTCTTCTCAGCAGTCCAAAATAATGTCCCTCAAAGAACAGAACTAGTGAAAAGGCCAAAATTTTCCAGAAGGAAGGTGGATAACAACATATTAAGCTGGCCAAAATAAATAGTTTCAGATTCTGATTCATCAAGTAGAGTGCTGTGAATGGTATTTTTATCATTCTGTAGCAAAAAACCCTCAACCCCAAATCACATTCCTTGAAAAATGTTTGGTCTTCCTATATATTTAGAGAGGCACATGTTGATCTGCAGTTCTGTGAGCGGAGTAACTTTAGGCCTTGTGATTCCATTTGTCTCAGAACTCGAAGTGTTTGAACAAAACCCATGACACCCACCTGGCCAAGGGTTAAAGCAACCTTTCACAAGGAAGAAATCAGCCTTTGTGGCTCTTGGGATGGCTTCAGGCCCATAAAGAAACAATTGCATTACGCCCTAATTACTCCAGCTGACTCAATGCACAAACTGGGATCCCTCTGAAAGCATTTCAGAACATTTTGTAATACAGAAAATTAAGGTGTTTCTTTATATTTCCCAGACCTGACAGCAAGTTTTTTTTGCAGAGCTCATTTAAAGTAGAACCAATATAAAGAGTGATGATCAACAGGCATGACAAAATTATGCAGAGGACAGGACATATGGAGAACAACTTTCAGCTATAACAATGGACTGCCACATATTACTCTCAGAAATGACAGCACTATGCTCCTACTGCTCTATTTTCCCCTGCAAATTAAGCAAATTTCAGTGAAAAAAAAAGTTTGTTTTTTACCCTCACTAGGTAACACCACTGTTATCCTTGGCTCCTGGTAGAAAGGAGCAACACCTGCAGCAGATGACCTATAAAGTTTCCCAACATTCCTGTGAGGAACAGTATTTCATTGTTCAGTTTGGTTTATCCATAATATATATCTCCATCTTCCATAGTGATGGATAAGTAGTTTTGATCAAGCAATTTAATACTGGGGAAAAGGAACTAGTATTTTATAGGGTAGCTATACATATAAGGACAGAAACATACAAGACAGAATTATAAGGAAAATCTGCAGTTTCCTAGATGTATCTCTTTATATGTACTTTTCCTGTGTGTGTACATGTACATTACAGATATGCTAGGAGTAGCAACACTCACTCTACAGGGTTGTATCTCTTTCTCACAGTGTATATATTCCTGGAATTCAACCAATTACAAGGACAAGCAAATATCTACAATGGTGGGTAGCTGTGCATCTTTGAGACAAGACATATATATTGCTGGCTAATGCCAAAATAAAATCATAAGGTCTATATATTAATTCAATATAAAATAAGGTTGGAAGCACTCGCAATAAAGTCACACACTGTAACATAAGCCACTATTTCAATTTTCACACCAGTCTGCAAAGGGATGCAGCCAAGGAGCAGGGATGTGCTTTTAGCAGCCCTGGCTAATGGGCTTCATTTCCCTGACAGGAGCAAAGCTGCTGCCAGGGAGGGGCAAATGCTGCAGCTCACCTGGCATCTGCTCGAGTCTGGGAGTCGGAGCCTTACACAGGAGATCTGAGTCAGGACTTTAGTAGAAAGCAAAGGCAAAAAGCACTGATCCACATTTCCAACCATGACCACTGGCTTTGCATCTGCATCAACATAATCCCTTCTCCCATTTCCAGACCACTATCTGGGAGCTTTGTCTGTGTTTTGGCATTCATTGGAAAGATTTCATTTCAGTTCTGTACACAAAGACTTCCCATTATGTACTTTCTTTCTTTACACCTTAAAAAAGTGTCTACTTTGATCTTTTCAAACCACCTTCTCTTCATCTACAATCCAATTCCACAGCAAGCTCTGGACAAGCCCACTGTGCTTATGCCTTACAGATGATCCTTCTGGGCAAGCATGCTGATTTACGGATTGCAATGCAACCCTGTAGCATGGAAGTAAACAAATGAACAACCCACTCCTTCCTGCAAAGACACGTGAAAACCTAAATTTAGTTCCTTGTCATGAGAACCCTTCAGCAGTTAAACTATCCATCTTCATCCCCATAATTCAACAGCAGGCTTCTTTTTGTACAACAACATGAAAATAATGCTGCTGGTAATGATTATTTTGATGTATCTGGCAGATAGAGCACATCATATCCATTCAGCCAGTGCACTGAACTCAGTATTCCTGTGGTCAGAAGCCCTTTGACTCCTCTCAACCTCTACCTTGGTTAAATTTCTCTTTTGGTTTCTCCATCATGACTGTGGGGCAGACAGCAAATGCATTTGCCTCCCCAGGGAGGTGTAGAGCACAGCTGCTCTGTGGTGACGTGCAGGGGAAAACTTGCTCTTTCATATTTTTCCTCTGCTCAATCTCAGGCCAGACACACAGGTCATCCTATGTACACAGGATTTTAAGTGGAGGCCACCAGCTTGTCTGATGCACGTAATTAAATTTGTTTTACAAGCTTGTAAGTAATTAAATATCACTTCTCAAACTGAGATTTTAATTGTCTTGAGTTGCCTGACAATAGCATTTTTCTCAATCTAGTTTGTTCCCAAGTAAATGTGAAATTTTAAAGGAGCTACCCGCTGATAATTCTACAAGAACTAAAAAGCAACAAAAAATGTTCAACTACCCATAGCTTTAAGACAATAATTATTAAGTATTCCTAATAAAAAGGTTTCAAAAGTGTATCCAGATTTTCATCAGCTTCTTGGTAATGGAAATGTTAAAAGACAAACAGAGCATTTTGCCTCTGTTTTCATGATGCTCACAGTAAATCCTGAGGCAGACCTGAGCCATGGTTTTAAATCCAAATCTATGTTTTTCAAGTCAGAACTACATCTAAATTACCATAAGAGTATCTGTAGATACTTTCTTAATTTGGAAAACTCATTAACTGTTTGGTTATGTAGAATAATGAAGCCTTAATTTCAAGTATTATTGTAAATTATTCTATTTCACAATATACTGAGCATCATGTGAAATTTTCAAAAACCTACAAACTCCCTGGAGGAGCCACTACCACACACAAGCTTGTCAGATGTGGGACAGAACTCTTTTCAGGATCTAAAATGCAGCATACAAAGTAGCCAGGTATATACCTACCTCCATTGCAACGACACTTAAACAGGCACACCCTTGCAAAGTCCATTTAAAGAACATAACCACATTTTCAAAGTTTAAAAATGCAGTCTGTTTTTCTCTGCAGCTGTTTGTATTTGACCCTAAATAGCAGACAATCTACGCTAGGTTTTGGAGAAAAGAGCTTGCTTTTGTGCAGTCAGACACAGAAGAGAGATACAGATATGGCTTCCTACTGATAAACAGGGTCAGGTCTGTACTCCAAGCAGGCAGATTCTACTCACTTGTACAAATGCCCCAAATTTCTGTCAAGCCATGGGAACTGTTCCCAAACTCCCTAAGCCAAAAGAGGAGGAGGGGGGAACTGCTCCCTGTGCAGTTACTCCCATGTTGTATGGTGGAGACATAAACAGGTATCTCCTTTTGAGTCCCTTGGGGGAAGCATTAGAGACATCTCTTCAAGATGCTTTGACAGGATTAGGATACAATGACAGGGAGTGGTTCTCACAGATTTACACCAGAACAACCAGGCCAGTGCAAATTTGCAGAAGACAAAGACAAAATTACAGGGGCACCTTAGGATCTACCAGCAAGACAGAATCTTAACTAGAAGCTACATAATTACCTTGCTCCTTCTCAAAATATTGAAAGATTCAAAATAACCACGTGTCCTGAAAAAGGCCACAGAATTAAAGCATGTACATGGGCAATAAAGCCCGTGAGGTTTAGTAAGATTTGTATCAACAAGCCCTTAGACATGAGACTAAAGAGTTTAGAAGCTGAACATGCAAAAAAGATGCAGAAGGATATAATCAAGGCCAAACACCATCTTGCAATATTAAAAACTACAAGGTCATCTGAAGTCAGTTGTGCAGATAGCAGCTCTCTATGAAGCTACAATCTGTGTCACAAGTTGAAAGCTAAAAAGAGCTCATCAGAATCCTGGAATCCTAGACTGTTGTGGGCTGGAAGAGGACCTTGAAGACCATCCAGTTCCAACCTACCTGCCATGGGCAGGGACACCATCCAGTAGACCAGGTTGCTTAGAGCTCCATCCAACCTGGCCTCGAACACTGCCAGAGATGGGGCATCCACAACTTCCCAGTTCCTGTGCCTTTCCACCATCACAGTAAACAATTTTCTCCTAATATCTAATCTAAACCTACTTTCCATCAATTTGAACATACTCCCCCTTGTCCTGTCACTGCATGCCCTTGTAAATAGTCTTGCCCCATCTTTCCTGTAAGCTCACTTTGGGTGAAGTGAATACTCACTTCCTTCTCACAGGAAGGACACAATTAGTTAACCCTGAAGCCTTCTCTTTTCTAGGCTGAACAATCCTAATTCTCTCAGAATTTCCTCATAGGAGATGTGCTCCATCCCTCTGGTCAACTGAATCACAATCTGGTATCACAAAGAAAAATGGATACTAAAATACAGAAAAGGCGTGTGGAGTTTCAATTTAGATGTTTGTTTTTGGGGCAATTTGATTAGTTGAGTTATTTCAATTTTTTTAAAAACCCATCATTGAGTACAAGTCTATCCTTCAAAACTACAGTATTCTCACAATTCTCTTAAATATTTTGTATTTCCCTTGTGAGATTAAATGATGATGTATGGTTTTACTCCCACATGACGTGATGAAGGGAGATGCTATGTGTTTCTCTTTCCTTATTCTTTTCTGTCTAGTTTTTGGATGTTTGACCACTTGTGTGCTGTCTTGCTCTTAGTCTCAGCATTTATGGCATCCTGACCTGGAGATGATATTCACAGAAGGGAACTGCTAAGAGGCAATTGCTTTAAAACTACACAGGGGAGGAAAAAACCCCTACCTTAAATAAGCTACTAAAACCCTACTACAGACTCCTGGACCAGCAGCACCAATATCTCTTAAGCACCTGCTAGCTATTTAACAGAGACAGTTAACCCAATACTAATTACTCAAACTACCTTCTGTTCTACAGTGGAGCTCAGCAATTGTGATAGGTAGTAGACTTAAAAACCCAACATTTAAATTACTATAATACTTAAGAAAGAAGTGACATATCTTCATGGACACTGTTAAACTGCAACAAGTGATTGCAATAATGAGTGTGTGTTTACTATGTAATTACTGTCTTTCTAAATCCCAAGGGAACAGTATGTGAAGTAAAGTATTATGTAAAGTATTAATTCAATTTTTTAAAATTATCTGAATACATACTGAGTTATAAGCCCCTAAAAACTCTTACTTACATTTCAAATATGTGTGTTTGACTTAACCAGCTTACAACACAATAAAGTCAATCATTATGAACTGCTGACTATAAAAAAATGCAGTCTGTTAAATTATTTTTATTATGACAATTACAATTATTTCTTTCATGGGACATGCTACCAGTTGTGCAGGCCATGATCTGAATAAGAAACAGTGTCAGTTGAAATACTGATGCAACAACATTCATCTGCAATTCCACACACGTGCACTCTGGGCTTCAAGTATTGTACAAGATATGCTTGAAGCTGAAACCCTGAAGATGGTTTAAGTTCACCATCAGCTTAAGTGATTTATTGATGATTATTACGTATTTACTGTGATAAACACAAAAACCCCCAGCAAGGTTTTCTACTTGGCCAAATCATACACATGGTTTCTGCAGTTTCATATTAGTAACTGCTTCTCTTTGAAGAATCTCTGAAATAGCCTGAGTTCTCAGGTAAAACTTCTGGAAACTTGTGAGAACCTACTCATCCTTCTGGTGCTTTTCTGGACTTATAATGATAATTAAGTAATTTCTAAGCACTCGAAAGGAGAACAGCCATGGCAGCTGTTTTCTCTTGCCCAATCGGGGAGAAAAATGTATGGAATGTGTTTAACTAATGCAGTTGAGCAAAACCCACTTCATCATCTTGAATTACTTATTTGTAATGAGTTACTTGTTCAACACTGGCCAAAATAAAGTTTATCCACTTACAAAGAACTGATCAAGTCAGAACTCCTAGAATTCTGTTGCAATACTGTTAGTCTCTTATTGTTAATTCAGAAAGTTAAGAGAAAGGAAGCTGATTTTAATTCATTTAACAGAAACCCAAAGACAAGATTGTTCTGTTATTAACAAATGCTTCAAAGATTTTCTGCCAATCCTGTTTCCTCTCCAGCTGGGAATAAAGTTTTCTTCCCTATTAATACAAGTCAATCATTCTCTGCCTCAAATTCATCTTTGAAGTTTCCAGTGATCTCAATGTTCCTTTAATGAACACAGATTTCTTTTTAGTACATAAGAATTCCTTCTTATTACAGGATATTTTAATTCATATTTGTTGGTTAAGGTTAGAAAAGTTGAACAGTAAGTTCCATATGAAAAGTACTAAAAATACTGAATGATGGATGATACCTACACACATAAAATGCTCAAAGGATGTTGTCCTGGCACTTTCAAGAAGGCAGCCATGTTCTGCAGTTACAAAATACCTATTTTTCCTTGGAATTTGGATACTGTACACTGTGTTGTGAGGTGATGTGTCATATTTTCACCAACATCCTCTGAAAGGTGGTGACTGCAAGAAAAGTTGTCTGACACTAGTAACAGAGAACAAGAGCCAGCTATTCCACAGAACAATCATTTAACCTCACAAATTAGAGCAACAAAGTAATTAATTTCCATAAAGCTAGGCACTGAAGGCCTAGCAGCAATCTTGTCTCTGGAATTCAATTTTAACATGAGAACATACAAGCACATGGAAGAGTGCCAGTATTTTGGTTTATACTACAAAGGTGGTTACAGAGATACCTCTTGTCATAAACAACCAGTTTGATTAGCAGCTTAATGGGCAGATTGTCCTCACTGTGTCTAGCCTCATCACCCTGAGCCTTTACACACTCTCTCCAAACTCTCCTCCAGGAAGAGCAAATCTGCCATATTTTAATCTGATATTAGTCTTCAAGTATAAATAATACATGGAGATGAGCTAAAATGTCTCATTGATTAAAATTCTGTGCTGTGAGCTTGTCACATTTCAATGTGCAAATTGCTTCTTTCTGGCCTGCATTCAGAAGTCAGACATCTAAATATATATACACACTTGCTTGATTTTAAGTTTAGTATCACAGCTGAACCACAGATTAGAATCAGAAGAGATTTTTCCCTACAATGAATTTTTAAGTAATGATGTATCTGGTCAACTGATTACCTAATGAGATGACTGTATTACATGTTGTGGCTGCCTTCACACAGCTGTGAAGAGCTCAGCCAAGCCTTGGGTTGAAAGCTAAGCTTTAGGTTTCTACCATGGTTTGCAGCACTTTAACTATAGCTATAGTCCTCAGAGAGGACAAGAAATCAGCAAAATGGAAAGGCCATGGATACCAAATTTGCATAGTAATAGCTTTTTACATGTTTACAAGCAATTCTTAAACATCCAATGTATCTAGGTAGTTTCCTTGGGAAGCAAACACAAAAGTCAGCTCTAGTAAGAGCAAGGATTAATTATTTCTCCTCACACATTTATGACTAGTACTGCAGAGTCTGTACATAAAGTGCAAAGGTGGTCAGAGAATTATGATGTTACCCTGCCACATGCTCAAAATTTTTGGATTTCAAAGTCATACACACATTATTCAAAGACTGAAATATTCCCCTTGAAAGCAGTGGTCAGACTTGCATAGGCACCTTTAGAGAAATGGCATGTTAGAGAATCTATACATTTGTTATGCACAGCTTGTTTCTTAAAACCACCTCAGAATGAGAAGTTATTTCAAAGTGACTTCTGCTATTTGAAAGCAGTATGTCCATAAAAGCTCTTCCTTTAGGAGTTTGCTTTTATTTGCAGGTCAGATAGCCAAATTATTTTCTAGATTAAGAAAGTATCCAATAAACTCAGTAATTCAACATATTGAGCCATAAACTCAACAGAAAAAATACAGTCCTACCTTGACCAGAATCATATTTAAATATAGTGCTGAGTGAAGAACCTTCTCTCAGGAAGGCACACTGATTGAAACATGATAATGGAAGTAATGGCATTAATGGCCACCAGCAAAAGAAATGGCAGGAAAAAAATGCATGTAAACCACTGTCATGCTTTCTGCCAAGAGCAGAAGAAAAGGATTGCAGAAACATTCAGTTCTCACCAGTGTTTTTCAGTTTACTAGTGCTAGGACCAAGTCTTTTATTGCTTAACCTATTATAAGTTTGGAACAACTGATACTGTCTTTAACTGGTGAACATAAGGCAAAGATTGGTAAGGTCTCCATGCTTACCGCATAAAAAATAAAAAAACACCACACAATCACACAGCAATAGCAAAGAACTACAAGATGCAATTCTTCTAAAAATGAAGGTTATTAAAATGAAATCATTTTTGAAGTATTATTTTCTATGGCTTAATCTTTTAAAAAATGCCTATTTTTGCTTTTTCAATTTTACTTTATGCTGCCAAACTGACAGTTTTAAAGAAAATATGGCACCTGCAGAGACATCTTTCCAAATGAGAACTCCAAAAACATTTATTTAACTTGTTAGAAAATTTTCTTATTTAGTTATCATTACATGATTATATAATGAAAGGACTAGAAGCTACTCAAAACAAAAGTAATATATTGCAGTAGATCTGTTCATGAAAAAATCTAACTTATATAACACCTGTAGCCCAAAACCACATATGCACAGAAATCCTTAAACAAACAAACAAACAGAAAAGGGGCAGATAAATGTCTGCTGGTAATTTCAGATTATACATAACACATTCTGGCATGTGCATCATATTGATATGCACAACAATTTCATGTTTATCCATTTAGCGGTATGCAGTGGGTGACAGTGCAGAAAGCAAGAACCATTTCAGAAAGGCAAATTGCATGGAAATAAAGTCTTTTTCAATTGCCCAGCATTTTCTGAGGGCCAAGGCCATGCACTCTGACAGACAGCTATAAGGATGGAAGGACTGATCTGTAGCAGTGCACACATGCGGCATTGACCCAGGTTATTAAGATAATGATAGAGTAGCTATTTCAACATTTTGGATGAATGAATAACCTGAATTTTCCACAGTAGTAGAAAATACTAAGAAGAAAATGGTAAGTAACCTCACAGTAAACTGACAAACCACATAGCAGTAAAGGAGTTTTAGCAGGCAGTTGTCACCTCCGTAACTTTGTCTTCATTGCCAGTCATCAAGACACAAATCAAAGATACCTAAAAAGCATTAAAGTAATTTGTAGAAGATGAGTGTATGCCTCTGTTGGAGCTCACAGGAATGACTTGAATCCATCACATTTTACAGGAAATGGCAAATCTTGAAAAAAGGTAGTAATTTGATTTTTATTTGTAAATCCTTCCTGCATGTTGCACAATTCTGCTAAGATTAAACAAGACTTTGTTTCATGAAAGCTATATACTCTTCAAAACACTAAATGGTATTTAGCCTGCAAAATTATCAGTTTATTCCCAGGGATTGGATCCCACAGAAGGAAAACACCTTAATAACTGAAAGCAGTCCATGCAGGATTCCTGTGAAACTAGTCCTTTAACAGCAACACATTCCTCTAGTTTTCTAGAAGCTTCAAAACCTGTCTGACCTGAATTTATTTTATGGACCTGACAGGAAAGCCTTCCCCTCCCTGCACTTCTGTGAATAAGCAGAAGAATACCTTCAATAATACAAGTGTTTTAAACCCTGCTTTACATGTGATGAAAGGTTAACCTCATCAGAAGCCCAGTTTTGAAACAGGGCTTGAAACAGGCAACACAGCATGCAGTAACAAAAGGAAAGAAAAACAAAACCTTGGCTGTTTTCCTTCAAAATAAAATAAAGTACTGCAAAGGCTCTTTCAAGAGGTGAGCTAAAACATGCCTTGCCCTTCCTAAAGTTGTGAGGGAAGTTTGTGACAGTGTGGCCAGACATGGACATGTGCATTTGCCTCCAGAGGCTATTGCATCTGCTATAGGTTACAAGTTCCCATAAGCAGCATGCTCTCTGTTGATGTGAATATATAATCTGTATAATTTTGGTGAAGCTATTAGCAAGATAACCACAAACACCAGTCTCCTAGCCCTGCCATAATGTAGTGTGGGAATATGAGTCCAAGTAGTTAATGCCTGGTGGCAGAAGCCACCCTATACTGTCAATCCCACCCATCTGCTGGAGGTTGCAACCTCTGGAAAAGGATGGCCAGCATATTTCAGCACAAGTTAGCAATACCAGGCTGTGAACTGCAATGAGGGGGAAGTCGACTTTCATTTCCTTCAGCCATCCCTGCTAAAGAAACATAGCTGACAGCTGGAACAGTAACTCCTTAAATCAATTCAGCGTGAAATTCCAGAGCGCTTCTCTTGGTGCCCTCTAAAACTGGATGGCTTTAATCAGCATCTGGCTGAGTTACTGTAAGTAGATAGGCAAGGTGGCATGCTTGGTGTTCCCTCCAGTTATCTCTTTATGCAGCAGTGTCTGCAGGAGACCAAGTATTCATTAACTCCTGCCACAGTTAGCCAACAAATGCTTCCTGCCACTTGCACGGGGCTGGCTAGCTCTTTAATCTTTTCTTCTAGAAAAGAAGGATGATTAACAAAACACCCTGTAAATATGCACAATTCAAGCCCTTTTTTCACTGCCAGGTGAAGACTAGAACTCCAGTCTAATTGCTCAGCAGCACACGGTTAACACTGCTGCAGAATTTAGCATCTTTCCCATAAAATATCTGGAAAGGTTTTCAAGCATTCAGACTGAGCTGCTGTACAACGTTAGAATAACATGCAACCCTACTGGAGTCTGAAGCACTGTCTCTGCGAAATATTTTTCAGCACAGCAGGTTCTACAAATGAAACAAACTATCACATCCCCAAAGTGATACATTTCCATTTTTTCTTCTCCCATAGTGATACAGCAGACTTACATTTTCCCTGAAATAATTTTTCAAAGTTTTGTTGAGTTTAATTAACCAGATGAGGTAAAAGAATGTTCTTTAAAATTCCTTTTACTGTGAGACACAGGCATTTACAGCAGTCAGTGACTTGTGGAAGCTGTTACTGTGAGATACAGAATTACTGAGCTGAAGAATAATACTTGCCACAGACTCAGCTTTAATATTTGAGGGTGAGGGATCACCTGTGCTGACAATGTCTGCACTCAGCATGACTAGGAAATAGGAATAGCTTCTCTAGCATCCATCCATTTTTAGAGATTATAAGACAAATGCTTTTATGAGCACTGGGATAAATGAAATTTGTTTTCTAAACCAATTTGTCCTCTTCTGCTTGACTGTCTCTTTCAACAGAGTTGCTTAAAAGTAAAGCATATTCCTCAAAGAACCCACATTGAAAAACACATGAGAGAGACACAAAAAGATTAATGTGGTTTCTTTACAGGACGGGTTTCACTGAGTTTGCATCTTGGTGGATACCCAAGAAGGAATGCTTTCGGCACAGCTCTGGGTCAGCTGACACAGATGATCCGCACCACCAGGCAGGGGGTCCTTCTCTGTTCCTTAGCCTGCACTGGGCAGTCTCACATCCTCGTTGCAGCTGGCCCTCAGAAGTGAACTGATTTAATTCCCTAATCTAGCAAAAACCTCATTTTCTTTGGATTGGTGCAGTTTGGCTGCACAATAGCTGAGCTGGCTCACTGTGCAGACAGGTAATCTGAGAGGTGAAAAGAGGAAGAATGGGGACAGCACCACTGCTTTGGGCAGTAGGAGTCAGTAGGGGAAAGTGGCTGAGAGGATGCCAGAACTAACACAGAGATCACCAAGCCTTCCTGACCAAGCTAAAAAAGGTCCAATAAAACATGTATTACAGTACCCGAGGCAAACCTGCAATGTCCCTTCTAACTGTACACCCAAATCAGGAAAACCTCAATGGTTCAGTGGAGGTTGATAATTCTCCTTTCAATTCTCTCTCATCTTCATCTTCCCAGCACAGCCAAAGAGGGGGTAGAGCACACGCTGCTCTGTGCACTGCAAAATGGCCTCCCCAGCCCTCAGCACTGACAAACAAGCAGAAAGTCACAGGGATGGGCTCTCCAGACATCTTCAGGAATGTTTTCCTCTCAGACAGTCTCAGGGCCAACAAACCCCTGGCACACATGAAGCATTTTGACTGGATCCTGCTGAATAATCTGTCTAAGGAGAACGTGCAGGGCCTTGCTGTGGGAGCAGCTTGGGGGCGGGAGCCCTACAAAAGCCCAGATGTGGTGAACAGCTGTAGGATCCAGCTCACTTAGAGCTTACAATTTTGTTTCCAACTTAAGCTGGATCAAAACCAAGTCATTTGTCAGCAAAACATAAACCACTGTCTCGCCACATTTGAGGGCACACAAATAGCCACACTGTTCCTGTGCCTTCCTCCAAAGTGTTGCACGGGGCTTTTTACCCTTTCCAGGGCCAAATGAGCGCTCCTCCCTCTCCCCACTAGCTTCACAAGAGTGAATGTGGGAGGACTGGCTCAAACACAAACCCTTGGGGGAAGGGCTGCACTTCCCCTGGGCAGTTGGTCTGTGTGATTTTGGGTAATGCTATCTCCTCTGCTAAAAGGATCACATCAACCCACCACACTGAGGAACCGCCAGCTTTTAAAACACCCCCCAAAACCTTCTCAAATGGCTTTTTGGAACACAGAAAGACCTGAAAGATCATCCTACATATTGTTCTTAATTATTACTTCCTTTTGTGATCTGAATTAGACCCAGAAGTTATTTATTTATTTTCCAAATTGTTATGGGAATAGAAGCCTTCTGTCATCCAGACTCTTAAAATTAGAGGCACCATGGATAAATTAAACAGGTATGAAGGTATGATTTTAAAAGTAATTTTTTTTAACAAGCAGGTATTGATACATTAAAACTTAATAGCTCTTTTCAAGACATTGCATTTCATAATCAAAACCTCCTTAGAATTTTCATTAAAAATGAAATTGCTGATCCAACAAACCATAACAGCTGCAAATTGGGTCTGAAAATAAATACTTATGCATAAAAACCTACTTATTAATATTCTGATGAGGCTGAGACATGTATTTGAATGAAGAAAAGGCATTCCACAAATTAAAAAACACCCAATACCAACAGAATAAACTATTGACTTTCATGCGAGAATACTCAAGTGGCTTAAAAACTTATCTCAAAGGTGGCCATTAATGGTGAAAGAGACTTATCAAATTGGATAACTTGCTTCTTTTTGGCACTGAGGTTGGGAAAAAAACTAGGAAAAAAAGATTCCAGGAAAGGTATCACTATACCCTGTAGGAAAAACACACAGAAAACAAAAAAACCAACGCTACAGTTTTCTATACTCATGAAATTGAGATCTTGACTGCACCAAACCTGTTAATAGGATGCCTGGAGACAAGAAAGCAAGAAATATTTTCTCACTCTTGTCAGGACCAGGCTTTTAAAACACTACTTGTGAAAAGTCAAGCTTGACTACCCAGTAGGGTTCTCCTCTCAGGATCCCTCCAGCCCAGCACAATCCCTTTTGCTGGAGAGCTGCACCACATCCTCCTGACCCAATGAGACTGTTGCAAAACATTGTGCCACAGAGAATCCTCAGGAATTAATTTCCTTTCCTTCTTCTACAAGATATCCAGAGCTGTTATGCACTTCAGCCTTCCCACCTGAATTAGCAGGTTCTGGATCTGCAGCAGTGGCTGCAAACAGCACTGCGGCAAAGCAGCAGCCGCAGCCCAGAGGGAGCAGCTTGCCCCCACCGCCTCCATGGTCTCTCCAGAGAAGTGCAGGACCAAGGGGCACCAGGCACCCACCTAAGGGGGCTGTGGGAGGAAGAGAGTGGAGGACAAACAGGAGATAAGCAGGGTCCTCATGGTCTTGCAAAAGCAAGAGCCCAAGCTACACAATGCGAAGAAGGAGGGAAGTTGTGTGGTGGATGTAGACTCCCAAGCAGCTTGGGACCTCTGGGGCAGGACAGAGACTCTTTCTCTGCCCTCAGGTCTGAAGGGACAGGACTGGTTCTGTGATACAATGGCCTGGGATGAGGAGCAAACTCCATGAAGTGGAGTTTCAAGGCCCACAGGCCTTAAGGAAGTATGACCACCATAAAGAGGGGCTTGATAACAGTGGTTGGAGATTCCCTTCCCTAGAGCTCAAATGCACCCATCTACTGATGCAAGATGCTGTCATGGAAGATAGTTTATTTGTGGGGTGCCAAATTTGGGATGATGAAAAACTGAAGTTCGCTATCCTATAGCTACAACTACCACTTCCTTGTTGCTCATCCATGTAGGCAGTGGTGATACTGCCATGCTAGGCCTAGAATTGAAGAATCACTACAGAGCTCTATGGGCAAAGGCTGGAGTCCAGGCAATGTTCTCTGTGATCCTAAATGCAAAAGGGAAAAACACAGGTAGGAGCGCACAATTCCTGCCAGTCCATGTCTGGCTGCATGATGGTATCTCAGGTATATCAGAGATGTGGCTTTTATGACCATGGAACTCTCTTGAGCAACAGAAACTACAAGAGAGATCCACTTAAGAAAACAGAACAATGCAAAATTGTTGCCCTTTACAGAAAAGGAACACTCAAATGTGTGGAGCTCATATATGGGATGGATAATAGCCTGGGTGAATGCTTGTGGGCTGGCATAAAAGAGAGACCATTGAGGGTAGCACTGTGATGGGAGGTTACTGCAGACCACACAGAGAAGAAGTTGATGAAGTCTTCTGTAAACAACTCTAGGAAGTCTCTAGACCACAGACCCTGGTTCTCAAGGAAGACTTCAACCTCTCTGAACTCAAAGAGGGAAAGGCAGCCCAAAACAGATTTCAGGAAGGCGGTAGGGAAAACTTCTTAACACTAATGCTAGATGACACTTTCATGGTGGTTCTTAAGGTTATTGTCGTATGTCTTAATGTGATGAATTAGTGTCCAGTACTATGCATATAATAAAGAAATATCAAATATATATATACAGGCATGGTTAGATCAACACTACATTTTCCATACACACAACTTGCTTCTTGCCTTCAAATAACTTCCATGTGTATTCCAGAAATGTGGTTTACATCATATGCATGGGTACACACAGGGAGTAAGAGATTCTTAAACTGGGTGCAAAATCCAGGCACTTTCTTTTTCAAAAGCTACTATCTTCCAATTATCTGTTTCAAGACCAACAAATCAGACCATGTCACATAGCAAAAGGAAAACCTCTATTCAATATTTAGTCATGTAACTTCAGTATGGAATACAAATAGCAAAACTATCCCCTTTTCAAAGGCTTCAAACCAGTCATTAGTGCAAGCATTGCTTTAAAATTAGAGAAGGTCGCAAACAGCAAACAAACTACATCTTCTGTAACATATTGAGCCCTCATTGTTGGAAAACACAGCTGTTAAGCATTACCTGAAGTAATTTAGCTATGGAACTCAAGTAGTTTAAATTAGCCAAGTCCTCAAATAGACTTGCACACCTTCTAATCATGACATGGAGTATCAGAGGGTTCTCAGGGTTGGTAATCTACATAATTTCCCACTTGTAGTCAAGATACTCAGACCTTATTTGAAGTAGTTTTTATTATTATTGGCATTTCTTTAAAAGAACACCTTTCTGCCAACAGGCATAAGAAAATCCTAGCTAATGTTTTCATATGTAAAGCCAAACAACACATGTTCATTGGACAGCAACTGGCTCTCTTTTGAGGTATCTTCACAAGCTAGAGTGGCTTGCCTCTGGAGAGTAAGGCATGAAACAGATCCAAAACACACAACCATGTGCAGTGTCAGCAGTTACCTGGTGGGAACAGTGCAGACCCTGCAAAGGCAGCCCTGTAAACTGGCTGTTCAGGCAATGCACCTGCAACAGCTGGGGCACACTGCCAGAAACCATCCACTACACTCTCTGCAGCCTGCTACCTCCTGCTTTTAAGCAGTTCCTAAGAAAAGCCAGCATGTTATTAGGAGGTTTAATTTCACTGTAGTGGTGTCCAAGTTTGCATTAGAAACTTTGGTGGTGTCAAAAGGCAAAAAGAGGTTGCATGATCAGACAGACAATGCTGGGACAGACAAGGCTATTTCCCACTCTGCTTTCCCAACACAAATTTCAAATACTGGAATTCCATGGTTATTATTAAATCACACATCAGACCAAACTACATGAGTTCCACTGCCTAAAACTCCATCCAAATGCCAGCCACTGGATGACAGCAGGTCTTATTTAAAATCATTTTTATGGAGACCAAATCTATGATTTGATCTCAACTTCAAAGACTGATTTGATCTCAACTTCAAAGATTATACATTACTTTGACAGAAAATTAAGGTCCAGAGAAAATACCAAAAGGCAACTTCTGAATTGTTTCTCCAAAATGAAGGGATTTATTGACTGACTACAATGCAAGAGATGAAGCAGATTTGAGAACAGCCAGAAGAACATACCAGAACTGAATTAATTATGGATTTACTTGGGAGAGAAAGAAAATACTTGAAGAGCTCATTTTCACTTGAGCTACTTCGGAGATATGCGTATTGCAGTGGGATCCATTTTTCTCCTGTTGGGAGAGCATCAGTCAAAGCCCCACCACATTCTTGGAAAATACCACCATGAATCAAGGAAGAAACAAGCCTGCAGTTTCACTTGTTCAATGTTTTTTTGTTATTGTTGCTGAGTCTGAAGGCAGGCTTCAAGAAAAATTAAAGACATAAATGATTTTTTTTTTTCAAAATAGAGAGACACCTTTGAAAGCAAGAGAGGCATGTTACAGCTAGGGCCCACAGGGAAACTCAGCTCCTTCAGCACTGATAAAAACAGATTTCATCAGTCTGCTTTGGAGGAAAGCACAGTTGTCTCTTACACCATGGCACTGAGAGGACAGGCAGCAGACCTTTACAGCCTTACTCCATGGAAGGGATCCTCTGAGCACAGTGCTGACTGGAGGCATTTTCAGTCCTTCCTCCTCTTCCACAGGGATCAGTTCCTACACCTTCCACACCTCTGCTGGAAGTGACCCCTCGTGCCATGGCAGTGCTTTTTGAGTGCTTCAGAGATGCTAGAGCAAAGGCATACAGACAGCTCAACAGACAGATGAGGCTGAAGGCTCACAGCAAGGTCCTGGCTACTCTCTCTGCTTACACTGCTGATGTGTCCTTGCTCCACAGCCCATCATCAGCTGTGCTGCATGGAAGAAACTCAACTCACGAAAAGGCTGCCAAAAGTAAGGGAAAAAAGCCCAAGCTGGATCAGTTCTGTGAAATACTATTGAAAGAGTTTTAAGGAAGGATATGCATCTGTATGGTTTTGTCTCACAGACAGACACAGGACAAGAATTTTGTCCCTCAAAAAAGCAGTTTGAGTTGGTGGTGAACTTCACTAGGAACAGAGAAGAAGTCCAAAAAGCAGAAAATCCTCTCTCTGGTTTTGCTGATGAAGGATACAGAAAGTTGTCAAATTCCTCATTCTGCAAGTACCACCACATAGTGGCCTTCCAGCTTACAATGCTTCATAATTCACAGAATCTTTAAGGTTGGGAAAAAAACCTCTACAATCACCAAGTGTAACCATTAACCCAGCACTACTACATCCACCGCTAAACTGTATTGCCAAGTGCAACATCTACATGCCTTTGGAATACTTCCAGGGATGCTGATTTCCCTGGGCAGTCTGTTGCAATACCTGATAACATTCAGTGGATAATTTATTCCCAATATCCAATCTAAACCCTCTCTGGCACAATTTGAGGTAATTTCCTCTCATTCTGGCACTTGTTACCTGACAGAGGAGACTGACAGTCCAATGAATTACCTCCTCTTCTACGTCCATATTCATGCATGCCTATACCATGCCAGAAGAGCACTCTAGTCTAAGTACACTATAAGAAGAGCAACAGACCCTTTTGCACCTTTACCCTGACTTAATTCTCTGTTGATGACTGCATTGTTATCTTGAGGTTCTCCAGACAGCATCAGTTGGATGTTTTGTGGATAAGCATCTCCTAGTACCAAGTTTTGTTTTCAGGCACAGCCACATGCTTGCTGTACTCCACCCACTGAGGTCTATACTGAGGTGAGCTCAGTGTTCATCTTCTCTAAAATAATGTGTTCTCAGAACATTCAGAGAGCAAATTATGGCCACCAGCTGTGACAAATCCTCCTGGATCCCATCAGCACATACCACAGCTAAGAACGCACACAACAACACAACCCTCAGTTTAAAGTACACCCTTCCTTGACTGTGTTCTTACCCAACTTATTCAAGCACAGACCAGGAGAAAAGAGTTGCCATAATGCAAGTCAGAAGCACTAGTCACAACTTGTAGCCAGACACCACCTCCCAGCTTCAGTTCCACCAGCTGGAGCAGGGACTGTCTGCAGCAGAGTGCAGAGTAATATCCAGGCTCCTGTGGACATTACCAACCTTCAGAGCTTCCAGCAGAGCCACTTGGATGATGCTCCCTCCCTTGTCTGTGGAGACCTATCCCTGCTAATTCTGACCAGCTGACAGAGTTATCAGAAGAGGGCCTGTCAGAAGAAGATCTACCCAACAGCTCTTGATGTCAACTCTTGTGTCTCTGGAGGATGAGAGAATAAAAGCAAAACTAGATATTCACCTCCCTGACCAAAGGGGAGCACCTCTCACCATCAGCTAGGGAATGCTGGCAGCACAAGATGTGTTGTATCTTCAAGCAGTAATGGAAGGGAGCAACTACAAAATCAATGAAGTGCAGGAAAGACCTGAACTGTGTGTCCTGACAGAGCAACTGAGGTATGACACCTTCCCTAGAGCAGCGTGAGGAGGCTGTGGAACAACTTAACCTTATACCAGCTTCCTCAGGTAGACCACAAATATATGAGTGGTTGTGGAAGCTACCCTTTCTAATTGGAAGAGTTGTTGGGGGAAAGCAGTGTGAAGAAGGCACAGGGTAGAGGAAAAAATAGAATTTATTAATTGGGAAAAGGAGTAGAAGCTGAGTAGTCCTGTATACTAGTAGTCCTGTCATAACCAACTTTCCCACAAAATTTCCCGAAACTGCTTCTAGGCCAATCCTGTTCACTCTCCAAATACTTCTATTTCTTAAAGCAATGCCCCTAGCCCCCCATAAGAGAAAAAACTGCTGGTGCCACAAAACACATAAGTAGTAGAGTGGTGAGGAAGTGATTAAAACCAGAACAAGTGTATGCACTTGGGGAGAAAGTGTTCACTGCTTACAGCCCAGAGAAGGTCATAAGGGACAGTGGCACATACCCAAAGAAATGATAAATGGATTTGGCACGTGCATTAACTTCTTGCTAAAATCTCATGAAGACTTTTTCTGGCTTTTATTACCATGTGTGCACAAATCCAAAACACACATGCTGTATTGACTTAATCCACAACCACAGTGCTTTTATGTGTCCATTTTTGCTCAGTTCTGAGGTCTCATTGCTTCCTCGTTTTTCCTGCAGAAGTAAAAACCTTCTCCCTTCCTTGCAAGCAAAACTCTTCCTGAAAAATAATTCTGTTTACCCAGAAATGGTTCCCAGCCTTTACACATGGTGAGCAGAAAGCAGTAAGTTCTGTGAAGGATTTAGACTGGGAGAGTTTTGGGGAGAGAGCACTGCAGTGCTTAGGCTCGTTTCTCACACAGCATCACAATGGTTGGTCCATACAGCATGATGAGTATGTGCAGGGCTCCTCTGCTTCCCTACTCTGTGGTTTCAGTTTCTAAATGCATGACTCTAACTATAAACGTATAATGGGTTTCAAAAATAATCTTATCCAGGGCAAATGGAAAACCAAAATCATCAACTTTGGAAAATGAAGGGTTCTACTAAAAATAACTGTGGTATTTCTGGTTTTGCCAAAAATCAGTATTTTCAAATAAGCTGGGGACTAATGTATCTCAGTGGCCACTTCCTGAGCTTGAAGACAGATAGCAAGTCTCCTTTTCCTTCCAATCAAAAACCAGCAGAATGAAATTACTAAGTGCAGACAATTTAACTCCTCCATGATAAGCTCACCAATGGCACTAACATGACAGACAAGAATCACACCAAATATAGACAACTGTTCTTTGGAAGACCCATAAAGAACAGCTGAGAAATGGGAAAGGCAGGACTGGAAAAGACTGAAGAGAGGACCAAGTAGCAGACTCTTTTCTGAAGCCTCAGGGGAAGTGCTAGAGGGATGGGGAATTTAAAGCTCCTTAACTATTAGGAGATTATAGCAACAGAAGAAGCAATAGCTTTCCCCTCCGAGCACTTGGAATACGAGGGAATAATTAAACTGTTAGGCATCTACCAGCAAGGCAAAATTCACAGTGAATAGGCAGCATTTAGTCCTCAGACATGGGTCAGGAATGACAGCACAGCATTACCTCCCAAAACATCTGCCTCCTGGGAGAGTCAGTGGTGTGCCACCCAGCTTCCTCAGAGGCGGGAAAATTGCTGCTTTCCTCCTTCTTGTCCATTTTTTATTTCACTCTATAGTTTTGTCATACTCAGAAACTGCCAAACCCCCAAGAACTTTCAAAATGGAACTCAGAAGCTTAATAGAAACAAAGAAAAGCTTCAGTCTCCATGCCTCAACTGTTATGCCAAAGTGCATTTTAGGCAATTTTAAAAAATTACTAGCTCCAGAAGGGTGTCAAAAATGAAGCCTCATAGCTTGATAGCTGAAATATGACACTTTGACTATTAATGCAACAGGAAAAATTAGCTTCCTCAAAGCATTCGTTCCATGGGTCACATGAAAAGAAAGGGCAAAGATAGTATTTGGTAGCAAATGTTAAAAGAAGTCAAATACCTAATTATCTTATTTGAAGAGAGGAACAGCTGGTATGTTTCAGTGAAGATAAACATCCAGAGTCTATCCTTGCCGTGTGAGAGTTGATCTTTTTTCTTCACAGGCTTTTCTGAAATTAGCCATTGCCTTACTTGGCAGCAGAAGAGGAAGCTACTGCTAAGCATCGAGTAATTAATTCTTACCTTCCAAGAAAGGTAATATTAAATATCCTTATCCATATATTTTTCTGAGTTATGTATGCATGGGAAGATAGGAATTGTGATGAAGGGAAGGGAAGGATGCAAGTGTCCTCTATTTTAGAGGGTTTTTTTCAGAAAAAAAATGTTAAACAACACAAATTAAAAAAAAAAAAGAGCCCTGCTAGTAAGATGAGATGTCACACTTTCTGGAGAAGAGTATAAATGAGCATTTTAAAACAGAAGACTTTGCAGACACAGATTGTGTTTTCCACATCAACTGCAACTTTTCCTTTTGTAATTTATACTGTAATTTGAAAATGCCAATTGAAGGGTTATGCAAGCTTCTGCTGTGAAACAAAAACTGGAAGGTACTTCCACATTTCTCTCTAAATTAAGATGAAGCAAAGAGATGAAAAATATTATAATTAATGGAATTTCTAAAAAGCCTTCTTTTCAATGAAATTGTACAGTGGCTTCCTTCTGTGATCAGCTTTATATTCTTGATTGAGTATCTCAGCTTGTTTTTTTCCCACTGATCCAAAGCATCCCTACCCAGGTCCTCCATGTTCATGCACTAATCTTTCAGATGCCAATCTTCAGTGCCCAAATCAAAGTTGTTAGCAGGAGCACCTCCTATGCACTGCATGGCTCGTGGCTTTTGAAGATGGCTGAGTGACTCTCCCTCATTCCCAGTGCTCCTCTTGGAGGTTACACATGCCTCTCTTACAGGAATGCTGGAATAAACTCCATGCTTTCCTGTAATGTCCACTCAAGTAGCCAGTAGTACAGAGCCTAGTGGTAAAGGTCCCCCCCTTACCTCCTCATGCCACAAGCCAGGATTTTGCACATCTGCCCTCTGAGAGCCAAGCAGAGGTCCCTGCCTGCCTTGTCTCCCTTGTTCTTCACACCATCTCTCCTTTCCTCAGAAGGCTGTCACAGTTTGGTTCCCATCCGTGCCTCGTGGCTCCTGCTGGAAGCACAGGCCCAGTGAAGAGTGTAATGCAGCCAGGAGTGTGAGCAGCTGCTTCCCACCACATGCCTGCCAGCAGAGAGAGGTGAGGAAGCCAAGAATGTGTGTGTATAGAGGCACATATGTTACCACTCTCCTTCCTATTGTCCTCCCTGGCCAGCTAGGTCAGAAGTCAGCAGCAGGGGTGCCAGCAGGGTCTGAATGGGGCACAGCAGGATCGAGGGCTCGGGGCCAAGGGATCTGCAAGAGGCAGCATTTCCTGGCTCCCATGGGCTTCCCCTAGACACAAGGCATGATGGCCCCCAACAGCATGATGTCTCTTCAAGGGACAAGATTTCTCAACTCTTGAGTTTACAGGCATAGCCTTTATGGGTCAGCCTCTCATTTGAGAAAGCAAAACCTGGCATAGCCCTCTGAAGAGGCTGCCAACCTACAGCTGCTAATTTATGAATTACTAATTCATAGATGTAGAGCTTTGGGGAGGTCTCTTTGTCAGAAAAGCAGCACAGACTGTCTCTTTCTGACAAGCAGAAGCAGTACAGCAGGGACTTAGAGGAGTTATGAGACACACCCCACTCCCTGGTCTCCAGCACTCATATGTGTGGGTTTTAAGTCTTTTTTTTTTTTTTTCTACAATGATTCAGAGGCACCACTCAGCTGCCTGACCTGCTAGACTTAGGATTACTGCAGCACCTCATGAATATCAATCCTCTCCCACCCTATTCACCTTCATCAAATGAACATCAAAGACTCTCCCAAAGTGCTTGGGAGGGAAAGTTAACATTTACTGTATATTAAATGTGAACTGGATACACTTCAGTTCACCTTTGCTTTTACATACAAGTCAGAAGGTTGAATCATACTGGGACAGGACTGACCTACTCAGGTTTTGCTCAAGTTATTGAGGTTGCCTAGTTATTCCTTTTAAGCCAGACTCTTAAAGAGTCTGACAGACAAGGCTGCAGGGGAGCTTCAATGTTCTGAAAATCTCATTAGGCATCTAGCTGTAACCTGAACCCACAGCCTTAGCATACAAGTATTTGACCTTTCGTTACTAGACCCATGTTCTGCAGAGGAGATGCTATTGTGAGAGCTCTGCCTTGTCTCCTGTGAACATTCTCAAAGAGCTATATTACACATCCTGAGGTACTGAGAAACTCCTGCATTGCAAGGAAGAGAGGACAACGTAGAAGATTTAAAGAGGGCTCCTTTCAGCTTCTAGTACATGGGATTAGATATATAATCATTCTGGGTTCA
Organism: Calcarius lapponicus; assembly: GCA_039654755.1. NCBI lineage: Eukaryota > Metazoa > Chordata > Aves > Passeriformes > Fringillidae > Calcarius > Calcarius lapponicus. The sequence continues at coordinate 336,761 of JBBFKN010000028.1, read as the reverse complement.
GAAAAAAATTGGACACTTCCTTATGCTTAGACCCATTTATTCAGAATTAATTTCATGTCTCTGTACTCAGCTGAGACATCTTCTGCACATCCAGTCCCTCTGCCAGAAGCTAACTAAGCCTCAAGGATGGAGGGAAAGAAGAGAGAAAGAAGCAAGCTGCATTTTTGCCTTGTCTGCCAGACTTCTCCTTAGGACTGAAAACCTAACTTGCAAAGAATGAGTTTCCTTACATGAACATTTTTAAGGCAGAGTACAGCAAATGCTGGTCCCCAGCCCTGCAGCAGCAGCTTCTGCTAGGGCAGATGCAGGGATCATAAAACCATGGGAGGGAGAAAAAGTAAATAAAAATCTTGATTCCTTACATTCTTGATTCCTACAAGGCAGTGTAAGAGCACAACAGGATTCTGAACTGCATATTTGTATTTTCCATCCTAAAGGCAAAAAACCAGCCTAGACACTGACTCCTTAACACTCAGGACAGATTTTAAGCACAACTTGCTCATCACTGGCACAACCCCCACAACTTTTAACAGTCAGTTTATTTAAAACCTGCAAGCTAGATTTGTGCCTTCTGCACAGAGAGGTCTAGTATGCCAAGTTGCAATCCAAAGTGACTCTTACTACCAGACTATAAACCCCAGAAAATAGGGCTAAGAGTTCATTATGGAAGCTGGTGACAGACTCCTAATTATAGTGGTGCTATCAAGCATGATAAAGGCTGGTTGGTTTTATTATAGTCTCATCCAAAGACTTGTTGGATGCTGGATTAGCTCATCTTTTCATTCCTGTTGAACTGCCATATGTTTCTTTTTCTCCTTTATGTAGCATTTGGCAGGAGTTATTTGTCAGCATTTAGAAAAAGAAAACATGTCTCCAGAAACTTCATTTCTAGTTCTTTCCCTGCAAAGTTTCTTGTTTTACCTGTTAAAACCTTAGAAATTGCATTTTCATGTCTAAAACAAAACTGGATAAGAAAAAGTTACCATTAAAAGATGAAATATAGACAGTCTTAAACTGTCCTGATCACAATACTGCAGTATAACATCTCAGTATACTTTAAAGAAACAGATACCTCCATAAAAAGCTGTCTCTTTCTCCCTCCCCTTCCACATCAATTCTGCCCGATTTCATATCCACTTCAAATATCTGCAAGTAAATCAGAGCAAAATGCAGCATTTTACTAACAGATTTGATTATTTATTCATCACTACCACCTACCAGCATTGCTGCAAAGATCCAAGTTAGACAGAACAAGTTGCAGGAATAAAAACAATATTAATTCAGGCTTTTTTTTTAAAAGCCTCTTGTTTGCAGCTGTAAATCCACTGAATGTCATAAGCTTAGCTAATATACCATAGGAGAAAGGATTTAATTGCTTCTAATGCCAGATATCAGAGATTTGGGAAGAACTAAACAGCATCTGTATGGAGACAAACCTGGAAACCAGAACAGTACTGTGGCTGGACAGAAAAGAGAGCTCCAACAGTCCTTTCCTGACTTCGCAGACTTTGGAGAAAAACTGAAGCAATGGCAGAGCTTCACAGAGGTAGCCAGAGGAGAGGCAGATTATTTCACCTGTGCATTAAAACACACTCAGAAAAGGTGGAGCAGGTGACACCATCAGCTTCAAATATGGAGCAGAATTCAGTAACAGATAAGGATTTTACTGACTCCTGTCCTTTGAATCTGACACACTTAAAGCATCACTTCCCACTGCCCTTCCTACCCTCCCTCAGTTTCCTCTTCAGTAAGAGCACTTCTGCTATGGTAAACAAGGTATTCTTCTGAAGGCATCTCCTGTGAGTGACATTCCCCCCAAACAAATGTCATGGGCTCATCTCCAGACAGAAGAAACACAGTTTATTTCAGAGGGAAAAAAAGAAACGGCCTTGAAAAGCCACAAAAAGTGACCTAGGGGCAAGATGATGAGAACTAATAGAGCACTTGTGAGAAAAGGAAGGTCACCTGTCACAGTTGCTATTCAGCTCTGCTAAGTGGTTTTATTGATGGGTCATTAGATTCTCATCCACCTCCAGCCTCAAAGTGGTTTTATAAAACAGACAATCAGAAAAAAAAAAGAAAATAAACAAAATTGCCTTAAGTTTAAAGTGTCTTATCCTGATATCATTATGCACCAAGAAGTGCATAATGAAGGTATGAATTTTAATTAAATTTTATTTTTAAATTTAAGTGCAGCCTTCCTGCAGCCATGCCTCATCACCAAATGAAAGTTCATGTCTTTGGATAGTTGAACCCAACCATAATCCAGTTTGCCTGAAAATAAGTAGTATAATTGATTTCATGCTTCTCTGAGCCCTTTGGTGTAGGCTTTCGGCTGCCCCACCACTTGCAGGTGTAGATATGTAGTAGATAAAGATTAATGCTTGTGTGCCAACCCAGAGATGCTGAGCCTGCCAATTTTAGTAGCTCTGCAAAACAAGCTGTGAGATGCTCCCACAATTTCGATGTAAGTAGGCCAATAGAAAACTGAATGAATAAGACCATTTTGATGGCTAGGCCACTGCTACTGTAAGCAGTGGACTGGCAGCATAGTTAAAAGCAGACAGACTTCCTTGCTTTCCCTTTTTTTTTTCCTTCAGACACCCAAAGTGAGTGCTGTAGCGGAGGACTGAAATTTCACCAGCACCTGCAGTAACACGCAGGCATGAGTAGCACCCAGCTTCAACAGTGTCTATATAGAATACCAAAGAATAACTAAAGAGCCACATGTTACTGGTGAAAAACCTACAGTGAACAAGAGTAAAAGTAATTTCAGCGTTGATTGCCTGTAGTGTTCTATGATAAATAATGTGATTTTTACTATTATATACAGAAAAAACCCCAAAAATTATTAACAAGCACTATCAATAAACATGATTTTTGGTTTGCATTTTGTAGCTTAACAGATGACAGTTACAAGGAATGTATTAAGCTAACTGCTACTGTGAACAGCATATAGGTGCATACACCTCTATTACCTGTAGGGACCTCTACATAACTTATACACACCTTAAAGCTCCCAAAAGTACTCAAAAATTGTCTTGCAAACACTAATGCATTCTGTCCCATTTAAATCTGTCATCCCCCTCCTTTGTGTGGCCCAGGCTCAGTCAAGAGCCAAAGGGAATTGGGCACCTCATGTCCCCAGTGTCTGTGCACAGAGCCAGGCTTCTGGGGCCGGGTAGGAACCAGTTTCCCCTCTCTGCAGACCAGACTTGCACAGCCCACAGGCATCACCTCTATGGGCAAATTAGCTGCCATGAATTAAAGAGCTGCAGGCTGGTGTTAACTGAAATGTTTTCAGAACTTGCACGTCAACCTGTTTTGGTCAATATTCAGAGAAAAGGCAAAAGCATCTGTGACAGCAACTCCCCTCTGTTGCCAAATCCTGCCTCTGAGCTGTTAAAAGAAAAGGTCACTTAAATTTAACAGGACTAACAAGGTATTTTCTCGGTCCTCTTTCTCGGAAACAGCTGAGTTGCTCTGACTAAATGCTGTTTTTTCTTTTAAAACAATAATAACAGAATATTCAGCAAGAGGCAGACACCAAGTTAAAGAAATCTCAATGCAAGCTTTTAAAAACTGGCAAACTTGTAAGTGGCTGAAAATAGAGTCTTATAATGGGAAGTGTCAAACAACCTTGATAATAGGCAGCATTACCAGTCTGCTCTGTAATTCAAAATTATGTTTTATTATAGTGTTAAATATGCCTAAGCTCCATTTACCAGTTCCGCCATTGCCAGCCCAAGAGCAGCTGCTGGCCGATGGCAAATTAACAAGTTGTAGTTTTCCTGGTGTAGACAAGAGGATAGTTGTTTCTGGCTTTCAGCAGTTGGAGCAGGTTCATCTCAGCAGTTTTTACAGAGCTGAGCATGTTGGCATAAGGCCATTAACACATTTCTCAGGTGGCTCCCTGCAGTAATAAGATGGCCTGAACATATGAAAAGTAAGACCATGCCATGTTTTTCCAGAAGCTGGTGTAAATGTAGTCAGCAGGTGATTTTGAAGAAAGTACTACAAAGTACACACATTCCAGAGTTTTCGCTATTTTGGGAAACAAATTATAACTCCAGTTGCCACTCAGGAAGCCCAGGGCCTTTACTGTTATCACAGGATGAGATTTATATGGTCAGGTCCAGAAAGGGGTCTGGGGACATTTCTTCTGAGACAAATTGAGAAGTGGTCTGCTTCTGTATTTCCTTCAGGAGAATGAATGGCCATTACAGAACCAAACCATGAAGACCATCAATCTTTTCCTGCAAAAGATGAGCCACATGAGTTCCCAGCCTAAAACACTGTCACTTTTCAAAAACTCAGAATATTTTAATGGCCTCCAAGAAGCTCTTCAGATAAACCATGCAAAAGGGCCTTTTCCAAGGTGCCAGAATCACATGATACCAACCAACCTTTCACCAATTCTAAGTCTAAAATTGAAACTGCAGCTCACATTGTTCCCATGGAATAAAAAAAGGAGGGGATGGACGTGACACCCTTCCTAGGCTGCATGCCCCGGGGAAGCCAGATTTTGGCCATCACAACCCTGGAAGCAATCCACTACCTTGGGTGTGCCAGAGAGCAGCTGCCCAGGGCCAGCAGTACAGAGGATAACACTTCACATGAGGATAGACAGGAGAGCATGAAAGATGAGTAGCTGCTGTCAGCACTGGGCTGGGCACCCACTGGCATCTCTCCCAGACAAGTCGCAGCAGGGAGCTGAGGCAGTTGCTGGCACAGCATCACAGTGACACAAACATGACCATATCCCCTTCTTGTCTCCCTGTTAACTCCCTCAGACACTTTCACACTTTATTCTTCCCTCCACAAATCAAATGGCTCCTCTTGGGGGCCAAGGTTGAGGCATGGTGATGATTTGGGGCTGTGACACATAAGATCCCAGAGGAACCAGGGTTGGACCATGTCATTCAACCTTCCATTTCTATGTCTCCAAAGGGAGACTTGTGGTCCTCACTGGCACAGAGTTACAATGATACATTTTTGAAATTTCAAAATATCCACATAGAACAGTAAGGGATCCAGAGAAAGATTCTGCTAGCAGTATATAAAAGCAAAAAGAATGGATTCAAACCAACCGTGCTGCTCAGAACAGCAGTTCAGTCAACTGCGCCTTTCACCCTGGGGATGTCAGGGGGTGCATCCCTGGGTAGTGGGACAGAAACCACTGCAAACACAGGCAGGTGCTGCCCCAAAGGCGGTGAGAATTGGTTTCATCACACTGGCACACAGGGCCAGGGGCCAGTTTCCAACTACTGGTAGTGCTGGCTCCTTTTTACCTGGTACATGCACAAGTTGAAATGCAAAGTGGGCACTGGATGTTTTTCAGAGAGATTAAATAATCTTTTGATCTTGAGAACAGAGGGCATCATCTTCAGAGGCTGCATGTGCATCTTTTTCTGATTATCAAATCCCTTTGAGGTATCTTCAAGAGAATATGCTCAAAACACCTCAAGTCTCAGGCTGTTTGGCTAATCTAGATTGCAGAAGTCTTGTCTGTATTCAGCAGAAGTATGATTTGTTTCTTCAACATCTCTTACAGCCTCTCAGCTACATTTCCCCCATCTCAGGAGTAAATTCTACTTCTCTGATTCTTTCTCTATGTCTTCCAAAAGCAGAATCTTTTACTAACCAATTCTTGTACCACTGGTCCCAAAGGATCAGCTCAACATCTCTGTGGCTTCAGAACCACTTTTGCAGGACTCCTGTATACTCTGAAAAGCATCCAGAACAGCTGAGTTTTTAATTCTGAGTCCACCAGGGCCAAGGTGAGAAGCTGCTGAACTCTCAAATGATCCAATATGGAAGAGTGAGGAGAAGGGAGAAACAAGACGTTTTATCATAGGAAGTAATAGGGATCCATAGATCAGTAGATCTTGGACTCTCCTACAAGAAGGAAGCAGTAGAAAAAAAATTTTTACAAATTGTACCACCACTATTATTGTCATCTTATTTCAAAGCTCCCATATCTTCTCACTGATTTCTCATGTGCAGCTCCTCACAGCACTGACTCCTTCACAGCCAACAAACTCCAACTCTCTCCTCACCTAGCTAACCCACTCTTTTGTAGCACTTGTTTCTTATTGGACACATCTGTGGCCTATTAAGGGCAGGCCTGTTCCTAATCTTTGGTGATTAGCACAGCTGCAACTCCTCAGGTGTGAGATTACCTTCTGCACTATTCTCTTACATTCTATCCCTCCACACACCATAATAGGACAGAGGCTCACTAGACTAATCTCAGGGACAGAGATGCAGCGGGCTGGATTTCTCTTTTAGATTCCAGGTAATTCTTCCATCTACAGTGACTGATGGCTACCATTTAGTTCTGAACTTGTCACTTCTACTTTTCAGAAAACAATCTCATTAGAAAAATAGCCTTATGAGGCAGAGAAGCAAAAAATTGCAATCCTTCTAAATAGAGGCTCTAACAAGTATCAAGTGCTGTGACTGAAGGAGTAGCTGTACACTAAGTCTGTCCAAGCAGCAAACATGGCTTAAGGAATTGCCACATATGCTTCTGTATGCTTCAACATCAGCTGTGCCCATTCTTGTACCATATATTGTTAATTGGCACCCAAGACAGAATGGATTTTAAAAAATAAACAAAACTATAAAGTTGTTTATATTTTAAAGAAAATTAATAAAGCAACTTATTTCAGTTGTCTCTGGCCGTGCAAGCACTGAGAGCAACAGAAGAAGAAGATACCCTCTTTAGGATGACCAGTAGAAAGGCATTTGGGGAAAGCTTAACATATCCCAAGACCACAGAGAGATGTGAAGTTTGGAACACTACTGGAGCTGGTTAGGGTTCTATAGTTCTGCCTATAGCACGGGTGTGGATATGGCAGAGCAGTCATTTACAGAAACATCTTGCAGTGCTTCAATATGGAAATATTCCTGTTAACTGTGCCAGTCCAAACTAAAAATAAAATATAAGTGTTAGTCATTTGATCTCTGTCCAAAATTCTGGACAATTCATTGCAGGAAGTTTCTCTGTGAAGCAAGGACAACAGTAATAATACCCAACAGCTCTCGAAGCTATGACTGCTGAGATGATTTTTTTTTTTCTTATATAACTTTCTCTCCTATAATAGGATTTGTTTTATATATATATATATACACACACCTCAGCCTCACGGTATTGATAAGGATTTTTCTTTGCAAATTACTGTTTGCATCAAAGGAGCACTGTCATCAGTGGAGAAGCAACTTGTTCAGGCAGGAAGGTGTAAGAGAAAATGATTGTTCAGCATTCAAGGAGGAGAAATAACTACTCTGCCCCAGTTCTCTCACTAAAGAAGTACACTGCAAAGTGGGAGAGCTCTTACTTATAAGATAAAAATATGTGTGTTGCCACAGAGTGCTTTCTATTTGAAATGCAGGAAGACATGGGGGTCAAAGTGGGAGAGAGAGGGACATATTCCAATCCTTTGGCTGTTTTAGGCAGGGGGCCCAGCTACAGCTCTGTTAAGAAACTGAAGACACTGAACAAGGGAGTGAAATAAAGTGCTGCAGCAAAATTTTGATGGAGCATATCAGGAAATTTGAGCTGCTTTTTCGGCATGAGAAGAGAAATGAGCAGAGGTAGCACAAGCAGCACTTCTCAAGTTTCCTCTAGGCTGGGGAGAGCACGGCCACCTCCCAGCTTCCTCCTCCCTCCCCAAACCACAAACTCCTTTCCCAGCCTGCAATCTCTCTTCCCGCTGCTCTGGCAAGTCTTTCTCTTTCCTTTCTTTGTCTTAGCTCCAAGTTGCCAAGCAGGTTAAAAAAAAACCAGAAAAGAGCTGAACATACCTGCAGAAGGATGTGGGGGTTAGGCAGATCCTGTGTCATGTTAACAGACCACAAGTGTTTTGTGCAAGAATCACCTTTCTGATACCGTTGGGAAAATTATTAACTTGTTTTAAAAATATGGATGGATGGATGGATGGATGGATGGATGGATGGATGGATGGATAGATAGATAGATAGATGATAGATAGATAGATAGATGGATAGATGGATAGATGGATGGATTAATGGATAGATACCTAATTTCCTCAGATAACAGTCCACTGTGTTATTTTCTCTCCAGAATACACATCATTAAATATAACAATTTCTCATTAGCAATGCAAGAACATTAAGATTCAAATAAAATGGGAAGCAGAACAGCAAAGTAAATATGCAAGGGCAAAATACCACAGAGCCAACTGAATTAGCACAACTACTCAGCTTTCTTCATGTCTAGCTGAAATCTGTTTCAAGATTGAAAGCATTCAACAAGACTAAGTGATGCTAAGAGCAGGAGGAAAGAGTTTCAAAGAGCTCATTTCAAAGAGCTCATAAATATCCCTTAATATTGTAGGATATTACCTTAAATTAAGTTGAAGCCAGCCATATCTGTAAGATTAGACTACAGCTGAATTGCAGGTACTAATAGCAATAGAAAGCAAATCTGACTGTGAACAGACCAGTGTTATATCCTCATCAGACACCTTTCAGAAAAATGGAGAAGCAAATGTGTCCCTAAAGCTGCCATTAGCACAGTATGGGCTGCTGGGTGTATCTGGCTCAGGTGCCCCAGCTTTAGCAGTGGCTTTCCACTCACCAGCCTTTTGCTGGAAAACCTGAGGCTTTCAGGTACACCCAAATGGAGACTCAGGCACCCGCTCAACCTGCCACAGCAGTATTTCACTGGAGTTTTGGAAGTCAGCAGGTACCATTTTCTGAGAAAGTCACAGAAGACATTATACATTTTTTAAAGTTAAAATGTTGAGCTGTCAGCCCAAATCATTTGCTCCCACAAGTTTATAAGTGTGAGCTGAGAAGCTGCTGAGGTTGAAGACTTGTTAAATACCACATTACAAGAATGTTTCAGACAACAAAACATGAAATGTTTTAGCAATATTTAGGGACTGAAAATAAGTTCACTGTGGAAACTGCAGACCATTTAAGACACTGATCTCGAGCACTTAAATGTTCAAAGAAAATGAAGAACATACAAAATTAAGATAGAGAATCAGGAAAATAGTCAATATAGCTCTAGGAAAATAAGACCTATAATCCTACCCAGTAAATGTCCCCAACCTGACAAATTTAGTTAAAGAAGGCCCATGATGTCTTTCAGCACACTAAGCATCTTATAACTAAGCTCTTATAATTAAACAGTTCTATTTAAAAACAGATGTCACACAAGTTAACAAAGCAGATTAAATAGCTCATCATTCTCAATGATTATCATTCAATCCTTGGTATACCAGCTCTCCTCATCTTCATAAAGAAACAAAACCTGAAGCAAAAATCTTCCAGGAATGTGAAAGTCCTAGTTAAGAAAGATAGTGCTGGTACAAACCCATCATTCTATCAATTTGCCTGCGACCTGAACAAAAGCACAAATCAAGTTCAAAGATATGATGACATGGATCACAAGGTACAATAAACTCAATTGAACAGCAGCACTGCAACTGTAACCAAACAAGACCACACAGAAAGCAGACCCAAAATTTAGCTCACAGTGTTGGAATATTATTAGGAAGAGAGTAACATAAAAGGTCATTAGGGTCTCAGTTGTTTACCTGCTAGCACAGTCACTCCAGGGAAGTGGAGAGAGAGAGCAAACATGATACTCCAACACACAGAGCATCAAAGCACCATGTTGAAATTGTGAGATGTAATTACATCATATAACATTGGACTTCCTAAAACATATCTGTTTCTGACACTGCCTGCCTGAATCTAATGTCATTACACTGGTGAGAGCTCAGATGGGAGATATACATCCTGTTTAGAACCAGACTTAAAGACAGACACTATAGCCAATCCATTTCATTTAGTATAGAGGAGGTAAAGAGAGGATGATAAAGAGGTAATAAGCATTTTCTGTGTCAGCTCATAGATGTTAGGTCTTTTTCTTAGAGGTGATTTGATCAGAGAATGCCAATCCACTGGATCAAGCTGTTCTTAGGAATTTGGCAGATTTTATAAGCACTCCCACACCTCATTGATGAAATAAATCCTTGAGGAAACACCACTGGCTACTCCCCAATTTTCTTCACAGAAAAACCAAGGCAAACCAACATTATGGGTACACCTACATCTGAACTGAAGAAAGAATACAAAGTGCCTTTTCAATTCAAAATTAACCATTGCAGACTACTTGATTTTTCCTGTTTTTTCCAGTCAGCCTCTCACCTGTCAGACAGGGATCATCACCTGCTTCCATGGGTCGCCTCTGACCTTCAAAGCAACAAGAGCAGGGGCTCATTTCCATCAAGATCTGACCCCAACCTCTTCCAGGGCCAAACCAAAAGCCCCCTTTTTGGATATACAAGCTTTGCTGCTCTGACATTGCTTCCCTCACAATGTTTACCCACATTCAACACACACCAGGAAAAACGAAAACGTGACCTTAGCACAGGAATAATTGAGGACCATTCAGAAACCATTCAACAGATGTGGTAGAGTAATATAATGCAACTAACTTCTCTAAAGCTGTGTCTGTAGCTTCCAAGCTTCATCCTTACTGGAATATGGCACCGAATTTTTAATTATACTGCTATTATGAAGTGGTAATGAGCATTAGCCGATGACTCAGAATAATAATTACTAGGTGGTGCTATCATGAAGGTACAATTTTAGAAGCCAAGCAGGTGTTACTTTCCTGAGTGATTCAAAAATCACAAGCAGCCAATCCTCCAGCTAATTGCACACGGAAGCTATGCACATCTGAAATGCCTTTTTTCACATGTACAAAACAGGTGGGGAAGGAAGGTTTTCCTTAATGCCGCTAAGCTGATTGGTTGTCAGTGTTCAGAAATAATTCCCCAAGAACAAGGCTTGGCTTTTTCGTGATGTGTCAAGCATCTCTCTATTAAAAAGGTTAGGTTGCCTTGTCTTGTAGAAAGAAATATTTCAGGCTTGCTTCCACCTAAACCTCCCACAGCCCCCAGTTCTGAATGTCAGTCATTTCGTATCAGTGGCAACAGCAGCAATAAATTGCCTACTTGTAATTACAGCATATTGGTTTTGACATTACAGGGTCTGTAATAAATGAATAAAATAAATACATTAAAAAACTAATTTAAAAAAACATTAAAAAGGGGGCTATTTTTAAAGTAGCAGAATACATATTTTAAAACAGTAAGTAACCCTGAAAAATTGTGCAGAACAGTCTTATAGCTCTGAATTTTGGTAACTTGTTGGAAAAGACCTATTATAAAAGGCTTTTGTCCCAAATTGTTCTCCAGGTTACTCCACTGCACCATAAATTGAATCATGAGAAGATTTCAATGTCTCCATTTCTAATGAAAAGCCAGCTGACTAGGGATATATCTATGACATTTGTACTACCGAGTATTTCAACACGAGATTGTTTGTGACAGCAATCCAAAAGTACTCAATCTCGCAACTCCCTTCTCTCCTGGGTGCTTCAGTAGCTCTTTTTTCAATCACTTGAAATAGCAATATGATGGAGTTACATGGGACTTGTTATGGGAATGATAGAAAGCTGATTGTGGTTTTTTTTTTTTTTTTTAACACAGCTTTTCCTTTTGCATATCTTAAATCCTCTCCCACAGCACTGCTACTTAAAACAATTCAATTAAAATTTTGAGTGATAGGATGCTCTTAATTTCTTTATCAAATTAACTGGTGTGCAAAAAAAAGGATGATTGGAAAGTCTTCCCTCCATGATATGGCGATTTTTCTTTTTTGTAAGGAGTTTGCAGGGAGTCAGTGATAGAGGCAAGAAAAAACAAAACCTTGGGTGTGTTGGGCCATCAGTTGTGATGTGGGCTGGTGGAGGAATCCTGTCTTCCACCACAAGCATGCCCACGGTGACTAATGCCTTCACACCCTGCAGCATGGGATCACACTCACCCCATAGTTATGTCATTTTTAAAGCATCTGGTGGTAATTTAGAAATACAAAACTAAAAACCAGACAGGCACGTACTTGGTAGGTCTACTATTCACAAAAGCAGTGATGCAGTCACAGGTAAAACAAATAAATATTGAGGTTCACCCTTCTTTAAATCTGAGCTGGGAGTTTACCTGTTTACTACCTTGCTTTGAACACCAAGAAAAGAAGAATTATTCACCTGTTACAACTGGCAGTTAAGCAACACAGAAGAGGTGTTTGCAGTGGTAGATAGATGAGCTTCATTACTTTGAAACTAGCCTCTTGTACGGAAATGCTGTACCCATTTTAGGCCCTTAGTAAAGCAGGTTACTTTTATCTATTATCACTGCAAGCAATCTCCGCTATATTTAAGTTATCACATTAGGCAAGCTGTCCCCATGGATGGTATACAGCCAATTAAAACACCACAAGAACAAGGAAATCTGACCACCTCCAGATCCCTCATGTGCACACACTTCCTCAGAGCTCCTCAGTGGGCTCCTCCGCTGGCTTATGCCAAACCCACATGTTGGTGTTCAGCTCTAGAACCCCCAGCACAGAACTGCAGAGCTATTTATTGCTGGATGTAGTTTAAAGATAGCAACCTTTCATGAAAGTAATGGCATTTGTTCTCTTGGGCACCACTGGAATGTACTGAAGTGAACTCAATGTAGGATGTAATTCAGGAAATGTAACTGCATTCATTGAAGACATTTAAATGTTAATCTGTAAGTATGTTTGTTCCTTATTCCATCAGGATTTGTTTCCATTTCTTTGAGTGCTTGAGCCCCTCATCAGACAACACCATCTCCCTTAGAAGGCTGGAAGCAAAAGAAGATGACACTGCTGAACCTGGCCATTTCTGCTGGAGCCCACCTTCACAGACACGATCATCCAGAGCCATCCCTTGACACTCATTGCTGAATGAGCTTTAGACCCCTTTGAAAAACAGCCCAACACACCCACTGTGATTGTGCTAAGCCTTTTTAATTAAGGCCCCTGGTACCATCTACTCTGATGCACAGCTTTGTGTTGTTTAGAAACCTGAGAGCCGTCCTGATAAGACAGGGAACATCCTCTAGTCCAGCTCACTCCCCTGAGAACAGACTTCATCTCACTTTCTGCAGAGCAGCCCAAACTAGTCATTAGGTTATTTCTGTTTTCAAGGAGACTGAGCCCTCCCAGGGGCAATTCAGCTTCCCTGGTTTAGGTGCTTATCTCAGGCTTGCATGAATCACCTCAGCCTCCCCTCTTCCCATCCCCTGATGATTGTTTGCTGTAAATAAATGTACAGAGCTAGAAATTAGGTGTCTTGCTGAAGACAGTCAGGGAAAATGAACCACATTTTAACAGTAGCCAGCAGCAGCCACTGAAGACCATTCATTTTTCATGCCAGATATCTTCCCAGATGTCTAAAAAAAATAGTTTCAGGACTTCTTAAACTGAAAGTTGCATCAAGGCTTTAAAGTTACCAAAGGTTTTATTTTCTATGAATGTGCCTAATCTTTTTTCCATATCACTGGCATCTAAAATCTTCCTGCAGCAATTCTGTGATTTAGCTTTCCCTCGAACAGAAGAAGGGGCAGAAGAGGGAACTGGATTTTAGGCCTGCTGCCCAGTAATTGTATTGTTCCTAGTCTGTACTTTTAAATTACACAATATTTTTTTCTCTCGTGCTTTTTTTTACATCAACTGAAGAGGTTTTTTTTCTAAAAAAAAGGTTCTGAAATGATCAGAACCCTCCAGGGTACCTAAGATTCAAAACCATACAGATCTATAAAATCACAGGGATAATTATGATTTTGCTCTCCACTCCTCTCCTAGTATTTCTTATTTTCTATTTACTTTACTGACCACCACTGCACACTGAACTGACATTTAAAAAGTATTATCCACTGCACCTCCAATAGTATGTTGAGGCTTTTTAGCTCCTCAGAAAGAAGAGGATTATTTCCTTTCCCCTTCATGCATTATTTTGCATTCCTCGACACTGAATTTCATTTCCCCATATTTCCAGCTCTGTGTTGAAAGAGTCTCTGCAAGTAATTTCAGGCAGCTTCAGGTCAGATTACTGTAAATAATCTTGGTATTCTCTCCAAGTTCTGTCATCTACTTAAAATCAGATAATTGATGAATATGTTGAACAGCTCCAACAACAGATCTTTGACGGACTCATCCCAGTAATAGCTGCTACAGAACAAGGATGCTAATCAGATATTCCATTTCTTTGTTTCCTATTTTTAATCACTTAGCACTTTTTCCTTCACTCCCTTATAACTGTGGTTCTAAAATATTTCTGTGAAATATAGCTTGTACTTTAATTTTCAAAGAAGCTTTTTACAAAGTACCAGCTAGATCTGCTATATCCATATAGTAGCTTCCCTCCAAAACTTGCACAGAATCACAAGAAGCAAATTCCCTTTACAGAAGACATGCTGTCTCCTCTCTGGTTCATTATATTTCTCTTATCTACTGCTTCTATTCCTATTTTGATTTCTACAACACTACGTAATACAGGAGCAAGATTTACTGATAATCTCCTTACATGACCCCCAGAAGCCCTCACTAGACTGGTATATTATTTGTTTATTTAAGCAGACAACAAACTAGAAGCAATTTCTTATTTTTATTCCTCTAGAGCTCTGCATGAACAGCATCCAGCTCTGGTGCCTTGTTACCAGAAATTGTTTGGGTTTTTTTAGCGTGAAAAGCCTTTTAGAACTGACATTTCAAAAAGCGCCGGGCGACTATCAAAGAGACATGTCTGGTCCAGTGGAGGCAAGTCCCTGCAATCTGGCTGCCTTGAAGATACCAACAGCAGTTTTAGCAAAGCTAAGGATCTGTAGCCCAAGAGCAGCAAAGGCATGAGAAACGACAGAGTACAAAGGTAAAAGGATAAGGGATGAGTCATGCTATTTAAAATAACTGACATCTAAGCTTCCCTTGATTTTGGCACCTAATAACACGCGTGTCCTCAGCCCACTCAGACTGGAGGACAGGGGTGTAGGCAGGAGCTCTGCTATGAACCTACCACACTCAGGTGCCACCCTCAGTCCCCTGGGCTGGGACACCTTCACGCACACTGAGTCAGTCTGCAGTAACACCTCGGTCAATGCGGGTGCAACATTTCCCATGCGCAGCAGGGATTTCCAGTGCTGAGGATCCCACTCCACCCCAACAAGGATAGGAGGAAAGATGAGCTCTCCCCTTAACTTCAGTAAACCTGGATCTGTCCTCCATTTAGGGTGGTGACAGCTGTAGCTTAGGTCCATGATGAAGGAAGGGATCAGAGTGGAATTTGAGCACATTACCACTATTTGCTTGGTGAATGGTACTGTGGTTTGCAGTGGTTGTGCCAACCCCAAATATTTCCAGAGCAATGACTCAGATGATTTTCTTCCCATGGAAAAAAAAATCCAACCATAAAGCCAAACACATGGGGCATCCCCATTCCTGTCCATATGTCTTTATTCTCATTGTGTGATTTTTGATCAGCAATGCACTTCCATTGTTTTTGTCTTTCACTACATTTTTTGAAATACAGAAATTCAATTGAAAGCTGGAATTATTTATAGTGTGACTTCAGGGAACTGTGCTTAAAGAAAAAATACCCCATGAAATATTGCAAGATTCATGGAAGAAGTTGTACTTCAGAGCATACTTAAGTGATGCAGCAACAATGGAAATTTAACATGTGTATCTGCCAGTAGAGAATTAAATAGGTTTGCATTTTTCAATCATGCCATTTCATAAATGCATTTCATAAATGCACTTGCCCAAGCATTGTTCAACATCACATTGACCATCCTGGCAAAGAGGCCAGGACTTCCAAGGCTGGATTGGTTTTACTGCCCCTCTCAGAAAACATAAAATTCAGGAAAACCAAAGTGCTAAGAATTTATTTTTCTGGAACAAAAGGTCCAAGCAGGACCACCTATGGGTGGTTTTTATAACCTTGCGGTTCCCTTCAATAATTTAAACACTATCAACATAAAATGTAAGTACTGCAGTTATATTTTTTATATTATTACTCCTATTTAGAATAAATGATTCCAAAAGCTAGGAAAATTGTTATTACACTCAGATGATTGTTAATTCTTCTATCTTGAAGGAAAAAGAAACAAATTTAGGAAGCTAAATTAGTAGCAGATAACACAAATAAACAGATTTTTAAAGAAGCAGTTTGAATTCTTCAAATTAATTTTTGCCAAGAGCCCATCTGGGACTGACTTCCATCACCACACTATGAGAGCTGCATTAGAAAGGTGTTATAACAATATTCCAGAAACAGCAGCAGAACATTGGTTTTCTTTTCTCCCTTTACACAGCTTGCAACTTTTCACACAGACATGAGCAGGAAAGACCATCTCCCCTGTCTCCCTGCAAAAATCCTACCTGCAATTTTTTTCTTCAGCTTCATAAAGACGTAGAAAACAAAACAGATCACTCCATGAATGAACAAGCAAACTAGCTGTCAGTCAGACCAGACAATCTTGGTACAAATAAAGGAAGATTACAGAAAAATACATGGTTTGATAAGGTGACAGAAATCACTCTTATCAAGTTGTATTAATACATAGTGACTTGCAGGCTACTTCGGGTGCCTTACTTCTCCAAACTTCTTTTTTTCTCATGACTGTAAATGCTGAACTACATATTTCTTATGACCCCAGTACAGGGTGGTTGGATTGGTTTTGTTATGATTCATAATCAACTGCTTTAAAATCTTTTTTTTTTCCCCCATGATTTAAGTGAATGTGTCATTGTCACTTGGGAACAAGCAACAAAAAGCATGAACAGGAACATGTTCAGCACAGTGAGCAAGGCCAAATATTTTTGGATCTCTGTCTTCCAGCATAACTAGAATAATTTCAACGTTTCTCCTGTAGACCTTGCTGAAAACTCCTACCACTCACTGAGAATTCAGAAGTGGCTGTGCCAATGCAGCCTTTCATTTTAATTAAATCTAAAAATCAGGAGTTATTTAACATTATTTTATACTGCTTAGAGCAGTAATTGGACTCTATGTGCCTATTTTTTATTTTTTTTTGCAGCCAAGGGCATAATTCTGGCAGGTTCACACAGCTTTTGCTCAGAAGCCCCCGAGTACACAGATCCTTCAAGCCAATTGGGACACAGCTAACAGATGCTTGGGGACGATGTTATGGGTGGTTTTTATAAGAGCTCAGCTCTCTTTGGCTGCTAGACAGGATTCCTCACAGAGGTGAGCCAGGAAAAACTAATACCTAAGTAGTTCCTTAGCAAGGCAATTACAACACAGCTAATGCCCGTGTCTTTTCCAGGGCTATGATAAACCTAGCTCCAATGCAGGAAAAAATGAGGTTACTGGAGAGGAACCCAGGCAGAGGCACTGAAAATCCCATTCAGAGTAGGAGGACCTTCAGCCTCGGCCCCTCTCCAGCTCCATTACGGCACAACCATTTCCACTGATCTGGTGACTCATCCTGCATGAGAAGACTCGTTGTGTTCATAGATACAGCCCAAGCTTGATCACTCTGTTTTGGACTAGAACAAAATTAGAGTGATTTAGCTATAGAAGTGTGTACAAGGTGGACAAGGCATACCTAGCTCAGCACTGCTGTCACTCTGGGAGAAAATGCCCCTAGTTCCCCTCCAGCCTGGTTGGGCTGTCTGTACTTATGGCAGATGAAGCTACGCCTTCAGTTCTGTCACCAAGGAGCCGAAGTAAGTTTCTCTAGCTCTCAGGGAGTCCCTTGGACTCTGTTTTACCAGCTTTTAGCAAGTAGGCAAGTAGGCAGCAACTTTGGGGAGGGGTGGAAAGTGCAGAAGCACGTGGGGAAGGATGCCGCTGCACCTTGCCAATCCTCTGGCAGCAGCAAAGCTGGTTTGGGGAGCTGCCTCCTTCCCACTGCTGCCACCCCTATGCCTCCCTGCCTGCACAGGAGAGCTACCACACCTTTCCCCTGCGCTAATTCAGCTGCTTACCTAACCACAGGCAAGCTGGGTACACGTTCACACATAGAGTTTAAAAATAAAACCTCCAAAAAAGCACTGTGTTCTTTAAAAAAACCCAAACAAATCACCCCCAAATCAAAACATCTCCCAGGTCTGGCACAAAGCACAGCCCTTCCAGAAGCTGAATCAGCTGGGGAGGAAGCAGTTCCCACCAGCTGCAGAGAATGAGAAAGAGGCACAAGGAACAGGGGGCAGGATGGAAACCACCGAACTCCACCCTTGCCCATAAAGAAAGGGGAACAACACTCAGCCTGAAAGCTACTTTTGCAGACAAAGGATGACTACAAGCATATTAAAGGAGGTAGCCCAAGCAGCACGACACATGTCTCAACATCATGCATATGCACTCCAGCAGCAAGCCTTTATCGTGGGGTGCCTGCCGTCCCGCAGGACCGGAGCCACCCAGACACCCGGGTGCGCAGGCTGCCAAGCCATCTGGGCCCTGGCCATATCGATGATCTCAGGTCCACTGGGGGCAAATAAGGCATGTTTTTATTTACCTTTCATTTTTAAGCATTCAGATTTAAATTGCTCTTCCTTCTCAAGTTAATACCAGGAACAAGGAGATTAATATTTTGTTAAGAAAATGCTTACATTCCCTCAGTCATTTGACTCCAGAAGCTGGGGATTTAAGCTGGAGATAAACTGTTTTCAAGACTAGTGATAATATTGTACAAATTGGCATTAATCTACAAGACAAACACACATCTCCCTCTGAAAGCTCTCCTCCTCACCTGTCAAGGAAAATCTCTTGCAAACACTGCCCCATCTCCCTGTGTCTCTGCACCTTGCTCACACAAGCTACCATCAGCTTCCAGCAAGAGCCAGTCAAGGGACTTTTTAATCCCACCTCCCTGCTGCTCAGAGCCTGGCACTAGAAAACTCATACCCATCATCAGTGCAAAGTTCAAGCCAGTGACTAGCAGTGCTCTCCAGAGGCCGGTACTGGGTCCAGTACTGTTCACCATCATCATCAGTCATCTGGATGATGGGGCAGTGTATCCACAGCAAGCTTGCAGATGGCCCACAACCAAGAGGAGTGGCTGATACACTAGAGTCGTGCTGCCATACGGAGGGACCTTGACTGACACAAGAAATGGACCAAGAGGTCCACTGTCCAACCTCATGAGCAATGAGAAGTGCAAAGTCCTGCGCCAGTGGGGAACAGCCCCAGACATCCGAATATGCTGAGGACCACCCAGCTGGAAAACAGTCTGGCAGAAAATGAGCTGGGGGTCCTGGGTTCAGCCTGAGTGAGAGACATGCAAAGAAGGCCTATGGTGTCTTGGGCTGCATCATATGGAGTGTTACCAGGGGTTGAGGAGGTAAGGCCACACCTGGAGTACTATGTCCTTCTGGGCTGAGTACCAGAGAGACATCAACATACTGGAGAGAGTTCAACAAGAGCCACAAATACAATTGAGGGACTGGAGCACCTCTCCTGTGAACAAAACTTGACAGAGCAGTAACTGCTCAGTCTGGAGGAGAGAAGGCTTGTGGGGGATCTTGTCAATATATATAAATACCTGAAGGGAGAGTGCAAAGAGTGTGGAGCCTGCTGCTTTACAGTAGTGCCAGTGACAGGACAGAGGCAAGGGGCACAAAATGAAACACAGGAGATTCCTTCTGAACATCAGGAGACACTTCTTCACTGCGACAATGACCAAACACTGGCCCAGGTTGCCCAGATGTAGAGTGTCAATTCTTGGAGATATTCAAAATGGCTGACTTTAGGAGGAGCTACTTGAGCAGGAATGTTGGACCAGATGACCTCCAGAGGTCCCTTCCAATTCTCAACCATTTTGTGATAATGTAATCGCAGGAAATAAAGGCCACACCAATCTGTCCCCAAAAGTTAGCAGTGGTTAGTATGAGCCAATAACTAAACTAGGGTACCCACACACAGTTAGACCTCTTCTGGAAGGTGGAAAATCAGCAGTGCCCTTCAGTAGTTGTGTAGGAGCAAGCAAGCCCAGCAGGACTAGGGCAGTGGCTCTCAGACTATTGTCAGCTACTGGGTGCCATGGGAAATGACACCCAGTGAATGGCAAAACAATAAAAAGTCTGCCACAGCCATGCCAGAGAGCATCACCTGTCAACTGTTCATCGATGCAGCAGCACTGCAGAGAAGTGAGAGAGGTTAAGAGGTAACAGTATGTGCTGGTTCAGAAAGCTTGGAGGCTGATGGGATAGGAAGGTGAAAGGGGAAAGGAGAGTCTGGATCTTCTTCAGTAGCAAATGTCCAGGGTTACAAAAACTATCAGCACAACACACCTATTACTCATACTTCAGTTTTTTTCCTGAAATCCAACCTTCTTGGCACCACTGAGGAGCTATTCTGTATAGAGGAGTTTAAAGGCCATAAACGTCTTTAAGTCCATAATACTGGAAAGGGGAACAACAGAGAAGCCCTCACTCAGCATTCACCCCTGTGTATCTGTTCCTATGAAAGAAAAGGTTAAGTGTAGTATTCAAAGATGCCCTTTAACCAAATCTGCGGAAAAGCACCACTGCTTTGCTAGTTTGGCTAAAGCCTATGTGCAGTCTGAATTGGCAAATGGCTTAAATAGTCCTATGGACATTCCCAGGTAGGAAGGCTGGGGACAACTGGAACATATGAAAATATCTCTTATAGACTACTGAATCAGCTTCCAAACATGTCCCAAAACCACTCAGTGCCTGCCAGAGCATCTCAGAACTAATCATTGCTGGAGGTCCTGGGAGATCTGTCCTTGTCCGAAACTGAGCTGCTGAGTCCTGGCCTCCAGCCAGCTCTACCCTGTGACCACCTTCCTGGGGCCAAGGGCATCAGCACTAAGTGCTGAACATAGTCCACCAGAACAAAGAGCTTTGCCTGTGCTGAAGAAAAATCTGTTCAGTCAGATCCATCACACACCTCCCATCATGCCACTGCTCCCCATTTTTCTCCACCATCTTCTCATTTGCGGCTTGTCTGTGCCTAAAGGCAGAACAATCATCCGCCCTGAGCAAAAAAGAAAGAAAGATGTGAAAGCTATAAACTTCCTAAACATCCCTCCTGCCAACACCTGTCATTCGTTTCTACATTTCCTATTTGCTCTGTTTTCATTTAAGGTATTATATGACTCATATGAGGCCTCAACAACTTCAAAAGAATTCTTGTGTCTGACTGCCTCAGCTTTATTAAAAGTAACTGAGCCATTGATCATCATCAGAAGATGTAGTCTCAGGAGAAACGATATCAATTGTAAACAAATAATCCTGTGAACACAAACACTCCACCAGCTTTGAATAATAGGGAAACAAATACGTGTTTGGGGAGGTGAGAAGCCCTCCCAGCACAGCAACAGACCATCTCAGGGATAACAAAGAGAGTCCCACCTTTACAAGCAGCCCAGCTAACAGGAACATGCTCTTCCAAAGGCAGGGTGAGGGGGAGAAGCAATTTTCTTTTGCTGTTTTCAAGTATCTAAAAGCAATTTCATGCTGCTGGCTTAGGGTGCGAGCAAGCAAGACTGCTCATCCCTAATACAACCAATTCCCTACATCCAGAGGGTGTTTCTTTAGCTGACAGTTTCCATACACACCCTCACATTCTGCATTTAATGGCTGACCAAAGAGTGAAGTCTGGGGAAGGGAATGCATGACTGCACGGCAACACCTGTGAAAAATCAAACTATTTTCCTTCCCTTACCTGCAGGTAGCTACAAACAGGATCACCCTGTCTGAGATATGAAACTGGCGTTTACAGAAACAAATTAATGAAGATCTGCACCATGGATTAGAGCACATAAAGTGTGAAAGATGCCATAGAAGTCTACTGACACATCTGCCAGTCACTCATTCTTCAAGAGTAGTGGACCACATACCCATAAAAATGGACTTTTTAAAATAAATGCCTTCATATAAAATAAATGCCTTTCATATGAAAGGTCAATGTTTCATATTACAAAATGTAATGGACAACTCCTGGCAAGCATTTAACTTCAATACAGTCCAGGTTCAAAAGGTGCTGCTGCAGGAATGGAGCAGCTATTGTACAATTCTGTTTTTTGGAAGGAAAAGGAAGCCAAAATCTGCAGCAGATGCCCTGCATTCTTCAACAAGGAGTATGTTTAGCATATTCAGTTTAATACCACACCATTCATATGGAAGCCATCAAGAATCTGCAGAAGTTTGTCAAACAGAAAGTAGGCATCTAACCAAGAATAGCCACAGCAGAGCAGACACAGACAAGGTCCTTTTGGTCTGTAGCCAGAATCCTAAATACCTAGAAATAATGGATTGGTAAGACAGTGTCCCTGAATCAGCTGGGGCAAGTTCCCACATTCCCAGAAAACCACGTGGTAAAATCTTTGAAGAAATCATTGTTCATGGAGGGGGAAAAAGAAACAACCTCATATTATCTTCACTGCTGGGCAAATACATCATGAAATCTAAAGCATGTCAACTAGCCACCAAAAAGCCCAGCTGAGCTGATGCCTTGAAGTGAAATTCAGCTTGCTTCAGTTCATACAGAGCACACCTATCAGCAGCTCACTTGCTTTGGGGGCTAAGGGTGTTCATCAGTGTGTAAAGGTGCTGAAGGAAAGAAACAGCAGCACTGCCATGTGGTTCTTCAAAAGAAATGCTGCAGCAGTCGGCAAATTCAGGCCTCGTCTAAACTCAAGCAGCTTCTCTAGGCAGTCTAGAATTTCCTTTGAAGTATATCTCTACGAGCACATATGGTCCTGGAGCACATCCACACACATTCACCAGAAGGGAATGAGAGTGGGTGGAATACATAAGACTATCCCTAGGAAAGGGAGAAGGAAGAGAGAGAATAAAAATTCTGGCATAAACAAACAGCTGCTATTTCTAGTCCTCCTGGTACCCCCTCCTCCAGCCCAATGCCACTCTGCAAGATGCCTTGTTCAACTCAAGAGACAGAGAATGAAAAGCACAAAACCATGCACTTTTACAGCCCAGTTAAGACCACTTACAAACACACTGTAAATCTATTCACTGCTTGACACACCAGGTACATCCCAGCAAATGCATTTGCTCAGTGTGCACTCCATGTTGCTTGATATTCTCCATGTATCTTGAGTGTGCACATTCAAGCAAGAAAAAAATTAAATAAACCAAGTCTGGATTACAGTCAGTCCACAATAACAGGGGAAAAAAGCATAATTATTGACAGTGGCTTGGTTTAGCTTACAAAAGCTTAATGGAAAAAGATTTTTCCATAATTGCCATCTCTAACCTTTATCCAAGCTCAGTGGGTACATTACCTAAGTCAGCAGGAAGTTTAGCCACTCCATATGAAATTAATAACATTTACGGGCTGACCCATAGCCCATAGCTTTTAAAACAAGAGCTATGAAGTTTCTGTCCTTCCATCAAGGAACAGTGCATACCATACCGAGTTGCTTAAAACAAAACAAAACAAAACAACCCCCCCACTCCTCCAGGCAGCTTTAGTCCCTGAAGACTGAGCCTTCCTCTTTCAAGAGGAAATTAACCTTACATACTAATTAGAGGAACAAAAACAAGCATCTCAAGAGCAGTGCATTCCATCTGCTGACCTGCCATTACCTTTGGGGCAGCAGCTTCCTCATCATCAGGGTACCTCTCTTCTATCACCCAAATGCCCTGAGAAGTGCTCCATGACCTGAAACAGGAGCTTCCCTGCTGGCCTTGGCACACCTTCCTCTGTGCTTGCAGGCCCATTTCTCTGGCCCATCCATTCACCCACCTGAAGAACAGATCTTGCTGATGTTGAAAGCATGTGTTCCAGGTCTGGATGCCTATAAAATGGACCTGAATGCCAAATGAGAACTTTCAGCCTGACTTCATATTTATGTATAAAGAGAACAAGACAAACTAGTTTAACTAATGCTAACCCAGTTCTTTCCACTTTACAGTGGAAAGAACCAAAACAGATATGAGAAGCTAAAATATATTCCTGAAGAGATATTGTTCATCTGTTTTGAAGTGGCAAGCATGAAATATTTGAGTATCTGTGCTAAAATTCTAACTGATGACCGAACAGAGAAAAACAGTTCAGCAATCTGACTTAACAAAATTGTGTTGAAAACCATTAACAGGAATTAGAGCACACATGCTTTATAAGATGGTACTTTTCAGCGTCATAGACTAAGAAGAGAACAAGAAAAGTCAAGGGGAGGATAAACAAGGCTGGCTGGGAATTGATTGCCACCTCTGAAATTTTAGTGGAACAGTTGGAGCAAGAAGCTGACTGCAGCTGAACTGAAAAATCACTATCTGTAGCTAGATTACTCATCTACTGTTAAACCAAATTAAAGTGTTCTTCCCACAGGCAAGGCTGAAGATTTCAGAAAAGCCATAATTTATAACTCAGCAAAAGTTTAGAGGAAAGCTCTGCTAAACCAAAATGAATTTTGTACTTAATGGGCAGGAAAACAAAGGACAGATGGAACTTCATGTTTCTTGGTACAACAGTAAATACTACACAGCACGCAGGATGCGACTGAGCCAGAAGCTGATGAGCTGCCTTAAAGAAGAATTCACCTTACTCAGGTCCCAGCCATCCTTGCTCCGCAAATCACCCTTTCAAAATGTTACATGCTAGCAGAAGCAGAATAAAAAATAGATTTTGAGCAAACCAAGCCTCTATTGCAACCTTAGGAGGCACTATCAATACAGTTTGAATAGGTTATCCTCCTTAACCAGTTCCATAATTAGGTAGCAAACTCATTTACAGGAAGTGCAAAGAGCGAGCATGCAAGGCACAGAAAAGCACCACAGTATTTCTGTCCAATTTGTTTTGCAGGAGTGATCATGCCTTGGATGGAAGCCTATTTCTAACAATTTATTTTTCATGTCTGGACAAGGCAATATAACTTCTTCACAATTTAATCTCTTTGCTAATAGACTTAGCTGTTATAGCTGAAATACTTAAGCTTAACAATAAGGCTAAAATACCCAGAATACTTAAATCCAAGAAATGTGTTTGCTGGCTTCAGTTCAGGACAAGTAGAAGCAATCAGCTAAGGCAGAGCAGACTGGAGAACCACAACAAGACCTGCCAAGATGTTACACTGGATTCTGCACAACTGACTACAGAACTGCTCTGAGCAAAGCACAAAAACCATCTACAAAAAGTCTTTAATTGCCAGTGAAGCTCCTCCAAAGGACCAGCAAGCACCTGGGCACCCCAACAGCTCGCCTGGGCTCCTTGGGTCAGCACTACTCTAAAATTACAGGGACGCTGAGCCAAGCCTTCCCCCCCACAGTCATTTGCCTGTCACGTTTCCCCTGCGTTTGGTTCTGCTTTCAAGCTGCAGTTCAGTGAACAGGCTGCAATTTACCTCTTCACCCTCACCCTCAAATTTGTTTGGATAAACAGGCTCTCCTTTGTTCCAGACTGCTACTACATTTACACATTGTATTGTAAATCAGCTGGTACAAAGCAAGGCAGGCCCTTGAATGAAGACACTAGCTGTTCTGTTCACAGCAAAATTAAACAAGAGGCACAGAACCCCATTTATAACCCCAGTCTGGAAACAATTGGATTTTAAAAGGTGAGAGGTTTTAAAAAGTTTACTAAACAAACCTATCCAGTTACAGAGTCTATAGTCAGCTCACAAACAAGTTCAAGGCTGTATAAGTTGCCAAAATAGTGTTATTTCTTAAGAGAACACTAACCAGTTTAAAAGCTTGCTTTTTTGCTGTTTCAAGGACCCAAGAATTATTGGCAAGTGATTTAGCTTTTACTGAGTATTCAACTAGGGAGAAATTAGTCACAGAGGAAGGGAATGAACTGTTCACCATGTCTATTAAAGACAAGAGACCTAAACAGCATCCAGGAGTTGCAGGATAAACATCAGGGAAAACTTCACAGTAATAACAGCTGAGCAGAGGAATGGCAGCTACCAAGTCTTTTCCTTTAGAGGAGGAGGTTCAATGAATGGCATAACTACAGCTGATTCTCTGCCTTATGACAGAGGATGGACTCCATCTGCATATGGCTTCTTCAAATCCCTCCTTAAATCTATTTTCCATTATTTTAAATGTTCTTTTAAATAAACTAAGTTTGCTGAGACGTTTCCCATGGGCTGATATTACAGAAGAGTCCACAAGAAAAGAGATCAAAACTAACCATTATTTGATAGCTGCCGAAGCTTCCTAGGAAGCTATCAGCTCAGTCCAAAAACTGAGGAGGTATTCAGAATAATAATAATTAAAAAAAAAGAATTAAAAAAACCAACTGGCTGATCCAAGGGCCAAGAATAAATTGCATTTGATGTTGTCTGCAGTCCAGAATTGAGGCCCTCTGATGGGATCCTACGGAGAAACTTCAGCTGGACCTAAGTAGGATGTCGTTCACTACTGCAGAGAGCCCTGCATTCTTCATAAACATCAAGCTTGAAAAACCAAATCCCAAGTCTGAAACATAAGCTTGAGTGCCAATAATATTTTTATTCTTCTGGTTACTTTAAAGGAGAGAGGGAGAGAAACATGATAGGTTCGGGTTTGAAAACTTTTTTGCCCTGATTACACGAAGTATGTTACAATAAAAAGTTTTCTACAACTCCTTTTGGTACATCTACCATTAGTAGTACAACAAACCATCACCATCCAGCAGTTTCAGATCTAAACCAAAACAAATTCAGGAGGCATACCTCCATTTGATGTTTCAGAAGCCAGGACATCACTGTCCTGTTGTAATTCTGACATGATCTCATGGCCAAAAAGTACTTGCCAAGCAAGATCAAGGGAAGCTCAACCTCTTCTTTGCCACCAGCCCCAGCAACACTGCCCAAGCACAAGAGCCAAGTGAGAGGTCACTGCACAAGTGGCGGCCCTTGGCCACAAAAAATAAAAGCATCTGATACAGTTGTGACCATGGCAACTTCCCTCTGAGACTCTTGTGCTGCTGACTCCCATTAGTGTGAGGCTTGCCCTGCCCTCTGTCAGGGAAGGGGGCAATGTGGCACCACGGCAGCTGTTGGGAGCACACCACAGCCAAACCCTTCTCCCAAGCAGGGCAAGGCTGCCAGAGGAGCACACTGGGTTGACACAATGCCTCCCACAAGCTGAATTCACCCTCCGTGCCCTGCCCCATGCTTCCAGCCCTGCTAAATGATCCACCTTTTATCCACTTCTCTCCATGAGTAGCACAATAACCATCACTGGAGTACTTCAGCTGCCTCCAAGCTTCACTTGAAGCGTGACCTGAGCTTTGCCCACTCTCCTCCCTCTCCTAATCTGCCCTTCCCTCTAGGATGAGTGTTTCACAAAGAACTCACCAGTTTCACCCCTTTCACCTGGAAAATGACACAAATCATGGAGGGAGCACCTCATGAGACAAGCAACACTGTCACCTGAAGCTGGACCCTTTTCTGTCCTGAATCAACAGAGGTGTACGGAAATGGTGTTCCAAGAGTGAAGAGAAGCAAACAATCCACAGCATGCAAAGGTCTGCAAACCCTGTAATTTGTGTCCTAAAGAGAGATTACAGCCTATCTGTCCCAGCTGGAGTACAACAGAACTCAGAGTGATTTGTGCTCCACCTCCTCACCTCCCCTGGCCTCCTGTTTGGCCAAATTACTAAAGCAAGTACATATAGCCATGTCCATAACTCGTTAAAGTAATCTGCTCCTTTGTCACTGCTGCAGCCCTTGTGAGGGCATAAATACTGCACTTGGGAAATCACAAAATCATCTCCTGGAAGCTGGCATGGCACATACTTTCCCTGAGGTTTGGTCTGAAACTGCACTGATGGGCTCCAAGTGCTCCATCAACAAGATTTACTTTCCTGCTTGGAGATGATGCCATTGAAACATCTGTAAAAACAAATACATTCACTTTAATGTTAAGCCCTCGCACTAAGTATTGAAGTGACGCTGCCAGATTAAAGGGACTGTAATATATTTTTAATACCCCATTTTAAAGTCAAAGTATTACCCATGAAAGACCTTTCAGTATCTCTTCTTTGACTGAGGTGTGTGACACCTGTCTGTCCTCCATTTCTGCCTCATTTTTGCTCAGGTACACAGCACTTACCAAGGCCCACCTGGCACTTTACTGAGCTCTGCTCCAAAGAAAGCAGTGGTGGAGGCTGGGGGAACCTACACATCACCTGCCTGTCACCCATGCCACTGAGGGCTGGAACACCCCAGACACCTGGTGAAGGAACACCGTGAGGCAGATGTTGGGAACATGCTGCCATCCTGATGGCAGCACCACCCCAGCCTTCCACAGCCCTCGATCACAGACACCAGCTGCTCCTCTGGCAGGCACCCAGGAATGGCTGCTCACTGCCAGCACGGGATGGAAACAGGTATTTAAATTTTATAACAATAAGCAACTCACCCTGTCACTTCTCATTTTAATAATTTCTTACCCTGACAAGCAGGGGCAAGTTTGACCAAAAAACTGCTAACAGGAATCAGAGAATCACAGAATTGTTAGGGTTGGAAGGGACCTCTGGAGATCGTCCAGTCCAATCCCTGCCAAGGTTACACACAAACACGTCCAGGTGGGTTTGAATGTCTCCTGAGAGGGAGACTCCACAGCCTCCCTGGGCAGCCTGTTCCAGTGCTCTGCCACCCTCAGTGTAAAGTTCTTTACATTCTTCTTTTTCATATTGAGATGGATCTTCTTGTGTTTTAACAAGACCATACTGAGTCCTGAACAAAGAACAAAGTGCTCAAAAACTCTCCACGTTCACTGTGGTGCACACAGACAATAAGAAGACATAAAAAGCCTTTTTGTCTCATCTGTCTTTGACTACAGGGCAAATAAAAACAAAATCATTTAGCAGAAGACCCTCAAAATCAAAACAAAAAACATCCCCCAACAATATCCCTCCAAAGACACAAAAAAATAAATCAGTTCCTTTTTTGTTCCTAAAGGCAGGCAGGAAGAAATTGCCCCTGGAAGTGGGAACTGCCAGAAGACAGGACAATAGAGACGTGGCACCCTCGATGTCACTGCCGCAGCCCTGTGCCCAACAAGTTCCTTCAGCTACTCTGGGTCTTGGTTTCCACATCTGCAGACTGGGGATAATAACAGGTCTTTACATCACAGGGGTGTTACAAAGATCAATTAGTTAATGTCTGAAAAGCTCTTTGAAGATATAGCAGGTGGTGAGTATTATTATGCAAATAACATGATTTAAGAAAATCACAAGTGCTGGATTAATACTAATCCCTTTGATATTTAAAAGACACCGTTTTTTTCATATTTTAAAGCAGTGAACGTTTATGCTATAGCTTTTCATGGCTGCTGCAACCACAATTTTTAACCTTTTCTGTTCATCCAGCTCCATACATAAAACTCCTCTGCAGACATCTTCACAAATCCAATCTCCACTCAAAGCTAGGAGTAGTGGAAGAAATTATGCATGTTGATGAACTGGATAACGAGATTCCATGCAGGAATATTTCTCAGAGGATAGAATGTCACAGGCCTAACTTACTGTAACAAACACTGCAGAGTCTTTCAGTTTTAGGGCTTTTTTGGGAAGCACACTAATTTCACGCATAAAGGCATTTGTAAAACAATATAGCTGCTATTTAATTATGCCATTTTATGTGGTAGAAAAAGGTGGAGGAAAAAAGGAAGCTATGGTTCATTCATTTCTTCCAAGGCTGCATATCTGAATTGTTAAAAAAAAAAAAAAGAATGTCTAATGACCTCATTTAGTGGTTTCACAGGGGATCAGGCATTGCAATGTTTCCTCCAACTTCCAGCAAGTGGTTGTACAACCACTTCTGCTTTAGGTGGGATGCAGGGAGTGGAGTGGACAGCCACAAGCTAGCCCAGAAACACAGCTTTCCTGCAAGCTTGTTCCTAAAGGAACACAAGTCAAACAGAAGCAGAAGTCAAAAAGAGAGCCAAGGTGGGATCAGAGCAAAGAGCCTGAGGTGAGCAGCAACACTGGAAACCAAGGTCAGAGCGCAGCCAAGACTAGGTGTCCCTCTGGTTTTCAGTGTTACCCTTGCCAGACGTCACTGTGAAAGCAAGACACCCTGCCCAGTGCTTGAAACCTCCCCATGGTCCCAGGACTTACACTGCCACGTTCCTTTTCTGTGAGGAAGTCTGTTCCTTGTCTCCTGCACTGTAAAATTTAGTGCAAACCAGCTGGTGCATTTTGTCTAGGAATCTGGAAAATATTGCTGTGATTAAAACCAGCTTAATATTAACCCTCTCTGGAATGCAGGCCTGAAATTGATATTAATGAAATAAGATCAGATATTAATATTCTGTACAGCTGGTTCCTCAAGCTGTGCTGTAGTGTCAAATCAAATCTTTCCCCAAATCAACATACCAAATACAAACACAGGATGGCAGGTAGCATGCTCGTGTGAGGAGGCAGAAGGAGCATTTTAAAACTTTAGAAGCTGTTATGTTTGCAGCTCCAGGCAGCCATGCTTCCCTTCCTGCCTCATATCCCACAGCAGCCATATTAATAGCTATTCAATACAGTAATAGAATGCTAGCTGTACACTTTGTTGTTGGAGTTTTTTAATCTCCAGGTCAATATTAAAAGCATTTGGATGCTCTTTAGGAGGGAGGAATGATTTTGCACTCCAGGAACAGTGAAGCATTTGCAGCATTCCCTAGGAATGCTAGCAAAGGATTTCCTTCACATGTCTCTGCTGTGACTGATGTGGTAATACTTTATCTTAAGTGGACCCAGTAGTACAGATTCACAATTCAATTTAGTTGCACAAAAATGCACTCCGTATAACATCTGTGTGATCTCGTTAGTTGAATTTATAAAATTTACGTACAAAATAGATCCAAAACACCACCTGAGGGTCACTCTGCAAAAGGAGACCCGGGAGGGCCTCTGAACAAAGTTGTTTGCACACATGATTTTTACTCCTGGACATGCAGTTCTGATCCTGGGCAAGTAAGTAACAGACCCATCTTTCACTTGCCTCTCCTGTTAAATGGCAGCCACCTCATTTCCTGAAAAAGATCTAATGATAGACCTCTCCACTGAAGAACAACTCCCAGGTGGGAAGATGAGTCAGCATGATGTTTCCTCCATCTTCACAGAGTAGAAAGTCAATTTCTCTCTCAAGTGTACCCCTTTCTCTCTCAAGAGTGCCCTGCAGGTAGCTTGAGGTTTGGTGTACTCCATCTCCACACCTTCAGTTAATTCACTTTCTCTGAATGTCTTGAGTTTCCTAACAGCTTACTTGAAGAAAGTGATCTGATTTTCTTGTAATCTGCTATTCATTTTGAAGTACACAGGTTAATATTAAGTAGGCCATAGATATTTATAGCTAAACTTAGAAACAAGAAAAATATTCCAGCATTCTCAAACTTTCACACGTGCAGCCTCACACCACAAAGATAAAGCCTAACTTAGACGACACCAAGTTTTTTATCTCCTCTCCAAACAGCCAAATAATATAAAGCTACTGCAAGGATGCTCCCATTAGTTAACCTTCCCATCACTCAGCAGTCTGTTGCCGGGTTTCTCCAATTGAGAAGATGAAAACTATACTATCCCCACTGGACTTAACAGGCCCAGCCTGAAGAAAAAGCAAGGCTATTGTAACTGTGACAGAAAAGTAGATAAGACAATACCTTCTGTCTGCCCACAGAGCGAGAGGAAAGCCATTCAAACAGCCACACAATGACAAAAAAATAAAAAATCTGGACTCCTATGTGGTTTGTTAGCCTTTGCACCAAGTAGAGCCAGGAAGTTACAATCTCTCCCATTGGCTACTGCTGCCTTTTCTTTCCCAGGAGATGGACAGAGAATGGGAATGGGTATGTACTGAAGAGAAGGTTACTCTGATGATTTGCAGCTCATACACAAAGTTTCTGGACTGACAATCTCCTGGCTTTGCATTACAATTTGCATCACATTTGTAATTGCATTACCTGGACAGCTTTAACTTCATTAAGGATTCACAGGTAAAAAGCAGATGCTGAATCCAATCTTATAAAGCAATGTCTGCTTTAAAGGGGCTACACTAAGCAGAAGCTAATACAACACCTTCTCTTTTTGGTTTGTAAAGAGGAAATTCATAATTTCACTCAGGAAAATAAATATATATGTGAACTGAGGTAAGGTTTATTTGAACTAAAGAGCAAAAAATTGTGTGGTTTGGGATGTTTGAGTTCATGCTGCATTAAAGCACAGCTATTTAAAAAGAAATTATTCCAGGAACATATTATCCTTTCCTTGTGGCTAATATACATATATAAATTACTTTAAAAAATTTACTCAAATTGTAATATTTCCTCTCTCTCCAGTAAATATAAGAGCTTAGCATTAAATCTATATTAAAAAAATCTTCTTATATATTCTAGGGACTACAAGTTCAGCCAAACTAGGTCCTTGCAGCCGAGTGTGCTGCTCTGCTTTTGGCACAAGTACAAATGAAATACTCCAGAAGACAGATATGTTACATTCTTTCAGGTGTTTTGAGTTAACATTCACGGAACTCAAGGAATTTCTATGGAAAAAAAAAACATCTTCAGAGAATTTCATAACCTTCAGTTGGGAAACATCAAGGGAAAGTTTCCATAAGACAGAGCATACTTTCCTTTAAAAACCCTTGATAGCAACTATAAAATATATTATACATATTGTATATAATAAATACAATTTTATATAATTTTTTTAAACTGAGATCCTGTTTCTAAAAAGGAGTAGAGCACACTCCATGTATAGAGCTACTTTTATGAAATGGATAGAAATGTGTGAAGGAGTACCATTATGGGTTATTATCATACTGTCCTTTGAGTCATGCCAAGGGAGTAAAATTGATAATGAAGGATCTTCTTTTGGGACCAGGAGAACTCCAGCTTCCTACTTGTGCTGCCACATGCATGAGCATAAAATGGAAGCTGTGTTTGTGCTCATGGCCTCAGATTATAACTCGACTGTTTGTTTGAATTCCTGCAGGCCTCGTACTCTTGGGACCTGCCCTATCTCATTTGGAGGAGATCACATAATGTTTTTTCCACTTTACAGCCTCACCATCACCTTGTAGCTAAGCCTCTCAGTAGATAACCTTATGTCTAATTTTCACATTTAACAAATTTTCCTATAAGTCAATTAGTAAAGACTGTTCAATACCTAGGATGGAGCTAAATATATTAAGCATGAACCATTTATTTGGCAACTTTTTCAAAGCCACATTTTTAATAGTTGCCTAGATTTTAATAAATACACCAAAATGGCATCTGCATTTCCTGTTACAGGTATTGTAACTGCTGCATACCCACCATTACAGCACCCAGACTCACAGTTTCCAAATCAAACCTATAAATATCACAGTGGCACTGAAAAATCTTTCTAAGCTCCCCCCAAAAGCCTGCCAGAGGTAAGAATCTTCCTTGTGTTTAGGTGAAGTCTGCTTCAAAGCTATTTTTTTACATGTGAAGAAAATTCTCTGTATTTCTTTTAGCCCATCCTAGGTATTTCGGTTTTCTTTCTCCGCTGCAAGCAATGAAACACTTTTATGTTCAATATATGAATTGTAGAGATTTTTTAAAGCCTAACATTTTACAAGGTTTTCCTAAAGCTTGTAAAATATGAATGATCTGTGAAATGGCTCCATACATTAAAATGCAACTCGGGCATGCCAGTTCTCCATCTCTCCCTTTATTCATTACTTGGAGGGCTAGGAACCATCCTGGGATGCCTTGCACTAGGAGGGAAAGCACATAACTAATTTCCTAACTGCTCTGTTTACTTTGCATACCTTGTGGGCAAAAGTTGGCAAGAAAGGACTGGAAGCTGTTTGCTTTGAAATTATCACCCCATTTACAAGATTCAAGAGCAAAGTCTTTTAAACTGAGGTAAGAGGGAAAAGGAAGTGACTCTGTGCATGGTTAATGCTTCAGGAGAGTGCTAGCAGTGCACTGGAGGTCATCAGCTGAGAAAGAAAACTGACACCAAAAAAGCTTCCTCACCAAGTGCACAGGGACACAATCTTTAGAGCACCCAGAGAGAATAAGGGCACTAGCCAGATCTATGTAAAAGGGTTGTATTTAGTTTAAAGCCTCCTCATATTATTTGAAATGAAAGAACAGCTACGCAGGAGCATGGCTGCTATTGAAAGTACAAGCTCAACACCCTCACTCAGTTTGCAAAAGCCTCTTCTTCCCTGACTAATAGGGCCACCCAGGATGGGACCGGCAGGAAGGGAAGAGAGCTACAGACACAGGCGGGGCTTGATAACACAAAGAACTTGGCAATGAAATTACTTTAAGCAAGTCTTGAATCCTCTTCTTCTTCTTCTTCTTTTTTTTAATGGGGTGGGGTGTGGGGATTGCTTTCCAGCTTCTCAGTGCAACTTTGCAAATTATCATGTTTGCACAGCCATGCTGTGAAATACAGCAGAGATGAAGGGAAACTTCTAAATACTTTTTTTCAAAGCCATATAACAACTACATAAAATACAGTTTAATGCTAGATCAGCTCTCCTGTCCAGCCCACGGCACAGCTCCACAAAACAGCACAACCAAGCAGGTACTGGCCAGTGATGGCAGGAACTACTTACAGCAGAGCTGCCACTGAAGATTTCATATCATTGAATGATGGTCTGTGCCCGCTGCTAACCCACTTGGAACAAAAATGCTCCCTCCTGCCAAACCATCTCATGGATACCGAGAGCACAATGTGAAAGTGCTTTGGAGGAGGCTTTGCTCAAGCCAGGAAATCTGGGGATGCAAGGTTTACTTTTGCATAGGGGCTTTTGGGAAAGCAACATGGGCTAATTTAAGAGAATTAGCAGGTCCCCATCCGTTCTGGTCAAGAAGGAATGCTGCAGCATCTACTTGCCCTACTTATACTTGACAAAAATACCACCAAATTGTACTTTTCTCTACAGATTTCCCAAAATTCCCCAAAGTGGAGCAATGAAAAAAAAAAACTAAACCAACAACAAAACCAACACCCACACACACCCCTCCCCCCCCCAACAAAACAAAACACACCAGAAATCACAGAGAAATTAAATTGATTGCTTGCTAAAGACAGCAGCAAAACCACCATGCTGAAGTCCCCAGTCAAGAAACCTACAGGACCCCACTGCATACAGTGGCTTTCATAGATTGTAGTCTGGACACCAAACCTCCTCACAAAGCAGCCCATACTTCTGGTATTCCAGTAAGTATGCCAGTTTCATCTGACTGATTCCACTGAATTATTGGCATGGTGCTGGAGCATCTCGGTTTGGTACAGAGACCTGTCTATCCGTGCCAAGTTATTACACGTGACAGGCCTGAGAAAACAGAAAAGTCTCTAAGAGGGAGGGAAAGGAAGCAAATATGTAGCCACTTCTGGCCACGAGTTTACAAACACCTTCTTTTACCAACAAGCAAAATAATAACACAAAGTAACTCTTCAGCACTGCTTCATTCATGAGCTCCTAACTTCCAAGGTTGCTAAACCCTCTTCTGGTATCAGAGTTCCTGTTCAAGTATAATTCAAGTAGATTAATTAAGCCAGAGACAACAGAAAACACAGTTTGCCTCTTCAAATTATCAGTAGGAGAAAACAGCATGAAGAGCTTAGTTTCAAGAATGCTGTTTACATTTACTCATTTTACCGGCATCAGGATCAAAATTAAAAGAGAATAACTAATTGCTACGACTGAGAAAAGTAAATAGGCATTTAAATTTGAACAGTGGCAACAAGCAAAACATTGCAAAAGTGAAGTGGAAAGTGTTACTGTGAGCAATTGAGATACTATGTTTTGATAACTAAGTTAACTTCGAGATGATTCACACCCACAAGCTGCTTAATATCCTTTTACACTACAGGTCCAGGAGATACAAAACTATGCATAAAAATCACTATTGAATCAGACAGCATCCAGGACAATGACAAAGTAAGTGCATTTTCATGCCAGGTTATTACACTAAATTTGAGGCTGTAATATTTCAAGCTAAACCCTAAAGCACATCTATCCCACACAGACGTCTCTCATCTCGGCGCACCACGCCAACTGCACTGCAGTGCTCTACACAAGAAACTCCTCCTTCTCAAGCAAGCAGCACGACGCTTTGGAAGAAGAAATGGAGGTAAAACCAAAACCCTCAGTCCAAAAGAGTTCTTAGCCCACCTGAGCAGCACAAGCGTTGCTGGTCAAAGGGACTTCTTGGGGCTCAGGCTTCTGTGCAAATAGGGTCCGAGGTGAAATGCCTTTTGATGTGTACTTGCTCCTGCTGGAAGAGAGACAGAACAGATGCCTCAGAGAACACATGAGACAAGGGACTGGGCAATATGCACAAACAAACATAAAGAGCTCGCTCGGGGGTCTATGGGCATCCTAAGCAAGGAATCATTTTGCAGCTGGCATTTCAAGACATTGCAGAAAATTCCTCATTTTTATCTTTACAAGAGTAAAATATGAGGAATATGAGAGTAATCTATTGATTGTGTATCACCCTGAAGGCTTTTTCAGCAACTGAAGGCTTAAAGATGTGACATAAGCAACAGATATCAAATCATTGGGATTTTAAAAACAGAATGTCAAAACATAGAGGACAAATATGTAAAAATTAGTTAACTTCAAGATCTCAAAAGCTGTCATTAGTGAGTAACATCAAAATGCAACTGTAATGCTTCTTTTGCAGTTCAAAATTACTGGAATTACACTCTACATTACCTAAGTGTTTTATTAGCTACCTGAAGTAAGCAAGTTCTTTATGGTAAAATTAAGAGATTACATGGTTTAGTAACATGAGAAATAAAAACAGAAGGCAAATCACAGAGTTAACACAATTACTTGTCAAGCTGTGCTCATTCCAACCAAAACAATCTTAAGATATCTGAATGCAGATATGTATCTAGTAACAAGGGATGTTACTAGATACACATAATGTTTGCAGATCAGAGAACTGTGACCTCTGAAGCAAGGAAAGCAAAAGGGATGAGG
Source organism: Calcarius lapponicus (assembly GCA_039654755.1). Lineage (NCBI taxonomy): Eukaryota > Metazoa > Chordata > Aves > Passeriformes > Fringillidae > Calcarius > Calcarius lapponicus. Next base: position 300,000 of record JBBFKN010000028.1, on the reverse strand, counting down.
TCAACACAGCTTCACAGCTAAGCATCATATTCAGAGCTTCTGCTGTTTTTAGAAGGCCTAAGGTGGCACCTGTGTTCAAAGATGAGAGTGAATGGAAATAATGATTGGGGTAGCATGGGGCAAGAGTGACACTAAAATACTCTGCCCAGTTCCATGACTGATGCTCAAAAAGAGACGTTGAAAATTATAGAACATGCAAAGTAGAGCTACAAAAGCAATTAGCATCTGGGGGGAAGTAAAAAGCATTATGTATAATCAGATTTGAAGATTCAGTCCTTTTGATAAGCCACCCAGACAACTGACAGTTTACTTGATCACCTTTAAGGAAAAAAAAATATCAGCAACAAAACCTCTTTAATACAGCCACAAGAAAACTTAAAAGGCATGAAAAGATGCAATTCAAAGCAATAAAAGGCTCTTGTTAGAAACAAGATGAAATTCTGAAAAGGCAAAACCAAATGGGAACAAATTCTTAAAGATGGATTCTTTTTTTCTCAGAATTTTCAAGGTAAGATATGCTTTAGTCCCAGAATTTGTTTGGCCCATGAGCAATAGCCAAAGATGTTGTGGGACTTGACAGTTCTGCTGACCCTAAACTATAGATGACAATCTCAAAAAACCCCAAACAAAACCCAGGATCAAAGGAAAACCCCTCAATCAAATAATTTTAAAAAGAACGCACAAAAATATTGCCCTGCATTTTCATCAATGCTACCAAATAACAAATTAAATGCACAATGGACTGTGAAATGCTTGCAGATCTTCCTCCAGTTAAATGTCAAACCAAGAAGTCATCTGTTAATAAACAGAGACATCACTCTCCGGAGTTTTATCCAGCCTACTAATATATAAACTCATACCACCACTTTGGACTCAGGATTGCCAAAGCAAATAAAGTCTTTTGGTTTTTCATCTCAACAGCTTGGGTAGGCAGAAGGTGACAACACCTGGACCACACAGCACACGCATAATCCAAGCCAGCTTTGTGGTTGCAGAGTTACTGACTCTTGAAAAACTTCTTAAAAGTACTCTAAGACACTTTCTGCCTGTGCAGAAGCTTTTCAGACAAAACCATTGCCATTTGACATATGTGGGGGAAAACCTCAAAGTCACCCACATATACCCATATGGGAGATGTGCACACATCATAACCACAACTGCAGTTTACATGAGCTGTTAGTTCATGAGGGAAAAGTTCCAGTTGCTGATGATGCGTGTCAAAACTGCACACAAAAAATTTTCACAGCTTTTAAACTACTTAATCACACAAGACTGGAAATAGAAGAGGTCAAATTACTGCTTTTATTGCCCTACAATTCAACAGCCCAACATTAAGTTTTTACCGATTTGTCCCAAACTGATTAAATGAAGATAGCATGTAAGTTCAACACACACTGTGACAACACACTAAGGAAGACCTTGGTGTGAGTGTTCTACTGATACATTTAAGAGAGATGCTGCATATTTTGGACTTCCAGCTGCAATGAGCATAATCATGTCTATTAAAAGGTAACTAACTAACTAACTAACTAATACAAGCTGAAGGAAATCATACCCTTCTACTATTAACCATTCCAAGTGCCCCATATCATCAGGAAAGAAGAAGCTTTTATTTGCTTTGCAGGCCTAGTTTAAAAACCAGCAAAAGATTACTAACTTGTCCCGATTCAGGATGGTAAACGTCACCTTGTATTTCAGTTGCACCCTTTTTACCAGATCAATTTGGTTTATATTTTCTGCCCTCTGCTTTCTCCCTGTGGCTGAATACATTTGACCAACAACAATTTTCCTACAGGGCAAACATTGGTTAAAAAACTGGTCCCTCATAAATTCCAAACAGTGATGCCCATAGGAATGTAAGAGCTAGATCTTCTTTATATACAACTCTTAGACGTCAGAAAGAGACACTATCTCTTCTTAAATATCTAGAAGATAAACAAGAGGCCTGGGGAAAAAGATGTAAGGAGTTCACTCCTCAAATTTTTACATATTTAAAACACAGTCAGTAAGTATAGAGAGAACATTAAGCTTTCTGAATTCCTTCTCTAAGACACAGAGCTGTCACATTAATAATTCCTCTAGATACAGCAAGATTAGTGTCAGGTTTATGAGAGCGTCCTTCAATCCAAGTCAACACACAGACCTAATCAAGTTTAACTAGAAATATGCTAGTCAGGTCTGTTCAGCAATTAGCATGAACATAGCTTGTTATAAAAAAGCAAGTTCTGGAACAATTCAGTTTAAACATCTCATGGATTTATATTTAAAATCATGCTGTTCAGGCAGTTTCCATGTACCTAATCTGGAAGAATGGTTCTGATGGGTCTACTTGAAGGTCCAGCACAGAATTAAGACATTTTAGGGGCAAAGTTTTTCTACAGCTTCCTGGATTATTGTAGGATTGAGAAGGCAGAAAGAATGACATCTGCAACATAAAGATAACTGTGATTGTCAAGTAATACCAAAGCCATTCACTGCAAATTACGTAAATCATAGAATCACAGAAAGGTTTGGGTTGGAAGGGACCTCAAAGATCATCTCATTCCAGCACCCCTGGATACCTTCCACTAGACTAGGCTGCTCAAAGCCCCATCCAACCTCATCTTGAACATGTCCAGGGATGGGGCATTCACTCACAGCTTCCCTGCACAACCTGTTCCAGTGCCTCACCACCTTCACTTTACAGATTTTTTTTCCTAATAGCTAATCTAAGCTACTCTCTTTCAATTTGAACCCATCCCTCCTTGTCCTGTCACTACATGCTTTTGTAAATAGTCTTGCCCTATCTTTCCTGTTAATTCCCTTCAGGTACTGGAAAGGCAGATCATCCCAAAGCCTTCTCTTTTCCAGGCAGAACACCCCTAACCTTCTCAGCCTGTCTTCATAGGAGAGGTGCTTTAGCCCTCTCATCATCTTCACGGCCCTCCTCTGGACTACTCCAATGGACACTGCCATCTTATGTTGCTGTCAAGCTGCTGGCCAGGCTTCTCTGATAGAGCCCAAAACAGAGTTGGCTTTCTGAGGTGCTGGGTCATGCTGACTTTCTTGTTAACCAACAGCCCCCAAGTTCTCCCCCTTGGGGCTGCTCTCAATTCCTTCTCCATGCAGCCTATATTTGTGCTTGGGATTTCCCCAACCCAGGGGCAGGACCCTGCACTTGGCCTTGCTGAAATTCATGAGGTTGGCCCAGGCCCACCTCTCAAGCCTGTCCAGGCTCCTCAGGATGGCAGTGCTTCCCTCCAGCGTGTCTGCACCCCACAGCTTGGTGTCACTGGGGAACTTGCTGAGGGTGCACTCAATCCCACTATCCATGTCACCAACAAAAATGTTAAAAAGTGTTGGTTTCAATACTGATCCCTGAGGAACACCACTGGTCTCTACTTGGAAATCATGCCATTCACTGCAACTCTTTGAGTACAATCATCCAGCCAATCCCTTCTCCACTGAGTGGTTCATCTATCAAATCCACATCTCTCCAGTTTAGATAACTATACCATGTGGGACGATGTCAAACTTTGCACAAGTCCAGGCAGATGATACTGGTTGCTCTTCCTTTATCCACCAACACTGTAACCAAGGTAATAGAATTCTATCAGATTTGTCAAGCACAGTTTGCCCATGTTGAAGCCGTTTGGCTGTCACAAACCACCTCTTTCTTTTGCATATGCTTTCACATAGCTCCCAGGAGAATCTGTGCCATGATCTTGCTGGGCCCAGAGATAAGTCCAGAAGACTTATTGCCTTCACTTTTTACTTGTGGCCTTAAACTAGTGATGCCAGTTAACAAAAAAACAAGTGAAACACTAGGAATAAGGTTTTAGTTGGATCACTAACTTCTTGAAGACACACTTTGATTGAATAAATCAACTACTAAGTCCACTTGTTTGCAGGATTGCAAAGCTTTTTGACCAGAGGCATGCCAAAAGTGAAACTACAAAGACAGAAACTTGGAAGCTAACTACAAAGGTGGAGCAAGGTCAGAAGTGTTTCAGAAGGTGCCAGGTGGACTCTGTCCCCTGATGAGCATGAAGGCTGACGAGCCTGGGGAACTCAGCATGGTGCTAATCATCAATCCGTGCTGGCGCCAGCTCCCAGAAGCTGAATTCCAAAGAGAAACCAAGTGTCCCTACAAGCACGTGGCTGGTGACCACAGCTCTGCTGACACACTCCTGAGGGCAAACTCTGTCCTGCATTATGGTGGTGTAAAGCTGAGCAGTGGAGCAGGGCTGACCATCACGTTGAGGCTGAGATTTTTTTAATAATTACTAGTAACATTTATTAAGCACAGATACTTTTAGACATTACAACAAGAAGTAAGTCTTCCCTCAATCGCCTGAGATGGAAACTCAGAGAGTTCCAAAAGTTATATATTTCCAGAGATACAACTGCAGAGACAGAAACAGAAATATTTGATTTTAACAGATAACTAAATTACTATCTGCCTAAAGAAAGTAAGCCCCAGGTCCACAAGATCCCCTGTACAGCTTTCCAGTCTGTCTGGTTGCACCAGGGTTGGGCAAACCTGTGTCTTCTCCCTCTTCCATCCATCCTCTGCTGCCTCCAGAGCAGCAGAGGGCAAGGATTCCAGGCCTCCTTTTGTAGCCAGATTTGATCAGTTTTATAGACAGAGAGCTTTTTGTACCATTAACCACTGATGGTTAAGTAAAATGTTTTCAACTGCTTATTTCTAAATGAGTTTGATCAATTAAAAAGTAAGAGGCTAAACCACTTACTTTCCAAATACTGGTTTTTGTTACAACAGACACCCCCTCAATCACTTAGGCTATATGATTTTATTTTATTTTCAACAAGGATTAACTGACCAATTTCAAATCCAAGTTAGACTCATACTTAAACAAAACTCTTTAAGTAATACTCCACTAATCCTAGTTACCCCTGGCCTTATTATAGCTAATAATACTCTTTTTCTTGATTGTTTGGGGTTTCTTTCTCTAGTAGAAGCCATTTAAATAGACCCTCCACTATAAGCTGAGCTTTACAATTTCCTATGGTGCATAAGAAAACCTGCAAGAAAAGCCAAAGTAAATATCCACTACTGAGTTGAACAAAAAGGTAAAAGTGAAGGAATAGGAATGCCACATTGAGGTTGTTTGTTTACTTAATTTCATCATAATTATTTAGACTCTCATCTCACTAATAGCTGTGCAGGTGCTAACTTTACTTCAAGAAGGACCTAGAGTTTTTGTTTGCATAAATCAAGTACATTTAATCAAGTGCACATTAGCTCATCAACACATTGGATCTGATGAGAAATTGCATAAGTGACAATGCCAAGCTATTTCAGTGAATATTCATGATATCTCTGTGGAACAGGCTGACTGGAGGGGAGTGAGAACAAAATGACAGTAAAAGAACGGTAGCAATTACTTTTCTTGCAGTTAATGTTGCCATTAACTGCTTGCTGGCAAGAGCTTAAAGTTGCAAACCCCAATTTAGGCTTGTTACCTTAATTTTACAATTGTAATTCAATATTCTGAATGTGACACCAGTGTAACAAACATCTTCATTCAGTGCTTCATACAATAAATAATTTAAAAGTATATGAAAATTTCCAAATTCTAGCCATTACAGAAATATAAATGCTTAGTATTTAATCTTCATTAAAATAAATAAATAATGTGCAAATCTTTTTCTCAAAACTGAGCCAGAATCCAAACCCATTTGCAACAATGAAGTGGGACTTTTTTGTTCTTAATAGGCATTCATGAAGAGATCTCCCTTCAAAATGTAATTTGTCCTTAGTGATCTTCTGCATGCAAGGCAAACAACTCCCAGTTTTATAAAGATATACAAAGCCTTTATCCAACTTCCAATATAATCTGTAGAATATTCAGGCAGAGTAATGCTGTGCCCTTAGTGAGAATATTTTACATAACAAGTCCTCAAGTCAGATGAACAAAGAAAGGCTTAGATAAAAGAACAAAAAAACTTGGGTCACTTTCAGATTGCTAGAATGGATGAAGGAGGAGAGAAAGAGAGTGCTGATCAGGTGCACCATCAACTGCATCCTTCTGAAACCCAGACCCTTGTGTGCTGCTGACCAGCCTGTGCAGGTCACACAGCCTCTCCTCCTGCAGAGCTGCCTCCCTGCCACCTCTGCCCAACAAGTTCTGGTACGAGGTAGTTCACTGGACTCACACCTGCCATTTCAGAAGAATTTAGATGCTTATGGACTGTGAGTCACAAATGCAGCTCAGTTCAGCCGATCCCAACTGTTTGCTTTGTCCCTCTGTCACAACAGAGAGATATACAGGAGACTCATGCTGTCAGACTTCACAACACTAATAAGAACAGCCATAAAATACAGTTTACATTCATACACCTATCTGTAAACTCTGGCAGATTCAAAGTTCAATAGAAAATAACCGTGAATGGTACAGTAATCTCTGGCAAAGGGACAGGACGAACAGCTGAATGCATCAGCTTCTGGAGCAAAAGTCAGAGTCACAAGTGTATTTATTGAGCTATCCTTCCCATCGTTGACAATCCAGGAGTATCCAAGAAGCCTGGTTATCAACACTGTTGTAACAGACTATCACAAGCATCCAAAACTTCAGGTGCACATTTTGGGGGCTCATGTTACTACAAAATACAGTATCACATTTTGATGGGTTGACCCTAGATTCTTACAATAATCTCAGATGATTTAAACAGCTTTTGGTACCAGAAGCCACCATTCAAACTCCTGTCCCAAACACTGACACCATTTAGTTTCTGTATTTAAGTCATATATTTTAAGAAAGACTGTTTTCTACTTCACAAGCAATCAGACTAGGCTTTAGATCCACAAGTGTTCTAGGTAAGGAGGACAAGCCATGCTAGGCTTGGAAGTAGACTTCCTTCCTTCCTTTTGTTTTGGCTGGAAGCATGCTCTATTCTGGCATATCAATTGCAGGCAGCAGCCCCCGTACCCAGGTGTGCTGGATCTGTCTCACAACCTGACAGGCAGGCAGGCAGGGCATTAAGCATCAGCCCAACATGCATGTGTAATCTCACTCCCTAGCAAACAGTGAACAGGTAACCCAGCTGATTTGCCTATAGCATGATGCATAGCTGTTGCAAGACCAGTTGCACACTTCAAGCTTTGGAGGGGGAAAAAAAAAAGAAAGAAAAAAAAAATTTTTCAGCCCAAATTTAGAATTGATGTCTTCTAAGAAAGACATTAAGAAAACTGAAGATGTTAAGAAAACTGAAGTCAATCCTAGGTACATACCAGCAACCTATTACTCACCAACCTTTGCTTCCTCCTAGATTCCATTGTAATGAGAACATAAACAGTAAAATAAGCATATATCTCCCTTGAATGAATTACCTATTCAGAGTTCCCTCTGGTGTTCAATAAGCTCATCATCACATTGAAGGTAACAGCCTTCGTTACAAAAGCATAAGTTCCCTCACGAGCAAGTTACCATTTGATGACGAGCTCAGCAATAAGGACAGGACCATAGTGCTGTAACTCGTGGACAAAAGCAACGTTACTTTCCATCAGATTTCAGAGGGGCGATAAACTTACACTTCCTCCTTTGTATATTCAACCGAGTGTCTGATTAACCTCGAAAGGACCCAAAGTGTTAAAGATCCCTCCTGCCTCCCGATGTCACCAAACCGACGAAGTCTCGGAGAAGGCAAAGTCACAAATTACAGGTACAGCCCATCTGAAAGCGGCACGCAAAGATGTTCTGCACCTCCCGAATAACTATGCTTTGAGTCACAAGCCTTTCCAGCCTCGCACTCCCATTCGCCTCCACGGAACATGAGCAAAGTACAGTGTATCTAATTAACAGTTTGGAAAGAAAGTTTAAAGCTGCCTCTGCAAAGAGACAAAACGCGTTTGCAGGAAAATCCCAAACGAGCTCCCGAGTCGGCGGTGCGCAGGCGGAGCGCGGGTGGGCGCGGGGCCGGTGCCAGCCGCGACCCCGGGGCTGCTGACCCCGGCGCTTCGGGGTTGCGAAACTCCCGGGAAGCGCGGCCGGGCTCCAGCGAGCGGGGCGGAGGGAGCTCGCCGGACAGCGGCGCACCCCGGCCGCCGCTCGGGAGGAGCCGATTCCCCGCGCCTCCCCCACCTCCCCGCCCTGCACGGCGGCTGAGAAAGGCGCTCCGAGTCCAGAGCCGCCGCCCGGGAGCCCCTTAACCAAAACCATCTGGTCACGGGCAGCGCGGTAGAGAGCCCCATCCGCCCCGGCCCTCGCCGCTTACCCCCGGCCCCGCAGCCGAGGAGTAGAGAAGCTGCTCTACGAACAACTCAGCAGCTCCCGAGCTGGGGGAGACAGGGGGACGTCGCCGAGGAATCCGCCTTCCCCCCTCCCCTCCGCGCCCATCCCGCGGCGGCAGCGCCGGGGCTGCGTTACCTTCAACAGGTGCAGGCGCCGGCGGGAGGGAGCCCGCGGGCACGGACCGTCCGAGTTGCCCGAGCGGGAGCGGCGGCCCCGGCAGCCCGGGGTGGGTGGCGGTGGGCTGGACAGAGGCGCTACGGCAGCCCCCGGCGGCCGCCCATGCTCCCGGCGGGCCCCGCCGCCGCCGCACCGCAGCCGGAGTCAGCGCGAAGGCGGCAGCGGCTGCGGCCACCTCCGAGAGGAAGGACGGGAGCGAGGGAGGGGGAGGCAGAGAGCGAGAGGAGAGAGAAAGCGCCCCAAGAGAAATAATCATCACATGGCGGTCACGATCCGCCGCCGCCCCCCGACAGGCAGAGCCTACGCTTGGGAGCCGGGGAAAAGCTGCGAGGAGGGGACACACCTGTAGGCGCAGCACATATCCGCTGTGAGCACAATGCGAGACAGGAAACTGAAAAAAACAGCCCAGGGAAGGAGAGAGGCTCCCGTTCGTCCCTCCTTCCCTCCCTCCCTTTCTCCCTCCCTCCCTCTGTCCGTCCTCCTCCTTCTCCTCTCTCCACCCCCTGCCCCCGGTCAGGATCCGCTTGCAGCGCTGTCTCATGCAGGGAGATCCAGGCAGAAGGCTGGGAGGCGGCGGGAGCTGTACTTTCTCCCGGTTTTCCTTTCCCTGTCTCCGCTTTGTTTTGCCCGCCAGCCAGGCAGAGGCCAGCCCGGCGAAGCGGGGCCGCCCGCGGGGCCGAGAGCTCCCGGAGAACCGGGGGCGCTCCGAGCCCCGCCGGGAGACCGGGGCCGGGCCGGAGGCTGCGGCTCCAGCGCTGGGGGCACCGAGCCCCAGCCGCCCGTGGGCCCGGCGGGTGCAGAGCGGGGAGCGGCGGGGCTGCCGGGAGCTGCCGCCGGGCCGCCTCTGCCCGCGGCCGGGCTCGGCGCTCGGCCTCCGCGGCGCTCTCCGGCGGGGCGGCGGTACCGCTGGGAAAGGGTCTGGTCTGTACCTGACGGCCTTGGGGTACCTGCCGCGTCCCGGCGGTGTTCTGAGGACGCTCCTGAACATGAAGGAACATTGTAATTCCCACCCCTTACCCCCTGAGCACCCAGATGTTTCCTTCCTTCTCGCACACCCTCGTCGATGAGGGGCCTGGAATATGTCACTGGCATCACTTTTACTGAACTTGAAGTACTCTAGGGCTTATCCTTGTTAGGTAAATCCTCCGCAATCACAATTTCTGCAGGTTGTCTCTCTGCTGAAGCACTCTACTAAAAAGCCTGTGTGCAAATTTTTCATGCCTTCCCCTATAAACAGATCAACAGAGTTATTGCAGAGCTCACTTCCCACCTGTTGTGAGCACAGCGTCACCGTGCTATAGCATCATCATCTCCAGTTCAGATGTTACACTTGTCTCAACTATAGCTAATGTAGGGATAATGATTAAAAGGAGCGATGTCTTAGGATAATGGCTCAGGTAAGCTTTGGTCAGGATGTTTATACTTTGTAACTTTCCATCAGCGAAGTGTTGTCCAGCAATGTTTCAAGGAGCAATTCATTAACTGCTCTCGGCACTTTGAGCGCAGCTTCATTAAATGCTGCGTGTGTTGTGCTCCCTACTAAAACACCAGGAGACAGCCGGTCTACACGCCGTGCTTCCCAAACAGGAAGTGGCTGAAAAGTTACCTTCGCATCTCCAAACAGCAACAAATCAAAAATAGCTACAAATCAGCCCCAAAACCTGGGCAAGAATAAAGTTATACTTTTGGAAGAGACGTTAAAAGTGACTTTCAGACCTTGTCTGTGCAAAGTGCCATTGCAGACTTAACAGTGGCACAATATAGAGTTTTGTGGGGTTTTCCCCTTGGGATTGCCCCAGGGAGGCAGACTGTGCCGACCGAATTTTGCCAGTCTGGCCCATTTATTGTGCTAACCTCTACCAGAAGGCCCTTGTCCTTTTTTATTGGCTTCCTTCATGCCCTTCACCTGACTGGGCTTAGTCACTGCAAGATAAGAAAGAACAGCTCTGGCGTAACTCTAGTGTTTCAGAAGGTCTGGATTCCCCTTCTGTACCTCTTCACTTACTGGAAAGGAGAAAGGGAATCTGAAGAGAGAGATGGGACTTCCCTAGGAAAACTGAGTTAGTCATGTCCTGCAATCCTTGTGAGGAATCCAGTAAGGGGAAACTCACACACTGCTAATGGGCTTGGTAACACCTGACTTTCCAGGCTGCTTTCTCAACATCTGGGCTTCTGGCCAGGTTGTACCCTAAGTTTGGCAGAATGCCCTGGAATTACCAGCCTGGCAGCTCTCTTTGTGCCCTGGGCTGTGAATCTCTGCCTTCCATCATACTCTGCCCCAGGGCTTTCTGCTGGGGTCTCTGTCACTCTTCCCTCTACCCTGCCTGTTCCAAACATTATGATCTGCTCTCTCTACTCTGGGGAAAAGCCCACATTTGCTCCATCTGATGACCACTGACCAGGACTGTACTTGCCACACTTTTGCTGTCTCAAGGTGGCTGTACTCAGGTTAAATCTAAGCCTTGCCCCCCTCTCAGTTCACAACAGAGCTTCCTTTGGCTGATATAGTTTCTTCCAGCTCCTATTCAGCTCCTGTGGCTCTGGCCTAATGAGAATTTTTTTTTTTTTTTTTAAGCCTGGAAGCCTGCCTGTGAACATATACAGAGCCAGAGCAATGGCAACAGTTTATTTAATTCAAAAGAAGAGCTGGTGAAGTGAAGCTGTGCTGAATCCTCATCCAGTCCATAACAAACCCTTGCTGTGCACCTGACCTTGCCAAGTGTGACTGGGATTATGAAGCTGATCTGGATCTTGAGGTGGCTGCACAGCATCCCACCCCAGGATAGCTGTCTTCCTGCTAACCCTCCATAAACTGCTGTTCTGCCAGGCACATTTGGATGTGCTAAAGCAGCAGTGTGGCATATTGGCCCATGCTTCTGCCAGCTGGGACACAAATGTGCACCACAGCACTCTGGTTACTGAATTCCATGCTGAATTTGGCACTTGGCCCACTTGCAAAGGTGAAAAGAATTCACAAGATGGCCTTCTGCACTTCCTTGTCTTGGAACCAGCACACCATCCTTCTGACTCATGGAGAAGTGATACAGGGAGATATCCTCCAGTGAACCCAGATAAACAACTGCACATCAAAACCTGCTATTTGTGACTGAAGGAGAAATTCCCTCCCTTAGCATCATCCACCAAACAAGACAAAGAAGAAAAGAGGTCACATCATATCCTAAATGCAGAGATGCTTAGAGAAGAGCAACAAGTAAAGGACTGAATGATTAACAGCTTCCCAGACTCCTGGGGATCTTCACTGCAGTCATGCACATGCACAGGGTGTGGCTCGGGGCAGAAAGCTTTGTTCCCTCCCCCTCCAGCATCAGGACACAAACGACAGAGCTGTGTTTGATAGAACTCTAGTGGAGATTTCAATTTCCTCTTTATTTCCTTCCTCTGCATTCCGTCTGTCTCTCCTTTCTTTGTTATCACCCATTTGTTGTTACGTGTATCCTCCTGAATTTTTTTTCTCTGCCTGTTTTTTTTTTTTTCCCGTATGTTATTTTCTTTTACACCGAAGATGACACCTGAGCCTCTTCCCTGCCTGCTTCTCTTCCCAGTGCCGTCGGTTCTGAATTTTGTCCAAGATGCAGCCATACACGGTATCGTTCCTACTGCTGAGACCTTCGAGGCCTGTAGAAAAGAGCCGAATTTTCAGCTGTTATTATCAAAACCACCTTGCCCCATGATCAACAGAGCTAATGAAGCCAGGTTTCCTGTGGTTTCGGCTCCGGCTCACTGGCTGCGATAGGCTCGTCTCCCGTTCCTGTTGGGTGTGCGCTGTGACATCTCCGCGGGCTGCGCGGGGCGGGCGCTGCCGCGGGCCCGGAGCGCCGCACGCTGCCGAGCGCAGCCCTCGCAGCCCGGCTCCCCGCATCCCGCTCTGCCGGAACGCTCATCTGAGCCTCGAGTCGCTGATGCTCGCAAATCCCTAGGAACTTAATTATCTTTGAGGTTTCTACCGCTTTTATTCGTTTGTTTGCGACTAGCCAATGTGTTCTGACATTTTTATGAGGGGCTGATGGGCAGATAAACAGTCAGATGATTGATTATCAGTCTTTAGGAAGGAAGGTTGTTGCCCCGTGGTCATGGAGATAACCTGGGAGCAACCCAAACAGCTAAAAAAGAACATAAAATCCTTTATAAAGTTTTGAAAATTGCACTTTCTGTGTGCAGAGTATTTTGATTGTCTGCATGCCCACATGTCTGATCAACCTCTTTGCATCCTGCTTGGGGATGTCCCATGTCTCAACTCTCTTCTGAAGGGTAGGGAGGGGGAAGAAAGGGAAAAAAAATATTCTTCATTAAGCAGCAATTCATCAGCTGTACTGAGCAACCACTGAGATTCAGCCTGCCCTAGCACTCCTGCTGCCACCATCCTTTATAAGAAATTTTTATCAATAATGGGAAAGCAAAAAGCACAAGAGTAGGATACTACCTGAATAGGTTTAGTCTCACGGCAAAGATATAAACAAAGCATCCATAAGGATTTTTCACTCTCCATGTGATGTCTCTGGTTTGGTTGGATAGGGTACTGCATCATCTTCTGCTAGTGACTGAAATGACCCAAATATACATATTTATATTTTTACAGTCCATAAATCACTCTGGGATCTACTTTCTCTGTATAAAAATGCCAGATAAATCTAAGGTGTTATTATTAGATTTGTGAAATGTCACTGTGCACATCCTGGTTTTCATGCCCTTTGCACCAAGCTCACATGGCAGATCAATTTGTAAACATCTGGGGTTGTTCTTTACTTGATGGATTTCTCAGTGTCCATTTTCCAACAATCCAGAAAAAAAATGTTTAGGGATGAAATAATCTAAGGTTAACTGTGCAATTCCCTTCATTTTTTTTTCCTTTGATGCTAGAAAATCTTTGATCCACCCAGAGAAAGTGGGTTTTGGTATTTCCTAACCAACCCTCACTTGATACATTTGTTTACCCCTGTGCAAAATGCTACCCAGTCAAATTTTTTCTTTTGTTTAGTTTTACATATACTTTTTACAGATATAAATTGCTGCACAAAGGTATGAGATAAAAAAGGAGCAGGCACTGGATACGATTTCCATGTGGAATCCAGAGAAAGCCTTATATGGATGTGTGCAGTAGCTATATGCATATGCATAACTATTACAAGTAGCAGCCCTCACAGTCAAGACTTAATGTTCTGACCCTGCCCTGGTTGCACCTGGCTGTGTGTGAGCCTGCTTAAGAGATCCTTGGTTAATGAAGAGGTTCATATAGGCAGTGCTTTCATTTTTTAAAGCTATCTTGAATTTTTTGAGACATTTAATTTTAAAAATTTATAAGAATGAAATTTCTAGACATTTTCATCAGGAAGTTTAGTGGTGTTTCAAAATGTAGGTTAAATGAAAATGTATATAAAATATTGACAACAAATATTTGGCCCTGTCCTTTCTTCCCTTCTTCTTTTGTTGTTTAAATAAGCCCTTCACAAACACACATACATACACATCTAAATATATATAAACCAGACAAACCAGCATGTCCAACTTTGATTAAGGCAGCTGCCTAGCAAAACACCAAAACCATTGCTCTGCCATTCATTTCAACCACAGCCAATATACTTACACTTGGTGGTATTGGTAATTTTTCAACTGGTTGAGGAGTTGGGATCAGCTAGCTGCCATGCACGCTTCTATAAATATGTTGTACAAAAATAATATCATGATTTTCATAAAAATAATATAATTATCTACTAATATTTGAGCTCTTTTTATTATGGAGATGTAGGCTGTGTGAAGACAATAACAAATAAGAGTTCATGATTATAGCATTCTGTTCAAAAGTGGAAAATCACATTTACCTCTTCTATGCTGGAAATAATGCATCTTTTTTACATCAGTAACCTCAAATTCTGCATGATTAGTATTTTCCAAATATATATTGCAGAAAATTTATGTTTATACTACTGAATTTATGTTTATACTACTGTGTCTGATCTATAGTAGTTTAGAATGCAGCTTAAATAATCGGAGTGTAAGATGGTACAACAGCATTAAAGAAGCATTGTAATTTTAAAACATTTAGACCTTTCAGAATTCATCAAATGACACTCCAGTTAAGAAGGAAAATTAAACTATTGACTACTACAACAGAAGCTGCATTTTACCTTTTTATTCAAAGGAAGATTTCCAAGATAATATGTGTATTTTAAATGACTAGTCGAGCTTCCCTCATGTAATGGCAACTAATCAATAAATCATGTGCCATTGTTGTAGCTCAGCATGTCAAATAGCAGCATTTCAGTGTCCACACTTAAAGGTGTTGAGCAATTTTTTTGTTCTCGTACATTTCTAGCTCATTAGCCCGGGTTCTAGGGGTAGTTATTTTCATGTCAATGAAATTGGTAGAAAAATCACATCTTACCTGCTTCTGCCAAAGGGAGGAGATGGAATGGGGTAATGAATGGGACTTCTGTTCCTTAACACTGCTTGCCACCCCATGTAGGTTTGCTAAAGCAGCTTTTCCTTGTGAGCAACATGGAAAATAAATACATGGCATCCTGCTAGACATACTGGATGTTTTGATGCTCATGGGAGACGGTAAAAGGATGAATGTATTTGAAAGCAGCTTTTGGCATACATAAATCATGAGGTTTGCTGAGGCCTGGGATATCCAACTCAATGGATTTTGGTTAGATAACAGCACAAAGATGGACTAATAAACTTTCAATTATCCTGCACATCTCAGTTACATTTGCCTACCAGAACTGCAGTGCAATCTTCATCTGCCATATGAAAACTGACCTGCATGAGGAGGTGAAATAGATGGCCAGTATGCATCCAAATTTCTGGTTTGAGAACAGTGGCAAACAGCTGAAAAAGCATTAACCTTTGGTGTGATCTCCCATTGCCATTAATCACATTTGGAGTGCCTTTGCCACTCTGTCAGAGTATCTGAAAATGTTCTTGATGAAAACAGTTGGTTCACTTGGACTCAAGCCAGAATAGAGTGGTGTTTGTCCTCAGAGAGATGCAACGAAGAACTAGCCAAAGTGCACTTGCTGTCTTTTGTCTGCAGTAAACAGCTCTAGTTCATCAGGATATTGCAAAATCTCAATGTCCTCTTTCCATCAGTCTTAAAAATGCCTGGGTTTTTTCATGTTTTAATTTATTAGAAGATTAAGTTATTTTCTTGTGGACAATAACTCAGGATGTAATAAACCCCGTGTTTATCACAGGCACATCACATAACTGGAACTCATGCAATCTGAAGTGAATTGTGAGGGTTTGTATAGGTTTCTGCAAATACAAAACACAGATGCTCTGTTTTCCAATGGATCTGTTTTATGTGTGTGTGTACATATATACATATATATGCATCAAGTCTGTGCTTGTGCGCCTTTCCTGTATGCAGTGCAAGAAAGCCTGGGGTTTCGTTTCCAAGTGATTAATAGTTGAGGTTGCAGCTATATTTCATTCTAGTAATTCTTGCATAAACTGTGCTCCTCTGAGAAAGCAGATTGCAAAACAAATTCAGTCGCATCACATCAACTAAGGAACTGTCCTGCACAGTGACACAGGCAAATCATGATTTTGGTCATCTTTTTGGTAGTTCTGAATGCTTCTTTCCTTCAAGAAAGTTCCTCATCCAGAGTGGTGCCTCCTCCCAAGACTTGTCACACAAAGAGTCGCCACTGGATGCAGAAGGCCCTCTGCAACTTGTAGTTTTTCTCCTGGGACCGTGTCTATTGTGTGACCTCACATGTGCAGGTTCACAGACCCAGGCAGCTGAGAAAGACCTCTGAGGTATTTAGAACATAGCCCTGACTTGGGGCAGTATCACATACCCCTACAGGTAAATTTTAACTCGGTTGCCCAGAGGAGGAGCACGGCGTTGATCAGAGGGCTGGAGCCCCTTTCCCGTGAGGAAAGGCTGAGAGAGTTGGGGCTATTCAGCCTGGACAAGATATGGCTCCAGGGTGACCTTATTGCAGCCTTTCAGTACCTGAAGGAGGCCTATAAGAAAGATGGGGAGAAACATTTTAACTGGGCTTGTTACTGTAGGACAAGAGGTAAGGATTTTAAACTAAAAAGGGTTGGTTTAGAGAAGATAAAAGGGAATTTCTTACAATGAAGGAGGTGATACACTGGTACAGGCTACCCAGAGAGGTAGTCAATGCCCCATCACTGGAAATACTCAAAATCAGGTTGGACAGGGTTCTCAGCAACCTGATCTAGTTGTATATGTCCCTGCTCTTTAAAGGGAGTTAGACTAGATGAGTTTTACAAGGTTCCTTCCAACCCAAAGTATTCCATAATTCTATGATTCTATGTTCTCCTAAAAATCTCCATTCCTGGAGATCTGAGCATTTTGCAGGCCATCTGTCTACCTCTTAACTGTTATTGTAATCCTAATATCCCATCTGAATCTTCCTTACTGCAGATGAAACACTTTCCCCTTAGGTTAACAAGGATGTTAAAGCAGGTAGGTTGTTCTTGTCTCTTCACAAAAACCCTTTATGTATCTGAAAACTGTGATTATGCCTTGTCTAAGCCTTCATTCTTTACACTTCTCCTCTACCATTCATTCAAACTTTTCATGTATTTTCTGAATTTTCTAGGTCTCTGATTATTTTCTGGGCTTGTGTAACTGGGCAGCTTCATCTCTGAAATGCAATTCTTAACCATGGCCCTGATCCTTCAGCTGAGCCCTTGCCAGTGGTGAATACAGTGAAAAGATTGCCTCAGTTGCTCTGCAAGCTGTACTGCTATTATATGAAACTTGGAATTCTCAGCTAAAAGGACCTTGGGAAAATGGTGCACTGAAATGGAAAAGAATTGAACCATGCTGGTAAGGGCAGTGTGGATCCTGTCAGTAGATGGGTTTGCTTATTGAGTGTGCAATGCTTCTAGTGAAGGTAAAGTCTACAAGGATTAGATGACCTATGCCAATGTAGTACCTTGAAGATGTTATTTAGTCTTGTTGGATTTGTTTTGGTTTGCATTTAACTTCATTTTTTAGCTGACTGAGGAAGAAAGTTATATAAAATAAAATATAACTTAACTAGCAAAATAAGTGTCCAGGAGGATGAACTTCACCTTCATTAGAGAAAAGAGCCAAACATGGAGATCTAACTAGACAAAAAGGTATACTCCTTTTGCATGCTGGAATTAAGCCAAGTCCTGCATGGCTGCCCAGTGCCCAAACCAAAATACCCTCAATGCAACCCTAACCCAATGATGTGATTCTGGCAGCAGCCATCTCTCACCTAACACCTCAGAGCCTGAAGCAGGGAGGTTGAGTCTTGAGACTGTTCATCCAGAGGCATACTAAAGCAGCAACTAGAGCTTGTATCTGTATCTCCTGTCTCCCAAATATTCACTCTAACTATATTTCTGCCGCCTTTGGCACCTCTCCCAGGCAGTTCTCTCAGCGTGGTGATACATGGGAGTAAGGAAATGAATGCTGAAAGTAGCAAATGATGATTAATGAACACCTAGTCCCTCTGTTTTTGTGTCCTTCCCCTTGTAACACGTCCTTGACAATTAATTTCTTCAAGAGGGGTTTCACATTGTAACTAAGCTGGTTTAAGGTTCTCTTCAATGATTGATGGTTCCCATCCCCTTCCCCGATTCTGGCCAAATAATTCCCCAGCCTTTTTGTTTGGTTTGGTACATACCTGACTCCATAAAACAAGCCTCTTTTGGGAGCCAACAATCAGAAAACAAGAAAAAGAGATCTATATATTCTGCTTCCAGGATGCCTGAAGCTATTGCTCCCTGAGCTGGTTTGCCACCTTGCCAGGATGGTCCTTACAGTGGCATATTGGAATGAGATTGGAACAGGATGCAAGAATGGAACATGCAGGCAGCAGACCACTAGATCAACCACTGGGTAAGCCTCAACATCCCTTTTTGCTGTTAGAGGGGAAAAAAGTCATGGGAAGCAATCACTAGGTTCTTCATTTGTGTTTTCTCTTCTGAAATCTGTGGTTTTGACAATACTTGACTTTCAACTTCTACATCCCACTGAAGTTGCAGCTGTCTGTACTTGAAGTAGGTGGGAGGTTTAAGAATGAGATTGTCACAAAGAGGCAACGCAGTTTCTGTCTTTGATCATCTGTTTTTCTATTTTTCTGTGAGATTCCACTCCCTGGCCCAAGCTCAGAGCAGAAGTCAATAAGGCAGTAGGAACATTCCCATATTAAGCTTTCTGCACACCAGTTAGCATGGGGCATGAGAGTGCTGTGAGTGTGAACTCCTGCTGCCACTCTCCTACCTCCATCACTTACAAATGGATGAAGGCAGCAGGAGGGGCAGCACAAGCCAGAAATCAAGCAACATGAGAAATGGCTGGACAATTGCAACTGACAAGCAAGAGACTTGTAAGAGGCAAAATTTAAAGCCTCATTTCAGTTTTCCTTGTTAGGATGCTGTTAGGCCTCCTACAACAATGACAAGTCAGATATAATCTAAGCAATATTGTATAGCTGAGAGCTGAATGAGGCTCTATCAGACATTAGAATCTCTCTCTAATGTTTTGCTTCTGATACCCAGGAAATTTTGTTCTGCACTTGGAACAGAAGAGAAATCATCATTTGAATAAAACAAAGAAAAACAACCAAACATTTGGCAAATACATTATTTTAATTGTAAATGTGGTAACTATTTGGAAATGTTGATGTTTTTTGGCAAGCACAGTGCACACATGTATGTTATTAGTCATCCAACACATTAGATTTGTGATAAATATACTTCTTAAAATAGATTTGCTCAGCATTTTGAATTTTTGTCTTCTTTATTCAATGAATCTCCAAAACTGGAGCAGATGGATAGGGGAAAAACATTTTTGACCTCAGAATGGAATAGTTTGATGGAATTGCAACAGACAGATGACTTCTGTGTGTTAATAGCATCCTATTCAAAATGGTTACTGCCATGGATCGCAGTGCTGTATTACAGGCTTACCGTAAATATTTCTGTAGAACACATTTAAATCTAATTTGGCAAAGAAGGGTAGAAAAAATCCCCTTACTATGTCTGCTCCTCAATCTTTTAGCAGTTTTTGTAGTTTGATAAACATTTTTATTTTTGCCGTGTTGTCCTAAGAAAATAAGGTTTATTAACTGATAGTTTAGATTTTTATCTCTTCCCCCATAACAAATTTGGAACTGTGTCCTGGTTTGTGTTTTTTGTTTTTTTTAATATTGATTTCCTGAAAATTTTATTTAAAAAATGTATAGGGATAGAAGTAGCCAAATTGGTATCATAAAGGAAAAATGTGATGCTAGTGAGGTTGGTAAGTATGAAGGGATTGAAACAGAAGAAAGATTTAGGTATGCTTCAGGTATGGGAAAAGGTTCATATGGTTGCTGTCATGCTGTTAGGCAGTGAAAAGGAGCCAGAGGATTAGCTGCAGAGATGACTGATTTTGATAATTTTGTTTCAAAATACTGTTGTGTGCATCGCACAAAGTGAAGGTGATGTTTTTCTTCATTTTTATTGCTTTGAGTATTCACAACAGCAACAGCCTACAACCAAAATCTTGTTTCTTTTCAAATGTTTGAGATATGTGTCCCACTGAAAGCTTCTGCAGCCTTGGTCCTGTGGGGTGGCCGGTAGAGGAGTCCTGCTCGCAGGTCTTGCTCTCATGACCACGTTTGCAGCCTGTTGTTAGCTCCCTGCGTATTGATAGCCCAAATGGGAGTGTTTCCATGGGTTTAAAATGAAGCTCATGCATAATCGTTGTCAGGGTCAGTTCCCACGAGCTCTGTGCTTCCGTCACCTAATGGAGCAGCTCTCTTAACCCAGGTGAGGTTGACACGGGTGCCCTACAAAAGGTTTAATTCTCACTGACAGCTAGCGTTAGCAGCTAAATGTTCACATTGCTTCTTTGTTTTCCTGCGGTGCTTTGCCTGATTCTGAATTCCTTTAAAGTCGTGCATGCCTGCAATTTCATGTGAAAGCAATATTCATTGTCTTTTCAAAACATGTGCTGCAGGAGTCCAAGAGAGAAAACGAAACAAAAGGTCTTTTTAGGTGTGAAAAACATATCAATCTGTGTTAACAGCTGATTTCAGCAGCCTCTTCTGTCACACTCCTCTGGCTGGGAAAAGTTCTTTCTTTTCTCAAAGAAAAATGCTTCCCTAGCATTGCTCTGAGGCAGGGTGAGGAGAGTGAAGAGGAAATTAGTGTTTCCTCTCGTTAGGTAATTTTGTTCGACTCAAAGACTCTTACCAGCTAGTGAAAGCAGTTGTGCTCCTGTTGTCTGCTTTCTTTGTGTATTAGGCAGAGGGAAGTGGCAGCCTGCTGCAAAGGAAGGGCCCTTTTCACCAGGAATCATGGAAATTCCCTTATCCTGCCCCCGAAGCAAGCAAGCAAGGAAACAGCAAGAGGAGATAGCACGGTGTGTTGGCAATGGAGGGGAACAGCCCCAGAACAATTGATGTGAAAGCCTTCAGCTGAAATCAGCATGTGGCCCACGCAGCTGGCCAGCCTGCCTGCCTGTAGCAGCAGTAAGGTATTTACACCTTGGACAAAGTAAGAGGAGTGCTAAAAAAAACAGGAGAGAATCATTAGACCGTGTTTATTAACAACACAGTGCTTTATCTTCAAAGTGTTGTGCACAATTAATCAATATATTCAGCAAGTGCAGTAAGTGGATAGCATTCATTATCACCCAGTCACTATCTTACAAACAGATTTAAAGTGATGAGAAGAAGCGCTTGAAACCTTGTGAAGGAACATTCTTAACCTACTGTTTGAACTGGTGCAACCCTTTTTTGAACCTCTTTGTACCACCTTGTCCTTTCAATCCCAGTTTCATCAGGCAAGCATTGCCCACAGGGCTGAGAGGGCATTTCAGTGTCCTCTCTTATCACTTTGGTATGTGCCTGTTAGGAGCCAGAATGAAATCTGTTCACTTCATAGAAAGATGTGATTACTCTCAGAGGATTGTCATCACTTTCAGTGATTTTAGCAGCAGTAGTCCTGAACTAATATTTTAAGTGAGCATCCTCATCAAGTGGATGAGGAAAATACCAAATTGCTATTCTGAACACAGGAAAGCTGGACTGGAGTTGTGCTTGGTTTGAATCTAAAACATGTTGCCTTCTCCTGGTTCTATGAGAGTGGGTATTTGTTTCAGTCTCTAAGTCCTGGGCTGAATTTGAGCTACTGACAGCAGCAAAATAGAGCTACAAGTCCCTGAAGGCAGGCAGATTCCAGTTAATATCTGCCTAGCTACAGAAATTATATATGAAGTCAGACATTCTTACATGCTTTCACACAGTAATACATAGGGTGTAGAGCATAAGTCTTGTGAAGAGCAGCTGGGGGAGCTGAGGTTGTGTGACTTGGAGAAAAGAAGGCTTGAGGGAGACATTACTGTCCTCTGCAACTACCTGAAAAGAGGTTGTGCTGAAGTGGGGGTTGGTCTCTTCTGGTAAGTAACAAGGATAGGATGAGGGGAAATGGCCTCAAGTCATACCAGGGGAGATTTAAGCTGGATATTAGAGAAAACTTCTTCACAGAAAGGGTAGTCAAGCATTGGAACAGGCTGCCCAGGGAAGTGGTTGAATCACCATTAACTTCTTTATAAGAAGTGTAGATGTGGAGCTTAGGAACACAGTTTAGTGGTGGACTTGGAAATGCTGGTTTAAGGGTTGGACTTAATCTAAGTGGTATTTTCCAACCTAAATGATTCTCTGATTCTATAGACTAGAAGATGAAATCAAGCCCAGAAAGAGAATTCAGGTCATGGAGAGCCCTTCTAACATAAAACAATACAGCAGTGATGTTAATTTTCTGAGTATTGTCATTTAGTGAATAACAAACCTTTTCAAAGTTATCTTGTCATTCATAGGACAAACTCACTTCAATGTGGATGCACAAGTAGTGGTTCCAAGAAGTACTGCCAATCTTTTCATTGAAGTTTCTCCCCGCCTTTCTCTCTCTCTCACGCCATCACTCCTTTTTTTCCCCAAAGAAAGCATTGCACAATGACAGCAAGAGGAAAAAAATCTGTGAAACTCCAGGTCAACAAGAAGGCCTAATTTCAATTAGATTTGTTTGGAACCTTTAGTATTTTGGGATTTTTTGAAGAGTAGATTCTAATGCTGCTTGGTTCTGTAGAGTCTTTGTAATTTTAGGCCTCTTGAAATTAGTCTGAGCAATTCTGTGGATGTTTTTTAGTGCTTTTAAAAGAAAATCTACTCATTATAAACATCACTAGCTTCAGGAAAAATGGAGCTTGTGCAGTAGTTCCAAAGTATTTCCTTCTATTTCTATTCTGTTTAGCTTAATGCTTGAGAGATTATTTGTTCAGATAGGTTTTTATTTGTTTCAGATAGGATAGCCTGATAGAAAAACTCAGTGATTAATTTATGTTGTTATTAAACTATCAGAGCTTCAGGTATTACAATGCAAATATTGTGAATCAAAATGCAAAGAATTGAGGAAATTAATTATTAAAAATAAAAATAAATAATGTCTTTGATGGTACACACTTTAGTCCAATTTGTCCTGAACAGTAATCTGCCCATGCAGAAAGCTCAACAGGCTAAATTTCAGGTCCAAGCTGTGCCACAGATTCCTGTGCTGCCTTAGATCACCATTAGCAACTGCATTTTTTAAACAGTTGCTCATGTGCAACATTTCTGTCTTTGTGCGCCCTAATGAGAAAGTAGCAGTCAGTCCAGGACTGCTCCAGAGCCCTTGGTGCTTCAGCTGCTTGGTGCCACACCAGGCACCCAACCTGCTGGAAATGAGATCAAGTCTCTCTTTTTTTGCACCCATTCATGATTACAGGAGTCATATGTGTACAGTGTGGCAGAGTTAACAGGATTGTGGTAGCTGTTATATTTTACATTTCTTTCCAAATGCAGCTAACTATCCCAAAGCCTATTATGTTCTAATGCCAAAACATTACTTTAGAAGGTAAAAACATGGATGGGCTACAATACTTTGCTTTTCATTTTAAAGCTTTGATTTTCACAAAAAGTCCACTGTGGGTTTAGAAATAAATGGTAACCTACAATATTTCATGTACCCAGAGTCATCATCCCTTTGTAGACCAGGAGAAAAAGTCTAAATAGTTTGATTTGCGGCTATTGATTCTAGAGATCATGACAGGATAATCACAGCATTTCTGTTAATAAATTGTGCTGCAATATAAAGGGGCCAACTGCTGTGTCTAAAGCATGCAAAACTCTTGAACTATCAGCATTCAGCCTTACTTGGTAATTTGAATATTAAAGATCTTGGCAAAACAGAACAGATGCAGGACACTCTCTGTCTTCTCTGCTCTTGCACAGTCTCATATGGCTGGAGGGACCAGCCCAGGTGGCTCTAAGGAGGGAGTTCTACTGCAGCCTGCTCAGAGACACCCTGGCAGGAAAGTGGTGCAGGCTGCCCAGCTGGAGAATGGCTGTTAATATTGAGACAGCCCTTTAGGCAAAGTGCTTAAGACCAAGCACAGATTAAAAAAAAAAAGGCGTAAAGGACACATGGTGAGCACTTCTTAGCAGGAATGTTGCCAGATTACTTTGGCTCTTGCTTGTGGAATCATAGATGTGTTGCTGAAATGTAAAGGTGTTGAACTGAAATGCCACTTCCTCTGTATGGGCACATGCTCTCCTGTGGTGCACAGCAATTCTCCTGGACACCCCTTCTTCCCTGCTGGTGGCAAACTGCCTTTTCATGATGGGGAAGCCAAAATGCTCTGCAAGCAACATGCACAGTGGTATCAAAAACTATAGAAATTATAATTAGCCTTTGTCCTGCTAGGATTCAGTCAAGGCTGATGGAAATGCTCTTGGCTCACTTGTCTTTACTCATTGCTTTGCTCTGCTCTACATGTGCTCACCAACATGGGTTGCTGAACTTCCTATGACCACAGTGCATTCTTGCAATTGTGCATTATCATAATTTCTTCTTCCCTAGAAATCTGGGAGATCCAATACTCCCACCTGACTTCAAACTGGACTGTGATGGGCAGAAGTTCTATGCAAGTAGCAATATCATAGCTGATAGCAAGACAAAAACCTATGGCTGTGGTTAATGAAGTTAATGGAGCTGGGTTTCCCCATCAGGTGCCGGACTTCACAGCAAAATCAAAATTTGCAGGTGTGACATGGTGCATATCTAAGGTGAGTGTTCCAGTTCTAGTAAATATCTAAGACAACAAGAGACTGATCCTGAATTTGCATTTAAATTAAACAATAATCAAATGGGGAAAATGGCCTTTTGGTGAAGTGAGAAGGAAGGCACAGAAAAAATGGGTAAAATGCTTATGGGCAGCAGTGGGAAAACCAGAGACTGCAGCATGAAAAGATAATATCTGGCTTACAGTATCTACTGCTACAAAGCCACTGTTTTTTCCAAGTTGATTTGAGCTGCCTGCTGAATAACTTTACTCTGATCCAGACATTTGCATTCTGTGGCTTCAGTGTTTTTGACCTAGCACTTAGGATACCAGAAAATGGGCTTATGAGTGAACAAGGCTCCCAAACAGGCAGTTAAACAGCACATGATTGCAGCCCCAATTGTTTTGTAGTGTGACTTGCAGTTGCTTTTTCACTTAATATTCCTTCAGGCAAACAGGCTTTTTTAATTCCTGTGCATTTCACAGGAAGATTTGCAGATCTGCCTTTAATGTTTTGCTTCATCTGATTGTTGTTGAGAAATACCAGGGACTTGAACTTGAATTCCCTGCCTGGAGACATTTTTGTTTGCTTAACAGATGAATAGCCCATACAGTGAAATTTGGAGCAAAACTTTCTGCAACTCCAAATGGTACTTCCTATGTCCCTTTAAAGTAAATCTTGTAGTGTTCAATTATATGTGCAATCTGCAGTAAGAGATTTATTCTTCCACAGTGTTCTTCATTAGTGTGGATTCTTGGACTAAGACTCTTTTAGGGTTAAATTTTAGACTTGGTTTTTAGAAAGCCACATCAGTCATGATCTAATTGCACAATTTCAGCAGAGCTGACATTTAAAGTATGTGATAATTCTACCACTTCAGACAACCACTATTTCAAGGACTATCTCCTAGAAACGAAATTAAGGATCATCTAGATTGAAGTAAGAAGTGCTGAAGCATTGTTTGATTAAAAAAAATTAAATCAATTATTCTACATTGAAAATAATTATGATTTGTTTATGCAGATATTTGAGATACACTGGCACTGAAAATATACAGGTGGCCAGCCCACCAGCAAGTTTTGACTTACCAGAATTTCAAGTCCTCTTTGTTCTGTTGACATAAATTTGTTGGTAGGAAGACAACCACACTTGGTTTTGATGCTTAAAAGTGCATATTGGGAAAAATGGCCCATGGATTAATCTTAATAAATGTCATTCTCAAAAGATAGCTTCAAAATCAATCTGTCAATCCCACCCATGTAGTTGTGGCTAATACCCTCTTTGTATTAAAAATAACTTTTCCCACTAAAATGTTGGAAACAGATGTGCTGTGGGGTCTCTGTATGGAAAATATCCTGCAAGGATATGGTGTGGAATGACTGGGCAAACAAAGGGGAGCAGGCAGCAACTGTTCCCTTGCTCCTCCAAAGATTATCATTGATAACAATGAGGTGAAATAAAATAATTGAAAACAGCACATCTCTTGTCTTGGTTTTCAGCCACATCATATGTCAGTTAGTGCAGATCTCTGCCTCCCAAAGGCATTGCCCTCACTCTCCCCCTGAAAAAAGCAGTTCCCATGTCTGCTTACTGCCTGCTTAGCTGGGAGAAGGAAAAGATTGAACCAGTTAGGTGCTGGAACAAGGTCTTGCCCTAAATCTATTTGTTTCTCTTTTATAGGAAACAGTAAAGAAGATGTGCTTATTTTGATTATAAAACCAACCTTTTAATATTCCTATTTCTTACATGGCTTCATACAGTTATGATACATTTTACACATCCTGGCATTGTCCTTGCTTGTGGAGTTTGAAATGTAAAAAGAAAGTCAAAGCAAATAAACACAAAGTAAAGTAGAGGACAGAAGCACAAAAAAGAGAAGAAAAGAGAATTGTTTTTTTTTGTCAGGGTGAAATTCAGAGTGATTTTGAAGACAACCTACAGGATGAGGACAGGATAATTATTCAATTGCAGGCACCCATACAGACTGGAAAAATAACAAAGCAAAATTATTAGGAAGAGTAGAGAAATCAGGAGGAATGGAAAATGAAAACAACTGTAGGCAGTTTCAACTGTATTTAGTTTAAAGGACCTTTTCACACAATAGAACTTAGCATTTAGGGTATAGAGAAAAGATGTGAATGCTGATCTGATGGAGTTAAGGAGCTGGTCATGGCACAAGTAAACTTCCAAACTTAACCACTGGACACAAATAGAGAATGCAGCAAGTACTGAAACTATGTGGGCCTTTTGGGGAAGTGCTGGCTAACTGCACTATGAGGCCAGACTGCAGTGCACAGTGTGGCTGTGGACATACTGCATGTTTCCCTTGTGCCTCAGTTTCCCAGCTACTTCCTTAATCCAGTGTCATTGTGGAAAACATTATAGTAGAATAGTACAAATACCACAGAATCATCATAGAATCACCAAGGCTGTGAGAGACCTTGAGAGCATCCAGTTCAACCATCAACCCAGCACTACCACTGTAACCCCTAAACCCCTAAACCATCACACAGTGCCAGATCCAGAGAAACACTGTCAGGGATGGTGGCTCCACCACCTCCCTAAGCAACCTATTCCAATGCATGACCACCCTAACAGTGAAAACATTTTTCTGTTTTCCATTCTCAATCTCCCCTGTCTCAGCTTAAAGCCATTTCCTCTGGCCCTCTCACTGAAGGCCTGGTAGAAGAGACTGGTCCCCACCTCACCACAGTCTCCTTTCAGAGAGCTGCAGAGAGCAGCGAGCTCCTCCCTGAGACTAAACAAACCCAGCTCCCTTAGCTGCTCCTCTTAGGACACGTTTCTAGACTTTCATGAGCTTTGTTGCTCTTGAGGACACACTCTTCTAAGCCTGTTGTAAGGTGAGGGGCCCAGAGCTGGGCACAGCACTCAGGGTGAGGCCTCACCCGTGCTGAGTACAGGGGCATGAGCACTTCTTTAATCCTACTGGCTATGCTACTTTTGATAAGGGCCAAGATGTCATTGGCCTTCTAGGCTACCTGGGCACATGCTGACTCATACTGAGCTGGCTGTCAGCCAGCAGCCCCAAGTCCCTTTCTACTGAACAGCTCTCAAGTCCCTCCCCACCAGCCCGTAGCACTTCTTGCTATTGCTGCAACTCAAGTGCAGTATCCAGCACTTCACCTTTTTGAACCTCATGTATTTGTCCTTAGCCCATTGATTGAGTCTGTCCTGGTCTCCCTGTAGAGTCTTCCTACCCTTGAGCAGATCAACACTTCCACCTAAGTTAGCATCATCAAATTTACTGAGGATGCACTCAATATACCCATCCAGATCATCAGTGAAGATGTTTAGGCCAGGCCCCAAATATCAGGACAGACCCCAAATATCCATGTAAACAGATACATTCATGCCTGAGACTCACGTAATCAGACACTGCACAAGAGCAGATGGGACGTATTCTGATGTGTAAGCCCATATTCTGTGATGCTGGATCTGTACAGCAGAGCTGCTGACAGGTAGGTTTATTGGCAGTCACAAGGCTGCAGCCTAGCTTTGCTGCACCTCTCTCTTGTAGTCTCTGTTTAATTTGATGGGAGTTTCTTACCACTAATTACATCCAGATTTAAAAACAGGATTATATTTTCATAAACACCGAGGAAAGCAAAGGCTCTGAGCACCTGTATTTCATGTTTGGTGAGAGGTGGAAGCTGTGGGGAGCACTGTCATGGAAGGGTCCACATAGGTCTGGTTGGGATCACTTTAAAAACTCTGTCTGTCTCTTTTTTGGGCCTTTAGTTTTATGTGTGCACCAGCAATTAAACACTGGAGATTTTCATTGTGGAGGATAGAAAAAGTTTTTTTAAAGAAGGAGCTATACACTAACTTGATTTTATTGTAGCTTTTCATACAGCCTCACACAAACATTCTCATAAGCAAACTCAAGAAATGTGGTAAGTTCAGCTGAACTACAAGATGAATACAAAATGGCTGAAAAATTCTGCTTACAGCAATTTAAAATTTTATAGAATGCTGGGAAATGCAGAACATTTATCACCCTGGAAAGACTGTTATGCAGCCACAGCTTTATTAATCAATAACCTTATGTTAGAAGTAAGGGAATGATTAGAGAAGATACAGTTGCATTATTTATGGGAAACTAAGCAACTAATGAACAAAATAGGGAGAAGACTGAAATATTCAGTGCTTTTCTTTATCTCCACAGCTGAAAAAAATCTAGCTCTTACCACAAACTATTAACTATGAAAAAAAAAGGGTGAAGAGAGAAAGAAAGGATTAAGATATATTTGTAAGGCTAAAGATATCAAATCAAATTATTAATTATTTCAGGCTCCTAAGTCTGTGAGAAAAAAACTAACATGCATTTATTTTCACTTACATAATGTCAAATCCATCAGACTTCCTTTCTGGACAGGTTAACCTGCTTAGAGGATAAGAGGAAAGAGTAGAATCAGTATATTATGTCTTGATTTTACGATAAGTTTTGAGAGAGAATCATCATTCTCAGTCATTGAGACTGACAATCCAGGGAAAGAGGATTCAGATGGACTTACACAGAAGGTTAGAAAGCTTCATTCAGAGAATTTGCCAGTGGTTTTTTCTCAAACCAGGAGGCAAGAATGGTTCTATTCCTCTGCTGATTTCAACAGCAATGAATGGTAAGGTAGAGAGAAAATCGACATAGATGCAAACATTACATAGGCTGTGAAAGGCAAGATCAAAATTCAGGATGACTTTGGTAAGCAGTAGAAGTGGTTTAAAATGGTAAAAGGAAGTTCAGTGATAAGTAGGACAGACTGGTATACTTAGGGAGCAAAAATTAGTTGAGAAATGCGTGGCAGCAAGAGGCAGCAGAATTGACAAGGGGACAGTTGCAAGAAGATATTGATGCTGTTGTGTTTTATTCTTGGACACCAAGAGGCCTTGTCTAAGAGAACATGTTCATCTTGTGTCCTACATTTTAAATGAAAATAGCTGAAGAAAGTTCAGAGAGGAGCTAAAAAATTGCTTAGTTTAGAAAAAATTGTTAAGACTGTAACTCTGAAAGAGCTGCTTTCTGGTACAGACAAAAGATTTTAAGTGTTAAGATGTAATTGAATGCTAAGAGCCTAATGATATATTGATACCAGGAGATCATTACACAAACAAAAGAGCAATAAGAATTTTTAGATTTTTGTTGAGCACAAGGCAAGTACTAGTTCATTTCATTTTTGTCAGAAAGACTCAGTTATATAGCAAGGAATTTTTTTTTATTTGCAGTCTTATTTTTTGTTACAGATGTTACAGAATATCTGGTGTTGGAAGGGACCCAAAAGGATCATTAAGTCCAATCTATAGCAAATGGCCAGTATGAGGATTGAATCTCAGCCCTGGCCTTATTAGCATCATGCTCTCAATAGACCAGAACTGGCTATGGGGAGGTTGTAGAATTGGTGTTGTCAGGGAATTAAAGAGTCATCTGTCAAGAATGTTCAAATTACTGCTAGTCCTGCATAAGTGTAAGGGAATAGACTGGGAGCAGGCATGCCTGGGGTGTGATGAACACCTGAATCACCTGGATGTGTCTCTTCACAGAAACTGGGGAGGCAGTATTACGCAGTGCACAGATTCCAATTTAGCTCCTCCAGAGTAAAGTGGAAAGACATTTTTAGGCATTTGACTCTAGCTTATCATCAAGATCTTTGCATGGCTATTGCTCTCTTATGCCCAGTTTATCATATTCCCTATTTCACGTTTGTCAGGATCATTTGGCACAGCCCCATCAGCCTTTGCACAGATCTGCTATGGGCATGGTGCTGACTGCCTTTTTCTCTAAAGCAAAGGCAGCTGCAGGAGGGCTTGCTTTCATTCCACTCTGCCCTTATCTGCAATATCTTGCTCTCAGATGTATCACCAGGGAAACTATCCCAGGTCAAAAGTAAGAGGATTTTATTATTGGCATTATTTAGGAATGGTTGCTATTTACCTGTCTTTTGCATGCTCCAGCAACCTTCATTTTTGGGTAGCATAGAGAAGGATCCTTGTATGTGTGAGTTTCTGATGTAAGCATGCTGCCAAGAGTGTAACACAAAATCCTTCTCTTTGCTTGTTAGCTTGGGTCACTAAAGCCTCTACAAGAGCTTTTCCTCACCAAAGACTTCATCTGACTGTGTAGGAAAATATCCATACATTTCCAGTGTGTAGTAGGATGTCACAATGTTCTGTCCTTTTTGGTGTCCAGTGCAGCCTTGGGTTACCACAGTGTTTTCAGCGTGTGAGAAAGGAAGCAGCGTAAGAAAAGGCAGTGAAGGATCCTCTGGTTGATTACTCACCAGTTTGCTGAACAGATATGGATGCCCCAGGTGCTTTGAACACTCCTTTCTGTGCTCCCTTGGGAGCCCCTCTGAGAGCTGCGGTGCTCCGGGGAGTCCCGGCTTCCATTTCTGATGCTAACATTCCTACAGGCTCAGGAGACCTGCAGGATGCCTGAGCAAACCAGTTTTGCATATTTCTAGGCCTATTTTTTTCTAGATATTTCCAGGCCTATTTTTACTCGGGGTGTCCAGGAGAGATCCCAGCCCACCTCCACCACGCCAGGAGCCTCCCGCACCGGGAGCCGGGAGGGCTCGTTCACGCTCAGGCACCAGAGGGCAAATGTGGCACCTCTTCAGTCCTCTCCGGTGTGGAGAACCCCTGCCAGGTGACTTCCGACCAAAATCAACTTCTCTTTGCTCTCTGAAGCGGGAGCTGTTTTGTTTAAGATGGTGATTACATTTCAGTGGGAGAGCACTTAAGCTAATTGCTCGGCATTGGTAGTTCTGTGCCAACATTCCTCTGAAGCTTTAGTTCAAAGGCTTGTGTTGCAATCAAAATACTGTGCTGTTTGACATAGATACACCCGGAGTTCATCAGCTGAAAGAGAATGCCTGCATTGTGTGGACAGTGTGAACAGACATTGTCAAGGGAGCAGGTAACCAAGAGTGAAATCTGAGGGTGAGATTTCCTGTCTGGGTTCCTGAGGATGAGCAACTGAGAAGCCCTTTTCCTTCAGCTGGTGCTGTACGAAATCTACCTTCTCATCAGCAAGATTTACTTTATTGCTCAATTTCACCTCTTGATAAAAGCAGTGGAGATACTTATATCCAGTTCACTTGTTCAGCTCGATATGACATACAGAAGCAGTGAAGCTGTTTCATTTGATAGAATTCCCACTGTACTATAAAAAGCAAAATTTCTGCAAAACCGGGTCATTTTGCTATTTACAACACATGCTGTGGCTTTTTTCTGCGAAATATTTTGACACCTATCAACAAAGGTTAGCACAGACAATTTCTTGGGAAAATGTGTGAGGAGTATGGAATTCACAGAGCACATACAGAGGGAGTATGGGTGGAATAGTGGCTTTCTAGAGAGACCATAGTCTATGAATCTTTGTAGAGAAAACAATGAGAAAATTGAAAACAATGAGAAGTTATAAGTGTGTGTTTTTCTGATTCTCCCTCCTCTATTAAAATACAATTTACTTATTGTGGTGGACTTTTTTTTTTTCTAAAACATATCTTCCCTGTGGACCATGCCTTGTAAATGTATTTGGTAAGTTCTGTACGTGTATATTTAAACACAGATGTTCCAGCATACAGCACACCTTTGGTCGGTGACTTCCTTTTCCACCCAGGTAAAATCTGAAGCACTTTCCAAACTTTAAAACGGGTTGGGGAGCCTTTTTGCTGGCATGTGTAATTGCTTTGCCCATTTTTACAGGGAAGCTGTTAGCATGCAGCTATGCTGCGCAGGAGTTTAGAACGCTAGAGCCAAATGAAATTATGGTGGGAGTTTTTAGCAGACAGGCTGTAATTATTCAGTTTGTAATTTGACCAGAGTGAAATAGAAGCTTGCCTACCAATAAACATACTTGAAGTACCATGTTTTCAAAGGTTTAAAACAAAGAAACTTGCTTGAATGGTGTAAGGGCAAGATGGGAGTCAGAAAATCTGTGCTGCCATGGCATACATTTAGGACCTATACTGGGAATTATTTAAGCTCTCCCTCACCCTTTTTTTTTTTTTCCATCAGAAAGCAGCAACAGAATGGGGCCTTACCACCACTTGTTCTCTTCATTTTTACCCTGCATTACCTTGGAAATGATGATGAGGTTGGCAGGAGCATCTTTTAGCTTTTTCTGTTTGGTGCTTACTGGATTCTCACCTGTGACTCGAGAGTGGCCTTGCCTCTATTAATTCTTTACTGTAGCAAGGACAATTGTGCGAGTGTTTGCCTGGAGTGGCTCCGCCCTGTGCAATTGTCTATAATTTCAGCAATTATTTCACTTTCAAAGCAGGATTGACATTACTTTTTGATTTCAACAGAGTATTTTCCCATGGCAGGCTAGTCTATGGTGGCTCTGAGCTGCTCTGTGCAGACAACCTCCTTGCTTAGGAATTTCCCATTGTTCAGCAGATCTGCTTGTAAACCTCTAGGAGGAAAAAACTATGTAAGCAGCTAACTGTGTAACAGCAATCCAAACCAATGTTTCAACTTTGAAAAAATATGTGAAAGTGAGATTTTTTTGTTTTCCTGTTGAAGTTTTGCCCATAATTTTCACACCAGCACACTTCATGTGATTTTTGAAGCATTCAAATTTTGTTGTCCATTAGTTTTGGTTCATGCAAGAGAGGGACAGAGCTTTAGCAATGCACAGAATGAACCAATGTACATGCATATACTTGTAATGAGGCAGGGCAGAAGTGACAAAAGATTCATTTGCTCAGAGCTGAGCTCAGTTATTCATCTGCTGCAAGGCATATTCTAGGGCTAATTTTGCCATAAGTGTCATGGCATGTGAAAATGGCAATACAGGATGGTTGAAGTGACATCATGATATGCAGATATGGATAGCTAATGGGAAGATATGAAAGAAAGAGGAATGTATAGAGGCAAACCCTGTAGCCACTCAGGCTCAGCTTCTGGACATACTTCAAGAAACCTCTGGAACTCAGTAAAGGTGAAGCACTTGAAACTATACTCAGCATAATTAAAGTTTTGTGAAAAAATCAAATGCTTTTCTAAATTAATGGTATTTATTGCAAATCTTACCAAGTTATAAGGATTGGATCTTCACTGGTATTTCTTCAATCATGACTCTCCCAGGAGACAGGCTCAGGAGGTTTCAGGACACAGGCAACAGCTTTCTCTCCATGCATTGTGCTGTAGTCAGGCTTAGCACAGGACCTCCCTCTGATGCTATCTTCACTGTGACAAGAGTCTTTTGAATTATCTAGAGAAAAGTATGAATTCTAGCCATGGACTTTATGTAAATGAGTCAAAAACAGTCCAGACAAGATGGAGCAGATTTATAACTTTGTGAAGTGGAACAAGCTTGTGATGTTGGAGACGCGCAGCTAAAAACACACTTGAATTCTTGTAGTCACCCTGAGAACATACCATACATACTTTCGCACAAACAAAAAACCTAGACATATAACCTTTTCCCCTTGAATTTCTTCATTTTTCCCTACTATTTCACAAACTAGATCTGTTTTCATTAAGGACAAAGCATGTTATGAATTTATCACTCAGCTCAGCACACTGTCATTCTTGCATTGCTTTCAACTTAGTGCTTCTGTTTTTTTTTTTTATTTTAATAGGACATTATGTAAGGTTGGATTCTGGTCTTGGTTACTGTGGTAATCCCAAAGGCTTGTCGGTGGCTGCAACTTGCCTTCACAGATAATTAGGCAGCACTGTGCTTCTAAATTTTAAATCTCACCACCCAAATTCAGATGTCTGATTCTATCAGTCAAAAAAACTAGTTCACATTTGCTGTTGAAGTGGTAGCAAAAGTAGCTCCCCAAAGTATTGGCTGAGGGAAGACTGGCTTCACACAGCTGAGCACTAATTTACATTGCCACACATCCCACCATCCTCTTGGACTGCATAACAGTGGCTAGCCACCCTGTCTGGTTTTAAAGCTTTTCTAGATCTGTGTTGCTGGTATTAATTCTGTTTATATTTACAGCACAACTGAGTCTTCTATTTGCTTAAAGCAGTAAGAAAGCAATAGTCTATCTGTTAAAAAGGATCACACAGTACAAAGAGCTCAGCTGCTGCTTGAAACATTCCAATCATCAGAAGTGCTGCTAATTTAGGTAGGCAATAAATACATTCATTGAGAACATTTATGAAGACTTGTTTGTGCAGATGGACAAAGACAATAAGAGAATGGTATTTCCTTACTACATGAGGAGCTGGTGTTTATCACATGCTAGTTTGACAGGTATTTACAATGTTTCTTTTCAGCATCTACATTTAGATCTCTAAGTTAGGGGCCTAGACCAGGTTCCGTCTCATTTGACTTAAGCATTTAACTAAGGTGGGTTAATTAAATCAGAGCTGTCCTTGTTCAATTAAGCAATCAAAGTGAGAGTGGGGAATGGGAGGCTGAGTGGGGGAGAGGGGAAGAGAAAGAGGAGAGAAGAGATTGCAGGAGAGGAAGAGAAACTTCTGAGAAAAAGCTTTTGAAACCTTGCAATCCAAGTTGCCTTCTGGAGAACAGATGCTTAATTCTCCACTGATCAGGGTGATTTAGTTAAGTAAGTGCCTGAAGTAATGTGGAGCATATTTACATCAGCTGTAGAGTAGCCCTCTCTGTCTACTTACTACACATGTAAAATGCCTCCTTAGTCATTTAGAACCTGATGAATAAAGGAAGTTGCATGAGTAGTCCTATCCAGACCAGAACTTGTAGGAGGGAAATGGTTTTGTGGGTTATCCTTACCTCTAGGCTGTTTGGCCCAGGGGAAGGAAAATGTGGTAGATTTTGGACTACCTGCTCCCAATCCTGTTCTTTCATTAAAAGGATCATCATATGACTTAGGAGAGGTATTTATAAGAAAAGCACTCTTAAACCCCATGTGTGTGATTCAGGTTCATCTTAGAGAGGCTTTCCCACTGTGACCCAGTACAGCCAGAGGAATGTGCAGAGAGGTAGAAAACACATTTTTTGCTACTTCATATTTACCTACATGTGATGCCTTCAGGGACAAGAAGTTTAAGGAAGTTTTGTGTGTCTGATCATCCCGCTATTAATTTATTTCCAGAATGGTGTATCCCATTGCAAAATATGATTGGGCACAAGAAAAGCTGAATCAGGCCACAGGACCCTCAGCACTATGTTATTCCTAAGATATCAAATGCTCTTTTATAGGGGTTGGATGGCAAGGGAACTTTCAGTGCTGCAGGGTTTAAAATCCAACCATGTTTAGATAATTTTGCTATTTCATTATGGCCTTTTGTAGATACACTGAGTGTGACTAAATGGTTCTATCCTTCCATCACCATATAAGTTTGGACAAATCATCCATATTCTGCCTGTGATTTTTCTTTTTCTAGGCAAATCTGGTGTTGTCCAGCATTCCCATTCTTCATCAACAACCCTCATAATAGCTGTATCATATAGCTGTTGAACATGGTTTATCTCCCACTCTGACTACTGTTTTAGAAGGCTGCAGGTACTCAGAGCATGTACACACACTATATACACACTGTTCTGCCATTAAACACAATCTTATTCTTTCTTTCTCACATGGGGTTTTGCAATAAAAGAGCACTTTCACTTAACCTGTAGAAACATCATGAAGAGATTATTTATAATTTAATTTATAAGTGTTTATTAAGTTCTGCTTTTAGTACTCAGGGGAAGGGTACTGCACTCTAGTTGATGGTCTGCACTCCAGATTTGGTCTGTGGTGTACTTCCATCGGAGCAGAGAAGATGGAGATGAACTGTTCTTTTTTCTTAAAGGCCAAATTGAATGTTTTCAGTCCTCTACATTTTTTTTCTCAGATTTGGGAAAAAATGCACAGGTTTCACTCAAGTTATTAATAATATTTGTCCTGAGGATAAAATAAACTACAAACCCCTGAACCTTAAAAAGTCTGGCAAATGATTTTTCTCTCTTCCTCATTGCTCATGTGATGGGCTGAAACTGAAGTTGAAGGAAATGGAAATTGAAGGAAATGAAAGTCAGGATTATGCAGAAATTGAGTGCAGTGAGTGATTCAAAAGGAAAATGGATTAGGCTCAGATTTTGTTTTGACAGTATTTTATGCAAAATTTTGGTTTGATGGGGATTGAAAGAAGGTTGACTTTCTGTTCCTTGGGCTGTCTTAATATAGTATCAAAGAAAGCAATCACATTCAAAGTTACCTCCTGAACAAAGGCTGATATAAAATGCAGAAGTCATAATTTGTTCAAGTGAAAGCTAATTCAGAAACTATTTCTGGTCTTTTTACTTCTCTCTTGGGCAGTGGTTAGCAACATGTCAGAAATGGAGGAGAAGTCATTGTCCAACTACGCTGAAAAGAGACAACAACCAGTACAGTTCAAGGAAAACTACATTCAGTGCTGCGCAGGCTGGTGCATCTTTAACCTCCCTTATTGTTCCTGACATTATTTACAATCATATTAAAACACAATAGCATCAAGAATGCAGACATATCTGAAACCTGATTTCTGTAAACCACTTTACAAATCTGCTATTACTAGATTTTTTTTCCTCCAGCAGTAATTTTCTAGATATAATTTCAATGCATTTCTTTGTCCCAGTAAATAAAAGCCTTGTAAGGGTATGTTAATTTCTATTTGTTAATGCTTAGTGAACGATACAGATCTGGTTGTTTTAAAAATTAAGTATTTTTTATCTCTGAGAAAGAATAGCAGAAAATGAGAGTGTTTTGATGTACCAAACTACACGGACCCTGACCTAAAAGGAAGTTCAGTCTCATTCCTCCATGAGACTTTTTGACTGATTTCCAGCTGGCAAATATGAGGAGTGTTTTTTTAATGTGGACCTCTGTCAAGAGTAAATGG
Organism: Calcarius lapponicus; assembly: GCA_039654755.1. NCBI lineage: Eukaryota > Metazoa > Chordata > Aves > Passeriformes > Fringillidae > Calcarius > Calcarius lapponicus. Next base: position 262,640 of record JBBFKN010000028.1, on the reverse strand, counting down.
CTTGAGACTACTCCTTTACTTCAACTAAGCTGCTACTCAGAATCTCCTCAAATTCATGCATTAAATAACAAACACATGAATGATTTGGAACAGAGTAGATGCCCTAGCATGCACTGCAAAACCACATCAGAGATAAAAAATGAGGCATCAACAGCAACCAACTATCAGGTACGCATCAATTCCACAAAAAGAAAAAAGTTAAAGTATTCTACACTGAAATGTAGAATAATAGAATCATAAAATGGAAGGGACCTTAAAGATAATTTAGCTCCAATCCCTCTGCCATAGGACACCTTCCTCTAGAACAGTTTGCCCAAAGCTCCATCCAGCCTGGTCTTGAATGTGGTGTTAAACCACACTACCTTTTACACTGTGACTTCTTTTTGAATAATAGGAATAATGTTTTCGCTCTTTGGCTTTCCTTGCACTAAATGGCTTTGTGGTTACAGAGGAATCAAAAGCATATTTCCTAGACATATCTACTAGCATATCTACTAGTAGTTGAAGGAATGGATCAGATCTGAACAACACAGAGATTCTATTTTTTTTTTCCACTCAAGATCTCATAGAATTCCAGACCCTTATCAAGACTCTGCTTATATACTCCTAGCAATGGTAATCTGAAACTGGAATAATGCTTAAGCCAAAACATCAGTGTGAGAATTGTCATTAAAATTACTTGTCATCATTGGTATTATTTGCTAGGTGAAGACTACAGTGCCAATCCACTCCTCAGACAAAGAGTGCTGCTTATTCCAGAAAGACAGTAGGCTAATTGTGCTTTATGACTCTTTCTGTTGAGCATGCAATGTTTGATGTACTTACTGGTTACTTATTGTTTGTGTTACCTAGATTGGATGGTACACACAGTTCATGCAGCCACCACGCTCTAGGCAGCACTCTGCACAAGCAATGAATTGTCATAACCAAATCATGCTCAGCCTTCTCTTCAATGCCAGAGTGTGGTGCTCTCCCTGGTGGCACATTCTTTGACAAAGAACTCCCTGTGCCAATCACCAGCAACAGTGGGAGGGAAACTATGTAAGTAAGGGCTGTGGGACCAAGCCAAGAGCACTCACAGGCTGGTAATCTGGAGAGGCATGTGGGTACCTTGAAGCAGCTGGAAATGTGCCGCCTTTCACTGGTTAGCACGGCTACCTGCTCACTTCTTCAGTCTCTTTGAGTCTCACCTTCCCACAAACCACTTTTCTTTCCCTCTTGCTTGGTCATCCTGCTCTGTCCTTCCTTTCCCATTTCCAGCTGTGGGATGATATGTATATTTTTAATTTCTTTCCCAGCTCCCAGGTTTGTCTGTTACTGACTGCTCTGTCCAGCCTTTTCCTGGATTGTGTTATTTCAGATGTTCCTTGGAGGTCTCTGATTTGCCATTATGCTTTATCTAGTTAATACTCTCTTAGTTTTATCACTTCCTTGCTCAAACTAAAAAAAAACCAAACCATAGAAATGCAAAGAAATCAACAATTATAGCTTCTTATTATTTATTTCTGTTTGTGTTTCTGTAATCTTTATTTATCTCTTCTATTTTTTAGCACAAGGGAAGAACTACATTGAAGATACATAAAATATTTCAGCATTAAATGACTCACAAAAATTATTTATTGCTCTGTACAGTCTTCTGACATTCACAGAATCTTAAACAAAATTTCCCATTCTTTTCCATCTTATATTACATCTGCTTACTTCCCAAGCAAACAAATCATATTTCCAGTGGATGAAGGTCCTAAGTGAATAACATTTTGTCAAGAACAAGGGGCAGCTAAAAAAGTGAAAAATTACAGTACATGAGACTATAAGAAGAGATAATAATTCAGGGAAATAAGGAGAAGTAGAAAAAGATGCATAAACAAGGTGGCTGCACACTGTGTTAGAATAAGCTCCTCTAAATGTAAAAGTCTTTAAAAGTCTCATTTTCTAGAGGTAAGATTTTTGCTTGGTTTTCCCAACCCCCAAAAACCCCATCCCAAAATATTGGGTGTTTTAGAAAAGTTACTTTTTGAATAGACTAAAAATAAAAGAACATTTTCACTGAAATTCAGTGAATTTTTCACTGAATTATTTTCCCCTTATACTTGGTGAAGGCTGTTATAGGAAAGAGAAAAATAAAAGAGAAATTTTTTATTCAGCCCAGGAAGAATTAATGGTTTAAACTAAAGAGGAAGATTATTTCCTACAAATCTTTATCTTATGAAATGCTCAACTTTAATAAGGACAACTTTTCACAAAAATCAGAGCTTCCCTAAAGCTAACATGTTCTTACATATATTTGAAGCTGCAATTGTAGTAGGTGAAGGGAAAAAAGAAATCAGTAAAATATGGCATCTTTGCTTTCCAGACTGGTGTCATATTGCTGAGACCTCTGACTTTCAGAGCTGCCTCTTCTCACCTTAGCTGTGAGCCTGAGTCAGTTTTTAACTCAAGCAAAACCTTCACAGATGCCAAGAAAGGCAATGAATTTTGAACTTGATGATTTTTCAAGATTTTCTAGTTTGTGTGTTTATAGTAAACCTTTCCCTCTCTGTAACATGCTGGTAATTTCTACAGGAAGTAAGGAAAAAAAAACCCCATAAACCCCCTAATGCATTTAAGAGTACAGAGAACCAAGTCTACTGATGAGGTGTCATCTCACACTGTACAATTTTCTTTTAGCAAACTTAGATGATTAAGAAGGATTTGGCAAAAAATGAAATTAGATTGTCAAACTGATTTCATAAACAGGAAATAAAAGTACAAATATGTTAAGTGGGGTTATTTTTGCCTGCTTTCAACAATCCATAGAAAAGCAATGTGTTATTGGTGATTTGATTTACTGACCTACTTTGCAAGACTTTATAGGAAGCTGTCTATAGATGCTGATCCTATTCTTTCAGATGAAATGTTGCTTTTTTGCTGTGTGCATAAATATCAAAGTATTGTAATCATGTACACACGCAAAGGCTGAATCAACTCCCCTCTATGGCATAACTTAGCAATGCAAGATCTGGGCTTTGGCTATTGGTAGAAATTCCTGCAGTGAAGACATTATAAGCAAAAGGCAGCAAAAGCTCTGGCAGTGTCTAATATAATAGCTGTTCTTATTCTTCTCCTTCTAAAGCTTACATGGACCCCTATCCTGGGATGGAAACTGCTGCTCCTTACCTTACACCTGCCTAAAATCCGATAATTCTAACCTTCATGCCGAACTATCCTTTAGCTTTAGAGATATGATTTTCCATCAGATTACTACTGAGGGAGAAGGACTTGTTATTTTACTGAAGAAAAGTGGACTACAGAGAATTTGAGTAGCTTCTTCATGGGCCCACAGGGAGTTTATTTTATGGCAAGCGTTTGAAGCTAGTCTAGTGCTTTAAATATTAGGTCACTGCTGGACTTCTGCTTGCCACGTATCCACAGCTGTGTGGGTTGAAGAAATCACTGTATTTTCCCCCTGCAGCAATGTACAATAGTAATATTCAGACTTACATATGAGGCAGGAAGCAAAATAAAAATCTACCAAAGCCATAGCATAACAGGCAAAATACATAATTAAAAAAAGGGAACATCTCCTTAATTTGTGTCTATTATAGTAATGTAAGGTACTGCTCAGAGCAAGAATTAACACTGGATATGACAGGAATGAAAGATAGCATTGTAAATGCAATTTGCAAGTAGATTGTGTATCCTTCATCATGCCAGTACTCTTCCACCTTTCCAATGGTCCTTTCTAGGAAGTATCTACATAAACCAGTGCATTCACTCAGCACTCTGTTCAGGGAAAATTTCATAGGCTGTCCTTGCTTTCTGTCAAACACCTCAACGGCTCCAATATAAGTACCTCGTAATCTATTTTTAATTTCAAAAGAACAAGAAATAAATAAAGCCTTCTTTCACCCACTCAGCTCTTCAGAGTCAAGTCCTTATCCTTCTTGGCAAAGCCAGAAGTCTTCCCTTTGACTGATGCAAAAGTCTAGAATTCAGAAGCTTGAACTTGGTTGTCTGGGCTGTGTCCTGATCCCTGTCTGTAGTTTCTTTAAGAAGGACCCTGTGCTCCTCTAGACCTATGTAAGGTTGATGGACTCTGATATGTCACCTGGGTTTTCACATAAACTCTTCTGCAAACACAGTCTTTGTTCCATTTGGAAGGCTCCATGGGATATTTGTCTAATCCATCATCACAAAATGTGCACCAGTGCACTACAAAAAATTTGAAAAAAAAAAAACAACAAAAAAATTAAATCAAATTCAAGTGTTGCAACAAGGGATCAGACATAGAGCATGAAGTTTTTGCTAAACTGGAAAGATAAGCTGTCTGTTTTCATTACTTGACAGTTGACTCTGCTATATTTTTCTTGGTTTTTTTTTTTTGTTCTGTAAATAGAAGCATGCTACTAACATGTAACTCATTCTGGTTTATGACCTAGCAGGGAAAGTCAGCTCTAACACTTTATAGCTCCAAAGCAGAATATTTTTTGCGTGTGGTTCTGTTGTGTTGGCTATCGGCAAGGTAAGAACCATAAATCCATATCTAGTAAAGCTTAAAACATTTCAGTTTTAACAATTAAACATTATTTCCCTCTTCAAGAAACCAAAATATGTCAGAAATTCCTCTGCACCTGATCTGCAAGGCATTCAAGTTCAACATCAATAAACATAAAGGAATGTCTTAAATTAAGGCATTCTGATTTATACAGTTTTGTGTATATGCATGCATATGTGTTTGCATATATATATATATATATATATATATTCAAAAATGAAATACAGTCTCATTTTGCTTTACTGGCATCTATAAAGGAAGATAATTGCCAGGGAAAAAGGATAAGGTAACAGTGTGAAACAAAATGTAAAGTCTATAAAGTCTATAACTACTGGTAAGGTCATTTTAGATTAGAAGAGACAGTCTACGTTCCCAAATTCTCCTGAGTCCCAATGTTAAACAAATAATTTCCATGAATCAACCAGGCAATTAACACTTCCACAATGTCATCTTTCCAACATGGTTATGTGTGTGAAGTCTGAATGAATTTACAGCGCAGTCATGAAGATGAGACCACATTGGCTGCTGGTGTGATAGGAGCAAAGACAGCTACCAGTTCATGTCCTAGGCTACTGAAGCAAGCTCACAGAGCAGGTGAGATATTAGGCATATCTTGCAGTGTCTTCTAGGACATCACTTTTTGTTTTGCTTGCCCCAGAGGGCAAAGAGCTTGACATAACATGTAAATGATAAGTTACATATTATTTAAGCATATACCTAGGTGAGTGCGTGAGATAAAAAATCCACTTGGCAATTGATTTTATGTTTCAAAATATATTTAGCTTTTATAAGGAGAAGTAAGGTTTCTTGGAAGACAAGAAAATGTGTTATTTTTGTAATAAATTCTGCATTCTTTACCCAGAAAGAATTCAGAGCCTTGCAGAACAGGTCATAGGTCAGCAATGGCTCTTCATGGACAAGGAGTCTGAAATACTATGCTTATGAGGAGGGTGGCTGCCACTTTCATCTATTTACCTCTTTGCTAGCCTGGAAAATAACATTTTTCTTTTTCAGGCTTTCTTGGCTTTTACAAATGCTCTAGTAAGCACTGAATGACAACTTCAAGCTGTTTACCAAGAATAGCCAAATGGTTGGCATAATGGTAGCTGTCACAACAGTGGGAAATACTGTATTCCCTTATTAAGTTATAATTTCTGCTAATAAACTCATGTCCTCTTAACAGAAAACAGCAGTACAAGAAGAGAAATCAGCAGAAAAATATTGAAAATAATACATGTTATTACCTAAAAAAGGCTAACACCAAACTGTGAAAACTATGCAGTTAATTTGGTGATTGAATGGGAGCAAAGTTATAAAATATAAGAACAAACAAACAAAAAAACCCAAATCAATTAAATCAACATCAGCATTTTGGGGAAACATTTCTGATGACCTGAAGAAATATTGTCTCTATGGAGTGAGTTGCTACAGACTAGGAAGGAGAAAATGCTGTGTTGGTACTATGGAAATACTCCCATGTTACTTGTGTACCTACTAGTCTGGAAAAAGAAAGAAATTAATATTACCTGGAGGATGTTCTACAAAGAAAGAATGCTCCTTTTCTACAAAGAAACAATGTGTGTGTGAGCTATTACCAAAGCTTTATAACAGAAATAATAGGTATTGATAGAAAGTTGGGCATTGATCACAGGCATGAATTTAATGAAGAAACACATGGAAACATTCCAGTTTTGTGGAGAACTAAGCATGAAAACTTGTTAAGACTACCCAGTTTTGCTGCTGAGGCCAGCTAACAAGCCATGTACAGCAGCCATGGCAATGTTGTCTCTATAAGAGACAGAGAACTTTAGGCTTAGATCTTGATCAGTCTGGAGAGCCAGCATATGAAATTGAGGAGGGAGAGAATAGAGTGCAGAGCGCTACAGCCTCAGATATTCAAGTAACAGCAGGAGATTTTGTAAGCCTGCTAATATTAGAAGAGAAATTATATAAATTATAAGGAAGCTGAAATCCTGTAGTGATGGTGCATATTTTTTCACTACAAAGCTGAGATATGCTTTAAAACATTACCACGTTTCAGATTCTAATAAAAGGTTTCTGTGGTTTCAAATCTCTTGGTTCCACTTCCCCATTTCTAATTCATTTTGAACATATTCCGGATTTCCTGAAAAGTAGGATGTGCCTACCACACTAAAGCTTGCAAAGAGATAGGAAGAAGAGAGGAAGGTATGCTTGTATTAAGCAGCACTAACAACATTTAAGGCATTGAGGAGAAAACTAGCACTCATTTTCTGGGAAGAGGTGAAGAGGAAGGTCTCAGCATTATTCAGTGCAGGGAGAAACAAGTCTGGTAAAATTCCTTGGTAAAGGGAATCATTACAGATTTGGGAACTCTTGGCTCCCCAGGCCTGATCCACATCCCTGCCTCATGCTGGGGCAATGATGTTGTTGTTAGCCATCGGTGTCTGACAGGGAACTGCAGGGAACTCCTTACCCAGTCCCTGATCTGGACAGCTGGAGGAGCATTATTCAAGAGACAGGAGTGTGTCCCAGCTGGTCATCTAGACACAGTTTGAAATGCCAGGCAACAGTTACAGCAGAATGAGCTCTCTGTCTGGCAATATCAGGAGTGCTCTGCTGATATACCAAAAATATTTCAATCATCCTTCTTGGAAGAGAGATTTTCAGCATTACAAAATTACATAAAAGTACAGTTTGACTGACAAATGTCAGCATTCAGCTCAGTAGATGCAAACTTTGTAAACTGACTATGCCACCAGAAAAAATGTCCTTGTATCCCAAGCCACTGTTTTTTGCAGATGGAGATCAAGAGAGACTGCATATATATGTGTATGCCTCACCTACACATTTACAGACATTTCAATATTATATTGAAAACTTATGTGTAAGAGCAACAAAGAGGGGAAATCCATATGAGAAACAGCAACAGATGTATGGCAGGATTTATCTCACCTATCTTTAGACATCCAGAGTGTAGGCATCTCCATCTGAGCCAGCCAGCCTGTGCTCCTTTTATAGGCAGTGGAGAGAAATAGGCACTTTCAGGGTCTGATTTGTCTGCTTTATTTTAGATCACATCTACATTACAGTGAGATGAGATGAGATACATCCTGGAAATGCCATTTTCTTTCTATAGATTATGAAAGGACTTTGAGGTATCTAATTTAAACATAAATTTGAATGCTGGCTAAACTAAGAACTAAAAAACTCTTCCCCCCCCCCCCCCAGGGATTTTTTAAATGCTAGTGTTTCCTGTTCATTTATCACACGGTGCTATAAATAAATGTTGTCTATAAGCAAGTGATGAGGCCTATAAGGCCAGAACTGTCTTAAACCACATTGCTACAGAACTCTTCTGCTCCTGAAACTGAGCAATGATGTTAATCCCATACAGGGATTTTAAACCTTTAGAAACTGAAGATTGACTAGACAAGCCAATCAAAAAAGCAGAGGTTTATTTAGCTCAATACGCACAGATCTGGTCATCTGCACCCCAGTTAGCTGTGATACGGAGTGGTTATCCAAGTGACCAGCAGATCCCAAGGGACCAATATCTGGCATGGTTATTGGGTTTGCACGGCCAGGCTTTGGCAGCAGGGGTGCTACAGCAGTGGTTTCTGTGAGGAGCTGCCAGATGCTTCCTTCATGTCTGGCAGAGCCAATCTCCAAAGATGGACACGCCACTGGCCATGGCTGGGCCAACTAGAAGTGGTGGCAACACCTCTGTGGTAACATATTTCAGAAGAGTTAAACGAAATGTTATTGCACAGTTGTAATTGCAGCCAGTGAAGAGTGGAGTGAGAACATGTGAGATGAACAGCCATGCACACACGAAGATCAGTGCAGAAGGAGGGGGTGGAGGTGCTCCAGGCACCAGAGCTGAGATTCCTCTGCAGGCTGTGGTGAGGACCATGGTGAAGCAGCTGTGCCCCTGCAGCCAATGGAGGACCATGGGCATACAGAGATCCACCTGCAGCCCATGGAGGAACCCCTGGGAGACCCATGGAGAGAGGACTCCATGCTAGAGCAGCCTGTTCTTGGAGGACTGCACCTGTGGGAGAGTGACCCACACCGTGACAGTCTGGGGGGCACTGCTGCCCCTGGGATGAACTCATGTAGCAACAGTTTGCAGGGTGCTGCTGCTCTTGAGATGGAGCCACATTGGAGGAGTTCATGGAGAGCTCTCTCCCGTGGGAGGGACCCCATAGTGCAGAATTCTTCTCCCTGAGCAGCAGGAGAAACAGTGATGAACTGACTTCAACCCCCATTCCCATCTCCCTGTGTTGCTGGGGTAGGCAGTAGACCTGGGAAGGAGGGAGGGGTGAAGGTGTTTTTAAGATCTCATTTTACTTTTCCTTATCCTGCTCTGATTATGTCTGTAGTACTTTCAATTAATATCTCTATCTCAAGCCATGAACCCTTTATGATACTTTCTCTCCCCTGTCCAGCTGCAGAGGGGAGTGAGAGAGAAGCTTTAGTGGGTGTCTGGCATCCAGCCAGTGTCAGCTCACTACACCTGGTTTGGAAAGGGTATATAGCTGGCTAATATATACATTGGCTCTTAATGACCAAATCTCTAATAGTGATAGCTATGGGTGTAAAATATCTGAAAAAAAAAAAAAAAGGAAAAAAAAATCTTATCCCTAATAACTCTGATTTTTAAGACAGAACAGTGTGACTCTTCCCACATTCATGTATTATAAGAAATGACTATGAGAAATTTCCTGTAAATTTCAATGTGTCCTTAGAAAAATTAGGAGGATTAAAGTGTCCATTTAATCACCTTCAGCTTTCTTTTTTGTGTGTTTTTCTTTGTCCTCTCTCAGGAAGAATTTTGATACACTTTCTTCTTCAGACAGGCAAGGTACACCTGCCCACAGAATGCCCTTCCTGCCCTGCTCATGCAGCCCCATCCATCAGCTGATCTGAGCAGAGCAGTACAAAGTTGGTATGCTGCAGCATGAGCCTCCTGGTTCTTCACTTACAATCTGTATTGGGAGGCAGATACAGGAGCTCATTTCCTTTAGCTTCTTACTTTAGCTGATTTACTAATCTGATTTCTAAATTAAATATATGACAAGGTGCATTCTGTAGCAATCCAATTGCAGAACTAGAGAAACACCAGAAAATTCTCATTATTCAATACTTTGTTTCACATTCTCACACATTAAAATCTACTTTTCCATTAATACTTTTTCTGCCTTTCATTATCAGTAATTCAATGCCCGAGACAGTTATTTATAGAATTATGGAATGTTTTGGGTTCGAAGGAGCCTTTAAGGATCATCTGGTTTCAATTCCCATGAGAGAAAAACCAGGGTCTGAGCCTAAAGCAGAGAAAGAACAAATTTTGGACTGAGAATATGTGTTATCTGTTGATGGCAAGCAATTTTAAGAGGGCTATTTTTTGTTTTCTCTCAGTTTTGTCTCCTCTTTCTTGTAGTAGGAGTTGATGCCCCAGCAGCTGGGCACATTTTTTAACATGACTTCCCTGTAAAACAGGCTTCTGAAATGATTAATCTTAAAAGCATAATTTACCCTGCTCTCCCTCCAACCTTACCCTGGATTTGATGTAATAACACTATGTAAGTCCAGCCTGATTTTCCAGGCCCATGATTAGCAAGGCCAAAGTCCTCCTAGTAAACCCAGCCAGCCACCATTTTACCTATAAACTGAACACAGAACTGAATGCAGAGAAATAAATGATGGACAGTAACTGCAGGTTCCTACAATGTTGTTTTACAAAATCATTTTGCTGTCTACCAATTCTGAAATAGTTTTTGTTTTAACAGCATAATTTAAAACTTGCTTGAGATGCATCAAATAAATAATAGTCTGGCAGCCAAAATATGCCAAAGGTATTAAAATTTACATTAAACAGAGATTTGCAGGAAGCTCTGGACTATAAAATCTTTCTGATTAAAGTGAGATTCTGGCTGAAAAGTGTGTACAAGAAAATGAAATACAGCACCCGTTTGATATTGACTCTGGAGATTTAGAATTTTCACTGTAGCCTTATTCTTGTTTCTCCTGCAAAGCTTTCTTGGGTATAGAGAAGTAATTTGGTTTTCTTTGCATTCCTTTAACGTATTATTAATTCAGTGTAAGATGTAAGGATTGTTCTGTCATCTGAATTTTTGTTGATGTTTGTGTGGACTATTTAGAGGTACTATATACTTATTAGCACCTTGGTTAGGTGCTAATAATCAAGGATCAGGATTAATTGTTCCAGTCTCTGCCTGGGAGACCTCAGATTTAAACAGGCAATATAGACATGGTGAAATCAGAAACATAAGAAAATGAAATAATTTTTCTAATGTCTGGCAAGTGGGAGCAAAAGGGCCAGAGCAGGAATAACAATCAGGACATCTGACTCCAGCTCCAAGACTCATTCAGTGAAAAATATTATCTTCTGAGGATATTTAACAAGAAATAGTCCCTGACCAAAACAGTTACAGTCTAAGCACATTGTGAAAAAAAACAACTTGTAGGCTGGATGGAAAAAATAAGGCTGCAGTGTTATGCATTGATCAGAAATTTGCTCAGGGTGGTCTTTCCTGCTGTATCCTATAAGCCCTTGTTCTATTCCTTTCCCCTTCCCCTTCCCACATCCTGTGCACCTGTCTCCTCCCTCCCCTCCCAGAAGCACAGAGCTCTGTTTTCCATGGACACCTTGCAGGCAGGAGGGTGAAGGAACTGCCTCACTGAGGGGCAGAGATGGTGCAAGAGATGTGGGTAAAATACACCTGCAGCTGAAGAGCCTAGAAAGACTGGCAGCTGGAAGCTGTTAGAGCAGCTCTGTCTTCCCTGTCAAACAGCACCCAAATGATGACATTAATTAATTTTTACTTCTCCAGTATTACTATTATTAATGAAGGTTGCTATTGCCACTGCTCAGGAGAGCAATGAGAACGCCCAGAAGTCCTTCCCAACATCTATCATCAGTCTTGCAGAAATCCCCTTCTTGCCAAGAATTGTCACTGCTAGTGCTGTTGTGAGTAAGAAAAATACCAGACTTTACTTTCCAGTCCCAGGTGAACTCTGTAGAGATGCAAGATCATTTAATCAACCTGTGAATGGAGCCTGTTTGATTCAAAGTCATTCATATAAGCTGTCATTAAACCCTAAAGTATGATTGGCATAATTTTTCAAAGTTTAGTATTTCTATGGATATCTGCATCTATTATGAAGGATTCTGTTCAGAGGGAAACTCATGCTCAAAACAATGGATATTTACTCTTTTGGATAATTATCAGTGCTGCTGTCGTGCTCAGAATTAACTTGCTGCTTAAGAAAGTAAGAGTAAAAACTGTCCTGCTTAGAAGGCAACTGAGAAACTTTATTGAAGGGACAAACGTGACAGCTAAGGAAATAGGCTTTTATGCACAGGGAAACAAGTGTTAAAGTCAAAATCACACAAGGCTTATTAAAAACATGTTGAGTGTTGGCAGTGAGTAAGTGCAGATGGCTTTCTGAAAGCAGCTTCCTGATGGTTAAAAAAATAGGAAATAAAAACAAAACAAAACAAAACAAATTAACAAATTGCCCTCGTTGAGGTAGAGATGGGGGTAGATGGACAAAAGAAATTGCTGATTGTCAGGGCAAATTCACTAGTTGGCAATGATGTTGCTTAAAAATTAAGTAGGCGAATGCACATGTACAAGTTCTCAGCTGTCAGCTGCCAAGAATGAAAGTCTCACATCTGGCTAATAAATTGGATTTGCTTTTGATTGCTCAGTTTCCAGTGGTGTTAGCTAAAGATGCAAAAATCTAGAAGAAAGAAAAAGAAGGTCTTAACCCTAAGGACTCTTTTCTTAAACCCAGAAACACATGAATCTTCCTGTGTTTATCCCCTGGTGTTTCCCAGTACATTTCATTGTGGCCATAGGAGGATTAGAGTACCTCTTTAGAAGCCTTCAGTTTTCTTGTGTTTTGGTTCTTGTCCCTATCCTCCAGGGAGACTTTTGATACTCTCTATTGCCCCAGCCAGTGAGGAACACACTGTTCATGTCCCTGCTGAAGGTCCTTGCTGCCCTGGCACCTTCCATCAGCTGATCTGTGACACCTGGAACAGGAGAAACCTGACATGCTCTGGTTACCACGTGGCTTCCAGATAAAGGGAAGATAAGGAACACAGGGTTGAGAAGGTGAGTAAAGGTGCAAAGAGAAGGACAAAAGGGCTGAGATTCTGATAAAGTGTAGAAAAGTATGAGAGATCAAGATTGTAACACTGGGGAGAAGGTCCTGGATTAAAACTGAAGGATGTGGGGTAAAGAAATATAGATAGATGACATTGTCTATCAGAGGTTTTGATAATACCTATTCCAATTTATGATTCCCAGTGATATAACATTTAAAAGCTTATGACAGGTCATGTGATTCTTCTTTCAGTTACATGAAATACCCCCCCACACCCTAGTCCTGGCATATTCTTTATTCTTTTGTGCCCAAACAGTTCACTCTGACAGCCTATTTATCACTGCTCAGACTCTGAAGTCAGGGTATTGCAAGTCCCAGAGTTGTCAATAAACTCACTCATGTATCTATGAACTACTTTTTGTTTCTTCTCACAGGCTCAGGCATTCACTATTGACTTAATACCATTTTGACAGTACTTTTTAGTGAGGTTAGAAGTTGAACAGTTTTACTGCTGTTGGGCTGCAGCCAATGATGCTTCCATCTCAGCTGGGAGGAAAAAAAAACCCAGAAAGTATAATAAATGTGTTTTTACTTCATTTTTCTATGTCAATCACAGCTGCTACATTCACAGAATAGCACAAGGCCTCCCAGCCTTCTGGGCCACATGTGACTCACAAAGAGCTCCAGTATGACTCCCAGGCTGGGGATGCATTTCACAACCAAAGGCTATACTCATGTAATCTCTGTCTCAGGCAGGGAGAGAACTGAAGGAACCACTGAAAGTGAGAGAGAAGGTTGTCCTGGGATTCACTTCAGTGTCCAACCCAGGTGAACCTTGGAGTAGAAAAGTGGGAACTGTGACTATTCCGTGTATGTGATGCATTTTATGTGGCTGTTGGTATGTTACTTTGATAAAGTTCAGTATGAAACCTTAGTAAAGTTTTACTGTGTAGCTCACAAATTCAGGGATCTTTGTAGTTGCAGCTTGGATGGGTGCAGCAGTTGTGATGCAAATGTGCTTTATGGGGAGTCCAGGACAGCAGTGCAGAGTTTATCTTAGTTTGGACCTGGATTCATCCTTCTTGGCTCAGAGCTTTGTAAGTGATAAAGATTTCTCTGTAGAGAAAGGTAGGGCCATTTAGGGGGATGTGGAGTCCATTTATGTGCTGAATTTTCATCTGAACTATTACTTAATAAGGTGACTGTAGATACAAGCCCTAGGCCTGAGCAGATATAAAGCATGGCATCATTAAGGGGACAGTTTTACCTTTAATTATTAGACATCTTTAGTTATGAAGAATGCTGTGATAAAACCCAGTGAAAGTAAAGACTTTAGCATGCCAAGGAAACATTGAGCATACCATGATCTCTCACAATACAACACAAATAACAGAAGCACTTTTTTGTAACATGTTGACTATCAAAGGTGTAATTAGTAAACATTACCAGCTTCAGGGTGATCTTTCATTGTCCCACTTCTGAGCTACAAACTGTGGATGTGACAATCAGCCACTTCTGTGATGGTGTTCACAGGGGTTTTCAGGTGAGGGAAGAGACAAGAATGTTGACTCCATGTTCAGAAGGCTTGATTTATTATTTTATGATATACATTACATTAAAACTATACTAAAAAGAATAGAAGGAAAGGGTTTCATCTCAAAAGGCTAGCTAAACTAAGAATAGAAATGAAAGAATGATAAAAGGCAGCTGTCTCGGACTCTGTCCGAGACAGCTCAGCCTTGACTGGCCCTTAATTATAAACATCGAAGATGGGCCAATCAAAAATCCACCTGATGCATTCCACAGCAGCAGATAACCATTGTTTACATCTTGTTCCTGGAGCCTCTCAGCTTCTCAGGAAGAAAAAATCCCAAGAAAAGGATTTTCATAAAAAGATGTCTGCGACACACTTCAGTAAAGCTGGACAAGACATCGAGGCTGTAAGGATCAGTGTGCATGTAGAAAGAGGAAAGAAATAAGGTCCTCACAGTCTATTAGGTCTTCATTCTTTTCTCCACATTACAGTACTCTTACACCCAGTTGGTTCAGTCACATGAAATTAATTTCTGTACTCAATCTGGAAGGTCAGTGATTTGATGTTCTTGAAAAACAAGGGATATGCTGTTAGCAGCTGCAGGTAGATGGGAAAAGGCTGGCCTGAGAATCTCCAAAGAGTCCTGATGAACAGAGGATATCCCTCTGCTAGACGATGGAAGCTAAAGAAACTGATGGACAAAACTGTGTCAGAATGCCCAACTGTGTCAGGACACCCCTTGTGCAGAAATCTGCACTGAGTAAAGGAAAGTTGTGAATGAACCTCAGCGTGCTCACTGGCATAGTCAAGGTAGGGACAACGCTGGGCACCGCCCAGAGAATGCCAGGAAGAGTGAAAGCAAGAGGAATGGCAAACAAATGAGACCGCACAACAGCAGCCTAAAGCAGAGAGGTAAGTGAAGACTTCCCTGCCTGCTAACATATCTATCAGTCACTTCAGCTGGCATATGAACTCCCCTGGTGTCAATGTTTTTTAAGGTCTGGCCCCCATTTGGAGATTTCTGAGGCTGCTTTTTAGGGAGGAGTGGGACTGTGACAGCTGCCCACCTGCATTCAGGCACTGGTGAGAGGCTGGGTCACAGGACTGGAAGGATGCTTTGGAAGTGTCCAGCTACAGGCCAACAAGTAGGCCAGGTAAGTATTAAGGAGAGTGTGGCTCTGTGGCTTTATACAGCACAGCAAAGGTGAATAATGCACTATAGCTGTATCCACACAACCATATATCCTTGTTTTCCATATTAGGCCCTCTAGTCTCATTGAGTCTTGATTTATTACCCATTGTTCCCACACTAGTGTTTATTACATTTTCCTTTTCCTCGTGATAAAGCTCTGTGGTTTAACACCTTGGATCAAGTGAGTCAGAGATGTCAGATATGGTTCAAGAGTCCTTAGACCACAATGCTGTTTTCTAGATTTGTGAGTGAGAATTGAAGCTAGTTTTGCCTAAGCTTTGAGAAGTCCTTACTCTCAATAAGTAATCCTCTTCCCTGCTTAGCTGTTTCTTGCAGAATTACATAAACATGCCTTGAGAACCTGCCAGGTGTAATGTCTCTTTTCTTGTGCTTCTTAAGATAACAGAATTAAGCAGAAATATCATAAACTTCTTGCTTAATATTCTATTACACCTCATAAAACCAATACAATCTTGGGCATAACAGGAACAGCAACTTTCAAATTTTATTAAGTTGTTTGGCAGCTAAGGAGCCAACAACTCTCCCTAGATTTTAGATGTTGGAAGAGAATCTAGATGAATATTCTTTTTGATTTGCCAGAAGGGGCAGGATGGGTGCTATGTAGCAATGAAAATGCTACTAGCTTAATCATTAGCTGCTACAATTCACATCTGGTTTAGGTACATAACCCAAAGTCAATGGCAGTTTAAGTTAATTCACTGGCTGCAAACTGCAGCAGTTAAAACTTCTGACTCATGATCCCTGGTGGATTATGCTGTGACAGCTACTGCTCCAGCTGTGGGAGGAGGTCACCTCTCTAGCCTACTGAAGCTAAATGTGACAAAGAAAATGAATCAAAGCTTCTAAGGCATTTTCCTCTGATTATTTGGGGAGAACTTTTCCATAAGGCTTTCTATTATACAGTAAACCCTGTACATACCTTGCAGCAGTTTGCTAGGCTCCATTCAGTATCAGAGCCACTCATTATTCAGTGTTTCTTTTGCATCCTGCTGATCCAATTTGAGTGTAACAAAAGTTTCATCCAACTCCACATAGGTGTATATGGCTTGTGTTCCTAGGGAATGAAAGTGTGGCTTTCATGCATGCCTGTCTGCCTTGTTGAGTTCCATTATTGCTCAAAACATCTGACTTACTTCTGAACATGCTGAAATTGGCAGAGCTAGTTGAAGTGTACTTGCTGTGGTTTTTGTTCTTGGTATGCAAAATACAAAATATTGTATTTTCCACCACTGATATCTGTACTAATTAACATGCATTCAAATAGCTAAAGACAACAAGCTTTAAGGTGAGTGTATCTCTTGATATCAAGCATTCATCTGTGCTGACTGAATAACAAGAAAACAATGTTTTCCTCCCAAACACAGCTTCCCTTTCTCTTCCTTCTTTCTTCCTTCTTTCTCTTTCTTCTGCAGCATTCTAATTCAGTCCTACCAGTTTTAATGACTATCTTTCTTTTACCACATACAATTTCCATTTCTAGACAAATCTTATAAATGTCACTAGTATCTGTGATCTGAAAGTCCACTTTTTAGTACATATTGGGTCTCTCCATTACATCCACATTTCTCAACGACTGATAGTGTTTATGCTCTGGCCCAGCTGGAAAAAAGAAAAAAAGAGCATTAAAAATCCCCCTGGCATTTGTTAATTTTTATTGCATAATTTGCTCTGAGACTTTTTTGCTGAAACTGAAATACATATGGCTGTTTAGGTCTTCCTGTGTTTTTGTAATGCACAAGCACCTGCCAGGTTGCTCTTATTCATTGCTTCAGGGCAAAGTGCCTGGGAGGGCAGCACAGTTCATCTGACCTAATCCTTGGAGCAATTCATCCAGGTTCTCTTAAAGTCAGTTTTAAGAAAAACACTTCCAATGTATGATTCATTTCATCCTAATATAGATATCCAAAATAGGTCAAGTGTATGCATTCTAGAAATGCCTGAAGTTAGAAAAGCTGAAACTCTTCCCAAGTGTCCCAAGAACTGCAGTCAACTGCAATTCTGCCAGAGAGATTTCTATTTATTTCCCTGGTGTTGCTGATCATGACACTTGGTGTCATTGCTATCTGTTGCAAATTCCTCAAAGCTGTCTCCACATTAATACACTGGAATCCTATGCATCCATTTGGATTTCCTTGAATTTTAACAGTCCCTATTGCTGGTTAAACTGATAGTCTTCCTTTGTAAATTGATTCCTAGTCATGCTCCCAAGCATCTATAACTACTCAATGCTATGCAATATTAAGCAATTTACCCATTTACTTCTGTAATTCTTGGCTTCGGCAACAATAGTACAGAGCAGGCAGGTCATGTTTAATTTAGCTGAAAGCACATGAGAACAATCCTTAAGTATCTATAAATATGCAGTGTAACTAAGTGCAGTTTAGCCAAGTTTGGCAGTAATGCCTCCTTTTCCTACTCACTTTACTATTTCTATATATTTTTCCTCACAACAGAATGACAGGTATGAGACAACAGTGTGGTTGATGAATTGTTTTTAACTATTTCCAAGCAAATTATGTTCAGGAGATATCCTAGTCTTCATACGGAACTTGCTACAAGAGTGCTGCAGTATATTGCCAGGATTTATTTTCTGTTTTCTTTACGTATTTAATGTATGAATTACTTTTTCCCCATATAGTTTAAATGTGATAATAATTAATACATTTCTGTGGGACTTTCTGTATCTGTAATATTAAGCATTCTTCTCCCTGGGACTCTGTCTCCCTGTTTTAAATCAGTGTGGCCATAGCCTGTGATGGTCCAAACAGGGAACTCCTATTGGAGCTGCATCAGAAAACTGCCAATTCCCCCTTCCCTGAACTATTCTGGTGAATGTACAGCCACATTCTGATAATCTGTGGAAGATATTTATACCTCTATGAAAAAGCACTGACTCACCTAACTTACACTGCAATGTCTCTTAGGCTGTAACCCAACTTACTACCAACCTAATGCTACACCCTTTCTCAGGGAGGAGCACAAGAAATGCTCCATGTTTTCCCAGAGCCCACTGAATGGCTCAAGAACCTTGGACTGAATCTAGAATTCTGCTTACCATTTGCAATATCCAAGTAGTGGTGCATATAATTTTAATTAGCCTTTTCTGTTTGCCGTTCCATTTTGAAATCTGTAATGCTGTGGAAGTCTTTGTAACCTGCTGGCATATTCACTGATAGCCCATTGCCTATTCATTATTTAGTTTTTGGTTTGCTCAGTGCTTCTGCCTTGTCTTTGCGTTTCTGATAGAGCATTCAGGCATTATTTTTTTCCTCCACTGATAGTGTGCTCTCTCATCAAACCTTTCCCAGAAGTATTTTTCCTATATTTAATCACGCAGCAGCTGCCATCCTCTCTCTCCCTTTTTGTGTATTTGTAATATAGACAGCAATACCAAAACAATGCTTACTATTCATGATGCAGTGGTGTGTGGCATTGAGCAAGAGCTGCTTCATGTTTTGTAGGTATATGGTCACAGCTTGATAACTCTGGGCAAACATTTAGATTCCTTGTGTAGCTCTGACAGGGGAAGATGGGGGTTCCCTACTTCTCCTTTGTAAAAGAAAACTCTTATTTACAATATATTCAAATTCTTTCCCTTATTAAGGTATATAATACATATATGTTTTCCCTCCTCTTTTCTTTTTAAAAAAACTGAAGCAGAAAATAAAGGCTAGATTTCTCCATTTAAATGAACATTTTGGTTTGCAGTGGTACAACAGTTCTGAAGTGAAACGTCTGATCACCATCACTTGCTGCACTGGTTTAGTTTGCAAAGCCATGCTGGTGTGTGTCAGCTAGAGCACTTTTAGAGAAAACTAACCAAGAAAGTCTACTTGAGATCTGTATCTAATGGACTCAGCACAGTAATGGCAACCCAAAGATCCAAACTGATTAACAGGTCTTAGGACAGCCTTAACTCATTGGAGTGTTTGGAGTATTTGGTTATGAATGTAGTCATCTCTACCCAAAACCTTGTAACATGTAGATGTGATTGTCACTGCACTAACTGCTTTGATCTACTAATCTTCTTCTATTGTGATAAATTATTCGGTAATGCAGATAAATCTTGGGCTGTTTAGAAAGATAATAAAATAAACATGATCAACATGGCCTCAAATTCATTTGTACTATGTTAGTATTGGTACTCAGTAGCAAACAACTTTAAAAAATCCATTAGAAACATTCTCCTCCAGCTGTGGTCTGAGAATATTGATTTTGAAACTAGAAAGTTTTAAATCAGATGGCTGCATGTGGACTTCCCACAAATATGTTCTAACTTTTAGGACTGATGTGATCAATTTCACTCGAAATGCTCTTGGTTATTACAGCTAGCAGCACATATCCTAGCAAAGCTAATCAATAAGCACTAGCATGCAGATTGATACCATCCTCTGTCAGGCAGTTAGGAATTTAATGTATTTGCAGAACAGGACTCTGGGAGTGAAAAATAAAAGAAAAAGTACTAGTTTATTGACTGTATTCCTGTGACCCATTTCCTATACTTTTTTACTCCATTTGTCACAATGCAGCTGGGATAACCATATATATGTCTGCACACCATTCCATAGCAAACTAACAGCTCTGACTTAATAAATTTGACTTAATAAAACATTAACACCAGAAGCTTGTAACCTAATCAGATATAATACCAATATTTAGAGAGATACTCAAGGATAATTTGTCAACAAGGGCTAGCCACAAGCCAGATTGGAATGAATGCTCTGCCTTCAGTGGTTGCAATGGCAAATGTGTTTCATTACAGAATTTTTGGAATGGAAAAAGAATTTGTTTTCTTTACTGTTCTCATGGTTCAAGGAGATAAAACCATTTTTACTGAAAATGAAAACAAATGGACCTTTGACAGGCTGTTTTTATTACCACTGGAAGTTCTCTGGAAAAATGAAAGAGTTTCACCTTAGCTTCTGTCTTCATCCACGTGAAATGAATTCTGGTTGTATGGGAAAAATACAAATTGAAAGTAGTCTTTTTTTCTGACAGTAGAAGCCTTTAATGCACTTTATGTCCTTGATGACTCTTATTTAACTCAAGCAAAGGAGATTGATTCTGACCCTTTACAGAAATACAGACAATACGATCCTCCATATGAAACCGAAACACAAGTAACATCTTTTCAAAGCAGTGGTACAAGAATTAAATGAAATTAGAGAAGAATGCGAATACTGACATCTTAAGTGGATCTCTGAGAAACTAACAGAATTCCTGAGGAATTTAGGAATGCCTGTCATCTACAGCAAACATATAAACTAGGCCAATCAAAAAAACTCTCTTGACAGCACGGAAAAAAATGACCTCTCAGGAGAAACTGATTTGTTTGTGTTGTCCAAGGAAGAATTCTGCTCATTCTAAATCACATCTAAATTCTGCACATTCTAAATCCTGCTATTATAATTGTGCAAGCGTAGCTTTGCACTCGAAGATATGATAACTGAATAAGGAGTTATGCTTATTAATGCTCTCTCTCCCAGACACAGTAGATTTGACATATTAAGGACTGTAACTAGGAATGGCATTTGGACTTCAACCTGTAATCCCTAATCTCTGTATTTTCAGTGTGACTGGCTAACACAGTACAGATTCATAACCCATGAACCACAGTTTGCCTACTGCAGATATTGTGTTTAATATGAAGATAAGATTTAGAATTCTTGCAGCTTTTGAAGATGATATAAGAAGTGCTTGGGATTCACAGAAGAAAGAGCAGACAGCAAAAGTTGAAGAAATGTACTATCTCCTGCCACTAAGATCAGCTGTCACAATACTAGGAATATGTTCCATGCACATCTCTGATAGCAGTCCGTGGTTGCAGGCAGCCATGTGAGGTTTTTCTGAGGCCATAAAGGACTACCTCTGAAATTAAGTCAATTCTTCATCTTCCATAACAGGGGAGATAAGGTGCCTAACATTGCTTGTTTGCACCAGAAAGCTTGTTAACTGGCTGCAACTGGAACAAGTAAAGCTGATTGTGCCCCAAAATGTAACAGCTCAAATAGACCAGGTCACAGCCAGGTGAGACATTCATTACTTGTGAGACACCTGGGACAGAGCCAACTGGCAAAAATTAGGCAAATGGTGCGATGTGTGTACTCCCCTGCCTCAAGTGGAGGTCTCCTTTTAGACCTGTCATGCTGTCAGTATGAGAGAATAGAACAGAATAGAATTATTTCAGTTGGAAGGGCCTACAATGATCATCTGGTTCATTGACACATCTTGGTTGCCTTAGGGAATCTCAGATGGCATGATGTGAGTCTGATTAAGCAACAGATTCCCAAGCCTAGTAGCCAAACAACACAAGGCACTCCTGAAGTTAAGTAATTAGTTTTACTATGTTAAGCCAGTAAGGTGCCTACAGTTCGAAACCCAAAATGGTGCTTTGGTTTGTTCAGTGTAAATTATGTCTGGGAGTAAAGATGTGGTATTTGGAACTTTCACATGCAACAGCTTAACTTTGAAGACAAAAGGATGGATTGAAGAACTTGATGTTCTGTTACATGCTTATAACTAATGTCTGAATAAAAGCTATCTTTTCTCAGACAGTTGGGCCTACTTGCAATTTTTATACTAACTAAATCAAAACGAAATTGTAGTGCTTCACAAAATAATGGGATGGAGAAGAAAAAACAATGAGTGAAGATCTTCAGGAAAATTGAAGAACAAAGAATGATCATGACTGGCCTTTGTTCAGAAGAACTTCATTAGTTGGTAATAGAAAACTGTGAACTCATTTTTAAGGCTTTACTTGGGCTGCTTTCCTATCTTGAACCATTACAGTTATGTACAAAGATGGTGATTCCTCAGATCGAAGGAAAGTATTGACAGACAGCACAAACATGGAGGGTCCTGTGAATAAGGAGAAAATATGTGATGAATACTGGAATTATGAAACCAGACTTTAAAGTGATATCACCATTACCCCATTAAACCTTAGACTATGTGAGCTCTTAGAACAGACTCTTACTTTTCATGTTGACATATTTGTCTGCAAAACTATTCCTGGCATTATAGAATTATAGAAACATTTTGTGGGAGCTCGCACTCTCAAGGTCTTGAACAATCTGAATAACCGAGAGAACCCTTGGGGGGCTCGTCGGTCATGGAACGTTGCCAGAGGCAGCTGGTGGCTTGATTTTGATCCATCTAAGGATGCACCACCTGGGTATGAAGGATTAAGAGTCACAAGGGTTTGAATAGTGTAGAAATATTGTGTGTTCACGAGGTGATGTATAGATTTAGAATTTGGTACAGGGGGGTTATGGAGGCAAGATGGAGGAAACCGGGTGTGTCTCGTAGTTCTTCCTCCTTCTTCTTGTCATCCATCTTCAGTAGTGGTGCTGGCACTTTAAGATTAGTTTGTAATGATGATGCGCTTGTTAATAAAGGTGATAAGTATTGAGAAGAATAAGTAAATATTGTATACGTAGTTTGTACTATAAAGGGACGTGACCGCCCTGTGGGCGGCCAGAGTGCCCTTGGCTGCCTTGCTGGTCGGACCCCGGTTGGGCAGAGAGAAAACTCTGTTGATAAGAATTAATAAACATCTAGAAGACAGCAAAGCAGTGAGTCCAGCTTCGTTCTTTGAGAGCCCGGGCAGCTAAGCAGCCATCCCACACATTCTAAAGCAGAAACAGAAGCTCTGTTTCGCCACACATTTAAGTTGGAAAAGACTTTTAAGATCACTGAGTTGACCTGTAGAACTAATACTGCCAAGTCCACCACGAGATGTGTCCCTAAATGCCACATCTACGTGGCTTTTAATTATGTCCAGGGATGATGACACAACCACTCCACTACACAGCCTGTTCTTATGCTCAATAATTGTTTGGTGCAGAAATTTTTTGTAATATTCAATCTAAACTTGTCCTGGTGCAACTTGAGGCCATTTCTTTTTTTCTATTGCTTGTTACTTGGGAAAAAAAATTGACCCCAACCTGGCTACAACCTCTTTTCAGGTAGTTGTGGAGAGTGAATAAGGTTTCCCCTGAACCTCATTTTCACCAGGCTAAATAACCCCAGCTCACTCAGCTCCTTATAGTACTTGTGCTCCAGACCGTTCTTCAGCTTTGCTGCTCTTTTTTGAATGCATTATAAGCTAAATAGCAATGTGATATAATGTAATATCTGAGTGATATCGAGGTGACTGTAGGATTTTCTCTAGTGGAAAAAAGATATGGATAGATTTCATCTGGTATCTATACTCCTGCTCCTCTCAAGATGAATTAATTTTACTCAGGTTGGTTTCTTTGCCAGTAGATGTATTTATCTAGCCACTTATCTGATATTAAAAACTGTGATGTCCATCGCTGTGCAAACATGACTCAGGGTATGGATTTTTAATTTTGACTTGATGTCGCCACTTAGTTTTTTTTCTTATGCATCTTTTGAAGTCTGACTTGCACCATAAAAGAGCTTCACATGACAGAAGTGCTGAATCAACAGACATTCCTCCCCATCTCAATCCTGCTAGAAACTGGCAGTTTCTAGTAATAGGGTGTTAGAAGTAAAGCAATACTTTCCATTTTCCCATTTAAATCCTCACTTTCCTAGATAAAAGTTTTCCCATAGTATTCCATTGAATTTTTACAGCTTGCTGTTTTTTATTCAATTTACATTATTTCTTCTCTGTTTGCTATTTTTATACTAGAATAAGCAAATGTGCTCTACTTACTTTAAAAGAAAGTAGGAAGTGCAAAATGAGAGCCACATCAGCAAGTACAAAATAAGATCATGCTGGCATGGCTGGCTTGTGTTTTTGACTTGTCTGCAGGTCAATCTGCTGATGACACAAGGAAAACAACACCCTTAAAATCTATCTGCATAAAACACAGGTGACTAATTTTTCAAGCAGATACCGGATCTGTTGAAATCAGTGGGAGGCTGAATATCCTGAAATATCCTCATGCATCTGGTACTTAAGAATATATTTAGACAGCATAAGTTGTACCTATATCCAAATGTCTTGTCAGCAGAGGAATGTTTTAAATTCACTCACATGATATTACAAGAGCTATACAAGGTACCAATTGATATGGAACTTTAGACACAAGAACTTAGAATTTAGCCTCATGAACAGTGGAGACCCTGCTATTTCCATGGCAGAGATACCTATAAGGTATTTATTATCACAAACACAACTGCTTATCTTCTCATGAAGCAGCAGTCTTTGGACACAGATTATCAGTTGAAGGAGATCTATATTACAACTCTGTTAGAGGGAAGTGTGTTTTAGGGTAGAGCTGAGCTGAATCTGCAATCCCAGGAAAAAAGCCCCAGGAATTAAAAACCTGCAGAGAGATTTCAGATGCTAGTGCTGGGAGATCTGGTAAGGGAAGCTATGAAATCACTGAAACTCAAATAACACCAAATCACTTAATGCAAGTCGAGTCTATTAAGACAAGGCTTGAAAATGAAGCTGAAACCAGTGGCTCTAAGACTGTCCCAGATACCCCTTGGGGGCTCCCATCCTCAAAAGGATAAAATGTATGTGTGGAACCTCTACAACTTGAGAACAGAAACTAATGCTAAGTATTTTCCAGGTTTTAGCCAGCCACCCAAGCCCTCACGATGTATTTGTCCTCTTGCTCACCGTATATTCGTAATGACACGGGCTCAAACACAATACTACAGTACGTGGGGATTCTCCCTAAATCAGATGTTTAATTAGCTGGTTTATAGGCAAAAAAAAGGGGTATTTATAGACGAAATTGTATAGATGTGTAAAAAAATTGAGAATCTTCCTCTATTCTCTATGAGAGATGAACATTCTGTTTTCAGCTTTGTATGGGCAGTCTGTGGGAAATAAATGATGTGTCAGTACTCAGATGTGCCAAGAGAATGCTGATATATTGTGTACTTCACTCTTAATTACCCATGGACTCTTTATCCGTGTTGCTAATTAACCATGTCATGGATGTAAGAAAATGGAGCTGGCTCTCTGCACAGCTGGTTGGTTTTGGCTTGGATTACTCAGGTGCAGTTGAAGCATTTAATGAGTTTTCTTGTGGTATAGACCTGATACCAGTAACTCACATAAACCTGATCTGCTACATGCAGGCTTGGTGTGGGTGTCTCTTTTCCCTATCATCTGTGAAGTGCCAATTCTCATCTGGATGGCTTTGGTCAAATTTGAATTCTTAGCTCTTGTTCAGAGCTGATACTGCTGGACCTAAGGGTGGTATTGCAAAATCTTACAGCCTCAGATTTTGAGAGGGATTGTCACTGTGAACTCAGTGCTAGGGCAAATCTGATGTTGTGCTGTGTCTGAGTGGAGAAGCCCCCATGAGTCAGTAGCACTGGAGAGTGGAGTTCACACATACCAGGTGAATAGTCTGAGTAGGTCTGGTCCTGCCTGGGTGGAGCCACCAGGACACCTCTGCTTAATGCTCCACAGGCTGCACGATCTGGGGTGACCCCAGACCCTGCTTCTCTAACAGAAAGTTTTTACAAGCTTAATTGGTAACAGAGCTACCAAACAAAGTCCTTATTTAATGGAAAACATTAGAGCCACAGTATAAATTAACATGAGTCATTTCAGCTAGTCTTGAGATAGTCTGCTTGGCTCCTCTCATTTTTCATTGCTCTCTGTTTGTTGTTTGTATAAGACAAATAAGTTCAATTTTGCTATATCAGCAAAACTGTCAATTCTGTCTGTGTTCTAGTAACCCAGTCAGCTAAAATAAGCTTCTTACTTCTCAGCCTTCTGTCCTCTCTTCAGCTGGGGAATATGGGACAGATTTATTTCTGGGGCTGTGGACTGCCCATTGGCACTGTATGTGAGGCATACACTCAGCAGCGTAGTTGCTACTGTATCATGTGTGATGAGTATATTCTCTCTCTCTCTCTCTCTCCCCCCTAGCAGGTGGCTGTTTCAGGCTGTCCATTCTCATGCCTACACAGTAGTGCTTTCTCCCTCATTTGAAATCAAAGACTCAGTGACAGCAGGGCTGAGTCTTGAAGTTTATGTTCATTAGAATGGACCCTTTCAGTCCTTCCTCTGTGCTCTAGCAGGCTGGTGCCACAGTGTGCTATGAGCAGAGCTGCTGAGGTGAATGCATGGAATATATTATTTGGAGGGAAGAATGAGACAACTGCAAGTTCTGTAGAGCTGGAGCAATTGCATAGATCCTTTTTTTGGTTTTCAGTTAGCTTAATTTGAAGAAAATTCCACAGAAAAAAAGTACTAAATACAAGCTCAGTAAAAGATCACATACTCTTTTTCTATTTTGTAGAGAGAATGGAAGCTCCAGTCCTCCATTTTATACAACAAGGTAAAGTTCCCATGAATATTTCTTTTAGATACTGACTGGAGTCCTACCAGCTGTTGGATAACTGCCAAGAGGGTAGCTTGGATGGAGGCTAGCCCTTCCTCACTGATTCCTTCCTTCCTCAGTCCCCTCCCTCAGCAAGGGGAAGCATGCCCACAGGAAAATTGATCAGGTCTAGTCTGCTTGGGTCTGGAGTCTTCAGGGAACTTTTATGGCAGCAATCATCTTCTTCTCTGCAATCAGTCAAATGTCTTCTGTCCAGAGCTGGAAGACATTACTTTGGATTGCAGAGTCATTTAGCCAATTTATGTGACTGAAATTATTGATGACTGACAAAGGAAATAGAAGGATGAGTATGACCACATAGGAAATTTCACAACCATAATGATTCTACAGAGAATGTGGGCCAAGGCATCACACATTTGTACTTAAACTTTTCAGCTCAAATCTCCAAAAACTTGTCTCTTGACACAGATTTCCTGCATAGAAGGAAAACTGACTAATGCATAAAAGTTTAGGACTCGGGCTTCCAGACAAAATACTGTGTTTCAATAGCTTACAGTGCTGCAGTGAGCTGTGGTGACTGTGGGAATGCAGCTGGTGCTGTAGGACTTCACATAAGGCTTTGGCAATGACAGTCTCTGTATGCCAGCTGAGCAGAAGTTTAGGCCACAGAAACTTGACCAGCAGTAACTTGGTGCAATTATTACTAAGTTTTCAGTTGACATTATGGCTCAGATTCCTTCTATTTTTTTGAAGTGAAAATGTGAAATTGTCTTTGTACACAACATCTGACATGAGGAAGAGAAGGCAGAAAGGACAGATTGTCTTCTCTGAACTGAGCTGGTCTAAAGTTCAAGCCTGAGGAACTATTTGTGTGGCACAGATGCTTTCAGGACTGACTGTTTTTCATCAAAAACTGTTGGAGATTTGGAGAGTTATAAATAGCACCTACCTCATTAGCTGAGACCTCAAAGACTCCAAGCACAGGTGCAGGGATTTCTACAGGAATGAGAGAGGAAAGATGACTCTCATTGGAACTGCTGTGTCCTTGAGAGTGAAAAATCACAGGTCTTTCCTTTTTTTGCTGCTGTATAGAATATAACACATAAACTGTCATAGGATACAGACAAAGAATTAAAATAGATCAAATGTTGATTCTAGTATTACAACCTTGGATTACACTTAATTTTGAAATTATTTGAAGCGAGGCTGTTAAATTGATAACATCTTGTGAAAAATGTGTGATCGCTGGCTCCCACAAACAGTGAGAAAAATGGATTAATGGGAAGCACGGTAATTGATCAGAATGTTAATAATCTCCATGCCTTGTACATTGGACCACAAGACAGTTAAAAAAAATTATCTCTTTCATGAACATCTGTTACCAGTCAAGCAAATGCTAACAGCAGTAAGCAGCCTTTCTTTCATCCTGTGCACAGGTTCATCATTGCAAATCTCCAAGTTCAAAATGAAGGTCAGACTGGAAAGGTGAGAAACATAAGAGTTCTACAGCACATACTCCAAAAAACCCCCAAGGTTATAGCTCTGAGATCTCCTCCTGAGCATCATTCTGATCCACAGCTTGCAGAGATGTCAGCTTTGTAGTACAAGCAGGAAGAGACAGCATAGCAACAAAAACAGTGTCTGAGTAATGGTTTTAATGAAGAAGAGGGCAATAAGAAGACTTGAGCTATTGGCAACAGAAGAGGAAAATAGCACAGTCAAGGAGCTTCTTAGCTTTGAGAATTTGAACTTTCTTTTTTTCTGTCTGAACTGAAACTTCTAAACCCCTATTGAAGCCTATCAGTATGTCATAAGTTACTAAAAATAAGTCAGTCATCGAAACTTATAATAAATGAAATGTTTTCACTAAGGATATTATATGTGGATTTGAAGACTGGACCTATGCAGAAATAGGTCAAGATTCTTATAGTACTAAACAGGCTGAGATTTTTACAGCATTAAGATGTAATTAAGTATTCTCATTATTTCACATTTGAACAGCTGTATCCAGATGCCTTAAAATTTGTGACACAAGGGCTGTGCTATTTTTATGTTTATACAGTTTTCCCCTCTATTTGTGGTCAGAAAGCTAAGCAAAAGGAATCTCTTTAACCCATAGGTCTGAAATTGAGTTATTTCTTAGAATTCTTCACATCAAGACTCTCAGCCTTAGATCTATTATCAATAAAACCTAGTTTATGATGATAGTACAATAAATTTAGTTTAAAATATTTTGTTTGTTTGTTTTTGCTTTTTACCTGCATTGCTGTTTTATACTCTTTTGGAATTTCCATCATATGGGTCAGAATACTTCAACACTTTGAAAATTCATTAACTTATAAGAATTGGAAAGCTGCAGGGCCAGCTCTGTAAATTCCATTAGAATCCACTTAAAACTAAGATATATTTTTGTCAGGAAAAAAAAAAAAGAGGAAAGGGGAAAGGAATTTGAGAGGTTACATTCTATCAGGCACTTTTGGATAGCTGCACAATATAATTAAATTCAAATGCTATGTAAAACCAAGTATGATTTATTTGTCCCTTGCTAAAATTCTGAAAGTTAGGTCATCAAGACACATATGCATATATATATACTGCCCAGTGGAAGTCCCTCTTGTAGCTCTATTTATAGCTCTGTTTCTAAGATCTGCAGCAACTTCATAGAATTTTTCTCACACTATAAGCTTGTCATTCTGCAACACAGTTGATCAGTACTGCACACAGTTCTCAAAGTCACGAAATTCATTTGGTGACCTTAACATTTTTTCTATTAATTCTTCCGGAAGTACTTCCTGTTATGTCTCAGATTCTTCGCCCTCTCTCTGCTAACAAATCAGAGGCCTCAGCTGATTAGCTAGGCATTTCAGTTCATTTCCTCCTAATCACAAAGTTCTTCCCATTTATAGCAGAAAAATTTTGTTATCGCTCTGTAGCTGCAGCATTTTGTAACATCAACTGCTATTCAATTACTGTTTTAAAAAAGTCTTCAAGGTTGTCTGATATTGCATGAAAACAGAATGCTTCTCTGTATGGAAGAGGCTTCCCAATTTTGCATCACTAATCAAGTTCTTAGAAGAAAGGTCCTACTTTTTTTTTTCCTTGAACTTCTATAAGAAATTATACCTTTCATTTTGCGTTCTGAACTACTGTCATTACTGAAAACTGATGATACTTCATGTAGTTTTCATAGCTTTCCAAGACACAGAGATGGGGATGGCTAAATGGTTTATTTTTTTTTTCTTTTCCTTGTAGTTTGCCAAGACTTATTCTGCCTCATTCTCACTTTTACACTAAATGTCCTGTGTTTGAAGACCTCATTTTACTCTAATACTCCTCTCACTGCCACCACAATTCTGCATTCCTTGTGGACTCTTTCTTCTTCTAATCTTTTCCATAGCACTTGCTATCTTATGTTATCCTTCTGCTTCCTGATCTTGCCACGCTTTTATGGACTTGAAAACTTCAGTAACTACCATTAATTAATTAACTACCATTAATTAAATAATACCAGTAATTTTGAATTACTGAATGTATTCTTCAACCAAGAGATCCACCTAATGGGACACTTGTGTCACTTGCTCCAGCAAGAAAATATTAATTCATTCTTCTGGCTTTACCAGAAGTCTCTATAACCTTACAGTTTCATCTAATTTATATTCTTACTAAATGCATCCTAACAAGCAACACATTTTCTGCTGGATCTGCTCAAATGACAAATCTACAATTTCTTAGCCAGGACTCTTGACTAATGAAAATCTCTATCTCCACCATGATTTTAAGAGGCTTTTCTTTATTCTTTCTCTTCTGTCTAAGAGTCATGTTTCCTTCTCCTCCTCAACATCTTGAAAATCATTTATGTTTCCCTTGGCCTCTCAATTCTGGCCTTTTTCATTTTAGTGAAAACAATTTTTCTTTTTTCATTGCCATCTTGTCTTTTCTATTCATTTTCTCATGGAGCAAGTCTGTGTCTAAAATGCTCTTGCCTCGTCTCCCCTGTCCCCATGGTCTTATGTTACCTCCTTCACTTTTCTCTGTACTTCAGATTTTGCCAAATACAGGTTTGAAAATCTGAAGTTGTTTGTGCTTCTGGGGTTCTTCCTACAGTCAAACTCACATATGTGTTGATCACTGCCTACATTGGAGCACTGAGTCTTCTCTCACCAGTCCTACCTGTCCATACTTCATGAGTTAACAGTCCGTGAAGCTTCCACTAATGGACAATGTAGATGCTAAAAACTCTGCATCCAGTAATCCTGATGGTCTCAGCAAAACTTAAAAAAATTCTGGCTAAATGCTTAGCCACCATTACTGTCTTTTCCTACAAGCTCACAGCTTTAAAGAAATAAAGAAACTTCTGGCTTAGCCTTCATGCTTCCATCTTCATGCCTCTATAAGCTTTTGTCTGGGTCAATGCTGCCAGCTCACTGAAGCTCAGCAGTTAGCTATTTTTCAGCTGTGATCAGTCAAAAGCTGGAAGATCTCTTAACACCATTAGCTGCAATGCCTAATTCTTACTCATGAAAGAAAGCTGAGATTTGAGAAGCTGGGTATATTCCAAAAAAAAAAAAAAAAAGCAATAGAAAAGAGAGCTTTAAGCATATTACCTGAGAGGGACAAAAGCTAGCAAGTGAATAAAAAGCAAAATAGTCTAAATTATTCTACTAACTCCATCATGACATTCCTAAAACTGTCTAACAGTGAATAATCTTTCCTAAATCAATGATAATATTAAAGTGCGTTTTTTGGTACAACGTTTTTTGTATATTTTTTCTTTTTTTTTTAAGCTAGTAAATTTAAAGTTCCAGTTCCCATACAATTTTTTGGTGGTAGATCAGTGAGTTTTTAGTTGGATTTGGTTGGATTATAATGACTGTTTGCCTTAAGTAAGCAAACATGCAAATACATTTCTGTAAAGGCGAAAGTACTTTACATACCAATGTAACTAACTTATTGCTGAATTCCAGAGATTTTATTACTGTATCATTTTTCAGCTAGATATATATCAAAAGAGCTCTTGGCATCCTCCTACAGAACAACTACATGGGTCATGTTCATTATTTTAATTCCTTTTATGCCCCAACTCCCTAATCCCCTCTTTTGTAGTGTCTCCACAACCTGCATCTCCTTTGGCAAGAGAGAAAACAAAGGAATCTCCATATACTTACTTCAGAATTTATTTTTTTCAGAGCAGAATTTTTCTTTGCTTTTTTAAGGACTCTCCCATCTGCCTGTCTTCTATTTTCCTCTTATATGGAAGATCATTAATTATCTTTAGTTACCTTAAATATTGTGTGTGGATGTGCTTTCTTAAAATGCAGGGGAATTTTTGGTTTTAACCCAAACTGAAAAACAAGAGGACAGACAAATTCTCTCTTCTGTGCAGAGCCCTCCTGAAATGTTCTGGTATGTTTTCAACTTTTTGTGTTTAGCTAGACACAAAATTACCTTAAATGATATTGCTAATTTGTCTTTTCATCTTTGTCAACTTGTTGACTTTTTACTTATAGGAATAGAAGTATTCCTTCCTCATTCCTCCCAAGAGTTTTTCTTTATACAGCTCAAGACAAATACAAGTTTAGGATTATGAAATCCCTCAGAGGAGTAAGATGACTGCAACAAATGTCACGAAGGAAGATGAATAACAAAACCAAATAAATGGATTCAACCATTTCAAAAAGCACTTTCAGCTTGATTTCAGGAAGGGACGGTAACATACTGTTTTGTCAGGAAAACTACCAGTAGTCATAGTAGGCCTAGGCATAAATCATTAACTGGGTGCAATTTGGGGGTTCATTACTTAAATGAAATGAAACCAGTGTACATAACTGGAAGAATCAGTCCATCAGAGTCTCTTTCAAATAGCAGCTTGCTAGAACTGGAAATATTATGTGGAGAGAGGACAGGAGAAATCAAAGCCATGGCATCTGATTTATTTCATTAATTGCTCCTTTTGGTTTGTTTTGTTTTGGGGTTTTGTTTGTTTGCTTGTTTTAATTTTGTTTTGTTTGGTTTTTTTGTGTGGTAGAACCTCAGCAAAACCAGTTAGAGGATTACAGGCTTCATGTTATACTGCTGTTTTCAGAGCCCTCTAAATTGTGCATCCAGCAAGAAATAAGAGGAATTGAAGGGCAGAATGACCAGCATTTGCAACCAAGACATGATACAAAAAGGTGCTGCAGATTTTTATTTTCTTTACACATGAAGAGGTCATCACCTGCTCTCTGATCATGGCAACTGCAAAGGGACACGTTCATTCCTTTGACTCTAAACTCAAATGTTCATGCTGGGCTTACTGCGTTCCTGTTACACCCTCAGGCACAGGGTGTAATTGTTAGGGTTCTCCTGTGCAGGATGGGGAGTTTGATAATCCTTGGGAATCCCTCCCAACTAAGGATATTCTATGATTCTATGCTGAAACTGGGCATATGGCTGGAAATGGATTTTAGAGGTATAAAACTCCTTTGGGTATTCCATCTCTCCAAAGAAGATCAAGGAATAGGTACTGTTGCAAAGCAAAAAACACAAGAGAATTGCAAAATGCCTTCTTTCTTCAGCAGAATGCCCAGGAAGCCATGCTCAGCATGTACAGCTGCCTTTAACTGGGGTACAAGTCCCTGTAATGGCTAAGGGCTGTAAAAATCCAGTGTTACATCATTGATACCAGAAGGTACAATTCAGCTAGACTGATTTTAGCTCAGAAAGCAATTCAGAGAGGTTACTGTCATCAAAATGAATAGATAGTCAAAGAAAGTACTGGATAAAAAGCTGGTCACCATGCTCTGTCATGGTATGACAGAGTTTCCATGGCAGGCTATGCATATTTCTTTCAGGTACTTCTACACACGCACTGTTGATGCTCAGTTTTTTTCTGCATAACTACTTGGAAATGTCCCATGCTGTTTGATAAAACCCAGATGGTAACCAGATGGCTACATATGACTCTTTGGAAATGCTGCTACAGACAGGGACTAAGAAACTGAAATAAGTCTTACAAATACCTCCTCCTTTTTTCCATGACTTCTATTAATAGGGAGAGAAGATTACAATACTATATCTCCTCTGGTAAATAATGTCAGATGTTGTGGGCATTTGCAGATCATTTTTCCATTTTAGGAAAAGAAAAAAAAAAGGCTGACCCAGATTCAAGGCATTTTCCAATGATGACTAGTTTACTTACTTGATCTATCCTACACTGGCAAACTTGGGACAGCTTTGAAGTTGAAATTACGATGAAAATCCATAAATATTACACTATCTTCAAGAATGCAACAAAATCTGCTTTAGCTACTTCCTTTCTAAGAGCTCTCACCCAGACCAGTTTAGCAGCCACCCCTCTGTTTCCCTGTAAAGGGAGAGGTACAGGCTCACATCAGTAAGAGATGGCATACAGCCTGTACCCTTCTCTAAATCACCACGCAGTTTTCTAAACATAAGAGAAAACTCTCTTATTATACAGCTTTAGCATAACCTGTAACACCATACATCTTTCTCCATCTCTCACCCATTGTTCTAGTTTGCTGTCAATGAAAATAGGCTGATGTGAAGATTTAAAAATACAAATGGGGCCTGGTGTATTTAAGCATTGCTAGCCTAATATTGCTACAATGTCACAGAGAGTTAACATATCCCAGTTTCTACCTTCATGGAAGTAGTACGCTTTGGAATGAATTTCTTTTGGAAAACTTTTTATAGGGATTTATTTGGCTCCAGATGGATTGTGTCTGCTCACTCTATTAATATTTCCTAATGTTGGTCAGTGATTTGCTGTCAAGTTTCTGGTTTAGTCTAATTTTTTCCCTTCTGTTTTACCCTCATATATATACATAATCTTGATTTACCCTTATATATACATAATCTTCTGTGTGATAAAACACAATATACCTTCATAATGATACCTGACAAGAACTTTTCAATGTATCAGAGTACATGGTACCAAAGCTTCTTGGCACCAAACTCTATATAATCTATGAGTAAAAAAAATTAAGTAATTTTCATCTCTATAGGCAAAGCACACACTATGTTGGTTTGCAGCTAAGCACATTAAATATTTATTGGGAAAAAATTTAGATAATGCATGTGCATTGATAGGAAAATGTACATGCATAACTCATGAGACAGAGAAGCACAGGAATAGAGGGGATACATCTGTGATGGGGAATACATTTAAATGCAGGAAAATATTACCACTCAGAATAAGAACAAATATGTTCTTTCAAAATATCATAGTTCTCATTTTGATGGGAGAATCCAGTCATCACAATTACGTTCATTGCCCTGAAATATTTGGTAGAAATTCACCAGGATCTAGTTTATGCTAATATTTTTCTGATTTGATATTTTTAACTGTTGATGAACTACTGTCAGAAGGTTCATTATTTCACCATTACATTATTTTTAATAACACAAATTTTAATTAATTTTTCCCTCTTCTTGAATATTTACTCTCTGGGTGTTCTTCATTGCCCAACGTTCTGTGCTTCTAACTGTTCAGTCTTATTGAACAAAATGCAATCAAACGAACAGGGAAGAGCCAGTGGCTCTCTGGAAAATTGCCACTGAACCATTTTTTTAATGTTTTCGTGCTGCCATCTTGAGGACAAGTATTAAAACTATACTTACTGTGCCCCAAAGCAACCAGGCCTTTGCTTTCTTCCTTTAACACATCATCTTGCCTGCTTGAATGTGGGTTTCAAATACAGCCAAATTAAATCAACTGTGCACTTTATATGCAGGTATGTCAGTGAGTAAAGGTAACCACCAGGTCATCTGTGATGATTGTTCAACACCACCAAAACATGTTGAACAAACAGAAACTGATACCAGACATTAAGATGATTATTCACCATGGTTTTTTTTTTCACCCAAACCCAGGAAATACATTTAAACATTATTTTTTTCTTTTTCAATATGAAGATATTTTTGTAGGTCTCTGGACTCCAGGAATGTGATGAGAGAATACTGGTTGATATGTACTGAACATTCATTCCCCCTTATTTTCATATTCTCACATTTTACATAACTCTGTGTTCTGGTCTTTTTCTGTCCCTTTCTTCAAGAATTAAGGATTAACCCCACAATATCTAGCTTCTATTGCTCAAACTGGTTCATGATTTTGAGACTAACATGACCTGATTCTCAGGAAGTTTTTGGCCACTTGCTCTGCCCTCGTGCTGCCTTCAGGACAGCCCGGCTGCTGGCTGAGGAGGCTGAGATGGTGGCTTAGTTAATTACTGCTTATCATTTGAATCTTGCTGCTCATAAGGGCCCATTGAAATGGTTGATCCTGTATTTACAAGGACTCTTTCAGAGTAGCATGATAATGGCTGTTCATTGATAGATGTATATAAGCATAAAGGCTTACAGTTCTCATTTCTCAAAGCCCTGGCTGATGGTGTATCACCTGACAGATATGAATCAAGATCTTCAGAGATTTCCAGATATAAAATGGGAATAAGGTCTATATTCTCTAGGGTTATAGTGATTTGATAAAGCTTTTTGCCCTTCAAGAAGCAGTATTCATAAACAGATAATCCCTTTCAGGAAAAAACAAAACCCAAACAACTTAGCTATATTAAAGGAAAGGCTTGTGTACAAGGAAAAGCCATATTTTAGGACTGAAATATTAAAAGATTTCACCTGGCAAGTTCCCCATTTTTTTCCCAGTCAAATATAATGACAGCTTTTAGGCAATTATTGTGATTTTTGTGGTCATTCTGACTTTGTAATAAAGAATAGATGAAAAGATATATTTTCTTAATCAGTCCTTCTTTGCTTAAGTGATGCACAGAACTCAAATTATATTCCTGTCTGCCTATTTTACTTGTGATTGTGCTTAAGGCAGGCACAAAATTATGATTAGACCTTGCACATATAATCAGACAATACTTGAATGAGTGGGCAGAAGAGACAGATAGATTATATCATTATATCCTTATCCTTATATATCCTTATCACCCAAAAGAAAAGAAGAATGGAAAAATAATTTCATTACTAGTACATTTGGGACCATTGAAAAAGCTTCCCAAAGAAGATAAGCATTGTCCTAAAAAGATATTGTGTCAGGTTCACAGCAATGGGTCACATTTTGGCACATTTCACTGTACCTCAGCATCTGTGGCACACCTTCAAATGCTCTTGTCATTAATCCTTCCATTTCAAAACCACCTATCTTTTTTTCATTTACCTTTTTTTTTTTTGTTAAAAGTTTACTTGAAAGTAGACCAATTTTGCAATTGCCTGTATTTGAGAGTACAAAGAAGAATAAGATAAAGATGCTTAGAAACAGAATGTGAAGAAAGTGGTATAGTTAAATCTAAGGAAGAGAAATCAAATAGATCAAATAAAGACTTTCAAATTAGTCTTCCACTGTGTAAAACAGCTTTTAGTAGAGAAGATGATTATAAAATTAAGAAAAGTATTTTTATTCTACTGACACAACTGTCTAATTAGGATAATAAAGCACAGAAGCCCAAGAATGCTATAAAATCTCCAGCATCTGGATAAAAGAATCCCTCCTAACCCTTTCTCTTCCCTAATTCTGTGATGTCTAGTTGAGGACACACTGAACTCCCAGTAATTTTCAGACCACTTGATTTACTACTCAGCAATTTAAATTTGGACAAAATGATAACTTGTATATAAACACATTTCATTTGCATGGCGGGTTTTGGTGGGGGTTGGGGGGGGGGGGGGGGGTGGCTAGAGGCACGAGAAGCTTCTAGAAGCTTCCCACACGTCCTGCAGAGCCAATGTCAATGGCTCCAAGACAGACCTCCTGCTGGACAAGGGGGAGGCCTTCACCACCTCAGGGATAACAGCAAAGAGAGGGAAAATTCCACCTGTTCAACTACAGCCGGAGAGAGGAGTGAGAATGCGTGAGAGAACAGCCCTGCAGACACCAAGGTCAGTGAAGGAAGATGGGGAGGCAGGAGGTGCTCCAGGCCCCAGAGCTGGGATTCATTCCCCTGCAGCCCCTGGTGCAGCCCATGGGGAGGCAGCTGTGCCCCTGCAGCCAGGGAGGAACAGGGGGAGCAGAGATCCACCTGCAGCCCTGGAGGAGCCCAGACCAGAGCAGGTGGATGCCCAAAGGAGGCTGTGACACCCAAGGAAAGCCTGAGATGGAGCAGGCTCCTGTCAAGGTCTCTGGAGCAATGGAGAGAGGAGCTCACAATGGAGCAGGTTTGAAGCAGGAGTTGTGATCCATGGCGGGGCTCACACTGGAGCAGTCTGTTCCCCCTGGAGCAGCTGGGGAAGAACAGCGGCCCATGGAAGGACTGGCGTTGGAGAAGATCGTGGAGTCTGTCTCCCTCTGGAGGAGGAAAAGGAGGTGAAGCACCCATCTCCCAGAGCAGGAAGGAACAGCAGAGACCGTGTGTGCTGAGCTGATCACAGTTCGCATTCCCTTGTCCCCCTCGGCTGCTGCAGGGGAGGAGACAGACAACTCACGAATAAAATTAAACCTGGGAAGAAGGGAGGGGTGGAGAGAAAGTGTTTTGGTTTTATTTCTTATTATCCTACTCTGTTTTGATTGGCAAGAAATTAATTTTCTCCAAGTCTGTTTTGCTCATGACAGTAACTGATGAGTGATCTCTTCCTGTTCTAACCTCGACCCATAAACCTTCTGCTATATTTTCTCTCCCCATCTAGCTGAGGAGGTAAGTAACAGAGAAGCTTTGATGAACATCTGGCAATGAGAAAGAGTCAACCCTTAGCAATAAGGAACCTTAAAATGAAGGGAGGATGTACAATTCAAGAAGAAGCTTAGTGATGCACATTTAAGCAATCTATAAATCTGTATTCACCATGTGCTGCAGATTCAAACCAGAACATTGAGGTAAATTAGTGAAACATCAGGAGGAATGTGTAAACTACACTGAAAATGGTGGCAATTTCCCCTCTGCTGAGAGTTGGTGAGAAACAGAATCCAGCTAACTCCCAAGAAAACTGCCAGGCTATGTAGGATCAGGTCAAGTCCTAGACTTCTACTCACATATATTGACTCTAAAGTGACACAATAAAGCTGCCATATAGATTCTTTCGTAGTATTTGTCTCCTGTGGAAAGACAGAGGATAGGAAGTTTGGGAAAGGGGAGTCACATTAACATGTGTTGTCTGAAATGTTCTGAATTATTTTGCTCAGTTCTATTGATTTCCAAGAGTAAAAAAGCAGTATCACAGGTTACCAAGCAAAAAGGAAAATGGAGCTAAGAAAACCCAAACACTAAGCAGTAACCAAATCCTCTTCAAACAGAAGGAGAAAGGGAATAATTCTCTACAGGGCACCAATGGGTAGACTTCCATAGGAAAAAATGCAGACAAATATTCAAGCCATAAGTCTCTGCAGGAAATCATGGAAACAGTGAAAATGCAGGCTGTCATGACTTGAGACTGCATTATCTGCTCTTTATTAATATGCTCTTAACTTTCATTTTTAGAGTGGAAAATGGATATAGATAATGGGGGAAGTGAGAAAGAACACCAATTTAGAAAAATCACCTTTTTGATTACGCTATGTGCAACCCAAATATTAAGTTTTATATGAAACTAGTTTAATTACAAGTTGTTACCTTTCTTTATAAATATGAGAAATAAGGTCGCTGGTGTTTTTGATCAAAGAACAATGCTTGTGGACACTGCCATGGGAGAGGAGCTGTTAAATACGAATGCCTTCTGAAGGTAGAGTCTCATCTGACGTTTAAGAGACATTGGGTTGCTGGAAAGCTCTGTTCCCGTTTGGGAAGGGGTGCGGGGCAGGCACGCTGCTGTGGAGGGACACTTGATGGTGCTCTTGTACCGCAGGCAGCAGCAGCAGCAGCAGCAGCAGCCCCGTCAGCTGTGACGCGCCGGCTGTTTATTTACAGCACGAACGGGAACGGGGTCACTCTTGATCAGTGTCTCAAACTTTATTTTTCCAGCATCAGTCTCATTGTTACAACAATGCAGCCAGAGATGCTGATAGTTCTCTGATCAGAATGCCAAAGGTGCTTAGCATTACAGCATAACATAAAACAAGCGAAGTCTCAGTTTCTACCAATCACAGGAAGCAAAAGCACAATGACAGAAGTTTTTCTCCAATAGCTTGAGGCCTACATAGCTTTCGGCTAAAACAATAGCAGTTTTCTTTTCAACACAATGCTTCGTTCACAGAAGACAGAGCACAAAACCTTATTCATATTTAACCTTCTAAATGTATACTTAAGGTATACTTTTTGCAACCTAGAAAAGCAATTCAACATAGGCCTACTGTTTTATTTCTCACATCTCAAAAGCTGCTGAGAACTTTTTCTGCTGGCTTAGCATTTCACTGTCTTTCACTGCTCTCGGGCTTGTTTGGTTCAGAGCTTTCTCAAAAACCCCCTAACTTATTGATCCCAACAAGCTGCCCCAGCTCCTGCCCTGCAGCCCGGGCATCGGCGTGGCCGCCGCACATCCCAGGGCTCCTGCACCTCACGGCTGCCGCTGCCGTCTAATCAACACATCGAGCAACCCGTATGCTACAGACCCCGCTGGAACAAGGAACAGTTTAGGCTTAGTTTGAAATCATTTAACACTAAACACTACCATGAGTGCAATCCCAGGCAGCTGGACATGGCTTCAAGTGAGGGTGTCCCAGGTATCATAGTGCACTGGTAACTGATGCTCAAAAATGTGCAGCTCCTGGGAGCAGCAGGTGCTGTGAAATCTCACTGGAAATTGCTTCATCTCCGTGTCTACTCTGCCAGATGACAAGATTCGTAATTTTTCTAAGTCATTGCCACGCTCTTATGTTTTTTTCACATTGGGTGGTAAAAAAGGCAAGCCCAGGTTTAAAGCAGAGCACACAGGTATCCAACCAGCCAGCTCTGATGTTCTGGATAACGTCTATTAGATGTTCTTGTGCTGCAATCCCAGTCTGCACATGCACAAAAGTCAGACACAGGCGTCTGAACATTTTTGGATACCCTGTCCTCCGCTGAACAGATCTCAACTTCCCCACAAATTATCATTAATATGTAAATGATTATGAGCAAAAAGGTACCTGGTTTCCTTCACCAGCTGTTCAGTGGCTAGTATGTTGCTCCTAACCAGAGCTCTAGACCTGAGCAGGTCTGAATACCTCCCTCTTCATTTAATAACTAATTAAATAGATGGCAAGGCAGTTGCCAGACTAAAGCTTAATCCAGATAAAAGTCAAGATAATGTGAGATTGTGACAAGATAATGGAAAATCTGGAAAAAATTTCTATGACTTTATGATATAGCAGCACATTATTTGAAGACTATGTAGCTGCTTGGTCATTCTTAGATGGCTTTAGATAACAAAAGTTTCTCTAAAGACCTATTTCTAACTTTGTGGTTGCTTTTGGAATAAATTATGTACCGTAATATGTTATGAATAAAGCAAACACAAGAAATTTTGTGGGCTGTTTAGTCTGAACGTCTGTGATTTACTAAACTGGATCGTTTGTTTGTGGGCACATTTAAATTACTTTAAATATTTTTCCATACCAAAAGCTGCAATTGTGAGGTAGAGGTAGCACCAGATTTGTTTGCAGGTCAGACTTTTAACCTCTTTCTGCCCTGGCCAAACACAGAGTTTATTCGCCCCATCAGTTTTAATCTGCAATTCCTCCAGTGGCATGTGTTGTGTAGTCGGTCTGTATTGTAAAACACAACTCTTGTGAATGGTATGGTCTACACTTTCAATCTTAAACTGCAGCCAGTTAAATTTTCACACATTGTCAAAAGAAGCCACCACAATGGAAATAAATTCCCAGCAGTAGCACCCCACATGGACACGATTGCCTTTGCTGCTTTAAGCACAAATAGACTTCCACACGACACTTGAATTTACTGGAGTCCAATAGCTAATTCTAGCAGCAGCCACTAGGAGATACTTCAACACATAAGAATCCCTTAGTCTGTGTGAATTACTGCAGGGAAAGAAAGTAAACTTGCAGTCCAAATTCTTTTACAGACTTTCCCTCAGAGAATGCTTTATTGTCCAGAGGGCAGTCAGGGATTGAACAATCAAACTGAAAACCACAGAGCACCCAAGGGAGACAGAAAGGGGACACACCCTTTCTAAGCCCACTTCCCCTTTCTTTTATAATCCATTCCCCAGCTTTTAGGACAGACCATTGTGTCCTAGTAACCCTCCACTAACTGAATGGTGTTATCCACTATGTTGCCCAGAGAGGAAGTTTTTTTCAGTTGTAAAGATTTTTTACAGTCATAAACTCAGCTTTCTATAATTCTATTACCTGATTTTAATAAAAATAT
The DNA here is from genome assembly GCA_039654755.1 of Calcarius lapponicus. Lineage (NCBI taxonomy): Eukaryota > Metazoa > Chordata > Aves > Passeriformes > Fringillidae > Calcarius > Calcarius lapponicus. Next base: position 220,693 of record JBBFKN010000028.1, on the reverse strand, counting down.
TTTTTCATTTAAATCTAATGAGCATAAAATGCTCATTTTCCCCAGTTTGCTTTCTATCTGTTCACATCACTAAACCTTTTTTCAGGCTTGACTTGATCCCACCTGACTCTCTTCCTATCTTTCCTTTAAACCCCTTCCTGAGCAGAGCTTTGCAATGAAGGCAGAAAATAAGTAATGGATAATAAAACCCCTCTGATCAGTTACATAAATGATGAGTTTTACAGCTTATGAGGAAAGGGTTTCAGGTACTACAAAGTTTGTAAGGAAATATTTGCAGCATCAATGATGTCAGTGATTTTGCAGATTGCTCTGGCAAATTTCTCTTTAATTTGACATAGCTATGTGTAGAGCCTTTACTTATTGGAAAGAGTCTTTTCTTATGCTTGTAAAGAAAAGGTTTTTTTATTAAAAAATACAGAAAAAATGCAAAAAATGTAAAGCATCCTCAATTTATTGGCATAGAGTTTCTTTTCATTACTAGCTAAGTAAATACACCTAAATGTAAGTATATAAGTACAGGGGCAGGACTTCTGTCCTTATGTTAAAAAGGTTTTCAGTTCTATTGCTATAAAATGGACTGAAATTCTTCTGAAGATAACCTACAAATGTATAAATACTACTTAATAATTACAATAAGTGTGGTTTAATATCATAATAATGAAACACATAAACCACAGCTATCAAGATTATGTAATAAGTGAAACGTTCCATTGGTGTATTTTCTTATGCCATTGCTGTGGTTGAGCCTCGACTTAAGCTCCAAGCAGATTTCTCTAGCTCTCCTTTGCTTTCTGGATTTTATATTGGTTATATTGGATTTTTCCCTTGCCTCCATCTGTGGATGAAAAGCAGTCTCAGAAAAATGGCTGCTTAGCCCCAGGTTAGAGCTGCAGCTCTCATCTGCAGAAACAGAAATCTCTCAAAAGACACTGCCAGGAAATTGGAGCTGCTATCAGTGCTGAGGTTTCACTTCCCCAGATGTACAACTTGCTGGTGGCTGCTTCCTCCAGCTGTTGACTGGAGGCTGACCTTGCTGGACACATACCAGGGCTCAGGAGGGGCATATAACACAGAATCATGTGACACACATCATATAACACAGAATCCTGTGATTCTCAATTCATCTCACTTTGCTGATGGGCTTAAATTTGGTCAAGAAACAGCTGTGTACACTATCTGAAATGTTTTAATTATTAATTAAATTCAGTACTTCAAATGTGCTGGCAGCTGTGGTGAGCTAATCAACCAGATGACATTGTGATACCTTTGCAACCAACCATTTCCTCAATAAGCTGGCTGCCTGGTTTTGGGTGGTGGGCTTCCTAGGAGCATCAGCTGCAGTTTCCCATGTCCCCAGTCTCAGCTAACTTTTAAACCACCTTGTGCCAACCATTTCCTTGGTTTCCTTGAGTTCTTTACTGGGGTGGACACATCTCCTTACAGCCCCTGAGCAGGGACAGTGAAGCTGCCTCCCCTAAGACCCCTGCAGATCTTTGGTGCCAAACAGAGGCAGCAGCAGCTGACTTTGCTCACTTCAGTCTCTTGGACAGAGCAAGAAATACACAAAGAGAGGAAAGGGCAAAACTCTCATGATTTCAACTCTCCCAGCAGTGCAGGAAGATAGCTGCCCTTTTATGTAAAAAGGAATTTGTAGAATGGAGGCCAAGACCAGGTCACAAGGGCTGTCCACATACCCTGGTGGTATGAGCCTCAGTGCAAACTGCAGGCTGTTGCTACCCCATAAATGCTTTACCAGACAGTTGAATTAATAAGTAAACAGCAGTAGTGACAAGAAAAGAGAAGTTTTCCTTCCCTGTAGACACCTAGTTAGAATATTTTAATTTCTTAAATTACAGCCCTCTTGCAGCAGCTTTACCTTTGTTACAATCCATTGCTTTATTGGGGAGCAGGGCTGCACCTCCCTTTCCAAAGCCTGTTTGAGTTTATGCTTTAGGTTGGTTTTTGAAAAACAAAAAGATTTCAAAAAGTGTTTAGGTGTTGTCATATATATTGCAAGAGTCCTATTATCGTTACATTGCAAGAGCTCTATATTGCTAGAGCTTCATACCTCCTTGAGGTTTCTTGTAGACAGCTCCTCAGAGCACTGACCCTTCCTTGTCCTCACAGTAACCAAATAACTCCAGTGCCCACCAATCCACTCTCTTATAACACTCTTCTTACCGGCTACAGGTGTGGCCTGTTAACATCAGGCGTGCTCCTAATCCTTAGTAATTGGCTCAGCTGCAACTCTTTAGGGGCTAAGATTACATTCTATACCACCTTCATTTACCCATACTGTATCCCCCTACATTTAGGTCTTTTTTCATTTAGTTACCAAAAAAAAAAAAAAAACCAAACCCAAACCAAACCAAAAAACCAACCCCAAAACCCCAACAAAAGAAACAACTAATCTTCTCACAAACAAGGTTTATCACAGATTTCAAGAGAAAGCAGAGGCAGGTCAAGTGCTTCTGAAGACCATGTATGAATATTTTGGTATTTGCTGTATGTGTCTGCCCTGCACCCTTCAGGGGATGTTCACACAGGGTTGCTGTCTCTATAAGGAAAGTGAGAAATAAAGGGAGCACCTGAACTATATTGGTGCAGTGACCAAGCATGGAGTATCATTTCCATGTGCCTGAGATCCGTCAGCCGGAACTGCAGCTGGGGAAAGATCTGTTATCCAATCTTGCACAATGAAATCCAATTTCACTTTGGAAATCACTCCATTTTAGGAAGCTTGGAGAAAGGATTTTTATTATATGCCTGCAACAGCTGTGTGTTTTTTCCCAAATTACACTGGCATATAGAAAACGGTACTGAATGTGTTTGAAGGGTAAGTCATATGTGTCCAGTGTAGACACACCAGACCTTCTGAGTCTGTATCTGATATGTACCTATGCAGATTGAATCAGCACCATGAACACAGACTCTGACTGGAATGGCTGTCTTTCCAGTGTCCATTGCTGACTCACGTGTCAGGAAAGAATTCTGCATATACTTTTCAACAGATGTGGTTGAGACTTCTTTAAACTTACATAGGGAAACCCAATGGGCTCTCCAAATCTCCTCAGTAGGCATAAACCAGTGTCTTCATAGTGTTACAGATACTATTTGCTGCTATCTATTTCATTCTGCCTAAATAAATGGCTTCCTTTGTGAGGCTTTTATAGGCTGGAGGTTTATGGATGACAAAGATCTGGAAACCAAAATACTATTTAGGTTAGGCTGTTGCTAGTTGAAGGTGGGAGGGGTGTGAAAGAATTAATTCATTTATGTGGGAGTACATATAATCTTAAATTATGGTGGGTGTTTCTAGAGCCCTAGCTGAAGGCTGGGGGAAAAAATAAAATGCAAGACTTTTCATTTACAATCCTTTTCTCCACTGTTATAATGCAAGAGTGTAGCTGTAATCTCTTACCTTATTTAGCTCTGCCATATTTCCTCATGTTCCTTTTTCTACTTAACTGGTGCAGTGATTTTTTGATTCATCCAAAGCACTGTCCATTCTCTGCTCATCCTCTGTATCGCCAGCAGTTTATATACAGCTACGAACAGGATGGGACATCCGAAATCAGCGTCTAGAGCTTTTATTTTTCCAGCATCAAGCAAATTACATTGTTATGACAATGGAACAGAAAGATGCTGACAGCTCACTGATCAAACAGAATGCCGAGGAAACTTAACATTACAGCATAACATAAGACAGTCTCAGTCCAAGTTTCATCCAATCACACAAAACAAAAGCATATTGACAGTAGTTCTATCCAATCACCTGAAGTACACGTAGCTGTGGTTAAAACAATAGCAGCCTATTCTCCAACACAATGGCTCGTTTATAAAAAACAAAGTACAGAGCTCTATTCATAACTAATCTTCTAAAATATACACTAAATAAACTTGTTGCAACTCAGAAGGCCCATCTACATAGCTCTTATTGTTCTATTTCCCATATCTTCGCTACAGCTTAAAAAACTTTTTCTGCTGCCTTAGCAGGGTTCACAAATCTGCTGTCTGAGGCCTGTCTTTTTACCACCTTCCTAAAACCCTCTAATTTTATGGATTCCCACAATCCTCCTTTTACCTTATCAGCTTGCCTTGTGTAGGATGTATTTCCAGGAGACCCCATATGGCATCTTCCAACTCCCAGGCTGACTGAACACATTTGTCTCAGGCCATTTTAACACAGCAGTCAAGAAAGACAAGGATGTACCAGGGAGTCCATCAGAGGGCTGGCTCCCTCCCACAGTGCAAGGGGGTGTAACCAAAACATTCATTACCACCTTACATAATTGCCAGAGGTGGGGAAAAGGGACTCCCACGCTCGCTGCCAGGAGGAAGGGGATCCCTTTCCAGTGGAGTAAAGTGTGGTGGGGTAGAGAACCCATCAGCCATAGTTCATTGTCTCGGGGTCATGATGTGTGGGGTCAGGCTTGGTGAGCATTTTGCATATAGATCACCCTCTATCTGTACACTTTTTTGAGTTAATACTGGTGGTCTTATTGTTTGTTATCTTATCTCATTGCTGTTTCCAGGAAGCTGTTCTTATCTTAATCTGTGATCTCTGTATTTTGTGTTTCCCATTGGAGGGGGGAGGGGAACAGCCTCTTTATAATGGGAGTACTAAACTGGGTAGTACCATTCCTATATCATGACATTAGGGGACTGGAGCACCTCTCTTATGAGGAAAGACTGAGGGAGTTGTGTTTAGCCTGGAGAAGAGACAATTGAGAGGGAACTTTATCAATGTATACAAATATCTTCTGGGCAGGTGCCGAGAGGATGGAGCCAGGCTCTTTTCAGTGGTGCTCAGGGGCAGTGTGAGGGGCAAGAGGCACAAACTGAAACACAGGAAATTCCATTGGAATATGAGGAAAAGTTTACTTTGAGAGCACAGTGTGCTGGAAGAGGCTGTCCAGAGAGATGGTGAAATCTCTTTCTCTGGAGTTATTCAAAACCCACCTGGATGTGATCCTGTAAAAACTGCTCTAGGTGAGCCTGCTTCAGCAGGGGCTTGGACTATGTGATCTCCACAGGTCCTTCCCAAGCCCAAGCATTCTGTGATTCTTTTGTCTTCTTTGGATATTCCTTTCTACAGGTCTGAGTCAGAAGCTACTCTCTGAAATCTTCTGAGTAATCTGGTAAACATACAAATGGCAAAATTCAAACAAGATTATGGCAAAATTCAAACAAGATTTGGAAGTGGATGTGAGTGTTCAGTGATAAAAATATGGTGCCTGTTAATAAGATTACTGGCAATTACTGATTTCTTACACATCAAAATGAATGATTGTGAAACTGAAAGATACTGCCAACCCTTATTTTTCTGCTGCAAATTTAACTGAAAAAAAAGCCTTCTTATGACTTAATTTCTATTAGAAGAAGGATTAATTTCTGATTGTTGGTACTGAAGTAAAACTATATAATGCTATTACAAATCTTGAACTGACAGGGATTTCACTAATGAGTGACTTATGAAAACCCAGTTTAAGGAAATAAAAGCCCTTAGAAACCTTGAAATCGAATGTTCTCACATTGACAATAGCGAAGGAAAGAAAAAAGTAAAGTGCATCTGTAGGACAGACATCGAGCGTCTCAAGCTCAGACTGAGTTTAATGCTTAGAGGTTTGGATCTTGGAAGAGTGTGAAACAACTGTGAAAACTGTTTGGTCCGAACCATTTTTTTCCTGTATGACATTTTAATTCACAGATTTTGATGAAGTTATTCCAGATTTGCATGCATGTGATCTTAGAACATTATCCTTTCTCCAGTATTCCGTTATTCAGTTGGAAAATACAGCAGTTTAAACTGGATTGAACTGATTAGAAGTGTCTGTGACTCATACAATGAGAGAGATTTATGTCGAAACTTGAAACTGCTGACATCAGTAAAGTCTTGGTTGACTTCAGTCTGTTCTAAGCACACATAGCAGAAACAATTTCAATGTGCAAGAAAATGCACCTCTGCAGAAGATGCATTGGTTTGCTAGTAAAGGCTAGCCAAGGCTGGATTTCAGCATGGACACACTTGATGTTGCAAGGAGGGGTTTTTAGAGGTTATCCAAGGTAATGATCTCTACAGGTGGTCTAACTGGGGGCTCTGTTTTTCTTCCAGATAATGCAGCCTCCTCTGGGAATACCTACAGCCTGATTCAGTTAACAGGACTTTGTTGTTGGGAATTAAGGAGTGACTAGGCATTTCCAGGACTAGGCAAAAACCCCTAAGCATGTGCTTGAAGATCTTGATGTTTAAAATAGATATTTTCATAGAAAATAAATAGATAGATATTTTCATAGAAAATTGGACACCTAAAGTATGTTTGGATCTAGTTATGAGTACCTGATTTTAAAAACCTAGTGTAATAATCCATCTCTTACAGTAAAGACATATCTGGGAAAAATATTAATTGAAGTTATTTTTTGAGGACAAAGCCACTTTACTTAAAGTACCTTTCTGTACACTACTCTCTATAAAACCAAACTTCCAAGAAAGTCCCAAACTCCTAATTTTGACTGATTTTGACTTCTGGCATTTCTTTGCATTGAATAAGTGGAATGACATGCAAATGTTTATATCTGACAGATTTGTAAAAGCTCAGTGCCTCTAATTGCATATGTATTATTTTGCAGTCCAGCTGGATCCTTTTAAAAAAAGCATACCCTTGAAAGCAATAACTAATTTTACATTAACTTTTTTCTTTTCCTTTTCCTAATATTACAGATAATGGCTTTCATAATTATGAATTAAAACAAGGTTTATATCCTAGAAAATTAATAATATTTACAAATCTACATTTATTACATAGATTGTCAAGGCCTTTTGTCTCAGTGAGAGCTATTGCTGTCTCCACAGGAACACTTTCTTGCTACATGGTATTTATTACTGACAGTATACACAAACATTCCATAAAATATGAGAAGAAAACAAATACAACAGCTATATTTAAAGGGTACTGTTCAAAAATCTAAACCCCATTGGAAGTGGGAAACAAAAGCATCCAGTCAGCTCCATCCTACAGCAGATGAGTGTAATATTAGTTGCAGGTGCTCAGCTTTTCAGGGTTTCTCTCAGCCTGGTGTGACCTTTAAGAGGCAATGGCACATATTGCTGCACATGTTCAGTTGCTCTACCTTTGTGCTGCAGTTCTTCACTCTGTAAAATGTTCTTCTCAGTACACAAAAGCAGCTGCTGAAGAAACTACTTCAGACCGAGGGTGAGAGAACTGATGGCAGGATCACTAAGCAAACTCCAGTAGAGACTGAGACGGTGCAGAGACACCGAAGGATCTTCTGCGAAAAACAAAAATATCAACATTATTGCCTGTCATCGAACCCCAGGTGAGATTGAAAAGCCACTAAAGCCTTTTTGGCTGTAGAGCTATGGACCTGAATTATGCTTGATTCAAAATGGTTCACCTTAGATTAAGAAAAAGAATGTTTTGCAGAAATGATACCAAAAGGTTTTTCTATTTTCTTTGCTTCATCAGTGATTATTTTTTACCCTAGAGAAAAAATAGTCATGGGGGGACTTATCTGTATCTTTTGAAAGTTTAGTTGCTTAATGTTTAATTAATTAATTAAAAATTCCAATTGACAGAGACTTCAGGAATGTCTATGGCTGGCTAAATTATCCAAGCACTACATCAGTACCTCCTGAAAATGGTGGCACAAAGCCAAATGGACAAAAATGGGTGCTTGGCTCCTTAATTTACTTATGTTAAAATATATTTTATTGTAATCATTTGTAGTGAGAGATTTACCCCAGAAGAGCCCCAAAAGCTTCATGTGAAACATGCTCAGCTATTTCTGTTAGTGCTTTATTTCAGGCAAGGGTTTTGCATTGCTCTAGCCATGCAGCGATCTGTAAAGGGAACCTACTCTGATACAGTTTGAAAAGTGCATTTTGTACTTGGCTCTCCCTTTGATCGAATTAATCTGGTCTTTTTTGTAGTTCTAAATGAGGCCTATGGGCTGACAATGTAGCTGTTTAAAGGGGATTTTAGGGGATAATAGCCAATGCAAATAGTGCCATGAGAATGGCAACTTGCTTTTGCACTTTCAATCACATAATAACAGCAAAGAAAGCTTTTAAAATGAATTGAAATTTTGTGGCTTGCCATCTGGGATTATTTGGGGAAACAGTTCTGAATACTATGGTTGTGTAAAAGAATGGTACTATGGGACACTCTTAAGCTGACATGTTTCAGATGGCACCCTTATGCTAACTGCTGCAAAGTTGGCTAGCATTTTTTTTTTATTATTTTCTTTCTTCTGGATTATCTGCAAAAAATTCTCTTTGCTGGTATTTGGGGCTGAAAAACTTTTCTATTGTTAAAGAATTCAATTCAAACCCCTTGCAGCTGCTGATCCCTTTATTGTTCCAAACGTTATGTATACGCGTCTCAGATGAATGTAGCCAAGCCTTTTAGTGCCTTAATAGGTGTTTGTATAAAGGTCATTTATTCTGCAGTACTTGTTTTAACAAAAGTTTATACACAAACAACAACTACAGCTAAAACATTCACATTAATCAATGCTCTTTGCAGTGTAAAATGCAGAGAGAAAAAGCCTAAGTGGAGAAAGTATGTCCAAACATGAGAACTCTTTCTGTGTTTAACTCTGAAGCAGCATATATTTTAGACTCCATCATCAAAAACCAAAGGGAAAATTGTTTCAAAGCTATTCTGAGCAAGTATTTGTAATTCCAGATTTTTCAGGACAAGTGTACTTTTGATGAGGTCACTGAAAGTTATAACACACAGGAATCAGTGGATATGTGGTGTGTATATATAAATATATATATATATATATATATGACTTCTCCTTTCCAATTAGTTTGGAACTGAGCTTTAGGCTAGCCAGCACCTTGACATTTCAGTTGGCATAGCTGCCTTCTTTTCTCGTCCTATTCCTTTTGTCTTAGCTCCAACTGGCTGCCCTTATAAATGGTCCTTGTGGAATTAGGGTGTATATCAGATGTTTCAGATGAGAAGAACTGAGTACACTTCTCTGGCACACAAGAGTTTTCTTTTTATACAAATATTAAAATACCATCTGTAAGTTTTAGGAATGTAGGTCATGTCCATGGAGAGTTTCAATTTGAGGTTATGACAGATGTTGGATGGTAAATTAAATATTTGGCTCCAAGTCTGTAAATCAACTTGGTTCCATTTACTTCCCTGGAGTTAGTTCTGCTGACACACACGTAATGAGATCAGATTTTGACTATCTAACTACTCAGTTGAACTCAGCAGAATATAAATCCATCAGTGATATGAGGGATGAGGCTTGTCAGGAAAATAATGTGCAAGCTATAGTGGGGACACATAAAGATCAGGACCAGGGAAGCCCAACCGCTTGATCTCTGATAGAAGAAAATAGAGAAAAGAAAAAATAGAAAAAGCTGTATTTCCGTGTTTACTGTTTAATATTTTTTCATCATTCTTAGGAATAATAGATTATGCTCTGATTTTTAAATATGTGATTTTTAAAATGTATAACAATGAATTTATTAGTGTTGCTGCTAGGGGCATTCGTGTATACCACTCCACAAGTCTGTGTCAAGATTTATACATGGATTGCAGTTACTCTGTACTTAAAACCTAAAAATCAATTGTTGAAGCAGAGGTTTGTGAAAATTTGATATGAATTCCACTGTGTTGATCATTTGATCTACTGCTGTAGGCTCTGCCAGATAGGTGAGGGCTGTTCTGCCAAGGATTGCAGCGAGACTGCCCTATGTCTCCAGTGTCAGATTCCAAGCCAGCACTGCTCAGTTGCTCTAAAATGCTACCTCTGCCGCAGAGGCAGGCTGCCTGCAGCTGCCTCACACTTCCACTTTGCAGCCATATGAAACTACGGGGAAAGTTCAGTGCTGGAAAGTTGTACTGTGTGCCTCAGAGCCAACACTATTAATCTCATGGATAACTACATCCTGCTCTAGCTGAAGCTTCCAGGTGGTCTTCAAACCAGCCACACGTAGAATGTACTGTAATAATCTCATTTGGCAGCAGCACAGACACAGCTACTGTGGCTAGGTCCTCATCCAAGCAAAATGACTGCAATTTTGCCAGACAAGACAAGGTGCCAATGCATTGACTAGTGAGTGTGATGACTGGTCAAAATCCCATATCAGATAAGGCAAATCCTTCTTGCTTTGGCAGGTAAATCCTATTGGTATAAATATTCTAAATGTTTCATAATAACAGCACAGTGATTCTGTGGGAGAGATACAGAATAGCCATGGCAGGGCACTGCAGAACCCACTACAAGAACAGCAGGAGGGATAGGGAATGCCATTATCAGAAGTGGAGGGAAAAATTTCCTCCACGTAAGTATAGCCTTAATTAGACTAATAAAACACAAGAAAGTAATCAACAAACCCAAGCAGAATGTGCTGTCAGTCACAGAGGCATGTTTCCTATATGAGGAACAGAGTTTTCTGTGAAGTTCACTCCACCCTGAAAGGTGAGGAGCAGTAGGCAGTGTCCATTGCAGAGGCAGGAGATCACTCATCAGCTGCTTGGCTGATCAGTGCTCTGATCTGGCCAGCAAAGCTGCTGCTGCTGTGTGCAGGAACTCTGGGGAGGCAGCACCTGGCACCAGCTTCTTGAGGACATTCTGAATGAACTCGTTTTATCTGAGAACAGGAGGAAATCCAACACCATGCTTTAGGGTGACATGACCATGCCATTTTTTAAGTCAGGCAATGGCTCCATCAACACTGTTAACTATATTCATTGTCCTGGATAGCTTAATATAAGAACATTCACAAAATAATTTGATTTTTCTGAAAAAGGTGAAATATTTGTAGGATACTATTATGCCCATATCAGGTCCAGTTTAATGAAATGAGGAATCAAATATCTAAATGACTTTTGCAATGCATCTGCAGCCAAGCCTTTAGCTGGTTAATATCCTTTTACCTTGTACTTCAAATTTCAGACGTTATCTCATGAATCTCAGATAATGACTCTTCAGTGCCTTTTTTATTTCCTACTTTTTAAGAAATTCCATTGCTTCAATTTCTACCATATTCATGACTGCAAAGTATTTGCAAAATAGGTGTTTACATCAAATTAGTGTTTAATATAGCATGATGCAGCAGGAGTAAGGGCAAAATTCTTCTCTGTTATCTATGAGCAACACCTACAGTCCTTCAGCTTGTTTCATCACTAAACCAGCTGTAAGAGGCTTTATAGCAATAACAAATCAATATTGACCATTAATATTATATTCTGAAATAATGATTCTGACTTAAAAGCTGGAGTGACCACTAACAAAATAAATGTCATGCATCATGAAGAAAGCTGGTCATTTGATCAAAAGTTTAAAATAAGTAAGGTTAATAACATCACCAAGTGCTCAGAAACGTGAGTCTACTCAGGCTGGCAGGCAACTTTTTAATTTTTTGGTCCATCTACAACAAGAAAGTTACATTCTTGAGTATCAACTCACACAATATTCTTAATCTTTGAGAGCACTCTATTTTTCCTGATGCAGCAAAGCTAGTAATTATAATGTAAAAATAGCTAAATACCCAGGATATATATAATTTTTTTGTCACTCACATCTCAATTATTTTAGTTCTGTATGAACTGCACATTTTGCCTTTAATACAGTACTTGCATAATTCCTTTACTAAAACCCCACAACCACAAACTCAAAACCCTGTGGCAGTAAATGTGGGGAAAGCTTTCACACAAATGACTTATACCAACTTGTTTGTAGCATATTGCAGGGGTTGGCAGGCTGTGCAAGAACTGCAGAAGTGCTGGGACTTAATATTTTCACTGGTTTAATGTTCAGATTCTCTGATTAGATTTGGAGATGAATTATGATTGTAGCTGTTTCTCAAACATGAAGGAATACATGGTCTCTGCACTGGTAAGTGTAAAGCCCTGCTAGTGTCAGTGTGTGTGAGGGTGTTTTTTCAGCACATAGTCCACTATACTTTTCATGGGAGATGTTGCCAGTTGGGTGGAGTTTTTTGGTCTTTCTCCAGTTTCATTTGAAATGTTTACTCTCCTGTGAATAAAGTTGTTTGTTTTAATGGGCAATGTGAGAGTAATAGGTTTAAAGTTACTGACTCCTGTGATTTGGTGCAGGAGTTCCATGTTCCCTTGTGACTCAGAGCATCATGCTGGATCCATATTAACCAGAATATACTTCCAGTAAATAAATAAAAAATAAAAGTAGTTATGCCATATCTCTCTCACCCTTCTGTCTAACAAAACTGGGTATTTTCCTTGTCTGGTACCATTCATGGATACTATCAGAGCTCTGAAACAGAGATGAACTCCAGAGACTGAACCAAAAGAAAGAAAATCTTGCTTGAAGTCTTAATCACCTTGAACTCAGATGAATCTTAGCCATTTTGAACTTCCTATCTTAGATACAAATGAGTGACACGGACAATAACCTCAGAATAAATGACGTAGCAGGGAGGGGAAGAGCCCTGTGAGATAATCAGGCTTAGATCTTACACTGAACACAGTTCAATTTGGCTAATCATTGTCTGCCAACCTAACTGGCTTTCTGCAGATTTGAATATCTAGGCAGATGCTATCCCTTGTTTTCTTTCCTGTAAATACTGGCATCACAGGAGTGCATAAAGCACATCTAGGAGTTAGTAATGCGTTGAGGAGGTGCAGTAATGTTCTTTGATCAAGACACCATTCCTCTGAGCAAAGAAGGGCACACAGCTCTCAGGGAGAGTGCTGAAGCCCGTACATGACACAAACTGGGAACTGGAATGTTTCTTGAACTCTCATTTACATTGGAAGAGGAAGTGTTTTTTAATGTGCTGAAGGCTGAATTAATTTATTTAACTGTTGAAAAGGAGCCTACCAATCACCAGACAAGTAAAGACGAGACCATTGTGACCTTGAATGACTACAGGATTTGCTGCCAGTTCAATTTAGCATTCAATTTGTTGCTGATGTTTCTTCTTTCCAAAAATGCTGGAGCTATACAGTAGAAAACACAGGGCACGTACTGAAACATTGCTTCTTAGGACAGCAAGAGTTTGTTTAGATGGCTGTTACTAATGTGTCCCTTTGCTTTGCTAAATAAAGTCTGGAACAGGGTCATGAAAGTTAGCTTTGTCATTAGGTGCTGAACTTGGAAAGCCTCAGTTCTCAAATCACACGTCTTTGTTCTGGAGTGTAATTATAGTAACTGATTACAGTAGTAAGTCTTTATTATCTCTGAGGGCAAACAGTAGAGCAGTAGAGAAGCTTGTTGTTATGCTAAAAAGCAAGCAGATCCTGTTGCCTCTTTGTTTATTTTTCTGTAAGGCTTACCTCCTGGCAATTCCTCATCAAAAAGCTCAGCTCACTGCCAGGATAGGAGGAATGTTGCAGTACAACTTCACTCTTCACTCATCTCACTGTTTTGTAGGAAGGGAGCAATGGAAACAATACCACATTGCTAGCTTGTTCTTAGACAGCTTTCATTTAAGTTGCTGTTGTCTTTAAGACTGGTATTTCATTTCCAGGCTCATTCTTACCCTAAGAGCTGTCCAGATGGAAAAGCTTTTGTGTTTAAGTTACGCTACATCTTTCAGTGCTTTGCAGGATGCATTGCTTGCTCCGGTTGATGTGCAGATCTCAGGAAGCAGCTCTAGACATGCAATATGTGCTGGTGTGTATTTATTTGTTGGAACTGTTGTCAGACATCAGCTGCACATGGATGTCAGCAGATATGGATACCTGCTTCCAGAAAGACTGGACATCAAATCTTCACTCTTTGTCTCACACTTGGTTCTTCATATCCAGGTGACTTACACGTGGAGATGCAGGTGTATTAATTTAGATTGAACTCTTGGATCTTCTGAAAATGTAGGATTGTAAAGATGCTGTCACAGTTTGGCACACTTGTTACCAACAGGTGTCAGTGTTGTAGTGTGTTTTTATTGCCCAGGGTCTGCTCCTGCTCTGCTTTGCCAGAGGATCTTTGCTTCAGATGCTTCAGTAACACACCACACACACTGATGCACATATGGCTTTGGCACATCCTGTCCTCAAGAACTGCTACAAAAAGAAGCACTTTTTCCTGGTCATGCATGGTAATGAAGGCTATTTGGAGAATGTTTCATATTGAAGATTGCTAAATTAAACAAAGCTCATCTAGTGATACAGTAATAGAGAATGACAGTGTTTGGGAAGTGAAAGGAAGGATATAAAGCACTGTAAGTCTAGCTGATGGCAAAGAAACTTGCAGTACTGGCAGCTTAAATAAGTCCTAAATTTGTCTATAGTCTCTTGGTTTGATTTATCAAAGGAAAATGGTTAAGTATGTTGCTTAAAGGTGTTTATGGAAAAAAAAAAAAACATTTCTTTATTTTCTGTACAGCAACAAGTAAATATATGTATTTTTCTTTTATTCATAGTGACAACAAGAATGTAGTCATAGAGACTTTTAAGTGAAATTAAGGCTACATGTGACAGGACTAAGATTTGCCGGATCATTTTCAAACGTCAAAGCCGAAATATTTTAACAGTGCTGTCTAAACTAAAGATCTGCATTCACAGTTAAGCCCATAAATAACAAATTTATAGAGTCTTCGTCTCTTCCTCACAAATGCTTCCCTTACTGAATCTTCATACAACTCATAGAGCCTATGATTTGTAGCAGAAACCTGGTGTGGTACCTACATTTCTAATAGACAAGAGCAGGTAAATTCCCATATTAGCTAAACAGAACAGCTCAGCATCTATTTCTGTCCAGAGGCCTTCAGAATTCACACACTGCGTGTCTGTATGCCACCCTGCCTGGCAGGGATGTTCTGAGCATATCTAGCCCACACTGGCATCACTGAAAGGAAAAGATAAGGACATCTCCATTTCACATATTTCATTTAGGCAAGAGCAAAGAGATTTCTGTTTTATCTTTTTTTCATTTTCAGGGACAAAAGAATTTTCTCCTTACTTCAGCATCATATTGAGACACCTTTCCTCATTCCTAATCCCATTTGCTATGACCTATCAAGCATTTAACAATCTTCTGTCTGGATGAGTCAGGGTACTATTCATTTTTAAACTTTTATTACTTGCTGAGGGTACTGTTCAGAAAAAAAAACCATGACAGGTTTCTTTAAGTTATTAAAGACTGACTTTGGAAAATCCTAGGTGATGGTAAAAAATGGGAAGTTTAACTGGGTGTTGTGCTTAAAGGCAATATTTTTTTTGGTGCTATAATTTTGTAAACCTGGGAAGTGTGAAAGCTATATCTAAGAAAGTGCCTGACTCAGAAAAAGAAAAAAGGTGTATGTGTAATAGATTATAATCTGAGAAGTTATTCATTTGTCACTAAGTCTTCCTTATTTATATGCAGTTGTGTGATGCAGGACTGTTAGTCTCAGTTGTTCAAATACTAGAAGCTGAGCTTTGTCTTAAAATTGTGTTGTGGTTATTTTAAGCCCAGCTGGAGATGAAACACTATGCAGCTGCTCACTCACTCCCACTTTTCCTCCTACCCCGGTGGAATGGGGAGGACAATCAAAGTAAGACTTGTATGCTGTGATAAGAACAATTTAATAATTGAAAATAAAGTAAAAAGCAACAATAAATGTAAATAAAAATGATAATAAAAAGGAAAAAAATCCAAGTGATGCACAGTGCAATTGCTCAAGACCCACTGACTGATCCCAGACTCCCTTCCTGTACCCAGACTGGCTGCCCTTGAGGGTAACAGGGTAACTCCCCCAGTTTATATTCTGGGCATGATGGTCTAGGCTGTTGAATATTGCTTTGGTCAATTTGGGTCACCTGTCCTGCAGTCCCAGCTATGCTTCCTCCCTGGTTGCTTTTTTTATTTGCATATGTCCTCACTGGCAGAGCATGAGACTGGGGGAAGAAAAAAAGTGCTTGACTTAGAATAAACATGAATTAGCAAATCCCCAAAACATCAGGGTGTTATCAGCACCATTCCCACTATAAATCCAAAATATAGCACTGTAATAGCTCATGAAAAGAAGTTAACTGCACCCTAGCTGAAGCCAGGACAGGGTTATATTTGCTAAGTTGTTAAAGCTTTTCTTTGTTCCTTTGAAAAACATGATTAAAACAGCCCAGTGCAAAGCAGCAAAGAGACCTTATTTCCCTCCAGAAGTGGATAAAGGTACAAAAGTAAGATGGTGGACGTCTAGTTAAAATTGCCTTTTCCAGGAAAACTGTTGAATTTGGGAACTAAGTAATCACTACTGCCCAAGAGTTACCTGCTGCAATGTGCTGACTAGGCGCTGTGCTGTATACCACAGTTATAAGGAAGTAAAAAGCAGCTGATACTTAAATGTAGCAAACATGTAAATGCTACATGTGCACAGTGCTCTATTGCATTGGCTCTTTGGAAAGGAAAGGTAGACAGCCTGTTTCATGTTTGTGTAAAGGAAATGGAAAAATATCTTTGATTCAGTGCTACAGAACATGTGAAAAAGCTGAACTTGAGAACAGAAGTTGATAGTAAAAGATTTTATTGCATTGTATAGTGTAGATGTTTGTGAGGAAAGAGGTGAAATAAGCAGGTTTATATTGCTACTGCTGATGCAGAGCATATTTGCATTGCCTGCTTTGAAGAAACCATTCAAGAAAAGTTAACTCATGAGAGACTAACACTGTTGGCTTTGTGACACACCTGCAAGTGTCTTACTGAGCTTATGCAATGGCAGCTGTTGCTGTTTTATGTTGTTGATAGAAATAAAGCCAGGGTTGAACTGAAGCCCAGTATCAGAGTTGCCCTGACTTAAACGAAAATCATAAAGCTTAAGCAGTGGGTTGACCCTAGCCAGCAGCTGAGAATTCACTCACCTGCTTGTTTACTCCCCTTTCCCCCTAGAATGAGGAGAAATTAGACAGTGAAAAATTTAATATACTGAGATCAAAACAGTATAATAGTTGAAGCAAAAGCTGAATATGCAAGGAAGGAAAAAAAAGGCCTTTATACATTACTTTTCAGTGCTTGGAAAGAAGAACCTCAGCATGTGTAATGCCACAAATACAAACGTCACCCCTTAGTCTTTCTTTCCTTGAGATTTTGTTGCTGAAAACAATTTCATGTGGTATGGAATATCCCTGTGGCCAGCTCAGGTTGGCTGCCCTGGCTTAGTCCCTGCTCGGTTTCTCACCTACCAGTAGCCTACCCACTGTGCAGGAGATGTTCAGCCAAAAGTGGGACACTGTTTTGTCCTCAACACTGGTTTAGTCAGAGATCCAAAATGCACCAGCACATAGGCTGCTAAGAAGACAGATAACTCTATCACTGCCAGACCAAATATAGATCATCAAGACAGAAAATGTGGGGCATGAAGGATTAATTAGGAATTTGTGCCTTCATTTGCCTCTGCCTGCCCCTCCCTCCCCTTACTGTCTGCTGCTCCAGTGGCCTGGAGAAAAAAAGGCATGGTGCTCATCAATACCTGTCACACTGCTCTGACAGAAAGTGACAGAGGGTTGTATACTGGTTTGTTGTGGCAAGGCATCCTGTTTGCAGTCATCTAAATTCTTTCTGCAATATCATACGTCACAGCTCTTCTGAAGAAGAATAGTAATTCCATAGGACATACTGAAGCAAATTAAGCAGGAATGTAGGTTCAACTTTTATAAAAAAGATGGCAACAGTGCTTGCAACATGTCACACTTTATATGGTATATGAAAGAAAATCAAATACCATCTATAACCTCAGTCTCATTCATGTCACTAGAAGTTACAGACAAAAAAACTGCAAATGCTCAGCAAAAGTAAAATGCATCAGTTACTTCATTATATTAGTATAAAAGATGATTGGCATGGTATTGTTATCACAGAAAATTCACATTAATAGAAAAGATGGTAAAGCAGAAGATTTATGATTTAACAGCGGGTTTTATTTATTTTAAGGTTCCAAATACTATCTAAATATTTGCACAGTCTATTGGGGCATAATGCACCTCATGTCTGTAGTGACATAGTTGAGTGTAAGTACAGGAAAATCATTGATATCATAAGCATTTAACATAGGACTGTTTTTTAGATTACTCTGCTAGGAAATGGAATATGATGTTATTGCCAGTGTAATGTGAGGGACTGAATCTTCTTTCTAGAGTTGGCTGTGCCACCTAGGGTTTCCCTGATGGCACAGTGCTCAACAGAGCCCTGCCCTGTTCCTAGAGTCTACCACTAGGCCTTCCAGGTATACATTCCTCTGAGGTTTCAAAATGCATCCTCCAAACAGAAATAGAGCTGATCTCCTGAAATTCACATTCTAGAAAACTATTTCCTTTTTTTCTCAAATTAGCAATTAACTAGTTAAAATTCATGTGAAGACAGGAGATCACAAGGCAAATTTATGGTTGATGGTCCCTTGTCTGTTCCCGGCCCCTGACATCACTGAAGTTTCAAACTTACAGTGAGGTCTGTGAAGTGCTGCTTCTAAAGCAGGGATCACCTCACTCACAATGTCTCAAGTGTGTAAACAGTGTCTCCTGAAACTAGAACTCTCTGGACATGAGTAGCCAGGAGCTTTGTGCTTTCACAGAACCTCCTTCAAGGTGCCAGCCATGAGAGTTAGACTGGCTGTGTGGGTATTTGCCTTTGGGATCAGTGCAATGCATTCCTAACTCCTGTTCTGTTGTGTCCACATGCTGGCCTTGAACCATGTCGAGTAGAGACCCTGATCTGTCCCATTCATCTAGTTCTGTTTGAAAAGCTGCCAGGTGACTGCATTGTTTCTGGTCAGCAATCTGTAAATGTGGATAAGTTTAATTATTTCTTTCTGGTTTTAGCTGTCTTAAAAAGGTTGTAATCAGCTACTTTGACCAGGTAAAAATTAAATGAAACACTGAGATGAAGACGATAGATCGAAGACATAATGAGCTGGCTGCAGAGAAATTCAAGGGCAAAGGCAAGAAATTAACTTCAAATGTCAAGAGCAATACCCTGCAAGAAGGATTTTAAAGTCTTTCAGGATAGCAGTTTAAATAATCAAGAATCATTGCGAGTGAGGGGCAGAAAGCAGTTGCATAGATAAACCCTCTAACTCCAGCACTGGGTACAGAAACCATGGGTCAACCCCAGATCATTTGCAGAGCCCACCTCCCTTCCAGCCCCCAAAGCACCCAGCAACAACAACTTTTTTCTTCTCTTACCTGCTGGCATTGAATCTAAATGTTATTACTGGGTAGGCTGCCAAACCTGCAGAGTCAGTAGTGATCCTCCAAAGGCAGTACTGCACATGCAGCTCCCAGAGCAAGCACACCTCACCTGCTAACTGGGAGAATGCAAAAGGTCTTTGGATGAGTGTTGTATGAACAAGAGTGATGTGAAACATGAAGGTTTCACAACACCAAGGGGCTAGGAAGGGAGCTATATTCTGAACTGTCTATACTAAAATTTCTACTGGCACAAATTCATGCAAGTAGAGCTAATGCAACTGAAGAAATAGCTGTTCATTCTCCAGTAAGTTACTTTTCTTTACAATTCACTGACCATGAGCTCTTAGTCCATTACAGTGGCAAGAAAAATGGTTTATTTAAACTTAAATGCAACCTTTATAGATTAAACTGTCACCTGAATAGGTCACAGCCTTAAGAGACTTTCATCAGATAAGATATATTTTAAAGATTAATTTTCTTGTTGAAAGAAGGTAACAGTAGTACAGTTTTTAAAACCTAGTTATAATTGAGATGCTTTCTTTCCTATGTATCTTGGTTAATATAATTTTCTTAACAAGTCTTTTCATCTTGGCTATTTTTAGAGTGTATAATCCTCCATAAGTCATGCAATAACTTCTTTTCATGGCTAAAGAATGTGACATGACAAACTTGATACTGTGCTCTATTAATGTCCATAATCTGATGAAACATATGCTTTGAAGCAGAGAGCTGCCAATTAAAAATGCAGAATACAAACAGCAAATTAACCTGAGAACCAAAAAATCCCTTCTTCCCTGATAAAGAAACTAAAGAATTTTTTTGCACAATAATAAAATATTTTTGGAAAGGAGGAAAGCCAGGACATCAGATGGGAATTGTTCACGTAACAATTTCCCAGATAAAAAGTGCTCAAGCTCACCAGATGTCACCATAGCTTTTCTTGAGATTTTCATTTCTTTTCCTGATGGAATTGGAATACAGGATTCTCCCTTTAATTTTCTTGAACATGTATTTTAGCTTAAAGAACAGAATCTGAAGGGAAATCTATCTTGCAGTACATAAAAGATAAATTGTAAAATAGGCGAAGAGGAAAGGAAGAAAGCATTCTCCATATTCACTGGAGACAAGAAATAGCCATAAATGCTAGCAGGGGAAATTTGGGCTTAACACGGAGACATTTTTAACAGTCAGAACAAATAAACCCTCAGAAAGGTGGCCAAAGGCACTCATGGTGTTCAGAATTTTGCAGTATGGGCTAGATAAGAACTTTAAAGAAGTTAGACAAGGTTTTAAAGATGAGGTTAAACAACCGTAAGAAATTATTTGGATACAGTTGATTCTGCTGAAAGAACTAGGTTGGGTAGGTGGTCAATTTGAGTCTAAAATTATTTGTTGCAAACACTTCCAGACAGGCCTGTTGCTGTGCCCTTCCAGGACAAGACTTCATCAGAAGCTCCTTCTCTCCAGGCTTAGGACTGGCCCTGGAAATCCCTGTCTCCCTAAATGCAAATATTTTTGTGCTATGTCTTTGACCCAAGAGAGCTCAGCAAAATATAAACCAGAATACTGGAGTTAAAAAGAAATATGTTTAATCTATAATGTATTATAGGTTAAACCTACCAGAGTTTAATATGTTTAACCTATACATTATTTCTTTGACTTTGAGAATTTGCATTTTAGGAAAGAAAATGGTCTTTGTTGCTCACCTTCATTCTGCACAACAAACATGCATGTTTAGTTATTAAGAAATAGAATCACCCATAATGGGGAAATTTTCTGCATCAAAATTTTGCTTTTTGGTTGCTGTGATTTTTAGAGAAATTGGAGATCTTGGGGTCTGGTAGCTCGTGAACTGAATATTTTGGTTTTTTTCTGAACTTTTGTGTGCTCATGGTGAGGAGCAGAAAGTTCAGTGAACTAAAAATCCTGTCTGCTTTGTTTGAAGGTATTTTTTAGCAAATGAAGATAAAAGTTACAGCAGTTTGAACATTCTTTCACTGAAATGACTTCCTTTTCTCCAGGCTGAGATTTGCTGCTGGTGCATTTACTCTTCCTTGGCAGGTGGAGTGATTGCACAGAGTAGAAGAAATCATACCACAGGTGTGTTAACCCCAATTTCATCTTTTCTGTGACACTGCCAACAGTTTCATTTTTAGCAATGATCTTGCCACTGGTAGATGACTAAGTTGAAACACATTTCCAGAATTTTTCTGGAGGATACAGAAGTTATGCAAATTCTACATTTTTTGTATTATTTTCTCTTGGTCTTACAAGGCTAACTGTTCATTTGTTGGTAGCTTGGTAATGAATTTATTTTTCTTTTTCTAATGGCATTATTCTAGGTATTACCCCTATCTTAACACACATGGATAATTCTGGAAAAGGTAATGAGAAAAGGAAAAGAACAAATGACTGTCCTCATAGATAAGGAATTTTTCCTTATCACATAATAATATTATTAAGTCTGGTTCCTTTCTGGGCTTCATCTATGTTTTTGATTTTCTTTCATTACGACCTAAGGTCTGGCTTGCTTCAAGGAGGAAGGGTTTGCATTTTAAATTCAAATATTAAACTTTGAAAATAACCTTTAAAAATACACATTTTCCTACTTTCAAAAATTTTACAAATTTTCCATTCCTAAATATAGGGTACAGCATGTACTCTTGAAGAAAATGGCACCTAAAAGCTTTAAAAAATTGTGTAGGAGGGAAAACTATATAATTTTAATTGTCAAAGCATTGCATTTGAGTGCTTCAGGATTTAATTGTCTCTACAGAGTACAGAAAGTGAGTGCAGGGAAAACAGATCATTGCTCAGATATTTTCACATTATTTATATGCCTTTTTCATTTAAAATTTAGCATTTGATGTCAACAAGTATCTCACATCTAATCCATAAATGTATGGTGAAACTAAAAGGTGGAAATAATTAAGACATTTTTGTTGCTGGTGCCTTGGGATATTCTCTGTAGTCTTTTGTAAAGGGAGGAATGTTCACAGAAATTTTGTTGGAAAACATCTGATCAATCTCTGTTTTGAATTTTAAGTAAATCTTCACATCACATTCTGGATTCCAAGAGTAATACTCATAGTGGCACAAGTCAGATCCAATCACACATGGCCTACATGAGCAATGAGATCTAATTGAAACTTTTAAAATTGCAGATGTTGGTATCAGCTGCTTGCATGAACCTTCAGAGCAAATCTCGTTCATCTAATTATCCACTATGTGACTCTGAGCAGCAAGTATAATTATATAATTAAAGAAACTGTAAACTACTCTTCAGCAGCTCTTGAACAGAAGCAAGATTGATCCATCCAGTTATTCACAATGTATTTTTTCAGCTGTAATAGAAGTGTTATTTGCAGAGGTTCCCTGCAGCAAATTATATCACTACTACTATGATGGTCCCTTGCCTGCTAACTTCATCCCTATAAAACTTCTACTCATATTTAGCATGTCCAGAGAAGGGCAGCAAAGCCAGCGAAGGATCTAGAGAGTGTCCAGTGAGGAGTGGCTGAGGGAGATGTGGGTGATTATCCTGGAGAAACGGAGGCTGAAGGGAGACCTTATTTCCCCCTACAACTGCCCTAAAAGAGATTGTAGGAAGGGGGGTGTTGGTCTGTTCTCCTGGGCAACAAGGGACAGGACAAGAGGAAATGGCCTCAAGCTGTGCCAGAGGAGGTTCAGATCAGACATCAGGAGGACTTTCTTCACTGAAAGGATTGTCTGTGAAGTGTGTGGTCTGTGGTTCCAACAGGCTGCCCAGGGAGGTGGTGGAGTCACCATCCCTGACAGTCACGACCAGACATGTCATTTAATGCTATGGTTTAGTTAGCATGATGGTGTTTAGTCAAATGCTGAGCTAAATGATCTTGAATTTTTTCCCAACCTATATGATTCTATGATTCTATGATATCCTAATGTCTACAGAATGTTGAAGCCAAGGCTGGGGCCTCAGGTTTTGTGGCTTTGATGGAGATGTACAGACAAGTTTGCAATGTCTACTGCTGCACAGCTTTTTGAGCCCATGAACACAAATGCAATTAATGCTCAGTGACAGATTATCAGGCCTTTCTACAGTGTGCATTTCGCTGTTACAAAGATTACAAAGGTTCTTCTCCTTGCAATGTGTCCTTATTTCCTTTTCTGATTCTTTAATTATGTTATATATTTAGCACAGACATGTTGGAAGTTCTTGTGCATTTCACAGGTGATGCATGAGCGATGAGTCCAGTCTTTGAGATCCTCAGGCCCAGGTGTCATGCCCAGCACACTTGGGCCATGTGGACCCACTTGTGTACCTGATCTGTAGGGATCTGTCTGCAGGATGTTTCATTCTTTGTTCCTGACTGTTGTTCTAGATCTGTCAGCAGGAGTAAATCTGCTCCAGCTCCAAATGATGGAATTTGGTGGGGCCCTATCAACTTTCTGCTGCTTCCCATCAGATCAGAGATGCACTTCATGCTTTCATATTTCACTCTAATAGTATTCATTCTGGTTGATAAATGTTTAGACCATGTAAACATATAATTTTCTTGTCATTTCAAGATAAGATACATTAACTTGTTTTCTCATTAGTCTCCTTGGTTATCTTGTCTGGCATCATGATCTGAAGCCTGGTATTTATGTTCATTATTCCTGCCCTGTAATTCCCAATTGTTTTCATTGTGCCACCATTTGAACGAAAGTTGTATTACCCTAAAAAGACAAGAAGCTGCTCGTGTTGGCAGCAGAAGACGTTACTAACTCTGGAAACTCTAAGCTGTCCTAGGCACAGGTGTCCAGGCCATAGGGGCTGTGGAATGGTGTCTGTGGCTGTGGAGAGGCTGTGGTGACCTGTGATGGACATGAACGGTTCCAGGAGCCTCCAACTGATTCACACACGGCACAGCTGAGCCTCTCAGCCATGCTGGCAGTACCTCTGTTGTGAATATGAACGAGGCCAAACTTTCTCTGGAGAAAGAGGTTCTCGTTTATTAAAATACCTGCAAGGAATGGAGTACCCAGGATAAGCTCAAGCACCCACACAGCCAGCCAAACCCAGAGCAGTGTGCTAACCCCAAGCGCACCAGAGTCTTCTCACAAAAAGAAGAACCCCAATACAACCAAACTCCCCCCCATTTATAGCCCCCTTCGAGTCCAGGATTGGTCCATTTTGGATCCGCATGGTGATTGGTCCATTTCCAGGCTTCTCATTGGTCTTTAACGCTGTTCATTCTGGACCAATCGTTTCTGCAGGGCTTCAAATGATTGGTCACATCTTCCATCCAATCCCTCTTCGACCTCGCCTTGCCCCGCCAGACCACCTTTCCGCCAAACCCTGGACCCTTCTCTTAGAGCATTTTAAACTCCCCTCCCACTCTTTACATAATGCAATTAATATAATTACTACAATATAATTGGACTATACTCTAATTTAACATAATTTTACTTAAAACATCTCTGGAAAAATGTATTTTTAAAAGGGGAAAAAACTTTGTGGCAACGAGGAGTGAGGGAAAAAGTGTGGTGATCAGCACTGTGACATCATGGTCAAAGAAGGAGGAGGGAAAGACGTGCTTCAGGTGCTGGAGCAGAGACTTTGCAGACTATGGAGGACCGCTGTGGAGCAGATGGATATTTCCTGAAGGACTGCATCTTCTGGAGAGCCCACATGGGAGCAGATATTTCTGAAGGAGTGCAGCCCCTCGGAAGGATGCACATTGAAACAGGATAAAAATGTGAAGAATAAGGATTGGCAAAAAGGAGCTGTTCTGGATTGACTGTGACCACAGCCCCCAGTCCTCCATCTCTCTGTGCATCTTGAAGGTTAGGATGAGTGGAAGAATTGGTAATAAAGGAATGAAGCCGGACCTAGGAAAAGGATTTGGGTGGGGGGAAGGTGCTGTTTTATTTTTTTTTCTATTAAAATCTAATTTAATTGGGAATAAACTAAATTTTCCCCAAGTCAAATGCGTTGGTCCTGCGATGGTACTTGATAAGTGATCTCCCTGTCCTTACATAGACTCATCAGGTTTCTTTTTTCCACTTATTTCCTTCCCTTGTCCTGCTGAGAAGGAGGAGGGTGAGAGCACCCAGATGGGTGCCTGTTAGGCAGCCAAAGTCAACTCACCATACATGTAACCTCATGAAGCCAAAGTAATTTCAATTATTTATACATAATATAAGCATTTTTCTATAAGTAACACTAAAAGTAATGTTATGACTGCTACTTTTGAAATATAAAAAATCTGCATACCCCCTGCATACTCCTATGGATCTTGATGGATCTTCCTGTTTTTCCTTTCCACTATATTCTCCCTCCTGAGTTATTGACTTTTTCAAGTTTGTAATGTTACTTATGAAAGATTTGGAAATTGTTACTGTATGAATTCTCCTCCCTTGGTCCTGTCAATGATTACTTGAAGACCTGCTTTGAAATAAAAAAAAACACTTGGCAAACAAGGGCATGCCTTTCCACTATAAAATCTCCATGACATTTCTTCATTGAATATTGAACATGGGGTTTGCTGCATTCTACTGACAAGAAAATTTCCATGTTGAAAATCTCTATGATGTCAATGAAAGCAAGAACTGTGAAGAAAGATCTGCTTTCCTGGTGCAGAAAGAAGAAGAAAGCAGGAACAAGAGATCAGGTCCACTAACTCTGAATACTGAGTCAAGGTATTTTAAGAACAACTGCTGTAGGCCTAATCCATGAGGTAGGTGGTGCATTCTTTAATCTGTATGGGATTTTATTTTTTAATGTTTGTAATTCTTGATTTCTATTTCTGTTTCTCTCTTTAGACACCTTTCGTAATAAAGAAGAAATGAATGGGAAAGCAAGGAGATGCACGACTGCCCTGTGAAAAGCACATTTGGAAAGGGAGGAAGAGAAATCCTGAGCCTGCTGGAGACTTGAATTTACATAACATGAATATGTAATTTCATATGATTTATGCCAACTAAGCATCAGTTAGTAAGATATTCTCTTTATATAGCAAAAAGCTTGATGAACTGGCCAAACTCATGTCTCTGAAACATCACAGACTTTTAAAATATGCTGCAGGGCTACCACAGAAACATATTTAATATGCAATCCTCACAAAGACTGATTTTAACAACAGTTTTACAAATCTATTCATCCACTGGTATAAGTAGTATAATTGCAGGTATAAATAATGCAAATATTGGCCTTGAAATTTTTATTTCAATTTTTATTTAATTTTTATTTCAAAGCCTTATTGTTCTTTTGGATATGGAAACTTTCATTAAAAAATTAAATCTTACCTGACTGACCTCCTTTTCTTTTGCGCCAAGGCCATTTCTTTGGATAGGATTACAAATGGTGCTGGATTTTCTTTGTGATTTATTAATTAAAGGGCTGGAGGATATTTGAGAAAAGACTTGGTTTATAAAACAACTAATTGTTTGTATTCAGAAGTATAAACTATGATATAGTATAAGCTTATTGCTAGAAATGCAAAGTACCACTGAATCTTTCCCTCTGGAGTTTGAAAAATACTACAGTTTGATAGAAAGCTCATTAGTTGACAAGATGGGATACAGAATTTTACAAAAAATGTAATTCTGCTTTTTCACGCAGCCTGTAAACTCCTTAGGGTGTCACCAGTACTGGCGCTGCTCATATTAAACTAAAGCCATTTATACATCAAGGAAGAATTCTTACCTCTGGTGAACTGCTGCAGACACCTCTGCAGCACCTACTGGGGCTAGTGAAACTGATCAGAATTGCACACATGGTGTACCTAGCTCCTAGTCTAACTTTCCATGACAAAGCATTTCATTTAGTTTTACTCCTGTGAGTGGTGTTTAGGCTTCTGAACAGTAAAGCCAATGAATAATATATTAACAAAAAAGCTTATACTTTGGAAGAAAGGTTTTACTCAAAATATACAAGTTGTTTGAGGAGTATTATCAATGATCTCCCACCCGACCTTTCATTGGTAGCACCAAATCATCCCTGTCACTTAGGTTAGGGAAACAGGCTGGATGGACTCTTGAGAGGCATCACAGTCCTTAGATTTGTAACAATCATCATCAATAGCACTGAGGTAAAAGTGTTGACAATTTGTGTCCAAACAGTTGAGTGATGCTGTAGCTATAACTTTGTGCTGCTGTACAAACAGCAAGGATGTCAAGAGGTGTGCTTATTGTTTTATATACTATAGATGCTGTCTGTGCACATTTGAAAAGTATGTATAACAAATACTGGCATTCAATAATCCCTGATACTTCCCTATTTGGCCCTTTTCTGCTTAAATTCAGGAATGTAGTGTACAGATCTATAGTGCTGAAGTAAATAGGATTCAGAGTATCTTATCTGTAGTATGTTTATTTACAGATGTGTTCTCTAAAGCTATCAGCTCCTCCTGTATTTTTTCATTAAAGAAATTCCATAGTGCAAGAGCAAATGGAACAGAATGGTGGAAGTGTCTCATATGTCCCAAAAAAATAATAGAATTTTTCTTCATATTCAGGTTAAGGGATAGCAATGTGGACAGTGTGCAGGATTAATTTCTGTAAATCTATTGCAGTAGTGGCTATTCAAAGGATGCTGACACTTTTCAAAAATTAAGATAAAACAATCCTAGAAGACCTAAGGCTTTATGAAACCTTTCTTACCTGGGTGTTGAGCAGGGGCTAAATTAGACCAGGAACCCAACTGTGAAATCTATATTGTCCACAATACACCACATCAAACATCTTTAGGAGCTGCATGCTTTTCAGAAACACAGCACCAAATCAGAAAATAATCTTAAAAAATTTGTGTGACCCTGTCAAAAAAAAAAATCATTTTATATATATGACTGGCTTAAATTCAGCTGGGAAGTCAAATATGGGAAGAAAACATAAACTCTGCCAGCAATGCATTACATAATTTTGAAGAGTTGTAATATCTTGTATCTTTCAAAATGTTAGTTTCATTTGCACAGAATGAAAGCACAGAGGTTTATAAGCTTTATGTGTGCTTATTTTATGAAACAGCTTTTTGAGAATAGCATTTCTGTGTTACACTGATCTTAAAAATTAGACAGGACTGTCTACAGATAGACCTGAGATGTAGGTGCTAGTAACTCAAAAGACTGTACTGTTGAGGACAGTAATTTTTGGTTTTTCTCAGGTAAAATCAGTAAAGAGCTTTTCAGTAAAGACCTGCTAAGAAAAGCCTTTAAAGCTACTAAAGGTATTTTCCTTAATGAGGGCAGCAGGCATGGGTGCTGGTTTTGTCTGGGATAGAGTTAATTTTCTTCTAGCAGGTAGTCTGAGGCTGTGGTTTGGATTTATGCTGGAAACAGTGTTGATAACACAGGGATGTTTTTATGTTTTTGTTATTGCTGAGCAGAGCTTACACAGAGTCAAGGCCTTTGCTGCTGCTCACCCAACCCCGCCAGCAAGGAGGCTGGGGGTGCAGAAGGAGCTGGGAGGGGGCACAGCCAGGACAGGTGACCCCAATTAACCCAAGATATTTTCCAGACCATATGGTGTCATGCTCAGCATATAGAGCTGGGGGGAGAAGAAAGGAGAGGATGTTTGGAGTGATGTTGTCTGCCCAAGTAACCACTAGGTGCCATGGAGCCGTGCCTTCCTGGGAATTGCCTAACACCTGCCTGCCCACGGGAAGCAATGAATGAATTCCTTGTTTTGCTTTGTGTGCAGCTTTTGCTTCACCTATTAAACTGTCTTTATCTCAACACATGAGCTTCCTCACTTTCACTCTTCTGAGTCAGTCCCCTGTCCCACTGAGGGGTGAGTGAGGGGCTGTGTGGGGTTGAGCTGCCAGCTGGGGTTAAGCCACACCACTATGGAATACATCAAGATCTGGTTCCTGACAATGCCAAGTGCAAGAGGATATGCTCTGTAAATTTAAAGTTATGCTCAACTTCTCAGTCCTGATTCATGTTATGGAAGGTGTCCTTTAGGCTTCCACCACAGTTGAGTTCGGCTCCTGCAGTGAATATACACAAAAATGTGGCCAGCTAGCCTGGAGTTGTGTTGTGTCTCATATTGTCTGAGTCCTGCACATTGCACATTGTGGTAGGGGAAAGGAGGCTGCTTGTAGACAGAAAAAATCTGATTGTTTAAGTTCAGGCCCTTTCTTGCAGAACGGAAAACATTTTTTGATTCTCATTGCAATTAGAAAGCATTGAAGGAACTCAGCACCTCACACAGTGTATTATGAGAAATTGCAAGAGAATTTTTATAAATGAAAGTAGTAAACCAAAACTTAATGTGGAAACATAGCCAATGAACACGCAGAATATTTCTCAGGTACCTCCTGTGGCTAATCTGGTCTCTTTCTGCCTGTCTCTAGGTTTGCCTGGATTCCAGGTTCCTCCCTCTATTGAAGCCACTGGCAGGAGCCATCCAGGCCAGTGTGTCCTCCCCCCTGCACATCTTGCTGACACTTTGTTTTCTCCACTGTCCTTGTACAAACCAGGATACTATATGAGTCTGCTAATATCCCTCCTCTGACTAAGGAAATTCTAGGGTCTAAACAAATCCCTCCAACTGTAGCTATATATTAATATACCAGGTTGCAGTAAAAGATAACAATTTTTGTTAGATCAATAAATAAAAATTAGTACAAACTGATTGGAAATGCCCAGGCATTTTTTTCAAAATCAAAGAAGGATGACACTTCACCCTACACTTTAGAGATTCATTTTTATCTTTTGGATGCCACAATTACAGTTTCTGCTCTTGCTGTGTATCTTTACTACTAAAATGTCCTTTTCACTTGAAATAGTCCTAACATGACTGGTTTATGATCTAGACTGAACTTAAAAAAAATTATATAGGATTCAAAGGGTACATATATGTTGTGCTAATTCATGATATTAGATAAATTTAATGATACATTAATTACATTTGTTTGAAAACCTCAAGAAACTAAAAACAGCCACAAAGGGGCAGCAGACATTTGCATTCAAATTTATGATGGTTGTATGCTTTCCTCAGCTGTTCTGTTTCCTGTTTAACAAAAAAAAACTCCAACAGTCTGGGAAAATTATGAGGCTAGGCTTTTCTTTTGGAAAACCACAATCTCCACTTTCTTCCTGAAAATATCATAAAAAGATGCATACTTGCAGGAAAAAGTTTAATAATTATTTTTAGTGCTTTATTTTCCAGCAATTTTTTCCAAGGAGGTATGGTGCCTAATAGTCAAGTCTAGGTCTATTATATTACCCCCCTATCTTTTAATTTTCAGAGATAAGGTTAAAAGAACACACAAGAAATTACTGATCCTCACTGGAAGAGAAATTGCTAGCTTTTGTTGTTTCTGCACTAAAGGTATCAAACAAGAGCTCTGAAAACTCCTGGAACACAAAAGTTCCTCTATAGCAGATAATTTTTACTATTGAAAAGATTGGATGTCACTACTAATATAAGCCTTCTACAATGTAAGACAAACAAAAAAAAATCACATTTCTGAACAACACTGCCTATTTGCTGATTTTCAGGACAGAAACTTGCAGATATTTTGGTAAACATCTTGCACACAGATACACATAAAATTTAATTTTTATTATGTCCTTTCTGTAATTTTCATTATGATTACTTTGTTTTACTGTAGAACCTACATTTTCATTAGTGGGCATGAAACTAAGGTTATTTAAAAGAATTTCAGAGAATTGCAACTCTATTTAAAAACAGTAGCCTATGTACACTTTTATGTGGAAGTATCAGTAGTCTAACTTGATAGGATCTTATAATAAACTTCAAGTAGTATAGCAGCTTGCATATTCTTTTCTGAAACAGAACCACTTGAAATAGCAGACAGGCAACATTTTTTTTGCATGTGATTTATTGCAAAGTTTGTGTTGCAGTAACAGACTTCTGAATAAAAGCACCCTGAAATTTTAGTCTTTCATTTTCAGCAATTTAATTTTTCCAGAATGTGACTATATAAGCTAAAATTCTCACATTTATTCCCTCAGATATGCATATTTCTCCAAAGTTAAACAGAAATACACTCCGTTTATTTTTAATGATCTGAGTATGAAAAACTCTGTGTTTTTCATATTTACAGAGAAATGTTCAGGTTTTTTTTCCTCCTGGATAACTCAGAAATGTGTTAAATGTAATTCTTCAAACCTTTCATGAAGAAAATTACTGAGCTGAAATATGAATCTGAGGTATGAAGTAAATATTCATATTCATATGAATATTTACTAAATTGAAACTGATGTGGCAAACCCCTTCAAACTTTGTGTCTCCAATATCTGTATCTAACACATTCCACACACTCAATATGTGGTTTTCTACTAATATCTTCAGATTCTGATTCAGCAGGCACTGATACCTGCATATTGATGCATGACAGAGCCATAACTGTGCACAAGAGGCAAATAGTGAGCTCGTTACTGTGCCTGAGCAGCTTGGCTGGTAGAGTTCTTGTAGGAGGTACTGCTCTTCTCTTAGCAACAAAATTACTCCATAGGTGTTTCCCCCGTCCAACAGCTTGAGCTGCCCTTATTTTTGTGCTCCCCATATAGACTCTGTCCAAGCTGGAAGAAAGGAAAGACTTGTTAAGAACTTTCACTCTTTAAATTCTGAGGATGCTGACAAAGATACTGATAAAAGGAAGCAAAGATTTCTTTTCCAATATAAAAAAAAAAAGCCAGCTGTGCTGAAGGTAGAACTTGCTTCTGGCTTTTTCCCCTCTATTTTTTAATACAAAAATCACACTACTCTCTAAATGTGATATTGTACCACAAATTAAAAGACAGGTGAAAAATCAAGTGATACATTTGCCCTGACCTGCTTCAAAGGTTTGTTTCAAGGTTTATCTTTGCTGAAAGAGTCAGTTCAGATAAATTTAAGATAGCTTTCTTCCTCCAGGCATCTTACCTACTCTGAGTAAGGAGCAGTGACCTACACCAGCTTTGCTAAAGTAAGACTCACCCCATTTTGTGATGATGCAACTAAAAAGAATCATTTGATTATCAGATCAAACTCATAGCAGATGGATTCACCTAGCCCCTGCTGGTACCACCCCAGTATGTGCATTCATATGGACTCAGTGTGCACCTATTCCTCTGCAGTATATCCATGAAATGATTTCCCATCCCCTGTTGGTTTCTCACTCATGCTATGACTTGGATTTTTGGTTCTTATGGTAAACCAGACTAGTGCTTTGAATGGCTGTTCTTCCTGCCAAATTGTATTTCAGTTACATCAGTGAACCAATCCAGTTTTCCACACAGCCTTACAAAACATTGGGTCAGTGCAACGAAGATGGTAAATAAATGTCTAAGGCTGGGGAAGATGATTCTGCAAGGCTGCATTGCTGCAAGAAAAAGGTGCATGGGGTCACTCTCTAAATGAGCATTAAGAACATCAAAAAGCTGCCAGTCAAATCTCATCAAGGTTATGGCACTAATGGACACATACATTATGGCTTGATGTATAAAAATGGAGCAAATCCCATTTGTGGCAGCTGCTTACAGTAAAGCATCTGAAAGCATGAGAAATAAACTGGCTGTGTGTTTAGAGGCATACAATTAAAATGTGACAGAATTACCTCTGATTTATCCAAAGGCAAATTTGTCACTCCAAGAGCAGGGCCATATTGCTTCTAGAGGTTGAATCTTGTTTGTGGCTTTTAAAAATATGGATAGCTAAAAATGCTAGTTAACCCATTCACATGTTCATGGTTTCTGCTGGATCTGTGGATGCTGCATTCACTGTAGGAATCCTAAACTACTGTTAAGGTAGTTACTAAGGTACTTTCAGTTATCAGGGCATTCAACCAGTGATTCTGTGAAAGCTATCCAATTAAATGCATATCCAGCAATTGCAGCTATTGTTGTTAGTATATGAATAAGCATCAAACAAAAGGAAAATTACTTTCAGCTAAAAGTAAATGGGGAAAATATTACAGAAAACTATGACGGAAGTACATGTGACTCCATATATTATGATGAACATTAAT
The DNA here is from genome assembly GCA_039654755.1 of Calcarius lapponicus. Classification (NCBI taxonomy): domain Eukaryota; kingdom Metazoa; phylum Chordata; class Aves; order Passeriformes; family Fringillidae; genus Calcarius; species Calcarius lapponicus. The sequence continues at coordinate 187,621 of JBBFKN010000028.1, read as the reverse complement.
ATTGACTTAAAAGATTTCCAATGAAGGAATTCAGTCCAAAACCCTCAGTTTTTATGCATCAATATTCAAAAAGACTAGAAGCAGAGGAGTGGTTTGCAGAGACAGAAAAAAGTGGTAATAGAGGATCTCACATGCCTATAAAGATTTTTGGTAAGAACAGGAGCATGTTTTCTGCAAATACATATTGGTCATGACTAGGGCATGCAAGTGGGTTCATTAATTTGAGGATCTCTACTGAATCAGAAATGATAAAAAAGTGTAGATGATCTACTGTAGATGATGTGCATTTGTTCCTGAGTCATTTGCCAACTTTTCAATTAATATATACACGTTGTTTACCAAAGGGCTTGGATGAAAAGATTTTATTGTGTCTTGTTAATACCCTACTCAAACATTTGTTGTTAATTGCTTTGCGTTTGTGAAAAACAAGTTTCTTCATTACTGTGCCACAAGATAATTGAAACTGTTTATTTTTATGCTAGAGTATCAACTGCTGAAGAAACTTTTTTGCCTATAAGAAGTTCTTACCAGGAACAGCAATTTCTCAAACACTGCCATGAACAAAACACCCTTTCCCTAGGTGCTAGGAAACAGTTAATAACAAGGGGCACTAAAAGCATCACAAAACCAAAATGTTTGGAATTTAGATGAAGGCTCATGAATACTGCCTTACTAAATGCCATGCCACATTTATGGCTTCAGGGCAAAATATATGAGCAACCAGACAATGTGGACATATTAATTAATGTTAATTACATCTCTGCAGTACAGATGGGTTCTATTCTCTTGACATGAGTATGTAATATGTTTGGCATAAATGTCAGTTAACATATTTATGCAGAAAAAAAATATCTGTAGTTTGCAAATACACAATCAGCTGTCTTTTAATTGTGAAGGCATTGTGTACTACAGCCCATACACACTGACCTGCAATGTAAACTGTGCAGATCTTCACCATCATATGAGCTCTGTTACAATGGCTCCTGGGAATCCTTGGGGTTTTTGCTGTTCCTGCTATGTGGCTACTAGTACAGTAGCTACTAGTACAGTGGATGCTCATGCAGTACAGGCAAGGGTTGCAGAGCCTCCTCCGTGTCACTCCCTCCTGGAGGGGAGGAAGGATTTTCTCCTTCAAAATCCACTCTGAAATCCACCCCTGGTGCACATACTGAGAGTAACTCAGCACTACTTCTATTGAGCCCAGTGTATATTCCTATACTATAGGCACAGCTCTTTGTGCCAGCTGGTTATACTGACTGGTGTGGGTGGGAGGTAGGATTTCTGCTTCCATTCCTCTCCATCCCTCTGGAGTTCTGAGCATCACCATTACTATCCTCCAACAAGCGTTCTGTTCATTCAGAATCAAAGAAACATAGAACCATAGAATCATGCTGTGGTTTGGATTGGAAGAGCCCTTTGAAGGTCATCTAGTCTAACACCCCACGCTGTAAGCCAGGGACATCTTCAGTTAGGTCATTCAGAGCTCTGTCCAACCTGACCTTGAATATTTTTAGGAATGGGGCCTCTAACACCTCTCTGGGCAACCTGTTCCAGTGCTTCATCATATAAAATGTCTGAATAAATCCTCTTTTAGTCTAAAACAATTTCCCCCTGTCCAATGCTACAGGCCATACTTAAAAGTCTGTCTCCATCTTTCTTTTAAGCCACCTTTTAGTACTAAAAGTCTCCAATAAGATCTTCCCAGAATCTTCTCTCCAGGCAGAATAACCCCCATTCTCTTGGCCTTCCTTCATACAGGTGTTCAGCCTCCGCCATGATGCTCTTCTTGATGTCCTTCATTGTAGCACAGGTGTTCCATCCCACTGTTCAGTTTTATGGTCTCCTCTGCACTCCCTCCAACAAGTCCATATCTCCCTTGCTGGGGCCCCCAGAGCTGGATGCAGCACTGCAGCTGGGGTGTCACCAGAGCAGAGGGACAGAATCACTTCCCTCTCCCTGCTGGCCACGCTGCTTTGGATGCAGCCCAGGACACAGCTGGCTTTCTGTGCTGTGAGTGCCCATGGCCAGGTTGTGTCCAGCCTCTCATCCACCAGCACCCCCAGGTTCTTCTCAGCAGGGCTGTTCTCAGTCCCTTCACCCCCAGCCTGTATTGATAATGGGGCTATCCCTGACCCACATGCAGGACCTTCCACTTGCCCTTGTTCAATTTCATAGGGTTCATGTGGACTCATTTCTGGAGCTTGCCCAGGTCTCTCTGGATGGTATCCCGTCCTTCAGGAGTGTCAACTGCATCCCTCAGCTAAATGTCATCTGTTCAGTGGATCTGTCTGTTCAGTGGCTGAAGGCCCACAGATTTCTGCAGCAGATACAGTCATTTGCATGCAGATACAGTCCAGTTAAAAGGTACCTGAAAATGAATTTAAATAAAGGCCAAGCAAAACAAAGACTATTTTTACAGTTTATTTTATATTTTCCAGGGTTTGGGATTAAATTGCTATTTTCCATGTAACTGTGGGAACTGACCTTCATCTTTCTTCCAAGTCCTGCCATAAGACCATATTCTAATTGTCCTAGCTAGTTCAAACCAAAGGGAAACACCTTGATTGTGAGACAGAGGCAACTTGTCCCTCACACACCACCTTCCTCCTCAGTTCCTTGTTAGGTCACTTCAAAATTCCTGCATAGTCCTGGAATTTGTCTAAAGATTTTCACAAAGAAAACACCACTTTCCAGCTCAGTGAAAGAAGAAAATGAGGCAAAACTTAATGGGATTAGGTAAGCTCCTGCCTCTGTAATGAAGGGGTAAAGGGAGCACCTCCCATTGCTCCAGTATTATTGTCTGAAGTTTTCCAGCTTATAATATCCAGGTTTTATTTCTCTATCCCATTGCAACTATGAACTGCTAGGGCTCAAATTCTCAAATTTTGTTGCCTTAGACTGAGTAATAAAAATCTTACAGTATCAGAAGAAGAAACCTTTTGTTACAGGTGTTTCTTCTACAGGTGTTTTGTTACAGGTGTGGTGAGAAACAAAATCAGGAGAATTATTGCTGTAACCTAATTCAGATCCATTTTGCAATGATCAATGGGATCCTTAGAAAGCTGTTGTTATGTCTTGAGAAAGCTGTTATTATGTCTTGCCTGTCAGTCATCCTAGAGTTCTACAAGTATTGTTACTCAACCACTGCTGGCATTCAGTTTAAGGAATCCAAAAGTTGGGTTATTCTTGCAGTAAATGGTAGAGAATAAGCAATCAGCAGTGGGAAACAGTGCAGGAAAGAGAAAGAAAGAAAGAAAGAAAGACTGGACTGGTCTGATGGGACAACCTTAGGAAGTTACTCTTACCTTCTGTCTCTGTCGCATAATTAAACATTATCCAAGGCTTCTCTTACTTCACACGATCATCAATTTTGCATTAGTTTTCTGGATATTGGACTTGAAGCACTGCAATTTCATTTGAGAGAGTGCCCATAGCAACCTCTGAAGTTAACAAATGCCCTTAAAAATTAATGAAGTCAGTATTCTGCTGCTTACACTAAAAAAATCACATCAGGAGAGTCTCAAAATGACTAGTGAAAATGAGGAAGTACCTTTGACCTTAATATCTCTGTGTGTTTAACAGTTGCAAAAGAAGGAGAGTAGTAATCTCTAGTCTCATTTGTGAAAATAAATGTTTGGGAAGTATTTAACTCCTATACTGATGTTATTATGGAAGAAAGAAAATTATTAATTCAGAGCGAGAGTTGAATTGTGTACAATAAATAGGACATAAACTACACAGCACAAGGAGGAGAAAACAGTTTATTGGAGAATTGGTTGTTAAAAGAGCTCAGTGCAGTACCCGCACTGGGTGCACATGAGCTTTGCAACTTCACTGCTCTGCTAATGCAGTTTTTATGTTTAATATCTGCAGCAGCAGTTTGTAGTACTTCTAGCAGAATTAAGCACAGGGCTTTAGAAGATGATATTTAGAATATAATTTTTTAAGAGTAGAATAATTGCTGGTTATAGAAATGATGGAAGAGAATTTTATGACCTGTTTTACTGTATGGAAAATGCTATTTTATACTGTAAAACCAATTTCTGAAATCCTTCTTATTGTCTATACATATTTTAGAGTTTTGTGATCTGTGCAGAAAACCAAAGGTATTCCTTTGTCTTAAAAAATAATTTTCTGAAAATTTTCTTAGTTTCAACTACAGAGACTTGTAAGTGGAACTATAATGAGTGAGAAAAACTTAAGCAGTCACAATGCAAAGGAGCATTTTTGTTTCTATTTGTTTCTCTTACTATTTTAATCTTGTTATTTACTAATGCCCATTTACATAGCTCCAATAACAAATGCAGTCTTCAAGGGAAGGTTTGATGCCTTTTTACATCCTCTCTATTCTACAGCAGAATCAGGCAACACCAGGACTGATATTTATATTACTTGTCTGTCAAAATCACATAAAATTAAACAATAACAAATTTAATTGAAAACATTTCAGGACTAACAGGGAGAAAACATGATAAAAATATTTATTGCCTTTGAGAGTCAACATGAAGAAGTGGCTAGGAGTAGATGTATGGAGTTGCACTTTTTCTGGGCATATATGAAAAGAATCAGAGGCCTGCTTGGGACAGCTCTTTAAGAATATTGCTTTCAGTGATTACAGGGTTGGCTAGTGCAGCCAAGGAAGGAAGGAGTACCATAAAACCATATGGGACATCTACAAGAATTCTAAATGAAAGCCATTGAAAAAAAAGGGGGTAAAAATATTAGGGTTAAATAAACCAAACTTCAGAGAATCAAAAAGAAAACAGTCAAAGACCTTGATCATAGCTGCCAGCAGCAAGGGAACAAATCACGACTTTAAACCTCTTCTGGCACAACAATATCACTGCAAATCATCAAGAAAAGGCAAAAACCGCGTATATAATCAAGTAGTATATAAGCATGTCAAAGGATTATGTACATTGAGAGGGACAACTATAAAAGAAGTCCTTCTGATTCTCTAGTACGGGATAGTATTCTTCAAGGTGGAGTGATACAAGGTTTCAAGTTTGATGGCTCATTTCTGATACTGATGCAGTCAGCCTGGCTTACTCTTGGTTTCCTCCCTCACAGCTATCTGCCCTCATTTGCTGCACCTGGGCTTATTCTAAGGGGAAGGACGAAGTGACACAGAGCTCTGAACAATCCTGTTGTAGGGTAACAGGCTAGTAGAGTGTGTGTGTCCCTACCTTTGCTTCTAGGAGTTGAGTTTGTCCCAAGCCATTTGAAGGCTTTGCCCAATTATGAAGGAAATGGCACGTGCCTTTAGAAACCCTTTGGAATATAACAGGTACAGAGCTGTCACCCACCTGATAGTTCTGCACAAAAATATAACCATGTGGGTTTAATGACAGTTTGTAAAAATGACATGGCTCACTCAGGCCTTTACTCTGCATACAGATCTGAGGGAATGGATACTTCTTTTGAATAATAGTCAAGATTGTAATATAAATGGATAATTTTTTTTTTTTTGTCTCTCAGAGCTGGATTTTTAGAAAGCAGGGATAAATACCTTTGAAAAACTCATCTGCTCTAAAGGCCTTGCATTCAAAGCAAATAGCTGATATTGAAGATTCTAGAAAGGTTATCTCAGGTTTTCTTCTGTGAAAGAAGGCAGGAGATGCATCTCCTCCTTAGATAAAGTATAGGGCTTGCTTCTGCTGCTAGACTTTTACTCTTACTTCTGCTGATACAAATAATAGGAAGTAGAGTTTCCTAGTGCATCCTGTGTGCTCTGCTCTAGTGATTCATAATCCACAAAAAATTCTACCTGTTCCAGTGTGCAGATGTGTGCATACAGAACATCAGGAATACTACCTTGCTGTGTTCTCAGGACCCATTAGGTATTTTTTTTACAAGCAAGCATTTACTTAAGTGTGAACTCAGGTTTTAAAGCTGTCTGGAAGAAGAAATCTGGTGCCTGTTCAGGACCTCCTTGCCTGCTCAGGCTCTGCCTGCATGGGCTGGCTCAGCCCCAGGCAGGGAAGAATAGACAAAAATGTGCCCCTGTGGAAGTACCGTGTCAAGAGAGTGCAGGGTTTGCTGTGGTACAACCAGTGTCAGGGATAAAGAAACACAAATAAATCTTTGTCATCTTGGCTCCTTGTTCCTTGCCTCATCCTCAACTCTAACCTTAGAGTACCAATGGTGCCAACACATAGTACTAAATTCAAAGCAAAAAGTATTTCTCCCCCAGGCATGATTAAGCAAAATATTTGGGCAACTTGACCTGAGTTTTTACCAAAGGAATAAATATTTGCTGAGAGAATACATTGAATCAGGGGATGGTATTGATCTTAGTATAACATGCTCAATTGTTACATATCATGCTTTTAAAAATAAATAAGTAAAAAGATATTTGAAATTGTCCTTATAAAAATGAAAACAAATTACCACTGGCTGTTTGAAAAATGAGCTAGGAGAATGACAAAATACAGGGAATAACACTAAACAGTGAGTGTCAAGCCAATGGAGAGGAATTTGACTGTGAGAAACAGTCGCTGAGCATGTAAATGAAATTATAGATGATTAGAGATGGAGTGAGAAAGAAAATAAATATACACAAAGACAGCATGAATAGCTGCATGCCAGCATGCAGTCAAAATAATATGAATTGATCACACACATTTCAGACAAGCCATTCCTCAAATTCAGGAAAAAATAGAAGAACTATAATAAATGTAGAACACATATATCCCACTTACTGCACTCAAACTGTAAAGATATGGGTCTAACTGATGTCTTAAAACCCAAGGATGATGGAGATTCTACACTTCCTTAGGCAATCTTCATCAGGATTTGAAATCTTCCTGTTAAAAAATCCTCTCTGTGGTCTAGCTCAAATCTTTGCAATAGCTTTCTGTGTTTTATTCTTTGTTCTTATGACCCACTAAACAATTTTTCTTCCTTCTTTGATTCTACCTAATACGTATTGAAAAAATTAAATATCTACAATGCTTTTCCCATTTCTCATAGGTCATATTCCTTGGATGCCTATAGATTTTTTTTTTCTGGATAATTTTGCTTGAAACGCAATCCCAAAACCTGGCCAGTTTTCCAGCTAGTGATTTACCAGAGTTGAACTGAAGAGAAATATTCCTTCAAATTCATGTTTTTACTTCACCATTTTACACTTTCCATTTTCTCTCTGTCATTTCTGACACTTGCTCTGCTTGGCATATACTATATCCCCAAGAACCTTTTCTGCAGAATTCTGCATAAAATATCACAAGCATGTCATAAGAATCTGTGGTCTTTTGTGCTTGTCTGAAAGGCAATGCAACCCAGAACCACATTCAAAGATGAATCCAGAATGCAAAACTGCCAAGAAAACTGTAACAGTGGTCCTACCTGTTATGTCTTCTCAGTCAAAGGTCTTCCTGGACTGAAGGCCATAATATTTTAGAGCTACAAATGGACTTTGCTGCATCCATTTATCCATCAATCCTTCACTTTTGGAACTCATTTGTCCTTTTAGTTTCCAAAGTATTCTGTGACAATGAGACCCACAACTTACTTATGTAATATATTAAGATTTTGTAATGTTGATGTTGCTCCCTGATAATTTCCTTAAGGGCTTGATAGTTTTTGTGAAATTAGAAATAATTAATAAACACTTCTTATTCATCTTATTCAAACCATCTACAATTTTGTAACTCTGTATTATATCCCTCTCTATCTTCTCCAAGCATGGGAAATCTTCACACTTTTTCTTGTCTCCTGTACAGAAGCTGCTGCTCTTCTCAGTGACTGTCCCTCTTTTAAAGTATTTTAAAAATTTCTCTAACACCTATTTTCAAAACACCTTATTAAGTATGAAGTGTTTAAAAGGAGGACCTGGATGAGTTGACAGTGATAAATGGAATTGTCTGGTTTTGTCTCCTTATACCTAGTAAATTCTAACATTCTATTTATTGTTTTTTCCCCACCTCCAGTGGTTTCAGATCTCTATCTGAAAGATAATAGATACCACACTTTGAGACAGCTGTTTTATAATTATGGGTTTTTTTACCTCATGTGCATGTCATTGCAGTTGTCACAATTTTATTTGGTTGTTTTTACTGAACAGACCTTCAGTATTTTGAGATCTCTGTGGATTTACTTGCAGTCAGTTTTATGTTTGTCTAGCATGCATAATACATCATCATCTGGAAATTTTGTTCTTTCACAATTCCCTCCTTTTCCATATGGTTATGACTATTTTACACACCAAATATTCTAAGTCAGATTCTTAGAGGGATCTTCTCTCATAGTTTCTTCTCATTGTAAAATCTGATTATTTAACTTTATTATTATTTTTATGTCTTATGTATAACAACGTAAGTTTTTTAGGCACCTTGGATAAGGATATCTATGAAAAAAATATTAAACAGATGACAGGTATTTCCTTCAGAGATCTCTAGCAGATGGTAAAGCATGACTCCCAAAAAGAAATTCTGCTGGTTGTCTGTCAGTTTGCATTTATCTATGTATCTACTTGTGCAATATTTAATTAAATAGAAAGAAAACTGATTGAAAAGATTTATGAGCCAGCAGTATCCAGTTTTTCTCTTGGAGCCAGTTTTAAGCTTGGTGTAGCATTTTTTAATTGTCCAGACCACTGGCACTAAGAGGCTGATTTAAACCACAGGTTATATATGTCAATACTACTCTTCCTTTCATGTTTGAATTTCTTTACAATGTTTTAATTTCTTTCTTCTTCTAGGTTGATAACCATCTTGTCCTTGTTACTTAGGATGGTTAATTTAAGTAGTTTGTTCTAAAGCCTTCCAGAAATCCTGCTAGATTCCACTTCTCGGTTTCTTGAGGCCTTTTACTCATTTCAAAGAAAATTAGGTGACCTGTTATTAATATTACTCAGCAGGTATAAGTTGGCTTTTGCATATCCCCTTTATCTTAAAAATTCTTAATAATAATGTCTTTCACTACTTGCTTCATTATTTGGGGGGACCAAAGGTAAACTGTCAGCTTGTTAAATTCTTCTCTTGCCTTTTTCCTCTTTTTAAAAATATAAATAGTGAGTTTACGCTAGTCCAATGCTTATATCTCATAGTAAAGAACAAGTTAACATCAATAATGAATTAACAGAATCCAACTATTCTTTTGCTGTGCAACAGCCCAGGGCTACCACAATCCTCTATGGGCTGTAGTTATTTCTTTGCACATAACAAACTGAACTCACTAGCTGTCTGTGATGAAGTCTGTGCTACACAGTCTATGGAACAGTAAAACTGTAAGACAAAAATGTTTACCAGACTAGTTATAAGACCAAATTAATATGATTTTCATAATCATTCTCTAATATCTACACTGCTTAATACTGTATGATTACTAACTCTGCAGTAGTTCAATGCTATAAGCAAAGTAAACGACAGAATTAATTCACCTGGAGGCAGCTGGCATGGTGCTTGGACAATATCTTTTGAATGGCCAATTAAATATCATATACTAAGTTAGCTTGAAGGAAATAATAGAAAAGATTGCCAAGCTGATGAATGAAAAATTATGATCTGCTCACCAACTTTTTCTTTAACACATTAAAAAATACAATTAGTAGAAGTTATGGGATAAGAGATTTTAACAAGAGTCATGATTGAAAAAATATCCTGTGCCAAAATATCCTCTGCCAACCTCAGTTCAGTTCAGTTTCATTAGCAAAAATTTCATTCACTTGAGTACTGTCAAAATGTGAAAGAGAAACCCAGTAGGTTAGTGTCAGAGCACATCAGTCCTGCTCATTACAGGGATTGATTCTCTGTTTGAGGTTTGATTCTGTCTCGGTTCGGAAAGACAAGAGTCTGCTAAGGAAGGCAGGAGCCTCCCCTGAAATGGAGAATGTAAACCCTCCCCACCCCTCCAAATTGCTATAAATCTTAAATTAAGGGGCTCTCAGGCAAAAATATGGGAGAAGGAAATAACAGTTCTTTAATAGGGAAAGGAAAAAAAAAAAAGGATAAAATAAACAATGCAGTCCACTAGAACAACACTGCCAGAGTCAGAACCCAACCTGACACCCTGTGGGTCAGGGTGTTGGTGGCAGTCCAATTGGAAATGTGGCTGCAGTCCTCCTGAAGTGTCAGGTGTGGTTCTGTTGGACAAGGGGGTTCTGTAGAGAAGGATGTTCCTCTGAAGATCCAGTGGAAGAAGAGACAGGTGTTCCTCTGGGGAATCCCGTGGAGAAAGCTGGCTGGTGTCTCAAAAGCTTCTGGATTATATCTGGGTAGCAATGCTTGGCTCTCCTTCTGGGCAGAGCATCTCACAATGGGATGTTATAGTTCTTATCAGTCATGCAGTGACATTCAATAGTCTGTTATCAGCAGATGTCCCCTCCCGAGGGAGGTGTGAATGTGGTCACTCAAAGAGAGAGATAAGGCAAACTGCCCACTTAACAAAGGTAATCTGCCATACAGATGGTAATTGAAAACATCTTGCATTGCAATCTTCAACAGACTCCTTGGAACTATTTGTCATTGCCATCCATATTCAACTTGTATGGAGATTGCTGAAATATATTTACACTGATATAGCTGCTCTCTTTTATTGCTGAATAGTATTTATGGCAATATACTGAATAATATACTGAATACTATTTATGTGATCACTTATTAATCTTCTGATTCCTGATCTTTTAATGTATATCTTCCTTACACATTCATGGATTTTGAGCACTGAAATAGGAGCAGCCTTGTGTCACAATCTTGTCTGTCACATTTACTGCACACTTTCTTTTACCCAGAATTGTGTTGTGCTTTTTATCTCCCAATTTGTACCTTTAGTTAATTGTGTTGTGCATTGGACTTCCCATTTGTACCCTTAGGTTACTGTCATTGACTTTATTTTGATGAATGTGTCCTTTATTTTGGACTTATAGTCCAAATTAGGCATGTCATGTTCTGCCATCCAAGAAGCAAATCTCATTTGCAGCACAAATGTAAACTGCATTTAGCTTTAATGTAGTGGCAATCAACAGGCTATCCATCTCTTTTTGCTTTTCTACAGGTTTTGCTTCCCTTCCTAAGGAAGCAAAATTTACTCTGTTGCACATTCTTTCAGTGTAAATCTTGCAATAAGCTTTGGAACCTTGAAAATTTCAACTGATTTTGACAGTGCTCAAGGTCTCAGTGTTACAACATTCCCACAACCTGAGTAGAACCAGGCAGAGTGTAGAGACCCAATCAGTCTCCCACTGAGGTCAGAGCAGCACCACCATTCATTTACATGGATTTTCCCTGCCTTAGACAATATAAACTAGCTCATTAGCTGCCTTTCACCAGTTTTCTCCAGGCCATGAAACTCATTTTTCTTTCAGTTCATTCTGTGATTTATCATCTGTAGTCCTTCTTTATAGGAAACAGTAATCTTATGCTGATTGGGTTAATTGTACCTTGCATTTCTACAAATACTTCTTTGTACTTTTGATAGTATTATTTCTGGAATTCAGTTTGGTTTTGTTTTGTTTTGTTTTGTTATGATGGCTTGTCCTCAGACATCTTGAAATGTTTGCATATGTTCCTTGATGCTGAATAATGTCTTGCAAGTTTGCTGCTGGAGTCCTAATGTCTCTAAATTTGAAAGGTTCCTATTGCCCTGCAATATAGGACTTGATTTTCATGCAGACACATATATAAAAGAATTTACAAAAATAGTTGCTTCGTTTTGAGTAGAAATGCTCTTATTTCTGGATTTTCTAAGTGCTTCTGCTCTGATTAGACCCAGGATCTAGATGTTTATGTTTATGCTTCCTTGCTTTTAATACAAAACCTAAGAAAATGGTCAGCAAACAGGACATAATCTCATTGCAAGTCATAGAACCCTAGGAAACCTGGCTTAATGAATTCTACTGCCTGCTCTTTCTTTCTTGACTTCCTGCTTCTTCTCCCCTTTTCTGCTATGCTTCTTGCTCTCAGTCTTGCCTGCATTGCTTTTAAGCCACTGCGCTTTACTGCATCCTTTCATTCTGAATCTCTCCTGGGCCTTCTTTCTCCCCTCTTCTCATGAATCTCATTCTGCCTTTCCTTGTCTAAGCCTCCTTCCAGATACATTTCTTTAACTTTTCTACTTCTTTCACTTACCTCTCTCACTCTACTGCTTCCCATCCCTCTCCATGCTATATTCACACAGCTGTGTGAGGATATACACCACATATGTACACACAGTAGAAACAGAAGTCCTTGTCCACTTTTCTGCAGGACTTTCCCCTCATCTGCACATTTTGAGGTAAGTTTAGGAACATGTTCCTTTATATTTTCCTCTGAAAGTCTTAGAAATCCTTACACCTTCTCTTTACACCCCTCTCTTCTGTCTTCAACAGTCTAGATCCTTTGCCACCTCCTACATAAGAAAGACACAGCTAGAAACACTTTAATTTAAACTTCACTAGATTCATAATTAGGAATAAGTTTTAAATACATTATTTGGTAGAGAACACGATCACCTTGTGAATCAGCACGCTAGACCAGGTCTGCATTTGGCCTCAATTTGCTTATCCAGACGCATTATCCTCCGTTTCCTAGTGCACATCACAAAGCCTTAGAATATATCTGCCTCAATTCAATGATTTCTGAAAGCATGAAGCTCATTTTGTTGCATATCTGTATGTGTTTTGTATTAATCAGATTAATCAGGGATGAGAACATGAATTAAATTAACTTTATGTTCACTCTACAGGAAGAGTGTACAGGAAAAAGTCACTGGACTGGAAGAAAACTGAATGTGGTAAGAAGATGCAAATTCATTATATAATACTGTAAGCAAGTCCTTCATTTTTCCTAATATAGTTTACTAGATTATTTTTTTGTTAAGTAAACTACCTGTCCTGTGAGAAGCATACTTTTTTTTAACCCAGCCATGCAGGTAAGCAAAAAAAATGAGACTATTTACACAGACTAATGCCTTTCTTAAGGAAAGGTAAGTAAGACAAATTATTTCAAAGTGGCAAGTGATGCAGTACTTGTTAGTGATCTGTGAGGAGAAAAGAAAAATACTTGAACTTCTTGGCTAGTTGAATTTGACTTCCCAACAGCACAAGTATCCACATAAAACTCCTAAACTATATCATCAATTCAGTTAGACCTTTTCTTCCCTGTCTCTTGTAGCACTGGGTTACTGACTGCACTGATCTGATGATGCAGCATGTCTTCTTGGGGCATTACAATGGTCACTTCTGGTCACCTCAGTTGTTTCCAGCTGCACAGACTTTTTCTCAAACAGAGGATTTGCTCTGTAGGCTCTCTAACTTTCCTGCCAGAACCCACTGTCAAAAGGTGCAGCACTGAGATGGGCAGGCTGGATTCCAGCTCCCATAAGCCTTGCTGATGGCTGAACACCAGCTCATCCTTTCCACAGAACTGCTGTAATCACTAACTAAATACTTTTAGGCCAGAATTTTTTTTCCTGCCTCTGTGTGAAGCTGTGTCACTGTGCAACCAGGAATCAAAGCTGAAGGGTGTAAAGGGAAAACAACAGAATAGGTTGAATCCATGATCAAATGATGACAAGGACCTCCAGGGGAGAGATGCAATGCAAATTGTTCCCCTTGCTAAACTTTATAGTCATGCACCAGAAAGCACAGAAGGGAATTAGACCTCATGAGAAGTCTAATTAATTATGAGTTTTAATAACTTTGTAAATAAATGAATTATGGGTAAGACAATACACATAGCAGGGTTTTTTCTATCCCAAAAGGGTAATGAAGCTTTATGTTAATTGGGGAACAGAGCATGAAAATGCAGCTTCTTGTTAGATTGGAATACACATTGACTAAGATTCAGAATTATTCTAGCCCAGGGATTTTCTGTAAGATACTGTCAAGGCTAAGGTATAAGAATAGTGTAAACATTGCAATTATGCAAATGTAGACTTGATGCAAATATAACTGAATTGAATTTTAAGATTTCACCAAAAACATGAGGCCTGTAAGTATGCACAGTTTAAATACTGTAAGGAAATTGCATTGGATTATAAAATCACATCATGAAAACCAGCTCATATAATTTAATTTGTAAATTATAATATAATATAATATAATATAATTTTTAATAGAAAACATATAATGTACTTTTTTTGAGGTGACTGATACAGGAAAAAGCAACATAGAATTGTCTGAGTGATCTCACCTTTATCTGAAAATTAACATATCTGTGCTCTTAAGACTAGTTTATTCATTTCCCATTAATACATCTTTGGATAGAAATAAATAAACAACATTGGGAATTGTAACCAGAACTCAATATTGTTTTCCCCTTCCTCAAGTTAAGCTCACTCTCAATAGAACTAGGCTTTGTTAATTGTCTGTACAGTCCCCCAACTCTTGAATTCCTGATTTAACTGAGCCTTGTGCTTAAATGGGGTCTCTAACTTGTAGTATAGGATTTTGAAGTCAAGGTATTCTACTTCCCTGGCAAGTGTTCTACCCATTTGGCCATCATGCTCAGACTCTAACAAAGGAGTCTTAATGTGCCCAAATCATAGAATATGCTGAGTTGGAAGGGACCCATCAGGTCGACTGAGTCTAAATCCTGTCTCTGCATAGGACACCCTGAGAATCACATGAGAATTCTCTCATCTGCATGAGAGTGTTGGCCAAACACTTCCTGAGCTGTCATTCTTGGGAGCCTCTTTCAGTGCCTGACCACCCTCTTGGTGAAAAACTTCCCTGATATCCAACCAAAATCTCCTCCAACTCAGCTTCATGCCATTCTCTCAAGTCCTGTGCACTACTTACAAGAGTCCAGAGATCTGTGTCTGTCCCTCCACTCCTCTTGTGAAGTTGTTGAAAACCACAATGAGGACTCCCCTCAGTCTCCTCCAGGGTGAACAGAACAAAAGATCTCAGCAGCTCCTCATCTGGATTCCCTCTCAGAACCTTCACCATCCTTGTGACCCCCCTTTAGATGCTCTCTGATAAATCAGCATATTTTTTAAAATGTAGTGCCCAAAACTGCCCCAGCACTGGAGGTGAGGCTGTCCCAGCTCAGAGCAGAGCAGGACAATCCCCTCCCTTGCCTGGCTGGTGATGCTGTGCCTGATGCACCCCAGGACAAGGTTGGCCCTCCTGGCTGCCAGGGCACTGCTGACTCATCCAACTTGCATTGACCAGGACCCCTGGCCCCTTTCTGTGGTGCTGCTTTCCAGCCTCCTGTTCCCCAGCCCATACACACAACCAGAATTGCCCTGTCTCTGGTGCAGATTCTGGCACTTGTCCTTGTTAAACTTCATACAGTTGGTGATTATCCATCTTTCTAATTTGTTGAGGTCTCTCTGCCCTTGAAGGAGTCTGAATTTCTCTCAGGCTTCTATGTTTAATTTGTTACAACTTTTAATAATTAATTTGTTTAATATGGAGTTCCTGAATATACAGTTTTCATGAGATGCTTTCAGCAAGGACATTACATGAAGCCACATCAAGTGAGTAAATAGACTAAGAGTGATATATTAAGGAATGCTGGAATATTTGTATTTATAGTGAAACACTTCATGACTATGATTTGTGATACTTCTTGATTAGCACATATTACACGTGAGACCTTCAGGGTTAATGCAACTTTACCTTCACCTCTGCAAAAATGAACTCTGTTCAGTGCAGCATTGCAGCATTAATCCACTCCAACTTGCAATTATTTTCTCCTAGGAAAAATGACTGTGAAGCCAGGTGCTTCATCCAAAATGCATCCCAAATACTGAAAAAATGTTAGTGGTCATAGCATATGAGGAAAAGTTTAGTAATCAAATCTTACAGTTCTTAGATGTATAAACAGATGGCAAGGCATCTCAGCAGGTGTTACTGCCAGCCCTTTGGCAAGACAAAACCTCTCAGTGGATACTAAACCTACTATCACAACTGTTTGAGAAAAAACTTCAATATCTTCTACCAAAAATATACCTCCCTTGCTAGAATACTTCATATATTTTGAAAGCACTATCCAGTAACTAAGAGAAATTGTTCTGAATTTTGCATGTTTCAAAGCAATATTCAGAATCCAGAAACAATTAAAAAATAATTTGATCATCGCGTTGTAACAGAAGACTTAGTTCAAAACTTCTCACCAGCTCCACATTATCTAGAAGACAATGAATAAATAAAGATTCTACTTCCAAATCTGCTGGTTATGTTGAGAACATTGGCCAGAGAATGAAAGCTAAACTCAAACCCCCTCTCTATATAATATATTTTATGCCTAGAATTTACATGAAATGCATCAAAAATATTTTCATCCTTGCCTTTGTTATATGCAAAAGCATCCTCTGCATTTCACATTGTATCTGGTTTCACTGTGAATTTCCATATTCCCTGGATACAAGCTAATTATGGATTGTATGAAGAATTATGTATTGTTCTAAAAATCTTTTTAATTTTCATTGAATCTTATCTATATAAGACAAAAAAGAAAGTCATTATAAATTTCAATTACTGTTCATATTTTACAGAGGAATATTCTGTTTTTCAAAGTCAGGCAACATCATATGCTTGTTCTTTTTACACGCGATGAAATTCAAATTGGATCCAAGTTCCAGTTTAACCTCTTGGATGAACAACTGCAGCACTGTATTGTGAAGTCAGCTGTACTGGAATCTTTCCTACCCATCCAAATTTCTCTTTTTCAATGGCTGGCTACTGGCTGAAAGGACTCCACCCTGCAAGCACCCTCCTGAAGGCACCTTCTGCTCAGTCAGATGGAACTACCTGATCTGTGCTGGCAGCTTTTATCAGTCCCAGAGACGCCTTGCACATGTCTGGCTGACTGATCAAAATTTGGGCGTGGTTGTTTGCCCATGTTACTAGTTACAGTGTAAACTACCTAAGGAGTTAAACAGCAATATACAGATTAGGGTCTTCCACCCACAACGAGGTTAAATGTCAGCTAAATTACTAAAATTTACACGTTCATGCAACAGTGACCATTTAAGGTCTTCCTTAAGTTATGAACACAAAGGTCACACTAAGTTATGGAACACAAAAGGTTTGAAAATGTGTTTAAGATAGAAAAAGATTTCAGTTGCTGTTTGGCCATCTTCCAAAAATATGCACTTCCACCTCCCAAAAAAGACAGCAATAGAGAACTTGACCTTAGTTGGAATTTCTAAAATTGGAGAGGAGGAAGGCAGAAAGGCACATTTGTATAACCCATGTCATAGTCTTTTATGATGAAATGAGTGGCTGAAACCAGGGAGTGTCTGACATACTGGAGGACAGAGAGGGTTGCTCTGTGAGGACACCTTGAACAAGCTGGAGAATGGACTGACAGGACAAAGCCTTGCACCCAGGGCAAAACCCCCCAAGCATTGGTATGGGCTGAGGATTGACTAATGAGACAGCAGCTCTGCAAAAAGAACCTGAGGGTCCCGGTTAAACAGTGAAATGAGGATCAATACTGAAACTTTGAGGTAATTAAGACTTACCACTACACTGTGCCACATCAACATCACATGGGTGAAGGGGGATGATTATTCTCTTCTTGCCATTTGTGAAACCACTTCTGCAACACTGTGCCCGGTTTGGGCTCCTAAGCATGCAATGAATACTCAGAAGATTAAAAGTATCCAGAAGGAGGTAACCAACGTGGTTCCAGGGGTTGGAGCATTGACAGAGGGAGAGGCTAAAGGAATTTACCTTCATCTTGAGAAGAACATTGGGAGGACACAATCCCAATGCTTCACGGAATGAGGGGTTACTAAGAAGGAGGAACTTTTCACTTTTTTGGAGGTGAATAAGAAAAGGATAAGAAAGAATGGCCACTGCCATTGTCTGGATGCCAGTTGCCCTCCAAAGCTGCTCCATCCCTTCCCTCCTCAACTGCACAGGGGAGGGAAAAATAATGAAATCTCACGAGTTGAGGTAAGGATGGGGAGAGATCTGTCAGTGTCATGGAGACCCAGCTTGGAGAAATCAATTGAACACAATCAAAATCAGAGTAGGATAATGAGAAGTAAAATTAATTTTAAAAACGCGTTTTCCCCACTTTTCCCTCCTTCCAGGGATTAACTTTATTCCCAAATCTTTACCTCCTCCCCAGCAGTGGTGCACAGGGACAGGTGGTTAATATTGTTATGGTCAGTTCATCACATTATTTCTGCTGCTGCTTTTTTCTCAGGGAGAGGACTCCTTCCCACAGGCTGCAGTTCTTCATGAACTGCTTCAGCGTGGGTCCTTTTTTTCAACAAAGGGGAAATCCTTCAGGAACAAACTGTTCCAGCATGGGTCCCCCATGGGATCACAAGTCCTGCCAGCAAACCTCCTCTAGCATGGGCTCCTTTCTCCACAGGCTACAGGAACTGCCAGGAACCTGCCAGGGTGAGCTTCCCACACGGTCACAGCCTCCTTTGGGCATCCACCTGCTCTGGTCTGGGCTCCTCCAGGGCTGCAGGTGGATCTCTGCTCCCCCTGTTCCTCCCTGGGCTGCAGGGGCACAGCTGCCTCCCCATGGGCTGCACCAGGGGCTGCAGGGGAATCCCAGCTCTGGGGCCTGGAGCAGCTCCTGCCTCCCCATCTTCCTTCACTGACCTTGGTGTCTGCAGGGCAGTTTCGCTCACTTATTCTCACTCCACTCTTCTCTGGCCACAATTACTTTGGTGCAGTAACTTTTTTTCTTAAACATGTTATCACAGAGGCTTTACTACTGTCAATGACTAACTCAGCCTTGACCAGTGGTGGGTCCATCTTGGAGCTGGCTGGCATTAGCTCTGTGACATGAGAGAAGTTTCCAGAAGCTTCTCAGACAAGCCACTCTTACAGGCCAGTCACTAGTAAAATCTTGCCATGCAAGCATAATATAGGCCATAGGCTGCAAAAAGAGAAACTTTCATTGGATTAGAAGGAGGAAAAAAATCCTGTTGAGAGTGGCTAAACACAGAAACCCAAATACAGCCAAAAGATTCTAGATTTCCATTGCTGGTTTATGATTTGCCGGCTGATTTTTCCTTTCTTTTTGATTGCTGAAAAAAATTGTATTGGTGACATGGCTACCAATGTTCATAGTAAATGTCCAAGATGCAAAGTTAAACTGCTATAACCCTATTATTTCAATATTCATAGTTCAGTGTCATCAGTGAGAATGTAAGATCATCTCTGAGCCTGACTCCCACGTCTCCTGGGGGATGGGGAATGTTAATTCTCTAAGTTCAATACTTCTTGGGCAAGTGTAACAGTCAGTAGGCTGTTGTGCAGCACTAGAGCTGACAGCTGTGTTCATTGCACTTTGTTACCCAAGAGCTTTACCGTTTTATCCAAGTGCTCTCTACACAGGCTGAACACGGCTGGCAGAGATTATGCCTCTTCCACTGTGTGCTAAAACACAGTAGAGCTCAGGATGTAGCTAAACTCAAGGTGAGAGCACCTCTGGACATACACAATGACCTGTGTTTGGTTGTCTGACACAAAGGTTTCAATGAGTTCTGCTGTACCTCAGAGTTAAGAGGCTATTTGGCACTCAGCTGTTTGAACTGTTCTCTGACACTTAAAGGGCTTCCAGTTTATTAACCAAAATCCAAATGCCACTGATGGGAGTTTGAATTTGGTCTCATGTTACTTTGAAAAATCAATACCCATATTTTAAAAGAAGACATTGTGTACAAGTTGATGGCCACAGATGGTGAGGTCTCTCCATGTCTGATTTGAGAAAGTGTGAGACATCTTACTGTCTCACAGACTGTAATGTGACTTGGAACTTTGTCTCAAACCATCAGTCCTATCTCCATTAAGCGATGCTATTACAAGACACAGCTTCACAGACTGTTTCTGTGTCAGTACAATCACTAAGCATTTTTCCTGCGATGATGTGTTTATTCCTGACATTACCTTACAGATTTTTCTTCAACGGCAGAAGTTGTTCCTTAGGCGTATGAAGACCTAATCTTACCTTTCCTTTGGCAAAAGCCCAAGCATCACCTATTCAACAACCCGAGGTGCCTACGGAAGCACACTAAGACAGCACAGGACTAAACAGGACTCTGTGGAAACGTGTCTGGAGACACCGGCTGCCCTGCCACTCACTGCGCTGCACCGACGTCCTGTAGCCGGTATTTGGCATAGACATCACACAATTCTCTTTCAAAACACGAGTTTTTCCTTCAACTGTTCAAAACATTAACCTACACTTTTCCTTGGTAGGTCTATTAGAACAACCGCTGGTTTGGTTCATATTTTTTTTACGCTGTAAAGGCGCAGACCAGGCTGAAAAGGGGCAGAAATGCCAGGGCCGGGGATGCTGGCTGCTCCCACGTGCGTCCCGGCACCGGTGCCCCAGGGCAGCGCTGCGCAGCACGGGCGGTCAGCGCGGCCCTTTCTCCCCGCCGGGACAAAGACGGCGCCGGTTCCCGCCGCGCACTCGGCCCGGCGGCTCGGTCCCGCGGCCTCAGCCCGCCCGGGGCTCCCCCCGCGCCCGCCGCAGCCCCGCGGGCCGGGCCGCCCCCGCCGCCCGGCACCTGTGCGGCCAGGCCGGGGAGCGGCGCCTGCGCACTGCGCGGGCTCTCGCCGCCAGGACCGCAGTCACTTCCTGCCCCCGTGCCCATCCGGCTCCGGGGTCAGCGGCCGCCGCTCTGGCGGGACAGGGGCGAATAAAGTTTAATTCGGGCAGGGGGAAGCCGCCCGTCCTCCCCAGGTAGGGCCGGCCCGCGGCACCCGCCCGTCGCGCCCGCCCCGTCCCGGCGTCGGCGCCCGCTGTCACCTGCGGCCGCGCGCCCCTCCTGCCCGGCCGCGCGTGGCGGGCGCGCCCCGCTCCGGCTCCGGCAGCGCCGCGGAGCGCCCGGCGCGGCGGCGGGAGCGCTGCAGCCCCGGCTGCCGGGAGCGCGGCTCTCCCCACGGGACCCCAGGGACGCCGTCCCACCGGCGGGGCTGCGGGACGCGGCTGCGAGGTGGGGATGGAACGCGGCGGGGCCGCCGCGGAGGGGGCGCGGGGCCGTGCGGCCGGGCCGGGCCGGGCCGGGCTGGGCGGGCAGGGCGGCGGCCTGGGGCTCTGCCCGGCGGCCGAGGCGCAGGTGGCGGCGGGACGGGAGCGGGGCCGTGCTCGCCGCCGCCGTTGCAGAGGGCGTCGTGAGACCTGCCGAAAACAATGGGACTTTCTCCTGCGCCAGGGGTGCCGCTGCCTCCGGCCTGCCCGGCCGTAGGAAGTGGGTGTGCGGGGATGGCGCGCTCCTGAGCTCCTTGTGCTTCAGCGGTGACTGCTAATTTACTTATTTTAGCAGAAACGAGCTGCTGGATGTAGAAGGAAAGTAGGTCTTGCGCACGGAAAATGCCTCTAAGGGACAAGTGTTGTCAGACTGACCACCATCACCATGGATGCTGTGAACCAGGTAAAGTGGTGTGTGATGCTTCGGCTGTTTTGCATGTCTCCTTCATTAAAAGCTTGCAGAAACTGTTGGAGGATGCGAAGGTATATCATGAGTGTCAGCTCTAGGTATAAAAAGTCTCTGAATTTTGTTAATTTTGTTTGGAACTGTTGGTTTTTCTTTTTTTTTTTGTATCCTTGAACTGTCACCTTAAAATCATTTCAGGAAGAGAATATTTTGGTTCCTGCATGTGGGATAATCTTCAGGCCACCACATGGGTGTTGTATGAAGTGAGCAGAGGAAGGCAAGAGCATGTATAAAGCAGCTCATAATTTTGTTTCCAAAAAGTGCAGTGTTCTCAGTTTTTTTTTTTTTTTTTTTTGTAAAATGGTGTTTCTAGCAATCATTTGCATTTGTTGTTTATATTTCTACTCTGTCTTCTCTGGTAAACTCTGGTGAAATTGAAAATCTTAGTCTCAGAGGTGAAAAACCCCACCTAGAACAAGTCTTCACATTCCATGCCTGAGTGATGTGAAAGATGCCATCAGTGGAAATTGTAATGAATATTCTGAAGATTCAGCCAACCTGTTAGATGCTTTTGAAATTATTCTGCTTATTGTTGTAATTTGTATTTTTAAAGGCTATTTTGTTTCCTTTTGCCTTGTGTGGTGTTTATTTGGATGCTTTCAGTTACGTTTTTGAAAGAAAGGTGCAATTTGGATGCTTTCACTTCTGCTTTGAGAAGAAAGGCATCAGTTTGGGGAATTAACAGATGAAAATGTGAGCACAGTGACTTTGATTATGCCCCTTTAGAGAAATGTAATTTGAGAGTAGATATTGTTCCGTTAGTAGAAACATTTTTTTGTGTTGATGATGAAATGGTTTTGAATTGTTCTAATGCTTTAAAAATGCAAAAATATTTTTCTTGCCTGACAAATTAACAGTGATGTGTTAGGTCTGCTTCACCTATGTTATTCCTGTTGCTGTCAGTTGGTGTTGTACATGCATATTAGAGGCCATATAGAAACCAAAATGTTTTATTTTGAAGTGTAGGGATTAGGTTAGTAGAATACAATATGCCATTGTGTTAGAGATCCCCAAATGATTAGCTGATTCGTCACGGTTGTTATGTGGGTGTCTTTATAACAGTACATTATGGGACCAGGATACTTGGGTGGAATGTTCATTCTGTTGTCCTTTTTTACAGTGCTTTGTTTCCTGATGTTCTATTCAGCTAGAATTTATTTATAACCTTTTAGCTCAATGTTCCAGTCATAATTTGTTTAGTCTTTTAATCTGCACTTATTATCTCTAAATAGTTTCATACTATGCCTCAACTTACCTTTATTAGAAATAAATTTCTTAGAGATCTCAGTGCTGCATTTAGAAATGAAAACCTTACAATGGGGTTGAAATCACACCGAATTGTTAAGGTGGGAGCCAGTTTATGAAGTGCAAGGCTGGCTGTTTAGTCAATAAGAAATATAAAAGAAGACGTAAGTAATGATTTTGCAAACACACGCTTCAAGAAGTGTTCTTATTCCTGTAAATCTGGGTTCCCTCTGGGCAAAGCTTAATTGCCATATCTATATACACCAATGGAGTGCTATTAATTTTCATGTGCATAAATACTGCATATTGGAATTGCTAAAAATTCTGATTAATATATGTTTTAATTTCAATAGCTTTTGCAAAGAATATGTGTCAGCGATGGAGAGAGACGGGGAAGACTGACTTGGTGATCAGAATCTGATTTTATTGTGGGATACAAATGCTTCTATTTCAGGGAGACTAGTAATATGTACTACAATGATCAGGTTGAAATCACATACACAAACTTATGCATATATCAACATCTCTTGCTTGCAGAGTTTAATGGGATTTTCTTTTCCCTCTAAACCTGTTTGATTTAATCTTGCAACCTAGGTCTAATTTTCGAAGTTCCATTTGCTTTTGCCAAGGCATCCTGTTACCAAATCTCTTACGTTAACCAGGTCCGAAGTCTATCATCTGACTTGTCTCCCAAAATTCCAACAAATATGATATGAAAAGAAACATCAGAAATAAAGTATTCCCTCATCAGTTTATTTGAGCCTGAAGAGTTTACTGAATGCAGCTTTCGTGGTTAAAAATACTGTGATGGGTTTTTTGGTATATGCTATGTAGCAATGCTTGTGCTTTTCTTCTGGTCATTGCTACTTTCAATTTGGCTTCAGTGTTTAGGTGCATACTGGCAACATTGAAGTCATGTAGTGTGCTGTGAAGTATTTGGTAATGCTGGTAATACACTGTTTGGTAATGCTCCTTTGTACATGTCATTTGGTTTTAACAATGGGAGTCAAGTAGATTGTTCTGGGGAATTACTTCAATTGATGGACATTTCTAGGGTGTTAATTTGGTCTTATATATTTATATGGTTCTATGTTTTTTTACATGTAGCTTTGAATACAGACAGAAAAAGTGATCAAAATGACAAGAAACTGTCAGAGGTTTCATAGCTGGAAAATTCACTGTTGACTGGTTTTTAATTCAATATAAGTAACAATTTTAGAGTAAGGCTACTTTTACTGTAGTCCTGGCTGTTCTTTTTAGCAGTATGTATGGAAGATTCCTAAATTATGAAAGTTACCTGAGGGTTTTCTAATGGCTGATTATCTTTTTCTATATTTCAGTGCATCTCTTGGAACCTGGTGATCCTCCGTTATTGCAGCAGCCTCTGCAAACATCAAAATCTGGCATTCAACAAATCATTGAGTGTTTTCGGTCAGGTAGGAAACCATGCCTGACCCTATAGAAGTTCATTACCTTGTTAAAAGAGTTATTCAGTGTATTAAAATAACCGGCACCTAACTTTGTCCATATTTGCAAAATATTTACAGATTTTTGGAAGTAGGTATTCCTTTTTATAAGGGTTTTCATAGAAAGTAATGAAGATACAGATCTTGCTGTATAGTTATCCTTCAAAAACCTTAAAAATTAAGTTTGTTGTTCTGCCTTGTTTCATTTCTGCTGCTATTGTCAATGAGTTCATGATAAAACTCCTGAGGTGAAGAAAAAACTTAATCTTGAACATCTTAAATTGCTTCATCATATTACTTTTAAGGTGTTCCTTGATTGCTTTTGGGAGTTGCAATACATAGCAGTGAACAGCTAAGCATTTGGGGAGGCATGCCAGGGAAGATTGAAAACCTTAATATTTTCAAGCTGTTTCTACACTTCTAATGTGGCAAACCAAACATTTTACTTTCAAAACTTCTTTAGTGCTACTATCTATGCGTTTCTAGATTTTTTTCCTGTAGATCTTTTAAGTATGTGAAATGTGTAATGTATAAAAACACTGCTGCTGTGCAATGAGATTCATGTCTGGTCTGAATCTTGTAAATGGGCACAGTATTTAAGTTGTCCACTAGACTTTCAATAACTTGATACAGAAACAGGATGTGTGATTATTCATTAGTAGCTTTTTTTTAGTTTGCTTGAGGCCTCAGAGATGCATGACAGGCTTCTTTTGCTTGAAGCAGATTAATGGAATATCTACTGGTAATAGCACAAACTAGTTGCAGGTACTTTGTCTCTGAGCTACTTCCAGATCATCCTCGCTGGCAGGTGGTAAACTGATAGCTTACTTTGATATCATCAGTCACCTGCATCCTGCATCAGGGAGGTTGGACAGAAGGCAAGAGGGCTTAGGCAAAGATTTTACTGGCTGTTTTTGAACAAGCAACATTTCATTATGGAAAGAGAGTATTTGATTCTTGTGGTAAAGGAATAGAAATTTATGACAGAGTATTGCTCATAACTGTTTTAGTAATTTTATCAAAAGCTTCTGTCATTCAAAGCATTAAGAATAAAAAGTGAATTTGAATTTTTTTCTAAAAAGGAAACTGCTTGCAAAAGGCATAAATTTTGGAATTTCTGATAGAGATATTTATGACTGGTGTTCTCTACTGATTTATTGTGACTTTGATGTTACTCTAGCATCAACGTTTACAAATATTAACAGAATTCTACAAGGTATCACCTACATTACCATCACAATATACAGTTAGATGTAACTACAAAATAGAGAAGATTTCAGTAAGTTAAATTTTTTGTGCTGTTTCAAGAACTTTCTGAATCTCTGCAGTTTATTTCAAAAGGACCAATAATTTTTCTTTACTCTCATCTGTGAAAAGTTTCACAGATGCATAAGGATGATTTGAAGCCAGAATGACTACCATGTCGTAATAGTATCATCTCCAATGTGTCATAAATCCTTTAGTCTCATCCAGTAATTCTTAAATCCAGTAATTTGTATTGGAAAAAGCATTTCAGTCCTGAACAGGAGACTGAATACCAGTATAACAGGGGAGATAATGAGGAACCTGTATGTCCCTTGACTGGGTATTAATGGAGAATTTTTTCTTTTTTTTTTTTTTTTTTTTTTTTTTTTTTTTGAGAAAGACTGTGGCTAGGGCATGCATGCACATCATGGAATTTTATCTACATGGAGCATCTTCAGTTTTGTTCAGCTGGATTTTCTTTATATGCAGAAATTAAAATGTTGTTGGGATCAGAGTAAACGACTTGCTTTTGTGGGGAAATCTGTACAGTTTTTGTGTTGCTATATCTAAATATAGTAGTAAATATAGTTTGGTAGTCTGTAAAAATGCAGGTCACGTGAGGCTGAAGTTAGTAAGACTCAAAGAACGAGCAGTAGATATGGCTTGGGAAGGCATAGGAGGGGGCCAGAAACTGTAGCAGCCTCAGATGGTCAAGTTTGGATACCGTTTTTAAGGAACTGTTGAAGAAGACACTGTGCTTTGCTGAAACTCAGATTTAGAAAGCTTTATAGTACTCTTATTGCACCAAGAAATAAGTTTTCTTGGTAAGGCCCATTTGTATTGAAGAACTATTGCCTATTATGAAATTATTAATATCTGAAAGATTTTAATTCAGAAGAAAGTTCTGCAGTGTGACTCTGAGTTTGATCTTGGAAAGGAATTCTTAAGAGAAGTGTGATGAGGTGACAGGACACTTGACCTTGTAGTTCAGCTTGAGGAGTGTCTTGCTGCTGCTATTCCATAGGTGTTTGATATTATTTATTGATGGTCCAGCTTTGTTATATTTTTGCTTGTTTGATTTTGAATAATTAAATTCTAAGAAAAATCAAGATAGATAAAATAGCTGAATTGATTAGTTAGTGCTCCTTTCTAATTTAGAGTGGGTAAGCCTCATTTAGTAATCTGCTGCTAATTTTAGGCCTTACATTCCTAATTTTCATGAGATGAGAAATGGAGTAAGTTTGAAGAGTAAAAAAGATGGCAGGAGCTGGAATACTTCAACAATGGTAGATCTAACTATCTTTGTATACAATGCATAATAGTCTGGAAAGATGGCATATTTTATCACACTCTCTGTGTTTTAATAGAGATCTTTCAGATTTAAGTTGTATTTTCCTTCCTTCAGGCTGAAAATCTGCCTGCATTTCTACTATCTCGCCTAAATGTCATCATCTTGGACTTTGCTTAGATATCTAAGTGTAGTAACACTTCTTGACTTGTTAGTTATTCTCTTTGGTCTATTTAATCCTTCAGTTTTTTGCCATTTCTGTGTGAAATAGCTGTATGTGTCTTGTTTTCTTAGCACTGTAGGATAACCCTAAAGAAAAAATACTACAGGCTTCTTTAAGTGCTCTAGGTGCTCATTCTTTCCTATTGGGCAATTGTATTGCAGCAACCAGATACCGTAGTAAGAGCTCTTTCCTAATGTTAGATGTTAGTTTTTATTGTAAATCATTGCACTTTCTCTGTAAACTGATTTGTGTAATCCTTGAGGGATTTTTTTCATCCCAGTATTGTCTTCATAGTGAAATTTGGAGCATGTATCATAAACTTTCAGTACAAATGAAGTAGTACTAACAAAAGATAAAATGCTGTTGTAATTGTTCATGGTCTAAAATGTTTCCAGTTTCATGGGATGATGTGAATTAAGAAATTAACAGAAAGCCTTCCATAAGTGTGATATTTATTTATTTTATTACAGGAACGAAACAACTTAAACATATCTTGTTAAGAGATGTGGACACCATATTTGAGTGTAAATTGTGCCGGAGTCTCTTCAGAGGATTGCCAAATTTAATTACACACAAAAAGTTTTATTGTCCTCCAAGTCTTCAGATGGATGATAGTAAGTCTGATTAATTTAATTTTTAAATACAGCTATGTAAAGTTGAAAAATTTATCTTTCATTACCATTTACACAAGTATACCTGAAACAAAATGCAAAAACTGAGGTGGAACTAAATTTCTGTAGTAACATATGTAGATTACTTTTATGTTATTGAAGGAGCTACAGCAGTGACTTTATATGAATTAACAACCAAGAGCCATGCCAATATCATAATTAGATAGCTAGTTTATACATCTAGCCTTTTAATTATCACTCTTAGCACTTTTTATTCCTTCTTCCCCTTTTTCTTTCCCATCTGTCCTTTACTGTGAAAGATACCAAAAGCATGTCAAAGGACTGGGAAGTTAATCTCACAGAAGACAGTGACTCTGACAAGATGTTTCAGTTTTAGGGTATCATAGCTCTGATGGATTTCAGCTGCTCCTGTGAAGTGACCTGGGTCAATATCCTTAATATTCTCCTGTACTGAGAGAATACAGTGCTTGTGTCATGGATGCAGTCTTTTGGTTTTAGTCAGTATGAAACACAGACTAAAAGTTTATCCTTTTATTTAAGGATCTTAAATAATGCTGTCTCTTTTCACTGCTTCACTTCACTGTATGCTGCTTTAGCATATCCAGTGTGATCATGCCTAGCCCAACATCTTTGTTGTGGAAAGTAAGCTTTATTATTAAAAGAAGTTACTTAAATGATGTGGAAAAAGCTAAAAACTACATTTTTATGGGAAAAGAAATTTATTACAGTCTCATTCCAGTGATGATTTTTTGTTAATCTGAGTAAAGTTGATGAATTTAGAAATGTGTCAGCATTCAAAAGTGTTTGTAAAGCTAATTATCTTGATCTCTTCACTAGATCAATATAGGTACAGTGAGGATTTTTCTTTCCTGATTAATTCCTTCCTGCCTCAATATTTCAAAAATTAGGAACAGAGATACACTTCGATGATTCTTTTCGCACATGGTATCAGCTGGAAGGAGAAGGTGAAAAGACTGGTACTGTCACCCTGCTTAAATGAGCTATCTTGGCCAGTTAGAGAGTCACAGAGCCTCTCTGTGACAAGGGGTGATTTGTAGTTACAAAGCAAGGTTAGAAGTGCTTGTGACTTTAGATGTAATAGTTTCTAAGCAAAGTAAGGTTTTCCTGAGGAAAGACTTAATGTCCAGCTCCTGGCATTCTAGCTTTCATTTAACTTTCTGATTAACTTTCATATGTTAATATGAAATAGCATGCAATTAACATAGAAATAAAATAACTTCCACTGTTCACTATGAGGTGCAAATAAAAGGAATAATATTACACACTCTGAGTAAAACTGTATAAATACTTGTGCTTTGTATAAAATTGAGTATAGTTATTGAACTAAGTGGGAGTTTTTTCAATAAATAAAAGATAGTGAACTAGAGGCAGGAATCAAAGTTCAGCACACCATGGTGAAAAATCCATGCACTCAATATAGTCATGAAGTAGTCTTAAAAGGTACTATAAAATAGGAAGGACTTTTATACTCTTGGTGAAAGCTATATAGATAGGCTCATTTGAAACTGACTGTAAAAGCTGTTAAAAATTCAGTGTTAAAAATGGGTTTGGAGCTACAAAACGCCTATTTTTTGTACTGGCACTTTCCATTTATTGCTGGGTGAGTGGAAGGAATAACTCTGACTGTGGGTTTTTAATTAGCTGTTACCAGGACTCACATCTTTAAAATTATCCACAATAATTTGAACTGTGTCATCTCAGTGCCTCACCTTTTTGCTGTAGGACCCCAGCTTCCTAGTTGTGCCATTGCGGATGCTTTGAGTGTCACACTGGGAACTAGAACACTGAACGAATTTGGCATTTAAAGGGAGAATTTTACTGAGACCTGTAAAATATTATCTACTTAAATCTTCATGCAATGCTCAGGTTACACAGATGTTTCATTCTTTGCTAAGGATTCACAGAGGTTCAGAATTCACGGAGAAGGGCTTATTTCCAGAATTAGGTTCCTTTATTGTGAGTGCCTGTATCCCACAGTAGGAAAATCGGTTTCTAATGATACTTCAGGCTTAGTTGCACACCTGCAGAACGAGCTCAGTCGAATGATGTTATTCTTGCAATTGATGCAGTTTTTTAAAGACTAGCTTAATTCCAGTCATACAGATATTTAGTTCAGGTGGCTTTCACATTAGCACGTCAGGAGGGTTATTTCCGATGCTGGCTTTTAATAAAAAGGCAACTTGCAATGATTACTCAAAGCCTTTGAGTGTTCAGAGAGTACAAAAGAGGATTTGTGGAAATTTGCAGATTTAATTCACGTAGTGGTTAAAAACTACTTTGAAATTTAAATAATTGGAAATTACCAAATCATTAAAAATACCTTTTCCTCTTTTCACAGACCTCCCAGATACAAAAGATAAGCAGAGTCAAGCCATAAATGACCTTCTTGAAGCAATCTATCCAAGGGTAGATAAGCAAGAGTATATAATTACATTGGAACCTATAGAAACTAATCAAAATGCTGTATTTCAATATGTGTCAAGGACTGATAGCCCAGATGAGAACACAGAAAGTAGCCATACTCCTGATCAAGCTCCAGTACAGATCCAGGAACCCAGCACTGAGCAACCCAAGACTGTTTCAGCTCCAGCCCCAGTCCCAGCTGGGGATACTGTAGAATTACCTCCTGCTGATCCCGTTACAAACAAGGTGATATCTACTCCTGAAGAACAGCCACCAGCGGTAAATCCTGACTCGGACTCTCTGGATAATTCTGATTATGGCCACCAGTTGATTTGTTGCCTCTGTAGGAAGGAATTTCATTCAAGACGCAGTGTGCGCCGGCACATTCGAAAAGTACACAAAAAAAAGATGGAAGAACTAAAGAAGTATATAGAAACAAAAAAGAAACCAAACCAGTGCTCTGCAAGAGGACGAAATAAGAATGTTCTTGTCGCATTAGGTAGAAGTTGTCCTGTGTGTTATAAATCATTTGCCACAAAAGCCAATGTAAGGAGGCATTTTGATGAAGTTCATAGAGGATTAAGAAGGGATTCCATTACTCCTGATATAGCTACAAAGCCTGGGCAACCTTTGTTCTTGGATACAGTTTCTGCTAAAAAATCTCTTAAGGCCAGAAAACAAAAGTCGTCTTCAAAGGCTGAATACAATTTAAGTGCATGCAAATGCCTTCTGTGCAAGAGGAAATATAGTTCACAGATAATGCTGAAAAGGCATATGCAAATTGTTCACAAGATAACTCTTTCTGTAAAGAACTTTAAAAGAGAGAAAGGACCCAACAATGCTACCAATGGCACAGAAATACAAGTTGAACCAGCAGATTCTGTAGAACCTTCACCCCCTTCCATTGTGCTTTCTCCACAGAATGAATTAAAGGGAACAAATCATTCAAATGAGAAAAAGAACACACCGTCAGCACAGAAAAATAAGATTAAACAGGACCCTGAAAACCCTAAATCAACCTCTAAATCGACCACTAAATCAACCTGCAAATCAACCAATAAATCAACCCCTAAATCAACCAATGCATCTGCTGCAGGTGGCCAGCAAAAAGCCAGGAAGCCAAAACTTTCAGCTGGCTTTGACTTCAAGCAGCTTTACTGTAAACTCTGTAAGCGCCAATTTACGTCTAAGCAGAATTTAACAAAGCACATTGAATTACACACAGATGGAAATAATATTTATGTTAAATACTACAGGTGTCCACTGTGCTCTTACGAAACGCGTCGCAAGCGTGATGTGATCCGACACATAACCGTGGTTCACAAAAAGTCACCACGCTACCTTGGGAAAATAACAGCAAGTTTAGAAATAAGAGCAATAAAGAAGCCAATTGATCTTGTTCTAAATAAGGTGACAAAAAGAGGCTCTCACAAGGATGAAACAAAACAGATTGGTTCAAAACAGGATGTCACCTCTAATTCTCCCAATAAAAAGTATGAAGGAGCTGATGTGGGCATTGAAGTAAAAGTAACAAAAAACTTTTCTCTGCACCGATGCAATAAATGTGGGAAAGCATTTGCCAGAAAAGCTTTTCTAGAACATCATAAGAAAACCCACAAAGCAAACGTATCTCATTCACCTGAAGAAAGTAAAACCAAAGGCAGAAGTACAAGATCTAAAGCTGTTGTCTGGTGAGGAAAAAGAAAAAGTGTTTTGTCTTCTTTTTTTTTAAAAAAAAAACAAACCAACAATACCACTGCATTTCTTTTGCTGTTGTTGATTTATTGCTGAAAACATATTTTCCCTTATATTTTATGGTTTAGTGGTTTAAATGCAAAAGTAGATGTCAAATTTGTTTCTTTTTTAGCATTTTGGAAAAGAGTTAAAATTAAATTTTTCATTGTAGAAAGATACAATGTAGATTAAAGTGTACTAAGTCAACTCTTTAAACTGTTTTAAGGCGTCTGCTGTAATAAAGCTAATATAAGTACCTTTTTAAAATAGTATTTTTTAAAAATTAACCTTAATTTTGTATGGTTTGAATAACTTAACTGATTTAATTAACTTTGCTGTGACCACTTGAAGAAGTACTAAAAGTACTAAAGTAAAAGCTGATAACAAAAAATCTCTATGAACTTACTGGAATTAGCATTTGTGAATTTAAATTTTTATTTTAATGTGTATTGCCAACACACTGTCAACAAAAGTGCATAGAGCAGGTTTTTAAATGTAATTTGGTTGCTTAGTTGCTTGGATTTAAAATCATTATGGGTTAGGTGTCTTCACGTACCTTTGAAGTCATCAAATTTAGAATTACATTCTTTTAATGCTTATTTATATAAGCCCAGGTTTGGAGACTTCTGGTCATTTAGTTTTTTAAATTGTTCAAATCTTATCAAAGTTTTTGCTTTAAGCATTGGTATGTATTGAAGTCTGCCCTAGAATTTTCTAAACTTTTGCTTATGTGGTGCTCTTGGAATTTTTACACTTGGAGGGGTTGTATTGGTAGCTACTCAGTTTTCCATAGGCCTTGCCATGGCCTATTTTTAGAGGACCTTTTAAAAAAGAAAATATTTGTATACAGTCACTTTGTGTTTCAAACTGACCCACTGATGGCTGAAGGTTGGGGATTGTACAAAAGTATGATGAAGAGAGACTGTAGTGATAATTTTAGGAGTTTTTAACATCCTTATGTAGAATCGTCTTTCTAGCATATTTGGCAAAAAGAAAGCAAAATATATGTGCCTTGTTCTATGTTTCAAGTCTGAAACGCTATTTTCTGGGATGTGATTTGATTTGAGTTCAGCTTTCACAGTGAATAACCACCTAGTTATATTAAATTGTGGTGTGGTGCTTTCATTACTTTCTAATAAATCCTGACCAAATTAGGCAGAGCTTCAAAAATGATCTGAGTTGAACCCTGAATTATGCTGAATTCTAGAGGGGGAGTGACTTCTGCATTTTGAGTAAGACTTAAAAATTTAACCTCGTAAATTATTTATGTTGTGTAGTTTAAAAGAGAATTATATGGGTGAACTCAAAGTATTAATTTATTCCCATTTCTCTTCAGATAGGTTCAAGTGATGTTCGGAAAGTTTGAAGTTCATTTGAATGAAAAAGACTTTAGTTTGTTGGTGGAACTGCTAATTCTTGATAATGGTACTATAAGGAGGAAATACTTTCATAAGCTGTTTTTTTTTCTTACAATATTAATAATCATTCTGACTGCTTGTGGGACAGTACCA
Source organism: Calcarius lapponicus (assembly GCA_039654755.1). NCBI lineage: Eukaryota > Metazoa > Chordata > Aves > Passeriformes > Fringillidae > Calcarius > Calcarius lapponicus. The sequence continues at coordinate 154,508 of JBBFKN010000028.1, read as the reverse complement.
CTTCCCAAAACACTGAAGTAGTTGAAGTGAAATGCACGTGGTTCTAAATTAGCAGTTATCTCTATGTAGTTTGACCCAGTATAGAACAAACTTCCTGAAATTGAAAAAGAGTATACCAGAGACAAGTTAATGAGCAGCAGCTTTGGAAGAAGGTGGATTTTCCTCATTTAGAAAATCTTCAGAAAACTCATCATGCATACTGGCCCTCCCTGGCAGTGCTAATTGATGGACAGCTCAAACTTAGATGTGATATCCTACTTTGGTAAACGTTGTGTTATATACTGTTTTAAATTTATTACAAATGAATGTATAAGAGCAAACAATGTAGTGTTTATTGGCTGAATTCTGCTAATTTTTAGTATTTGCCATAAATTCAGTTTGTTCACGCTAATTGCCCAGTTCAAGGACGTTCTGAATTTCACTGTGCTGAAGTTGCTTCAAAGACCTCCATTTTGTTTCCATATGTGGTTCACAGGAAAACTTCGTAAACATCTAGAAAGTTTACAAGAATATCCACATTCCTCTATTCTTTAATTTTTAAAAAAAATTATACACAAGCACTTTAATGATAGTTGCAGTTTATTTTTTCAGTTTATTTTTGAAATATCAACACACTAATGTTAATATGAAGGTAGTGAATATTTGCTGATGTATTATAGACAATCTGTGCACAACCACTTATAATGTTAGCTTATTTCATTAAATATTAATAAAAAGGGAGGATAGTTTGGGAGAAACTCAAAATATATTTTCTCTCAAAATCATAAATGACCACTATGGGTAACACTTGACTTTGTGTAATTGGAAAACGTTTAGATGCCCTTTTTTAACCTTTTAATCAAGATTGTAGTAAAACAGTTGCATGCCTACCATTAAGAAGTTCTTGGCAGGTTTCATGCAATCATGGGTTTTGTTGTTTCATGTTTCGGGTTTTTTGTTTGTTGTTTTGTTTTTGTGTTTGTTTTGGGGTTTTTGGTGGGTTTTTTTTTTGTTTTTTGGTTTTTTTTTTACCTTTTAGAAAAGATTTTGTTTAGTGATTTGTGTCAAATTGCTACAGTTTGAAAGGTATTGTACATCAGATGAAATACCATGTTTTTTATATCGGTTCACTCCCTTACTTAGGGAGGTGCCTTGTGTTCATATATACTTTTTTGTATAAAATATATCTAAATGTTGATCACAAGATCAGGAGTAAAAATACTTTTATGGATAGAGAACTATGTGGCCCTGTTAGTGCATTGCACTAAAAATACTGTGAATGGGAACTAAGATTGTAGCTTTGCTCAAAATGTTCTATATTGAATGTACATGCTTTTGTTTGGATAAATGTGTACTGTATTTGATGGAAAATAAAGCAGACTGGAAATGATTTTTAAGTGGGCATAAACAAAAAGATGTTGTGTTTGTAAATTTGGGATATCTGTCACTCCACAGTCGGAAATTACATTGTTTGCAGTTTGTAAAGTTTTATTTGTTGATCATTGAAGCTAGTTCTTTGTAATATTCTGTTGTAATAAATGTTTTTTTTTTTAATTAAAAATTCGGCACTTGTGGAGTGAACGCTTCACACTGGTGGTCAACCCTTGCTGTATTTTTGGCAAACACTGCTCCTATTGGCCTTTTGATCCTTGTAAAGGAATCTCTTCCTTACCTGAGGAACTCTTGACAGGCTATGATAATACTGACGTTTTTTGTTTTGATGCTTTCCTGCCGTTTCAGTCCAAGGCAGCTTGGATGTACCTGGTCTGTGTTCTCAGCACAAGCCTTTCCAGTGCTAGCTGGTTTAGCTCTCTTGGCTGAGCTGGATTTGCTCTTTCACATTACTTAAATGCTTTGAGCCTGACAGTCAGCTCCTTTATTAGGGGCAAAACAGTCTGCTTTGATGATCTTCCACAGCCGTTGATGTTATCTGAAAGAGCTGAGTGGGCTCAGTGGCAGAGCAGAGACCAAAAAGCACAGCCCAAGGTTTGCAGCAGATCTTATGTGTACACGTGCTTATATTTCTTTCACTCTGTGCTCAGATGTTTTCTTCTCCAGGATGTTGTGGTTTTATAGTTCTCAGCTTGTGACTTTCTGCAGCAAACAAAGGGATTTTTTGAGTTCCTGTCTTGTGGCCGGGCAGGTGGGGTGAATCTTAGACTGAAATGGATGTGTAAATTGTAATCAGCTTCCTTCAGTACATACCTCTAAATTTCAACTGCTGCTCTCTGAAGAAACAATTACCTAAGAATGAACAAGCCTAGAATGGATGCATCATCCTTTAAGTGTGTAAAGCTGCATTTTCTATCGAAAATATATTCATGGTACTGACAGATAAGGAGATCAGTAATTTGTCTCAGGTACAGAAGTGGTAATGGCTTTCCAAATTCAGTGAGACATTTCTCTGCATGGTGTCAAACTCATAGTACATTAGGTGGTGGCTGGGTTGACAAGGCTTAGGATTGGGTGTCTGTGCTGTTTCAGAGTACTTGTTCCCATTAGTATAAGTGATGAAAACAAGGTGCATGACTTTGTTGACCTGCTCAGAACTGAACAGATTGTGACTCTGGTCTCTTTTATTAAATGTCCGTACATAAATATTGCCATTTGCTTCCTCAAGGATCACTTGCATATGTGAACAAATTAGGCATTGTGAAAATGGTGTTTGACACTGAAAAGACTGAAGGGACTGTTTTCTTAAGTGTCAGTAATGTCCTGAAGCTCGGGCTGGAATCGGTTCAGTTTGTGCAGGTCATTGCTTTTGCAGTACAATAACATGCAAACACCTCATAAATTGTACTTCATCTGGCATTTGCTGTTCTGAGTTACTGTTTAATTATCATTATTTCATGATTTTAACTCCAGAATTTGCTTTTCTGCTATTCAAGGTGATACTGGAGATACTCCACTTTGAAGAGTTATTTTCAGCAAGCTGTCTTTCAGTTTGCAGTTACCTTATCTAGGTGCAGTGGTAGGATGTTTGCTTTCCTTGTTTTCTCTCTGTAAATGTTAAGGCAAGTAACTGATCACAGCAATGCAGAGTCAGGTACTGGGTTATGTTTTGACTGTGACTTTCAGAAAGAAATTTCATCTTGGAGAAGTGCACTGAGAAGTGTGGAGGATGCCTTTGAAACTGAGTGCCTGCACAGCTGTGGACTGACCCACAATGATTGGAAACGGCCAGCAAACTTAGCATTTTTGGCTTCAAAACAAGACTGGTAACAGACTTAAGATACTTCTGTGTCTTGAAAAGCAGAAAAGAATGGATTTGTATCTTAGAGCTAATTTTCTCATCTTAGTAGATTGTTTGCCTACACCAGTATAATGCAGGGCAATATAATCCAAAAGTAGTACAATTCCTAATATATTTTTAAACATTTTTTGAGGGATAAGGCTTAATATGTGAGTTAGGTTCTATTACAATAGGAAATGATAAAACTATGTCACTTTGATAGGTACATTAGCACAGCTACAAGACAATTACCTTACTCTTTCATAAAAAGTCTCTTCCCTTGTGGAAGGTGCTTGCTGTCATTTTTATGTTTCCATTACTCACCTGTGTAGTTCCCAGTTCAATTTTCATTTTACTGTTTGGCTGTGGTTGAATTTTCCTGAATTATCTATGCGCTTATCATGTTAGCTTCTTTAAACTCCTAATTTTTGAAGTAGATTTTTTGTTTCTTTTTTGAAAGCTGCTTTAAAAATGCTTGTCATTTGATAGTGTTGGGTCAGTGTTTTGGTTTTGTTTTTTTTTTTTTTTTTTCCTGAAGGATGAGGTGATCCAAACACCACTGATTTGGGTGTTCAGATTTTGGTTATGGCATCTTCTAGAAGGTGATTTTGAGAAAGACAAGAAGAGATCCAGGCAGGAACAATGTGGACCCTCTTATATTTATGCCTTTAAAAATAGATTAGAGAAAAAACTGCCAGAAGTAATATTTCTCTCCTGGCACTAGACAACTGATAAATGGCTCGAGAACTTCAGGCCCTATCCAGCTCTTTTTTCTCACTATTTCTCTGTTCCTGAATTAGAAGTGAAGTGTTTATTTTTCTCTTGTGTTGTGTGTGTTTTTTTTTTTAATTTATTCTTTTTCATTTGCAGTTTGGTGCTCTTGGATTGTTTTCTCCTTAGTGTTGGAGGGGTTGAAGGTAACGTGTAATCAAATTCAAATCATTACCAAATCCTGGTTTCTGTGCTCCAAAGGGGCTTGCTGCCTTTGGAGCTACACTTTCTAACTTTGGAGCAAAAAATAATGAATCAACAAATAAAATTGATAAGAGTAACAAGGTAACTGGCAAGAGTCACTGAAAGCACTTGAGGCTGGTGCTTTTGTTTTGAACTGCCTTATACTGGGTGCATGTGAGAGGGACAGGGTAATTGCCACAGCATTCACTGCCTTAAAAAACAATTCTTGTCTTGGCCTTGGTATGATGAGTGAAATGCTTTGGCCAAGTGTTTTTTGTGTGGACAGGAGAGGCAGTAGGGCTATAGTTAAATCATTAGGTTGCGACTGTACACTGCCATAATGCACATCCTCTTCCCTGGACCTGGAAGAGGAGTCAGAAGACCCTGAGCCTGGAAGGAATCTCATTTTTGGAGTGGTGGATGCAAGCAGAGGAACAGAAAGAAAATCTTTCTGTGGGAGCAGCTCAGGGTTGATGAGGAATAAGGTTTTTCAGGTCTGCACTGGCTTTTGGGGAAAGGAGCCTGAATATCCGTGGGGAGTCAGTGCCAAGGGAACCCAACAATGCCTGGAGCGCACCTCGGTCCTTTTCTGGGATGGAAAGGGTGAGGTGGGCGGTCACCCTGCGCCGCCTGAGCTGCTCTGACTTTGGGAGAATAGAATGCAAATGGGTGACTTCAGCTTGTGCGGTAGCTGTTCTCGGAAAAGGCCTCAGGGTGCTCCCTCCCGTGCCCGCCGCCCAGGCCCGGTGTGCGGAGCTGCCGCCAGGTGGCAGCAGGGAGCGGGCAGCGCGGGGACCGGGCCGGGCCGGGCGGGGAAGCCACGGGCGGTGCCAGCCCTGCCCCGCTTCGGTCTGTGAGCACAGCCTGGGACAGCGGGCACAGCCTCCGTCTGTGAGCACAGCCGGGGACAGCGGGCACAGCCTCGGTCTGTGAGCACAGCCGGGCACAGCGGGCACAGCCTCGGTCTGTGAGCACGGCCTGGGACAGCGGGCACAGCCTCGGTCTGTGAGCACGGTCGGGGACAGCGGGCACAGCCTCGGTCTGTGAGCACGGCCTGGGACAGCGGGCACGGCCTCGGTCTGTGGGCACGGCCTGGGACAGCGGGCACAGCCTCGGTCTGTGAGCACGGCCTGGGACAGCGGGCTGCCTGTGCACAGAGCCGACACAGGTCACTGTGCAAAGGTGCCCTTGGGCCTTTGACACAGGAACGAGGCATTAATGTGATGCCTGTAAGCAGTTCGTAGGTTGTGACATTTGAAATTCTTGAATGATGTTTGTAAGGATGAAGACTTAAGGCTTGCTTGATTGCACTTGCTCTTTGTCCGCAAGGCTGTGGAATAGCTGGGGACAATGCTTTGTAGAGGGGTTAGGTGTCATCTACTGTCGGGATCTCTAGCTTATCAGAGTGACCCTGAGAAAAGTTCGAAAGTCCCTTTTCCCAGCCCGGTGCTCGAAGAAGGAGTCAGAGCTCTTCATTTCTCGGTCTCAAGGTTGATTATTGTATCTTATCTATAAAATTCTTTCTCCTGCCCTGCCGAGGTCTGTTCAGCAGGACAGTTCCAGGCACTCTGCCCCCGGGGCAGTGTTATGTCTTTATACTAAAAACTATGTATACAATGTTTACAATTACTTTCCAATACCTATCGCCTATGTTAGACAGTGAGCTTCTATTCCAAACCAATCTGTAAGTGCCAGCATCACAGCAGAAGATGGAGGCTAGGAAGAAGGAGAAAGGACATGCCCAGGTTCCTCCATCTTTCCCCCTGAACCCCCCTTCTAAAACCCCCAAATCTACTTTTTCACCCTGTGATAAATTGAGTATCATTCTGCTTAAACTGTTGTGGCTTGTAATCCTTCATGTAAAGGTTGGTAATTGTTTTTTCCAAGGGCTAAATCAAAGGCACAGGGGTCTTGGGCTCTGTGCCAAGGTCTCTGAGCCCCCTGATAGGGTCTCGTGTCCTCCAGGGCAGCCAGAGGAATTTCCTGGGTTCCCACAATCTACCAAGGTGCTCTCTCAAAATTAGCTGCACAATCTGTGCAGCTCAATAGCGCTTAAGCTCCTTTTTTTGTTATTTAGTCCCTTGCTGAGTATCAAGAGATGATTTGTACTTTTCTAATGTCTTCGCCTCCTCTAAGCTTCATTTAACTTACCTTTATATTTAAAAAGCGAAATGCTGAACACAAGATTTACCTCCACCTTTTAAAATGCAGAAACTTTACCTTGGGAATGGTGGAAGACATCTCATAAATAGAAATTTCTACACTGTTATGTTATTTTGCATCTATTAACATGTTGTTTTCAGACCTCAAATCCTATTCTATTCCCAGACTTATTGTTTGGAAAGGAGAAACATGGGTCATGTGTACAGATAGATACCATCTCTTTTATACTTTTGGTATAGATGACGACCTAATCTCAAGTTAACACAGCTTCTGCTAAAAGAAAGAGAATAATATTAATTGAAAAGCAGTTAGTATGTTTTCCAAGTGAGAATTTGTGTGGTTTTGGTGTGTTATTTTGTCTTGGAGTGGTTGTTATTGTTGTTACTGTTGCTTTTTTGGTTGTTTTTTTCTTCTTCAAAATGGAAAATATCTCAGTATCTCATATTCTGAGCCGTAACTGCAGGGAATACAATACTATGTTGGTAGCTATAATGAGGCATATGCAGGTCAGTATGCAATATAGTGACTGTTCTGTGTTTTGGTTGATGGCTAAAACCAGTTGTGCCGCATCAGAGTCCCTCTTTTTCACAGCTTCTAATTCTGCCTGCAAAGAAATATGTGTGTGTACTAATTAAAATATCTGCAGTGAGCTTGATTATTCTGGTTGTAGACAGTCAAATCAGACCTCTTCAGGACATACATGATTTAATGTGTAGGTGCCAATCTGTTGTCTGTGGACCCATTCACATGTGCAAGTATTCTGTAGCCCTTTGTGTCAGATTTATTGGATTCACACAGTGCACAGTTTAATGTTTATGTGAAATGATGAATTTGCTGAAAATGAGCTCTCTGCAGTGGTTATATCTGCAATTCTGAATTTCCAGGAGTCTTGAATGCCTAAACTGTAGACCATAACTTAGCATTGCTGTGAGAGTGCATTGAGTCAGTGAGGAGGCTGCCGAGCTCGCTGGTGTCATGGTCGCTCCAGGTCCCAGCTTCTCCTATGCTGCTTCCTGGGGTGTTCCTGCTGTACCCCAGCTCTTCACTGCCTGCAGCACCTGCAGCTAATGCAATATCTTCACCTGTTTCCTTGACACTGACTCTTTCTAAGAAAAAGATGTGTTATTTGCTATTCCCAGGAATGCCTTTCCTCTTTTGGCCTTTTGTTTACATCTGCTTGCAGGCAGCCCCTTTCAACCAGGTCATATCTATTGCTCATTATAAGCTTGGAGGTGTGCAAGTAGCTCAAGCTTCAGCTCCATAAAGAATATGCTCCAGGCTCTGAAGAATTTTAGCTAGAGGATCATTTCATCCTCATATCCATCCCTGCTTTTCTCTGTACAGCTGTTGCAATTGCAGCATACACCTAACAACCAGATGTCTCTAACAGACGTCTGACAGCACAGGAAGGTGTTTGAGTTGCATCAATGCTAGATTAGTCTATTGTTTTCTTACTGCACTTTATGTATTCTTAAGGTGAGTGAAATGCTACCAGAACCATGATGAACTTTCAGTCCTTTCTGTTCACTTGGGATTTGCAGATCTTTCTGTTTTAGCTGAAAACAGCAGTTGAGTAGAGTATCTATCTTATAGATAAGTGGTACCCTGCAATTTTTAACAAAGACAACACTATTCCATTAAATTCTGTTTTGTCTGAAAAGATTGTTTATATGAGACTAGGCTCTTCCTTTAGGGCTGTTGTTGTGATTCTGGTAATATCAGTTGTAATCTCAATGATGGCCAGATAGAATCATTAGGGAGAAGCTGCTCATCCAACATGCAGGCTATTTTTGTCTGCGGCGGAGATGAGCTAACAGGGTGCTGCACCTGCCAGATTGACTGTCATGTTTTCTTTGTCAGCTGATCCACCAGATGAGTCACTATCCTTAAGGAGCTCTGAGGTTTTGATGACCCCTGAGATGTTGTCAGCTTTCCCTCAGGTCACTGAGAGCATATGAGCCATGGTGAGGTGCACAGCACCTGCTTTTGGTTGTGGTCTGTCATGGCTACAGGCAGATAAATCCATCCAGGTGTTGTAGGAGCTATACAACATGCTCGTGGTGTGGTTCACATTTGCATCTTTCCGTCAAAATGGACTTTTAAGTAGATCTAATATGTAATGTAATATCAGTGCTCCTGACAAGACCTTTGAGAGCTCTAGCAGTACTGTTGAGGGACCTTGACCCCCTGTGACTTACTGACCTTCTAATGAGTTCATACCTCCCTTTTTGATCCTGATCCTGTAGTAACCACTGCAAGGAAAGACTTCAGATACATGGCAACTTTTGTGTGGATAGAAGCAAGCTAGTTAAGATGTATTGCAATTTGCCATGGGGCAAAAGGGCTGGTTGTATGAATAAGTTGAGACTTCCACCTCCATCAGATTGTGCTGGAATATAGCTTGTTAGATACACTCAGTCAGAATTGTGTGACTTTTATGGCTTTTAAATAATGTTCCAGTGCTAGAAATCTGTATGAGGAGATCATATGTTACAAACCCAGGGTTACCCTAAGATAGGAGAGTCAAAGAGGAAGATAATTTTGGCAGAGTTGTCCTCTAGTCTTTTCTCAGAAATATGCCAAGCTGCTACTTCCTATGAGACATAGCACTTCCTGTGAAGACTGATAGAGGGATAAATACTTGGCTAGAGATGTCAAGAATAAAGATAATGCCTTTTACATATGCCTTTTGCTATCATGATAATAATGTAAGGGTTTTAGTTCAACTTAGATTTAAACCTTTCCTTGATTTTGTGCTTAGTATTCACTTTTGTCTTCAAACATGTGTAATTCAGATTTATGAGGGTGGAGAGGATTGCTATGATCAGGTGCTCTGACCTGAACAGAGGCCATGGACTTTTGCCTAAGCTTGTACCTACATTACACTTATCTCCTCTGGCTGACTTCCAAGAGGTTACTGAAAAAGATCTCCAGTTGCGATTTTAATATTAACCTTCTGTTGCTCATTCTCTCCTTCTCCCCCCACCCTGCTTTTGTTATATCCTCTGTTACCTGTCTCCTGCTCCTTTTGGCAATTTCTATCATGCTTCATGCAGATGGAGCCCCTTTAATCTTTAGTTAATTGCTTTCCTGTTTTTCTAATAAAGCCTGAAGATGCCTTTTTCAGTAAGGAAAAAGGATTTTGTGTTAATTAGCCTCTGTGCATATGGTTACAGAAAAAATACTAATGTTTTTGTGTGGTGGGACAGTAGGAGTCTAGAATCTAATCTGTGCTGTATGTCAAGGATTTATGAAGCTGTTATATACCTTAATTAATTTCAACTTTTATTTTTCATAGCAGGAGCTATGCTTTCATTATAACCTGAGAAATGAGAACTAGTTTTTTAAATAGTGACCCATCTTTAGAAGAAACTGTTTTTTGATTTCTGATCCAATTATCTGTTTGATACCTAGTGGCCCTGCCTGCTGAAATAATAAAAAATTAAATACTTCAAATTATCACTTTTCTCCATGATAGCTACTGCACATGGAATCTGAAATGCTGCCTCTGGAACATATTTAAAGTTTGCTGAGCTGTGATGCTTGGGAAGTACCTTGCCCAGCTGTCCCCCCATTTTATGTTTCAATGACAAACACATAGAGTATTAGGAATGCTAAAGGTGGTCCTAAATTCCCTGTCTAGTCAGCAAAAGTGGGTGGCTTTGACAGCTTTTAGAGAAATTGTCTTTGTCCTAAGTTTGGGCATTTAAGTCATCCATGAAGTACAGTCAGGCACCTTTCCAGACAGGCAACACAGCGATGTGGAGTTGGGGCACAATTTTACCAAGTGAAAACAGATGTTTAATTGGACAACAAAACTACTTTGTATAATGCACAGGAGTGGTGATTGGACTTTATATTCTTTATATGTTAGGCAAATAAGAGGCTTATGTTTTCCTTGAAATAATTGTTCAGAGTCTCAGAAAAAAACTCCAAGGTTTTGATGTCATCTTTTCCCATAAGTGGGAGCCCCTAGGTATTTCACAGGCAGGCTGGGTTTTTGAAGTGTGCAATAGTTGCTTATAAATGCTAGATCCTTATTTTGTCACTTAATTTACATAACCACCATATGGCAACAGTCCATCTACCACATACTGGCTGTAACTAATTTTAACATTATTATTCATCTTTTTCCCAGCAACAGAAGGAAAGAACTTCTGCCGTTTTGAATTGTATACATTACCTAACGTGTAGTAAAATGGTGTGTGCTTCCTTAGATAAAATGCAATCTCATCATTGCAGAGCTGAAAACTGGAAAACAGAACACACAGAACTGTAAAATAGGACAAATTCCTGAATTGTTTCTGAGTATTTAGTGACTGTTTTGATTAAGGTTTAAGGTTTCTCTGCTTACCCGTTGGTATAATGTAATGGAGATGGCTCTGTTGAGTAAAGTGGCGGAACTTGGGAATAGTTGTCTGAATAGGTGGTTGATAATGGAGAAAAATGACTGAAAGCAGGAGAGATGTTGGGCTGAGTATTCAGTCTACCTCTTGGAAAGAGCAGGTCTAGATTAGCTGACTGATCTATAAGATGTAGTTTCTTAGCCAAATCATATAGCCTTGAAAGGTAGCTATTAATCATCCATAAAGGCTTTTGTGTCCTCTCTAGAGCATTGCTCAGGGAAAGCAGAGACACACGGTTCTGGAGAGGGGAAGCAGCTGCTCCAGACCAGGGACAGCCTTTGTGCTCATCTGGGGAAGGTGAGAAAGAGGACCACAGGAAGGCATAGTTATTTATTCTGTGAAAGAGGCCGGCTGGTTATAATGAAGAGATTTTAAGGATGCAGGCTGTTAACTCTTTTTCTGACAATATTTAGGCAAGCTGAGAATAATGGGGATGCAGGGAAGATGAGGAGTCTATATTTACTATGAGGCAAGGTCAACTGACATTTTTCAAGGAAGGTTTGTCTGGCCTCTTACTCAGGCAGTTCATTCTTACATTTCATCATTCTTGCCAACAGAAAATTCTCTTGGCTTGAGGTGGAAACATTGCTGTTAAAATCTAGGCCTGTTACTTTTTTCCTTCTCCAGGGTGAATGTAGGAAACGAACTGTTCAATCTCTCCCTGCAGCAGGGAGAGAGAGATTGTTTTATGTGCTTGAGGGCTGTTAGCATGTCACATTTAGGTCTTAAGTTTGTTTGGACTCAAAAACTCACTGCTCTGTGTTTCCTCCAGGGTCATGTTTCCTGGAACTGTTCTTGCAACTCTCCTATGCATTCCTTCCAGTTGGCCCACTTGAATTTTTACTTATTTATTTTTGTATTGTGAGAGCAAGGCAGTATCACAGCTGTGCCTTGCAGAGCAGGGGGCTTTTACAGATTTTGCATTCTGTATTCTGGCTCATGCATAATTCTGTTGGTACCTTAAGAAACCTGTTACAGCCTGATGTTGACTTCTGTTCAGCTTCTCTTTTATATCATTCAAGGTTCTTTTCTACACAACTGATTTCTAATTGACTGTCTTCTGTTCTGTATTTGTGTGGTTCATTTGCTCTTACAATATCTTGAACTTGTCCCTGTTGAGCTGCATTCTGTTTTCTTTTTTCCAGACATTATTTCCTTCTTTTGTCCACAGTGTTTTTTTCCTTTGCAATAGGTTCATTTCCTTCTAGATTCTTGCCATCTGTAAATTTCATATGCACTCTCTGAATAAATACTGGAGTGTACTGCAGCCAGGACAGACCCCTGGTGAACCCCATGTGACACATCCTTCTGTTCTGATGCTTACTCATGTATGACAGTGCTCCGGGCGAAAATGCAAATCTAGATTCCCAATTTGAGAATTTCTTGGCCACATGATTGTAATTTTTACTTTCTCTTGGCTTTATGTATTACATTAATGACATTCTCTCCACTTAATTTTGAGAAATATGTGTACAGTAAGGACATCTAAAAGAATGCAGAAGTACAGAAGTTGAAAACTGTGTCCTGCTATTGCATGTGGTTCAGGTTTGTTTGCAGAGAGAATATTGGCTGATATACTGGAAGAAGAGGAAAGAAAGACTGTGATGCTGTACTCCCCCCCCAACTATAATGCCTTTTCTGAGGTAGAGTTTGTCTCAGCTAACAGCTGGCTCTGCAAACTTAAATGAAGACAAGCTTTGAGATTAAATAAAAAGGCATTTGTGAGTCTTTTTTTTGGGTATAAACTAATTATTTTACAGTTAAAATCAGAGTTGTACCAACAAAAACTTGTTTACCCTACAGCATTGGCCCATTCTAAAGTTTGTTTTTCTTGGAGAGATCAAACACATTAAAAACTACTTTTTATGAAGCACTTTTCATTTCCAGGTGCTGAGGGTTGAGGAGCAGTTGAGCATTTATGCCATATTCTTTTTTTTTTAAATAAAATTTTTCAAGACAGACTACTTCTTTTGATGCATGATGATGGTATATCTTTTACCATTTCCAATTGCAGTGGAACATTTTTCTCCAACTTTTGTCACTTTTCTTGGGTGTTCTCACATCACCTCATGAGAGCAATAGCTGTCTCATTGCTCTGGGGCTCGTGTCACAAGAACCGGATTGACTCAGTTTCGGATGACGGAGTTGCCTGGATGATGGGAAGGAAAGGCCTTATTGTGTAATTCTGTTACTCTGCTTGTTTCTTTTGCTACCAGCAATGTCATGATTCCCAGCTTTGCTTTATCCTTCATTTCACTTTTGACTGCTCTTTGCTTTTCCTCTTCATTCTCTTTTGTCTGTTCTCTTTTGCACCTGTCTTCCCTGCAGGAAGACATTTGGTGTGTGGGGAGGTGAGGAGGCCTGTTACCAGTCAAAATATCTTGTATTTTTCCATTCCTTTCCTTCTTTCACACTTCCTGCTCTACTTCTGACAGCAGTGAAGCTTCCCAGTGTGAAAGCCTACCCTCCTTACTCTCACAGTGGGGACAGCACTAAGGGCAGTCATTTTTCCATCCCTGATGGGACTCTGCAGCAGGCAGTCTTTTTTTATATTATGTTGTAGTCTAACTCAAGTTAGACCAAACTTGATGGTTTATTTTTTTTTAATTTCAAACAAGGCAAACTTTATTTGAACAAAAACTAGAAAACTTAAGTTTTTAAATTGAGAAAGCTTAGAACAGGAGTTAAAAACCCTGACAATTTCTACTCTTTCAAGTGAGTCCTTGCTTTAGCTGATTCAGTAACATCTTGAGTTATAGTAAACTCTATCCAGGCTCCTCATGTCTGGGAGGTTCTTTTTGTCCTTCCCTGAGCTGGCAGGCTCTTTGTTACTCCTTGGCATGTTCTCTTTCCATGCAATTTGTTTCATTGCTTCATCTGTTGCCTTAAGCATCCCATAATCACAATAAGCAACTCTCCAAAGGTGTTCTACCCTGTTAAGTTCTGGCTGATTCTGTGTTTTCAAAAGAAAGTAAAAAGAACTTAGAAGCAGTACAGAGAGAAGAATCTGTCCCATGGCATTTGAGCAAGAGGGGTTGTCTTGAGCATTGGTGAGTGCATGAGGAAAGAGTAGATAGGCAGGACATGTGCGGTTCCAGTTGTTTTGTTGGAAGGCAACTCCTGATAAAATAAGACAAATGTAAAGCAGGATTCTGAGTATCATTACTCACCTGGGAGTTTGGAAGAGCTTCACAGTTAAATCAGAGTATAATTTTATTTAAGTGTCCCAAGTGACTATGATGCCGTTATTTATTTATACCAGTGCCCGCACTTAGCTAACCACTCTCCATACAATCAGGAAAAGACAATCCCTGGCCTGAGAAATTGCAGTCTAAGGCTGGAGAGAGGTGAATATGTACAGTTTAGCTATATTTGTTGAATTCCTAATAAATCAGGAAGATTTGGTTGCTTGATTTGATAATGATTGCTTATCTGATACTAATGGAAAAATTTGCTTATGATTGATCTATATGATCTAAGAAGAGGAGTTTTTATCTAGGTTAATAAAGATTTCTTATACTGTAATACAGTTTCACAATTTGATCTGTATTTACTAATAGGTCTGCTTTCCTGAAACATGAGTTATGCTAAGATTAACAATGTGCAAAAATGTATGTCTTAATCTGAAGTTCTAAGGTAAAACTATTATTGCTATGGATTTAAGAGGAGCAATTTATCAGGCAGGTGTGATATTTAAAAAAAGCTGAGGTTGCAGTTACACTTGCAGAAAGACTGATTGGCAGGGAGGAAAAGTAAGGTGCTGGTGATCTGTGTGGGAAGGGGTCTTTCTTGTGATGTCAAGTGTTCAGTGTGTTGGAGCAGGGTGTGTGTTGATTCTCTTTCCTTTTTAGTTCTCTGTACTTCAGGTTTTAGCTTGTCCTCTGCTGCCCCAGAGATATTACTGAATTGTGAACTGAAATAATTTATCCCATTGGGTTTTGCTAAGAGAAGTTTCCCTATAATCTGATTTATTACCATTAAAAAAAATCTGCTAATCTTTTTTTCTTTTTAGTACTTGCATAGAAGGTTAGATGCCTTGCCCATAGTATGGTAGGTGGTATGGCTGTGCTTGTTTCACAGTATCTCCTTCTGTGCAAATCATCTCTTGTCCTCAGTGAGAGCTTTATACTGCACACCTTGGCCCTTTTCCTCCCTGTCAGACCCTTTGGTAAGTGATGCTCATTCTTGCAAACCTGTATTGGTTACAGAAGGCAGCTGCCTGACCACAGTAGTGACTTGAGTGCTGCTTTCTTTCTTTTCCTGTGCTCAGGCTGAAACCCAGGAGCTGTGAGAACTTCCTGCACGGTGCAAGCTAGAGAAATTCAGTATTGAGTCCTGTGTTTGTCACTGAGCTGCAAGCATGCCTTCCAGGAAAGTATGTCATCTGAGAGGCTGCAAAAAATTGCTGATTTACAGTAATCTCAGTTCAGTAGCTGCAATAGGTAATTGCTGTTCCCTTCATTTTAATTAGAATTCCTTTGGCTAGTGATTTTCATGTTAGGTTTTGTTGTGTTTCTGTTGGTCTAATAAGCTAAGAAAGCATCCAAACCCATGTTTTCAAACTGTATTTTTAAGAAATGCAACTCTGGAACGTTCTTGTGGTGTGTTTATAACATTTCTCAGCTTTTTATATTCTTAAATACTGACATTGGACTCAGGTTCCAATATCTGAATTACAATCTCAGCTGACACAAGGTATGGATTTTCAGAAAGTCTTTCTCCCAAAACGGAATAGAAAGAGAAGATGTTGACAATTTCTATAACTATAGGCTTAAAAGTAATCTTTCAGCAAACTTGAGATATTTCATTACAGTTTGACTTTTAATAGGTTTTATTTTAAAAATTTTTAATATGATGTGATGTCACCAAATATGCAAAAATCATATTAAATTTAAAACCAAATCATGTATATTTAAAAGCACAAGAGAAGTGTCATGAAAATCAAAAGATCTTAATCTTATTTTCTAAAATTCTTTTCTTATTTAAACTTCACCTCCCTCTGGGATATTGAATTTTGTGATGAGGAATATCAGGAAAAAACCCCAATTAGCTCATATCAGCTGGGCAGTATACAGTTGTCTACTTGTTACAGATTCGTTCTTATTTATGCATCACTATCTCTACACATACTATCCCTCATAATCACACAGTGATGTTTGAGCTTTTTTTTTTTTTTCATTGGCTATTTCCCTAAAGCCAGAGTTCTTCTCCAAGTCATTGAATTACAGGATACTGTCTTTCCAGATCTGGATGTTTGACCTACATTCTTTGTTTGAATGAAACTAGCATTTCAAGCACCACAGCCTCTGTGTGGAACTGACCCATTCTTATCACTTCTGCCAGAATTTGTACACCAGCTGCAGTGATTCTTTTGTATTCAGTTCAATAATAAAGGTATTTCTTATAGTTGAGTCAAGAATAGAAACTCTGTGCAACACCATTTGAAATGCTTCTGTTTAGAAATGTATAAACCAAATTTTCAGTTGGAATCCATTTTATATTCAAGAATCTGCCAGTGGGTGATGAACTAGATACTTGTATGAAGTTTTTTTCATCTTTTTTTTTCTTATAACTCTATACTTGTTTTTAAACAGAAGGTCCTTCACCATGATGTAAAATAGTTTGCCGAAGCCTGTTATGTCAGTATAATTTACATTATCACCTAAATTTCTAATGTTTTGCAGTGATGGTATTTGTGTGACAAAGCCTGTTTTATATAAATTCTTACTGAATGAGTTTAATTATGCTACCGTACTCATGGCAAATGGCAACCCTATCAGCCTTCCATCAATTTGTGAGTAATCAATACCAGTCTATCCCTTTAGGTCATCCCTTTTAACCTTCTTAATACCTAATTAGCTTTTTGCTATTTTTTTCTTCTTTCCACATTATACAATATTTTTTAAAAATCAATGTTAATCTTCTCCCAGACTTCCCTGTTTTTTGAAGAAGCTCAAGGACAAGGCTCTTCTAGCTCCTGTGAGATGCTGAGGCTGTCTCAACGTTTCACACATCCTATTCTCAGATGCTGGGAAGCTGTTTGAGCTAAAGTTGTATTACACCTGGATATGTGCAATGGGGAAAGGTGTTTCAGGTGAAACTTTATACTTGCTTGGCTGTAATTTGGAGAAATGGGTTAGACTGTAACCTCTAAAATCCAAGAGTGCTCTTGGTGAGACCTTGCATGTTTGCCTCTCGTGTTTGATGGCATGTGGTCAGCCAGACAGAAGGATAAAGCAGCATCAAAGGCAGCATGTGCTAAGTCCCTGAGCATGGCCCCAAGCTGGGAAACAAGAACTGTCCTGTGTCCCAGCTCATTCTGCCATGCCTGTTCTCTGGGACTTTGTGTATCTTGCAGGTAACAAATCTGCTGCTTCCTTTTCTGAAAAACAAAGGATGGCATCTGTGCTTGTTTGTTACATATCAAATATTTGAGATTTTTATAAATAATTTTACAATTTTGCAAACAGTTTTACAGTTTAAAAATGGTAAAATTGTATGTCTACCTCTTCAGTGTGGTCAGACTTCTAAGCCAAGCCCACTACCTCAGCTGTGGTAGGGAAATAGGGAAAGCATGCAGTCACTAAATGTGTGTGCGTGCTTGGGGAACCTGGCTTAGGATTGTCTTTCACAACAAAGGTGTGAAGACAGTAGAGGAGAGGACTTTGCTTTACTTTGAGTTTTAATAAGTTTTTTGATACTTTGCAGCCTTGAATTTGGTTTGACCTACTGCAGCGAGGACCTTTGGTGTGGTAAGTTAAGGTATATTTACTGTCACTTGCAATTTGAGATTGGTAGGAAGATGACACGAAAAAGACACCAGGTAGCTGATGGCCCTATTAGACTCAAGTATCAGAAAGGATATGTTAATATCTAAAGTCCAAACATGTACAGCATGAAGTCAGCATATGGCAGAAATGTACAATGATTTTCCAGTTTTCTTACTGTTTTTATGAGCCATGCATGTACATATACTAATACAGGCTTCTCATCTCCTCCGGCCTGAGGAACTGGACTTGTAACTTATTAAAACTACAAACAAGAAAGTTTGTTAAGTAAAACAACTCCATTTTAGTCATAAGCATCTGAATTATCATAGCATCATTTATTGCACGTGACAGAAAGTATGACCAGATAAAGATTGCATGCTATGCTTTGGACTTCAGAACGTGCATAAAATGTTCATTTTACAATGCCCAGGATTTAAATGTTCTTCAAACATCCAGTCTTCCCAAAGCACATGGAATTAAATTATTATTTTAGTAAACTGATCCCCTTGAAGACAACAGAAAAAAAAGCCTTGGGTGAGTGGGCCAAGTTCCTATTGATTTCCAGCTGGCAGCTTGATATCATCGCCTTCTTCCCGCTTACATAATGCAGTCATTAAAAAATAATGTATTGCTTTCTGTTGTATGATTGCATTTGATTTCTCTGAGAGTCTGCTGTAGCAAATGTGTGCAATATCAGCCTTTGTGACATTAAAAAAAAAATCAATTTTCTATGTATAAAATTGGATATAATTTCATGTTTTACTTCACTACATCACTAATACATATCTTTGAAGGAAATGTGAGATCCTTTTGATACTTTGAGGGCAGTAGTATGCAAAGCTTTCATTGTCACACACTATTCTAACTTATTTTATTGTACTCCAGTCTTCCACAGCCCATTTTGTATCAGCTGTGGAACTGTGTGTGTCATCTGGCTTGGGAATATATTTGCTGTGACTACACTTGCCATGGGGTTTGCCAAGCTAAACAGAAACTGGCAAAAGCCTTCTCCATCCTGTGTCCAAAACAAACAGCCTGCTGTGGTAAGCACTTAGTCATGTCATTGTTTAGATGCTTATTTTGCTTACAAATCTCATTGGGTGGGCTTTCACTCTACTAGTGGATTTTCTCAGAAAGACCCATGAACAGATTTCTCTGTCCATACAGTTGTAAAGTAGTGTATGGTCTGACTGACCCTAAAAAGAGAGTGAAATTGGAGGCAGCCACATCTATCTTTATTCTATTCCCACTTCCCACATGCTTCACAATGTGCAGCTGCAGAACTAGGTCTGTGCTTTGGCATGGAATGTTTTCCATAGCATTTTATTAATGTAGTAGAATATATAGGTGAACTTGTGTTTTCAACTGATTGTCACCTCCAACTTATTGGTATTTACTGCTGCTGACAATATCTTCTCAGTGTACCAAAATCCAAAAGCAAGGTAAAAGTTTCCTCTTCCTAATGTGGGATTTGGTTATTATATAGGCTTATTTCAGTTGCTAAAACTTTGTCACCTCTTTCCATGAAAGGTGCTACAGTGTACCTGCAGGCCTCTTGCTGCCACTCCAGAAGTGAATGTCTCCCCTGTGGCCAGTGGTGATCTCCCACTTGGACCTCCCTTGGACAGGACAAACATTCCTAGACACCCTTTACAGCTGGATAACTGGACCGAGCTCTTGGTGCCTTTTATCCAAACATTCTGCCCAATAGCTGCTTAACCTTGAAAGTTTCTAAATGTCTTCAGAGATCTTCTTTAACTCAGCCTGCAATGCTGCCTCCCTACCAAAACTTCAGTAGATCCCAAAAGTGGGTAGAAGAACATGCAAAATCCCTTGAAATGAGCCTGCCCGGCTCACTGCCAAAACTGTGTCCCTCCCTGTTGTCATCTTATTGCAAAATTTCCATACATTCTTGGTGATTTCTCATGGGCATCTCCTCACAGCACTAACTCCTTCTTCTTCACAGTACAACCAACAAACTCCATCACTCTCCTCACCCAGCTACCCCACTCTTTTGTAGCACTCGTCTTCTTGTTGGACACAGCTGTGGCCCATTAAGGGCAGGCCTGTTCCTAATCTTTGGTGATTGGTGCAGCTGCAACTCTCAGGGGTGAGATTGCCTTCTGCACTATCTTTATTTTCTCATGTTCTATCCCCCCACACCTCCCTAGCAGTAATTATATGTAAGGTGTTTCTAATGGATCTCTGTAGCACTCACCCAGGAGGCAGAGACATTCATGGGGTGCTCTCTTCCAGCTGAGGGACTTCAGGTTTACAGCCCCTCTGCTGTAGTACTGTAGCCATGGGGCAGCTTGAAATCTCCCGGTGAAACCAGGAGGGTGTGGCTCCGCAGCCTCACAAAGATTTAGCTATGGAGAGGCAGGATGCGCTGGAATGGGGAGAGCAGGGTTCTCACTGAATCTTCTTCCCACTGAGTGACCAATCTCAAGTTATGAAAGGAATTCAGGTATCTGACTCTGAATTTCATTCTGGAAGTCAGCCTACAAGTTAGGTATTTAACCTTTAAATCTTTGACTGGATCTAACCCAAAAAGGTAGGGAAAAAAAATCTGAACCGTTCTTCTATACTTCTAATGATTTCATACGTATCTTTGCAATTGTGCACCCTGTAATGTTGATGGGTAAATGTCAGTGCTGACAGCTCTTGTGATTTGGGCCATAACTCTTGTGAAATATGGGAACATTTGTAAAGACCTGGAAGGTGGATGAAAACCAGGATGCACTAAGTTTCCATTAAAAAAATAAAATAAAAATAATTTTTTCTTCAGTTGGTATAAAAACCTTGAGAATTTGTCTTCAGTGAAAAGCTGAGGCCCAGAAGATAAATATGACTCCAAGCGTAATAAATGACCAACATTCCTAATTTCAGCGAATACAACTCTGAGCCCTGACATGGCTTTTTGATTGAATTGTAGCTGCAGAACTGAACCTGGCAGAGTTATAGAAAAGCCTGCTGAACATTAGAAGTGGGAAATGGATGGTGTGGGTACCAGACTGATCAGGCTTGAAAACAAGAAATCTCTCAGGTCATTCCAGAATAGATAAATTATTCATTCACCTGGCATTACAGGTCACTTAATCATATATAAACTACTGTCTAGAAAACCTTTAAATGAAGCTTTTTTGCAAGCCTAAAAGGCCTGTTAACTTTTTTAACTCTAAGAGAATATTTTAGTGTGATTTCTGCAAGGAGCCACCACCCACAGAAAAGTTTTATGCCTTCCCCCATACCATTTTACATCATTTTCATTTAATGTTTTTTTTCTACTGAAGAATTATTGTGTTACATGGCACATGCAGGCACTGGTGATACAATGCATCAAGATGTAGTAATCTTGTTACTACCAAGTATGTCCTCAATAGCTGCTGATAACTGCGTAATTTTAAATGTTAAAAAAAATTGTTCAACCCTTCTAGTCTTTATGCAAGCAAGTAGTACCAGCCGATTAAAACATGTTCTTTTAGGAAAGCCATTTCTCCAAGTAAGGTTGTTAATGGATGCAAATGTAATAACCTGGGGCTTATTTTAAGTTTTTAATAAGTTGCATGTGTTCTAAATACTCATTGAAGGCAGTGCTATTTTGAAGGAGTGATTGTTAAGAAAAAAATCTTTAAGCAAACATCAAATGAGAGGAAGAAGTCTGAATGTCTCTATTAGTTGTTCATTTAATCTCAAAATTAAAATTGGCTCCACTGAGAAAGCGCTTTAAAAATTAGCTACATTAGCCAAATTAACTTCTCTAGAGATTTTGAATTTAATTGTAAAAGAATATTTTTAACTGGAAAATACCAGATTAAAATACTTTTTTTAAAGCAAATATATATCTGTTTTAGTCTTAACTTCCTTTCAGTCAATTAAACTCTTTTCATGGTTGATGTGACAACTTCATATATTTCAGTTCAGAAGCAGAAGGATTTCAGAATCTCAGTTAGGTGTGCTTGAGTCAAACGTTCCTCCACAAGGCTGCAGTTATGAGTGCTGAGCATTAAAATCCTTTTTATCCAACAGTTAGTTCATGGGTTACAGCTGTATTGCACTGAGAAACCTGGGCCCAAATGGAACTTTCTGGAAATCTTCTAAAGAATATGGGTATGTTGTACACCAGCACAAGCTTGCTTTGATTTCAGACTCCTCTCTGGAAGTTGTTGTGCAAGATTTTCATGGCCCCTGTGGGCTTGCAGGAAGAAAAACTTGTGTGCTGAATCAGGGAAAATCCTGTTTTCAATTAAGTTTTGTGTTGGTATTTCCTTTCCCCAGAGTATGTGAGGCTGCAGAGCTCCTCTATTTCAGCTGTGTGAGCACCAATATATCTGTGCTGACAGTGATCTAGATTGGGCAGAGGCTGGATTTAGGTGCAAGTGGTCAGATGAGATGCCCACACTGGCGCAGACCCTTATGGCTGTGTAATCAGAGCCCACACAGCCCATCTGTGCACTGGCAGCCCCAATACTTGGTGAGATCCCCTTGCTGGGCTGTGCTCCTGCACTGAGAGGCTGGGTGTGCCCCAGGCATGGCCCTGGGTGGTGGTCTGAGACTGCTTTCCTCCTCCTTCCCAGGCTCCTGGAGGAGAGGCAGCCCTTTGACATGAAGAGGCAGAGAAACCAAGGCTCAGAGCAGGAGCATCTGAGCTGTCTGTTCTGAGGTGATGGAGGGGACACTGAGGGCAATGAGGGGTAGGCTAAAGCTAATGCCCCTCTTGTCAGTCTCCTGATACTCCCAATGTCATCAATGGGGAGAGACTGTGACATCTGTAAGTCCATCTACCACCTTTTTTAAGTCATCTGTTTCAGGATGAAGTGGTTGCTCTGGAGAGGACTATTTCTCCTTCTGGTTTAAAAAAAAAAAAGCTTAGGGCTTACTGTTTATTGCCTAATGCAATAGGGCAGTTTCTTGATTTCAGGGAGTGCTGGTTTCAATCATTGGGTGCAAGGAGTCAGGAAAAGGATGCCTTCATGTGCTTCTGTCATGGCAAATGAACAGCACGGCTACAGGGTTGGAGCTCCCATTCTCCTCTTACGTAATTCCAGACATTTATTTTTCAAATTTCCTTTTTGAAAGTGTTGAATACAAACAAAACCAGAACAAACCAACAAAACCAATAACAAAGCAATGTAATAGCACTTAGGGTAAAAATAATAATGAAGAATAAATATTTTTTGTCTGATCCTCAGTTATTTATTTTATGTTCATAACATTCATTGCTTATTTCATCTTCCTTCAAATGTTTGAGCATTTCTAGTTTAGTCCACCAAATAAAATTTAGACTATGGACTTTCCAACTAGATCATCCTTAGTCTAAATACAGAGATACTATGTTGCCAAAAGAATGTTTTATTTCTTGAAAGCTCTTAACTGGGTACTTGAATTAATTCTTCTGCTAAAGGAAAGGGCTTCAGTTTAAGCTCAAAAGCTTCTTCCTCAATTTTATCTGTTCTACTGGGCAATGGGCACATATATTTTTGTAGTAACACTTTTTTTTACCAGGCACTGATGATGCTTCTGCAGCAGAAGAGAGTTAACATGGGTGGGAAACACAAGGCAATATGGGAGAAGCAGCTAGAGACATTATTAAATACACTATTTTTTGGTCAAGTTTTACAAGTATAGTTGATGTAGTAGTTGTATTTCACACTCAAACAGCTCTATGCCATTCCTGAGTTGCCCAACAAAACCCATGAGATAGCATTTAAGAACTGGAAGTGCTTCTGCTGCAGAAGCAGGGTCAGTGTCTGGTAAAATACTCACCTAATTATACCATTAGTGGTTACCTGTCTTCAGGTCAGAGTTAAGCAATGATGCACAGGAAAATAAATCATTAACCTTATTACCAATGACATGACTAAATGACTTTTAGATGTCCTAGGTTATTTTTTTAATACAAGGAAATGCCACTGTCATAAGAGTACATTACAATTGGTCTTTCTTCATTGAACTACTACCACTCATTGTTTTGCACTTTACTTACAGTTTAAACAATTAAGGGTTTTATTAAGATGACCTGATCATTGACAAATTAATGTAATTCCCAAACTAGAGATGCAGAGCAGAACACTGGATGAATATTTTGTCACTGTACACTTAATCTTCCTCCCAACAACACCAATAGTCGCACAGAACCTACAGCAAGTTCAGTTACACTCAAGCTTTCTGATCCTCCAGTCTATTTAAAAAGTTCTGCCTTCACTTTATAAACACAAGATTGAATTGTGTTCATTATTTACAGCTGGTAACTATTAAATGAAGTGTGAAACTTCCCTGTGAAACATGCCATGCATCATGCTAGCCTTTAATTAGTTACAAGGTCTAACTCTCTTAGAGCTTCAGTGCAGTCTTTCAGCCCTAGCCCTCAGGGCACTCCTGTGACAGTTTTCAGGACTGTAACCTCAATCTGGCATGGGCTATATTTATTTTAACAAGTCATATGGCCAGCACAGGTCTATAGAGCAAAATATTTGGTGCTGATGAGTTGATGTTTACATCACATGTGAATCACCTCAGATTAGGTCCAGCTTGGTCTGCCAGTTGTTGTAATGCTTTGGGTGCAGTCCTGGAGCACAGCTTCAGCTTCTGTTCTTCCTTGAGAGGAATCCAGTCCAAGAGCCCTTAGATTGCTCTGTTACATTAACCAAAGCTCATCATAAGAAGGGACAAGTATAAGGTTTATTTCCAAAGTGTGCATATGATGAGGAGTTCACGTTAACATGAACTCCCCCCACAAAGTACCATTTGGATGTAAAAAGTCATCATGTGTCAATCTTGAGCAGCAGCTTAACTACATCTTATTCATGTAAAGGTCAGCAAAAAACTAGCCTGACTTTTTTTTTTCCCACAGGCAATTAATTAAAACGATTGCTTAATTTTGTACCAATTAAGTTTGAGGAAAAAAAATGCAGAATTGTTTCCTTATAAATATATAACTTCTTAATAAATACAATTTTTTGTGAAGTATCCCCCACTTTTAAGTACTTGGCACAGAGTTGATTGACTTCTTAAGACCATTTTGACTCTTTGTCAACCACTCACTGTGGGAAGGGTAGGGGAAGGACTCATTAATGCTGGAGCATTAGCTACCACCAGAACAGGCACCATGAGAAACTAGTCATGAGCTGGTGGTGTGTGCTCTCAGAGCCTGAGCTGTTGTCTTTCTGTCTGTCTGCACCTCCCCATGCTCCAGTGGTGGATATCCCTCACCTGGCTTTGATCATCTACACTGCAGACATTTACATCTGAGTCAGTTGTTTAGACTCTTTTTATAGTTCATGTGGAGAAAAAGGCACTTCTGAGCCATGATTTACATGTTTTATTTAGATGTCTATGCTAATATCAGGTGACTCACTGCCTGGAAAGGAGCTATTTCTTTCCATTTCCATATTTTTCTTTTACACAGGGAGCCTAGAGGAATGTTTTAAATACAGGAGTTTACATCTTAGATGTTTGGGAATCTCTCCTGAAGACCTGTGTGTTTTGCCCAAGAAAAGTCACCTCTGAGAACCCAAAAATGTATTTACATTATTCTTATGGAACAGCTCCAAGAGGAATTGGCTAACAGGGGCATGCTCACACATATTCTGATGGATCTGGGCACACCAAGTGACACCATAACGTACCCAACATCAACCTTGGGAACTTACATATCCACTCAGAGAATAACTTCAGGCCAAGTGCTGGGCTGGGTATTATCTGTTGCCTGTATGGACACTGTATGGGAGCTGTGATTTTAGGGGAATCCTCCGAGCCTCATCAAAAAACAATGCTCTCCCTGCTCCCTGGTGCATGAGGGTGGGCCCTGCAACATTTAAACTTAAAATCACATTTCAAAAAACTATTTTTTTGTTGTTGTCATCATATTGCAAATTTCCCATACCTCCTCAGTGATTTCTCATGGGCAGCTCCTCACAGCACTGATTCCTCCTTCTTCTTCTCAGCACAACCAACAAACTCCATCTCTCTCCTCACCCAGCTACCCCACTCTTTTGTAGCACTTGTCTTCTTATTGGACACAGCTGTGGCCTATTAAGGGCAGGCCTGTTCCTAATCTTTGGTGATTGGTACAGCTGCAACTCCTCAGGGGTGAGATTGTCTTCTGCACTATCTTTATTTTCTTGCATTCTATCCCTCCACATTTTTTTTTTTGCTTCAAGTGAGTCTTCATTCATGATTTTAACAATTCCTAGAGCTACAATTCTGCTACTTCTGCAACAAGCTGTGAAAAGAAATGGCTCTGCAAAATAATGCCTTGAATTCTGGACAATGGATCAATGGTTTGTTTTCTTGTTGTCTAATAGGCAGTACTAAAAGTAGAATCAAAGTTTACTTTATAACAAGCTTTGAGTATTTTTTTTTTAATCTAGGGAGTACACAGAGATCTTGTGCACTTAGTTTGCACAAAAAACATTCTTCTGCCTGATTCTGCTGTCCACAAAAATGATAGGAACACCAGAGTTGAAGATTAGCTATTTCCATGCATTGCTAACTGAGAGGATTTTGCCAAAAGTTGACAAGGTGTCTGGAACAAGGCAGAGCTTGATAGCTCCACTTGCCTTTTGGCAAATGACATTGTATGCAAATAACTTATTTGGAAGGATATATAAATACGAACTTTTTTTTACAGCTGTGTAAAATACCTGCATCCATCTGCTGTCATTTAAGAGGAAAGGTTCACGTGTTGAAAAGGTAATGTGCCTTGGCTTTCTGATTTATAAACCTTTTTTGTACTTCACCTCAAAGATTTCAGCATTTCAAAGGCTAGTGAAGTAATCACTATATATAGCTTTTTATCAGTTTTTGTAAAGTGGCTTAGAGTGAAAGGTGCTCTTAAACATGATTTCATTTTTCCTTTACTGAAGGACAAAATGATGGACTAGAGGTTTAGAAGCAGCTGAACTTAGTACCTCTATAGACACTTGATCAATATAAAACCATACAGTGATTATACTAGAGGACATATGTTAGTGGAGACTGTTCCCATTATATTGGTGTAAGAATGGATAACTCATTTTGGGAGTGTTGTAATTTTTAGATAATTAACATCAAGTCTCTTCTCTTTAGCAAATGTTTTGTTTCACAACCCCCTCTGCTGACTTCAGTGTTCTGGCTGGGGTGGGAGACTATTTTGCCAGCTCATCATCCACTTTTATTTTGGAAACACTGTATTTGATTCATAAATTTACTATATCCTTTACTTAAATGTAGTATGTGTCCACCATTTTTGACTTCCAGATGTGTCTCCTTCACATTTCAATCACATTGAGAGGCAAATTCTCATATTGTGCCTTAAGAAAATCTGTCAAATTTTATGACATGTTTGGGAGAGATGTGTCACTGTCATCCTCTAGCTCTGTGCAGAAAAAGGAGACGTAAGAGAATATGACACAAAACTTTGACCAGTATATAAATGAGGGCCAAGAGCCCTACTCTGCTCCCATGGCTTTGGCAGCCAGTAGTCAAGGCAATGGTGTGACTCTGGGTGAGGCTGCTGAGGAGAGCTTTGTGAGAAAGCTCCCCAAAGCTGTTTTAAGGTCTGATATTCCTTCTTCGCTCTTCCTGGAGCTGTTTCTGCCATGCCCGTGCCTTGCCATGTCCCCCTCTAATGAAGATTCTGATCTCCCAGCTTGACTTCCTGGCTTGACCTCAGACTTGCCTTAGCATTGTCACTTGTCCAGCAATCTCTGGGATATGCTGAGTTTGGTTGCTGCCCCCAGACCTGCTCTGCTCTGCTTCATAGTTTGGGTTTGGTGGGACTTAGTGTCCCCGCTGTTTCAAAAGTTTCAAAAACCATTTACCAAACAATGTTCATGTGCTGCTCCTTCCAGCAGAAAATGGTTTCCAGCTCCTAGAATCTTCTAGTTTTGTTAGACAGGAGTTTGTTAGACAGATTTGGAAATTAGAAACTGAAAATATTCTGATTTTGAAAATATCTTGCCCAGAAACCAGGCTGCCTTTCCTACATGATGGCTATCTTTTTAAAGTTTAAGCTTTTACATCTCCTGTTCATTGCTGAAATGCTTATTTGAAATAAGCCACAGTTAGGGCCTTCTAAAGGTATATTCTATTAACAGATGGTTGCACACTTTCTTTGGCCTCCAGATAATGCTTTCTTTAATAGTTACTGATGTGTGCTTTTTCTCCACCTTTCTTTTTTCTTCACATAATAAAATTTGTAAAAAAAATATTAGTCCTAAAGAAGTGCACAAAAAGCACCAAAGTTTCAAGTTCTTTTCTTTAATGATTATGTTTCTTGAAAAATTCAAACACACTTTTTCTGTAGCACCTTGAAACTCAGAATCCACTAGTATCCATTATCGCTTTAATGGAAGTCAGTGACTTTGTGGTTCTGAATTCTTTAATGGCTATTAATCAGCAGGCTCTTGCTGAACAGTGATTATTCAAGAGGTTTTATTGCCTTTGTGGGTTTAATTCCCATGTTTGAATAACTCAGGAAGTCACATTTCTCACATAAGGAGCAACAAAAACCTCATCCAGAACTCAGAGTGTCTTCATACCTTTTCAAATTTAAGAAAAAGTCACCTTAATTTGAATGTCATTAAAAACTGTACTGGTGATTGTGGCTATGGAAGAGGGCCTTTGGAACATGAGTTACTTTGCTGAAATCACTGCTTGGATACACAGGGGTTCAACATCTTCTGTGTAAAAGAGGCAGAGATTGACTGAAGGATTTGGTTTTGCTTGGCTTTAAAGAGAGGTTTACAGGAAGCATTTATTCCAGGCAGTAGTTAAACCTGCAGCCTCCCAGGCCCTGTCTCCATGGTCCATTTTAGCATGGCCCTGCCAGTCTGGTAATGTGTCAGATGCTGCCTGTGACGCTCAGGAGTTCACAAATAAAAAACCATAATTTAAGATCTCCTTTATGACAGCTTGGTCTTCAGAACTGGATTTCTTGCCTTCCAAGTTACTTGTGCAGGTAGTAGCTGTCACCAGCCCTGACATTAGCCTTCTGGGGAAGCTGACATTAGCTACTGTTGGGTTTGAATCAGAATGAATCCTGCTCAGAGAATCACGGATGTGTTTTGCCTCTCTCCTGTGTCATCTATCCTCACAGAATGGCCATTTTCATGTGAAGCTTCTTATTATCTTCCCTGCCTCGCTCCTCCCCCCCCCCCCCATTAATTTTCTCTGTTTGCATTTAGTTTAAACACAGCAAACTTCAGTTATCATTTATTTATCATATTCCCACCAAAAAGTCATTTTGGTACTCACTGTAAATATATGTAAAAGATACACCCTCAATGCCCTCAAAATAGTGCTATAAAAAAGACGTGGCTGGAAGAAATAGGGGGAGGCATCAGGTTACATTCAGGTTGGTGGCCAAGCTGGAAGCACATTGGAGGTTTCTGTATCCTAGGCTTTTGACCTCAGCCTGCTTCTCCAGCTGCAAGACTCACACAAGAGTTCAGGCATCACCTGTGCCCTCAGAATATCACTTGTTTTTGCTTTGCTGAACTTTCTGCTAAGCTGCTGGAGAGGCAAAGTATAAATGCAGTTGGAAATTGGTCTGTCTAACACTGATGATAACTCATGCATGGCTAATTTTCCTGATGGGAGTAAAGGGGGATTTCTGTTTTTATATGGAATTTTGCTCATGGTTGAACATCAGGACATTGAGTCACCTATAAGACTATATTCCTGATTTCTGAGATCACTGAAACCACCATCTCCTCCATCTTCTGTCATGGAAGGTTTTGAGAAAAAAACAAACGCGAACATGAGATAATATATCCTGCCTGAGACCTGGCTGTTTTCCCAGTGCTATTTTGCAATTGTAAGAGACCTTTTCCGTAAGAGAAGTTACAGGCTTGAGCATTGTCTGAGTCCCGTGGTTTGCCTGGGGCAGACCTTTAACATAAACACGAGCAGTAACACAACAAAGATGATCAGGGAAGCACTGGTTGGACATATTTAAGCACTCTTGGAATTCCTCCTTCCAGCAATGATGTTCTAAGTGAGACAGCCCTGGGCAAAGCAAAGAAAGATGTTGTTCCTTTTAAGGAAAGCAGTTCAGACTAGCGTGAAACGGAGGATGGAGAAGGTCCGGTCGCTGTCCGGAGCCGGACGCGCGGCCGCGCTGCGCCCGCTCCGAGCCCCGTCCCGCAGCCGAGCCGGCGCCGCGGGTGCAGTTGCGGGCAGCGCCCTCGAGGTGGCGCCGTCTGGCCGAGGCTGAGCGGGGCTCCCGGGCGGGCGGCGCGGGGCCGGCCCGGTGCAAGGGTCGTGTGCTGGGCAGAGCCTCTGGGAGCGGAGCAAACTTCCAGAGCCGTCTGGCGAGGCGCTCCCGGCTGTGGCCCTTAGCCTCCGGGATGGGCCCGGCCCCTGCCGAAACCTCCCTGGTGGCGGGGGATAAATGGGAACTCCGCCACCCGGCGCCCGAGCTGCGAGCCAAAACCGGGGTCGGCACAAAGAGCGTCGGGAATCTTATTCTGTGTCATCGACTCCGCCGCCCGCGGAAGGCGGGATGGGGATGGAGGCTCCGCTCCCTGGGCGAGACCGCATTAAACAGACCCGGCCCGCGCCGGTGATCCCCTCTGTGTCCCTGTCCTCGCTCCCGCTCCCCCGGTGCCACAGCCTCAGCCTTCACCGGCTTCCTCTGCTCGGAAATCCCGCGGCCCGCTCTGCCGGCACCGCGCCCCGGGCGGAGCGGCTGTGCCGGGGAGGGCGGTGCCGAGCGCGGGCGGGCGGGCCCGGAGCCGCAGCCCGCGACCGGCTGGGGATTCACGTGGAGCCGCTCCGTGCCGAGCCGAGCCGTGCCGTGCCGTGCCCTGTCCTGCCGCGGAGCGTCGCCTCCTTCAGCACCAAGAACAGCTACAAGTGTGGCTACGCGCCCGCCCCGCTGAGCCGAGCCGAGCCGAGCCGAGCCGTGCCCTGCCGCGCTGAGCCGTTCCGTGCCGTGCCGCGGTTCCGTGCCGTGCCCGTCCCGCCAGAGCCGCGGTAAGCGCAGGCAGCGCCGTGCCGCTCCCACCGGGGGCTCCGGCCCGTGGGCTCCTGGCACGGACCGCTCCGCCGGCTCGGGGGCCGGGCCGGGGGCGGGGGCTGAGGTGTGTTTCTTGCTTGGCTGTGAACGGCTCAGCCGGGCCGGTGCCTGTGTCCGCCGCTGCGACTGAGCGGCAAGGCAGCGGAGGGTTGGTGTAGTCACGGGGGCTGAGCCACTGACCCCAAAAAGTTACCTTGTGGATTGTTTTTTTTTTGTTGTTGTTTTTGTTTTTTTTTTTAGGGTAGGGGAGGAGAAGTGAGGAAGGAGTCAGTGGAGCAAGTTCGGCTTGGCTGTTGGCGAGTGTTAAACAGCACGACTGAAACCGCTCTCCTGGATACCTGTCCCAGGCTGAGCTCTCGCGTATTGAGCTGACGCTGCTGAGGGAAGCTGTCTGAGACGAGGCTTGTACAGAAATTACCTCATGCCATTCCCGATCGACACCGAGTATAATTCCAGGGACCTCCACAGTAACATGGATATGCAACTCTTTTCGATCAAGGTATTTGTGTATCTGTGTGTGTCGTCTTCAGTTCTTAATTTAAGCATTCAGGAGAAGGCAAATAATGAGCGTTTTGCCTCAGTTAAGATTTTTGGGCTGGGAATCCCGGGCAATCCTCTCCGCCTGCTTCGTGGCGCCGGGAGCTTTTATCTTTTTTGCGTTAATTATTTATCATTTTTATTGTCGATATCCTCCCCCAATCAGATCTAACGAAAGAGATCCCGGACACTGTGCCGTCACAGCAGCGAGCAAAAAGGGAGAATCTCGGAGCTCCCGAGCAGCGAGGTCTCCCCTCGGCCGTCTTAGCCGGGTCTTCTCCCACCCCCGGGGGAGGGGGGTACAGGGCTTGCCCCGCGCTCCCCGCTGCCTTGTGCGCGTTTCGCTGGCCAGGAGGGAAGAGGGGGCTTCCGCCGCTCCGGGGGCACGGGCCAGCCCTGCCCGCCGCCGCCAAGTTCTCCGGGGCCAGGGTCGGGCGAGGTTCCGGCCGCCCGCCCATACCTTGTCGGGCGGGCTCAGCTTCCTTGACTCCGCCGGGGACACCCTCGTGTCCCTGGGGACGGAAGGGGCAGGAGGGATCCCCGCCGAGCGCCGGGGGCTTCTTCCCCCGAGGAAGAAGGCGAGAGGCTCTACCGGCACGAGGCAAGGGCTTAATTATCCTCGGCGTGGAGCAGCATCCCCAGCGCTGGCATGTGCTGATCGCAGGAATGCGAGGTGTTGGCAGGTGGATGTATGACACGGTTAAAAAACCCAAACCTAACAAGCCAACCAACGGCAACAGCAACAAAAGCCAGATAAATAAGAAAACGAAGCTCAAAACCCGTACAACACAACTCAAGTAGTAAAAATCAATCAGTGACCCAAAGTGTATGGAAATCCGGCGTTGGCGTTTTGGAGTTTGCAAGCTTCGGACCTCTGGGACCAGGGATTCATTAAAAGGGACTTAGGTTTGCATCGAGGGGGGAGCAGAAGCTCATTAAAGCTGACTAGTTGATGCAAGGAGAGGAAGGAATCACCGGCGGCTGGAAATAAAAGGCGACGCTTGTTTTTGCATCGCCTCTGACGGAGGTGCAGCGCTCCCGGCCGGGGACCAGGGTTCGGAGGGGACCGGCGGAGCCCTGGCTCCAGCCGGGAAATCCGTATGTGCCCCCCGTCCCCCGCCCACGGCCGCCTGGGCTGCAAGGCCGCGGCGGGAGGCAGCTCCAGCCCGTCCTACGGCCGCTCGCTGGAGGGAGCGAGGCTGCGAGGAGAGCCGCGACGAGGCTGTGCCGGAATCCCTCCACAGCACACGCCAGCCGGGGTACGGATGAGCCTTGGAAGAGACAAAAAATAACAAATCGCTCGGCTAAGTAAAGTGGAGAACAATAGGGGGCTCCCTTCAAGGGAGAAGCGCAGCGGTGATGGGCGATGGTCGCGGAGTTGCGCGGGGAAGCCGGCTTGCCCAGCCCGGGGGCGCTCCCCGGGCCCCTCCGCTGGGCGGGGCCGGCCTGGCTGCGGTAGCCCTTCCTCGGGCCGGGAAAGGTGCCGGGCACGCCAAGAGCCGGGGAAGCTCGGAGGAGCGGCGCGGGAAAGCCGGTGCGTGGCCGGCTGCTGGCTCCCGGCGGTGAGCGCCGGCGGCGGGCGGAGAGGGGCGGCGGGGCACAGAGCGGCGCGGGGTGCCGGGCGCGGTGCCGGGCGCGGGGGCTGCCGAGTGCGCGGGGAGCGGTGCAGGGTCCGCGGAGTTGGCCGCGGTGTGCTGAGCGGGGCGCGGGTGCGGTTCGCGGAGCGCGGTGCGGAACGCACGGGCGCGCCATGCGCCGGATACGGAGAGCGGGGTATGGAGAGCGGGATGCGGAGCGATGCTCGCCCGGGGCACTCGCCCGGGGGGACTCGCCCGCTCGCCGGGGCCGTGGCCGGGGTCGGGAGTGGACGCAGTGGGGGACTTTCCTGCCGGGTGCCCCGGGACGATTTCGGCGTGCGGCCGCGTTTTTGGGGGCAAAGTCGATCTTGCAGAGCACCGGACTGCA
The DNA here is from genome assembly GCA_039654755.1 of Calcarius lapponicus. Taxonomy (NCBI): domain Eukaryota; kingdom Metazoa; phylum Chordata; class Aves; order Passeriformes; family Fringillidae; genus Calcarius; species Calcarius lapponicus. The sequence goes on along the minus strand of JBBFKN010000028.1, from coordinate 121,499 downwards.
CCAGCCGCGCCTGCTCTGAGCGCAGCTGTGCGGACTGGGGAGCGGGAGTCCAGTGGGAAGAGGGTCAAATGAACGCAGAAACAACAGAGAAAGCTCTGCTAGGGTACCTGGGAAAATCTTGATCATCATTTGCTAGACAAGAGGTGAAGCCTTTTTCTGAAGGGGTTAATACTGATAGGGTTCATTAAAAGTCCAACCAAGGGCAGAGGAAAATACTCAACGTAGTTTTCTTTTTAAAAATTGTAGGCTCCTCTTAGTCTCACCCTAGCAGAAGGACCTGTGTTGGATTTTCACAGGGTAGCTTGTTTGGGAAATGGATATTTGCAGGGTAGGAAGTGAAGGCAGGTGTTGTGGGGTATTTGAAAAGGGGCTGATCAGGCTGAGGGTAGACATCAGACTGCACAGGGAAGAAACAGTTCCTGTAAACGAGATGCTGAGAGTGATTCGCCTTGAAGTCCTGATTATTGCGTAGAGGTTACCTCTGTGGCAGGGGCACAGCAAACCATTACAGAGGAGCCGAGGTAGATAAGACTACTTACATCAGTGAAGAATTCTCTTGCAAGTTAGGAGTTGCGATGTCAAGGCCAAAGGTTTTCCAAATTCCCTTTTGTTGTCAGCAAAACCCATTAATCTTCTATATGTGTCAGGCTACTGTGTGCAGGTGGCAACTCTTTACCTGTTCTGTGTGGAAATTCAGCTATTTTCTCGTTGAGGAATGCTGTACAGGAGAAAGAAGCAACTTTTGTGAACATTGAAATTGAATGTTAACAAGAGAATTCTTTCATAGTTCAGAGGTGTCAGTAGTAAAACATCAAAATAATAAAATTTAGGGGCTTTTTTCCTCCTCAGAACTTAATAATGGAATTTGCCATTGTTCTGTTTTCATCCAGTAAAACCAGATCAGTTTTGTATTGACCGGACAATCTGATATTTTGTGAATGGCTTTTCACTCTAGAACTTCTCATATCCTAATTCACAGAATATTTCCTTTATTTTATCTTGGTACTGTTCCAACCATGCTTTAAATACAATAAGAGATTAGTTTTTTTGGCTCAAACAAAATTTTAAACATTTTTTCTGAGTTTTTTTCCCCTCACTTGATAGCTTATTTTGTCCCTCAGAAAAAGATTCATGTATGTCTGTCTAGCAATGTCAGCTGTAAAATGTCCCTCCTGCCTATGCTCCAGAGCATACTCCTTGCTCCTGCTGCTGTCTGTAATTGTGAGATTTTAAAAACTGTATTTCCTGATGAACATATTGACTCTTTCTACATGTTTTCAGCGAAAACTTCAGTGCCAGCTGAAGATGCTCTTTCAGGAACCTCGTTAACAAAATAGAAACAATTCATATATTTATCCAAGTATTTATCTGTCACTCAACCCATTATTTAGACCTTTTCATTAACATAGAGAGGTTCCATAATGAGCCTGTCTTTTAGTGCAATGAGTCTGTGGTTGGAGTAATGACTGGTCTGGGTTCATTCTGATGCACTGGTTCTGGCAGTGTGGTACAAAAATACACAACCTTGAGTACCAAATATCTGATAAAGCTGAATGATTTTATGAAGGAAGTAATTTCAGAACCAGACACTACATGCACAAGTTTCCATCTCCCCTGTCTTGCAGTACTCCGCCTCCTTAGGTTTAAAAATAAATATATATTCTAGCAGAACAAGTGGAGGTTTGTGCTGAAATACTGACTTTAAAAATAGCAATATGTTCTGATAATGCCAGATATTTTTAATGAAATAAACCCAAGAGAAGCATGTATTACAAGGTGACTGGAAGAGACGCTTTGTGGTGCACTTACTCTGGGGCTGTGCAGGGGAAATACACAAATTTCTTCTCTGAACTCAAGTTTCTAGTGAACACCAGCTACTACAGTGGGGAACCTGGTAAATCAAGAATATATTTGCATTAATTCAAACTTTTATGGTCTTTTGGAAAAGGACAGCATTTTATTTCAAATGAAATCTCTGCACATGAGAAAAGTTCATTCAGGCTTTATAGCCCAGAGGCCTGTGCTTTTTCACTAAAATTCATTGATAAAAGTGGAATTAATTTAGATCATATGCTTTCTGCTTAGCTACACAGACTTGAAATGTTCTGTAAAAGGTAATGTTAATCAATATATAAAAAGCAGTGTGCCATGAATAAATTAGGCAGTATAATAGAAGCTTTTATTTCTTAGGTAACATTAAAAAAAGACTAAAAGGTCTTAAATTTTTAAAAAGAACACTTTAAAGTTTTATTTCTGTTTTATAGACAAGCAGTGGACACTTGCAGCTAAGAAGCATGCTTCTTCAGGAAACCATGCAAGCTGAGGCAAAGCAATTAATGCTTATGAAGGCTATAATGTTGAAAAATGCTAATTGCCAATTCATTTGATTTTCAGTCAGTTCCAGATAAAGTATTAGACTGACGATCTTGGGCTCACTGTAGCTTCTCTGTTGTTGTTAGAATTTAGGTTGCAATGGCTGAATTCATCACTATTTGTTGTTGTTATGAAGACTGGCACTTGCTTTAATTTCTGGGCATTCTTTGGCTGTAAGGAATTAACCTGCGGCTGAGAAAAGGGAAAAAGCAGCATTTCTTTCCTTCAGGAATATTTCCTTCCTTTGAGGAATATTTTCCCTTTGTCAGTGGTGCTTTCTTGTTCTCCACATAGTGTTAAATAAGAGTAGTCTTACCTTTTATTGCCTTAGTGAATTTCTCCCTGTCTGGTTTGTACATACATGCATGGACCACTGAGTTCATTGTGGAACCATAAAGCAAATTGCCTCCATACCTATTTTAGGTCTACTTGTTACTATTTTGAACCCATAACTGTTTTTTTCTACTAAGGCAATTGAAAAAACAGATAATTGTGGCTATTTAGAAGTTCAATCTTTTCTCTATAGTGTGGACCATATGAGAGATATCCCATGGGCCTGGATCAAATTGCACTGTAGTGTGAGTCAAGTTGTTCAGTTTGTGAATGACTCTGAGTTTGGCTCAGAGGGCTGGAGCCCAGGCACCTTTGTAACCTGTGTGTCTAAAAAGAGCCAAGGGAGAATGATGGGATTATCACAAAAAACAGGACAGATTTTGTGTCGCTTGGATTGAACTCTGAGCCAAATTCAAGCAAAACTAAATGTCAAGAGGTGCAGTGATTTTATTCACACCCATCAAATGTTTCATTTTCAACTGTTCATTTTCACGGTGAGATAGTTTCACATTCAGTAAAAGACTTTCCATTGTGAATCCTCTTCTCAGGTCTTCAAATAGCCATCATTTGAAGACTTCTTCAACTTTTGTGAGTTTACCATTATCATGGAAGGAAATAATGTAACAAAATTAGTGTGAGAAGAGGATTATCAATTTAAAGCATTATCAAAGTGCATTTTGAGTTTTGTTACCACATGATATATAAAAGTTTTTCCTGTATTTGTCTTCCAGTGTGACCATATTTTTGGTAGTAACCAGTCAGATCACTAAGGAAAAACTAGATATTTACAGATGAGCCTGATGCCTAGATTTTCTGTACAGGCAGTGATATAGATACTTGTTCAATGTGATCAATTCCAAAGTAAGTAAAAGTTTTGTTAAAAAAAAGGATAAGGTAGATTGTACTCTAGGATATCCACTGCTCTCCATAGCCTGTAAAAGATGTATTGAGAGACAGGCACGCTGTGAGCTATTGCATCTGAACCAATCTAGTACCAGGTAAAATTACTTTTGCTTTCTTCTCCTCAGAGGTTTAAAAATTTATTCAGGCAAGTATAATTTTGTTAAGAATTGAAATAAATAAATGCCTTCACTTGAGAATTAAAGTGTGAGCAATTTGGAGATATTTATAACAGTCAGTCAGGTGTTTAGATATGTAGGCTGAAATCCTCATCTCATTAAAATCAGTGGGATCCCTCCAAATGTCAGTGCAGGCACAACATTGTTCCTATTTAATGTGGTCCAAATGCAAGCAGAGAATAGAGAAAATAGACCTTGTTAAACCTCAGCTCAAGTTAAATGTTGAAAAAGGAATGTTGGATGTTTAGCTGGTTTCCTAACATAATATGTTGTGTTCTTTTTACTTGAGAAATCAGCTACCTTTTCATAAAAATAATTTAGTGTTAGACATTATCTTGAAGGAGATTTAGATATATAGTTAGGCCCCCCACAAAGTGAATTCCATTGGAGAAATAATCAGTCTCACATCCAAATGAATTGAATGTGCTTGTACTGCATTGGGTGAAGGGTGTACTTCAATTCAGGCGCCCTGATTACTCCATTGTCATAAATGAGACCTCTTCAGGAGTGAGAGTGTAAGTGGTTATTGCACTTCTGTAGGCTGGAGCAGAATAATAAAGTTGAACAGAATAATGCAGCAAAACAGAAAATACAGTGTGTTATGGATCAGGTCCGTTTCTGGGTGCCATGCAACATGAAGGTAAATATGAATTACTGCTCAGAATCTGAACACCAAGCTAAGTTTAGTTCCCCTGATTCGGCTCTTGCTCTGCTGGCATCATCAATTTCCTGGCTTATAGTACAGTGCAGCCAGGTGTTCAAATTCACTGAAGGCCAAGATTTGCTAAGTTAAAGAACATTGAAAGTAAAGCCTAGGTGATGTAACTGCTATTCAAAAGTAAATACACTGTGTGACAGGTATAAAACTGCTGAAGTAAATGGTATTTCTCACTGTTTTTTAAATTTTTTTTTTTCCAGAAGTACCTCAGCTGTAGGGCAAAATTCAAGGACATAAGCTACTGACCTCCTTTTAGCATCAGGACCAGACATACTACCCTACTCCTCACCATCAATTAAGAGCAATTGAAAAACCACCTCAGAAAAGCTGGTCAACCCATTCCATCAGTGGACATCTTTTGTAAAACACATTTTATGTACTTCTGCTGAGATCTTTTTTTTACCTACCCACCGCATGGTTCTATATTACTTATTGGGCACTGATGGTAGCCTCCAGAAAGTGCAGCTTCAAATGGTCAGCCTCATCCTTTAGCAAGAAGAAAACCTGGATACTGGATAGCAACAACGTCTTCAGAGAAAATGGTATACGAAGGCAAACGATTGGTTTCCTGCCATTGTTTCTTCCTGTTAACAGCCAAGTTCTACTGGATACTCACTCTGATGCAAAGGACTCATGGCCAGGAGTATGCCCACTCCATTCGCCTGGATGGGGACATCATCTTGGGAGGACTGTTCCCCGTTCATGCAAAAGGGGATAGAGGGGTGCCTTGTGGGGAGCTCAAGAAGGAGAAGGGGATCCACAGACTAGAGGCAATGCTGTATGCAGTTGATCAAATTAATAAAGACCCTGATCTTCTTGCCAATATCACCTTGGGTGTCCGTATCCTGGATACGTGTTCCAGGGACACTTATGCATTGGAGCAGTCCTTAACATTTGTGCAAGCGTTGATAGAAAAAGATGGTTCAGACGTCAAGTGTGCAAACGGTGACCCACCTATTTTCACTAAGCCAGACAAGATATCAGGTGTGATAGGTGCTGCAGCAAGTTCTGTGTCCATTATGGTTGCAAATATTTTAAGACTCTTCAAGGTAAGTAACATTTTCTATTTTTTTTTTTTTTTTTTAAATTTCAAGAACAATGATATAAGTGAAGTGGTAGTGTTGTCATACCTTCAAAAAAAAAAGGACACTTCACATTCAAAAATGTGAAATGGTTGGTTTTCCCTTTCAAAGCAGAGGGGGAAAAATACCTAAAAGCAGTGTATGTAGACTCTATTTTAAGGTACCAATCACTTAAAGTTCTGAGCATCTGTGCACATTTTAACTCTTTAGGAATTTGTATTTTTACTTTTATTCTACTCAAATTTGCTCCCTGTTAAGCATTTATGCTCATCAAGACTGGCTTAGGATTAATTTCCCAAATTTCCAGGAGAATGAAAAATAAGATTTTAACACAAATAATATTTTTGGAGGGCTAGATAATTTCTTTACATAGAAAGATATGCCAGTAATAATCTAGTGCTACTGATGTGCATGTCTAGCCAAATGAAATATACTGTAAAATCTTTGATTTTCTTGAAATTTTACCTCCTCCGTATTTTCTGCAAGGTGATATTTTTTACAGACTTTGTTAGCACCTTGTGAGAGATTATTTTTAGGCAACAGTTCTAGTGGTGTTTGTTTCGAAATACTTTATGAAGCTCGGACATTCTAGGTAATAGAAAAGTAAACCTGCCACTTGTAAATTTGCTAAGTTAGATGGGAAGATGAACACATTCTAATCAATCAGCTTGGATGGAAATGATCCGGTAGCAGATATTTAATTTTTAGTCCTTTGTAATGGCAAGCAGATGATGGTAAGTTGAGCACTTTTTTCTATGTGCAGAACAATTGTAACTTATGTCTGAATCTATTACTGTCCTACCACCCACTGTTCCTTTCATCCATTCAGAAATCTTGCCCTATTTCATACAACTTTACAATCACCAAAACCCACTTAAAGACCATTTCTTTGGTGCAGAAGATTCTGGTAATGTTTAATATTGCTGTTATGTATTTTGAAAAGTGTTGTTTTCTAATTGTTGTAACTGAGATTGATTAGTAGTAGAGAAAGAGTGTCCCTTTTTTATAGTTTCTCAGCAAAGTGCATTTCTGTCATTTGAATGGAGATTTTAGTCCTTCCTTTTGGTTCTCCCTCGAAGGAAATCATGATGGATTTACAGTTCGGTGGAGGAGCAAAGTGACTACTCAGTTGTGGTCAGGTGTTTCTTTCAGTCTCAAAACTGATGCTCAGCTGCAGCTACTGCACAGGTTTGAGAGTAGTGGACTAGTTCTAGTCAAATGTTTTACTTGTGAGTTTAAAGACTTAAAAAATGTTCTTTAGGGAGAGCACCTCTGGAGTTATGCCTGGTTGGGAGTTTTCTCTGTCCTGGGAATCATCAGCATGTTGCAGGAGGTGTCTATTTTTCAGTTCACATCCTTTTTTTATTTATGTCATCCTATTAAATAATGCATATTTATGGAATAATGATAGATGGAATGGTCACTTTAATACCCATTGTAATGCAGGGCCATGTAGACTACAACTTAGACCCAGTTTTGAGTTGAATAGGGTTCTGTAGACTGATTTAAGAAACTAAGCCTGGTAAGACATGCATTAACTGTGAATTAAGAGCAGCAAGAAGGAAAGAGGCCTATGAATTGTCTCAGATAGCAGCAATTTGTCTTCTGAAACCTTGACAGCTACCTCCTGATTTACATTATGCAATAAGATTGCAAATAACATTCTACTGCAGTCTTAATCAATAGAGGGTCATGTGATATCCCCTCTGGGGAAAGATCTTATTTACCCATTTAATTGATGAAACACAGCTGCTGGCAAAAGGAGGAGACATCTCTTTTAGTTTTAAATATGGATCCTGCACAAATATTCTTAATAATGTAAAAAAGTGATAAATTATACCCTTTAATGTCTGATGATGGACCAGCATGTGAAACCTGTTTTTACACTTTCCTCTTAGAAGTGAATCTCTTCATGAGTAAAGGCTTCTGGATAAGGCTTTGGGTTAGAAGCACAGTAGAAGCCACTCACAATGGTTATAGTCAAGAGGATTAGGAAATTAGGGGTCATTTTCCAGAAACTTAGATGAATCATCCAGTTTGGGTTGTATTCAGACCAAAGACATAGGCTGAAATTCTCAGCTGATATATCCCCACAACTTTGTGGCTGAGGTCCTGGATCTTGGCCTGTGCTCATAGAGGCTCCAGGCATGAAACTGTGTTTATCTTGGTATGTGTTGAGGTGGGACCCTCATCTGGGGTAAATGTCTCTACTTTTATTGAAGTCAGCAATCACCATCATACAAATGCCTATTTCCATTTTATCAAGGATGAGTGTGATTCATCCATATTTCTGTTTAACAGTGCTATTTAGAAAGTTGAACCTGTAATTTGAAGTTCAGTATTGCTTTAATACCTGCTCTGAAGTTCCTAAATGTCAGGACTACATATTTTTGAGAACATTATTATCTGGCAAAATTTTAATTTGTAATGAAATTGTGAGAAGCATATTATATCTCTCAATGTGAATACACAAAGATAGTCTAAGAAGTGCTACTCTCAGCAGCTTGAACTTTTATGCTGCTATTTTTCTTTTTCTTGCAATTTTTTTTCTTTCTTTTATTGATTTTATGACAGAAAACATACAGGTCAATAGTTCTATCTGATGATCTGGTGGATAGCACAAACTGATAGTAAATGTATTCTTTTATCTAAGTGTTTCCATGAGAAGAGGGGAGGGAGGCCATGACAGAAAATGACCCCTATCTATAGCCTTTTTCCTGATCAAATGGCTTGCCTTGAATTCATCTCTCTCCTTTTTTGTTCTGTGAGTTTTGAGGTGCCTTGCTGCTTAACAGGTGATTTTCCATTGGTCTTACCCTTAGTAGGTCCAAAACATTAAGGCACAAATTTGGACAGACTAAATTTCACCCACTGATGGTTTTAGACTTTCCAGAGGCACTCTACATACATGAAACACTGGAGCATAGAATTGTGTGAAAGTGGACTTGTTATTTCTTGATTGTTATCAGGTTGTTGGTTTTTGCCATAATTTTAAGTCGTTTTTATCAGGAAACATCCGGAGTGGGCTAATTCACAAAGAAAACAGAGACAAGGGACCTTAGATTGGTAGGATCTATTGAGGAGCTGGCTGTCTCAGGCAGCTCTCACTATCACAAAGGAAACCTTTCTATTGACTCAATCTGTCAAAATATTGCTCTTACATCCTTCTTTATATTTGTTTTAAAGAAATTTTGTTTTCCTGTAGGGTCCTTAGGCATGACTAGATGGGAACTTTTATCTGTTTTGTGTGACACTTAGGAGTATCTGGGTTGTTTCCCAGGCCCCCTAAACTTGGCTTGGAGGAAACAAGAGACTATGTAACTTAGCTCACTTAATGTTATGTTCCCTGTATTCAAATCTTCTACTTGTTTAATGTCTGAATAACTTATGTCAATGGTTAAAATCTGCTGGAAAAAGAGAGGCGTTTGTTGATGCTTGTGTCCTCTCACATCCAAACCCCACATACTATTTCTGAGCTCCTTGGTACACTCCATCTGTCACCTTCACACATCTTCTAGCCAGTGTCACACTAGGAGCAGCCTAGGGAAGATGGTTTGCATGCAAATTGAGATGGGTGGACAGTATGCTTGGAGAATTGTGATCTCGAGCTTTTATGCATGTATTTATGTACATGTGTATAAGGCCAATTATTCATTGACAGCTTTATTCCTTCCTTGCCTTACTTTGCCTTGCCTGGCCTTTCCTTGTCTCACCTTCTGTTTTCACCAGTTTCCCAAGGCTAAATTACTTATTTCCTCTGTTTGGTTGAATTTCCTTTTTGCTGCAGAGCTGTAATCCACTTTAATAGGTGCTGTCTGAAGGGACTAATATTCACTTCATGCACATTTGCCTTATGCATTTCATCCACGTTTACCTCTACAGAAGTACAAGTACAAATGACATTACGGAGTAACACTTTCAACTTTATGGCAACCATCCAAAATGCAAGGGAGACCGTCTTTCAGTAAATCTAGAAGTGAATATATTAGTTCCTGTAGCATTTTGCTTGTCCACTTTGATTGTTTCATTGCCTCATTTTGGGTTTTAGTGTATATCTTTGCCTGGTAGCTTTGCACAGCTACTAGGGCTATACTTGGATAATGCTATTTTTACGCTCAGTTCCAGGTCTTTTTATGTTTGGCTGCCATTTGGCACTTTTGCTGCCTTGTGTTCTAGACCTGCACAGAGCAGCAGACAACAGGCCTCCCAGAAATGAGGGCATTACCATAGTACAGAGGCTTATCTCACTGAACTTCATAAATTCTGGGCTTTGAATTTAAATTATGGCAGTGGAGTGCATCTCATGAAAAGGAATATGATGTAAAGAAAATGTGATAACATTTTACCACCTAATTTCAGATACCACAAACATTTTTGTGAGGCAACCTGAGGCATACACAGGTTTTTGGTCTAGACTCTATATCTACAGAAATATTTGCACCCCATGAGCATCACAGACTTCAAAGGCTCTAGGAAGATACAGGAGTCAGTCTGTTCCATGTGTGACTGCAGGCCCTTTCCATAATGGAAAAGCCGTATTATATACTTTAAAGAAGTAAAGAAGAGGCTCAACATTTTACCCAACATATTCGTATTCATTAATAAAAAAAATGTGCTGCACAGATTAAAATATATCCATTTTCTGTTCACTGTGTCCTGCTACATCTGTCAATATTTTCCACTGCATACCATTTGAAATATGTAATAGGATGATTTTTTTCCCTGCTGGTTAAAACATATGTGGAAGATTTTTTGTGAAGTGCAAAGAAAAATTATTGTATGTAGGGAGAAAATGACTAAAACATTTTGAAATAGGTCTTAAGATGAACATATTTATTGTACTTTTGTTCTAGATAATATTCACACTTTCTGAATAATTTTTAACCATAAAAGAAACCAATACAGCTAATTTAATATTACAGTGCTTTTTTTGTAGCTTAGAGCATGCATGTGTCTGTTTAGTGCCTGAGCATCTTGTCTTGTTATTGGCTGAAAAATACCTTTATTGTAATTATATTTTTTTTCATAATTGAACTTGTTTTACATAGAAGAAAAGTTCATCTCTCTTTATATTTCCATGGCAGTAGACACTTGATTATACAGAAAACCCCTTTTAACTCAACCATGATTCTCTGTCATTACCAGGTTAAATGTGTGTGGTCAAGAGAGGCAAATACAGGTCAACACCAAGATAAAATTATAGGTACAAGAACTACTTTGCTAGCATCAATAATGAAACAGTTGCCAATTTTTTTAGTTGCAGCCAGAGGAAATAATAGGTTTTCAGATTCTGTGAAAACTGCTAGCACTGATTAGCATCAAATTTTATTTGTGCTAAGCTGCTTGAGGCAAGAGGGTACAGAACCAACTTGATGCATTCATTCATTATTTTTCAGTATATTAGTTTCTTAAATACTCCTCTAAAAGTTTAAGAATTTTGGTTTCTCACATTCCTAGATGGAACTGTAACCTGTGGTTAGAGCAAAAGGATAATCTGCTTTTCTGTGTTTTTTTCATTTGTTTGTCATTGGTTTGCTACAAGGCTTGAGAAGCATCTTCTGACCTTTCTGTTCTTCTCTTTTGTCATTTTGATTTGCTTGTGTTTAAGCGTTTCACAGGAACAATCAGAAGCTTGATTAACATTGGTTAAATGTTTGAGATGTCTCCCCTGCTTTTGTAGGCATGCTGAAACTGTCTAAAATGTTGAGGGTTTTATGTCATTCCATAAGTACAATACATGAGCACCTTACAAAGAGAATGTAGCTGTTAAAGACCAACAATCTGATTTTCTTTCTACTTCCCTGGGGGCAGGGAATATATATCTATATATATCTACACATGTTTCTCTCACATGAAGGAAACTGCATATGCAGAGAAAACGATTTCACCCTTTCCTGGCTGACACAGACAATCCATGCCCATATCACATACTCCTTTATTCCCCCAAATCATGGGTCTGGATGCAAATTACCAGGAGGGGATGATTCCTGACCCATGACGACTTCTGAAGCCTGTCAGAAAATTGGGAGACTGTGCTGGCACAGGTCATGGCTGAGTTATGGACTGTCCTGACAGGCTGACAGTGGAGGCAGCTGAGCTGTTGCTGAGAGATGTGCTCTGAAATAATGTGATTTACCAGCACAGACATTGCTGCTGATCTCTCAGGACAGAGCTCTGCTGATACGTCACGCTGACGAGAAGCCAAGACACTGCAAGGACCATTGATGCTTTTTCAGTGCTTGACTCCAGCAATGTTAGTTTTATTAGCTACAATGAGAACCAAATTAAGACGATTTTTCCCCCCTGGTGTTTAATTATTTCAATACAGTAGCAGTTGGGCAATATGAATAGTTCTCCATTCTGTCATCAGAAACCAGGCACTATTGTGTTACAGCCAAGTAGTAGATTTTGTGTGTGCTTATTTCCATTCTCATTATTTTCCCTAAAGCATATTGTGCTTTTAGGATTAAACTGGTTTAGAGTGCTTCAATGTATATCCTTGTGCTTCCTAGCATTTATCAGAGAAAAGTAGTCATCAGAACAAAAGTCTTTCTGGAGGACACAAATTCCACAGGAATGAATTAAATAGCCAAGAGCAAAACACTCCTCTGGGCTGGAATCTGTATGTACTCCCAGCAAGATATTATGTGCCCTATCTCTCTGACAGGACAATTAAGCATTTAAGTGAGGCCTTAAATTAGGAGGCTGTTGGCCCTTGGCTGTCTCTGTCCTCAATAGAAAGAAATTCTTTCAGAAGGGGACTGGACCAGGTCTATGAGTGTGGATGCATCTTTCTTGTGTTCAGAAAGATTATGGGTTGATGCATGCTGGTACTTGCATCAGATAGAACCTCTTCTCACTGAAGGCTTTGGAAACCTTTGATGGAAGTGATAGGAGGTTTTGTAAGATTTCAAACACTCCCAAAGTTGGTGCCAGTTTCTTAAATCCTTCCTCACTTTCCTTTGGAAAGAGTTTTACTCATCTCCTTTTCTCTTTCTTTTCCAACACATTTATTTCTTTCTCCAGGTTGATTAAGAGCTACTTTTTGACTGCTGTTACCAGTATTTTTCAAGTGTCTATTTAATTCCATAGCCCTCAAAGAAAATTTTTTTCAGACATGCTGAATCAGACTGACTGAGTCTCAGTTTCTGCAGGTTTGAGTATGAGTGTGTCAGCAGGAGGAAGAGCTGTAAATTTGGAAACTTATGAGAGGGATCTATCTATGGAGATAACAGGAAAAAGGGAAATGCTTGTTGAAAGACTGAACTCTAAAGGCACAAGGATCTCTATATTTTTTCCCTCCCTGTAGGATTTCTTGTCTGGCACTTCAGATAGATACTGGGCTCTAACTCTTCTCTGAAGTAAACTATTTCTGATAGCAATGCTGAGATATTCCATGGTATTGTGAGATCTCTCTTCCTATTGTATTTCTTTTACAGCTTGAGACTGTAGAACTCAAGCAAAAGTGATTTCTCTGAGCTGGAATAATGAATCTTTTAAGTTTTGGCTTAACTTTTTTTCACTAAAGGTGTCTCCAGCATTTAGTTATGTAGCAATGGTATTTGTAGAGGCAGAATCTCTATTCCTTCGTCACTTGTGCATGTTGCACATAGATCTTCTAGAAATTGGAAAGTAGCAAAAGTATGATAGCCCATTTTGGGTATCATTCTATGAAAAGTGCCTAACAATTTCCATAAGATTTTTACTTTGAGAGTGGCTCTGTTACATTCAAAATGCCACTGCAATTGCCTTGCAGGTAGGGCACAATTTTTTAAAGGAACTCCATGGCATTACATATCCCCTAAAGTGATAGTTACTCTTATTCATATAAAATTTCTTTGTTTTTTGCTTGCAAAGTGCTGTGAAATATTAAGGTCTTAGAGAAAACTTATGACCGCAGTTTCACTTAGGCAATTCATTGGAGCAGCTATTGATCCTACAGTGGTTCTCTAGGCCTGATGCTTTGGAAGCAAAGCCCAGGAAAGGAACTGAAGAAAGGGCTGGGTTTCTTGCCATTCTGGTTCCTTGTCTGGGTACCCTCTGTATGCTTTGGTTTCATGAGTAGTGCTGAAACACAGAAAGTGTCCTAGAAGAGCTGGCTTCCTTCCTTCCTTAGTGTCCTGAGGGCTGCCAGCAGGACAAGAACTTACCAGTCTAGAGGGTGTGTGGTATGAATGTAGGTGAGGTTGCAGGAGGTCTCCAGGCTGACCTGCCTATTTGGAGCCTATGTAAATGGGCTATTAAATGAAGTGGAGCATGGTGAAATTCAGCACTATATTAGCGCTATTGGCTAATAATAGAAGGGAGAGAATATATGGCATATATATGTGTGTGCTTTTGTAAAGGATGTTTGCTATGTTATTTTATTACTGTAAATTCATTGGCTGTGAACCACGTAGTCCAAACAACCTTTCAAGGGAGTGCTGTGGGAGAAGAGAATATATCTTGGCAATCTGAGACAGGAACAAATTTATCATTAGGAGCAGCATAAAAAACCTGGGGAATTCAGACTGTGCTCACTGCTGTGGTGTCTGGGACCAAAGCAAAACCACAGAAAGAGATAAATAGGCTGTCAGGGCTGATATCATACACTGAATAGAAAGTGCAAAGGCCTTGGAATCCCAAGACTGTGGATGTCTTGCTGCAGGGGCATGACTTGTTTTAGGATTCAAATTTCTGTCTTCTGTGTTGAAGAGAGAAGACGAGTAGTGTACGTAGTTATAGTATAGTAGTTTTTCTATAGCTGGCTGGATAGGACCTACTTGTTGAATTCTGTTTACTCAAAATGGAAACAGAGTCTGATTTTTGTGTGACTTTTGGTCTTGCATATGTGAGGAAGAATTCCCGAGAGAACAATGAATTCCAGGGAAGCCAGTAAATTATACCACTCTAAAAGTGGATGTGTCCAGAGGCAAATAATGTCCTATGTCCATTAAAATATTCTGTCATCGCTGTTAGTAGGGTTTGTATTTGAGTAAGTTTTGTCCAGCAGGCACATAGAAAAAGTGAACATGGGTTCTCTATTGCTTTATGTAATTTTCAGATATGGTCATGTTGATTCACTATTGGTAGCAGTCTGAAAATAGATAGGAATATGTTCAATTAAAAGAGATTTTTCTTTTTTTGATATGGGACAATAATGATCTTGGGGGAGCTGGCAATTCAGTCTCCACAGACACGCCTCTCCAAATAATAATTTTATAATATGGATAAACTACAAAGCTAAAACTCCAAATTCCACTGATAAAGAGAAGTTAGTAGGGCACAGCCATTTTTAGCTAGAGCTAGGATATTGTTTCAGGAATTAAATTATGGGCTGATTATTAGAAAAAAAATATTGCCAAGCAGTACTCCCTTGTATGTTGTCTAAAGTTTAATCCAGTTGTGTATGATGAGAAAAGTGCCAAATCTCCTACTTCCTAGCTTTCTGAAAATTAGGTTGAAGTATAAAAATATACATTTTTATACCAGTAGGAAAATGATCTAGGTAAAGTAGCTGGTGTTTTCCACTCCTAAATTTGATGGTTCTGCTTGCCATCTTTTGCACAACAAAGCACAGGATTTAAAAGCTACCAGCTGCTATATTTGCTTTCCAAAGTGTGAAGAAAACATGTATTGTCCTGAGGATTAAAGGGCTGATTCTCTTTGTGCTCAGTTCAGGCTGAACTGAAGTGTTTGTAATGAAGGTAAAAGCTATTAAAAAGCATGAAACATGAGAGAAAAATAACGTGTTTATGTCTTCTTTGTTGGATAGGATTTGATGATGCCCTTAGAAAGTTTTAAGTGTAAGCATTTGTCTTATTAACTAGCATTTCTTTTGCGCATGTTGCAAACACTTCCACTTGCAAATCCTAAGTGCAGTCAGAGCTGTTGTTTCAACCCACTGGGAACTGTTTTGCCAAATATCATCTGAACAACAAAAACTCATCATCTGTGAGCTAGTTCACATCTCCAGTGGTAACTAAACAGCATTTTGGATGTATAGGATATTAGAGACTGCAAAGAAAAAAACAATATTTCTGGTGCTAGTTTTGGTGACTGGGATAAGACAGGAAGGTAGCTGTGCTGTATATGGGAGAATGAAAAGCTTGCAGTTGGAACAGATGCTGAGAGTGCCCTGTGACTCAAGGTATGATTTCCTGACATTCCTGCCAAGTTTCAAAGCTTATGTGTTTTTTTCTCTCCTTATTTCTATTTTTGGGCTGAATAGCAAAGAATTTGTGCTTTGGGAATGAAGATTCACCATTCTAGTTATATCTATTTTGTTGTGTGTTTGCATGCACACCGAATAATTGTTCTGGCCCGCAGGAAAGAATGAGAGTAAAGATGTAAAAAGCCGATGAGAATGCAGGGTATTTTTGGTATGGATCACACAATCACTTGGCTCAATGGCAAGCTGCAAAGCTTTGTGTGAGTGTGACAGACTTCCCTTGCTGTGTGGTAGTGCTCGTTGAAGCCTTACGTCCTTTGTCTTGCTCCAGTACAGCTCCTCTCGGTGACCTTGGGCAGTGACACAGCAGCGAATCCTCAGCCTCAGGGAGGGTGCCAGTGGAGCTGGGACTGATGGCCAGGCTCCCTGCCCCTGCTTCCCTGGATAGAGCACTTCTGGGGCTGGAGGGATTTGTGAACGTAAAGGCTCCTTGATAATCAGATATAAGAGTGAGGGGTGGGGGCATATAAGTACTTCAGCTATCTAGTCCTTAACAAGGGATCCCTTGTATCCTCTTACACAGTTCTCTCCCTTGGGTTTTGCTATGAAAGGAGATTATCCAACTTGCAGTATGATTTAAATATGCAAGTCATCAGTCTCAGGAGCAGGTGGTGAAGCCTGCCTGACCTGTAATCAGAGGCTGTACATCCCCCTTAGGAAACCGTGGCAGTCAAAGAAACAGAGCTCCAGAGTCAGGAAAAGGTATTTGGATTATTGCCCAATAATATTAAAATTCTTAAAATTCATATCTGCAACCTGTATTAGGGTGATTGGGAAAAAGTGAATGTCTGCCATTTTTATGACAAAGCATGAAATTAGGTAGTGTGGGATTAAAGAAAATTAAGATAGGTGTGTGTACAAATGTATGTTCTACTAAACGGAGAGGACTTGTGTTCTTAAATGTTTGAGAAGAGAAACAATCAAAACAGTTTTGTAAAAGACTTGCTAGCTGAACATTATGTCAGTATGTTTCTTGTTGTCTCAGGAACCTTTATTTCCCCTCAATTTTTCATGATGATTTCATTAGAAGTTTGTTTGCTTATCTCTAAATTGAGTAAAAATCCGTAAGAATAGGCAACTTCTGGCAGCTGTGGTGAATAACTGCCTCATCTATTTACCAGAAGCTAAGAGGAGATTCCACACTTTTTAGAAAAGTTGATTCCTAATTTTAAGTTGCCTCCTTTTCAGTTGTTTTTAATCTACCCAAAGCATGAATACGGTATTGTGAGCAAGGCCCTGCAAATAAAGCTGAAAATAAACATTTGTTTTATTCTGTACAAAAATGATCTTGTTTTAGTGAAACTTGGGGGCCTCATTTTTTAGGTTGGGTTTTAATTTCTTTTTTTGTTTGTTTGTTTTCATTCTATTTTGGAGATTTTATAATGTAAAATAAAAGTGATAGGTTTGAAATGTCAGTCTTGGGTACCATTCATTAAGTGCTGGTGCCCCTCTTACCCCACTGTTTGCTCAGGACTTAAGTTTCTTGGGCAAATTCTTTTGGATTCAGAAAAGGAAATCAAATAAAACTTAGGAGATGGTATAGCTCCATCCCCACAGACACAGACAAGAATGCTTTATGGTAAAATTATGAGTTCTGGTCACAGAGGGTGAGAACTCTGCAGAAACAGGGCTGCCTGGGCATGCTGTATGCAATGAACTTTCACCCTGTGACTTTTCTTTTGCCAGAATGGCTCTTACCAGTCTGCTGTGTGCAGGACTTTCCCTGGAGAGCTCTCATCTCAGAGCTGTTTGTTAAAACAGGTCTCTAATGGTGCATCTTCTTGAAAACTCTTGCCTGCTCTTCTACCCCTAGACAGCTGGATGCATGTGAAGGTTGCTGTTGCCAGATGCTGTCTATTCACTGATGATAAGCTTTCACAATGGGAAAATTTTACTTCATCCATGCTAAAATTCATTAAATGTTCATTAGAGTAATGATTTGAACTTAGCTATTCCCATTCCTCACTGAATACTGGACTGTACAGAGAATTACTCTCAGGCGGGTCCAATGGAAGTTTAATTGTTTGTGAAAACATGAACAGCTTCAGCAGGAGAGACTTTCATGTCCAACCCCCCTATAACTCAATGGTTAGTTGTTCCCAGCTGAGTACTTTAACCACCAGGCTGTTAAGTATAATTCAGGCAGCTACTACAGCCTCATTTTTTCCTTTTGGAACATACTTGTGCATTGAGAGGATAAAATACAAAAAAAAAAAAAAAAAAAAAAAAAAAAAAATGACAGATACATGATAGAGACCAGAACCAAAGGAAACCCTTTTAAGAAGTTCTGATAAATGCCATGGGGAGACCTAAGAGTAAAGCACATTTGAATTTAAAACATTTCTCTATATGCTTTAGCCAGGGATTGCCAAGATTTTTCTTAAAGACTAAGCTTGAAAGTCTTGGCCAGAGCAGTAACACAAAATTAATCTCACCCCCATCTTCAGCTGCCTAGTTGAACACAGTTCCCAAGGACAGACTCTTGGATTTGTATGAATGACTGAATTGTCTCACATGGGTCTGAAGTGAAGTGGGCTTCTGGAAGTGCCTATGTATATTTGCTAGTCATAGGTGAAGACACAGTGGTTTTCAAAGACTGGGAGTTTCTAACCACCTCCTGCCATACAGCACTGACCATCTCAGTTCTGAACTGTCTAAATGCCAGGCAGCTCCCTCAGCATTTAGGGCTGATATCTCTGCAGTGCTAAAGCCTTGCCATGACCTGTCTTATTTACTTACTCCCATAAAATGTAGATAGTTTTTGTTCTTGGCATATAGGCTTGTAATTTTGATTTGTTTCACATGTAGGACTTTATAGAAGGAGTGTAGAAATTTTTGTTTTGAATAGAGAACATTGAAAGACACTCCCACAGCAGCTACTGGCAGTGATATTTGTCATTCTTTCATTCTTCAGACTGTTGTGAATATTTTAGTTACTACAGTTATTTAGGCAGACTGATTCATAATAATAAATAATGTATTTAATTTCCCAGGTCCTATTTGAAGCAGCGCTCCAGATTCCTCCCTGTAATACACTACAGACCATTCAAATATTAAAATTGTTTTATTTTTTCTATGATGGAAGCTTTTTTTTTCCCCTGAATCTAACGTACTAGTCTTTCTAAGCAGTGATGTGGCATTCCTTAACTGAAGGCTCA
Source organism: Calcarius lapponicus (assembly GCA_039654755.1). Lineage (NCBI taxonomy): Eukaryota > Metazoa > Chordata > Aves > Passeriformes > Fringillidae > Calcarius > Calcarius lapponicus. The sequence continues at coordinate 102,546 of JBBFKN010000028.1, read as the reverse complement.
GGACGTAGAGAGGTCAGGAGGAGGCAAGGGGAGCAGCATGCAGCCAATATTTCTGCAAGTCTTAATTAAATAATACAGCAGTAGAATTTATTTGGGACATTTTTCAGATCTACTGACTGAAAAATAATGAAGTTATGGAGTTAGATGTCTATATGAATCTTCCTGATTTTATTAAAAGATTCTGTTCTAAACACTAATGGGGAAAAAAGTGAAAAAATATTATACACATACTTATTCCCACTTTGTAAGAGCTGAATTCTGCTCTATCTGCACCATGTCGCATGCCAAGGAGAACAAAAAATGATGGCAGGAGCCTGAGAGCTGAGCACAGGCCGTGCTCTGCAGTGCCAGCTGCCACCCCTGGGCACTGCACCAGGGCACCTGAGGAGATGAGAAATGCAATATCGCTCGACTGAAGTTGCTGTACATTTGGACAGGTAGAGCTGCCCTGTGCCTCAAACCACCCAATGCACATGCTAATATTAACATCAAATTTTACTGGCAATGTGTCAAATACGGTCCTTGCTTTGGTTTGCAAAAACCAGCCACGTGTGATCTTCGATGTGCTGGAGCAGCCTACCCTTAGCCAAAGAGTTGAAAATCACTCACCCTGCCTACGGTGACAGGTTGTCCTCCGTGCCAGGAAAGCCTGTGGCAGCTGAGCTCTGGCTTTGCAGGATGCACGTCTCAGTACCCTGCGCCAAGGGCTCTCTTGTGGGTATAGACTCAGTTTCCACCCACTGCAGTGGGAATGCCTGGAGCTGGTGTAAGGGCATGGAGTGACTCACTGAAATTTAGTGCAAAATGGTATGTGACATTTCCTCTTCCTTTGGTTACTGCTGGAAAGCATTTCAGAATGGTGTCAATTAAGAAGCGTTTATTGTTACCTTAGGAAAAAGTGAAAGGAATACTCAGGTCTTTTCATCACACAGGCCAGTGCAGCACTTTGGCATGGATGATGATCACAGGAATGACTTAAAATTCTAACAAACCTTGGTAATAATACTGCAAAATGCAAAATGCAGCTACAGACCTGTCCTAGAAAATTTTAAGAGCATTTAATATATTCTTAAGCAAAGGATTATCAGGTAAACACCAGCAGAAAAGCAAAGTTAGTAAAATTCTGCTGCTAATATAACCAAAAGTAACATTACTTTTATGTATTCTTGATCATTTTACAGTGCTACGTGTGGGGTTTTTTTTTTGAAAATGATTTAACTTGCTGCAAATGATGTCTGAACTGGCCATCTATCACTGCACAGTTTGTCTGCAGTGCTTAGGAATTTAACACACAGAATGACAAGTGTAATTACATGCTTGTGAAACATATGCCGTAATTTATGGATATTAAGCAAGTATAAACAAGAGATCAAATCCTAGTGTAAGCAGTCATCCAAGAAATCGTCTTGACATTTATTTCATTAAAATCTTTCTTTCAGTATGACAGTCAAAATACCTGAGTTGCACTCACAGCACATCTGCAGATACTTTCCAATTATTGCATGTTTGCAAAGCAAAGGATCAGATACATGCACTCAGCTAACATTTAATTTTAGGTTACATTTCACACACGTAGTTATGTAGGTGTTTATCATGCTCATTAATATGCCTTACTATTATCATCCTCATCAATATTATTGCTATTATTATAAATCTCCCAGAGGTGATTAATATACCGGACTTAAATAGCAACAGCCCTTTTTTCACCTGTTTACACTGTGTGTTAATGTTCACTGCAATTTAAATTAGAAAACTGACTGAAAAAGGCTCAAGCCCTAGAGCTGGTGGTTGTTCACTTGAGATCCTGCTAGGAAGAGAAGCAGAAAAAGAGGAGTGAGACATGCTGGGTGTGATGTCCCCAAAAGATTGGTGCAGTATATGTTAGGCATACTCACAGGTGTGAGCATGGGAGCAGGCTGGGCACTCAGACTCCCAGCTGGGGTCTTCCACACCCTCTGGCTTACTGCAGTGCTTAGAAGGCAGTGGGGTTGCTAATATTGTGTAGATTGTAAAATTGATTTTTATTTCTTGTTGTCAGGAAATGTCTTTATCTGCCTTATCCCTCCTGCTAAGTGGTGCTTTATTCCATGAGCACTGCCAGGGAACTAGAATAAGCCAATATTTTGAAAAGGAGGGAAAAAGAAGGCGAATTTGGCAACCAGTCCCTGCCAGGGGCAAAATAACATAACTGATATAAACCAGTATTAATGTACAATGAAGTATCTTGAATGTCAGCCCACATGGAGGGATGGAAAATAGGTCTTGCCAAATAAACTCGAATGTCTTTTTAACAAGACTTTGAGTTGTAAAGATAACAGCATTGACTTCTGTAAATCTCAGAATCACATGTCATTCTGTGAGGTACCTTAAGCACACTTTATTTAATAAGACCATCATAATTATATGTTTAATATTTTCAATTATAGTTCTTTACATTGATAGTTAATTAGGTAGCTTGGGGTTTATCTGGATAAGCTTATGCTCAGGGATGGGAAGGAAAGTCCATAGGGAAAAGTCCTTCCCTGCTAGCTACTGCTGATATTGCTCTTATGCCAATGCCTCTTTCTGTTAAGGAAATATTTTCTTTCCAGGTTGCCAGTGCTCCTCTACAGCCACTCTGGGCTCTCCTTTCCTGATTATGAGCCAAAAACTGAAGGTTTGCTGCAGCCAGTTTTCCTTGAACCTTTTTACATATCCAGCTTGTTTCTAAGGTTTTCAAGGAATATCTGTGAGACATAAACAGAGCATACTGGTGGGAGCTGAAATCTCTGTATTAGCCAGGTAGGTCTCTGCTGGCCGTTGAGTGAGATGAGCAATTGAAAGGAAGAAGGAGAGAACATATGAAAGGCAAGAAAATGAGAATGTGTCAGGGAGGAAACCTACAGAGAAAATTACAGTAAATATACCTGGTCTCTGTTGGTTGCTGTCTTACATTCCTGTCATCAGCTTAGCAAGATGATAGCAGTTGTATCATTTGAATGTATTGTTTTCCTGTTAGTTCAGTCACCCGAGCTATTTCAAGGTATGCACAATGAGACAAAAGAAATATAATTTGTGGGTCAAGATTATTCATGTTATGCATCCTGCAATATAAAATTCTGTCTCTATAACTAAAAACACAGGTAATTTAGGAAATACTGACTTGAACCAGAAGTTGTTGCTAAAATTGTCCTGTAGCAAGTGTTATCAAAATCACGGTGATTTATCATGAGATTAGGAGATCAGCTACTTCTTAGTTTGTGATTTAATCCTAATGATTGGTAGTACATGCAAAGTCGTAAAAGAGTAGCCTGGAAGAATTGTGAAAATTAGTCATAGAATCACAGAATATATTCTTGAAATTCAATGGCTAGAAAGCAAAATTGTCAGGGCATGGTATTGTCAGGGCATCGCTATTGCAGCAGGAGGCTGAGGACAGAAGACACATCTGTTTCAGCCTGCAACCACCATGTGAGCAATACTAACTTACCACTGCAATGTTGTGGCCTGCAGGGTCCCGAGCCAGAGGATTATTTAAAAGATTAATTGGCTGGAAAGCATTCAGCACCTCAAATCTATCTCTGCTGCTTGACTTTCAAATAGATAAAGTCTCAAGCTTCTTCCCAATTGAAATGTCTTTTTGGGTTGGAAACAATGCACTTCCCCAAACAGAGAGAAAGTATGCTTCTTTATAATTTATAATTGTTTGTTAGTCTTGAACAGATGTACTAGGTGTCAGAAAGTTGTTTGCCCTGAAATTTTCTACATTTATTCAATGTTTTCAAGAATGCAGTTATTCCTGAAAAGGGTATTAACATCTCATTTGATTATCAGTTTCACCTGGGAGGTTTCTGGTACATGCAGGGTGATGGGAAGATAGGAGATTGCAAAAATCATAGTCCCTCTGCAGCTTTCTCTTGCAAGGGAATGACTACTATTAATGTGCCTGTCTTAGCCCATTCCCTGTAAGATAATGATATCAGCCCTTTTCCAGTACCATGAACCTTATTGGAACAAACAAAATTTGCTTTGGGAATCCCTAGCTTTAACAGGGCCTACTCATTATTCTTTAGCTGCTCTCCTAAAAGCTGTTGGGCTTTAAAGTACTTTGCATCGCTCTGGAATTGGCTGCAGAGCAATCGAGCATGGTGTAATTTGCCACCAGGCTCATTGCTTTTTTGGCTCTTCGAGATCTTTCTCAGCTACACCTGTGGTATGCCTCAGGAATACTTTTAAGAAGTCCATGACATGAGTCCTGAATTAATCTGAATGTGCCACAGTTTGGGGCTCACTGCGACCAAGAGCATGACAGTGATCCAGTGATTATGCTCAGAACATCATCCTGTGTTTCAGAGGACTCAGAGGCACTGGTGTGTGATAGCTTTTAAATCTCTTTTGTTCAGCTAAAACAATGTTTACCCTTCATGGTAATAAACATTGAGGCTATTAGGTAAAGAGGAGATTGGTCACAGACAAGCATTCCTGTGTGCTGGGGGACCTGCTTTTGCTCTTGGGCACATCTTGGCAGTCAAAAATTTCCAGACCTGCTGTTTCAGACAGTTCATTTTTTCCCCTTTTCAGTTCAAAAAAGTAAAGAATCTAGGAATTAAATTTGAAGAAAAAAAATCAAATACATACTGGAGTATCCATTCAAATTCGCTCTTGCACTGTTTACTAAGAAAGCACAAACTACTGTTCTGTTTAACTTTTCTCATAAGCCAAGGAAACACATAAATCTTTATTATCTCTGTACCAACCTTTCCTATCTCTGATCTTCTGTATGGCTTTTAATGTTTGCTTGCTTCATTGGACCCATTTGAATAGCTTGAGTAGCAGAACCTCACATGTGATTTATTTTTTAAGTTTTAAAAATGAACCAAACAAGGACTGTCTGTTTAGTTTGCTCATGGAAATTTATACATGAATGGAAAAGAGAAATTTCAATGTATGTGACTAATAAATTAGCAGTCTGTGGTCCAGAGAGAAATGGAAAATTGCAGCATTAAATCAATTTTATGTGATAACATAACAAAACAACAGATTGTTTGGGGTACTTGAGGTAACCACCTTTCCCTGATAATATATGATTTTCAGTAGCACTGAGCAACACATTCTTCATCAAGTTTATAGTGAAAATTTCTGACAGTGGCAGGTGAGGAATTAGTTTTGAGGATGATGTCCTTCTGGTGGCTCATGCTGAGAATGATATTATTTATATTAACTGGCAAAATAGCCTGGCAGCACACAGGCAATTACCTCAATTTTATGTTTAGTGCTCTTCTCATAAATCTGTGTAATGATGGCATCTCTGTTATGAGCTTACATTAACTTACTGGTTACAGTAATTCTATTGAAACAAGTAAATGTCCACTCTGTGATGAAGGTAGTACAATTATGGTATTCCAAATAAATAATGTCTTGAGCTATATATATATAAGAAGAACAGATCAGGGCTTTATGAAAGGAAACATTAGTTGCACAATTAGGTAGAGCTTTGGTAGTGATTTTCCTTGTGTGAGTTTTGTTCTCTGTAAGGATTTTTTTTCTCAAGAAGGCAAAGTGTTAATTGTTAATTTCTTTTTTTGGCTGCATCCTCTCCTCCAAAGTGGTGCTTAAAGTCATTAATGGAGGTGAAGCAAAATGCAGTATATGTCTCCTTGGTATTACCAAGACCCATTTATTCCCCATAATAGCTTAGTCTGAGATGATCTGTTGAGATGCAAAGGCAGAAGATGTGCTGATTATCTTGCATTTTCGTGAGGTACTTGTTACTGACCACTGCCAAAGAAAGACCTCTGGTTTGTCCCTACCAGAAGAGGAACTGCAGATCTTTTGTGGGTGATTTGTGTTTGGTATGAGGCTGGAATTTATGAGAGTTGGTATCCAAAGTGTTAGACCAAGTAGTTACTGGAGTCACACTCCAAGTAAAATTAACTTTGTTCTTTGTCAGCTAATACATCTGTGCTTTTCTTACAATATATTGAAATAGTTCCTTGGGCATCGTGGCACGATGGGAAATGGGTATCCTTGTGTCCTTTCAAATATTCCATATTAGTTAATAGAGAGGGACTTTAGCTTCAATTGTCTTGGGGGAAAAGTTAAGTTCCAAAAATATTTTCTTCCATGAACATGAGAAATTTATCTTCATGTGCTGACCTTGGCTGTGCACACTTGAAGCAGATCCATTAAAGTAAAATTAACTTATGAATGACCCAATCTGATGGACTACCTGACCTGCTAAGTACCTGCAAAAAATTCATCCAGGTATTTTTTGTCCAGAGTGCTTTATTATCTGGCGGCGAGTGCTTCATTATGTGATAATAATTGCTTGGGCTGAGCTGTCAAAAGATTTTAACAGAAAACATTAGAAAAATTCAGAAATCATCCAATTGCAGGCATTTGACCTACAATTCAAATTTGGTCAAAGCCATTGCAAAACAAAGCAATGAAGTCAGATTTGCCACAGGCAGGGAGTGAGACAGACTACTTGAAGACTCTCTGCCTACACTTAAAAACAGCGTGGTCATTTACTTGTGAGTACTTCTGAACAGATGGTTTCTGTGCTCTTGAGACAAATTTCTAAGTGTGGCATTTGAGCAATAGTGCCATTCATGGGTTACTATCAATGGGAAAGGTTTGGAGTCACACACTTTTAATAAGCAAACCCATTTTTTCCTTGCCAGTATCCTCAGGTACCTTTCTGTTTTTACTGTTCAGTAACAGTCCTATTAGTATGAACTTCTGGCTTGATGCTGTAAGGGCATTTGGTGTGGCTGGGGATGCTCTGTCATCACCAAGGGTTATGCTAAAGGGGTTGGCAGCTCTGAAAGTAGTGTGGAAGCCTCAGGTAGTCAAACGTGTGAAAGGAGTTTGAAAGTTTTTGCTTTCATCTTCTCTCAGCCTTATAGTTCACATGATGGCTTGGGAAAAAGTACAAACCAAAGATGCTGCCCTCTTTTAGAGGAGTGGGTAATAATAGGGATTTTGGCTAGAACATGGGTCCAGGACTGAAATTCTAGCTGTTATCATTCCCTTTCTGGGTGGCAGCTGGCAGATGAGTGACATTCAGGACCCTGCTGAAGGATATGGTCTGTATTTTCTGGGTGAGGTAGCTTCAAACATGGAGAGGGGTGAGAGAGGATAAAAATGGTGACATTGGTGTAGCAGTAAAGAAGAGGGAACAAGTTCAAATCCACAGATCTTAGAAAACAGAGGATAATTTTTGGTTTCCTCCTGTATAATAATAATAACAATAATAACAATAACAATAATAATGAAATTTCAATGGGAGAAGTGTCACTATGTCAAATGACATAGCTTAGAAATTAAAGTTACTGCTGTCTTTGACATGAGTAAAATTTTTTCCTTAAAGGGTACCCTTTTGAAAATAGATTTTATCTCTGCAAAAGCAGAAAAGCAGATTTAATATCCTACAGCATTCAGAGACACTGTGAGGTTATTACAGTAACTTGTTTATCATTTCATCGAGAAATGTTATTCACTGAACTGTCTTGGCCCCTTCTTGTCAAAGGAATTTGCCTCTGAAATAGAAGCACAATGGAACTCTGCAAGCTCTGCTTTATGCAATGTCTGGTTCTTCTCTGGTTTTATTTCTGTTATGCTTTTTCCCTAATCAAACGAAAAAGTCTTCCTATCCTAGGAGATCCTTTCCCCTGAAAGATCACTTGATGACCTTAAGCCTTCCATGTTAGTCAAATGACTGTTTTGCATCTGCATTGCTGCATGCAGTTTGAAAAGTTGCTGCATTTTCTAATGTTGATGTGCCTAGTCTGCTGGTCTCACAAATGAAGTTGTTTTTAAACCTTTTTTGCTTCTTTTGACAATCATGTTTTCTGGGAAACACCAATACAAAGACAAAATAAAGGGAAAGGTAGATTGTAGGCAAGTGTTCCTTGACTTAAGATATTGCACAAATAAGACAGGGGTAATAGTATGTGTTACTAAAATCCTGTAAATCCCTGACATCTATTTTGGAGCTATATTAAATTGCATTAGCATCATTATTACCTTCACCCTTGCCGACATGTCTGTGATTGCTGCAGCACAAAAGCCCAGACTGGAGACAGACAGTACTAAGAAACAATAAGTAAAAGGTGAAATAAAGAGAGAGTATTATCTGGAGTAGTGGTTGCCAAGCTGGAGAAGGGAATGCTTTTGAGCTGGGGATGGCATTGAAAGATAAGCAGGTGAGCCTTCACACTTGAAAAGTAGAGCAAGAAATGTATTCCTTCCAAATAGCATAATTGCTTCCAATTTTCAAATCTGTGAGATCCTAAAAAATTATCTGAAGTGGAAAAAGTAGAGAATTGGAAGGGGTAACTATGCAGTTTGACACTCTGAAATTACTCAGAGTTATACAAGGTTTTCCAGAAGAAACTAAGATAACTTGAAAAACAGATTAGAGATAAAGAGAGCTAAAAAATAAATAAGATATATATAAAATTAAACATGACCTAGAAAGACTCAGGGGATTGAAGTTCTTTCTTAATATTACCTCTAGCAAGAAATGGAAAGAAAAGGAAGGCTTGGCAATTAGAAGACATCTGAGATCATGTAACAACAGCTACTGAAAAAAACCCAGATTTGGGAATACTTGGAAAATAGAGAGACAAATCAATCATTAGAGATGATGCTTAATCACTGTGACTCTCTAAATGTCTGACCACTTACAAAGACCAGTAGCAACAGGGATGGCACCAGAGACTCGGGAAAAGAAAAGGCATTGCCCATAAAAGGGTTGAGTGACAATAGCAACTACTATCCAGTAAGGACAGCAAATAGATAAAGTGTGCTGTGTGATAAAGCTATAGAAAAGAACAGGGTGATTTCATTGTGCTCTCATGAAAGCATCACAACACGGAGGATAGAGACAGCAGTTTATGTCAAAATTTGTATGATCTTTCACCTATATTTTTCTTGCTATGTGAACAAATTAGAACAACATTTCTAAGGTGAATAACAGAAATTATCGTGGTCTGGAGAAATCATTGTTAGGAAAGATTTAAAGAGCTAAAGTAGTACGGCAGTTATACAGTGACTAAGAAGAAAATGAATCAAGAAATGACTACTAGGAAAATTTGAACACTGAGATGAAAGGAGAACAGAGGTATGTCACCTTATAGGAGCTTATAAGGTCATAGAACATTACCATGAGTCTTTGTCCTGGCTGAGAAATAGATAAGAAAATTCCATAAATCTCAGCCATCCCTACTTTAAGTAGGTCAGATCTGTCAACATTTAGTTCAGCTTAACTAGTAAATAATATCATAGACCTCTGGAAATCAGGATTAAGCATAAATCCTGATGGTGAATGAAACTGGATGATGTTCCTCGTAAAATATGTGCAAAATTGGTTTGGACTATTTTGTCTCTGTTTTTCAACCTTTCTATTTTAATCTTTCTCCTCTGTGCCAGTAGCTCATGCCTGTACTGCAAAGCATGGTGCCCTGGATGGCCAATACCTGCCCCAGGTTGTTCCCAGGTTGAGCTGGTAGCTGTTGAATGAAGCCAAAATTGTGCCACAGGACTTGCTGTGGTTTCTACCATGTAGATGCTTGTATGCCAGGACAAATCTATCCTTAGCCTTGTTATGTTTACTCCAAAAGCTGCAGAAAGGCTTTTAAGTAAGAGGAACTGGCATAATAGCATCCAGACTTCGGATGTGTTTGTGTCATGTAACTGCTCGACTCTTGGGGAACAAAAGGAAGGAATTTGTGGATGTCTCTGAGTGAAAGAACTGATATGTGTGATGAGGTCAGACAGAACCACATACTGATAGGGTTCATGTTCCCAGCTTTTAGAAAGCTGCTGAGATATCCATATGCATTCCCAAAAGGGAGATGCTTTCTAGCTCATTCCCACTGAGTCTCTCAGTGAAGACTGTTGTGTCTCTACTGCACAGCAGATCTGAAATTACCAGCTTAAATTCCTAAAAAACTATTTAATGGTCTGTAAAGTTTGAGATCTTGTAATGACAGCTTCACAAAGGCAATTGTTGATCTTGGCAGAACTACAGCCTGATACAATGAAGTTAGGTATTAGTAAGCTTTTTTACAGTGTCTCATGAAATCCTGATTTCCATGCTTATTCCAAGAGTCTTTTATAGTCATACTATACTCTGAGTTATAAATATAGGAAAATAGTAATAAAAACAACAACAATATAATAAGTGATAATAAATATAGAAAATAGTGATTTTAAATAAATCACGAATGTATCTGAAAACTAATAAAATATAGAAATACACATAATACATATATTTTTTATAATTACACAAAATAAATTAGGGTTAATTGTCTAGCAGAAGTCCAGAGATATTATTTCCATAAAATGAGCAAGGAAATGAGGAAAATTAGGCTTCTTTCCCTAGTTTCCTAAATTTAATGGATTCCAGTGCAGCGAAATATACTGGTATTCCTTGTGATGAAAAACACAATAATTACCAGAGTAAATATCCTTGAAGACACAAGGATGGAACAGAAAGCAAACTTGACAAGTGATTGCAGTGTTGGAAAAGAGCAAAAGCAGCCTGTACAGCATGAGACTGAAGAGCATCAAATAGCTCAGGGGAGTATGATGTCTCCTTTTCTGGTCCTGTTTCAGCAGTGTGGCTGGCAGCCTTTCCAGGCATGCTGTCTTCACAAGAGACTTGCCCACACGGAAGCCCCAGTAAGGAAACAGGAGAAATCAAAGAAACAGAAGGCTGATCAACTTGAAATTAAATTTTACAAGAGTTTATAGTCCTGAATGATGTGTGTCAAAAAAGTCAGTCATTGCAGGCTATCTTGAAATTGGTTGGATGCAGCAGTAATTCCAAGAAAACCTGTGACTGAATCCATGTGATGGGATGTGATTTTGGCCCTTTTTCTTTATTAACAGGGAAGATAAAATTCCATGAACTATATATTTGCAGAAAAAATGATTCAGAATGATTTAGGTGGTTTTAAAGTTTATAACAAGTAGTTAAACTAAATAAAGTAAACAATCATTGACCCTGACTATCTTTTCTATGTCTGCAATATTTTCTGAGACCAACTGGCCTTCTGAGGAAGGAATATGTAATATCTCATGTGATATCTAACCTGGACTGAGCAAAGTGGCAGAAAATGCCCTTTTAAGAGATAATCCTGTCCTGACAGATGGATGGACTAGATAGACAGTAATAGGAATACTTGTATTGATATATGATCTGCTTATAACAGATAATAGCTCTTTTTGCTTTTAATTTATCCAAGTCTTATAGTTCAGTATAACACAGCTCTTGAAGTAGCAGAGGATTGCCCAGGCAATCCTGAGGACAGAATTAGGCCCTCTTATTTCTATCCTGTTTCTTTTTTTCAGTTTAGGGACCTGTCTCAGTGTTTATAGTGCTTAAATTCAATCATATTCAGGCATGTACTTCTCAACCTGGACATAAGAATTGTCTGAAAGCACTAGATCCAGAAGTGATCGATTTTGAATCCATTTTAAGAAATGAAAATGCATTCAAAAATTTGGCAGTGGGCTAAAATATCAGTGTTTCAACGAACCCCAAATTTCTTTTAAACTGTTTCCGTATTTGAAAACAGCATGACATGGGCTAATTTATTTGCAATTTTTAAGTTTTAAACTGCACCTGGTATTTGCTCATTGTCAGTCTCCTGGAAGAGCTATGTCTATTTCTCACAGAAGACATATACCTGTCAGTAGCAGATTAGAGAGAACAATTGTGGGTCATGATGTAGGGGAAAGGAACTGTTGGCCCTGTACTTCTTTTGGTTTAAGGACCCAGCAAACAGAGCTGTGGTTGAAACATGAAGTCTGGAAGACTCTTAGAGTTGATCAGCTTTGCTCTGAGGTTGTACACCTTGCTAGTAAAGCTTTTATTGGAAATAAATATGTATTATATACTTGAGATTAAAGAAAGAAATTAGGCAGTACCTTGCTGAGTATTTGCAGATGCATAATTACATGAATTGCATTAATTTCTTCTTTTTTTTTTTAAATGGAAATGCATTTGCTTGAATTCTTGGACGAGTGTCACAGCAGAGAGGATCTAAATTTATATGGTCTTAAGAAGTTAAATCTTAAGAAGTTAATTCTTAAGCAGATAATGTCTAAGCTTTTTAAGTTTCCTAATCAGAGTGGCTGTAGACTGTATATAATGAAAAAAAAGCTGAAGGAAAATGTGAATAGAAACCTTTCTATTGATCACAAAAAATTCCAGTATGAGAGGGAAGAAATCCTAACTCTCAATTGTTTGAGGAGTCATACCCGGCAGTTTGCATGGCTTTTGGCTCATAATCAGTAATACTTCTAAAAGAAATACCCAGATGACATTTGCCCTTGGATTCTAAAATCTCACTCTATTGTCCCCTTAGAGTATTTTCTTCATAAACTTTTCAAATCAAATATTGTGTCTTGTGTTTCTATGGCGTTGCCATCGTAGACAAACCATCTGCAAGCAGCTGGATTGTCTTCAACTAAGATTTCTTCTGTCCAGCTAAATAAAGTGGCTCATTTTGAGGTGCCTGTGAGGGAACTTGGAAATGTAAAGAGAAGTGATGCCATCTCTAAGCAGATAACCTAAACCAGGGACCTCAGCTAACCTCTTCTACGCTAAGTAACGTAACAGCTCCTTGTGAGAGTGCGTGGGTGATGTAACCAGGGTATCCACATCCACATGGTGTGCAATGGACTCAGCTCTGCTGCAAGAGGAGCATTTCCAGTTAAAAGGTGCCAGACTGCTCTGAAAATTGGCTCATCTTTTGAAGTTTTAAGACAATCTCATGAGAACTCCTTTGGAGTCCTTAGGAGTTATATTTAGAACAAAACAAAATATCTTTGGGTGTAACAGCACCTGCTTGTGATGTACAGTATTTAAGAAAATCCATTTAAACCGAGGGGCAAACCGTCTGGCCTGATGAACCTGCTAAAGCCTTCCTTTGCTGCAATATGCTCAGAAAGAGAATGTTAACCTGAGATAAACTCGGGCAGCTGGTGCTGGAGCAGCTGCCAGGCTCTGCCTGTGCCGCCCGCACGCCCTGCAGCCGCGGCCCCTCGCAGCCACACCAGCACACACCCCCTTATCAAAACCCCATCTTGCCTTTGCTGTTCCAGATGAAATTCTTGTTTCCCTAGGAGATTTTCCTGATGAAATGCTCAGGGTCCTGCTGATGTGTGCAGTTCTGTTTTGCTGAGTCTTCCCTAGCAAAGCATCTCCCACGGTTTTAAAGCAGAAGGCACTCTTTTTCACCACGAGGCAAAGAATTAACACTACTTTGCAAAGAAAGTCCCAGAGCAAAACTCATATGATGTGAATGGGATCACAGTCATAATTTTATAGGTATTTTAAGCTGCTGTTAATATTTACTGTGAGTAACATGCCCATACAGGATCAGACCACAAAAAAGTGAGATTTTTGCAATTACTTATAAGCTTGCAGAAAATATTTCAAAAATAGCTGTGTTTATATTTAAAAATTGACTGTATTTTGGAACAAAGATAAAATATACTGTTTCCAAAAATGATCTCTGTGTGTATCTGCTGTGGGTAACATTTAAAAAAGAGAAACTGCTTCCATTTTTGGAAGATACATGCTTATGTTTTAGCATGAGCCCCTTAAATTTAAAATAGTTGTTCATTCATTTCTTAATTTCATGACAATTAGGGGAAATAATTTCAATTTTAAAAAAACGCATTGATGTTTATAAAAATGCTAGTGGTTTCACAACCATTCCATAACATCTACTCCAATGTCAATATTCCAGAAACCCCAGATACTGGATCCCATCCTAAAGTGCTTGATTACTATTTTTATGCACTGCAATCAATAGGAACGTTGCTTGCACTTAGGACTTTGTTGGCATTGCCAGACTAAAGCATATTTGATTGCTGAGAATGACAGAAGAAAACCATCTAAGTTGTTTAGCTGTAAAATTAAAAAGTGCTTCCCAAAGTGCAATAAGCTTATCATTCTCTAATGGAATGAATAGTATGAGATGACAATTGTTATATTTCAGGATATACTTGGAAAAATGATTATTCATTTGTTGTAGGGAATATAATATTAATTAATTTTATCTGATTCTGTCATTCTGTGTTTGTTGTTAGCCTTTATAAGTGTTCTTTCAAAAGGTAATTGTATTCACAGAAATTGCAAATTAATTTAAATATGTCACATTTTAGAACATATTTTAGCCAAAAAGCAAACCACAGGCCGATACCTCACATCTCTAATTGGTGCAGTATATGAAGTTTAATACTTTGGTACTTGGGCTTAGATAAAATGGACAGGTTTTGGTAGAAGGATGGTTTAGTAAATAAAACTATATTTAAATAAGTAGTAAGAACAGCTTAAGCTTACCAGTGGTGTGAGCACAGAAGTCAGTTGTGCAACACAAAAAACGTCGTTGACATAAATATGTAACTGCTTATGTGAATAAGCCTTAAGATTGGAGAATAAAGACCTTACCCTTCCTTTAGCAAGGAGTTCCCCATCCTGAATTCTATCTCCTTAAGAATTCTATAAAGCCACCCAATGGATTGGAAAGACCATAACCTTTATTCTATATTGCTTAATTTGACTCCTTTCTAACATAGGCAGCTTCCTAGATGATCCATTATCTGTATTAGCTCTGTTTTGGCTAGGATTCTCAGTTTTTTTTAACCCCTCTTCTTGTAAAACATTTTTGCTCAGGTGCCATTTCTATTCTTTGCTTAAAATATTGATAAAAATTTGTAATTACAGTGATGGAACGAAGTTAAGAGAAAAAGTAATGAAATGAAAGTATTAATTCCCAAGAAAATTGGTGGGCTAAACCAGCCTCTAAGTAGGAGACTTTAAAATTTCCCATGGATTAAATGAATGTATGTTGCTAAACTCACTCTTGGATTTCAGATTCCCTGGAAGTTTTCTAGGTGCAGGAGTGGTGCTTAGAACAATTGGAGACCTAAAAGGGTGGGTGGGAGCCCCACTTTTTGCAGTGACACCTAGAGATGCGCTCAGCTGCAGTGGGACCTGTTCAGGTGGGCTGCAAGAGAAGTGAGAGGTTCAGATCATTCCTCTCCTTTGCTGTGTCTACAGAACAGTTGTGACTTTTAACAAGGAGCCAACCTAAAGGGTCTCACTTGCTAAAGTGTCTGTCAAATGGTGATCAAACATGGCGTCAACAGATGCTTGGTGAAGATCACAGTGCTCATATTAAAGATTGGTTGAAGCCTTCTTGTATACGAGATGGCGGTCAGCAGTGTGCTGTGCTGTGTGTTTGTACCAGTCTTTGCTAACTCTTGTTTGTACCAGTCTTTGCTAATTCTTGTTTGTACCAGTCTTTGCTAACACAAAGGCAGAGCATGCATGTGGGCACTCTGTGCAACAGAAGGCAGTGTCCTTTCTGAACCCACTCATATGGCACATGGACAGAGTGTGCATATGCCCTCAGCAGAGTGAAGGAGTTGTATTTCTCTCTTCCTGTAGGAAACCAATTCCCTCTTCTCACCCCAGCATCCCAGGCACCAGCAAAGTACTTGGCCCTTGCCTGTGTGTGGACAGCAGGAAGCCTGTGTGGTTGTTCCCAGTACAAGAACCACTGTTAGACTGGCTGTGTTGCTTGAGTTTGTAGCTCAAATCCATCTGTAGGGCTGTCTAGAAAAAAAAGCTTTCTCAGACACAGCTATAATAATGCATTGCTATGTTTAAATGCTATGCTTAAACTGCTGTTGATAGAGGTGATTAGGTGCTGAAAATAAGCTTTGGTCCTGACACTGAATTAAGAAAGGTACTACATTTAATGTTCTTACAAGTTGAATTTGATCTAGAGAAAACTCTGGTAAGGGGAGAAAAGCTGCATCTAGATGAAGGGTTTGATAAGAGCCTCTATCCTGAAACTATGAAAGAAAGAACCATACTATTCTTCATTTATATCAATATCAATAAAATTAGCATCCTTTAAGGTTTTCATTGTGTGTATGCGATAGTGGATTATTGTCCCTATATACTCTGCTTAAATTCTGATGCTTTAAAAATGCCATTTTGGCCACCAGAGGGCAATGATTTCTTCTATTCCTCAACAACAGACGTAATCTATTTCAATTGAGAGTCAGATGTTAATATAACTCCCTGACATTTTTGAGCTTTGTAGTATGTGCACTTTCACCTCCAAGTTCAAAACTGGCTGCTGTTTGTAGTGACTCAGAATTCTTCACTTGTGGTAGCTAATTAGTGTATGTGAAGTAACTATGGTCTTTTCAGTTCATTTTTTTAGATGTCTACAGCACAGAATTTATAGTTGGCCCCTGTTCTGGCAGGTCATTTAAGATCAAATGAAAACATTTATGGGAAAAGTAGGCAAAATATAACATTAAAAATAGTGTCTCAACACTCTAGGATTAAAAGTGTGTGTGTGTTCCTTGGGTCTCCTTTATCCCTAGGACTTCGATCTATCTATCTATCTATCTATCTATCTATCTATCTATCTATCTATCTACATGCAAACATCTAAGCTCTTTGTCTCTAGACTGAATTGATACAATGTTTACTAAAAAAATGTAATAAAATTATTTTAATTTTTGGTGTCTTAATGTGAATTAGTTTGAATAAGATTTATCCCTATTATGCTGCCCATTGAGTAATATTTTCTAACTGGATTTTGAGACATTATCACAGCTTAAGATTAAAACTTCAGCCGAGTAAGTTAGAAGTTATTCAGAAAAAAACTACTGAAGGGTATTATCTCTGTCTTGTAAACAAATTTCATGCCAAAATGAAGATTTAGTAGACAAGCTGCCTGAAGACTTCTGAATTTTTTGCCCCAAAGCTCACAGAGCTGAATAGCTGGCATCAGCACACTTGCAGCCTTTTCAGGTTTTTTAATTATTTTGGGTGAAGACAGTCTTAGAGCATGCACAACTGATGGATTCATCTTTACCAATGTTTATTCTTCTTGGCCTGTTTTGCAGAGTTTCTGGGTGGTCAGCTGTCCCATTGTGGTGACCAGGATTCCACAAATCAGACCTCTTGTCTGAAGTGGAACACACATATGGATGATATTGATACAGATCCTTAGTATTTTGTTGGAATTATGATCTTGAGATATGTGGAATAGATATAAATAGGACCAGTACGCCCCTGCTGTTTGTATTTGCACCATCTACCAGGACCTCTAGACGGAGGAGTGTGTCTAGCTTTAGAAAGCTTTAGCATCTGTTTCAGAGCAGATGCTCAGCATCATATGCTACCCAAATTAGCTGGCCACCAGCCTCAACCTTGCTGGAGTCAGGTCCTGTCCTAATATATGAAAGAACAATCCTTTGCAGTAGGAGCTCTTGCTGAGTGACCTGTGGATTTATTAATTACAAATCAAGCTGAGCTGTCGCATGAACCTTCTGTTCCTGAGTTCAAAGCCATAAAAGTTTTCACTTAGGAAGTACTGATTGCAGCTAACATACTTTGTGAGATCCTTCATAGGTATTATTCCTAAAAAATATCAGTGATACCAAAAGAGGTTTGGAAGAGTATTTGTTGTATAGAAGCATAAAAGATTGCTAAAAAAAGAGAAGAGAGTAAGCATTTAGACTATTACTGATTTTGAGACTTACCAGAGTAGCTTGTAGCTGACATGTCAGTTTTGGGGTCTTTAACCCTCTTTGTTAGCTCTTGTTACCTTGAAACTCAAGTCTGTATAACACTGATTGGCTCATCCCCAGCAGACTTTGTGCTCAGTCTCAGGGCACATTGAAATAATTTTATGCAGAGGGACTCATAAATTTTTCCCCTAGCACTAGCCCCGTTCCTGCAGCAGAAAGTTAATGAAGGAGTAATGAACACTTAGCAAATACTTGGAAGGGAAATCCCCAAATGCTGGGAAATCTCTTCCTGGAATGTAGCTGTTTTCCTGCTTCCATGTCCATCCCGTGATGCTGGAATACTAAACACCAGTGCCCTGGTAAGAGTCTGCTGCAAAGTAGGCAGGCAGAGAATGGAGAGAACTGTAGGCAGCAGAGATTATGACAAATTGACTTCTGAAACATCCCCATTTGTTTCACTGTTTCCTGGGGATGGGACCTGGTGGGATTACAAGCGTGAAAGGTGGGGCACCACAAGTCTGTTCTTAACCTGGTCAGAACTGTCCACACATTTTCTTCATCTTTAGTGGTTGCCAGACCTCTGGCATGGTTGTCAAGCATTGGAACAGGCTGCCCAGGGAAGTGGTTGAGTCACTGTCCCTGGAGTTATTTACAAGATGTGTAGAAGTTGTGCTTAGGGATATGGTTTTAGTGCTGGACTTGGCAGTGCTGGGTTAGCAATTGGAATTGGTGATTTTATAGGTCTTTTCCAGCACAAATAATTCTATGATTCTATGGGGCAGAGCCATTGCAGCACATCAGAGTTTGGTGCTTTGGGCAATGGGGAGTCCCAGTTTCATGAAGGAAAAAGGAGCCACTGCAAAGGCAACTTGATTCTAATTGGGAGGAGCTGGATGATGCTGCATTTGTTTTTGTGTATTTTTTCACCAATGGTAATGTCAAACAAAATGAATATGGGTTTCTAGGACCAAGAGCTACCTTCCTGAGCTGCACCCTACTAGACAGCCTGTTGACTCCACCTCTCTTCTCTGTCAGTGCCCTGGTGCTGGGTGGCAGGGGCACTCACCTTCATGGACCAGGTGTGTTTAAACCCAGTCATGCCGATTACACTGGCGTTCAGCAGGTGATAGGAATGGATGTACACCAGGCTAAATGAGTAATTCTGGGGGTGGGCTTACATTCTGTAACAAAAAGGGAGCAGATTAAAATAAATCAGTGTAAAGAAGTAGATTCAGGATATTAACTATGCATTAGCATTCTAGATGCTTAATTTTGAAAGCTTAAAGCATTTCTCTAAAAAGAAAAACACAGAAACCCTCATGCATTCCCAGAATTTTTCCTATGTTTTAAAGATAGAAAAAATGAACTAAAATTTGAACTCAAATCTGTTTTCAGGAATTGGTGATGCCAAGAAGCCATGGCATATTGATGTTATCCATTTTTAGTATATAGGCATGAGAATTGTAACCTTTTCAGTCTTGTGAGAAAGGGTTTGCTATGTCCACAAATTAGCCTTTGCTAAGGATTAAATGCAGTTTTTATTTGTTTGGAATGTAAGAAATGAATGAAAGAGCAATTCTGTAAGTGATTTTTGGAATGTTTTTCCAGTATTATATAAAAACTCCCAATTTCCTAATAGGATATTATGCATTATGTTTATGCAATACATATGGAATAAACACTTTTAATAAATTACTTTTGATCACATGATTACTATGGTCTAATGTTCAAAGTGGGAAAAAGGTTTCTCAAGTGAAGTAAGCCCTATTCCTTTTTGAAAGAATCAAAGAATCTCATTAGTTTATGAGTCATAACATTGACTATATCTAATTAGATATCTGGTTTGAGTGAGCACCACAGTCTGAAACTGACTGTAATTTTTTTTTTTGATTGACAAATGATTCACTTGTTACAAAATAATAATAAAATCTCCCCAAAGATGAAATGGGATAAAACGAGTACTACATCAATGTTTGGATACTAGCAACTACTTGCCTGGAATTTTATGATGATAATTTCCTTTTTTCTTTGAAAATTATAACTAGTTGAATCAAATTTTTAATGCAAGTGTAAAGTTTCCCTAAAACTTTAACCTGGGAAGTTTTGCAGACCTATTAAGCAGTTTCAGCGCTTACAAACACATATAATGCCCAGATAGCCCCCAATCCCAACGGAATAATTTTTGGTTTCTAGATAGACATTTAAATTTTGATTTTCCACCTTTTAGAAACATCTCCTATGTTAAAATATAGATTTGTTTTATTTTTGGTGGAAAAGCTGGGTATATTGTGTTTCCATCCTCATGCAGAACAGAAAATATTTCTCAATCTTGAAGTTATTGTTGGGATAGAGAGACCTTTCCCCACCCAGCTCTTAGCACCTAGTTATAAACTATTTGAATAAGGATGTGTCTGAAAATGCTGTATTCATTGTCTTTAGTATTGCAAAGCACCTTCCTTGGGGTTTTTTGTAATTACCTTCAAGTGTCATCAATGATACTTCTATTTGCAAAGATCTCTGTGTGTATAATTTCTTCCTTGTATTGATGCACTGACAACAGAAAAGAATGGTATGATATATACAGAAAAGCAAATAGACAGTGACCATGTAAGAATAACATACTTTGGAGTAGCATTAGGAAATATGAGTGTTGTAAAAGCTGATGTTACGAATCAAAGTTCCTTCCATTATGAGAATAAATCTGTTTTCCCAAACAAGGGCATTAGAGATAATAACAAACTATTTCATGATACTTATGTTCTTACGGAAGACATACTTCAAATGCCAAAAAATATTTTAGGCAAGCAGAAAAATACTTAAAGGATTGTGCATGCAGGTTGGAGGGCTGGATTGCTGTTGGAAATACAAGGTGTATTTGTACACTTGCTTTCTGGCAGGATTTTGGAAACAGGATCTGGCCTCAGGTCTAAACTATGATGTGACCCGAGATCCCAGGCTGTCAGCATATATTAATATTTTCAGGATTATGTGCAGAAAATTCCATGTATCAGATCTACTCAGATTGATCATTAAACAGATATACAAGCACTTTAGGTAGAAAAGTTGTGAAAAAGCCTAATCTTTTGTAAAGTTGTACTCCTTTCCCTACCCTGTCTTTTACTGCAATGCTAAAAAGCTAGTGTTGCAAAGCTCTTTATATCATAGTGGCCACTGTGAAGAGATAAGGAATCTGAAATAGAGGAAATAGATCCTATAGCTAGAAAGTTGTCAGTTTTCTAGCCCTAAAGGGTTTAATACAAAAAGTAGGGCTACTAATTTTACTTATGGCAGTATGCTTGAAACATGATCATTCTATTAAAAAAAAAAAAGACATTTTCTGAATATCTGTCCAGCATGCTTATCTGTCTGTGTGCTCTGATCTCCTTATTCTACACTCTAGTAAATATGGTCACTTCCTACTTTTTGCTTTTTCACTCTTAGGTAGCACTCACAGGGACTGAAAATGCTGTCCTCAAGAGATGTAGCTACGGCAAGAGGACAGTGAGAGATTAAATAGATTAGTGAGGAAGAGGGGAACAACAGTAGTTTTGTTTATTGTATGTGATTTAAGATTGATGGGGCACAAGAATTTTTAACAGATATATTTTTATCAGATAATACAATGACTGTGGAAAACAAGACCAAATTTCAGTACTGAAATCCTGAGTAATGTCAGGATTTTTCAGACAACTATATACTCCTCAGAAGGAGCTGTCTCTCAGGCAGGCAGAGCTCAGAGATATATGTATATTACTCCACATTTGTAATCACATATGCAAATCCTTACAGTAAGATTGGTTGATGAGGGGTAATTTGCATAACTCCAGTATGATTATTTCTCAGTAGCTCTATCACACATAAATCCCTTAGTTCTGACAGTTATTTGTCACTATTACCTAATCAGAGTATAAATATTTGTAATAGCTGTGATTATGGAAATCTCTGGCTTTATAATCATGGGATACAGGCAGTAATTGGTTCCAGTTTTTATTTTAATTGGTTAGAGACAGTGAGCTCATCCCACTGCTTGGGCTGCACCTTGCTGTGATGAAAACCTGGTTTTGGGCACTTTGAGAGAGAAAGCACAGGTTTTGTCAAGACAGTCATCACCTTTCAGAAGCATTTTACCAAAAGCATTTTGCCAGAAGCATTTTGCTTTGCAGGAGATTTGTCTAGGGAGGCATTCCCTGGGAGCATTTCCCTTGCAGGGACTTGTCTGCAGAACTGTTCCCCTGAGGCTTTTTCCCAAGCAGAAAGAATTATTTATGTCATAATTCAAGTATTTTAGCAACTTATTATTTTTGTATTTTTAATATGTATTTTTCTATATGTCAATATAAAACAGACTAGCTATGGTCTTAAACTGGTGGATGTAATATGTGTCACAAACAGGTTTCTCCAACTACCTTTTCAATAGTGATATGCTAGCTACAAAAATGGCCACTTCTGCTTCGCACTTCTTTCATTTAGAGCAAATTTACTGCTACCTTCTCACAGTCCAGAAGGCAGATACAGAGCCAGACTTATTCTGCCCTCAGTTCACATACACAGCACTCATTTATGCTGATGGGAGTAACACATACAGACCAAGCAGGAAGATACCATACTACGTTTAGTTCTTTCAGGCAACAGAAAAAAAATTAAATTCATGGTCTCATTTTGGCCTTCTGATTTTTCTTGAAAATGATCTGGGTGAAATATTCAGTTGCCTTTTGCACTTTCTAGAAACTCGTCTGTCATCTTTTTGTGAATATAAAACATCTTTTCTGTGTTTTTACCATTTGATGCTTTGCAAAAGTGTGTATACATGTGATGACAATTGTTAAGCAAAGCTTGCAAGTGAAATGTGCACCTGCTATATTTCCTTGCTGACTGCCTTTTCAGAGCCTTAATCCACTGATTCCTACAGACTCACTCTTTACTTACACCATCACAAATGAAGAATTGCAGTATGCTTTCAGAGCAGGAAATAGGCCATTTCTTTTGTTCCTTATGGATCACCTGAAATAGCTCAGAGGGGCAAATCTTTCCTGTATTGAAATGTGTCTGGGAGAGAACCCGTGTGCTCAGCATCAGGTAACTTGTGCAAGTGCCTACTCTTTCCTGGACTGGACTCCTAAGAGTTTTTGACTCTAGTCCTTGAAGCAGTTAAGTGTAGATAATACTTTAATTTGGGAGACAAAGTACAGCCAAAAGCAAGGTAATTCTCTTTTCAGTGTGCTGTACGGGAGCTCTGTTTTAGACAGCTGCATCTTTTCACTGCTGCACAGTATTTACCACTTTCCCAAGATGCTCTTGCCCTATTTTCCAAAGTTTCCCTTGAAGTACTACTGATTTTCTTTGGCCTTTAATATTATGCATTATAAATATGATTTGCTTAGAAGTTTGTAATGCCTTTTTATCAGTGGTTGGTATGACTTGTGCAGCTGTTCTGCAATTACATACTATGGAGCTGAGCAGAAACTTTAAGACATGAAGCATTTCTACGGAAGTTTGGTAATTGAAAAAACCTGGCTTAAAAGTGAAACTTCAAATACTGGAAAATGGAAATAGACTTGTCTCTGAAAATGTTGTGATGATTTTGAATGTCACTGCATTTGAAGGAATATCCACAAGGAGAGTGCTAGGCTCAGCACAGATTTAAATCATGTTCTCTCCAGTAGAGAAAATTAGTTTTAAATGTCATCTGTTTAATTGTTTGTTATGCCTAATTAAAAATGGTAATTTATTTGATTTATTTGGAGCATAGTTAGTATGTTGCTTTATTAAAGAAATTATAGAAGTTTGATTTCTAATTACAAAGACCGAGGATTTACTAAAGTATGTATTTTAAAATATTTTCCTTTGGAAAAATTTGACACCATTTTGTTGATACAGAATTCTGTCATTCTTGAAAAATGGGCAATGGGCAAAGGGAACAATATATCTTAATGAGATTATTCTTGCTTTATAGATGGTAAGCATGATAACAAGTCAATGCCCTTTTGTACCTGCAGAAATATTTAGCAATCAGACCAATTATTTTTACAATGGCTTAGCCAAAGAGCATTTGTTGTGGTCTAGGACACAGAGCACAAGGGAAGGCTCATCATGCTGAGGAGGCTAGAGCTGAAGTGGCACTTGTGCTGGAATGGTAGCTGTATGTGATGACACTGGAAAGCAAAGTAAATGTGACGCTATGTATTCTGGAGGAAGAGGTAAATGCCCATGAAAATTAATGGATTTTTTCAAGACCTTTTTAATGTAACAGTATTTAAGAAAAAGAAATTGATTATATGAGATGGACATTTTTTACAAAGAACATCTTCAAAATGATGAGGAAAGGGCAGAAATACAGATATGGTTTTTCATCGCTTTGCTGCAGTGAAATTGACCTTTTTAGCTAGTTGGTGGATTTTTTTTTTATTATTTCTTATTTTCTTTTTTCCAAATGCATAAAGAGCATGTTGCTAAAATATCTGGAGTTTTCTGTATGGTGGAGACTGTCATTCTCAGTAGGACACTGCTTCTGTATATGAAAAAGGGAAGGAAGACATGGAAGTCATCTTTCACATTCCTGGTGGTCTTTAGGGCTAGTGGTGCCCCTCACTGATGAGAAAAAACCATGTACCTCTGGGAACTGGACCTTAGCAGGGAGAGGTGCATGTGCCTAGTGTTGGTTCATTGCCCATGTTATAGTATCAAAATCAGGATGCATGAGAAGCCAAGCAGTTCCTTGGCATTTTGCTAGTGAGGAATGTCACTGGGGCTGCTGCAGAGACAGTTACTGTTCTTACCAACAGGAACTGGACCTCACTTTTTGCTCTGGTCCATTCCTACACTATGTGCATGTGCATATAGTCATATTTTAAAGAAGCATGGATGTTTATTTCTTGGTTCAATGCAAATTTCCCTTTTTGTGCTTTCACAGCATGCTGATCTTGCCCATAGAATTGGAAGCCTCTTTATTTACTATGAAATCTTCCATGTGTGTTTGATTTTTAAGGTTCAGCAATATTCTGTAAATCTCTTTTACAATTTCCATGATTTACTACATGAAATTTTATATACTTTCTTTTCTGCACAGGAAAGCTTAGAGAAAGTAACCCCAACATCTGACCGTGCAGCTGCAATTCTTAAAGTAGCAACAACCTGCATAGGTTTAGGCGCTTGCATCTTTTCAGTAACTATGTTATATTTACTTTCCTCTGTCAGGACGTATCAAAGGACTAAAAATTAGGTCAGATGATGCCTACTTCCATTTAACTTCTATATTTAAATGAGAATCAAGGCAAATATTTGCTGCTTCTTTGGTACACAGAAATATATTTGAATATTATTGAGTCTGTGACTTTAATCTCTGCAGTTACTGGAGACAAATAGGTCTCCAGCAGAGGTTGATTAGTCCATTTAGATGTGAATTGCACAATGGAGGTTTGTCAGAACCCAGGACATCCCTCTGGCTGTCCTGAGCAGCCAAGACCCCTGCCAGGGGGCTCAGAGACCCTGGCACAGAGCCCAAAATGCCTGTGGTTTTGATTATGACTCGTGGAGCAAGTTACCAACCTTAGATGAAGATCTGCAAGCCACAACAGCTTAAGTAGAATGATAGTGAATTTATCAGGGGGTGAAAAAGTAGATTTTGGGGTTTTTAGAATGGGGGTTCAGGGGGCAAGATGGAGGGATCTGGGCATGTCCAGCCTTTCTCCTTCTTCTTGGCTGTGATGTTGGCACTTACAGATTGGTCTAGAGTAGAAGCTTGAAAATGGGTGATATGTATCACATAGGTGATAGGTATTGGAAAACAATTGTAAACATTGTATACATAGTTTTTAGTATAAAGACATAACACCGCCCCGGGGGCAGGCAGAGTGCCTGGACTGTCTTGCTGAGTGGACCTCAGCTGGACAGGAGAAAATATTTTATAGATAAGGAACAATAAACCACCTTGAGACTGAGAACTGAAGAGCTCTGGCTCCTTCTTCAAGCGCCAGGCTGGGAAAAGAGACTTTCCAACATTTCTCAGGGTCACTCTGACCAGCGAGAAGCCCTGAGACAGAGGTTCCTGTCTCTCTTCATGAACTACAGAGAACACTTAACTCAGAGCTCAGTCCAGTCACCAGCAAGGTAGGATAACCCAGGCTCCTGCTCAAGGTCAGCTATGAGATCAGAACACTCGCTCAGGTCTTTATCTGGTTGGGTCTTGAAAACCCTCAAGAATGGAGAGATACTCCCTGGGCAGTGTGTTGCACTGTCTGACTGTCTTCTTATGGTGTAAAAGCTTCTCCTAATGCTAGTCTGAACCTTTATTGATTCAGCTTTTTGCCTGCTGTCTTTCACACTGCCACCTCATGGCTGGGAAGTCTGGCTGTATCTTCTGATGTTGAAGGACTGGTGTTTACTTTCTCTTGAGCCAGCTCTGCTTCAAGCTGAATAATCCCAGCTCCCTGAACCTCTCCTCACAGGACTTGAGCTCCCAAACATTTTGGCAGCCTTCTGCTGAACTTGGTCTGATTTATCCATTTCTGTCTTGTACCTGAAGAACCAACACTTGGCACAGTGTGCACCATTCCCCACTGTGGTGAATGGAGAGTGATAATCCCTTCTGTGTCCTGCTCCTGTTACTACAGCCCAGGATATTTCTCATCCTCTTTGCTGTCAGGGTGCTGCTGTCTCATGCTGCTACCTTCAGGGGTCTTTTCTGCAGAGCCTCTCCCCATGCATCAGCTTCCAGCCTGTATTGTTGCAAGGACCGTTTCCTTCCTAAATGCAGGGATTTGCTTTTCCCCTTATTAAACTTCATAAGATCATTTTAGGCTGTTCCTCAAACCTGTATAGGCCCTTTTATATGACAGTCCTGTCCTGCAGTGTATCCACTGTTTTCCCCAGTTTGGCGTGAAAATGCACCCCACTGTCTCAGAAACCTGCAGATCACTGGTGAGTGTGTTAAGGAGGATGAGTTCCAGAACAGACCCCTGTGGTAGTCAACTTTTAACCAGCCTCCAGCTGGGAGTATGGCCCCTTAGTTGTGACCCTTCCCAGATAGTCTGACTGGATTTTCAGCTGTCCATTTGTTCACCAGCAGATTGTAAGCTGTAACTTGGACAGAAGAATACTGTGTGAGACAAACTCAAAAGCTAAAGCCAATGTAAATAACATCTCCTGCTCTATCCTTCACTACAGACCCCATCACTATACTCTAGAGCAATAGCAGGGTGTTCTGGCATGATTTGTTTTTAAACTCCTCTTTGGAGTTTGGTCCCTCCATCCTCCTCCTGTGTATTGCCTTTTAATCCTTCTATGCTGTAAGTTCCCTCTTCAGTCATGCAGATTTTCTGATAAATTTGATGACTTCCTGACTGTCCTGGAGGACTGCTCTTGCACTTGTAAGAGGCTGACAGACCTGCCAGCTTCTCTGAACTCCTTTACTTTTCAGACCTCCCATAAGATCACACCTGACAGTTTCCTGAGTAAGTTAAAGTCTGCTGACCTGAAGTCTGGACTCTGTACTCTACTGTTTATACATCACATATCAAGTACAGCCCAGCAAAGTTTTGCAGTTATTAGTTGTTGCATTCAACATTAAATATATGTACCTTATTTCTAGTCCTAATGTTTTTTCTTTCCTCATTTTAGCTATTGGATCATGCAATATATTTTTTTAATAAGGAAATAAGTTTTCTGTTCAGTGGAAGAAACTAATGTATTAGACTCTCAAATCACCTCTTGATCTTTAGTTGTTGAATTTACTCTTATCTCAGCTGCAAGGCACTATCATTAAGAAGCAGCTGTACTAACAGGTGACTCATACAAGCAGGTGCAAATTATCTCAGATATAGGAATCTTTCCCTCAAGCAGATATAATGAAGTATTAGAGGAGGGATAGTTTTAGAGAGCTACTGTTGCTGTAGTCAGTTGTTGTGGGGGGGAAGCTTAGGTTTCTATTTTGTTATTGTTTGAGTTAACAGTAAAAATCAGAACTCAGGGACTCAGTAACTTTGGACTCCATAGAACATCTGTTGACTAATCAAAGCAGGTATTGCAGGCTCTACCTTCCAACTGTTCTTTAGATTTAATATTTGCAGTCAATAAAAAGGAGAATATATTTTTTCACGTTCTGAGACAGAGTTCACTGTTTAGCATGCTGCTTTTTGCATTCCAAACAGATAAAACAAATTAATCTGCTCTGACTATATATCAAGAATTTATTATTAACTGGTACATTTAAACATGTTAATTTTTTTTCTTAGATTTCATTTCTACAGCAGGTATGAGCTGAAGAAAGATGGGATGTGGAAATTGATGTCGTGTGAGAAGAATCTAAAGTGCTTCCTATTCTCTACAATATGTAGGTGTAGATATAGAAGTCTTTTTTAAAAAAGGTGTGTGAGAAGATCACATTTCTGATAGTTTGTTTTATTTTGATTTTTTTAACTGCTGCTTTCAGGGGAAGTTCCACATCCGTGAAAAGCTTCCCTTACCTTAATAAACACTTAAATAGTGAAATTAAGTAGTTTGAGACTTGAGCATCTTATTCTCTGTAGAATATAGGAAAAGAGCATTATTTTGTTTTATATCTTCGAAAAAAACTATAGTATGGAGAGGTTAATGGTTACATCATATGAGAGCCTGATTCTTAATTATCTTTCTGGAAGTTTATACTGTAGAGCTGAGATTTCCACAGTCTATCATGAAATAGTAGCATGAGAGCGACCCAGTACTTCCCATGCAGAAAGGCTGCTTCTGCTTTTCTTATTGTGTGACCCAGATGCATCCAAACTGAAACCGAGGTCTGAAGAAGGCTTTTCTGTTTGTTTCTTTTCTTTCAGAAAAAGATGTGGAAATAACACTAATAATAGCAATGATTTGTGGTTTGAAGTGAGGAGTCCGCTTGTGGGAGAGGGGGAAATAAAAATTGCCATGTGGAAAAGTGGTTGTATAATATGGTTGGTTTAGCTCCCTTGCAAAGATTCAAATAATGTCCTGTCTAGCCAGCTATCAGTAGTTGCAGAGGTTTTTTTGTGCCACTGTAACTTTTGCGGCACTGTACATAAGCCTTAAAGCGACGATGCTACCTGTGCACTTAGAGACTCATTCTCACTGCTCTATCCCTGACTGGAAGGACGGGTCCCAGAAGTGCTGTCTTCTTTCTGTGGCTGCAGATGTGAGGTGCTCCATGTGTCCCACAGAGCCATGTCTCTGCTGTGTGCAGCCTGCCATCCCACCGCAGGGATGCAGGGGGAGCAGCCCCAGCACCCTCCCTGGAGGGTAGCGGCTCAGAGGGAGGTTTCGCTCTCGGGGTGCTCAGAGAAAGGCAGAGCCTTTGCCTGCACTCTAGCGGGGGAGCCTCGCAGCTCCGGCCTGGCCCTGCGGCTGTGCTCTGCCCCAGCCGGGCTCTGCTGCCATGGGGACCGTGTGCTGCTCCCAGCCGTGGCTCTCCAGCTGCCCCAGCAGGGCAGAGCACAGGGCACCCAGCCTGGCTTTCTGCAGCTGGCTGCCTGCCTGAGAATCAGGCTTTGCTCTGCGGTTGGCTGCAGAGCAGAGCAGGCTCTGGAGACTCCGGCCCTGAGGCTCGTGTCCACCAGGCTGTGCAGAGGCTCGGATCTGAAGGTGCCCTTTGCTCTGACACCAGGGTGGTAGAAGGGATCTGGAGCTATTGGCTTCCAGCACAGGCACCGGCAACATCTCTGCTTTTGCTCTGGTATATTTTGCACAAAACTCTCCTCTGTGCACTCAGAAGTTCATTTGAAACAATTCGCTGTTTGTTAGAGTCTGATTGTTGTGACACCTCTGTATATAAAGCTGAAACCTTTCTCTCTCAAGTGAAATTTTGTTAATTATTGGCTCAGCTGTCTCAAGTGAGTGGAAAAGATATCTATTATAAAATTTAAAAAAAGGAAAAGGAAATATGCTCAGAGATAAGAAACTGATTAATGTTCAAACACACAGAAGATAACTTATTCCCCTTGTACGGGGAATTCTGTCAGACAGAAATTCTCTTATTCTAATAGGGAGTGAAATTGCCATTCTTTAAAAATCTGACACAGAAGATTTGCAGATTCATTTTGAAACTGCATAATGCAACTATATCCCTTAATTGTTTTCATAGATCTGAAGAGTTGTATTTGGACTATCAAGCCCAGATGGAAAAAGTAAGACCTCACAGAGCCCTCTTGCCTAAAGGGGCACTTGGGCATCTCAGTCTGGGATCTGTAAAGGTGTTCTTGGATCTGTGAAACTTCTGCTGTCTGATTTTGGCCAGTGAGTCTCTCTTATTCTGTGGCTGTATTTCCCCATGGGGGCTGTCACCTTGACAGTTACTTTATTTCCTACATACCTGGCAAATATTTTATTCAATATCAAACATACCTCAAGAAGTCAAGAACAGATCCTGGCACCAGGTCAGGTGTACCTGGAGCTCTGAAACTCTGCACTTGTCTTCCAGCTTTTTGTAACCAATCCATGCTGGGCCTTGCTACCATGGGAAGGTGAGAGCATCTTTCCTGTCTCAGTCTGGCCAGTGCCTCAGAGCAATCCTTTGGGAGATGTGGTTCTGGCTGGATGCATGCTAAAGGTGATGTAAGGGCCATGTTTCACACTTTGGCTTTTGCTAAAACTCTGTCTGTATTGGTTTCTGACCTAGAGGAAAGGAACTTGATCTCCCATTAGCCCTACACAGAAGAAATGCATCTCAAGTGAAGATGCAAGTGTATAAATGTGGGCTTTGTGGCAACTAACATTTCTTAAGAAAAACTATATAGAGTTGTCAACGTTATCCTCATCTTCAGACTTCTTTTTAGAAAAGATATCTGAACCCCTCTGGTGTGTTGAAGATGACTTTGGGCTACAAAAGAAATATGATCTTGGACACATCTCTTGCTTGGTATTTCAATTGGCTAGGTGAGTAAATATCATATGAATCCGTTCCAAGGTGATGAACTTCTGTTATGTAGGCAACTCACATGTTGACAGAACTCCCAAATTCTGTTTCAATAAACCTCAGTGCTTTGTAGCCTTTGTGATTAAAAAGTAAGACTGCAAACCGTGAAAGAGAAGACAGACTAAACACATCAAAAACAAATGCTTCAAAGTTGTGTGGGTTGTTTGGTTGTTTTTTCTTTATTTTTTTTTTCTTCTTTGAAAGAGATGTAGATGACATTGATACTCCATGGGGAAAAAAAAAGTGTTGGTATCTTTCAGTTGGCAATTTTAAACCAATTCTCCTAGTGCCTGGAACTGGATAGGTGACACTGATATGCAGAAATATATTTGTGATGCAATTTCAGTAAGTAGACAGAAATGGAATTTTATCAAGCTCAGCACAGGCTGGCATTCCCACACCACTTGTTGTCAGGAGCATCTACTCAGGTTTTTGATGTCTCCAATGTTTATTCAATGCACTTGACACTTTTAAATCTAGTTTAGTGTAATTTTGCTTTTGATGGGGTCTTTTAACATATGCAGCAACAGATTGAGGGAGGACAATTTCAAAATAAAAGATGTTCACTCATCAAAAGCTGCTGTAGTAGTCAGAAGTAGTACAGTGGCACTCTAGTCCCTAATACAAATCATTTGTGCACCATATAGGAGAGTTTTCCAAAAACTGTGCTGATGCACTGCATACAGTAGCTGCAGACTGAAGCACTGTCAGGAAACCAGGGGGTTATCTTCAGAAGATGTGTACCAAGGCTGGGTTTAAATAGTAGTGTTTTGCATCAGCCATAGCAAAAAATCTTAGCAGCTGATAGTATTAAGGTTACCGATATTTGGGCAGAAGAGAACCAATTGGTTTCTCATTCTGCTAAAGAAATACAGAAATTCTGTGAATTTCTGTGAAATACATTGTGGTCTGACATGGTATTTCAACCACTTTAGGTGGAAAAAAAAGGGTTTATGTGCAGCCCCAGAGCCAGCCAAGGTTTCCTTTGCTGCTGACGGAAGCTCCCTGGCTGTGCTGAATGGCAAAGGTGAGCAGATCCCTGCAGGTGGGAAGGCAGGCAGGAGAGCTGCTTCTCAGGACACTGAAAGTGGTTATCAGCAAGCTCTGCTCTGACCACTGACATGCTGTCAGAAATGTGAGTTGTTACTGGGATTGCTGAAATGGGAAAAAATTGAGTGGGGGAGCTTTTGAACTTATTGAAAGCTCCTCAGGCCCTCTTCTTTCACCATCCTGCTGAGCTGCTGAAGTAGGATGTTGATGGTGTGGCCAGACTTACAGGATCAAGCAAAGTGAGGGGGACTTTTAAGAACCTTCAAAAGGACTTATATATCATTCTGTATTAGGACTTAGAGATATTGGAGAGTCATAGCTAGGGAGGAAATCTCCATTGCACTAGCTAGGAAGGCTAAGGCTAACACACTCAAACAAGGCTGTATGGTGGTGATAACAGTAAACTGATTTGTAGTTAAATTTCAATGAATAAAAATAGGGAAAAGGAGAATTTGCAGAAACTGTGAAATGCTCATCCAATATAGGCTTTTTTCCTACATCAAATGCTGCTTTTGC
The DNA here is from genome assembly GCA_039654755.1 of Calcarius lapponicus. Classification (NCBI taxonomy): domain Eukaryota; kingdom Metazoa; phylum Chordata; class Aves; order Passeriformes; family Fringillidae; genus Calcarius; species Calcarius lapponicus. The sequence goes on along the minus strand of JBBFKN010000028.1, from coordinate 70,499 downwards.
TGACTTTGCTCTCTGACTGCATTGAGACTATGTCCACAAAATTATCTATTGTGGGAAAGGAAGCCTTACTCAGTAGATGAGAGTGAGGAGTGGCCCTGTCCAGCCATATTTTACAGAAGACCTTGCCCTTTCTACTGAGTATCTCTAAATATGAGCTGCCAAAGGAGAGAAGCAGAGCTCAAACCAAGTATCCTAAATCACTCTTTAGGAAACAACAAGGAGAAAATGTCAGGTACATGTAACTATATCTAGAGATGAATTCAAAAAGAAATAACACTAATAAAATAAATATTTCCTCCATATTCTAATTATCTCCTTTAAACAGAGAATACATTGCTGTACAGGTAAGAAACCTCTGCAAGGCTTCTGTTTCTTATGTTTCTTCAATTACAAGGCTTCTTTTTCTAGTCTAAGATTGGATAGTTATTATTTCTGTTTCTTCAAGTGATCTTATTCCTCTTAGGCTGTGCTTTTCTTAAAGCTCATCTTGTTCAATTTGAGTCAGTAACAATATCAGCTTAGAAATAAAATTTGGGTAGCCTCCTTAGTGAGGGAGTATAAACCACTAATTACTCTAAAAGAAAGGAAAGAAAAATGGTCCAACATATGGAATATGTGTGTGCATATGTATATTATACATACATAAAGTATTTTTATATAAAAATATAATAATTTCTTCTGAGTTCCTGACTTTTATGACAATCATTACTTTTTGGAAACTTTACTCATGGCTGCTGACAGGGACAAAATGTGGTGGATAAGTTCAAAATTCAAAGGTATCTCATACCTCTAACCATGGGCACAGCCTCCTTGTGTCGTGACCTCTTCGTGTGTGTTGAGTATGATTTGTAAGGCTGTACCTATTCTATCAGAATGGCAAAATTTATGAAATACAGGTATTTGTCAAAGTTGATTGTTTTGCTAATCTTAGAACTGTTTGTGCTGCTATGCCTCTTTGGCTGTGGAGCAGTCTTCAGATGCCCATGTCCATCATCAAGACCCCAAAGTCTGTCTGCAGGATACCTCGATGGAGATTGTGGGCACTAAGTCGCTGTATGTGCTTGGACATGCAGGTTTCAATGTAGCTTTTTGATGGTGGTAGAGGACAAGGCATGCTTTTGTACTTTGTACAATGTACTTCTGAGCCTGAATTACAAGGCTTCTTTTTCTAGTCTAAGATTGGATAGTTATTATTTTGAACAATCCCCAGATGGTGGATAATTTAGTTACATTTGCTTTTCTGTGTTGCAAGCCTGGGATTTTCAAAGGGGACAAGTAATATTACCCCTTGACAGCCGGGTTGTACTTTGGAAGAGTTAAGACACTGACACTGTTAGGCACAAGGAAAGAGAACACTAGGTTATTCCTTCTATCTGAATCATTTTTATCACATAATTAAACTAATCAGTATTTTTGCTTTGTTGCCCTCCCCCTACACCTCATTCTCCTTCATAAATGTTTTTGCTTGTTTCTTCTACTTTTCTACTGGCAGCAACTGGACTTAGCATTTCACTGTGTTAATACAGGAGATATCGATTTTTTTTTGGAAATCCTTTGGCACTGGCTAATGTTTTATAACTTTTAAGGTTAAAAGCTCAAGGTAAAGTTGTTTATCAGCCAAGTCTGATTGTTCTAAGAATGAAAGAAAGTTCATCTGAAGGCAAACAAAACAGGGATACTTTTAATTTCCCTTCTTCTAAGTCTGTAGTATATGGATTTAAGAGGATGCTTTATAATCCCATATGAATTGTGTGTGCTGTGAAAGGAATCCGTAGCTATGGATTTTCTTAGTGGGGATTTTCTTAATGCATTCTGATATGTGGTATCCAAGTCTTTAGCATGGAACAGAGAGGTTACTGGAAAGCTGGGTTTTCTGAGCCATAGCTGAAGTGTAGGCAGTGTACTGTAGAACATCTGAAGGCACCCACTAGAGCACTGCACATATCTGTCTGGCCAGCTGAGCCCTGTTTACATAGCTTCATGTTGTCCGCAACGGTGGAGAGAGCTGTCAAGAATACAAAATTTAATTTTCCTCCTCATGATATATTTTGATTGTTTGTATCTCATGATGTTAAGGTGGCAGCATGGGTGGCAAAAGGGTAGCACTGCTGCTCAGGCTGTGGTGTAACCTGGAGTGGCCTTGCAGCAGTAAAAGTGAACGCAAAGATCAGAGTTGTCCTTTAGCAAAGCTTCCTATCTTGCATCCTGCTGAGAGGACTCTCCCCTTCACTCTCCTTCCCAGCCTTCATTAAGGTTGGAAAAGAGCTCTGAGGTCATTCAGTCCCACCTTTGATCACCTCCCTGTCAACCAGTGCACAGCACTAAGTGCCATGTTGTTCTGTCTTGAACGCCTCAGGGACAGGGACTCCACCACCTCCCCGGGCAGTCTGTTCCAAAGCTTTTCCCTTTCTTCTTGTGTCTCATACTTCGTTCCATAGTGATGGTCTCTCTAGTCAGAAAAATTTCCATGAACGAGTGCATGTCCCCATGGGCAAGTCTCTGAAATTGCTTTCTGTGCTCTCTATGGTACAAATTATCAAATAAATGTAGAGGAAACCTGAGTTTGGCTGAGGGATACTCTGACCTACTAGGTAAATTTGTTATTGCTGAATAATAATAAAAAGTTGGCTTTCCTAGTTCAGATTAAAAGGAATGCACATTTTCTGTATATTTTTCTCAAACTCATCAAAAGAGATTAGAGTTCCAGACACTGACATGACAAGCTGTAATGAGGAAAGTAGAGCTAGAAAAACTGAAATATCAGAGTTCACACTGTGCTCAGTAGTCTGACACAAGTCTAATGTATTGATACACATAATTAAATGTGGGTTTCCCTGACAAGTAGAAAGGGAATTTTAATAGTTTAAGAAGTCCCTAAAGCTATCTGACCATCTTTGGCTTTCTGTTTGATCTGATGATTGGAGAACAGAGGGTTCTGTAAAGGAAGAGCTACCAGCAATTCCCACGTTCAAGATCCCCTCCATCCCCCCCTCCTTGTGATTTGATCTCAGTATGAATATTTCTCATTTGATCTGCTGCTTCTTCAGTTTATCATTCAGTGCCTGGACCTCAGCTGGGCTTAAAATATTTAGAAAGAGCCTGCCTAAAGATGGTGGATAATTGAATGTGCAGCTACTTGGCTCGGTTGGTTTTCAGAGAGGAAAACCCCAGGATTTAACATGATGTGGAAATACTGATATTGAACTCCCACACTGAGAAAATTCCATTGTTAACATTTATCAATAGACTCCCTTGCACAGAATATTGATGAAAATTCAAGCTGTCCCCTTAGATGGATTCTCATCCTTCTGGAGTTACACAGTGTTGCACAGTGTGACACAATGTACTTCAGCTGTAAAAATGTTCCTAATGCATAAATATTCTTTTAATGTTTTGCCCTAAAGTGCACCCCATACTTCCTGGAGTGGGGAATATATTTTTTAGATGCTGCATCTGTTGTGGGATTTGAGATTGGGATATCATATCATCATTATTTTCTATAGTATCCCTTGTGTATAATTAAAAGTAATGACTTATAATAAGTCCCTGACCTACTTCAACCCACTTGAATGAACCTAATCAAATTCAAACACTTTTTATTAGGTACTTTTTATTATATACATTCTTCCTTTGTCACATCCTGTTCTACCAGGGCAGAATGGCAAGTCATAAACTGAAATACTCTTGCTGTAGCATGTCTTGTTAGACTTTGTGAAAGATACTTTCTGGCAGGTGGTGATGCAATGGAGCTTTAATAGTTTTTCAGCCCATTATCTGACACTGTACAATTACATGTATTAACCACAAAAAATTACTTTTACTAGGGTAATTCATTTTATTCAGACTACTGTAGTTGCTAGCCATTTGACCACCAGCAATATCCTCAGAAATAAGTATGATAGGCAATTACTCTGTCTGTAGTGGAGAGGAAAAAAAAGAGAAAATCAGCAATGAAAGAGGATTTGCATGTTTGATTTTACGCCCATATTTCCACTGGGCTAGTGATTGCATCTGTGTCTGCAATTTTTCACATACCAGATGAGGTTATGATGTTTGCAGAAATAATTTTGTTGGCAACAAATGGAGCTGTGTTGATCCTCATTTATGTGCTTTCATGAAAATATCAGTGCTGATCATTGAAATTATATTCTGTTCAGGAATATGTCTTCAGAAGGTAACTGGCAGCAGAAGTAAACTCTGTGAAAGACAGATAGAAAGAAAAAAGCACAATAATCTACCTGTTCCAGCTCAGAAGCATTTAGGTATGATAGATCCCTTTTCTTTCTGCATTTGGGGCAAAAAATAGCAATGTTGCATTTTATCACAAAGCCCCATGTCTTTGCACAAAGACCTGTACAAATATATGTGTAACTTCAAAACATTTCAAGTCGTGTATCCATTGCCTCCTCATCATTAGGTGTATGAATTGCAAACACCCTTGACAGGAGCTGCTATGATATTTACTGCAAATAGAACAGCTTGGAATAATTCAAATGGGTTTCAAAAAGTCCTGCCTACCAAGTGAAATCAGCTAATGACAGCTTTCTGATTATATTTTTCTTCTTTCTGTTTCCAAAGCTTTCAAATTATACTAAACCTTTTTGAAAGAAATGCATTTTAAATCCTATTCATCTGGGTGAAAAACATACTTGTGTTTTCTTGCTTTTGCTCAAGTTAGCATCAACATAATTTTTTGGGGGGTGAGGTAGAAATCAGCGGTAATTCCTGAACAACATGCATTGCTTGACACATGATAAATATTGTCATTGGGGGTCCTTAACATCCAAGGAAAATGTATTCATCTAAATAAATATAGATTAGAATTGGCCGAGTTTATAAATATAAATGAATACATGAATTTTTTTTACTGGGAAAACATATTGTTGTCGATTACTCCTCCTCACAGTAAAATCCATGGAACGAGGCTGATTCAAAAAACTTCATATGTTGAAACTTTTCCATAACGTCAGCTCTAGCACAGCTGATTTGTAGCTGGTGTAGGTGTCAAGGTGTCGTCCTACTGTGAGCATTGAAGGGGCCATCTCGCATCTCCAAAGGCATTACTGAGTCTTAATGCGTTAGGTCTCGCAGGTTCATTTAATATTGGTCTATTCTGAAATGAATGAAACGAGGTATCTAGTGGTGGCATGGGTGACCTCTCCAGTGTTTGTCACAGAGGGAAGTGTGGGGGGATAGAATGTAAGAAAATAGTGCAGAAGGCAATCTCACCCCTGAGGAGTTGCAGCTGTACCAATCACCAAAGATTAGGAACAGGCCTGCCCTTAATAGGCCACAGCTGTGTCCTATAAGAAACAAGTGCTACAAAAGAGTGGGTTAGCTGGGTGAGGAGAGAGGTGGAGTTTGTTGGTTGTGCTGTGAAGAAGGAGTTAGTGCTGTGAGGAGATGCCCCTGAGAAATCACTGAGGAGGTATGGAAACTTTTACAATTAGAAGACAACAGGGAAGGATGAAGATATCATGGGAGGAAGTTGAACTTTAGGTGTCTTAATAATGATGTCTAGCCAAAGTGAGTGGGATTGTGAGACACAATGGAAGATGTGGAGCTGTTTACACTATTGTTCTACATAGTGTGTAGAACAGTTGAATTAATCTCCTAGGCTCCCTTTATATTAGAGAAATGTTCCAGGGTGCATTTTACCTTCTCCTATAGTTAGTAATAATAAAAGACATTTCCAGTATTGTTTGGTATACAGTAGGATGTTATTAAGCTTTATCAAACTCTTTTGAATCTTGAATGTCCTTCCTGAATGACTTTGGCATTACTGTGTTGCAGTCTGATGTTTTTCAGCAGCAAAAGCAAACTAAGATGGTGCTCTGGCTGATGGCAATTTGAAAATGTCACTAATAGCCTAAGCTTGGTGACCTTGGCTCTCCTCCTGTAACTGTTCAATATCTAGGCCCTGAGGATTCATTTCACTGCTGTGAATTTTTTTGGACTCAAAAAGAATCTTTCTTGCTGTACAGAAGAGGGAATACAAATCCTGAAGAGACAGGGCTATTAATGATTAATGATAGACATATAAAATTCAAAAAATCATCAAGTTGAAAACATGTTTCCACAGTCAAATTTTATTCTGAGTATTTTAACTCCTTTCCTAGCTGTATTAGTTGGTGGTAAATGCCAGCTGATACTGACTAGTCATTAACTTAGAGTTTATTGGCTTCACTTTTTTTAGTTGCAATATTACTATTTTTAATGTGCTATTGCTAATATTTGTTTAAAAAAAGGCTCAGTGATGAGAGAATGGAAAAGAAAAATGCTAGTTGATCTGTTAAAGTTAGTAATGATAGGACTGAGTGGGTAGTGAAACTGAAGATGTGAGTGATTTAAGCGCATTACTCTTGGTGACTGTACAACATAGTTACTGCTCTGAGTGTAACTGATAATGTCTAATTTTTAAAATTGAAAGTGATTCCTTTCTCAAGTCCTTTTCCTTATGAGCTTTGCTCATTTTACTGTCTGCTATTTTGTTCCCAAATCATGCTTTCAGCTGGAAGGCTGTGTAAAGGAAGATGGCATAAGAAATGGCCAGCTGATGCTTTACGTTATCAAATGTAGCATGCAAATGTATTTGAAAGCTCAGTAAAAGGGTTGTAGTGAACTTTTGCCTTAAACTTTGAGAGCATGTAATTCAAGAGAAAGCATGTTAAATCTGCCTGCTTTGGTGAAGACAGTCTTCTGGAAGGGCACAGCTAGGTCATGTTGTTTCCTCTGTCATCTTCAGTGCAGCTCTTCTGTGTTTTGGGGTTTGGACCCCAGCACTGGAACCCCTAGACAGATCCATAGGGATGTTCCTCTATGAATAGTCCTGGGTTCAGGAGTGTAGTGGGTGGTTTTTGTTTTCACTGTATGAGGAGCTGAAAGTGGTTTACCACTTGGCTGAAATAAAGTTCCATTAGCTGCCTTTGGCACCCCTGAAGTTGTCCACATTTCCTCCACGAGGGAACACAAGTCTGTTTTGTAGTAATGCTTGGTGCTGCTCTTGTACTGTCATTCTGCCTTTAAGAGGTGCCACAGTCATGCTTGTGGATGGTCACTTCTGAAAGTACCTGCTTCCTCTTCCCTAATCCTCTGGGAAGGGGAGACCTTTAGAGAAATCAGCTAAGAGATATAGATATACAGATAGATTGATGAAAATCAGACTCTTCTGGACTGCTGATTTTGGCTTGAATGAATCTTCAAGGATTAGGTGTTCTGCTTAGTTATCAGTAATTTTTTTTTGTGTGTGTTTGGGTTTAGTTTTGTTTGTTTTTCTCCAAATTGTTTTCTTTTTTAAGCATGCTGAATAGTTTTCTGATGCCAGTGACTGAAAAACAGAATGAAATGAAGCCACCACTGACTTAGATTAAAGAACTGTGAGATCACAAGTAGTTTCAGCAGTAGTTCAGCAGGTATTAGGGTTGAGACCAGTATGAAACTAAAACTGGATATTGTTTTAAAACATCACACTAGGATCTTTTTTTATTTTCATCATTTAATAGATAGCTTAAGGTTTAAAAATAATAAAATAGGGCTTCTATGAATTAATCTATAAAATAATTTCAAAGATTTCAAGTCTGTCACCCACTAGAAGTTGAGTTTATCAGCAGGTTATAGGTTAATGTGAGACAGTGGCCAAACCATAGGGCAGGAAAGAATACAAAAACTATATCAATGAACAAACATGAATGCTTTCAGTGACTGTCAGTGAATGTGACAGATGTTGTTCAAGAACCAACTCAAATGTGGTTATATAATCAATTTTTCCTTCCCCAAAAGAGAAGGAACACATTAACACTAATATATGCCACTTAAATACAATGCAAATCTTGCAGGTATTGTATTTAATTTTGAAAAATTAGGTAGGGTTTTATTTTTCATTCTGGATTTCTCATTCTTTAAAGGTTTCTCTCAAAATGCAAATTTATGTCTCAAGAGACTAGTGGAACTTAAACTAGGAATTCAGTCTGTATTTAGGGAGTTTAAAAAACACACATTACTGAATTGATAGAGCATAACAGTTCCCTTGCTTAGGCAGCACTATGCTCCATTTTGTAAAATGTACTTGGGGAAATGTAAAATGCTTTATTAAACCTACAGTCCATAACTAGAGTTGTTATATTTTAATGTATATATTTTTCATTCATGGATTATTGAGCCACTAAATCCAAAGAATTTGACCTCATGCCAAAAAATTCCTTTGCTAAGTCTTTTTACTTCCTATGTAACTGGAACATAAACTGAATTCTCAAATTTTAAAGCTTTTTTCAGAGCTCCCCTGTATAAAATTGCACATTTAAAAGCAGGCAAGGAAGGAAGTTACTATTTACTTTTGCATTAACTGCTTCCAAAAGCAGAAGTCCATGGAGCATTTCTGGGTGGGAGTTACACAGTTCTGGGGAGAAAATTCTTGACAGTGGTGTTGTTTATTACCATGAGGGACAAATACAGAAAGAAATGAGGAAAATAATTATATATTTCATTGCAAGAACTGCTTTTTTTTCTCCAAACTTTAGGTTGGTTTGCTATTTAGAGAGTGTCTTTCTCCCTACTTTCACGTGGCATATTGGTCTTTCCTGCTAGTGAAAAGCTGGCAGATGTTATAAAACGGTGGTGATTTAAGCTTACCAGTGTGCCCAGTGATTTCAGAGTATTGTGTTTGTGCTGTATTTGCTTTCCATTTTCATTGTTATCAGAAATAACTCTAGGGAAGAAGTTGAACTGCAAAGAGCTGAAAAGTAGGAAAGGAACATCTCTCCTCTGCATTTTCCAGGGCTCCAAAAAAGTGATATTTGTAGTACATAAAATATCTCTATTGATCTGAAACATCTCATTGCTGTGGTTGAACCAATGATTCTCCTACAAACACACATCTAGGGTTTGTTCTTCATCTCATGCTTGAAGAAAAATGAACTGAGCGAGTAAAGGGGTATAAGTCTGAGCTTCAAGATTTTCACTGCCAAAGTATCAATCTAAATACTTCTTACTGGTGTTGATTGTGTTGACATTATTGATGAAATAACCTTCAGCAAAGGAACAATGACATAACATTTGAGAAATGTAACGCCAAGAAACAAAATGAGTAAAATCACAATGGTTTTCTTTATTGTTTTTATATTGTAAAAAAAAAAAAGGACTGTTTTAGAGAATAATAGAACAAGTTTAGAAAGGCAATGATATGTGCTCAAAATATGCACAATTGTCTTATTACAGGCCAAAAATATTTTGTTTGTAAAGAGATAAAGCTGTTTCAAGCACTTTCTGAAAGAAAGGGAATTTATACAAGTTTTGTAAGAAAAATTTATCCTTTAGTTTTGCTTGGTATATTTTTTCTTTGTTAGTAATATTGATTTCCATGAAATATAAGCTCTAACTTTTTCTGTGATCCTCCCTTTCTTTTTATTTTCTGTTCTCTTCAGTTGTTATTATAACAACATTTCAGATTTTTATTCTGAATTTCTCAAATTTCCACATGTAGAAAATTTCTTAAAGAAGAATACAGCCAAGATACATAAGTTTATTTTGTTAGTTTCTGACTGAGAAATGAATGTGCCAAGCCTTAGGCAATTAACTGTTTATTCAGGCTGTGCAAATATATCTGCACTGTCTATGCAGGTTTGGTTAATGACCAGACTCTGAATTCCTTACATTTGCCCCAAACAAAGTTTTTAGTTTGCACTGGCGAGGAAGCAATGAACAGGACATAACAGTTGCACTGCAGCCTTCTACTCTGACATCCAATGTGAGGCATCCAATGTGACAGAGTATTTACCAGAACACCTCTTGCCTGGCACTGCTCAGTTTGGCTCTCAACAAAATCAACTTAGGAACTCCATTCAGACTGCTTTCTTGAGGACTGTTTTATGTTTTGTGAAATGAATTAAACACCTCTTATTAATACAGATCACAATGCAATGCAATATTTGGATTATCTTTTATTTCAAGCTAGTGACTGTTTAATCAGTTTTACCATTTAAAATAAGGAAATAATTCTCCTTTTAAGTTTGCATAAATGTTAATTTAATTTTCTTGCAACAAAAATATTCTTCAAAAGAAGTGAGTATTGCTTACAATGTCTCCTGGATGCTGCTGAACCATCTGTATAAGACAAGAGTTAACAGGAAACTACCCTTGTTTTTTTTTTTCACTAAGGGAATAATAATATATTTTAAAATGTGTACCAGCTTTTAGGTTTGTTTCTACTAAGAATGTTGAGGTGTTTTCTACAAAATTTACCATCCTTTTAAGCTTTCTCCTTCTGTGTTTGGATATCATATACAGGTGTATATATCTGTATATATATCATATATAATTTTTTTAGGTGTGTTTTTTTTAATCAGATAGCTTTTGCTGTTTAGTACATAGCCTTCATATTCTTAAGTCACGCACAATGAACTATTAAAACAGGAAAAGGAAAACCTGTGGCAGAGAAAGCTTGAAAAATAGTTATAAAATAGGAACACAAATTTTCATGTACGTAAAAAAAAAAAAAAACAAAGAAATTGAAATCATCCACATTTTACTTGTCAAATTCCAAGAATCGCAGTCGTCATAACTGACCTTTTCATTTTCTGTAGTAATGGTATGAGTTCTACCTTTTTCTTTCCCCTGTTTTTTTTTTACCCCACTTGTTTCTATTAGGGCCAGAAGAAAAAAAAAAGTTGTGTTTATATGTCAAGAGTCATGACAGCTGGAGTACAGCTGAATGCAGTATTTCTAGGTGAGAGTGTTACACGATAAAGCTTGACTGACATTACACAAAATTCGAGACGCTTTCTGATCAGCTGATTTAATTAAAGCAAGATACTTGGTTCTGCACAATGCCTGTGTATAATCTATTACAAGCCTTTCAAAGGTACAAGGATGTAGTGTAAAATGTTATTAGATTGGCTTGCATGACTTGTCATTCTGTTTGCAGATACCTCAAATCAGCTATGCATCCACAGCTCCCGAGCTGAGCGATAACACCAGGTACGACTTCTTCTCTCGAGTGGTGCCACCAGACTCCTACCAAGCCCAGGCCATGGTTGACATCGTGACAGCCCTGGGGTGGAACTATGTCTCCACGCTGGCTTCCGAAGGCAACTACGGGGAGAGCGGTGTGGAGGCGTTCACGCAGATCTCCAGAGAGATTGGTGAGTGAGTGCTTACCAGGTTTGGTATTTATAGCTGCTGAGTTCACACAGATATCCAGAGAGATTGGTGAGTGAGTGCTTACCAGGTTTGGTATTTATAGCTGCTGAGTTCTGGTTAGGTGTCTGCAGCGTGATCAGAACACCTGTGGGTGGCTTACCTGGGCTCAAGTGGGTGATTTTGCTTCTTGTGTTTCTGCCAAGGTGGCAATTCTGGCAGCAGTTTAAGAAGAGAGGCAAAAAATAAATATCTCTTAACCCTTTCTTGGAAAAGAGAACCTCCTTGATGACTTATGGGCAAAAAGCAACCATATCCTGAACAGCAGCCCGATTTGAGGAAATGCAATTTTTGATTCAGCTTAGGAAAATTATGGTCCAGTGAGAGCTTCTTCCGTGTTCCAGCACATATAAACTAGAGGTTTTAATTTCGATGAATTTTAAAAACAATAAACCCCTTCCATTCTGAAGTAAAAGACATAACCTTGCCATTTTTCCTTCATAATAAAATGTGCTGTACAAATACAGGCACCGTGAGAAGTACATTTAAGTCTCTTTGATCCTTTCAAATTTTTTTTTACTCACTTACATAGTTTTTTCTGGCCTGAAAAAAAATTACTGTTTCTCAGGAACAGTAAGTTTTGGACACCAAGGAATAAGATGATGAGTAGCAGGTGGTTTGAAAGAGGGTGGAATTGGTCTTTCACCAAGCACAGGGTTAAATAACAAACAACTTTCCTGTCCTTCCTCAGAAAGTCTGGGTTAATCTGCTAGGTTTGGCTTATAGGGCATGTACATATAAACTCCAGTTCTTTTGAATCATCTTGGTTGAGAAACTATGATAATATCTCCCACTTTCACTACCTGCATGTGAATACAGAGAGCATCTCTTATCTATAGGAAGGCACATGTGTGTTTCAGGTCCTTATGCTTGAACCATAAAGGTAAGTGATTACTTGCAAGAACCTGGTTGTAGGGTGAAACTACAGCCATTTTTGACATTAGGGAACCAGTGTATGCAATATGCTTACTTGTTTGACTGATAAATGTTCTTTTTCTAGCTTCTGGTCTTTGTTGTCAGCTCCTAGGTGTGTTCATGGGAGAGCCAAAGCTGTCAACTGTACCTTCCTTTGTTCTGGGGTTAGCAAAGGCATGGATAATTCTTTCACAGTTCATACCTAAAAGAAATGGTTCATCTATGGCAAATAGATTGACCTCTCCAGACACCTGCTGAATTCATTGGCTGAAAAATAATTTTTTCTTGAAACCAACTGCAACACAGCCAGTTCTGAGTTCTAAAAGTAAACAGAAAAAATACAGGACTTTTTACTGTTTCCCATTTCCAGGAGTATGAGAGAACTTCAGATGAGTGCAAGCAAAAATTTTAATTTTCTTATAATCACAATTGTTTGAGTTTGGGTGAGTTGGATCTCCATTGATCCTGGAATAAAAAGACCATTGTAATTTGATAAATAATTAACAAGAATAAGATAAATGTTTTTAACAGGACTGTGAATCCAAAGCTGTTAAAATCATCAATAGGTGTCCTAAACATGATAAGATCTGTGTAACACCAAAAAGCATAATAAGTCATGATTAGCGGTTTGTTGTTGTTTTTTTTTATTTTTTCCCTTGTGATTTATGTTTTCTATTAGAACACTTGATTTTTGGCAGCCTCTGTGCCCCCAGCAACTTACCAGCTATTGTGGGTATCAGGGACTCTAATGGTTCTAAAGAAGGAAAGCAGAGGGAGGCAGGACAGACAAGCAATTTTTATTTCCTAGAAAAATACTCAGGTAAACAATCAGGTAAATTGTATGTAACCACAGGGACATGACTGATAACCAGTGCAGAATTGTCAAGAACAAATAGTATCAAATCCATCTAATAATTTTCTTTGACAGGATAACAGCTTATAGCTGGAGAAAAAGCAATTCATGTGTCACATCTCTCAAATTTTGTAGTGTTATTTCAATTGTCATGTATAGTATTCTCCTGAGCAAATTTGGCAATTGTGATCTAGGTGTAAATAGGCTGGATGCAGACCTATTTAGAAAAGTTTTCTCAGAGCCATTAGCAATGATTTCTGTTTAAATGAAAGAATGTGTTGTGTGTTGCTTTGCAGTTGTTTAAGCTGGATCAGGTACTAGCCAATATTTTCATGTTTAACCCAGATGGTCTTGGAATGAAGATTACTGTAAAACCTGGAGGTTACTTTAAGGTCAGAAGGACTAAGACTAGGAGAGTATCTAGAAGAAATCCTTAGAGTCCAAACCTGAAAACACTACTGGGAAAAGGACAAATTTAAGGCACCAACAAGGCAGTTAGCTTCTGCAAGAAGGATCTATACAATGAGGAGTTCAGACAGAATGGTCAGAAAACACTATTTTAAAAAATGATGCAGGGATGACAATATATCATAACCTATATTCCTGATTTTTTTAATGGAATATGCAGGTGGACATATCATCTGTAAAATAATTTGAGTAATCCTCCAATTTGTCTGTCAGTTGTGGAAAGTCATTTTCACTCAGTACAGTTTTTTTTGTCCCTCACTTCAGAAAAAGTGAAACTCCTCAAGCAAGCAAGAGCAAGGACAAATTTCAGAAATGTGGTCTGTGAGGGACAGCTGAGCAGGGGGCTTAATTCAGCTGAAGAAGAGTTGACTAAGAAGAGGTGATAGAAAATAATGTTTTCAAATAGGCTTTTGCAGAAAGGTGGAGGATGACTTGTTTGTCCAAATACAGTATATGTAAACAGAAATAATGGAATTAATCTCTAGCATGATTCTGTCTAGGTTTGGAGAAAGCTCCTTGTAATGTTTCAGACACTAAGTATTGTATCAGCTTACTTGGGATGTTTTGGAACATCCATTGATAAGGATCCATGGGAATGCGTTAGGCAAACACCAGTGATTGTGTAAGTGTACTTAGCTCTTGCTTGGGGCTGGGGTGCAATGGATGATTTCTTAATGTCCCTTCCAGCCTGATCCTATTATCCACTGTCTTCAGACATTCCATCTGAGCCATAGGGCTGGAAATGCTTTTAAAATGGAAACTGAAGAGCATCTGACTATGAAGTCTGGGACTATAGAGTCTGTGTAGGTTCACAAAAATCATCACATAGTATAAGACTGCACACAATAGCAAAACTTGCCAGGTCTGTGTTAATGAACAGTGTGTTAAGAGAACCTAACTGGGACAATGTGTCTCCTGTGCAGCTGGCATATAAATGTACAGGACAGCTCAGCTCCTTGCTGAGTACTTTATGTCCTGCTTAAGATAAGTAGCCAACAACTGGAAGCAAAATGAATGTGAAGATCAGCTAATGAAAAGCAAACAATTGAGAAAAGGGTGTGAAAAATATTGATATATTAATTTTTGAAAAAAAATTAGTGTATGAGAAGACATGTGAGGTAACAGATTTGAAAATATAAATAGGAAAGTTTGTTCCTTTGGTTTGTTATTTGTATTGTTTTTTTAAAGGAGAGGTGAAAAAGGGCTAAGGTTTTACCTAATTTTAATAAACAGATTAATTTAATGTACTTATTTAGTATAATGGTGACCCTTTGTTTCTAATTTCCAGTTTGATTGGCCCTCTGTTCTACTTTTAATTCTTGATCAGTAATGGAAGGAAAAGGAAGAAACAGGCTCCCAAATGAAATGTGGAATACTGAAAAGGCCAAAGTGGTGCCACCCTGGCATGTCACCAAATATATTACATATCATAATGTGCTCTAATTTTAATGACAAAGATCCTGTCTGGGACAAAGCAGAAGTGGAAATTAAGTATTTTACATCACAACGATTAGAAGGAGATTATTCCAGCTCATTCTTCCATGCATTGTTTGAAGACAATGATTCAATTTATAGAATTTTCTTCTCCCATTAAAAAGTTAATGATACCACTGTAATCATTTTGACATCATGATCAAATCATTTTGGTACATTGACCAAAGGAATGAATTCCTACTAAATGCTTAAGAGTTTAAACTGAAGCTTGACTCACTGATACAAACTAAAATGGGGAAAAAGAAGGAAGTGCATTAAAGAAGGAAGTCTTCATTAAACTGTCGTACTAAATATTAGTCTTCTACTTACTTTCTCTTCATTATCTTTGACCAAATAAACGTTTGAAAGTTTCTGATCCAACTTTCCTTTGATGGTTCATTTCACCTGTTATTAGAAACCAAATGAATGTACCATTAGAGAGAGAAAACAATGGGATGGTTTTCTTTTTTTTTTCCCCAAAATACAAAAGCATTGATTCAGACAATTCTCCTTGAGTTAGAATACTTGCTCTGTGTGATGTTTGTACTGGCAAATGTAACAAATCTACAAATAATATTTGAAATGCTACGTGACAGATTTTATTCACCACTATTGGTCAACTGCTGATAGGTAGTGGCAGTGAAACACTTATAAAAGTTTTAGAAGAGGAGGTAAAAATTATAAAGGCAGGTAGTGGAGCTGATCATTAAGAACATGTGGGAAATTTCAGTACTGCTTGCCCCTTTTTGCTTGCAAGTTTATTTTGCCTGTCTTGACAGATGTGCAAAGAGCATTTAATCAAAGAACATTTTTTAATCTTTGACTGGTCAAAAGAACAGCTTCATAGCAGCTTTATTCCAGAAGAAAATGGTGCACCTAATATCAGGGTGTGACCTTGAATACTTGTTTTTAGGAACAAGGTTCTGTAGTTTTACCTCCTCCTTTTATACTGGTAGATTGCTGTTAACAGCATTTTTCTGAGGAGGGACTACAATTACTTTATGATCTTTCATAATATTGTATCGTTACAGTGACAATGAAAGCTGTATATTAATGAAAAAGGATGCTGGTGCTGATTGAATGGTACAGTAGCTTTGTTTGTTTCAGACTTTAACACTGGTAGCTATTTTGTTTACATGGGAAATGGTCTGTGACATTTCTTTGACATGGTTCTTAAATCATGTTTGTCTCTTGTCAGTTCTTTCAGGGTGTTTACAGTTGTGCATTGTACCTCTGCTTTTATCCAAATTATTTGATTGCTTCTTCACAGCTGAATCACAGACTAGTTAGGGTTAGAAGTGATTCTGAGGATCATCTAATCCAACCCCCTTCCAAGGCAGAGTCACCTAGAGCAGGTTACAGAGGAATTTGTCCAGATGGGTTTTGAATGTCTCCAGAGAGGCAGAATTACCTTTCACAGTTTCTTGACTTCAAATTTTCAGTGTGGAAAGTGGAAGTGTATTGGGAAGTGGGGAGGGAGTTTTGAGCAGGAAAATAAAACTTAAGGGGCATGGCATTTCCTTTCCACTTAAACTTTGGTAATTTAGAAATAAGATGGGTTGCTGTTAAGATTAGTTCATATTTCCTGCAGTAATCTCTGCATATATTTGATATAAAGCTAAAGCTTTTTGTATTTTGTTAAGTAAGATGAATGGACTTCTTCCACACCCCCAAGATAGTGTTTAATGGAAGATTAAAAAATCTTGCAACATGAAGATGAAAGAAATACAATACATGAAATGCAACCTTTTCCCCAGAGATATTTCTGCTTTAAAGTCTGTTTTCAGGCATAACAAATTAATTTTCACAACTAATAATATTCTAACATACCCTGGCTAAGGGTAAACAGTTTAATTCAATTTAAGTTTTATTTTCATATTTATGCAGATAAAACTCTATTGATAGCACTGTATTTCAAGCTGCAAGTTGTCATTAATAATAATGCTATATAATTGGCTAGAGGAGCTTCAAAGTAATGTTGAAAAATTTCTAAATCAGATGGTAGGTGTATTAATATTGCAAAAGCTTGAAAATTGCTCTAGCAGTTTTTAATATTTGTACCAATTAGTACCTGATAAAGAACAGTATAATTTCTAGGGATTTAAAATGAAGGACTATTTTAATTTCTCTCAGTGGTACTAATCAATGTGATATTCTTTAGCTATAACTATTTCTTTTCTCTATAGTTTTAGGGAGATAGAGCAGTAGGCATGCTTTCTGTGTATGCTCTCTGACCCTCCAGTAATTGTAGGCAGAGGGACTTTAATACTCTTGAGGTGTTTCTTCTTAAGTCAATTAGTTAAAGCACTTCTAAAATGTCCTATAGGAAGCTTAATAGCTGTAGTACTGTAAGTACTACAGAAGTCTCTATAGTAGGACTTTTTTCTTCCTTTTGCTTCATGTGAACGCCAGATGTTTGCATTGGTTGTGAACAAAAATTCAATGAACAGTAAAGCTGTCCAGGAAAGTTTATTTCACCAGTGCTTTTAGTGCGATGACTCGTTTGTAGCCTTTTCAAACTTCTTAACTTGGTAATGACATCTAAGTCGATTTTTAAAAATGCATAAAAGCAAAAGAATTATGTGATGATAATTTTAAGCAAACAGTCTTATTAGATTAAAAGTTAGATTAAACAAAAATATTTTTGTTGAAATATAGTATGTGATGGCATGTGCAGGCATTGAACATCCACAACTGTAGTGTTATCAGCATCATGCTCTCACCAGCTGAGCCAATCTCTGGGTCTAGAATCAGATGCATTCATGTTAATAAGGTACCTCTGATAAAGAAAAATTGTTGAGGCTCTTGAGTTTTCTGAGAAAATTTCTTTTGTCTCTCAGTATGTCTTTTTGTCTTGAAATGGCTTCTATTAGGTTTAAATACTTGGCATTTTTTAGAAGGCTTCGCTTTCTACCTGGAGAACTGTAAGTTTTAAAAATGGTGTGAGCAATGCCTCATGATGGATATTAGCAATATACTCTTAGTATCAGCTCTTTTGTGATCTGTGGCTGCACTTAAAACAGTGAGGCCCTGGAACTGTCAGACTGAGCCAGACACTGCAAGTCAATATCTTGTCTCCAGTAGTGGCCTCAATACCTGGAAGAGAAAGACACCAAAATCTTAGTCATGGGCAGAAATACTTATCCAAGGAGTGTTCTGTAACCCCAGGCATTTAGTGGTTGATACTTAGATTTCCTGAAGCATGAAAATTAATATCCATTATAATTTCGTTCTGTTACCATTTTACCATTTTAACCTCACTTGTTAAATATTCTCATTTGGATGCTACAAATGGTATGCAGGAGAATCCAGTTAACCTCCTTCATATTGTGCCTCCTTACTTAACTCTGGGTTATAAGATATGAAGTAATTTCAGTTTAATGGTTTCAGTTGTCACTTCCTGGATCCTTTATTTCATTTATATCTCTGGTAAGCTGTGTAGCCATGACTGAACACTCCAAGTAAAGCTTTACTGTTGATTTATGTAGTGTCATTGTAATCTTATTTTTATTCTCAGCCCCAATCTTTATGCATCCTGACAAATTGTAAGCTTTTTCTGTTGGCTGCTGGGTATCAAGCAAATTATTTCCAAAAGCAATCTGTTCTGACACTCAAAGTTTATTAACAAATGGCAACAGCTGATTTAGAACCCAATCATGTGTGTGAACAATTCCAGGTATTTCTGCCAGCCAGCTCTCCACTGTATTTATCAATAGTCAATATTTTTCTATGACATACTTGTTTATCTATCTTTGTGAATACTTTGTCTCTTCTCTCTGCTCTTATTTCAAGTAATTTTATATAGTTTCAAAATTTCCAATCTTTCAATTCAATACATTCCTTCTCCTTTTGAAGATATTTGTGTTAAACAAATCAAGCCCTTGTAGGCATTTCTAGAGCACATGTTTATTAACCTTTTCCAGTGCTGAGTTTTGACTGTTTCTTGATCCTTGGGAGTTCCTTCTCTCTTCCCACTCCCCAATTTTCAACTGTTCTTCCAAAAGTCTTCTAAAAACTGTATTATGAATGTTAATATTCTTTATGCAAAGCTGATACATCAGTTTTAATAGTAACTGCTGTTGCATGCAGTTACTAAGAGCAGAATGCAGAGAGATTTGAATTTACCTTATAAATGTATCTTGTACAACTGTATGCCCCTCCTGCCTTTTTCCTTCAAGGTGCTTTAAACTATGTAGGATCAAATCTGCTGCTGTGCCAGGGGTACTGGTAGCTTGAGGGTCAAGGTTAGTAACTTTGCTAAGTTGAACTTTTGTTATTGTCCAGCTGCACATGAAGCCACTGACTCAGTCACGTAGCCCATGGTCTTTCAAATGTTAGATTAGGCCTCAAAGAAACTTGGAATTTCTCTTTCTTCAGAGTTCTTAACAACTGATAGTTTATGAATTGAGACGGAGGGAAATTGCATTATGATTTTTGTACGAACTTCTGTATTACAGCTGAAACATATTTTGTTCAAATTACAGTATAATTTTATTTTTGATAGCTAGAAAATGAAACAGAAAATGAATATTTAATCTGATTGGTTTGCAATTATGCCTTCTAATATTAAAAAGAAAAAATGAACAAATGTAACTGAGACTTCATTTTCAAGATTTTTCAACAATTTTGTCTAAATGGTAATATCTGTCAGAAAAAAAGTAGCCATAAACATTAATGTTACCCAATAATTACCTTTCCTTCCTTCCATAGGCTAAATGATGTTAATAAATGGTGTATATGCATGATATATAGTCTACTTTCCTGGGTAGACTTATGGATGTCTGGGAAACTGTTGAAGCAGACAGTGCTGATTTTTTTATCCTCTGAAGATAAAGCAAAGTGAGAAAACATCTATTCATCATTCTGTGTTTATGTAATAGATGTGTGACTTCATGCCCATTGTTATTTACTGTACTGTGATATGTCTACCTCAATAGTAGGTAGATGAGAGTAGGCAATGCCCACTATCTATCTTTCTTTATATTATGGTAAATTTCAATGTGTTCTGGGGAATCAGTGGGATTTTCACTTTTCATTTTACTTCTTTATGACTTTCCCTACTTGTTCTACTGTTTGGATTGTCACTGGCTGCTATTTTTAATGTGCCATGCTAATACTAGATTCTTGAGCTTTTCTCTGCTGAATGATGTAGAAGGGCTGACTGAGTTGAATGCTGACAGTATTCTTGCAAGATTAAATGCAAAGAATGTCTGTTTGTAAATGTCAAAGAGATATTCTTGTCTTCATTTTGCTTATTTTCTTTCTGTTGTTGAAGGCCAGGGGCTCATGTTGTGCCCTGAGTCACAGAAAGCACGTTTGCTATTAAACATGCAATGGGGTGGCTTAGCAGTAACAGCTCTCTCTTGGGTGCTCAGACTGGGGTAACCCTTCAGATAAAGTCATTCCCTCAATTCTGTTATCTAATGAACTTTCCACAGAGTTCCAGAGAACTCTGTTCAGAAAATAGTATTTCAAGAATTGTTCTTATTTGTTTCAGAAAAAACCAGGCATATGTGTATGCCTACTAATATTTAGAAAAACTCCTGCATTGATTTTTTTTCTGTTGTAAATGAATGATTTTTATGCAAATTGCAAGCTGTGATACCACCACTTTAAACTGGGATGACAGAAATATCCATATTGTGAGAACTCACAATTTATGAAAAAGATAATTTTTTTCTCTTGCCAGAAAACAAACTGTTTCTTAGGTCCTCTCAAGGACATAGTTTTGTATGATGGAAACAGAGTTGTTTGTTCCTCTACTTTCTTAAATACATAATGATTAGAGACTTTTCATCACTTTCTAGAAGAAACTGAAAGAGAGCTAATTGTTTAAAATGCTGACATGCTAGCAAAAATGCCAGTCTGCCTTTAATATTCTTCATAAAAGCAGGGTATTTTGACTAGGCAATTAATCAAGAGAAAGAGTTACAAAACAATACCCTTGAGTAGCACAGGTGTCATGCAGATAAATCCCTGTGTTGCTGTGCCTATATGCATCCCAAAATTTTCCTGCCACATCCTTCTGGAGCATACTCTACAGCAGCATACAGGAATGCACATTGCCCTTCACATGCCTTCATAAGTCATCTTCTCCTTGGGATGCTTCCTGAAGTGCTGTGGTTGGGCTGTCGTAGAGAGAGGAACAAAATTTCAACCCCCTTGTAAACACAAGAGCCAAGGGGGTTGTAGATTTCAAAACTGACTCCATTGAAATGCATGCATCTGTGTAATTTGTAGATGTTAGGGGAGGGATGGAGGGCTAAGAAAACCAAATATATCTCAACACCTTGATGATTCCTGCAAACATTTATGCTGGAAATGTTCAACTGCCATTAAGGGATCCATGAGAATTGTATGATGAAATTAATCCCGAGGATGTTAATGCTCTCTCAGGTAAGATCAACCACATCTGTTTGCAGGAGTACCAATCTAAGATCTCCTTTCTTTTAAAAATGGGAACAAAAAATCTGAACTAAACTTGTAGGGAAGTTCTTTATTTTTTGTAGGGATTCCTATATTCCTTTTAACATATTTTCCTTTATTTTGAGGGTGAACGGGTGGGTGTCTATTTTCTTCTGCATGGACCCCTTCCTTTAATACAGCATGCAAATCCTGGAACATCTTAGGCTCCAGAAGGATGAGAGAGAATGATATTTTGTAGTCCCAGGAAATAAGCAACCTTCATTTTATAAAAGCTGAAGTTTGGTATGAGTACCATGAAACCTTGCTTTCACGGTAGAATGGGAGCCTATATAGCTCATTAGAGCCTGCCCAGGTCTTTGGTGACTTTGCAGAGGTCTCATGGATAAGGGGATAAAGCACAAACTGAGGCCCTTTCTGCTGCTCTGCTCAGATGGGAGGCAGATGAAGGCAGCAGGTCTGCATGCACTCTGCCACGTGCACTGTCATACATTCCTGTTGGATTTGGCATACAGTGGCATGTTGGATTTGCTGTGAGATGCATTGCAACATTTGCTAGGGCCAGGAAATTGAGTTATGTGATTGTAAGTATTTTACCTAATATGGTAATGCACTTAACAAAGTGCAGATAATTATGCTGCCCAATTCATGAGCAGCAATTGTCAAACCTCATAATTAATTCCACATTATGGTATTTTATGGATTAAATCCTTTCAAGGCTTATTCAGGAGGTAGAAATATTAGTAATCTTTGATTAAAATATTTTGACTAGTTAATGTTTTTGGGTTTTTTTTCACAGAATCATTAGCTTTGTAAGCTATAATGCCCCTTTCACAGGAGTGAAATGTTAGAGCCAATCTGAAGTTCTTTCTGTTGCTAAAATGCATGCAAAATATGTTTTTTTTTCTTTTTTTTTCTTCTGGTTAAGTGCAAAAAAATTGGTTTAATAATTAAAAAGTAACCTAGAGAATGTTATTCATGGCCTAGGTTTTTACAGGCTTAGTTATAAACTTTTTATGATAATTAATGTGCATTTCATTGTTAAATCCCTTAATTGCTTTGATATTTTAATTAATCAGATGTACATGAGTCGGCAGTGATGACGGTACAGAGGCTTTTAAAGCCAGGGAACTTTGAGGATGCTTTTTCTTCTTTGGACCCTGGTAGAATCTAAACTCTAGGTGGGGAAGGAAGGATTTAATGTGATGGCAAATGTTCAGTTGAGATGCAGAAGGACTTTCCAAAGAGAGAGCAATGATAATGGCCAGTTTTTCACAATAATGTCTATGAAAATTGTAAGTTTGATTAGCTAAGGTCAGTTTAACTGTGGTTGTCTTATCTTTCTTTGCCTTCTCTGATAAACAATTTCAAAGAAGACAGGTTTTTGGAAGGGGACATTTGGATGTGTTCAGGAAATGTGTTAGAGATGGAAGAGCACCAGTTCCCGTATGTACACTTGCCACAGGCACTGAAAGCTTGTGACAAGCCCCTCTGGGCTACCTACACATCAGGTGCCTCTCAGGAGGAATGCTGGAAGGCATTCAAGGACTTCTGTGCTGGCTAGAGAATCACTTTCTGTTTCCTTCTAAATAACTCTTTCTGCTCATTTGTTATTTCTGTTGTTACACAGTCACAGAATACCTTGTGTATGAAAAAGATTATGTACAGGCTGAAATGGTAGAATACATAGTGTTCAAATGCTTTTTTTCCCCTAGTCCAATTACATAGTTTAGACAGAGGAAAACAGGGCAAATTAAAATTGAAAGAAGGGAAAGAAGGAACGTAAACAAACTGAATAAATGCTTGGTGGATATTTTCTGTTATCTGTTACCAGCTTTGAGTTTACATTATGTTCAGTCTAATAAAGTGCTTAACAAAATATGGTTATGTTTTGTTAGGAAGTGATATTCTAGGCAGTGTAATATATTTCTGAACAGGGAAGTAAGCCCCTGAATTCTGCCCAGTTTGGTTTCACTTATGCACAGGAAGGGAAGGAGGACAAAGCAAGATTCAAGAGTGGACTGGAGCAGTTTATAAAAAGAACTGTTCAATGCATTTGCTTGAGACAGAGTGGAATCAGACTCAGAAACCCAGATGATCCTTTTGCACACTTCGGACAGAACTGTTGTGCAGGATCAAAGCTTGAAAGTTGAGTTTGGGTTCCCTCTGCCCCCGAAATCATCCTTTCTTGCTCAAGCAATTTATCAGTTCTTTAGGAAAGTATTTTGATTGATGACTTGGTAATTTTATTCCATTTTAAAAGTATTTATTCAAATGAAACACAAGTCTTGAGTAAATGTTTCTTTTGATGGTGCACAAAATCCCCATACTGTACCTCACTCTGTCTTACATAACAGAAATGAAATGCATCCACAAATATTTTTTCCCTCAAATTTTGAGATATGATTTTACAATCCAATGAAAAATATGTAGCTTTTAGCTTGGAGAATATGTTTTATACTAATTCATGGTTTCACTTAGAAAAGGTTGCTCTTGAAGCAGTTGTAGCTTATGTATTATTGGGCATATCAGATGTGACTGCTTTTTATGAATTATGGTTTATTAATTAAAAAACCATATAAAACTATAAAAAGATGAATGCAACACCAAACATTCACCTGTGCAACTGAGCTTGAATCTTAGTTATTTGCGCAAAAGCTCCTTTGCTAACTCCAAAGGAGAGGAATTCCAGTGTTAGTAGATTTTCATGATTCACCATTTAGCAGACTGTGCCATGTGCAGTTGACAGCATAGTGAGAGAGTTTACACAGTGCTGTTGCTTTTGCTTACTCAACATTATTAATTCTTTACTTCTACAATCAGTGAATTTCCCACCATTCTAATTCATTCCTTTTCATACATGTGAATAAATAGATTTTAGACAATTAAGCAATTGAATATAGGCTGACACCACTAAAATATAACATAATGAGACACCAAGATTAGCCTCAGCCCTTCTCCAATTAATTTGCTCCATCAACATTTTATTCTTACTGAAATCATTGTTCACTGATAGCTGGATAAAAAATAAAGCAATCATTCTATCACAGAGGCAGTGTGAGAGGATGGAGGGCAAGAAACTGTAATTTTTGTATTAAAGTAATCCAAATACTACTGAATCTGTAGGAATAAGCTAATGGATAAAACAATGCTAGAATGGTCTGTATTCGTCTTATCTTTTGCATTGCATTTAATATAAGTTCATTATAAAACTTAACACTGGGTGTAATCTCTTGATTATTGATTGATCACTTGATTATTGTAATTGCTTGATTATTGATTGATTGTTACGTATAATGAGGAACAAAATTATTGTAGTAAAACAACTTTTGGAGGGCAGAAACAAATCTGGTATTTGTCCATTTCAGAGTTACGAAAAGAAAGGAAGTAAAGCTATCTTGTGGACTTACACTATTTAATGCATTAAACTAGTTGCCAGAAAATAGTTACTTGTGATTTAGTTTTAGATGCAACATCCTGTGCTGTGTTTTCTAGGTTCCTGCTTTTTCAGCTTTTGTTTATTGATTGTGTTGAGTTGCAGAACTTTAGGGTATTTATATACATATTTGTGGTGACAGTGGGGAGAAGAATGAGTGGTCCTTGTGTAAAAGTAGAGACAGATCAAAATCCCAAAGCTGATGGCAGAGTACTAGGTGAAATGAAAGCATTATAAATGCTATGTGCTACCACAGGATCTTTGTGGGGGGTAAAAAAATCTTTTAACTTCTCATAACTTGATCATGAAAGTCTTTCAGGTTATGGAAGGGGGGAAAGGGAAAACAAGAGATGCAGTTGCTTGATGACAACTAAGAATTAATGATGAACAATAGGTAGTTAATTCCGTAGTATGACATGAGCTCAGAGCCCCAGATGGCCTTCTAGCTGTCATTTTTTCCAACTTAACTCTTAGATAGCCAATTAATTCCTTTGAAAGTTCCTGCTTGAAGCTTCTGGTTGCAAGCATGCCATGTCCTCAACACTTTAACAATCCTCAGAGAAGTCTGAAACAGTAGCTATGATCAGGAGTTTCATTTGATGCTGTGATCATCTGTAGGGTTACTCTAGCACCAGTGGATGCTGATTTTTGGAGATGTGTGAATGACCTTCCCAGGCTGACTGTAGCCAGAGCCTACCTGTCCAGGAGGGTGCCTTTACCTCTAGGGTTGCACACATGCACACGCACAGAAGGTGCAAAACCTAAAAATTATTTGGGGAAATTAGTTCAAGTGATGTCTTTTAATTTGGAATCTCTTAAGCTTAAGAGTAGCAGATGTGCAGGTTTAGACCCACAACCTCAGACATACACAAAATATCTGTAAATTCAGAACCTTATTTGGCAGAAAATAGAATACAAGTATATGAACCTATGAACTCATTTTTTTTCTCATGGCTTGCATAAAAATAGTTGCTGTTTAAAAAGAATTTCCACTATGAACAAAGTATCGCATCTGTATTCTGTCCTTTGGTAATTTAGCACCTCAGTTTCATCAAACAGGAGTTTTCCAGGATTGCTTGTGGCAAAGGAGTTACCTAAAATGTGAAAGATCATCCAATTACAGTTTAAAAGAAGTTACAACAAAAAAAAAATTAACAAAAGAGAGAAGTCTGAGAGCATCAGGAAAAGAGAATGAAAAAGTGTGATGGGTTGTGTGAGAATAAGAGCTTCTCTTATATCTGTGATTAAAACAAGGGGATTTACAGCTCTAGTTTATTTTTGCAGTTAAAGTAATGTGGATGCCATTCCATTTAAGGGATGTGGTAGCAAATACCTGACTTTTTTTCTTGTAAAAGTGGTCAGTGAAATTTAATTATGATTAAAGTAATTATCTAGAATTCACAAAACATAACAGCCTTAATGCACCTGAATGTGGGCTCATAAAAGGTTCAGAAGTCTCAGGTCTCTGTGGCTAAGGCTTTTTCCACAAATAAACCTCTAAGGTTTTATATATGTAGATATATGTAGAAACTGATTCACCAATGTTTCCTAGACCATGAAGTGTAGTTGGGCCATTTTATTTAATAGCCATTTGATCAATCCATGTTCCCTGAATTTATTTGTTTTTTGTAGGAGACTGAGCATATAAAAGGCTTTGGGATTTTCTAAGCTGCAAACATCTCTGGGTCTAAAATTAAAGAACAAAGAGTTTCAATGAGCAGGGGCATAATGTAGTCTTGTTAACTATGGCTTAATATGTTATGGTTGAATTGGGTGAGGACTTTGATTCAAGTTTTATCTGTTGTTGGAGCATTTGATGTGTCTGTTCTGTGTTGGTGCTATGATGTCTACCAAAAACTGAGATTAGCCTTTCCTCAAGGGAGACCACCTAACTGAATCTTGTCTCTAATCAGCCTTGTGCTTTCACAAAAGATGAATGTACTTAATAAGCTTTTGGACCTCTACCTCTCTGTCAAGTTTGTAAAAACTCTTAAAACAGCTGGTAGACCTCTTGCAATATGCCAGAAAAAGGGTACATTGTTCCACACAGGATACCATGGCCTAACTGTATAGGTTTTGTTGCTTTGGGAAACGAAGAAAGAAGGAAATATCTGAAATGTACAAAGCATGCTGATAATGTGGTCAGAACTCAGTCTGGGGTTTTAAATGAGTGGCCTCTTATTTACCTCTGAAGTTAGGGTTCTTGCTGTAAATACTGTTTTTTTTTTTCTCTCTCTTAGTAATTATTGAAAATAAAAAGAGGAAAAAAGTTTCTTTCCAAAATTATCTCCCTCTTTGCTCTCCCCCTCCTGTCCAAAAGAAAAATAAAGGCATCAAGTAAAGGCTTTTATTTTTGACGATTTATACATTGTTTATAAGACACCATCAGTGCCTACAATTTTAACGCATGGCAATATTTACCTTTGTATAGTATTGGTGAAATTCAGAACTCAACGTGGCAAACTGCAAAGATCATAGTAACTGTAAGTACTGTGTGTGGTAAATGTCAAGATTTTAATTGCACCTAAGCCACAGGCTTCTTATTGCTTTTTTTGAAGAAGCATGTAATGAGAATCTCCCCAGGACATTAGGTGATGAAGGGATTCATCAACATACTTTACCTGCTGCTGCTCGAAGAGTAGAGTGGTTAGTGTGTAGCTTTAGGCTGTAAAAAACAGACCCTGAGAAAATGAAAAAGGAGAAATGTGTTTCTGTGATAGTGTCTCTCCTACATACACAGCAATTTAATATCACCACAGTTAAATAAATTGTCAGTGCCATAATGTGGTTTTTCGCCTAGGTGCTGCCTAACCTTTGTAGGATATAAATAAAGAGGCCATTGCTGAAGACAGCAGATGGAAACAAATAGTGAAGGAATTTAACTCTCTGCACTATTTTCAGCTGGTGTAAGAGCTGTTTTTTTCTTCAACTGTGAACACAAGTTAGCTCTTAATATGCAAATCTGACTCAGTCCCTCACAATTATGAAATTTGGGAAGATTTTTCACAAATTTGTAGATAGCCCAAGACCTGCCTGAGTAACTGGCTGATTTGGACTAGGGCTGGTAAAAGGTCTCAGTGATGTGCTAAGCAAAAGCTTCTGCATCAATTCATCCGTTGTAGTTATCCATACCCAAGATGCATTCATTGTGGGGGTGTGCTTGAGGTGGAGTTGCAGCAGGTTCAATGTAATCTCTGTCCTCTGGCACCACAAATTAGGAAAGAAAATGCTCTTTTATCTAAGTCACTTTTACAGCACCCTTCTCTGACTTTTCCTTAATTCTCCAGCACCAGGTGTGTAATGGTTTTCCTCTAGATGGATCTTGTCTTATGCAACTATTTATTGAGGGGCTAAAGTGCTTAACCATCTTCTCCTTCACATTTTCCCAGAATGTGCTGTCCAGTGTTCCTGTGGTAGCGGTTCATACCTGTAGCCTCATCTCCTCCAAAGGAAGATTCTGAGTGCTGAGCTGTGGGTTATGTTGAGTTTGCTCCTTGCTGTGACACAACATAAGGAGAAAGAACTGTGTCTTCTCTCTCAAGGGTGTTTCTCTCCCTGCATATATCTCCCAGTTATGTCAATAGAGAGCTGCAGGTTGGCTCTGGATGTAAAACCCCAGACCTGAACCTCTGCAGAAAGATGCCCTAGGAAGAAAATTTGCTACTGTCCTGTTGAAAAATTTTTCTATGTAAGCTCTCAAGCCCTGACAGTGGGTTTTAGTTATTAATTCCAGAAGCTAGATTGCTCTGTAAGCGTTTTATATTCTGTTGCATTGTGTGAATTGCTGTAATGCTTGGCTGTTATTTCTTCAGCTTCCTGGTTTTTTGCAAGTGTTTGGAGACAGGCCTTAAACTTTTGGTTGTTATTGAATGAGGGCCCAATGTGATGTTCAGTGAATCTGTTGCCAGACAGTTTGCTGTCACTGGGAATAGGCTTGAGGACCCATCCAATTCCATCTAATATCATGTTCCTGTGCTCTCGAGCGTAGTGTCCTCTGAATGACAGAGAGATATAGCAAAGCTGTTCTTTTCTAGGCAGGCAGAGATTTTCCAGCTTTTTTAGGATTTCTCAAGAGAATTAGTCTGTTATAGGTGACTAAAGAAATACTTATGTTGGTCATGTTTTCAAGTTAGCATTTTATGAGATTTTTCATAACATTTAAGTGATAGTATTACTCCTTTTCCAGAGCTCTTAATTGCATTATACATCATCTGCTGCATAGAAAAAAATATGCTGAAATCTGGAAATGGATGAAGTGAATGCTTGAATTAGTCCAATAGCAAAATCTTTTGTTCTAGAAAGAAAAGAACATCTTTAATTCTTTACACCCTAGGATAAGAGGAAGAGCTGGTTTGGATTTACATCCATTATAATTCTGCACCAGTGACTTCAGCACGTTGTGTTGTGTTAGGCACTCATGTTCAATTATGGAAATGATGCTTTAGAAAAAGCACTTTTTAATAAAATGCATAGATGTTTTGAAGGAAACAGGCTGATGATCACTGTAAGGTGACAGATGGAGGGAGAATAAACAATTCAGAAGTAACATTATGGTATTCTGTGGGTTACAATTGGAATCTGGGTCATAGGCAGTCTAGTATACATATTTGAATAGGCTTTGCAAGTACTTCTTGCTGTTGACTGCATTAGGATCACAAGACATGACAGCACTGAAGGAATTGGCCAGACAATTTGGATGTGTCTGTCTCGGTTTTTGTAGACCAGCAAGTATATCTGGATTTTCAGAAGCTAGTAGAAAATGGAGCTGCAGTATAAAAGTAGGTACTGCTTAGTTTAATTAAGAATAGTTTTTGATGCCCAGCTGTCTGGGCGACTTTTTTCAGACTAATTATTCTTGTGTAAAGAACGAGAGACACAATGCACTCTTGTGCTGCTCCAAACTAGATACAAACACCTTTAATAGTCACTTTCTAGAAAGCAATGTGAAATCAAAAGAGCCTTCTGAGCCTTACTGAAATAAGAGGAGAAATTTCCTATCTAAAAGCTGTTCTCAGCTTGTCATGATGGGATGCAAGCATGGCATTGAGTTAAAAGGCACATCCTGTAACTGCCTCTTAAAGGCAGCATGGCAAATGTTAATAATGATATCCCCTGACTGATAACTGCAGAAGAGCAGGCATGTGACATTCATTTTCCTTCCTGCAGAGGCACATAATATTATGTGCAAATCACCTATTGCTTTCTTTGGGATCGTGACCTCTTGGTGACAGCAAGAATGACCTAACTCAACACTGGAGTTTAGGATATCTGACATAATGAAATGGGCCATGCTGGAAACATTTTCCCTCAAAGCTTGGTGAAAATAATCTGTTCCATCTGCCTGTTGAAACTCTGATGCTCTGATATTTTCAGTAAGAACAAGTAATTTTCAATCTGCCTATCAAGAAATATTCATGAAAAATAATTGGATACACCAGTTTAAAACATGAGTCTAAGAACTGCACGCTAATTGTGTCAGTATTCAAGCATGAGAAGAGATAAAATTCAGTGAATAAATGATTCATCATTAATTACTGCCATTTCATGGGCACTCAGAGTATGATAGGGATGTACATACCTTTGCCCAAAAATCAACTGATAAAAAAGAATATGTTCCTGATGATTGCATGAATATTAGGTGTAGGTTTCTTCAGCAATGCAGGAGTAACATTTGTTTTTGGGAGAAGTTTGTTATTAGCCTTTTTTCAATCTAAATGTCACAGTTATTCTCTGAAGTCAATGGTCTTTTTTGCCTCACCCAACTTAATTTGGTTTCTTCTAATTTGCCCACCTGCTCTTTCAAATTTCCTCCTGAGACATTTCTGAAATTTTGTGAGGAGTTCATGCCTTCAGAACCAAGGCAATGTAGCTGAATATACTATCTTTTTTGTGGATGTGGGAAGAGAAATGGGTTTTGCAGAATTATGGGATACTAGTGTTGTGTGCCCAACATTACAAAACAATTCATACAGTTATCT
This sequence comes from Calcarius lapponicus, assembly GCA_039654755.1. Classification (NCBI taxonomy): domain Eukaryota; kingdom Metazoa; phylum Chordata; class Aves; order Passeriformes; family Fringillidae; genus Calcarius; species Calcarius lapponicus. The sequence continues at coordinate 39,763 of JBBFKN010000028.1, read as the reverse complement.
TTTTAAAATAACGTTATTGGAACGTTATCTGTGTATTTGTAGAGATTAATTTATTCACCATGTCTAATTAATTGTAAGATTCATGCCCTTAATGAAGCTTCTGCTTTTGAAATCTCTACAATCATATAAAGTGGTCTCAAGACCCTTCCCTGATAGCAGGTACAAGATTACAGAGCAGAATTGTTGCAAATTCCAATATTTTACTGTCTTTAATGGTACTGTCATTTAAAAGAAAATGAACAATTACATGCACTTCAAATGTGTGCCACTCTGTAGCATTAAATTTTGTTGTTAGTTATTACAACAGACAGTGCATGCAGTGATGCCATGTGTAGCAGCTGTCACACAATATCACTGGGAACAAATTTTCCTTTGACGGTAGAACATGAACTACAGCTAAAGAAAATGTGGAGCTGAGTATCTGGAAAAATACAAACTGGGATGTATTTGGACAGTCCTTTCTGGCAGTCAGAGGAATTGTGCACCTGTTGGTATCTTTTAATTCAAACTGGAATTGCTTTCTGGGTATACTACATACAGATGATTTACAGCTTTATAATCTGTTATGGCAGTCCCTGAAACAATTCAGTAAAGAAGTAGAACTGGTTGGGTTATGGACTATGATGAAAAAAGTTACATTTTCTACATTTTAAATTCTAGTCTTTCAGTTTAATTATGCAATTAAGGTATAAAGAGCAAATAGAGACAATGTATTAAATCTGTGTTGAGACAGCTAAACTGAACCATAAAAAAGACTATGGAAGATGATGTCACGGTTAAAGAACTACAAGTCTTCATGAGAGTGAATTTTAAGAGACATTAAAGACTGTTGGAGTGTATAAAACTGTGGTCATATCTGCTACTGCAGAAATCAGCCAAGGTGCCCATCTGTCAGGCCCACTGGGATGGTCACAGAGCACAGTAATAACCCAAAGGCTTATCTGAGCTGCAGCTCAGTTTGTTGGTCACTGAGCCAAACTCCCCACTACTATGTTTGAAGAATATCTTTCTAACAGAGGAATCAGTATGTAGAGCATATTCATGTTTTCCCTTCTTTTCAATAACTGGGAGGTCCCATTCATCCGTTGCTTGCATAAATCAGAAACATTATAAGGGTAATAAGTAACTGTGTACATTTTTTTTTTCTGAATTCAGAAAATCTTAGATGTTTTGATGATTATTGGCCTGTATCAGGGTAATAAATATGAACCTTACCACAAAACCCCCTTTTTTATTTTTTTCCCCCTTAATTTCTGGATTACAGAACTCCTGGCTGGTGTGATGATATTTAGACTCTGGAGTCAATCCATCTGGACCTTTTGAGTAGGACTGTGAGGAGACACTTGACCATCCTACCTTTTCATCTCTGTCTCTTCTATTGGCTTATAACAAAATGAAATTTCCAACCCTTTGGTCTACTCAGAATGTTTACTCAGAGGAAAAGCAGCAACTCCCCTGTGTGTAGGAAATAGTGGTGGTTTTGATATTTGTGGTTGTATAAGGCTTTTAGAAACTGCAACTAATCACAGATAAATTGCGTCTGTTGTAGTTACTTCATGTTTTTCCAGGTTGCAAAGCAAATACCAGTGTTTCAAACTGTACTTTAAATTTGGTGAAGTTTTGATAATGCTGAACAGATAATCTTTCTATGAGGTGAGAAAAATCTGTAAATGAAAACAAAGCACAGTTACTGAAAATGGGAACTTGAAAGTGGTAAAATTTAAATACTGGGGGAAGCCCTAATATTTGCAAGAAAATACCTTAAATTCTCTGAAGAACAGACCATACTCCATGTGTTTTTACAGTATGTCATCTGTTGATAGGGTAACTATTCTTTTGAAGATAGTCTCTCCAAAACTAAATTGCTAGAAGATGCGGATTAAAATGTCTGCAGGTGAAGAGATGAAGTATGTACTGAAGACTTCACTAAATACAGAATCTTCATACAGTGGCCTTTGTGAAAGTCTAAATTACTTCTGTAATTTGTTAAATTCTTTAGTCCTTTTTATTTGCTTGATTTCTTAAAATATATTTGAGAAAAAGAAGCCCTGTGATATTTGCTCATTCTATAATTGTTTTATATTTTATTATTGCTAAGATTATTTTAAACAAGAGGGCTATTAAAACAGGCAGATGAACAATGAACAAATGCTACAAAGATTCTGTCTGACAGGAAGACATAGCCTGAAACCTAAGAGATTTGTTATTTCAATTTTACTTGTCGTATGTTACAGAATGTTAAAGATATGAATTACTGAAGAACATGAAAAGTTAGTTATAAAAGGTTTTTGAGTGAAGTTTTTGCACTTGGAGTTAGCATTTGGAGTAACAGCCTTCTGTTACTGCTGGCTGTAGATCTTTAACGTGACACTCAAAAATTAAGCACAGACAGTGCTTTTAAGGTCCCTGAAGCAAAACCAACTGATAATCTGTTCTAAGAATATCTTCTCTACACAAAGGGACCTTTAAATATTTTCTGAAATATTGGGATTTATTATATGTTTCATGATCATATGCAGGGCTACCTTCCTTCTGAAAAGTCTTTTTAAGTGGTAGAAATTTGCCTGTGAGATATCTAATCTTTACATTTCCAGAATGCAGATACTTCAGGAGTGAAATGTGCCATGTTTCAGTAATTGCAACACCTAAAACAATGATTAAAGAGGAAAAGATAACGTACTCTTGGGATGGGAAAAAATTTCTGAAGCAGTGAGAGAGGTGCTATAGTAAAATTTGGCCAAAATAGTTGTTAAATAGGTAGCCTAATTGCATATATTTAAGCATATATCAGAAGTATAAAATAAAAGCTACCTGTTGAAATAGGATAGAAAGTGTTATTTCTGAGGTTGAGAGAGAGTTTTAATAAAAACAAAAGAATAAGAGGAAGATTTTGTTTTTAAAGGTCTAAGGTAAAAGAGCACTCTGACCTTTTAGGTATGACTACTACAATTGATACAATATACATGGCAGTGAACCAGCGGCAGAGTGATAGATCTATTAAAAATGGAGAAAAGAGAGAAGGACAAAATGCTTGTTTTCCTTTAATATTTGGTTATTTTGTTAATTTTATTACTTTGGCTTCACTGTGTTAATAGTACTAAAAAATTGCCAAAAATAGAAAAGAACTTGTAGCAGTGAAAGGACAAATGAGTTGCTGTGTGTATTTAGAATGTCTGTACCACATAAAGGCATCTTTTACATTGCAAAAAGAGGAGAAGATGCCTTGGATAATATGAATAGTAAACAGGTCTGTTCCCAAGGGACATATTTTGTCTCTTCCAATGGTATGTACCATGCCTGTGGTCATCCTGATGTTTAGAAAGTACTTGAGAGTAGCAGGAACAGCAGTAGACCAAGCTGACAGTAGACAAAGATGTGTTTATATCCCTTTTCTCTACACTCACATCACAGGTACGTTAACAGAAAGGTCTTCAGCACATCTTTCTGGAGCAGACCTGATATCTGGAAGTGCCAGGACTTGTCTTGGCTGTAGATAGAAGTCCTTGTTGGGTGATAGAGAAACCCACTATTTCAGCCCACTGGTCGTTCATTTCGGTGCTGGTAAGAGGCTGCTCTGGACGCACTGAACAGCGAAAACTGCTTTTCTCATTTGACAGACTGTGTATTTATTCCCATGGGCTGTCTTGTCCTGTCGTTCTCACTGCCTGTCCTTCCTCTTGCTCTTTCCCTTCCCTCATTGTCCTGCTTCCCTATTCATCAGCTTTCTCTTTCTAACCTTTCTCTTTCCTCTTAACCACCATACCAAAGGCTGTTGATATGCCACTAGCTCTTTTGTATGATGTATAAATTCTCCATGTTTTTGTTTTGATACTTTTTTTGGCTCAGGGGTTGACAAGGCAGATAATTTGTCCAAAGTATACAGTAAGATGGTACAATACTGTAGATGTTACCAAAATGTAAATAATCACTTCAATAATAATTCCTCTATTTCTTGTCTAAAGGTCAGAAAGCTCACTTTGAATGCACAAGATGTGTGTCTTGGTGCTGATAGTACTGGTATACAATGTAATCTAAATGCCAAAATTAAATAAGAGCTATAATAGAAAATAATATTTCACAGGGTGACAGTGACAAAATTATAGTAGTAGCCTTGATTTTTGTCTCATTGGTGTTCCAGTCAGGATAATGTAGAGTGTTTTAGTTTAACCCCACCTGCAGTTAAGCCCTACACAGCTCCTTGCTCACTTCCTCACCCTGCAGCAGGATGGGGGAGAGAACTGGAAGAATAAAAGGGAAAGGACTCATGAGCTGAGATAAAGACAGTTTAATATGCAAAGCAAAAGCTGTGCATACAAGCAGAGCAAAACAATGAATCAATTCACCACTTCTTGTGAGTGGGCAGGTGTTCAGCCATACCCTGGAAAGCAGGGCACCATCATGTGTAACAGTGACTTGGGAAGGTAAATGTCATCAGTCCAAAAATCCTTCATTTTCTTCTTCACCCAGCTCTAAATGCTAGGAATGACTCCATATGGTAGGGGATATCTTTTTGGGTAAATTGGGGTCAGCTTCCTGCCTGTGTTTCCTCCTATGCCCTTAGGCACCCCCAGGCTGCTCACTGGTGGGCTGGGGTGAGAAGCAGAAAATGTTTTGAATGTGTGTAAGCGCTGCTCAGGAGTAACAAAAGCATCCCTGTGTTATCAATACTGTTCTCAGCACAAATCCTAAACTTAGTCTCATACTATGGAAAAACCCCTATATCCTAGTCAGAACCAGCACGCAGGGTAAGAAATGAAGCTGATTTTATATGTAATGAAGGAAACTTTATCTCAACTATTTTCAAGTGTAAGTCTATGTGGCGTGTGCAGAAGAACAGGTAGGCAGGCAGGGTAGGATTCACCTGTCCTAATTTAAGGTTTCAAACACTGTATTTGTGATGGTGTTTGTAGTCATGACCTGCCTCACATTCAGCTTAGGAAAATGAAGGCAGCTTCAGAAACGAATTTGTTTGACTTAGCTTATTATTTGAAAAGGGATGAGATTAGTACCACTCTGGCAGGGGCTTGTTTCTGCCCAATGACGACAAACAGAGCCTGAATGGCTACTTTGTATTCTATTATCTAACTTTTAGATGCTGAAATTTCAGTGATGCTGCTGTCATTTGTGATTACCTGATTTATATATACTTTTTGGAGAAGAGACAAAATATTCAGGCCTAAGGCTAGTAGAACATTTTGACAGTTTGTTTTTGCTCCCTATACGGTCTCATTCCACTCATACTGCTTCACAGCACAATGAAAATGAGGGCAATGAGGTCTACATGGAACAATCACATGAGTGCCTCTTGGCACTAACAGATGTTCAGTACTGATTCTGATTTTGATTTGCTTAGGATGCACTCTCTGCTTTCTACAGCTGTCTGCCCAACCCTACTGCTGTACAGCAGAGTTCCCATAATAAAGGTAATAGAAAGGGTTGTGTTTCTGGGTCTCAGTAACCTCTAGGGTACAATGATGCCATATCAATAAATTTCTGATAAATATACATTGTATTTCTATTTTATCTCTGCAGTGGTGTAACCATAGCACAAACACATGTTATCTGGAGGGGTGGTCTAATGCGGTGATCTCCAAAGTGAGGTTTGCACACCACAGAGGGTAAGCAAACCAACCTGTTGGGGAGAAGAAAGATTTTTTTTTTTTTTTTGACTAATAAAAAAACCCCACAAAACAAACAAAAGAAAAAAATCCTTTAAACTCAAACACCAAATGTAACAGTTGTGTTATATTTTATTTTTAGCTTAACCTTTTAAAATTGTTGTTTCTGGGTATTTTTATAATAATAATACAATATTATTAATAATAATAGATGTTATGTATATGTATATATGTACACAGCACAACTGTATATGTATACATGTGTATAGTCCATAAGTAAATATATATTGGAGTGTGCACTTGAAAATTTTTTACTGATAAAGGTGTGTAATCAAAAAATCTTGGAGACTACTGGTGTAGTGGATTTCAAAATATTTAAAATTTGCCAGCAAGATTTGCTAGAGGATGTCTGTCAGTGCCCCTCATGGTGTTTTTGATGGTTTCATGAAACTAAAGACTTCTGTTCTGCTGATCTCATCAGATGCAGAAATTGTCTCCTGTTTATTCGAGGTAAACGAGGCAATCTGTCACCTTGAGCAATGTATTCTCAAGGTGATAGACCTGTCATCACTGAGTGGAAAACACAGTATGGCCTCTAATGGACTCTAGAAGGAGCAGAAGGTAGGCACAAAGCAGGAGTTTTAAAATATATTTAAAGTGTGAATCATGGAGAAACAGACCTTGCTAAGGAGTCACTGTTATGAGTAAAAGTCGCTTTTAAGAGTAACAGCACAGTCATCTTATTGGGGCAGACAAAATCGATTGGGAGGATATCTATGCCTCTGTCATTTCAGACAGGCAGGCTTGCATCCAAATGATGCCAGTGGTTTTTATCTTCTTCTTTGTGGATTTAAGCTGAGGATAAAACCTGATATTTCAGCTTTTTATCACATTATGGGTTATCATCGACTGCTTGTGTTTCAAATTTGGGAACTAGGATCATGCTGGGAGGCTAGTAAAGGTGATAGGAAGTGGTGTGTGTAGTTCTTATCAAGTGTCAGAGGTCATCAAGAAAGATCAGTGAAGCATCTTGGAGAAAGAATAAGAAGGATATGCATGGTGGAGCTGTAAAATGTGGTGAGGTGTCACTGAGCTATTTGTGAGTTTGCTGTGTAGGAGGAGTTGTCCTGTTTAGCCAGCAGCCGAGCCTATCAGTCCCAGTTTCCTACCAGGATCACTGTCAGCCATGTTGCATAACTTTCCAATCTTCTAGTGTAGGAAGAGACTGAACTTGTAATGAGGGAGAATGTACCTTCATACTGGTTTTTTCAGTGTAATCATAACATTTTTAGAGCAGTTTGGGATCTATGAATGCAGTTTTCAGGACTGATTTTCAGTTCTGAGAACCTGAATTCTCAAAGGAAGGCATTAATAGTGATAGAACTTAACATATCTGAAAACCCTCAGAGATCTGAAATTCTCTAAACTCAAAGAGTTCCTTTATGTGGCAGCCATAAGTTTTGTTTATTCCTTTAGGGATTATTTTTTGGAAGAATAGTTACAAAAGGACTGCTTTCCTCATGTGGGACAGTGTCTGCATTTTATCAATAATCTACTGTTTAAAACTACAGGATGTTGATGTGACTCGGGAGCCATTTTCTTAGAATGATGGACATTACTCTTGGGTTGTACTTGGAAACTGAAAACATATGACAACCTTTCCTTAGGTTACTTCTGCAAATTTCCCAGCTCTCTTCACATCTGTCCAAATTTCTTAATTGTGCTTTTCAAGATTTGAATGATGAAACTCCTCCCGGGAGAATTGCGAGCTTTCCAGCAAGAGTCCCCATTTTTGTAATTTCATCATGAGATGTCACTTTAGGTAAATGCACATTAACAAATTATGAAGGGACATAAATTTAATGCATCACTTATAATACTACAGCATCAGCCTGGATATGTGCTTCTCTCCTAATGTGATATTACTTGTCTCTAAAGCATGTATGTGAGTATCTGTTGCAGAGCAGTGGAAAATATTTTTTTACATTAATGTACCAAAATATCTGATTGTAATTTGTCTATGTTGAAGTTCCAACAGATAGATATAGATAACCAAATGATCTGTACTGTCCAAGCCTGAACTTTTTTGTATGAAACTGGTTTTCACACTGCTCTAACTCCTTTGTTTTTAGTGGCATGATGGCTTGGTTTGCAGTCTAATTTTTGCCTGGCACAGTTCTCTTCTTGAAGTGAGAAACACTCATTCTCCTTCTGCTTCTCTACTGGGGAGCATTGATAGCATCTGTGTGAAAATCTGTAGATAGATAACACAAAAAAAAAATGGGGATCAAAGACTCTGAAGTTAAGAAGAATCTAAAAAATGCATAAAATACCCTTCGAAACAAGGGCTAACAAACTTTATTGCTGCTCTGAGTTCTGTTGAAGGGTATTTAGGACGTACACTTGGTTGAAGTATTTATGGCTTCCATTTGCAGGTGTGCTCAGAGATCTCACATTTTGAATTAGCATATTTAACCCAGGTATGAAATGTACTGTGTATAAAGATGTGATGGAAGATATAATTAATGTCATCTGTGAAGCAAAGTGCATCATAACTTGCTAGTTCTCTTCCCTCAGTCTGTTCTGAGCCTCTTCCAAGCAATGCAAATTCAAGAAAGATCTTCATGATGTGTTTTTATGACCTTTATGCATAATCAAACTGCTGGTTCTCTTAGGTTGCTTCATAAGAATCTAGTCTTGGTTTTTTTTCACCTTAATTCTGTGAGCTAGTTTTAGTTCTTTTTTACACCTAGTAACTCCAAAAAACTTCAATTTAAGTTAGGTTCCTCACATATTGCTTACTGTATTGATGAACAGAGAATGTCCCTGTCCAAAGACTTCATAGCATATGGAAACAGGATGTGAATTATTATAAATCGTGGCTGGAAAAATTATGATAATGAATATTGAGAAATATAATCACTGTCACTCTATTTCAGTTCTTTCATTTTAGTTAAATATAGATAGATCATCCTTTCTAGTGAGATTTGCATTGATAATCAACAAATGGGCTGTAGCAAAAGTATATGTTGAGAAGGTTGTCCACAGGGAAGAGGGAGAAATAAACAATATAATTAAATTTGACTGAAGCATTTCTTTTTAGAGGGGGCTTTTTAAAATGAACTGCAAAATTTGGATGTCTTGCTGGAGCTGAGAAATTGAAAAATATTCAATGGCCTTTTTTCAGAAAGTACAGACTGTTAATGTCTTATTTTGGACCTGCCTAGCAAAAATGCTGCCATTTTCTGTGCTCATTACTGAAGCCTCAGGAGGACCTGAATCACAACAAGGGTCTTGCAGTGGAAATCTGTAAGGAAACTGTAGTTCAGATTGATTTTTATGCTGCATTATAAGATAAAAATTGATATATGGTTTTCTATAGAAAATTTTAAATCTTGAATACTGAAAAATTCTTTTCACCAAGTTCATAAAGGATTTCACAAGTAAATAAAGGAGAAAGAATTATCTTGTTTGTTCAGGTTGCAGAGAAGTTAGAAAAGTCAAGCTTAAAATCAAAATTGTTTTGCCATAGAGATTTGTCAAGGTAATACATTTGATAATAATATCACCACGACAAGAAACAACTTAAAAACCCCCAACCTGGTTTCTTAGAGTAGGTTGATTTTGAATCTTTTTTCTTATTGTATAAGAATGCATGTCTCCAAAAGTACAAGGTTTTCACAATCCAAAGGTAAATAAATGTTGTCATCATATTGCGAGAGTTCTAAATATCGTTACATTGCAAGGGTACCATATTGCTAGAGCTTCATACCTCCTTGATGTTTCTTGTAGGCAGCTCCTCAGAGCACTGACTCTTCCTTGTCCTCACAGCAGCCAACTGACTCCAGCTCCCACCAATCCACTCTTTTATAACACTCTTCTTACTGGCTACAGGTGTGGCCTGTTAACATCAGGCGTGCTCCTAATCTTCAGTAATTGGCTCAGCTGCAACTCCTTAGGGGATAAGATTACATTCTATACCACCTTCATTTACCCATACTGCATCCCCCTACAAATAAATAAATAATAAAGAGAATTTGTTTTACAACAGTAAAAATTTGACTGATTTTACATTGCAACTACAGCTGGTCTGTATGAAAAAAGGCATGCAAAAACTAATGTGTTCTGTATTTCATGGTGTTAAATAGGATTCTGTATAACTTCTGAATTTCTAAGTAGGAGGGTTCCAGAGATGAAGGGACTGTCTGGCCTCAGCAGTTGGTCCCCTAATATTCCCTGCTGTTACTTCAGTAAGTTGTGGGTTTCTGGCGTGGCTTTCTCAGCTTCTTGATTGGTGCTGTGCCTGTCATGAGCTGGTGAGAGGGACAATGTCACAGTGCAAACTTAGTGTGGGCGGAACTCCTCTGGGTGTGTAACCTGCTGGAGCAATCCCACTGGTGTTTTTGCAATCCAAAAAGGTGACATTGGCAGCAAGTGACTTTCTAATCCTTCTCTATGCCTTTGGATCATGATTTTCTGTTCCTCACTAAAGCAATCATCTTTATTTTACTGGGAAAGAATGAGAAAATGGTAATTGTACATACACATACTCTGTGGACTTTTTCATGTAAAACCACTGAATAAGTGTTTCACAGAACTGTACTGGCAGGATCCTAGAGAAGATTTAAAGAATGGGCAGGAAATAGGATTGATTATATCTGGGGAAAAAATAATCCCAAACAACAGGAAGAAGATTGATGGAAATCAATAATGTTGAAAAGCAGAACTATGGGCCATAATAGACAATTAGATATAAGTTTGTTGTGAAATATGGCAGCAAAAAGACTTTTAGATTTAGAAGTATCTCAGCTAATACAGGAGGTGACAGTGCCCCTTTCTGAGAGCTGCTAACAATGCAGTGTTACAGTTCTGGGTACTTTGGAACCAGAAGGACACCAAAAAAATCAGGAAAGTGATGTGCATAGCCACTAAATTCTTTAGGAGCCCAACATTGTTACCTTGGGAAGGAAAAATAAGGACTGAAATTTGGTTTTGACTAAGGCAACTGAAAAAGTTGGACTTTTTGTGGTGGTTATGGTGGCTGTTGGTGTTGTTTCTACACCCCCAAAAATAGCTTTATAGACACTGAAAAAAAAAGTTGATGTAACAAATTCTTTATTTTTATCAAAATGGAATTTTTTATTTTCCACCATTTTTTGCTTCTTTATATTATAAGTTTGTTAAAGTCATATCTGTAACTGCTAAATAAACAGAAATTGAATCGATATGTGGTATTTTTATTTGTTTTACCATTTTTTATTCTGTGCAGTGATTTCCTATTATCAGAAAAAGGGCAGTATTCAGTGGCTGAAAGAAAGGTACTTTATAATATTTAGGTATTTTAGGTATTCTGCTTAGAGCCAAAGCAGATGTCAAAGGTGATTTACCACTGCTTTGAGGTGACCATGGGAGCCACAAGTAGGTCTGAAGTATGGATGTCCCACTGCTGAGCATACACATGCTCAAGAGGGATGTAATTTTAGAAGTGGAAGGAGTTTTGATCTCTCTGGATACTTACAGGACTTGTTGTAAGAATCCAAGCAAACTGGTTTTCTTGGTTGTTCTTGTGCTATTTGTACTTGAGATACTAAGCGCCTAAACCTCTGTATTTCAAATTAGGATGATGTAGGATAATCTGGATCCTGCTCAAAGTGAGAGATGAGGCTAGACACCTCATCTACAGTTTCCTTGGTTTTCACCTGTGAAAAATCTGGAAGATTGTTCACTGCTTCTTTGACAAGTATTTCTGGGTGACTGGAAGTGGCCACCCTACTGCTGTATCTGGAATACTCCAATGTGTTAGAAGGGAAGAGATGGTAACAGTGTTAAGAGGAACTTAGTGATAAAGAAAGAAGTTAAAGGATTTTATGTGCACAGAGACAATATGACACCTTTTTCCTTTTCCTCCCAACCTATCTACTATGTAAGACTGACAATTTAACAACCCATGTTTTATGGAAAACCCTTCAGAAAAAGCAGGATATCATCAACAATTACTGAGAAACAAATTGTTCTCTTTCTCTCTCTGTATGTAACTTATGTCCACTTGAATTATCTATTTGAGTATACCCTCGAATGTTTGGTCCTCTTTTCTTTAAAGGGAATTAGGGTTGGTCCTGTTTTTTTTTTTTTTTTTTGGTGCCTGAAGGAAAGGTAATAAACGAATATTAGCAGCATATAAACTTGTTTTCTTGAAAATTTTGAGGTAAATGATTCTGAGTTATTTAGACTAAATAGCACTGAAATCTGTGCTTTGTATAAAAGTAGTAATATCTGCCAAATATCTTTAACAGAAAAGTATTTATCCAGCCAATGACTCTTTCCATGGATGAGGACTGGGGAAGAGGAATAAACTATAATGAAATGAATGAATAGAAATGTCTTTGCCAATTTTGGTACATGAAATGCTATTAATGCAAGGAAAAAATATTCGCATTGATTTAAAAAACATAAAAAAGGCATCAAGACGTACGATCAGTTGTAACAAGGTGCCCAAGTGAACTGTAAAAATGCAAAGAGTATTGTAACAAAATGGAATGTTATCTGTTTTAAAAGTTTTCATGTGCATGACAGCAACTGGAAAGGCAGTTGTTTTGTTATGTTTATATGTTTTGTAATGTGCAACATGAGCTGTTTATATAATCAGACTGTGCAATTGTTGTGGTTTAATCCCAGCCAAGAGCTATGCACCAATGAGCTGCTCACTCCTTTTCCCCCCGGTGGGATGTGGAACAGAATCAGGAGGGTAAGAATGAGAAAACACATGGGTTGAGATAAAGATAGTTTAATAAGTAAAGCACACACAAGCTATATAAAAGAAAGAATTTGTTCACCACCTCCCATGGGCAGGCAGCTGTTCAGCCATCTCTAGGAAAGCAGGGCCCCATCACGTGCAATGGTTACTTGGGAGCACATAAATCCAAATGTCCCCCTCACTTCTTTCTTCCCCCAGCTTTATCTGAGCTGAGCATGATGCCCTGTGGTCTGATATGTCCCTTGATTCAGGTGGGGTCAGCTGTGCTGGCTCTCTCCCCTCCCGGCTTCTTGAGCACCCCCAGCCTCCCCACTGGTGGGGTGAGGCCAGAAAAGGCCTTGACACTCTGTTAGCTCTGTTCAGCAATAACAAAAGCATCTCTGCATTATCAATGTTTTAATCACAAACCCGAAACAGAGCTCCATACTAGCTGCTGTGGAGCTCATTAACTCTCTCCCAGCCAAACCCAGCACAGCAATATCAGAAGATGCATATGATTCTACTTACAATTTTTCACAATCTGTTGTAATACTTACAATTTATTCACAATCTGTTCATATAATTTTATGTAACTACACCAGACTTAAGATCTGCAATGCAGCAACAATTATTTAGGGTGCTGGTAAGATCACTCAGCATCATCAACTCCCACTGGCATCTTCTCAGCTTCAGGAAGTTTCTCAGCTTCAGGAAAAACTGCAAAATGTTATATGTTGCCAGTCAGAATCACTGTGATGAGCAAGGCTAGGAAGGTGTTGAGAAACATAGTTTTTTGGAAGTTTTAACCTTTTTCTGTTCTTTGAATAAAACCAAACAAAAGTGTATTTTCCTTATAAATTCTCCATTTCTATGTCTTTCTACTTTTTGTGGTTGTACAAATGGATGGAAGGCATGTTTGGAGACCCTAGGAAAATCCATTTCTTCCTGCATGTGCATATATAGTAGTAGCTCTTAGTTCAAGCTCTTAGCTTGAACAGCATTTAAGGAACACTTTAGGTTTCTCAAAATGAGTAGATTTGCATTTAAGATTTAAAATAGGAATCCAGAAATGGGAGAACTTGTCAGGTAACCTTTCTTCCTAAATCTAATATAACTGTTTTCACTTGATGAAATGATCAAAAATGTTTCCTGCAGTGCTGACATTGTTTTGATCAGGTTAATAATCTGATGCATAAAAGTTGGTTAATGATCTGATATATAAAAGGTTTATAGTAGATAACCTCAGACCTCCCAGTATGATTGCTTAAGCTTAATTGTCAATTTCCACAAAAATGTTACCATTCTGTTGGTGTGTTTGTGCACATAAGCACAGGCATTTGCAGATACTTTGAGTGTGTGGATATTGCCCGAAGATTCTTCAAAAATACTAATGAGGGCTTGAATTTGGAATTTTCATTCCAGTATTATGAATTTAAAGTATTTTTCAAGTCATAAAAAGTACCAAGAAGACCTGTCTTATTAATAAATGGTACAAAATTGAGTAAAAGTCTGGAGAGATAGTTTAGTGTTCTAGTTGTTTTCATGCTTGATGTTGCCTTTTGCACCTCACAGTGAGTCTCTTTCAGACAAACCCTGACTCCTTTCTCATCTGGCTCTGCAGAAACAGGAGTGCAGGCAGTGCCCCAGACTGTGGTAGTGCTCTATGGGGGTCCTGTCACATGAGCTAGACTGCACGTGGGGGTAGGATGAAGAAAGGAGAATCCTGTGGTCTGACTTTGATCATCTTAGTCAAGGTGCGAGGCTAAGCTGTTCAGAGAGCCTCTGAAGTCTGGAAAGGACTCGTTGAGTGGGGAGCTGTTCACGTTTATAGGTAATGCAAGGGATAATGAAATGGTAAAATAAAGTAAAGTATGGAATATTCAGGACAAGTTATACCAATGAACAATATTGATTAAACAGAAAAATGTATGCACCTAAGCCACCTAATTTTGAGACATTTAAATGAAGGGTAGTACAACAAGAAAAATATCCAGTAAGGAGCTTTGGCTAGCTGGGTTAAAGGCATCATTAGATATGTAAATGAAGTATTAGAATAGCAAAGAGATATTTCCTCTATGTGTACTAGTGAGACTAATATTGAAATAGTGTATTCAGTTTTGAGTCCTGCAGTTAAAAGAGATGATTCAGAGAAAGAAAATCTTTATGAGCTGGAAAGTATATCTTACGATGGGAAACATAAGGAGCTCACTGAAGAGAAGGTCAGGAGGTGATTTGAAGTAGTCTGTGTGTCTCTTTTCAGGAAGTGAGGATATTCATTGTAGAATAAAAATCACAGCATTATTTAACCGCCAAAACAGTGCTGCAGAAATTCAGGAAGGCTTTTTAAAATTATTATCTAAGATATGAAAAGTACAGCAGATACAAGATAATTCCACTGCTGAATACTATCAGCCATATCTGGAATTTTTTTTTACTGGATGCTGTAGACAGCCAATAGTGTGGTAACTGTTGTGCAAAAAGATGATTTCTGCATCTGGGAATTCAGAAGCTAAGCAGAAAACAAAAGAAAATAGAATTCGCCATTTCAACCTTAAGTTATGGGTTTAAATTGGAAACTTTTAGGTGATGTAGAGTATACTGTGCAAGAGATAATACCAGGTGTTAATAATAAGTTCTAGATTTTCTTAAGAGAACTGCATCTCAGAATAAGAACTGAATGAAAAAGGTCATATAAAGCTTTTCATTTTACTAAACATTCAACACTGACTGTTGAAAGAGGAGAGAGATGAGATATGAAAGACTTTCTGGTCAAGCAGATTCTCTAAATAAACTGCTACCCACCCTCCAGTTACCAGTAAGAGGCCAGAATGCTGTTTCCATGCAGAATTCCCTCAAGTACTCTGCCAGATAGGGGCATAACATGGGGAACCTCCATACAAAATATCAATGTGACTTGAAAAGAAATTTGTAATATAATTTCTTTTTATTGACATAATTTCTATTCAGGGATATTTGAATCAAGAAGTAGTACTGCCAGGTATTAACAGTCCAGGCATGAAGTACTATATTTGGTCATATATTGTGGCATCAGAATCTATCCTGGACATACTTAAATGCAAGGGAAAAACCCCTCAGGAGGTGGGAAAGGAAACAACTGGGCACTAGGTAAGTGGGTAGAATTGGTGTACTTTGAAGATGCTGTAAGCTAGGTTCTCATTGCTTTAATACCTTTCTCATGGGAGCAATTTCTTCTGTCATTCCTTCCTGTATGGATGTTAGGGAAGGGAGAATTGCATTCACTGTGTATACACTATGTATACACTGTGTGCACAGAGTTCCTGTCCTAGCTCCTGGAATGGAGATCTGCAGTGACATGCAGACCATGTTTACATGTACAGGTTTGGACAGCTGTGCTCCCATTCCATCTGTGCTCTCAGACAGCTGAATGCAAGCCAGCAGCCTGTGTTATCATAGTGCTAATCCTAAAATAATAACCAGGTAACATGGTTCTGTAAGTTTTCCCAGGATGTTCGTATCTTTTGCTTTCTTTCCATCTATTGTTGAATTTAGGGGGGAAAAGGTAGGGCAGGGAATAAAGAAAGAAAGGTCATTCACTGCTGTTGTGCTGACAGTAAATCAGCTATTCCTGCACTACTTTTTTTGGGCATTGCACTAGATGTTAAGTATGGTGTATTTTATCTCAAGAGCAGGTCTTTATCATTCTTTCTTTCTCTTAGTGGAGGAGAAGGAGAGATCAATAAGCTCCTGGTTATCTTAGATTGTCAATGAGCAGCAAATTTCTAGCTCAAAATATTTCAATAGATGTTCTTGGAGATGGAACTTGAATATGTACACATAAAGGCTGCAGATTTTATTTTTCTTTTTAAAATTGCCTGTTAGGGTTTCTTCAACTGAGGCTGATAGAATTGGTGATGAATAAAGAGGCAGTTTAATCAAGGCACATAACACAGCTGCTTGCTTTTTTCATCTCTAATATGTGGATCGAGAGTAGTTCTTTTCTAGCCAGCTCTAAACTCTGACCTCCTGTGAGAAATTATGGCTTTTGGCCTCCAGTTTGTTCTGATCTTCAGTTGTCATAACTGGGCCCTGTTGATGACCCTAAAGGAGTTGTCAAGATAGGAAAAGGGGGTTTTTAAAAGGTGTAGAAGAGAAAAGCAGGCAACCAAATAACTGCACATTATGTGGGCTGGCATACAATCCTCTCTACATACCCGTCCATGAAAGTAAAAAGGCTCATCCCAGGAAGCAAAAAGGTAGGAGGAAAACCATCTGAGTACTAACTGCTTGACCTCCTGTTCCAAAAAGAAAGAGATACTGGGCTCTAGAGCATGGGAAACTGAAAAGTCCTTGACTTAGGGTCAGCACTGCTTAGCAACAGCAAAAACATGAGTGTGTCCTGAACATTTATTGTTATAATAAAACCAAAATGCAGCACTGTACCAGCTACTAGGAAGAGGTTGACTCTCATGACCAAAACCAGGGCAATACATGTGTTTTCTGTCACAGCATGAGAAAATCTGAAAGCTCTTGTCAGAGAAGACAGAAGTACAAGACTTAGGTTAACACACTAACTCACACTAAGATATCCCAATTAAGGGAAATTACTATCCCCATTATGAAAGTCATTGCCAATGAATGTTGCTGGACCTAAATGTGTTCACTGGGAGACATCCTGATTAAGCAGATCTCCTGAGTCCATATCCTAATTACATAGTGCATCTATTAATAGATATTGCAACAGGTCACTGGCTGGGTGACAGGATATTCCTCCTGAGCAGGAATCTTGAAATCAGGTTTATTCATTTATTATGAACCACTGGGAACAGGAAAAAAAATCAAACTGTATAATGAATTCTGAGTGTCTCAGAAAACGTTCCAATTTCTTTATTGGATTCAATGCATTCGTAGAACTTCATAAAGAAAATAGAGATAAATGACTAAATTAGTGAATAATTATGTAATAGATTTGTAATAGCAATTTCAGCCAAAAAGATTGACCCAAATTGGTGCATCAGCAATAACAGACGTGGTTATCAATAGGTGGGTGGAAAATACTGATTTTACTGGCACTACGTGTTGGGAAATGTTGAATAGGTGACACATCTCAGGTAGTAAAATATTGATTTATTATATTTATAGAATTTCAAGGCAAAACTTCATGGAAGGAAGTTCAGAGCAAGACCTCTGAAAGTTCAGAGCAAGGAAATCTCTGTGTTTCCCAACTTTCACTGGATGTCACGACTGCCAGCTCCTGAGTACTGAGGGAAACAGTGATCCAGATGTGACCGGAAGGCTGAGTGCCACCAGGAGCAGCACCAGCCCCAGTGGGCTGGGGAGAGGTTTCTGAGAGTCCATCAGGGATTTTGCACAATTCCCTATCCCTTCCTATGCTCCTGAGCAAACTGAAGTTAAACCTGGCATCAAAGACTTGCCTGTGGGAGAGTGTTTAAAAACTCTTTTTTCTATATTGTGATACCTAATTGCTTTGAGTTTTCCCTCTAAAAAGAGTTAATTATAATAGATGAAATTGTAATGATCCTGGCCTTTCTGAGTCTGTGAGATGTAAATTATTTTCTTAGAACCCTGTAATATGGAGAAATTCTTGATAGATCCACCCAAGGCTGTGTTGCATGAGGAACAAAGAGCAGATTTCCAGAGCTCACACTTGTCTAGAAAACAAGCAAGTGGAAACAGGAGGAAAGAGGGAAGATAAAAATTGTAAAAGGATTTCAAACACAGGGTGGTAATGGAAAAAATTTGAAAAAAGAAATCAAATATTGAAATATAGAAGTATTTTGAAAACACCTCTAAAATTACAACAAAGTGAATTATGAACAATTGACTAACAACAACAAAAAAAAACCAACCAAAACACAACCAAACCAAAAAACCTCCCAACATTAATCGTACTACTGTGAGCACTAGAAATTACAAAAAATTAAGGATTCCTAGGTAAAGTGCATGTTTGCAAATGAAAGCAGCTACCTTCTGCTAGAGCTGCTTGATACAGTTTGCAGAACTTGTAAAAGCAGCACAGTTTCCATTCCCTGTTCTGGCTACCAGATTCCAGAGGTTTCTATTCTTCTTCAAGCTACTTGGGCTATTGATATTTTCTGCCTGTCCAGAAGACTCTAAAATTGTTTGAATCTTTTCCACAGTACTATTTTTAGGTTTTAAGGATCATACCTAGCTATCTTAAATCTTCTTTTTGCTGTAAAAAAGTCTTTTAATGCATCCAGGAACAAAGTTTCAGAGTGTTACTTGTTTCATTCTTATCCATTAGCTGAGCTATACACCTTCAGATTTTTTATGAACAAATTTTTTCATGCCATTGACATTTTCTCTTACTTAGGTGTCTGGAATATAACTTATTGTATTGTTGTTTGACTAAAACTGTTGTGTTTTAGTTATTTCTTATAGTTTACTCTTTTACAGGGTAAGATGAAGTAAGCTGTGTGTGATGTCCAAGGAGTTCCCCTTTTAGCTGATGTAAAAAGGGAATGTCCTCATTGTCCTGATAGGCCTATGCATCACATACCATGCATGCAGAGAATCAGGTTTGATCCTCTGCTGCAAAATATGTTCAGCATGATGATGAATAAAAAATGAAGTTGAAGAGGTATGGGTTAAAGTCTATTAAAATACCATTTTCTAGGAAAGTGAATTTGTGGGTGTAGCGTGCAATGAAGCTGAGAAAATTCAAAGGATAGAGTAGAGTATATGTTTTCTTACACTTTTAGCTTGCAGAGATCAGCAGAAAATCTTTGTGTGCTTTTATTTTTTCCCCTAAAAGAACAGAATTTTATGCTTAGTACAGAAAAACATACTGTAGTTCACAATGTAATGAGCCATTTCCTGAAACACTCTTAATGTAAGTGCTGCTAGTTTGAGAATCAACAGAACACCTTTATTAGAGTATTTAAAGTAGCCAAATTAATTTGAATCTTTGATCACCTCATCTTTAATCTGATCATTTCTCTAATAGAAAATCTAACATTTAATTATAGAGGCTTACATTAAAGTATTAAATAGCAGAGTGTTTTACTGATCTTTTCCCTGTGGCTTTGAAGATTGGAAACCTTGCTTCTTTTGTAACTGTCATAAGAGAACTTTTCTTAGCTTCCTTGTCCCCATAAAAGAGGCAGTTTGTCCATTAATCTTTTTTTAAGCACAGAGGTTAGAAGTCTTTTCTTTTTAATCTTATTGACTACTTTGTAACCTGAAAATAGAGTTAGAATTTGATTATAGCAGCTTTTAAGTGACAGGGGCTAGGAGAGACTAAAAGAAACTATTCTTTGCCAAATAATTCTCAGTAAAATATTCTAAAGTGATAAAAGAATAAATAAAAAAGAGTGTGTGTCGTGTGAAAAAGGGGGGTTTTCCTCACTCTTTGTGTGGGGAGGTTTACCTGACACGTAGTGTTTGACTCATCTGTCATGGGGTTTCAGCACACCAGGAAAGCTGGAAAAGACCCTTGTGTCTGACCAGTGTGGGATGGGGACCCTTCACTGTGCAGTCCTGCTGCACTGGAGGGTGGTTTGATTGAGGGAAAAACACCAACAGGACAAGGGAGACACCTCAGCAGGTCTACCTTTTATTTGGGTATATTCCCTGGTGTAGGTGGCTGCCAGTGTCTCTGAGAGACTCACAGCAATGGTTTGTGGAATAGCACTCTTTATTAATATAAAATTGTGACAGGTTAAGGTTCAAGGATTGTTGGTGATAGTACTGGGCGCAAAAATGTATTCAAAACAATACACAGCATAAAGTAACCCCCAAGAAGTCTTCAGCACATCTAGAGTGGTTCTTACCCAATAGACATCCTTATGGGCACAAGACAGGTTCAGCCCATCAGCTGATCCCAGCAGTTATGATGGAGTTGTCCCTGACCTTTCCCCATTTCTTGACTTACTTTCATACTATTTCTTTATGTTTAGGAGGCGCTTGAGTGACTCCAGTCATGCATACCTTTGTTACTGATTGGTGTAAAATTGTCTCACTTCACTTTTAAAGGTGCAATCAAAAAGAATATAGAGCCCATGCCCAGTGAGGGGTGGTCATTCCTTGGAGTTGGGTAATGTTGGGATGGAGGTGTGTGTTAATGTTACCATTAGGCTTTAGTGAACCCTGTTCATTTGAGGAGAGTGATTTCACCACACTGTTGGCTCAGCAGCAGGACATCTCCCCCTCTCTCCCCTGGCTGACAGGTGTCACACAGTTTATCAGCTGCAAAGTACCATTGAGATCCCCTCCCTACAAGGATTTCAACAGTGCCCGGCCATGATTTCTTCACTCTGCTCCACCCTTCATTCAATTTCCCTTAGCACGTGCTGCCAGTTGCAGATTGTGTATTGTGTGTATAGGGAATCATTGTGGAAATGGTTTCGAGGATGTTAACCACATTCCATCCAGGAAGCAGCAACTACAGTTTATCCTATAACTTCCATACCATTATAACTTCTGTTAGGATGCAAATGTAATTCCTCAGTTTCCTCTAATTTTATCCCCATTCATCTTTTCACAGTGTAGGAGAGGGTTACAATTTCTTTGTGGATGGACTTTTTTATCTGCCCAGAGAAAAATGTTGCAAGGGGTGCTGTTAAACACAGAAATGTCATGCCAAGCTGCATTCTGCTAGTAGCCCAAAAGAGCATAACCACTTTTCCCTGCTCTTTGGAGGCCTGAATGCGCATCCTCATGCAGCTGCTGCTGGCCCAGCTGGGAGGGTTATACACCCTGCAACAAGAGTCATTCTCCACCTTCATCCTTTCGTGTAACAAACTCAATTGCTCATGGTATTATGTCCTGACCATAGTGAACTCAGGTTGAGCTCAGCTAGTGCAGGTAGTAGGAAATAGCATTGCTGGAGTTATGACTACAGAAGCTTTTATGGCTTGGATCATGCCTTTGGATTGGGTTATTATGGTGCCACTGCAGAAACAGCTGCACTGGCAGGTCAGAAGTGCAGTGTAGATGTAAGGGTGCATGTGGGGATGACTGCACATGGTGATCCTCTTTGCTGGAGCAAGCTGTGTGGTTGCTGCCATGGTGCTCTAGTGCTTTGGCTTCCTGGAATCCAGATCCAGATTTCTTTGGGTTACTTCTCCCCCTGGATATATGTGTATGCTTTTAAGGTTCTTCTTGTCTTACTACATTTCAAATATTTGTGCCATCAAAATATGTAGCTAATAGTATGAAGATAATCCCTGGAGAAATTGAAGCTGTGGGTACAGGAAATATGTCTAAGTCACTTTGTTATATGGCAGTGGCATTTTCATTAATATTTTAATGAGATCTTGCTATTATGGATGAAAATAATATTAAGAAATGTTACACTATATAGCTTTTATTTATAATTCTATTCACCTAAGCCATGTGACTCATAACTTTTATGAGTTTTTAAATCCCAACTGGGCAAGATGAATAAAAGTGAATGTCTCATCATTTGTACTACTGGTTATATTGGATGCTTTTGCTTTGTCCCTGCATTGTCCCACTCTCTACTTCAGAAGTATCAGTTCCCAAGGGGTGTGCTTTTTGTTAACACGTGTTTAAAGAATGAAGTAGGTTCTAGAGAGAAGTTCAAATAATAGTAATTTAGATGGTAGTATAAGCTTTTTTTAGCCTAATTTTTGAACTTTGTATTATCCATACTTCTTGCACATTTTAGAATGTCTGGGGTAGAAAGGACTACAAGAAGTTACTTACTCTGTCTCACCCACAGCAAGATAGGAAAGGCATATAACACTTCAAGGGAGATTTTTGCTTGTGTTTTTGGATATTTCCAGTGACAGGTGTGTCACAGTACCCCTAGGCACCCTATTTGATTGTTTTAGGTGCCCTGGTTCTTTGGATGATTTTCCTGTTTCTAACCTGAATCCTTCTTTCTGCAATTTAATCTCATTACTTTGTATCCTTTATACCATGGCTGTAGAAAACATACTGTCTTTTGTGTAAGATATTTCATATAACGTTGCATTTCATCTGTCATTTAGCATTGTGAATTAGCAGATAGGTGTAAGCTCTTTAAGTATGACTAATTTGATTGGAGGATTATTGATTTAAATGTCAGAAGGAAAAAACAGTAGGCGAGATATCTGCTAAAACCAGGAGACTTACATGGACATTTAATGATAAGAAATGCCGGTGGAACTGTAAGATACTGCTGTTTGACAGAAGTCTGCATGATAACAAATGCTATTAAGACTGTCTTGTACTTGACCCAAGTAATTTACTGGGAACAGGATAGAGTCAATATAAATATCCAGTCATGAAGGGAAAGAAAATTTGGATTTTTTTTTTTGCTTTGTTTTTGTTTTTTTATTGTTATTACAACCAATGTTAAGAGAACAAATTAATATACCTGTATCTGATTATTGTTGAGATGTCCGGACATAAACTATCCTACAGTAACCTGCACCAAGTTGTCTTTCATTATGTATTTCCAATGGTAAAAGAACTTTTACCAAAATCGTTATGAAAATTTGTTATTTCTGATGTGAGCATAGTTGAGCTTTTTGACTCTGATGATGTACAAACTCCTTTGCAGTGATTTCAAAAATACC
The DNA here is from genome assembly GCA_039654755.1 of Calcarius lapponicus. Classification (NCBI taxonomy): domain Eukaryota; kingdom Metazoa; phylum Chordata; class Aves; order Passeriformes; family Fringillidae; genus Calcarius; species Calcarius lapponicus. Next base: position 16,865 of record JBBFKN010000028.1, on the reverse strand, counting down.
AGTAAGATGATTTGCCTACACTGCTTCTTAGTTGTTCGAGGGCTGTAGAACACATTTTAGGCAGACAGTGAACCCTGCCAATCTCTGGAGCAGATTTTAAAGAAGCATCAATTGATAGCACAGAGCAGATTAAATGTTTGTTCCAAGAGTTGCCTTCCCTTGCAGTCATGGTGTTAAAACATGCCTCATCACAACTTGGCTTGCACAGTGGAGCTTCTGTTACCTGGAAAGAATAAAAGTAACTAGCTTATTTTAAAGTCTGCTGAAGGGATGGTTTTTGGCACTTTTTGCTTTTATTGCGAGACTTTCGGGAGCCATTGTGGATCTCACAGTTATGTTCAATAATTATGGGGTTGTATCATTAGTAAAATTTTTTTCTTTTTTTTTCTTTTTTTTTGATTGAGACTTCTACAGCAGTTCTGTTCTGCAGAGCTGTTATCAAGCTGAAAGGTTGTTCATTAAGAAACATTGGTCCATTTCTGCAAACTGTTGTAATTTTTTTAGCTCTACCATGCAGCTTCACAGTAGTTTTCCTGAGAAAGCTGAAAATAGTTTCTGGAGATATTTCTTGTGCTATTTCTGGTTTTTCTGCTGATGTGACATACTGCTTTGATGTCCCCTGCTACATAACAACTTAATGTCATCTGCAATGTCTTCACAGTGCAGAAAAAATATGGAAGTTTGCAATTGTTTACCTGCTGTGCATATTTGATGGAAAGCTTGCACTGGGTTAACTCATTCTGTTTGTCATGGCTTCCATTTATCTGAGATACACTCTGCAGCTGTGCTGGCAGCACTTCAAACAAGGGAGATTCAGACCTCTGTAATATGAAATGAAATACTGAATTTCTGCTAATAACATAATATTAAAAAGTAGTGTAACCTTCATTAGCACATTTTCAGCATGCATTTTATATAGGAAAAAAAAAATATCCTGAAGCACTTTGCAAAAATGTCACTGATTATGATACCTGTGTGGGTGCTCTCACCTTGGAAAGGTGATAAAGCCAGTATGTATTAACAATGAGGGAATCTTTCTGCTATGCAGCTCTGTTTTAATACAGTGCTGACAAATGTATTCAACATATTTTCATGCTGTCCTATGTTTAGTGATCCTCTGTAGTATTTGCAGCTAGGAGCTGTATGCCTTTAGATATGCCATGCAGAAAAGAAAGGAAAATATGAAAGTAGGGAGGAAGACATTTTCTTAAAATAGAATTTCTTAATGGAACCAAACCGTTCTTTGCTGGTAAGTGGAGCAAATAAAAGTGATGTGATACAGAAAGATTGTTCTCGTCTCTCTTGTGCATTTGCCTTTTTAATTAAAATAAGTTAACAACTATGTACTATTTAAAGCTTTTCTGCACATGCCACAGGGCTTTCAGTGTCCTGTCATGATGAATCATCAAGTATTAAAACATTGCTATGTCAGACAGACTTCGCTGCTTTGTGATAGTGTTGATTCAGCAAATGTAGGATTTGGGGTCAAGCAGTAGGGTACCATTAAAATATGAACCAACTCATTTCAGAGGTGCAATGTCACCTTAGTGACATGAGCAGCTGGCAGAATGGCCTTGAATTCAAAATATGAGGGGGTATTCACTCAGTCCTCCTGGCAATCCTGACTCACACCTTCACAGTCCTCACCACATTCAACTGTTGGTGAAGAGCATGTTCTCACAATAAGGAGCAAAACAAATTATTTTAAGAATCAATATGTTTTGTTCATGTATTAGGAATAGAAATGTGTTGACTCTTCAAGACAAGATGTTGACATTACCTACCTGTTTTTTCTGTATAACTCTGTGGTGTTGAAAGAATAAATGAGTAAAATCTTGAGATATGCCTCGGCACTTCTCTAGCAGCCGTGTTTAATGCTACCCTACTGCAATGAATTTGCTTGTAGATCAATAGATAAACTGTGGCCTAATAATTCATAAATGTCAGAGTATGTGTGCCTGTTGAAATAATATAAGCTCTGTGCTCAATTTTGGGCACTGTAATTGATATCCCTGTTATATGACACATGTACAGCAGAACCTGGGTTTATTTGTCTTTGGCAGCACTCCCATAGAATGATTTGGTGTAATTACCCTCATCTGTGTAATCAGTGGGAGTTTTATGTAAATAAGAGAGAGATTGAGATGGACATATAGCAGAGTATGAAAAAAACCCAATTTTTTAATGAATTATGTGATAAAGGTTGAATTGTTCCGTTGCATGACTTCTGCATTTGCTTTCAAAAGTGCTACATTGGACACTGTAAGTATCCATACAGAGACTTCAACCACCAAAATCAGTGCTGTTTTCATATGTTACCCTATAACAACGCCAACAAATTGCATGGCAGAGTACACTGAAAAAAAAACAAAAAAAAACCAGGCCAGAAAACTACTAGAGATGACTTTATATCTTTCTTGCATGAATAGTATCAGAGCCTCCTATTTTCCCTGACTTTGGCTTAGCTGGTTAAGCAAAGCAGAAACATTACTGGTTTTCTTTATGCAGCACAGCTACTGAAAGGACCACATGATCTTCTGGTAAAGATCACACATGCTTCCAGAACTCTTAAAAAATTAAATAAACTGATAAATAAACATGGCCACTCACAGCCACTCGCTTTTAGACTCAACATGCATAGAAAGAAGCAGATGTATACAGCTGCTGTGTTTACCAAATGTGATTAAAAATGCAGAAAAAACCAGTCCTTCCTGGAAATTTCCTCAGAATGGTTACCTTATGAAATGTCTGTTTGTTTAGCTCACATGCTTCACTCAGAACAATTTTAGTTTAAATTTTTTTGAGTGAATGTTAGAGATTTGTGACTAGCTTCTTGTTGGACTTCACCATTGTAAAATTTTTGGGGTTTCTAATCTCTGATTTTGGGATCGATTCAGTGACTAGACTTCCTCCCTGTTAGAAATGACTGGTTCTTGAAAAAATGGGCTCCATGAAATGCTGTTTCACTACTGCTATTAGCAGTAAAAATGATGGGAACAGAAGTTTCACTGAGCAGATGCACTATCTGCTCACAGTAAGCAAATATCAAGCTTCAACCCCAAATTTAGATAAGAAATTTAAATTTCTTGATAACCAGACATATTGTGTTTATCTGTCTAGTCTCAGCTCCTGTCATTACTGTAAGTATTTCAGATAAAAAGAAGCATGTGCTTTCCATGTAAATAAGAGATTAATGGCAGGTTTTCAGTTTTGAAGATCTTCTTCAGTTTGTAATAGCAGTCAAAGGGCTCCTGCAATTTGACTTCTTAATATAGCTTTTCCTCTCCCTCTTGTTCTTCCATTTCCTCCCTTTACAAATTGAGTACAAGTGTCTATGGTTTGTACCCAGCTAAGAGCTCTTCCCCAGATACACTTATATTGAATGCAGTTTTTCTAGAAGAGATTAGTCTCAGCATATGGCTGGAATGTACAAGTTCCTTCCCATCATATTTAGCAATCCTGGGGTTTTTTTTGGCATTAATCTAAGTGTTGTTTTCCTGTAAGGAACGTTTCTTTCTTTTCTTCTTCCATCTCCATCACAAATGTTTTTATATTCCTGTGCATTTTACTTAATTCTTGATCTACAAGATAATGTGGTTTGTGCAGAGGTCAAATACTAATTATAGAAGTTTTTCATTAATAAATGCTCAAATTTCAGGAAGTTTAGATGAATAAAAATCCCAATATTCAAGAGCTGTTCCATTGATAGCACTTGCTATTAGTCCTGTTAGTGATGATTTCGTATTTGGAATAATAAAGTCAGTAGTTTTGCTCCCAAATTAAAGCATGCTGGCAGATTTTCTGGGTGCAAGCTGCAGTTTTACTGAACTGCTTATGATATTTTGAATTCTCCTTTTGCATGAGGTCGAGTCTGCAACAGAATCTCTTCTCAGAGAGAGATACATTAAAAGCTGCCTTTCTTTTCTCAAAATGGGAAGACATTAACAGGTATAGAAGGCTGCATACTTTATTGCCAGTTCACATGGCAACCAGTTAAAACAAAACAAAAGAAAAATCCCAAACCTGAACATCACATAAACTGAAGGAATGAAAAAGGAATTTAATGTCTGTCTTGAGGGATAGTCCATCCTTCTCTGCCACTTTATTCTGCTACTGTATAGCATAGAAATATTTCTGAATGTGAAAATATTTTTTTAATTGACAGGAACAATATTCAATATAACCTATCCTTGTAGTAACAATGGAAGTACTCAGTTTTGGAAAAGTAGGAAAATAATGAAACTTAAACAAACCTTGCAAGGCTGCTTCATATATCTCTATGGGATTATTAATAGTGAAAGGAAAGAATCTATATTGCAGTCACAGCAGAGACCTTCTCAGCATTTCCAGTTCAGGGGCAAAACAACCAGAAGAAATGTAGAAAATTAACTAAGCTCTAATTGAACATATTTGAGATTTGAAATATATGCTGAAAATATTAACAGGAAAATGACTTGCATTTTATTCATGGGTGAGTATGGTTGGTGGAACAGCTAGTAAGAATAAATTGTTTAGGAAAAACTCAAACTTTGTATTTTAGCTGCAAACACTTTCCCCTGCTGGCAGGAGCTAAAATTAGAGTAGATACATTTATATTGTTATATAAATGCACATTTTGCAACAACTGCGGATGCTGCCTGTCCTTGCAGCAGCTCAAAGAGACATCAGTAGGCACATAGGATGGTTAGGGGAGCTTGCATATGTTACATGAATTCCAATCAATTCTACAGAATCATTCTGTAGTTAGGAAAATTGTGTATTGTGAATATTTCTTGGCAAATATTTATCTACATTTGCTGACAAGTTTTCCAACATACACCCTTCAGCCTCAGGACAATAGTTAAATTTTAGTGACTGTGCCTTGACCAAAAATGGATCCACTTTATCAATCTGCAGGAAGAAGGTGGAATATGACTAAAAACAGAATAAAAAGGCCAAGCATTTTATATAAGTAGAGAAACTCCCAGAATCACTTGGAAAACCTGTCAAAAAACACAGCAGGTAAGAAGAGAGAAACTGTGTGTACATGACTTAACTGTTGGTCTTGCTAAGGTGAGCTGGACTGAAAAGGCTCCAGGGTTCAGAAGTGACTCAAGAGGCACTGAAATGTCATGAAGATAGTTAAGGTCCATCTTAAAAGGATGAGAAGCTCTGTAGGTTTGCAAGACTTGCGGCTCTCCAGAATCATGTATTTTTCATACTTACGTAACAAACAGTTTTGCTTTTAACTCGAGGTGTTGAATACCTCCAGTGTGACGTGGTTAGGTTGAGGAATAGCTCTCCTGTCTTTTTGGCATGCAAACTGGGGAGACAACTGGCTGGTGGAGTTGGGGGATAATCTGTAAGGTTAGCAAGGGGACACAGCAGGGAGATTAGTCAGGCAAGTCCTGCTGGATGAGCCCTGGAAATACTCAAGGAGGGAGCAGTCTGGTGGAAATGGTATGTAGCAAAACTTGATCGGATCTGGTGGAAATTGTATGAAGCAGAGCTTGATTAGACCAGTGATGGAGCTGGCTAGTAAAACAACAAATGCCGCAAGCTTGAATGGCTCTAAAAAGTAAAGCTTTATGGACTCTTCATGAATTATGCTAGTATTTATTTAGCAGCCAAGAGGGTCAGAAATGGTCAGTAACTTGTATTTCTCTGTGTACATTTGTGTTATCTCCACACATCTCAACATTATCTCAACATCCTGTTTTCTGCAGAGAGCAGAGGGACACTTACAAGCGCTTGTTTACAGTATTTTCCAGTAGCATTCTCCAAAGTATTCACTCATAGCTTTACCCTGCTTGAGTTGCATTTTCTGATAGGACAAACATCCTGTGTCTCATGAATAACTAAGCTCGGTGGGGCGGGAGAGTGAGTCTGTAGCTCTGTGATTCACCTGGGAGAGAAGAGGCTTTCATCTTGGCTTTTTCTCTGCTTACTCGATACACAGAAACGTGCACGCATCTGGGCCAAACTGCATAAGCCTTGTTTGAATGTGCACTGGGGAATGCAGGGGGCTAAGGCAGGTTGGGCTTATTATACTGTGTTGTTATGGTGTTTGCACACAAGAATTGGCCGAGAAAAGGCATTGGGAGAACAATAAGCAAACCTCTGTAAACACTGGTTGTCTTTGCAAACTGCGGCAAGTGGGAATGTCAAATTGCTCTCGTTCCGCTTTGAGTTCAGCTCATCTCCGAAACACTGAATTCTCATCTGAGTTACCTTGATCTGCATGTGAGACAGGCTCATGTCTCGTGTCTCACAGTCTCATTGGACTCTCTATGTTTGAAATTCCTACTGTCGTCTTTTCTGAGACTTGCAGCTCCTATTCCAGGAATAGGAAAATAGGTTCTCAGCAAAAAGTGGAGTTTTTTGTTTGTTTGTTTGTTTGTTTTCACTTGTGGTTAGGTTTGTTTGTTTGTTTAGTGGGAGGGGGGCAGAGAGGAGGTGTGGTATGGTTTGTTTTGTTCTGGTTTTTGTTTGGGCTTGATAGGAGAAATACCCTAAGCCTCAACTTTGAGTTTCAAAGTAGTTTTTAATTTAAAGCTGATGGATTATTAGTAGCCATAGGTTTCAGCTTTTATTTTGTGTGTTTTCCTGACCAATATTCAGATAATTTTCACTCACAATTACAGACTTCAGCATGATTAGCACACAACCCTAACACTATTCAGGATGCTCTGTGCTTGCCTGCAGCTCTGTTTAAATGGAAATAATGGCCTTTAACAAGGTCACAAACAGTTTTTCACCTTTCTTATGTAAACTTTAATATGCAGAGAAGGTCATTCTTCTCAATACCACTCTCACTCAACAGAACTAAGTCTTAAGTGAATGCTTATTTAGCCTAGTACCTGAAGCTGAGCCAATACCAGAGCACATGAAAAATACCCTGTGACTGGTGTCCCTGAAGATGAAGGAAATAGACTGCAAAGCTTTTCTTTTAAAATTACACTGTATATCTGATGTTACATTGACTTATTTAAATAGTATTTCTTTTTTTAATAAACTGTCTAATGGTGATACAAAGCATAAGAGCTGAAAGTGCTTACAGATTTAGCTATTTCTGTTGAATAATATTTTTGCATTTCCTCCAAAGATGTATAGAATAATTTTTCTAAAGTACTTGGGCATTATTTTTTTTTGCTATGCTAAGTGAGTTTGGGGATCTATAAGGTTATTTGATTGCTGGCTTTATCACACTTTGTAATCCTTAAATAATGGTGTGTTTATATGGCTGACTGTACTTTAGATTGCTTATTAATGACTAAAATTGCTTTTACTCTTGTGGTTTACCCTAGCCAGCAAATAAGCTCCACAGAGCTGCTGCTCCCCCTGCCCCAGCGGGACAGGTGGAAGTGAATGGAAAGGCAAAAGTGAAAAAAGTTTTGGGTTGAGATAAGAACAGTTGAATTATTTTCCTTTTAATAATAATGCTAGTAGTAATGAAAAGAGAAATAATAAAGAGACAGGAATAAAACTCCAAAAAGACAAGTGACACAAATGGAAGCAATTGCTCGGCACCAGCCAGCCTCTGAGCAGTGGCCCCCTCAGCCAGCTTCCCCCTAGTTTTAGTGCTGAGCATGATGCCACATGGTCTGGAACATCCCTTGCACTTGGGGTCAGCTGTCCTGACTGTGTTGCTTTCCACCTTCTTATGCACCCCTGGCCTCCTCACTGGCAGGACAGGATGGAAAGGCCTAGACTCCATGCAAGTACTGCTCTGCAGGAGCTAAAATAACTGTATTGTCAATCCTCTTTTCATCAGAAACCAAAACCACAGCCCCTAGTAGCTACTGTGAAAGAAATTAACTCTATCCAAGCCAAAACCAACACACTCAGATGTGTTTTAATTATATTTCCCTGTAGGCCACACTACAGTATCAAACTGTACAAGTCTTTCATGGGTTTTTTTGTTTAATTAGCAGAGGCAAAGTCTTTAGCACAAATGGATTACAATTCCCAGTACTAGATGAGACTGCTTTAGAACCACAGCATGCTTTTCTTTTGTTTGACATCCCCTTCTCCTCAATGTTTTTCTAATCCTATTATTTCCTTTCTTCAGAACTACAGAATATAGTAGTTGCATCCCTGAGAGAAAAGGACGGACTGACAAGATGACTTGCTGCTTATGCTGAATTGATAGGTTGTTTAAATCCTACATTTGTAATGTAGATGGAAATAAACAGTTTCCGAGCAAAAGCTGATTAAAGAATTTTGTCAGAAATCTGTATTCAAAAGAAATTGCTTACTTGAGCAAAATGAAAACATTGATGGGGCCCAAGTGCTTAACCAAAAATCCTCACCAACACCCTCAAAAACCGAAAGCAAACCACAAAAAAGTCATAAAAGCCTTGCTAGATACAAGGCCCCCAAATGACCAGTTTCATGATGAAGTCACTAAACTTTATTAATTTAACATGAGGGTAAAGGATTTTAAAATACTGACCCCATGGGATCACATAGCATTTAAGAGACTTGAACTTCAGTTCTGTAAAGGTGAGGCGTCTCTATGGTAAGAATTAAACAAGCCCTGAAGCAGGATGTGTTTCAAGGTAAACATTTCAGTGAGTCAGTGTGCAAAAAATATTTCTTCCTTCTTTTTCTGTTGTTGTGCACATGCAGAAACTGAGAATGTGAATGAGATCTTCAACTGCTACTTAGAGCTGAGCCTTTCTGTACTCTTGACCTTTTGGCAACTTTGGGCTTAGAGTCGAAATCCTACATTGATATTTTGATTATTTGAGTTAGATCTGATTTCTGTATGGGGATAAGAAAATCACAACCAGATATGGGTGTGACCTCTTATTAGCCCAGACAGTGATTTGTCTTCTAAGCTGTTGTTTCTGCAGTGCTGTCTAATCTCCACTAACTCATCAATAAAGCATATTTATTGAATTTAGCGTATTTTCTTGAATTTTCCATGGCCTTCCTTTCCTTTACTGTGAATTTATAAGCTTTTGTAATAAAGATCTGTTCTTTAATATATTGCCTTTGGCTTATTTAGAGTCATCCTCTGAAATGCCCCGCAGGGAGCTATAATTTAACTTCACTTTCTAGAAACAGGAATCTGAGTATCCTGTTAAAAATGAAAGTTTAACACTGGAGGCAGTCTGTGAATTTTAGGCTAACTAGCTGGATGTATGACTTCAACTGCAAAACATATATGAAAAGGTCTTAATTGAATAACATACTATAAAATCAGTGCTCATGGGAAAAACACAGAAGAGTATAGGCTCCTTTGGGTAGCAACAGAGATACCATTTTATACATAGGTTTTTTGATAATTTTGGCTGACTGTTAAATACAGATAAGCTGCATACTAATCCCAAGGCTTTCTTCTGGGGATGCAGTCATCAGACAGCATCCACCAGGCAGTAGCAAAGCAGCAGACGTGCAGCGTGCCAGCACCTGAACTAAAAAGCAGCTGTGACGGCGTCAGTGGCAGAGCCATTGTTTGATGTAGCAGCCAACAGCAGCTCAGTGCCTCCCAGGAGAGCAGGTGAAACTGATTTTGTTCCACCAGAGACGACAGAGCAGCCCCGGCCAAAGTCGTGCTGCTCTTGGCATGGGCAGGAGTGGAGGAGGATGGAAGTGAGTCAGGAGGCAGAGGAGAAAGACCCCGAGAAGCAGCCGTGTTCCTCCTGCTGGGGGCTGTGGGAGGCAGAGGACAGCAATCCCGTAGGCTCAGAGGCGTCCAGTTCTGCCCTCCAGCCTGCCCTCCCCGCTGCCACCCCCACCCAGACACCCAGACAGACACCCAGACACACACACAGAGCCACACACACTCTCCCATCCCCGCGGTGCAGCAGCCGCAGTGCGGTCCAGGCTCCAGGCTGGGCTCAGGAGGCAGCAGGACCACAGGCAGTGCGTCATCCCTCTGCCTCCTGCTCCCTGCTCTGAGCGGCCTCGCTCGCTGCTCTCTGCCCCCTTACCAGTGCTGCTGTCACCTGGCCTGAAACAAAAATGCCTGACAGGCGTGCTAACAGAGTGAGGAGACTGTGCCCGTAAAAACTGAGATTTTGGAATTAAAAGCACCCCGTGAAGGTAGCTGAATGTTTGCTGTTACTCTGGTGTCTTAAATCCATACAGTATTGATACCTGTACCTACCTCTGATGGTGATAAGTATTTATTTCTGTCACAAATGAAAAGCTTCTGGGATGGTGGTGTGCCTGAGGAAACATGAGAGATGAACAGCAGAGCGGTGAACTGAATCCAGGTCACAGCTCAGCCCCCCAGCCTGGCCTTTGTTTGCTCGCAGCATCACAAGTCCTCCTGGGTCTGCAGTGAAGGACTGTGGCTCTTCTCACTGACTTGAGCTCTGGGAACATCTCTCAACTCTGTGAATGTACCCAGTAGAAGAAATAGTGGGCACTGATTGGAATGATCAGGATGTATGATCCCATGCAAAAAGTGGCTTGGATCTCCCTTAAAACCTCTCTGGGTTTTATTGCTCTCCCTAAATCTACTGAAATAATACTCTCTCTTTCACAGCTAATTAAGAAGCTTCTGATTTCTAGCCTAACCATGGCCGTATCTCTTTTTCTTCATGTCTTAACATTATAATTTATGTAAATAGCTCTTTTGTCTTGCAATATTTTTTCTGCCACTTTTGAGAGAAACAGATTACCATAGCAGGACTGAATGTGAGTAGTTTAATTCAGTGTAGAACTTTATCCTGAGTATTTTTTGCAACTGTCATGCAGAATTTGTGTAGACAGATATCTAAGGTACTTCAAAAGTATTAATTAGGATATCCTGTCAGCTTCAGGATATCCTAATTAATACTTTTTAGTTAAGTATTTTACCATTTCATGGAGTGTGGTCAAATGCAGCATTCTTGTGTCTCACCCTTGAGAGGCCTTCCATGTTTGACTTTAATGTGTTGGGTTTTTTAAATATGTAACCTAGAAGTATAACAGAGTACAAAATTTGAATATAGTTTTGTACCTGATTTTATGTTTATTCCTGTAGTATATGACCTTCTAAGGTCACTGATTGAGAGTTTGGGTAGTTTTTTTTGGCTGCCTCCACTTTCAGCATCCAGAAAGATGTGCTAAAATAAGAAGAACCTGACATTAGAAAAACTCCTAAAAAGCTTTGTTCACTTTTGCAGGTGAATTACCATCTGTCTTTCCTTTCTATCTCCTAATTTAAAAACATGTTGATGAATATAAAAAAATTCTTTCAGGCTATTATTTGATTCTAAGATTGCATACAGTGAGATTGCATGATTATTTCCATCTTCAACTGGTTTAAAAAAAGTTATATTCACAATTGTGTTATCAAATATATTGGTACTGACAATCAAGGAACTATGTTGGTTTGGCACCATCCAGGGTTTATTCCCATTTTGCCTAAAAAGTGCCAGTGCAGGACTTTGCTAGAAACTTAAAGAACTTCTCCCCTGCTGAGACGGTGATTGATACAGTACAGCCCTCCATGAGTGTGGCTTTCATGCAGTAATCATGTATTTGGAGAATTATTAGATCACTGTAAGCATCTTCAGCCTGTGTTATTTGGCTATTTTGACAATGTCAGAACGCTGGAATTGCTTAGACTTCTTTTTAATGACTGTGGACCAGACTAGAATGACTGCAGACCATAGCCTGTATTCTGCACCTTAGATAGTTGCTCATCATAAAATGCAACTCTGGTAGTGAGAAGGGAGTATAATACATTGAATACATAAATCTCTAAAGGATTTTTAGCTATTGTTGTTGGTGTTGGTCTCTTACAAGTTTAACCTTCTGACACCATCAGGACTTGCTTAAAATTTAAAACTATTTCAAGGGAAAATTTTTTAAAACATTGCTTATGGCAGCATATGCAGTATCATTGTAGTAAGGATTTTTAATATAAACTATATTATGCATTACAAAACCATATATTCAGTATAGTTTGTAAGGTATTTTGAAAGAAAAATATTTGGTTGATTCTGAATTATTAATTTAACCCTCTGGCTGTTGGTATTCAAGAAATAGTAATGTAATGTAAGCACACTTGGATCCTGGTTTGGCTTCTAAATATGCCTGTAGGTGCAAAAGAATTTCAAACAATTGAAATGAAGAAGCAGTGTAATGAGAAAGCTCTCCTAAATTATGCAGTGCTAATATTCTCGTCCCAAGATTTTGTGTTGTAAGAAGTTTGCCAACTGTGCTAAAGCAAAATGGGATGATTGAAGGAGATGTGAGTGGGGGGAAACCTTACCCAGAAGAAACCCAAAAAAAAAGAGGGTGGAAAAATAAGGTGAAAATAAGGTGAAACACAAAAGTTTTGGATGTACAATTAAACTGTCCCAGGAGCTGTTTCTCATGGTGCATGAGGATCACTTGTCTAAGTCCTGGTGCAAACTCATCTGAAATGTGTGAGTTTAGCATGCATAAGAGAGACAAGATTTAGCCCCATATGGCTTTTCACTTTGATCTTCAAAGGTCAATTTTGCATTGCTGAGCCAGTATTGAATAAGTCCCCAATTAATTAGGAAGAGAAAACACTTCTGTTCAGAAAAAAAAGGTGCATCTGCTCAGTGTTACTTTTTTTGCACCAGAGAAATTAATGACTGCAAACAAAACAATGTTTCCTGTTCCACTCCCTCTGTCCTTACAGAGCAGCACTAATGCAGGATACGCCCTCACTAGCTATTCTGGCAGTTTCATCATCTACCCTCCCTGAATAACAACAATAATAGATATGAGCCTTGCATGAGGTGGACTTTGTTTTCCTTGGTAAAAAGAAATTAGATTATCCTTTCCTTTTTGTATAACATCTTTCATGTAAAATACATTCCAAAAGATACTCTAGAGGAAGAGCAGCAACAAAAAAGAAAGCAAAAAGCAAAAGAGTGAATACTAGCTATAGACAAGAGAGAAAATTCAATCTAAATAGAAATTGTATGTTAATGAGATTGCATTTCAATTTCACATGACAGAAAAGACATTCACACCTAGAAAAAATAACACTAAGTGAAGAAGCAGAGAGACCTGTGTTAAATGAACTGAGGAAAAAGAGAACTAATAATGCCTTTCACTGAATTCGCTGTATGAATAACTAAGCAAAACCCCTTTGAAATCCCAAAACCCAACTCACCAGTATCTTTATGCTATTTTGCATGCTCAGGTGGTTTCTGTGGTGGGATGGAATAAGCCTGGGAAAACTGAGGGTTTTGTTTTTGTGTTGCTTTTTTTTTTTTTTTTAATTCAGATGAAGAAGCCATTTTACTAATATGTTTATTGTGGACAATCTATTTCATTTCTACAGCATCAGAAATCAACAAAACTTTAGTCTGCTTGGTATACAAGTGAAATAGGAAATAAATTTTTTTTCTACAGAGAGAGGAAGAAGAGGATATGATTCTTGGGAGTTGCTTTTGGGTTAGCTAGAAACACATCCTCAGTGTTTTGACTGGAATGACGTGACAAAACAATTTCTTCCACCACAGATCACTCTCCCAATTGGTTTTGCATGTCACATGAATGAAAGAGAGGGTTGTTAGCAGATATATTTTGCATTTAAAAAGCTGAGAATTTGCATTTTGTTTATGTCAGACTGCAGAATTTGGACTTTAATAAAGCCTCTGCAGGAATCCTCTTGCACTGCAAGTCAACTTGAAGCAATGGCCTGAACAATAAAAGCTGTAGATTTAAGACCCATTCAGCAGGAGACTGATGTGCACATTACTTCAGATGTATTCAGAATCCCACAGATGCTTCCAGTGCCTGCATGTTCACATGCTGGGAAAAGATCAAATAAGGAAGTCAGTTTGAGATTTATGATAATGCCAGTACTGCAGACTTCAGAAGGAGTAGTGCAACATCTCCTTAATATTATGCTTAAATTCTCTGGAAGAAAATACTGTGGGGCATTCTGTGTAATCAAGGCCTTTGGTTTTCCTTGCCCACACAGTGTGTAGGGAGGAGTAGAGGAGATCCAGGTGGATTAAAAGAGAACATTCACAGTTGAATTGAGCTCAGCTGGCTGCCATAGCTAATGTGATTTACTCTAACCATAGGTATTTCAAAGAAAGGGATTCTAAGTCCTTTAGGAGGCATTTACCAGAAAGATTTGACAGCAATAGGATTTTACTAATTATTATTATACAGATTGTTACTAAAAGAATGATAAAAAATAGCAACGTGGAGAAAATGCAGAGATAAACTGAATTTTGAATCAGTGGAGTCCTTGGTGTGTTTTTGTCTTTTCTTTTGTATACTGTATACTTGGCAGGAACACACGGATAAAAAATGAGTTCCTAAGCACAAACCATTTTGTATGATGTGAATGATATAATGATGAATCAAAGATAATTTGATTCATATGGCATTTTTCCACACACCTACTCATCTCGAGGAAGAAGGAGAAATGAATCTGCCTTTCCACCTACATAACAACACAAGGCGCCTGAACTTAGGTAAAACAGGCTCCTAGTGTTGATATAGTTGCTTGGATAGATATATTTATCGTGTTCTAAGTAAATGTGAAAGAAATGCCAAAGAAAGAATTTGCTGTCCCAAGGATGGGGTCAGAAATACAAAATGTCAATACCTCTTAGGCTTTCCTTTCATTTACCATCAGCAGGCTGATATTGGATTTTCGGTAAAAAAAGTAACCAAATAACTTTTGTTTGCAATTTCTCATCATACTGGAAGCTCTTTTTTTGTTATTATCATTAATTTTTCCAAACCACAGCGAACCTAAAGAGAAGGGTCTTTGAACCTCCTTTCCTTAAAATACAGCTCTGTGACAAATGCTTTCTGTTATTATTTAACAGATTTTTTTGATTGAAGTTCAGATGGTAGGATTTGCCCTAACTTCAGAGAGCTGTAATTGCTCACTGTATAACAATGAGGTAGACTAGCTGCTTATAAAGTGAGTCTCTCAAACACAAGGGTATTTCAGAAATCAAATCATGCTGCTTCATTCTGAAAGCACAATTTTCTTACGCACCATGCAAGAATCACAATTAGTCAAACATACATTCTGTGTCTGTGCAGCATTTATTTAACTTTTTTCTCTTATTGGGCAGAGCTTAAAATACTGTCACAGAAGGTCTTCCTGATTTAAGTTATCAAGCAGTTTGTGCTGACAGACTTGTTGAAGTGAACTTTTCTTATTCTCTCTCTCAGAAGAATCTTGGCTTTGGGGAAGGGGAAAGTAGAGGTAAGTCGAAGGCTGCAGACACAGTCTCCAGCCTTGACCCACCTGGACAAGGTGGATTTTGTAGCTCTGGACAGGATTGGGATGCTTGCAAGGCAGGTGCCCTGCCCCTGTGGAATGTGCCTCTGAGGAGGCAGGGAGGAGGCCTCAATCAGTGTTTGGCTGTTGCTCCTGACGCCGCAGGGTGCTCTGTCTTGCTGGAAGTTCATGCTTATATCTTCATGAGGAGCTGACACCAGCTCATTTTGATACTGATGAAATGGTCCACAGGACCTGCTTCTAGCCCTCTCACCCATAAAAGCCAGCTGCAGCGTTTACTGTGTGGCTACTGGATAAGGGAGGGATGAGAACAAATTGCCTGCCTTATTTATTGCATTTAAAATGGAACAAACTCATTTTTTTTTCTCCAAGAAATGAGGAGAAACAAGAAGAGTGGCTGTTTCTGCTTCTAATGGCCAAGCCTTCACAGTTCATTGTGCTGCACTCTGGGTCTGGATTGTGATTTTGCACTATATTGAATGTGCAAAATATAGTATTGAGTTTTGTTACTGTGCGCTTTCACTTTGGAGTCTCATGGAAACTTTAAATCACTTTCTCCTTTCCTTTATTTTTATTCCTTTCCCGCTGTATGAAGTTGAACCTATTTAACAGAAGTATGATACAACCCAAAGGGCAAGGGAGTTATAGTATGATGAGTAGTTTTGTGAGATACATTCTTAAGCGAATGCAATGCACCTTTGAATTAAAAGGACAATTGGAATAATGATCACTGTAGAGACAGTTAAATCTGGTGACTTGTAAAATCTTTTATCAGTGTTTGTAGTGAGCAAAAGGTTTTTCTTATTCCAACATTTTTTCAGAAGTCTATGAATAACAGGGTAATTATATGTGTTTTATTGGTTTCACCTTTCTACATTTAAAAGGGATTTTTCTTTATGTTCATTTACTGCAAGCCTTGGAAAAATTTGATCAATACAGTTTTAGATATTGCACATAAGAGTCCATGTGAAAATGAGGGAAGAAGATAATTTATGCTTTCAAACGTAGGTGTATTTCAGGGTGGTGTATAAAATATGAAAGCAATACACAGAGGCTTTGCCTTGCTCACTTGAAACAAAATGGTCATTTCATACCTTAAAGAAAAATGGTGTAGGAAATAAAGTGAAGAAGTAAATAGGCTAGGAAGTACATTTTAAATCCTAAAAAATATCATCATCTAGTTCAGTTGATGTCTCACTACATGAACTGTACTGAGAGCAGTCTGGACTGAGAAAGATTGCTGTGGATGCCACTCGAGCAAGGGTGGTAGGCAGGGAGCTGGTTTCACAAAGAAATTGTGATGCCATATTTTGTGCAGATTACAGCTGAATGGATGGTTTGATGGAAGGTACTTAACATTTAATTGTATTCTCTTCCGAATAATCTGGAGAGCAAGGCTTCTCCCTAACCCTATAAATTACTAGCTGGGTTATGCCCTGGAGTATGAGAGTTTACTGCCCTATGAAATTGTTTTTGTTCTATCTACTGTAGCATAGTTTGTTCTCATTTTTCATATAAATACCTAATGAACATTGCAAACTGTGAAAAATGAAACCCTTTAGGTGACTTCAGAGGGAGCTATGCAGTATGAAATAGGACTTCTAGAAGCAAACTTAATGAAATTGGTGAACCCAAATCAGTAACCAATTTTGTCTTGTTAAATTTATTGTTATTAATGCAAATA